>JAUPFV010000003.1:23652905-25141291 GCA_036936605.1 Limnanthes douglasii subsp. nivea | reverse complement strand
TAAATTGGACAATATCACACTAGTGTGGAGATCAGATTACGCAGTGTTATTTGGTCCTCTTATACACAGAGGCAAAGTATAAAGACCCTTTTATATACAAAGGCGGAGTATCACACTAGTGTGGAGATCAGATTATTCTTACTTATATACAAAGGCGGAAGTCCGCAAATGATCACCTGGATAGATGGAGCGCCGGGTGGCTTGATCAAGAAGCACCGCAACTCAGAACACAGTGTTATTTGGTCCTCTTATACACAGAGGCAAAGTATAAAGACCCTTTTATATACAAAGGCGGAATATAAAGACCCCCCAAAGCCCACGCATATTTTCTACTAGTACGATATTATCCAATTTGACGTCTCAAACCCCACACAGATTTGCTTTTGGTCTAATCTCACACAGATTTGCTTTTGGTCTATTTCAAAAAGACCAATTAACTTCTCATATCTAACTAGTATAGGATGTAGGACTTTGATCGTCAACTTACATTTACCAATTAAAACTAATATAGAATTGCAGGTTTTTATTTTAACTATATTAGTCTATAGGGACTTTTTTTTTCCGGAGGGAACCCGCAGCCGTTATTCAGAGTGCAATAAATGCGCACAGGGTAAACCCTCAGTCTGACGCAATAGCCTGCAAACCAACGCCAGAAGGTAAACCACACAAGGTGACAGACTCAACCGAAAAAACGTATGCAGAAAAGCTCAAACTCATGACCTTTGATCATAAACATGTCTTACTCAACCGACTCGTCTACCCTTAAATGCTCCATAGAAACAAATTTGTTTTGCCCGTAGTCGGTTAATTTTATACGAAATCTGTTGATAAAATAAAGTTGTAATCACTATTTTTTGTTTTAGTTTAAAAGTGACAATAATACAAGTAATAAATAAAAACATTAGTGGGGGACTAGGAGTAGTAGTATTTTTGGAGTTGAGGACTTATCAGAGTCAAGCGGCGATGGGACATATGGCGTGAATTAGTAAAATAAAGAACCCACAACAGTATTTTTCAACTTTCACGTGAGCCAAATTACGACTTAGTCGACAATTATTTATTTTAATTATCATAGTTAGCGATAATAACGACATGAAAGTCTTAATAACATTGATGGTGTCTGGTACAGTAGTACTAGTACCATAGTTGCATGAAGGCTGCTGCTGTTTATAGGGCCAATATTGATGACGAGATTTTGTTTAATAGAAGATGGACTGATTTCGTTCGTTTAAAACATAAGTATGTCGGGTTACAAATTTCGTGTCAAAACACAAACATGTGTCAGCTGATTTCGTTAATTTCGTGTCACACACAATTTTTTCACAAATTTTTGTGTGACACGAAATAAAATATATGAATCTCTTTCTATCTCACAATTCATTTAAAAATAAATAAATAATTGATTTATTTATAACAAAACTACTAACACGATAGTACCACCGACTTTGGCGTATAGCTATTAGATAAATGAGATATTTGAAAAATTCATAATATTAGCTTACAAGGTTTGCCGGCGGATGATGAGTCGAGTAACATAATTATCAGCCAAAAATCAAGCAAATATTAAAATAACTAAAATATAAAAGGTTAATTGAAAAAAATTAAAATATATATCACACATATATATTTAGTAGTCGCAGTAGCTGAATTACAACTATATTCTTTTAACCGGTAGGCACCGGTTAGTATAATCCTTTTTATAGTAACTAAAATATAAATAAATTTAATTGATTAAATACGATTAAAGGTGCAGCTCGATAAAAAAAGTCATTAGATTCCATTAGTTATTGAATTAAATATTATTTAATACTACATTGGTAATTATAGAACTATGAAATTAGCTTATTTTTTTAGAATAACATCTATTAAAAAACCGGGAAGAGGAGTAATAATTATTCTTCCTTCGATTTTAGTAAGATTGTTGCTATATTAGTTTAGATCAACTCTTATTTTTACTATAAAGATATCTCTCTTTTTATTTACTCTCTATCATTATTATACTAAATTACTCTTAGTTTTTAATTAATATTTATATTTTATATCATGACATTGTTTTATATTGAAAAACAAAATTCAGTTTTATAATAAGGGTTATGCTAACCGGTGCTTACATTTAATATTAGTTTTTTCGCTAATAATTAGCTTACTTTTATAGAAGTAATAACTCGAAATATTAGCAAATTTTTAAGACATCTTTATTCTTTCTGTTCCATATCACTTTTTTCTTAATCTTAATAATATGATTATTAATTAAGTAAGTTACGGTAATAAAAATAAAAATAAAAATAAAAATATTATACTATTAATTTTAGTTAAAGTAATTTATTTTATTTTTTCCAAGAAAATCGACTTTTATTGATGTTGAAGAAATTTACATTATGTTCAAGAGTTACATGATTAGCTGTAATTCAGCTATTACAGTTTAACTACTTCAAATGGTGTTTGAGACTTTCTTCTTGGATCCTTTTGTTAGCTTTCTTTAGTATCTTTGGACATCCTGCTTGTATCCTTGTGCTTTCCTACTTTCTGTGACCTCCTCTTTTGTTAGCTTTCTTTAGTAATTTTGGACATCCTCCTTGTATCCTTGTGCTTTCTTCCTTTCTGTGACTTCCTGTAAAAGAGAAAGAATCATGGTCAAGTTTTTCAATTTGCCAAGCTGTTAGACAGTTTTAAAAGAATCTAAAATACCCAAGGTTCAATGAGTCGAACAGTATAATGGCAGCTTGTTCATGCAATGTATGATTTGAATTAGCTATAAAATCTGACTGTTCATTAAGAGCATGTTTGGCAATCCAATGTGCAGCTGTGTTTTGTTCTCTGTATATATGTTTGAGTGTCATTTGTGGTTTATTCAGTTTTCTACAGTATTGTAGCTAACATGTTAAATAAACCTAAGCAATCTATCTTAATATCTTTCATATTCAGATTATGGTTATTACAATACATCAAGCCATTTAGTAATGCCAAAATTTCACCAGTTAAGGGAGAGCATTTGCCTATAACATCACCTTTAGCAATCAATAGAGTTCCAAGTTTATTTCTTATAATGTAACCATAGCTAGATTCACCATTAGGCAGAGAAGATCCATCATAATTCAATTTGAGTCGATTATGTGAAGATAAAGTCCAAGTTATGTATATGAAAGGTTTAAATGACTTAATGTGATTGAAACAACTTAATTCCTTAGCTAAATGTATATCACCTGAGCATTGTTTTCTAGTAAGAGATGATGATGAATCTAAGGTTATAAGCATGAAAGATATGTGATTGATAATCTTTTTATATGATATGGTTATGTTTTTGTGTTTACAGTTATTCCTAGTATACCATATAGACCATATAATTAGAGAAGGAAGTATAGTACGTATGTGAATTCTTCTAGATGTAGATAGAAACCATAGGTTAATAATATGATTCACAGTCATGTGTCTACCTATACATATGTTAAATATTTTCAGAAAAGAAAAACCAAACAGACCATGCAGCTTCACAGGATATAAAAACATGATTTAGTGTTTCTATGTTTTGGCATTTAAGACATTTAGATGCAAGTTGGAAACCTTTTCTTTGTAATATTGTATCCACACTTAATAGGTTGTTCAATACTCTCCAAAGAGTGAATGAACATATCTTTGAAGAAGCATTGTTCCAAATTTTACCTTTTATTATTGATGTTGTGCGTTTCTTTCTAACTTCATTAACAGTGTTTTTTAAGTTGAAAGAGCAATCAAAGGAAAGTTTCCAAATGATAGAGTCATCTAAGCTTATGTTAAATTGTCTTTTGGTGATTTCATTGACATATTTAGAAGGTAGATTACAATGTAGTTTAGGTAGGTCCCATTTATTGTTGCTCCAGTATTCTTTTTTTTTTTGTGAGTAATGGTGAGATTATTTGCTGTTAAAGTGATTAGGGGTTTAGAGCTATGCCATTGATCTAACCAAAAATCTAAGTTACCATTACCTAGTGATGTAGCCTAGAAAGTCCAAACAAAAGCCTTGTTTATTTTATTTTATTTTATTCAAATATCTTATGTATTTAAATCAAATCTAATTATATTAAGATTTGATTTTATTTAATTTTATTTTATTTTAAAATATTTATTTTATTTCCTTGTATTATAATTTAGGGTTTTGAGAAGCTATTCTATAAAGCCTCATATGCCTTAAGTTATTTTGAAGTTTTTGGAATAATAGATTTTTTTATCTCTGAAAATTTGACTCTTTGTTACCCTTAGATTAGGGTTGCATCATGTTACCCTTGAATTAGGGTTTCATCTATCGTTGCTTCTTCTTCTACTTCCGCCGCGTCATCAGTTTGGTATCAGAGCCTCAGTTCCTGCTACGGGTCAAGCATGTTTCTGAATCTTGATTTCATCTGATTCATGGTCTAAAGGAGAGAACAACATACGGCCATGAAGATCTCAAAGATCGTTTGGTATGCGGGAGACACACTAGGCGTTTCAATGACGATCATATTGACAGGTTACTAAAGGAGTTTAAATTGGCTACTAACCGTCGAATCAAGGTAAAAATTGCTTATCGAGATGCTGTCTCAGGCTATGAAGAGGTTTTCAAAACCATTTTTTTCATCAACTGGACATGGGGATGTTGTCTTCAGGCTATGAAAAGGTTTTCGAAACTATTTTTTTCCTTCAACTGGATGGCTTCAATATGACTTCGAATAAGGAACACTCGAGAAGAATTTATCTTATTCCGATAAGGTCAACAATTATAATTCCCAATGTGACGATTGAATAAAATAAAATAAATAATTTGGGTTCTTGATGGTGATGGTGCTGTGAATTCGAGGACGAATTCTTGTCAACCAGGAGAGGATGATGTAGCCTAGAAAGTCCAAACAAAAGCCTTGTTTATTTTAGTTTATTTTATTCAAATATCTTATGTATTTAAATCAAATCTAATTATATTAAGATTTGATTTTATTTAATTTTATTTTATTTTAAAATATTTATTTTATTTCCTTGTATTATAATTTAGGGTTTTGAGAAGCTATTCTATAAAGCCTCATATGCCTTAAGTTATTTTGAAGTTTTTGGAATAATATATTTTTTTATCTCTGAAAATTTGACTCTTTGTTACCCTTAGATTAGGGTTGCATCATGTTACCCTTGAATTAGGGTTTCATCTATCGTTGCTTCTTCTTCTACTTCCGCCGCGTCATCAGTTTGGTATCAGAGCCTCAGTTCCTGCTACGGGTCAAGCATGTTTCTGAATCTTGATTTCATCTGATTCATGGTCTAAAGGAGAGAACAACATACGGCCATGAAGATCTCAAAGATCGTTTGGTATGCGGGAGACACACTAGGCGTTTCAATGACGATCATATTGACCGGTTACTAAAGGAGTTTAAATTGGCTACTAACCGTCGAATCAAGGTAAAAATTGCTTATCGAGATGCTGTCTCAGGCTATGAAGAGGTTTTCAAAACCATTTTTTTCATCAACTGGACATGGGGATGTTGTCTTCAGGCTATGAAAAGGTTTTCGAAACTATTTTTTCCTTCAACTGGATGGCTTCAATGTGACTTCGAATAAGGAACACTCGAGAAGAATTTATCTTATTCCGATAAGATCAACAATTATAATTCCCAATGTGACGATTGAATAAAATAAAATAAATAATTTGGGTTCTTGATGGTGATGGTGCTGTGAATTCGAGGACGAATTCTTGTCAACCAGGAGAGGATGATGTAGCCTAGAAAGTCCAAACAAAAGCCTTGTTTATTTTAGTTTATTTTATTCAAATATCTTATGTATTTAAATCAAATCTAATTATATTAGGATTTGATTTTATTTAATTTTATTTTATTTTAAAATATTTATTTTATTTCCTTGTATTATAATTTAGGGTTTTGAGAAGCTATTCTATAAAGCCTCATATGCCTTAAGTTATTTTGAAGTTTTTGGAATAATAGATTTTTTTATCTCTGAAAATTTGACTCTTTGTTACCCTTAGATTAGGGTTGCATCATGTTACCCTTGAATTAGGGTTTCATCTATCGTTGCTTCTTCTTCTACTTCCGCCGCGTCATCAGTTTGGTATCAGAGCCTCAGTTCCTGCTACGGGTCAAGCATGTTTCTGAATCTTGATTTCATCTGATTCATGGTCTAAAGGAGAGAACAATATACGGCCATGAAGATCTCAAAGATCGTTTGGTATGCGGGAGACACACTAGGCGTTTCAATGACGATCATATTGACCGGTTACTGAAGGAGTTTAAATTGGCTACTAACCGTCGAATCAAGGTAAAAAATGCTTATCGAGATGCTGTCTCAGGCTATGAAGAGGTTTTCAAAACCATTTTTTTCATCAACTGGACATGGGGATGTTGTCTTCTGGCTATGAAAAGGTTTTCGAAACTATTTTTTTCCTTCAACTGGATGGCTTCAATGTGACTTCGAATAAGGAACACTCGAGAAGAATTTATCTTATTCCGATAAGGTCAACAATTATAATTCCCAATGTGACGATTGAATAAAATAAAATAAATAATTTGGGTTCTTGATGGTGATGGTGCTGTGAATTCGAGGACGAATTCTTGTCAACCAGGAGAGGATGATGTAGCCTAGAAAGTCCAAACAAAAGCCTTGTTTATTTTAGTTTATTTTATTCAAATATCTTATGTATTTAAATCAAATCTAATTATATTAAGATTTTATTTTATTTTATTTTATTTTATTTTAAAATATTTATTTTATTTCCTTGTATTATAATTTAGGGTTTTGAGAAGCTATTCTATAAAGCCTCATATGCCTTAAGTTATTTTGAAGTTTTTGGAATAATAGATTTTTTTATCTCTGAAAATTTGACTCTTTGTTACCCTTAGATTAGGGTTGCATCATGTTACCCTTGAATTAGGGTTTCATCTATCGTTGCTTCTTCTTCTGTTTCCGCCGCGTCATCACCTAGTTTCCATCTTATGTGTTTTTCAGCTTCTTCTTTGATTTCATGTATTCTTTTCCATACTTTAGAGTCAATCATTCTTAAGATGGTTTACAATATTTAGAATGCATCATGTTTGACCAGAGGGTTTTATTGTTTCTACAATTAAATCATAACTTAAATGAAAAAGCAGTCTGAATGTCCTTAATGTTTCTAATGTTAAGACCATTTTCATTATGTGGTTTACATAGGTTTTCCCAATTAGACCATATTATAGATTTGTTGGTTTCATTAAAACCCCATAGAAACTTATTTAGCAGCTTGTTAATTCTTGATATTGTTTTCACAGGTAGTTTGGTAGACTGTAAGTAATAGATAGGGTAAGACATAAGTACAGAATTTATTAGTGTTATTTTACCCTCAAAGGATATATTTTTTGAGTTCCAATCAATAATTTTGTTCCTTATCTTGTCTATTAGTTTTTTAAAGTGAGTAGAATAATTGTTTGAATATATTGGGATACCTAAATAAGTAAAAGGGAGTTTTAATTTTTTGAAACCTAAGAGTCTTTCCAAATATGTTATTCTTGTTTTATTCATGTTTGCAGAAACAATAAAGGTTGTTTTTTGTCTGTTTATTTGTTGACCAGAAAGAGATTGATATATGTATAAGAAGTTAGATAGTTTCTTTATGTTTGTTAATGATCCATTTAGAAATAAAATGATGTCATCAGCACATGCTAAACAGTTTATTTTTAAAGAACTTTTCATATTGTATGGCATAGATTTATTTTGGTCAATTAGGGTATTTATTCCTCTTATTAAAAACTCTTCAGCTATGATAAAAAGGCAGGGGGATAAAGGGTCCCCCTGTCTTAGACCATTAACAGAATTGAAAAAACCAATTGATTTGCCATTAGTTATTACGGAGTATGTAATGTTTTCAATGCTTTTCTTGATCAGTTTTATTACTTGTTCATTAAAGCCAAAGGATAGCATTACTTTATATACAAATTTGAATTCTAAGTTATCAAACGCTTTTGACATATCTAGACTTATTATTAAGTTATTTCCTCTGGTTTTTCTATTCCAGATCTTTAACTAATTCTTGGGTTATTAGAATGTTCTCTTGAATGGTTTTGTTTTTTAAATGTATGCATCTTGTTCCTTAGATATGATTAAAGGAAGTAACTTAGCTAATGTGTTGTTTATGATTTTAGAGATGATTATATTAAGAATAGAACATACACTTATAAGTCTGAATTGCATCCATGTTTTTAAGATTTAACCTTAGGTATAAGACATATTAAGGTTGCAAATAGGCCTTTAGGTAAGTTTGTGCTAGAGAAGTAATCTAAAACAGCATTAAGAAGGTCATCTTTTATAATTAGCCAGCAAGAAAAGTAAAATATGGAGTTGAATCCATCAACTCCAGAAGCACTATTAAAGTTTAAACTTTTTATAACAATGTAAAGTTCCTCTATTGAAGGTAATTTCAAGATACTATCATTATTTTCATCAGATATGATTCTAGGAATGGTGTACTTTACTGTAGAAAGGTCTTTTGTATAATAGGTTTGTTTAACAGTTTGGAAAAGTATTCTACAGCAGATAAACCAATAAGATCATCATCTTCAATCCATATATTATAATCTTGAATTCCCTTAATTCTGTATTTAGATCTTTTTTTCTTAACATAGTTATGATAAGTTGCTGAATTATTATCACCATCTTTTAACCATTTTATATAACTCTTTTGTTTCCAATATATTTCTTCTCTTTCAAGTAATGTTGTGTATGTGGCATTTAGATTAGCTAGATTAGATTGATTTTCAATGCAGTCAGTTTCTTCTAACTTTGATTCAACAATTTTAATTTCTTCTTCAACTTTGTTTAAGCAATCAAATTTGTTACCATATGTATCTCTGTTCCAAGATTTTAAGTGTTTTTTAAGCCTTTTCAATTTGGAACAAAAAATGAATATGTGAGATGAATCATGAATCTATTTTAACCAAGTCTCTTTTACAGTTTTGAGAAAGTTTTCATGTTTTAACCACATGTTTTGAAATCTAAATGAAGGTTTTTGGTAGGTTGAGTTTAGTAAAACTGATATTAACAAGGGTGAATGGTCAGAACAAGTTCTGGCCAAGTGATTCACCCTTGTAATATTAAAGATATCTCTCTCATTTATCATTGTGTAGTGTTCTATCTAATCTTTTCCATTTGTGATTATCTGTCCATGTAAAATGTGAACCTATATATCCAGGGTCTTCAAGTTTACAGTCTAAGATCATGTTATTAAATTCATCTATACTTTGAACAGAGTGTGGAGCAGGCCATTTGTTGACTTGTGTTGGAGATTGTATTAAAGTCTCCAACAACAAGCCAGGGAAGGTTTGTTACAAAGATGTTTCTTAATTGATCACATAGAAGCATTCTATAGGATCTGCTATATTTTGCATACATTATGGTAATCAGAACTACTATCTTAGTAGAAGGATGACTTACCATAGTGTTTAAAAGTTGTTTTGAGTTGTCTAGAATGATGATTTCAAAGTCATTTTTCCAAAACATCCAAATTTTGTTATTAATGTTTGCATGATGTGATTCAAATCCCAGATTTGAACAAGTTGTTTGTATTTTATCAACTGATATCATAGGTTCATGTAGAGCTATGATATCAGTTGAAATCTTCTTAACCAAATATTTTGTTCTTCTCAAAGTTTTTTTATTACTTAATCCTCTAATGTTCCAGTTGAGTAAAGAAATAGTTATTTTAAGGATTGATTTGAGGATCCTATTGATCCTTTAGGATTTCTTGTTTTAACCAATATTTTACTTCTTAAGGATCTTCTTACAGAGGTATTAAATGAATCCTTTTTAGTTTTCTTTTGTTTGGTGACTGAGGTTCACTTAAACTTGATCTGACTAATGGTACAACTTGTTCAGTTTCTTTAGAATCTTCCAATTCTTCATCAGTTAATGCATTAAATGAATTATTTAAACTAATGGTCTAAATGGCATCTATTATATCATTTTTGGTGATTTCAGGTGGATCTTTAAGTTGATTAAAGATTATTAATTATTCCTTTGAAGTTCAAGTGATTTTTCTGTTTGTGAATGTTAGTTATTTATATTGAAAATTTATGTTTCATCAAGTTGTTGTGCATGAGAATCTATAATAGGTAAGTTGTTTAATAAATTAGAAACTATAACATTTTCAGTTATTGTATCTAAGATTGAATTCTTATCCACTTCAATTGTCATTTTTTTGTAGTTCTTTATTAATTTCAGGATAAGTTTCAAGATTAGTTTCAGGATTAGTTTCATGATAAGTTTCAGGGTTAGCTTTTGGAATCCAAACTTCTTTTAAGGGCAGTTTGGATTGAATTTTTAAGTGATCTGTAGTAGTTCTGTTTTTGCTCAAATTTTGTTCAAGTTCTTCATTTTTACAGTACTTTTCTAGGTGTCCAATGTGTCTACAGTTTTTACAATAGAAAGGTTTTTTTAGATAAGAAATGTCTTGCCAGAAACCATCCTCTTCCCCAAAGCATATCCATATGCTTTGAGGAAGAGGCTTAGAGATATCAGTTAAAACTCAAGCTTTACAATTATTATGACTTGTAATATTATTTTTAGGAACCCATACTGTTAAAGGCAATCCGACTGCCTTAGCAATATGGGTTATAGAGTTAGGGTTGTAAAAACTTTCAGGGAGTTTGGGTAGTGAAATCCAAAGAGGAGTCACCGGAGACTCCTTTTTTGGAATTAAATTCAGGGGTCCATTTAAGAATTCTAAATGTCAGGTTACCTATGGATCTAATAGTTTTACTCCAGAATGTTTTAACATTTCTAAAAGGTCTAATTCTATGAAATAATGCATATAGTCCCATTTGTAAATGTTGAATGGCCCTATAAATCTAAATGCAGTAGTATATGCTTTCAACTCGTTGAGAGTAAACTCTCGAAAGAGAACTTAGCAATTAAAGTGGTTTTAGAAATATTAGTTAGAGAAAGCTTATTTGATGGTAGAAATTGCACCGATTTGTAATCTTCATGCTCCTCGTGAATTACTCCACTGTGAATAAATTCCTTAGGTCTTCTGCCTCCAACCATTTCAGCAAATGATTTCCTGTCTCCGGTGTTTTTGAACGTCGGGTTCATTATCATCTGAGGTATTCCATTTTATGGTCTTGAATTTCTTTCCTTCAGTGGAGGGAAATCTTCGTTGCGTAGATGAGCTCCGTTCTGGTCCATTGTTTGTTCAGATACGGTGGTATAGTCACCACCCTTCGAAAGCTTTTTCGAAAGATTCTTGAGAGTCTTTTACAACCGGATTTCTCCTTAATCGATTTTCAGATCTGAATCTAAGGAAGATTTAGATTTGAATCTACGGAATATTTAGATCTGAATCTACGGACTTTGCTTGTTGATTTCGAGAATCACCTGAGTGTACCCTTCAAAAGGTAAAGCACCAGAGTGTACCCATCGAACGCATTTTTTCCTGAGTGTTGATTCTATCAATTTTGTGAATCGTTGATGTACCCTTGTTGGTATAGAAGAATCCACTAGCCGCTGTTGATTTCGATTGTCACCAGGTGGAATTCTTTGAATATGGATTTAGGGTTTCTTGATTTCGTTTTCGATTTAGGATTTTGAGAGTGTTACGAAAGAGAGAGGCTATACAGATAACTTTCTTCGAGATGAGGAAAGTTAAGGAAGAGAAACCGGGTGATCGAAACAAAGGTGAGTGGCTTAAGCTCCTCCTCATCGACTCAAATTAGTTTATTATTCAAAAGTTAAATAGTTAAATTAATTTATAACTATTAAATAGTTATTTACTTTAAATTTTGAAATAAAAGTATGAAAATAAGTTTCAATATATTTTAAAATCTGATTTATAATAAGTGTTTTTTTATTTAATAAAAAAAGTTTTAAATAATTTTCAAATTCAGTTTTTTTAATCTGTTTCTTTTTTAAATTAAACATTTAAAAAAACAGTTTAATATTTAGTTTTTCAAACAAATTAATTTTTTAGACATTTTTTATTTAAGAATTTGAAGGTTCAAATTAATTTCAAATCAAAAGGTAATTATCAAACCTTCAAGTTGTTAAATAAAAGAAAGAAAGGTATAAATCAACTGATTTTTTTTAAATGTTCAATTTAGGAAAATGAAGTTGATTGATTCAAAAAATAAATTTTAAAATTATTTAAAACAATTTTAAAAAAATCAAAAATAATATTTATTTCAAAACTTATATTTTAAAATTATATTTTATATTTTTTTTAAATATATAAAAATAATTCACTCTTAAAATATAAATAAACAATGTTTGGAATAATTAGAACACAAGGTATAGAATCATTTGGCTATTCTTTGTATATGTCAGCGAAGTTCATCACATCACCTCCAAAGCTTCGTTGATCCTCTTCATCACATGTACAAAGCTCTGGTTTGCACCAAAATCACATTATACTCCCTTAATTCCTACTCTTCCTCTTAAAATATCGGTTGACCATGTTGGAGTCAACAGCAAAAGAGTCAAACTTGTAGATGAAAATTTTGATGAATTAAATGTTTTCATCAAAGTCCAATCAAGCATCTCCTATCATGTATCACAGCACCCCAATACCCTCTTTCCTCAGTCATCCACTCTTCTTTTCTCAGTCTTTCAGTCCATCAGAGCAAATATGAACCCTACAAGGTCTAATTCAAGGCTGGTCAAACCCCACTCAAAACACAGTTATCTTCTTTCGACCTCCTTATTGTTCTCTATGTATTCTATATCTTGGAATAACCTTCGAACTAAGATGGTTACAATAATCAAATCAGATTATCAAATCTGGTTGGCTCCTCTATCGAAGCCTCTGCCACTTTGGTCTCTCTTCATTCTCATTTGGGAAAGTCTATTCTATTCTTTCCTAAGTGTCCAGCTATTGCCAAAGCCATAAAGCTTTTTTGAGCTTTACTGGCTCTCTGGTCCTCTTCTCAAACATCTCCCCTCCTTCCATCTATTCTCAACCCCAAGGCCTGTCCCCCTACTCACCCTAATTTCTTTATCATCAACATCATCTCAGACTACTAAACTCTTTAGACCAGTAGCAAGTACTATAACCATGTCTTCAACATTATTAAGACCAATACCACGTTCATCAAACTCTATCTATAAAGCTCAGCTAAACTTCATCCCTCATTCCAGAACAAGTCTTTTGATTCCACCTGAAAATCTAACCCTAAGTTTCAAGACGATACTTAAAACCACTTACCTCGCTCTGTCCCATATGGCTTCCCCTCGACCAATATCAGCCTCTGACTTTGTAGACTCCTTCTTGCCAGTTCCTACTCAGGCTTTCTCTTCTAAGCTGGTCACAATTCTGGGCATCTCTCCTGAGCCCGGTGCTTGCCCTGAATCTCCAGGCTGCTTCCCGACCATCCCTCTTATGTCCCTCCCTACTCCCATCTCCCCTCATAACGAAGCGTTCGTTAGGGATGCTTTAGCCATGGCTAGAAGCCATATGGAATCGGGGCATTCCCTCTACCACCCAGTCTCGCCGTCCAGCCTGCAAAGTCAGCATCTTGCTCCGGTGAATCCTCGAAGCCTCGCTGAGATTAAATTCTCCTCTTCTTCGGTGTTGGGAGCCCTCCCTCACTCCGATCTCCATCTTTCAGAAGGATTTGAAGTGACTCAAATCACTCAGGGAGCCTACGAAAACCTAGTTGCAGCCATTAATGAGCGCTGCCCCTCTCCCTTTCCGATGTCTCGATCCTCCGATGTAGGGTCTCATCTGATGCTTCATAACATCGGATTGCTTGCCAAAGCTCTTTCTAATCTTGCTCCATCGATCGGCTCAAGGGGAATTGGAGATCGATATGGAACCTCACATCCAGACTTGGCAATCAGCCCCAGAATAGGGTGTGCGTCTTCATCTTATTCGAAAGGGTTTCATCATTCATCTCAAGGAACTAAGATCCAAGAAGCGTCGGTCGGCCAGGGTTTAACTGGTGAGTCGATTGGAATGGTTAAGGCGTCGGATTCGACTGATTGTGCTATGGAAATCAGCAAGGGTTCGACAGATTTTGTTACTGGGGACAGCAAGGGTCAAAGGATCTCGTCTAGGGAGAGATTGAAGACAAAGGTATTGGAGGTTGAAGAAGCGGAGGACAGTGAGGGGCTGAATAAGCGGAGGTCTGGTTGGGCTTTGGAGAAGTCGGGATTTGGAGTTGCTATGGAGAGGTCTGGTTTTGTTCTGGTGAAATCGGGGTTTGTAAAAAAAGATCATGGAGGGTTTTTTGTCAATCCCAGTCCCTCCTCTCTTGTCTTCGACACCCGGGGGCCCACGTGAGGTGCATCCAGCTGGGTTTAACCCTGTCAATTCGTTGGGCCCTTGCTTTGATGGGCTTAATAATCGGGTTCTCAATTTAAGTTGGTCCGGATCATCAAATCAAAGTAGATCCTTTAAATCGATCGGGCCGACCTAAATTCTCACCATTGATAGGCTGAAACAAAATACGGGTCAAGGATTAATGGCTGGTCCGTCCCCTTATGTTCCATATTCATTAATCATGAATTTTGGTAACGCGGGCAAAGGCCCAAAAGGAAGGCGATTCTTAAATAAACTTGCCCAAATCCCCTCAAAATTATCAAAATACCCATCTTTAAATCCAAGTTCTTTGGGATTTACAAATTCAAATTCTCGTATCCATACGTCATCACCATATTCTATGCAAGCATTTTTTCGGGGCACAGTGACAACCGGTCTCCTTTGGTGATTGGAGTCAATCATATGGAGCTTGTGGGAAATGACTTTATCATGAAAGAATCAGCAATGGGCCCTCCGGAATCTTGGAAAGCATGTCTTTCAGGATATTTTCTTTCTCAACCAAGCAACCTGAGCTTCCTCAAAGCAAATGTTGAGACTCTGTTGAAACGGTTTGGCCTCATTCAATTTAAACCCCTTCCTGAAGGCTATTTTCTTTTTCAATTTGGCTCTGAAAGTATGGTTAAAAAGGTCTTAGAGGGAGCCCCGTGGCATTTTGGAGGCAATTTGATGATCCTGAAAGTTTTGGAACCACTTTCCCCACTTATCAAAGATCCTCATACGGAAATCCCAATCTAGGTAAAGGTGTTCAATTTGCCCCTGGAACTCTGGACGGTAGAGGGATTTAGTAACATTGGCTCAGTCTTAGGGAATCTTTTATATGTGGATCATCAAACGGAGAGGAACGAAACGCTCTGTTTCGCTCGCATCTGTATTATGATCACTGTAGGATCTCCAATCCGCTCAGAGCTCACCTTTAAGATAAGGGGCAAATCTATCACGGTATCTTTTGAATACCAGGGCCTACCTCATCAGTGCGCTAACTGTAAGGTTTTTGGTCATCCTACTCGTATCTGCAAAAAGGACCCTTGAAGTTGTCCCCATTCCCAGCTCCTACTTCATCCTCTGAGGAAGATCCTTCCGAGTACATTCCTGAAGCAGACCTTAGTCATCACCTTTCATCCATAAATGAAGGGAAAGAAGTGGAAAGCGGAGAAGAGGCGGAATCTCCTCCAAAGAGGCTTCGCACTGTAGACCCAAAGAGGAAGGGTAAAATGGATATGTCCTCTGACAGGACCATCGTCTGATGCACTGTAAGTCATTCTTCTGATGAATATTGCTTCCTGGAATGTTTGAGGTCTGAATGACCCTGTTAGACAAAAAGACGTAACTGATTTTATTATTACAAATAGTATTTCTATACTTATCCTAGTCGAGACTAAAGTTAATATAGCTAAGGTTGATTCTATCATAAGTAAAATGGTCCCCTTCTGGCATGTCATAAATAATTATTCCTCCCATCCCCTCGGTCGAATTTGGGTCACCTGGAACTCAAGTGTGATCAGAATCTCCAAACTATCCGAGTCGCTCCAGTACATCTATTGCCGAGTCAAATGCCATAATTTTAATGCGACGTTTAGGTTAACAGCAATCTATGCTTTTAACGAAGCAATTGATCGCTCTCCCATTTGGAATGACTTAATAGCCATTTCCAATCAGGAGAAACATATCCCTTGAGTCTCACTAGGAGACTTTAATGTTATTCATCACCCTGATGAGAGAATTGGTGCTTCAGATAACTGGTTTTCAGCAATTGACGAGTTTAACAACTGCTGTTACCTAAGTGAGCTTAGTGATCTCTGGTCCACCGGGTTTCACTTCACTTGGATTAACAAGCAGCCTGCTCGTCCAATCCTCTCTAAAATTGATCAGGTAATGGTCAGTCCCAACTGGGGCGACCTTTTTCCAATGTCTTATGCCCGGTATGGCTTCCTTCGAACGTCAGACCATACCACTGTAACTCTCAATCTCGATCTGCCTAGACCTAGAAGTAAGAAGCCCTTCCGGTTTTTCAACATGTGGCAATCTCATCCTTCTTTTAAGGAAATAGTCCTGAAAAGCTGGAATCGCCCAGTTTCCTCCTCTGGTATGAGGCTTGTAACTGAAAAGCTAAAAAGACTCCAGCTCGAACTCGCAAAACTCAACCGTAGAGAATTTAGTGATATAAGTAACAGAGTTAGTACGGCTCAATCCAAGATTTTCGAGACCCATTCAAGACTTGGGCTAGATCCCCTCAATCCGAGACTCATTTGCGAAGAAATTGAGGCATCCAAAGACTATATATTTTATAGTCGAGCCGAGGAGTCATTTCTAAAACAAAAATCTCGAGAAAATTGGATTAAGCTCGGGGACAAGAATACTAAATTCTTCCATAATAGTATTAAGTCCCGTCTCTTCCATAATAAAATCGTTTCAATTAATAATGACTCGGGAGTTACCATTTCCTCACCAGCTGGCATCTCTAAAGTCATTGTTAATTACTTCGAAAATTCGTTGGGCACTTAACACTCTTCTTCTTACCCAGGTCTGGAGAGAGTCTCTTCTCTGATTACCTCCACTGTCAATAGTATTGATAGGGATCTAATTATGCGCGAAATCTCTTGCGATGAAATTAAATCAGCATTATTCAGTATTGACAGTAACAACTCGTCTGGGCCAGATGGGTATAACTCTTCCTTCTTTAAATCCTCTTGGAGTATAGTTGGACCTGATATTTGTAATGGTGTCCTTGAATTCTTTAATTCATGATCTTTGGATAAGTCTTGGAACTCAACTTCCATTTCCCTTATTCCTAAAACCGTATCTCCCTATGTTCCTGGAGACTTTAGACCTATTGCACTATGCAATGTAGTCTATAAAATTATCTCCAAAATTCTAGCTAATAGAATTAAGGACTCCTTCCCTTATCTAATCGACCCTTCACAATCGGCCTTCGTGGCGGGAAGGAATATCTCAGATAACATTTTATTGTCCCAAGAACTATTGCAAGGGTATCATATCAATGTTACGGGCAAAAGAATAGCTCTCAAAATAGATATTATGAAAGCATTTGATAATGTTCATTGGCACCTAGTTCTTGACATCCTGGTAGCAGTGCGATTTCCTAAAAAAATGATTACTTGGATAATAAAATGTATTTCCTCCACCTCTTATTCCATTAATATTAATGGAGACTCTTATGGGAACTTTTCCGGGAAAAAGGACTGAGACAAGGTGATCCTTTATCACCTTTTCTTTTTGTACTTATTATGCAAGTTCTTTCTGGGTTACTCAAAGAAAAAAACCAGGATAAAAACTTTAGATTTCACTGGAAGTGCCAAAAGCTTAAAATCATCAATCTCTGCTTCGCTGATGACCTGATGATCTTCTGCCATGGTGACTCCAACTCTCTAAACCTTATAAAAGAGGCCCTGGATGAATTCTATAAGCTCTCTGGACTTAAAGTTAACCCCTTAAAAAGTCATATTTTTCTTTTGGGTATTGAGGAGCCTCTCAAGTCTAGTATATTGCCCATTCTGGGCTTCGCGGAAGGTACTCTCCCAGTAAAGTATTTGGGAGTCCCCTTTATAACGAGTACACTTACCCACTCGGACTGTCGTCCGCTTCTTTACAAGATTACTAATCGCATTGAGTCCTGGACCTCCAAACACCTCTCTTATGCAGGGAGGCTTCACTTGATTAAGTCTGTCTTATTTGCTGGTCAGGTTTATTGGTCCTCTAGTTTTATTCTTCCCTCTAGAATAATCAAAGAGCTAAGCTAATACCTTAGTCGATTCCTCTGGTCGGGAACGATCACGAAGATTCATGGGGCACAAGTTTCATGGGACTCTGTAACGTCTCCCATAAAAGAGGGTGGCCTTGGGATTTTGAATCTAAATATTTGGAATCAGGCGGCCATCCTTAAGCATCTTTGGTCTATTGTTAGTAATAAAAATCACTCCATCTGGTGTGAGTGGATAAAAGTGGAAAAAATAAAAGACAAAAATTTATGGACCATCCATTCTGGATCCAATCCATTGTGGATATGGAGGAAAATTCTTTGTTTGTGCCCTTTGGCAAGTAATTTGTACAGGGTGGCTATTGGCAATGGTAAAAATACTTCCTTCTGGTATGACCCTTGGCTTCTTTCAAAGTCTCTGGCTTCTCATTATGGAGAAAGCATTATAAGTGACTCTCGTCTGAGAGATAATCTTAAGGTATCGGAAATCATTCACAATGGAAACTGGAACTGGCCAGCTGATATCAGACCAGTGAGAGCCCGAAGTAGACTTCATCTACTTGAAATTAACAACCTCATCCAAACTCTTCCCCCCCCCCTAACATCGCCTCCATCGATGTCCCGTTCTGGACGGTAAAAGCAGGAAATTTTACGTTCACTATTAAGGACACGTATAACGCAATTCGGTCGCCCAGCCCCGAAGTGGGTTGGGCCGGGTTAGTATGGCACAAATATAACATTCCTCGTCACTCCTTTATTCTTTGGCTTGCTATTTTAGGCAATCTTGTAACCATGGACAAAATTATCGGTTGGGGACTAAACACCCCCACTAACTGTGTCCTTTGCAATTCTGATTCTGAATCTATCTCCCATATTCTCTATGAGTGTAGATTCACTCAGAATATTTGGTCCTATGCTAGTTCTAAGCTAGGATTTCCGTTCTCTTCTTTGTGCTGGCAATCTTGGATTATCGAGGCGTCAAAATGGTCTAACTCTCGTGACCATTTTATCTGGCGTACTTGCTTTGGCGCGGTCACATACCACGTCTGGAAGGAGCGGAATGCAAGAATTTTTGGTTCCGCTCCAGCCCTGGAATCTTTAACATTCCATCGTATTGTAGACGATCTACGATTCAGATGCCAGGGTACCAAGATCAGCTGGCCATAGTAAAATATTATGCTTCATCTGCTTACTCCTCTTTTTCTTTGCAGGATTTTCTCTCTCCAAGACTTCTAGCAATCCTCGAGTCGATCTGATCAAGTCTGAAGTCCGAGCCTCGATTATGTCACGTCAGCAGACAAAGATCCTATGATTCCTATGTTCTATGTTGTATTTCTTACTCAAACTCTCTTTCGATTAAATGTTTCCTCGGGATATGCCCCAGGTCTCTTGTATGAACTATTTCCATTAATTTAAAGTTTATTTCACCAAAAAAAATGTATAGTAGTTTTAATTTATTAAAGAGAAAAGTACCTGAAAATACCCACTCAACTATCTTATTACCCGGCGGCACCCGCTTTTAACATAGTGTTACTTAATACCCAGACTAATAAATTGGACAAAAATACCCTTCCACTATATATACCCATTTTTCAATTCCATCCCACTTTTTCGACCCTCCTATCACCCTAAACAAACGCAAAATTCTAATTTTAGAAACCACCAGAAAACAAACCGTTCGACTTCTTGATACTCTCTCTCTCAAACCCAGAAACCCTACAGCTTCTCACCTTCGTCACTATCGCACCGGTCAGCCTCTTTTACTCAGACAGTCACTAACACCTTCAAATCTCATTCGACAAAGTTGTCGTGAAGTCGTCTCTGAAAACTTCTATCTCGTTCTCCGGCCGGCGAAATTTAAGAGGTATGCATTATGGTGGAAAGCGTACTTTTTTTTGCGTTTTTTTTTGAATCTGAACCACTGTTTTCAACAACTCCACGATAGCATTGCTTTTCGTAGTAGAATGAAGTATCTACTGACGATAGTTGCTCAGTTTATGGGTTTATAGTCGAAGCCAGGGTAGAATTTTAGTTGCATGAGTCACTGATACTCTACTGAGAAATATTATGTATGTTAGATCTGCATTAGGTAGTTCATTGTTGATTTTGGTGTTTGGTGCATAATTCCCAGATCCCTGCAACGTGCATGGAAAAAATGTAACAGTTCGCATCCTGATCACCCACAATGCAAGCAATTCGCAGCTCGATTGTATTGTTATACTTGTTTACAAACAGTTCGCAGCTTGATATACATAAGTCGCATCTGGCATAACTTATTTCGCAGCTTGTCTGTTAAGCCAGTATTTATATGTATGCATTTCGCAGCTTGTGATGCGAATTTTTTGTGACACTCCAACTGATTGTGTTTGTGCAGAAAGTATGACAACAAAACCTAGCTACTACAGATCAGGGTTGGTGAGCCTTCTGAAGCTACTGAAAGACATGCGTATTACAAGGGCGCACATTGAAGCTGCAAGAAACACCCCCTTCTACACACTGCTGAAAACGGCTTTCGAAATCCGTAATGAGGCAGAGCTGCCAAAGAAGAAATTCTACTCAATCATTCAGTATATCCTCGAAAAATTCTCTCTAGAACGAGACGCCTTTAGGATTGGCAACAAGTATGTAAAGCTAACTACAAACGATATCAAGATCATATTCGGGCTGAGGCATGGCACCGAGAAAATGGAGTTAACAAAAACCGGCGCTTTTCACAACAAGTATGCAGACGGCGAGGAGGACGAATCAAGGATGATGAAGAAATACTTCATGTCAAAAACTGGCAGGAAAGCATCAGCTAGTAATACCAAAACAATAACAAATGCCATCATAAAGGTACGTCTAAAATGGACTTCATCTTTATAAAGCAAGATTCTGTACATTTCTAACATAGAATGTTGTCATTGGTTTTACAGGAGGGTATAGAGAAGGCCATAACCGAAGGAGGGGAACATGAATTGGAAGACGTGGCGAGGCTGTTGATACTGTTTTTGTGCTCCACGCTATTCTACTCCGTATCTGGAGATATCTTGGGCTGGAGCACGGTTTATTACGTTGAAGACCTCAACAGAATAAACAATTACGACTGGGCTGGATCGATTCTGTTCAAGCTTCGACAGTCTATCAGGAGTTGTTTAGCAGTAGAAAGAGCCGATAAAATCGTCGGCTGCGTCGCCCTTGTAGTTGTAAGTTTGATCTATTCAATATAACAATTATTTATGTACATAGCATCGTGTTGATAAAACTTGTCCCCATGCAGCCCTTCATCATGGAGCACACAACAATCGGCCACGAGGTAGCGAAGCCAACCTCGATACCAAGGTTCTTCAAATGGTTGGGGTTAGAGTGCCACGCATCAACCATGGGGTATCTTATTAAAACACCCTTGCTGGATAATGACGAGGTATAAGCTTTATATATGTATTGAACTTGGGGTGCATACAGTTCGCAGCATATGATGCGAACTGTTGATAAAAATATCTCAAACAGTTCGCAGCCTGATATGAATTTTACTTCGCAACTTCTATGTTCAACACATTTCGCATCATATGTTTAATACTTAGTTCGCATCATACTGTCCCATAATCATATGTTTAATACTTAGTTCGCAGCATACTGTCCCATAACCATTTCGCAGCTTAACATGCGAAATATGATTTAAAACCACACCGTTCGCATCATATGATGCGAACTGCTTGTAAGAAACAATTTGTTTACTTACATGTGCATCTGTTGGTAGGTTTTAGAAGGTCCATTACAGCTTACCGAGGCTGAAATTGAAGCTTTCGGAGAAAGAGAAGATGATGAAGATGGTGAAGATGCAGAAGTAACGGTACCACCTTCACCGGAAGAAAGACCTAGGAAGAGGTCGAAAAGCACAGCATCAAAACCAAAAAAAAGGAGACGAGCATCACAGAATGTAATAAATAAGGTGATGTCTCCCACACTCGAACACCCAACACCACCCGAGCCATCGATTCCACCAAAAAGACTCCCCAAGAAAACAATTCCACCACAACCCAAAGGCAAATCCAGGCAAGAGCCCTCCGACACCGACACAACCAATATGAGTGAAACGATCGGTGATTATTTATTCAAACGCAGAGACCCTAATCCCGATATTGCTGCTCAATCAAAGCGTTTGAAGACGTATGCCGACAAGAACAAGTACGAGCGAAAAATAGAAAAACAGGCCAGAGAAGTAAGTATGACTTGAACCTTAAATAATCACTACAATCAGCACTTAATATGTTTATAAAAAGTTTGCTATCATTTTTGCAGCTGGAAGAATTGAAACGCAAGATAGCGGAACTCGAAGCACAACAACTCCACAATGCTATCTCTCTGCCAATCTGCCGTACTGAAAGCCCAATAAAGCAGGTACCAGCAGCACTTCCAGAGGGACAAAAATCCACTGATCAGCAAGCATCCGTGTCTAATGCTGATCAGCACCATGCTGATGGAGTACTGCCGGAAGAAAGGGATGATTATGTCCACAATTCACCCATCATGGAGACACAGACAGATAAGGTACACAATGTAAGTAGATGATATGATGTTATTAAACAAATATGAGGACTATTGTGTAGTCATGTACAAACGTTTCGCAGCTTAAGCTGCGAATTATGTAGTATACTGGTGGTCTGGTTATTACAAACAGAATATCAGGTCAGGATGCGAATTATGTAATAAACTGGGGGATGTTTAACATAGATATCAGGTGAGGATGCGAATTATGTAATAAACTGGGGAATGTTCAACATAGATATCAGATCAGGATGCGAATTTATGTAATAAACTGGGGGACTGTATAACATATATATCAGGTCAGGATGCGACTTAGATAATAAACTGGTGGAATGTATAACATAGATATCAGGTCAGGATGCGAAATGTGATTACACAATGATTAACTTATGCTTAACCCTTCCACCCTTACACAATGAAATAGGAAACCGAAGAGCAACACCAACAAGAAGAAGAACACGCCGAGCAACACCAACAAAGAGAAGAACAACAACAACACCCCCAACAGGAGAAACAACAACAGTCAGAACTACTCACCCAGCATGAACAAGAAGAACACCCCAAGCAACAACAAGAACACGAAGAACACCACCAGCAACAGTCAGAACCTGTCCATCCCGGTGAGAAGACAGAACTACTCACCCAGCATGAACAAGAAGAACACCCCAAGCAACAACAAGAAGAACACGAAGAACACCACCAGCAACAGTCAGAACCTGTCCATCCCGGTGAGAAGACAGAACTACTCACCCAGCAAGAACAAGAAGAACACCCCAAGCAACAACAAGAAGAACAAGAACACGAAGAACACCACCAGCAACAGTCAGAACCTGTCCATCCCGGTGAGAAGACAGAACTACTCACCCAGGAAGGACCATGCTTAGAAGACAAAACCACTTCTTCGGTGGAACTTCAAAGACCAACGGTGCTGTCAGCAAAGACAGAATTGCTTAGCCAACGTCAAACTGTAGACCCGGTAACAAATCAACTCGCAGCTCCAGAGTCCCACGATAACACAGTAGGTTTACATGATGCTTTTGTTGATGGTATTAGTACTCAAGTTTCACAGACATTTTTAAATGAAATTGATAACGTATATTACGATTCTATAATACAACGGTCTCTGGAGAACATGTCGGAGGATGACATTAATCATTTCTGCCGACACGATCCAGCCTCTATGCCGAACAAGTCAACGGCAGTGGTTGTCGCTGACCGTGCGGTAAGGCCTACTTATAATGCTTTCGCATAATAACACGTGACTTGTGGCAAATGCTTACTGGAGCATTACAAATAAATATCAGGGTAGGATGCGAACTGTTCGGGGGAACCTCGAATAGTTCGCATCCTACCCTGATAGATACTTATAAATTTATTTAACTGCTACCTTACATTTCGCAGCCTAAGCTGCGAACTGTTTGGAGTCGTTGCACTTATAATCACTGACGCCTCTACTTTTTGTTTCATACTAAGCTCGAGAAGGTTAATGAGATAGAGGAGCCAAGTTTTACGCTACTGACACAAACGCAGCCTCAAGTGGCAGAGGAAGAAGAAGAGTTCATAATAACAATGCGGGAACCGCCGGTAGTAGAATACAGCGACTGGCCAAAGAAAACAAAAGTAACTGACCTTATCGATGTGGCAGAATACCACAAAATACAGTTGGTTAAAGCCTACGAGAGCGACACACCTGATCCAGTGGTATGGCAGTTACCAGAGTCCAAGTTTACATACGGAATCAGGGTGCAAACGAGTGATGTCATGGCACTACCTTTAGAACTGGAGCTGGACGTAAAGGTATCCAATTGTCAACCAATTCTATTTTCAATGTTTCAAATATGTATTCTATATTTAACATAATGTTTCAATGTTAGGTTATCGATGCTTGGATTCGAAAGATGCTTGAAGAAGCAGACTACCAAGTCCCATGCACTATTGCTAAAGGACAGTATCACGACGCCGTACTGATTTCGGGCATGGCTACGGTAAGTTTAGGACAGGTAAATTGAACAAAAGTTCAGAAAATATTCTTATTTTAATATACTTTTGCTTGGATGCAGCATCAATTGAAACAAGGCTGGCCAGTAGAAAATCTTGTGGACATGGCTTTTAGAAAGGCGCGCAAAGATGCCAACATCATCTTTGTTCCACTGTGCACCGAGCAAAAGGACAATGCAAACCACTGGACGTTGCTCGTCATCGATATCGACGGCAGGACAATTTCAAACTACAATTCGCTTCTGCCTAGGCTTCATGGCACAGACCAGACCACAAGGACACCTGCAAGACTGGTAAAATATTCCAAACCATTAAATTTAAGTATACAAGCTGCGAACTGTGTTCTGGTATGATGCGAATTGTGAGCAAAACAGTTGTTTTCGCAGCCTGTCTATAACCCAATTCGCAGTCTGTTTATAACTCAATTCGCAGCCTGTCCACAACACAATTCGCAACCTCTATGTTGGATTGCCTGTCATATAATTCGCAGCCTAAGCTGCGAATTGTGTTGGATTCATTGTCATATAATTCGCAGCCTAAGCTGCGAATTGTGTTGGATTCATTGTCATATAATTCGCAGCCTGATGATGCGAATTGTATGTCACCAACTTTTTTTGTTTTTGTTTTTGTGAATATTCCTAACATTAATTACTATACACAGATCAAATATTTGTTGGATAGAGAATTCCTACCCAAAGATAATACAGGGTGGAAGGTGAAGATGGAAAGAGGATTCCCACAACAAAAGCGAGGCACCCTGGACTGTGGTGTCTTCGTCTGCCAATATGCAAGGGATATTATTCAGCATGGAAGAGTGCAGAAAAAATACGATGCAGATATGGTAACTGCCTTCAGAAGAGAAATGTTCCATTTCTTTTTAAATGACAAAGACACCGTCACATATGGCTGATTCGTGTATTGCTTCTAAATAAATTTGTTACTTGTTTTGTAAATTTAGTTTTTTTGTTCATATGGCTGATTGTACATATGGCTGATTCGTGTATCACATACAGCTGTTGTAAATTTAGTTTTTTTGTTCATATTCCTCATCCTTATGTTTCGCATCATATCCTGATATCTAATGGTTAGTTTTGAATATTCCTTATCTTATATTTAGTTTTGAATATTCCGTATCTTATATTTCGCATCATAACCTGATATATAATGGTTGATTATGATCCTGGTATGTATGAACAGTTCGCAGCATAACCTGATATATAATGGTACAAACCACACTGTTCGCAGCCTAACTTATATCAAATAGTTCGCAGCCTATCCGGATAGATAATTATCACTACACACCCAAATCGCAGCCTGGTGCATAAATAAAAAATTCAAAATATAAAAATCAAGAATACGAACAGGCTATGGCGTATGCCTTGGTAAACGTTTTCTCCATTGAGCACACAAAAAACTATCTAATCACGTACAGAACCTCCTTTCCCATTAATTTCTGATTGGACATGGAGGCTATGTAATGATTACCTCCTTTCCCTATAAATAACACTACTAAACCAGAGGCTATTTTAAAACAAACTACACATTTTGCACCAGAGGCTATTTTTTATCAAACTCCTTTCCCTCTTCTCTTAGAATTCAAACAGTCATGTCTTTTTCCACCACCACAACCACAACCTCATACTCAAACTCTGGTTCACTCGGTTCTCTGGGTGACTCGTGGTCATCCTTAACCGTTAACCTGAGTGATGAGTTGATCACTCCAGCAGCACCACCAAACAGCCCAGTATCTGTTTATGGGTTAGATATATATGATGACTACTACTCAGCTGACTCTCAACCATTGGAAGTTGTTCCACAGCTTGCTGCTGACCCTCAGCCAGAACAGGTTCCAATGCTTCATGCTCCACCTCAGCCAAAGGTTAAAAACAACAAAAGGAAGAGGGAAGACGAAGCTGGTCCATCGAGGACAAAATTTTTAAGCATGATGGACGTTGATGTGGAAGCTGAGGATAAAGAAGAACATGCGAAAGATGTTGAAGCTGAGGATAAAGAAGAACATGAGAAAGAGAAAGAGAAAGAGAAAGAGAAGAAAGACAAAGATGATCAGCACAAAAAGGATAAAGAGGAAACAGTTGGTGATGAATCATCTACCAACTGCTAGAGTTGGTTTTAGTTTTTTGGTATACTGAAATGCAACTAACCATCTACCAACTGCTAGAGTTGCTTGTAGTGATGTGTGTAAACAGTTGTTAGTTTCTGGATATATTTTGTAATCCTCCATTTTGTAATCCAAATATATTTTGTACATCATTTCCAACATTACTGAATGTTACTCATTTTCAACATTTCTGAAATATCCTTGTATTTTAGTAAACAACAATTCGCAGCTTATCACATGACAAATATCAGGACTCCTAACTGAACTCCATTCGCATCACAATTTTGGTCTTAATTCGCAGCCTACCATGCGAAACGTAATATATGCTAAATGTTCATCTGATTTACCAACGATTCGCATCCTGTAAAAATTTTACATAATTGTACATAGTTCGCATGTAATCCTGATAGATGTTTGTAGTCCAACTTGTAATCCTCCTTTTTTGTAATCCAAACATGTTTTGTACATCATTCGCATGTTAACCTGCTATATTACTAATTTTCAGCCTTACTGAACATACTGTTATTTTTATTAAATAACAATTCGCAGCTTACATATGACAAATATCAGGACAACCTTAACTGAACTCCATTCGCATCACAAATATAGCCCTATTTCGCATCCTAACATGCGAAACGTACGGGTATTAACATGTTTGATCTGGTTTTACATATGATTCGCATCCTGTTAACTTTCACATAGTTACACATAATTCGCATGTAATTCGAATGTACAAATGTCTAGTTTGCTGTACAGAACAATAACTATTCAAAAAAAATAAATGTCCTTAAACTGGAACATCACAAGTCCTCCGGTTATGGCCTGATTTCAAACATCGGCCACACCTTAACTTCTTGGTTGAGATTTCTCCTCTAGAAGGGATTCGCTTTTTCTTAGGCCTTCCGGAGCGTCTCTTAACGTTCGGAGGCAGAACTTCAACAAAAGAAGGATCGTTAGCGGTGGACCCTTCGCCGAAATCAGTTAGAGCTGGTATGCTGAAAGAGTAACTTTCCCTGTAATTTTTAACCGTAAAGAAGGGTTCTATTACAGTCAATGGATCTTGGTCAGTGTATTGTAATGCCGCTAGACCGTGAGCACATGGAAAACACTCTTGTTGCCATGATCCGCATGAACATTTGAAATCCAACAGATTAACAACAGCCACAGGAGTCGAAGAGACTTCGAACACGGCGGAAGAGGACTTACGTACCACCCAACTTCGGCACATGTCAACATTCTGCTTTAGCTTCTTCTCGTACTCGGGAACCAAATTAGTACTCCAGCTGAGACCTTCTTCGTATCTCCGTGAAACCTGAGTCATAAGCAAGACTCTAATGCAATCAATAAACTCAACAATTGGTAAGCCACAATATTTTTTGATCTGATTGTTAAACGATTCAGCTGCGGTAGAAGCCATAGAGCCGTATCGCTTCCCTTTTACATAAGCCTGCGCATACTTTTCAGGGGGTAAATTTGCAAGAAAATCACTCATTCTCTGACCACCTTCACATAAAAAAGCTGTTAGTATCTCTTTAAAAAGCTCTTGACTGGGAGCAAAAGCAAGACCGTGGAAGAAACTCAACATCTTTTTTTTATACTCCCTGTTACTATACTTCAGATTGGCTCTCAAATTCTGCACAAGATGGAAATAACAGTACGCATGATAGCAGTTGGGATACAGCACAGAAACAGCATTAACAATACCAGAATGACGGTCTGAAATAAATGTGATCTGGCGATCCAGCAAATGTGGTTTCAAACACCCCAAAAACCACATCCAATTGTCCCAATCTTCAATGCTAACTACAGCAACAGCAACAGGGAATAGTCCTGGAAAAAGGCAGATCAATTAAACACTACAACAGTATGCAAACGTTTAAAACTTGCAAACAATTCGCATGATGTCACACACATTTCGCAGCTTGTCGTGCGAAATGTGTGTAACATTTTAGTTGATCATGCAAACAGTTCGCATCTTGTTATGTGAATTCGCAGCTTGTGGAAACTTCAAATAATACCTAACTCAAGCTGCGATGTAAGTACAATTTATACAGCATAATACATAATTCGCAGCCTCAACTGCGAAATGTGAGGATCACAACCCTGCTTAATTCGCAACACATGCTGCGAATTACATCAGCATTTTCACACAAAAACATCGTTCATTATTTAGATAAATGTAACTAACCGTTGTTTCCGTCCTTTGCTACAGCAGTGAGCAATGTACCCTTGTACTTGCCATATAAGTGGGTTCCATCGACAAACAACATTGGACGGCATGAATGAAAACCACTAAGGGACGAACCGAATGCTACAAAACAGCGCTTGAATCGGTTTCCAGCTGACAACTCCAACTGGCAGTCTGAAGTAATATCCCGGCTCTTCAAGCGTTTGAAGTATCCGCTTAGTAAACTAAAAGAGCTTGAACTATCTCCAAAAACTCCCCTCCTAGCCTTCTCTAAAGCATTCCATGACAAACGATAAGAGATATCAAGACCGTAATCTTGTTTGACAGTTGATTGTATGGTTTTGGCTGTCAACGAATGGCAGGTCCGGAGAGAATCCTGAATTTCCTCTGCAATCAAATCTGATGTCAAATGCCTGTGCCGCTTATGCTTATGCTTTTGGGAGAAAACAGGACTGCAAGTATGGTTCGGGAAATACTTCTTTATCGTCATAAGGCCGGTGCTTGAGTCAATAGATGCATAAACCCTCCATTTGCACCCGCTTGTGAGCTTATTTTCACAATAAGCAGTGATCTTATTTGTTGTGTTGTGCAGGTATTTGAAAGAAAAACCATGCTCTAATGCAAACTTGCACAAGGATAACCTCAGACCGGCAGCACCTTCTTCAAAAGCTTGACCCACCCCTGTAATAGCATCAGCCCAACCAGCAGTAGCAAGTTGTTTTTTCCTCTGATCAGAATTAACTAAGCCGTTACTACTCTCCCCGCTAACTAATTGATCAAAAAATGGTTCTACCAAAACCAAACTACGCTCTTTACGCTTACCACCAGAATCCTTACCACCAGAGCTCTTATCAACAGAACTTTTATTACCAGACCCCTTATCGAAGACGTGTTGTTCTATGAGAAAACTAACCCGTTTTAAACGCTCCAAATCAAGATATAACACCAACCCAACAAAATCACTCTGGTTATTAAAGAAACAATTACGCATGATAGCAGTTGGGATACAGCACAGAAACAGCATTAACAATACCAGAATGACGGTCTGAAATAAATGTGATCTGGCGATCCAGCAAATGTGGTTTCAAACACCCCAAAAACCACATCCAATTGTCCCAATCTTCAATGCTAACTACAGCAACAGCAACAGGGAATAGTCCTGGAAAAAGGCAGATCAATTAAACACTACAACAGTATGCAAACGTTTAAAACTTGCAAACAATTCGCATGATGTCACACACATTTCGCAGCTTGTCGTGCGAAATGTGTGTAACATTTTAGTTGATCATGCAAACAGTTCGCATCTTGTTATGTGAATTCGCAGCTTGTGGAAACTTCAAATAATACCTAACTCAAGCTGCGATGTAAGTACAATTTATACAGCATAATACATAATTCGCAGCCTCAACTGCGAAATGTGAGGATCACAACCCTGCTTAATTCGCAACACATGCTGCGAATTACATCAGCATTTTCACACAAAAACATCGTTCATTATTTAGATAAATGTAACTAACCGTTGTTTCCGTCCTTTGCTACAGCAGTGAGCAATGTACCCTTGTACTTGCCATATAAGTGGGTTCCATCGACAAACAACATTGGACGGCATGAATGAAAACCACTAAGGGACGAACCGAATGCTACAAAACAGCGCTTGAATCGGTTTCCAGCTGACAACTCCAACTGGCAGTCTGAAGTAATATCCCGGCTCTTCAAGCGTTTGAAGTATCCGCTTAGTAAACTAAAAGAGCTTGAACTATCTCCAAAAACTCCCCTCCTAGCCTTCTCTAAAGCATTCCATGACAAACGATAAGAGATATCAAGACCGTAATCTTGTTTGACAGTTGATTGTATGGTTTTGGCTGTCAACGAATGGCAGGTCCGGAGAGAATCCTGAATTTCCTCTGCAATCAAATCTGATGTCAAATGCCTGTGCCGCTTATGCTTATGCTTTTGGGAGAAAACAGGACTGCAAGTATGGTTCGGGAAATACTTCTTTATCGTCATAAGGCCGGTGCTTGAGTCAATAGATGCATAAACCCTCCATTTGCACCCGCTTGTGAGCTTATTTTCACAATAAGCAGTGATCTTATTTGTTGTGTTGTGCAGGTATTTGAAAGAAAAACCATGCTCTAATGCAAACTTGCACAAGGATAACCTCAGACCGGCAGCACCTTCTTCAAAAGCTTGACCCACCCCTGTAATAGCATCAGCCCAACCAGCAGTAGCAAGTTGTTTTTTCCTCTGATCAGAATTAACTAAGCCGTTACTACTCTCCCCGCTAACTAATTGATCAAAAAATGGTTCTACCAAAACCAAACTACGCTCTTTACGCTTACCACCAGAATCCTTACCACCAGAGCTCTTATCAACAGAACTTTTATTACCAGACCCCTTATCGAAGACGTGTTGTTCTATGAGAAAACTAACCCGTTTTAAACGCTCCAAATCAAGATATAACACCAACCCAACAAAATCACTCTGGTTATTAAAGAAACAATTATTTTGATCTCCGCAAGAGTAAGTAATTAGGTACTCACCTGTGGCAAGCTCCTCCCACTTGTTCTCTACATAAGCTTGGATACTTTCGAAGGTTTCAAACTCCGTGAAAGGCACAATTGAAGTTTGGTGACCATATTTAAAAATACAAACTCGTGATTTAGACATCTCTTAACCTGGACAATACAAGTTATTTGTTATTAGTCTCAAAAACTAGGTGCAAAAATATTTACTACTGCATCAAACAATTCGCACCCCAAGGTGCGAATTGTGTTTACCTAGAACTAGCAATTCGCATCCGGTCCTGATATTTATTGCATCATCAAACAATTCGCATCATAACATGCGAAATGTTTACATATATATAACAATTCGCAGCCTGGCTTGATATTTCTGTATATCCGCATATACCTATTCGCAGCCTGTCCTGATATTTCTATGTAACACCGGTCCTAATATCTTTTCCGAAATACAATACTCTAACTGATCAAACAATTCGCATCATAACCTGCGAAATGTGTACATATATATAACAATTCGCAGCCTGGCTTGATATTTGTGTATATCTGCATATACCTATTCGCAGCCTGGCCTGATATTTCTATGTAACACCGGTCCTAATATCTGTTTCGAAATACTCTAACTGACCTAAAAACTCGTAATCTACACATTACCCACAACCTAAAGCACTACCAAATTAGAATATAACATCAGAAAACAAAGACGTAACTATATAGCGAACAATATTAACGAAACAGATCACTATAACAAAAAAAAAACAGAGAAAAGCTCGAAATCAGTCAATGGCATCTAAAAACAGTAGACTATAACCTATTCCAACAGAGAAAACGAATAAAAAACTTCGAAATCGGTAGGTAATTACCTAAAAAGCTCGCAACACGATCACTTGTAAGCTACAAGATTCCAAAAAGTCGTGATGAACTCCTGTACGTATAAAACAGAGGTTAGACAGGTCTAACACAACAACTTACATAAAGAAACAAACCTTTAGCAGCTTCCGATCACCGGAAAATGTGATTTAAACCCAGCTCGTGGTGGTTGGTAGGGTTAGGTGGTTAGAGCGGCTAACAAATTCAAATCTTCAAAAAGCAAGAAAAAATAGAAAGAAAACAGAAAATAACGCTTATATAGTGGGTTAAGGGTAGTTAGGGTATTAAAATAAAGTTAGGTTGTTAGTGACAATAAGGTAGTTGAGATGGGTATTAAGTAACAATTGATCAAACCTTGGGTGGTAAGTGACAATTGAATAGTTGAGTGGGTACTTTAAGTACAATTTCCCTTTATTTTAATTAAAAACAATAGTATAATAAAAAAAAATTATTATAGAATATTTTAATTAATTAATATTATAATATAAATTATTAATTATCATATTTTAACGTTGTTAAACGGAGACTAAAAGAAAAAAAAGGGTAAACATGTCCTTAAATTTTTTAGTCTCCTTCGTCGTTATGATCTATAAAAAAAGCTAATTATTAACCAAAAAAACTAATATTAAATGCTTGATAACCGGTGCCCATGAGAACCGATTAGCATAACCTTTATAACAAATAATTATGTATAAGAAGATGCTCTATTTAAGAGGTAAATAAATATTTGTAAAATTGAACAATCTTAGTCCACTTCAAAAGGTCTCATATTAATTGAGATGTATTCTTAATTTATATATTAATTTTCTTCCCATGTATAACCGATGTGGAATATAGAACTCTTGTGGCACCTAAAAATGTGGAGATTGGTTGTTCTTACTTATATACGGAGACCGAATATGTGGTACTTGTATTCCCAAAAAATTGTATTAGAGCTCCAGACAAAAACAGAACGCGGTGGTGGTGAAATTCTTAGATGTCGAATATGATGAACCAAAAATCAGATGGCGTGCTCAAGATGAATGATCTACTCTAGAGATCCTAATTCGGAGTACCCGTGACTCATCAAGCAAGCGATACTTAATTGAAATGTGGCGCTAAGGAACAAGACAGTATAATCTAATAAGAGGTGAGCTGCATGAGAAAAAACTGAATTGATATTTTGTTCCAAAAATGAGGATTTATTATAGTAGCGACCAAAATCTCAGATCCCAACACGGATCGAACATGAAGATGATTGTGATATATATATATATATATATATAAACGTATCTCAACTAATGAAAGTGGACTAAGTAGTAATTTAGATAGTAATAAGCCGAAGAAATGGAATTATAAGTCAATGGAAATAAAAGGCGAGTTGATTTTAGTCGGACACATGATTTGCACCCTTTTTGCCTATGTTCTCTTAACTCGATGACTTTTAGCTTTATACCATAAATTACTATAAGACAATTCTACCAATAATAGCACACCTTTTATCTAAATATTTGACAAAATATTATTAATAATTTATTAATTTTCCTCCAATCATGTCGTTTTATCTAGAAGAACTATCAATCAAGGCGTCACACGTCAATTTAAAATGACACTATTACTCATTGGAAGACAGCAAACTGCGTAGTAAATTTGAAGTAGCTACCAGTATTTTAATTCAAATATCTTTGAACAATAATTACACGCCATTCTGAAACAGGAATGTAGCCGGGTCGAATTAGATGAAGTGAAACAAGGCTTAAAAAAATTGTACCGTGGCAGAGCCAGAGATAAGGATTTAACACAGTGAATATTTTAATACTTTATATTTGTATTCATTGAAACAAATGTAAATTTGTATCTTATAAATATTATATAAATTGGATTCGGAAAAAAAATTAAAAAATCATATCCAAATTTTATTTTAAAAAATTACTAAAGAGTTATATATGTCTTATTCTTATAATTTATGACAAAAGTTGAAATTTTGAAAGGCCAATAAAATTAAAAATAAAATTTTAACTCCCATTATTATTTTGGCAGTTTTTTTTCGATTTTTTCTAATAAAATTATATTATCTTTTGAAAATATTGTAAGTTTCTTTATAGGATCTTTTGTTTTATGGTTGTAGATTGTGATTGATGATTATTTTATTTTTGGAAACGAAACAGGTGATGACCAGATTATGAAGGTCGTGAATAATCATAGCAGAGATTCCGGGATGTGCTTAAATTTGTTGCAGTTTAATCATATTCTTGAAATTTTTTCTAATTATTATTTTTGCAGAGAATAATTGTTGATTATAAACCTTTTTATTCCATGTGTTTGTAGAGTAGAGTGAGCTATTCTTGCAAAAAATCGATAAATTGGAAGTGTTATAGTAGTGGGGTACGAGAACCTACTGATCAAGAATATTAGAAATGTAAGCACTTGTTCGTTTTAGTTTATGTTGTTTTATTCTATGTCAATCTGGTTGATTGCAGAAAGATTGAGATTATGTTAAGTATTTGGACTAGATATGCTCTTGTAAAGTCATAGTCTCTATAGATATGAAGCTTTAATTGGCATCATGCCTTAAATATCCCACATCAAGACTCTTAAAGAGAGCAATTGATGGATATTTTGTGAATCTAATAAATAAAGTGGAGAAAATGTCTACTGAAGTATTATTCAGATTTCCTTTGTTCATCAAACACTCTTTTTTTAACATCAGATTTGGATTCGTCGAATTTTTATCCAGTAAGCCTTCGAAATGATTGTGCTTATATATTCGGCTCCTGATCCTTTGGTGCTCTCGTGTACAGATTTCTATAGTTCCTGGTCCAGTCCCAACACTCGATATTTTAAGAGCCAATTTGGCCAGCGAGCCGGTTGCGTGGTATTGTTCTATAAAATCATGAGTTAGGTTCATATTATGAGCAATTGGTTTATTGAAGCAATGATTAATAGGTAATAAGAAACATAGAGTTTTGCCTAGAGATAACATTTCAAATAGGATTAAAGAGTATATTTCAATGTCTAAGTTGAAGAGTAATTTCTCTTTGCATAGTGTAAGGCTCTCAATGATGACTATACATTCAGCAATTATAGGTGACTGTTTGTCTTAAAGTCTACCAAAGACAGCAACACTTTTACCATAATGATTTCTAATGATACAACCACCACTTGATTCTTCATTAAGTAAACATGATTCATCAGTATTTAATTTTAATCTATTATTAGATGAAGGTTTTCATTTGAGGATTCTAATCTTGTTTGGTTCATTTAAATGATAGAAACAAACCAAATTACAATTAAGCTTTCAATCACTTTTCTAGTAGGTTTTCTTTAGCAAGTTGATACAATCAATTATGGGTAGTGGGTTCCAAAACCGATCTGTTTATAGAATGTAATCTGTTCTAAATAAATATTTATTATTGGTTCAGACTCCAATTCTAAATATTAGGTCTGTAAGTCTTTTATTCTACTAGACATCCTTATATGTACAAGATTATGAAATAGTGTTTCCGCTATGTTTTAATGTTTATTGTATGAATTTTTATAATTACCTCCTAATGCATTTATTTAATAAAGAAGTATTGCATATTTTAAATTTATAAACCAAAATTGGATCATGAATTTGTTAATTGAACTTCCATACATTCCTTTAGTGGAAACCACCAAGGTCATATATGACAAACTTAATTATTTTATGGAAGTAGTACATTACTTCATGCTCAAAATATTTGAACTTGTCAATAAATTACATCTATATAGAAATTATGTGCATAAAAAGGTAAAAAGATGTATATGAACAAAATATTTTATGTGCAGTTATCTATGAATATGAACGTCTTCCTTATAACTTTCTAATTTTGTCCAAAGAGTTCTATTGCTTCGTATGCACGTAGTTTTCTTCATTCTTTTATCCTATTTTTGATGTATCAATCACATATGTGAACAACGAGAATACTCAAGGGATTCTGAAGTATCTTATCAAGTAGTTCACCCTCCTTATTTTGAGAGATATAACCCGAATGCTTGTGATAAATATGTACTTATTTTTCATAGTATTTTAATTTAGTATATTGTATAATACATAAATATGTATAACATTTTCGCAAAATAAATTGCAATTCTTAACGAAGATGGTAGGCGTCTATGTGCTATAGAATTAATTTATTTCACAACTCCTCTATGCATGAATCACTAATATATAAAAAGATATTTTACCATCACTTAATTTTGGAGATTTAATATGTCTTCTAAATGAAGAGAAAGTGTGATAGTTAGAACTGTATCAATTGATCGAAGATCTTTAAGTGTTGTAAGATACCAATAAATCACAAATATTTTTAAAATATTTTACCATCACTTTATTTTGGAAATTTAATGTATCTTTCAAATGAAGAGAAATTATTATGGTTGAAATTGTATCAATACATAATATATCTTTAAGAATTGAATATAAATTGAAATATGGACTAGGTTTTAAACAAGATCTAAAATGTTAGTGTAATATTCTAATCATTCCAACTTATATATTTTCTTTAGAGAATTTTAATTTTGTAAGTTTCTTAAGTAGTCGATACTGAATTATAGTTATTCCTCATTATTTTTCAACCTTTAATGTTGAAAATACTTACTACTCTCATCATAATTGAACTGAAATTGGAAAATATATAATTTATAGTTAATACTAATGATCTTATTCAAAAGTCGACAAAATTTAAAAATATAAAATTTGACCTTGTAAATAGACTTGTAAATTGTTTTATTTTAAATTTTATATTTCCTTTATTTTAAATGAAGTCTTAATTTGCATGAATTCATATCCAGCCAACTAGGAAGAAACATGAAAATTGAATCATCGAAAAAATTGAACTTTGGCAATAAAATTTACAAATATGTTAATGTAATCCTCAAATATCATTGCATATGGATGGACTCTTTAATTTAGTCCTTATATAACTCATTTAATGTTTGGAGTAAAAAGAAGTATTATAGTTTGATAAAAAAATCTTGAAAATTTAATTGAATAAACATACAATGGTTTATATTATCTCTGAATAATTTAGAATAGGCTGTTTAAAGGTATAACAAGAATCTTAACCCATAACAGCTAATTTTATTCATCATATGAATAACATAAAGTGGTTGTATTTATCAAGTTGTAAGTTTTGAAAAAACATTGAAAGTCCAAGTTCCAACGGTAATGGGTAACTATATCTCACCCCAACAACCATAAATTCTCAATCGTAAGATGTTTCTTAATGCGTGAATAAATGGGGATAAATAAATGTAAAACCTTAAACATTAGTATTGCACTCGAACGTGGAAAATAGTTTTGCATCCCTTAAACATTAGACTGGAACGTTCAAGTGTGAACATATTTAATATATAAATTGAGAAAATATATAGTCAATCATTGAAACTTCTTCAAATATTAATTAGTTTATTGTAGGTTTAAAGGGTCTTCTTTGTAGCAAACACACATACGAACAAAAATAAATTATCTAAAAAAATTAACTGAATTGGTTTGGTGTACGTATGAAAGAGTTCACGACAACAAACACAAACATCACATATACTCATATTTTGGGACTGGATAACTTATTTATTTAAATTTATAACTAATGATTATATAAATATCCAAATTTTAGGTGGAACCAATAAAATAATGATATGATTTGGATAACAGAGCGCAAATTTATAACCTTGCGAAGTAAGAAACCTAGGTTGTTTTTGTATACAAAGTCAGTTCGTTAGGGAAACAACAAGAGTTGTCACATCAAAATATATTATATTCAAATTCGTCATGGTGAAGTATTGGGCTAAAAGTTTCAAAAATCAGACCTTAACCTTTAGTTATCCATCATATATATAATAAATTATGTTCTCTCGATTATATCAATCAATCCTAAAGATGAATACTATATATATTTTTTTATCCTATCATACAATTATATCACAAAATCAGAAATCAATTTTGTAATTAGGGTTCTGGATGACTTAATGTATAAATTTTGATCTCCAAAACATGCAGTGAATCAGATACTATGATAATAATTATTAATAGAAATTTGTTGTAGGGATTTAAATTATAAAAACACTTGAGTATTATTCTATCTAGTTCTAAAAATAAACACGAATAAAATTGAAGTTAACATATGGTTTTATATCGTTTATTGTTGATACATCACGATTTACACTGGAATAATGTTGGTTCCGACTCGATGATGAAAAACCAGCTACGATAATTACTACAGTGTTGAAAGATAAAGATAATAATGAATTAATTGAATAAGAGTTTTGAAGCGACAAATTAACTAGTAGTTCTTGAACTAGCTAAAACTTATTACTTCATTCATATAACTTAAATATCTTATTAAATCATTCTTCTATTTAATTTATAAGTTGCTACAATTTGATGTAATAACCATTTTAGAGGATTATAACTTTGATTCGATTTTTCAAATCCAATAATTAAAATGTTTGATTAATGGATAATCTCGCAAGATCAACAACTAACCAAACTAGTATGTGTACTATATGCCCCCAAGGGGGTAGCCGAGTTGGTTGAGTATGGCATACTTGTGACCAAAGGTCATGAGTTCGAGTGCCTCTACATACGCTTTTTCGGCTGAGCCTGTCACCTTGTGTGGTTTACCTTCTGGCGTTGGTTTGCAGGCTATCGCGTCAGACTGAGGGTTTACCCTGTGTGCACTCATTGCATTCTGAGTAGCAGTTGCGGGTTCCCTCCGGAAAAAAGAGAGTATGTGTACTATATATCTTGGGGATAATTGTTATTATATATAGATATAATTTCATATATATTATTAATGTTAATTAAACAAATGACAACATATTTAAATATCCTGAAAATGTATAATATATTAAAATTTCATTAAATAGTTTGAAATGTTTTTGTAGGTCTAATAAAAGGTTTTATTTTTTTATTAAGTTTTTATTTATAATGATTCCTTTAAAATATGTTTTTAACGGTTGAAATCATAAAAAAAATGATTATAAATATTTTAATTAAAAATTGTAATTTCAAATCTAATCTAGACCATTTATTGCGATAACTACTAATAATTTAGTATCTTATTTATTTATTATTTTTATAGATAAAAGTCAACAAAATTATATTACAATTATAAACTAACATTATCACGTGGCCGAACTAATTTATTAATTGGATTTTTTAAAATAATTTATATGATAATTTATCAATAACCATCTAACATCAAATTTATTTACCAATAAACTATCAAAGGTTGGTAAACTACGGATAAACAATTGGTGATAAATGAGTATTTACTAATAATCACCTTGTAATCTGAAATAATTTTAACCGTTTTCTCTTTCATACTTTTTGTTTTTTTAAATGTCATATCTTTCAATCCACAACTTAAAAAGAATTCGAAAATACCATTGTTTTGTTTCTAAGACGAACAAAACTAAATCCATAAAATCTGTTTTTTTAGTTATGAAATTATGTATAACTTGGTTGCAAAATAAGTCGGAAAGATGAATTGTGTTCAAGTTGTAGAATTACGTGTAATTTGGTTATCAAAAAACAATTGTGTTCTAGTTACAAAATTATATGTAATTTTGTTACTAAAAAACATATATGCTTTAGTTGCGGAATTACGTGTAAATATGTTGTGAAAATAATAAGAATATATAATTGCAAAAATATGACTTTGATTTTTAAATAAGTATGATTTTATGAAATAATAAAACACAACTTTATTTGTAAAAATAAGTGTTATTTGAAGATGAAACAACTAACTTTTTCTAGTTGCAAAAATATATGTATTTTTATGTTGAAAAAACTTTCTTTTCTAAAAAAAGTTAAATTATGTATAATTTGAAAAAATACGTTTACGAAATAAGTCTAAAATAAATAAATTATGTTATATTTACGAAATTACGTATAACTTGATGGCTAAAATAAGAAAAAATATATCCAAAAACATCACTCATATATTTCATTTTGTTCTCTTTAAAAAGTAAAAAATATATGTGTTTATAGATTATTTTTTTAATTAAGGTTTAAAATATATGGAGTTTTGAAGGTAAAATTAAATGATGATAAAATATTTTTGGAAGCATTTATGTTAGAGATAATTTTTGGTAAACTTTAAAATCCGTATGATTATCTATAATTTGAATTATATAGAGTGGTTATCAATAACTCTGTTAAAAAGTGATAAAATGATAATTTTTTATTCAATAAGAATATTGATCATGTATATGCATTGATTATATCTAGAGCTAATTATGACTATAATCAATACAATCAATCTTAATTATGACTTTAATGAATAAAGTCAATCGTACTACCTCCATGCCTAAACTAGTGCAATCATTCATCTATATTTATGTCTATAGTTACTTTACAATAAATACACAAAAAAATTAAATTGATCTTTCTCGAGTGTTTTTGTAAACATGTCTTCCAATTGCATATTTGTATAAATATATCATCAACGAATTATCCCAACCCAAAGTTTTTCTCGAATTATAAGAAGTCAATCTCAATGTGTTTAGTACGCTCATGAAAAAATGGAATAACCGCAATATGTAAAGTCGTTTGAATATCACAAAATAATGATGTCGTTTTCTCCAAGTCGACCTTCAAATATTGAAGTATGTATCTCAACCAGGTTAATTCCAAACAAGTATTTTTCATTCATGTATACTTTGCTTCTTTAGATGATCATGAAACATTATTATGTTTCTGATGAGCCAAGAAAAACACGGTAACCGTAAATATACCATCTTGACATACGACATCCAATCCAATATGAATCACAAAATGCACTAAGTGTTAGATTGTTTTCTAATAGAAAAAAGAACATGACCTGGTGATTTCTTGATGTAACGGATGAATATTAAAGTTGTTTCCCAATATAGCTTCGTAGGTGCTCCCATAAATTGGATAAATATATGCACTCGATACAAAATATCAGGCTTGGTCACCGTCAAATATATTAACCTGCCAAGCAGTTTATGATATCTAGACAAATTATGAAGTACCTTATCATCTTCATCAGTTAATTTCAAATTCTGCTCCATTGGAAATATGTCGGGTTTTACTCATGACAGTCATATGTCTTGCAAAGTATCTAATGCATATTTTCTTTGAGACATAAATATTCCTCTCTTAGATCAAGAATATTTAATACTTAGAAACTATTTTAACTCACCGAGATCTTTAATGTGAACATGTTGGAGTAGATAATTCTTGAGCAGTTTGATTTCATGTAAGTCATTGTTAGTCAATATGATACCATCAACATATATAAGAATAACAATGAACTTGTTCCCTTAATATTTAGTAAAAATGAGCAATTTGTTTTTTATTGTATGTAACATACTGTTTTAACGGTAATCGAAAAAGTGGAGAACCAATGTTGGGATGTTTGTTTCAAACTATATATAGATTTATGAAACAGACATACTAAATTCACCCTTGTCGGTGGATACGAGGAGGTAGAGACATATACCTTCTCATCTAGATTTCCATAAAGAAAGGCATTATGCACATCAAATTTCTGAATATACTGATCTCTGAAAGCGGCAACAGTCAACAAACATCAAATAATGATGAGTTTGAAGTTGGAGAAAAGGTTTGTTGAAGTCAATACCATCAACCTGGTTGTAGCCTTTTTCTACCAAAAAGGCTTTATATCACTCAATGGTTCCATGAGAGTTGTACCTGGTGAGGATAATAATCGCCTGAGGGTAGGCTAGTAATTTTAGTTGGTGTTTTAAGGTGGTGTGAAGGTATTATGTATTTAGAGTAGAGAGTAGAGAGATAATTAAGCAGCTTGGTAGTAGTTAATTCTCATTACCCACACTTAATGCAGGTGGTTGGGTATTTATACCCTGATGTTTGGGCCCTTATGGGCTTTCGGGTCATGTTTAATGGACCCGGGTCATGTTTAAAGACCCATGAGCTCTAAGTAGGAGAGCAAGTAGCTTAGTCAAGAAGTGTTTAGGTTTTTTAGTACTTTTGTCATAGTTCGAATAGTCTTATGGTCATAGTGTGCAAAAATGATCTGTCCGGTTCGTGTGATCTGTCCGGTCCGGAGGCCTTGGACCGATCTGTCCTTGTCCGGGGAGAGTGAAGAATTCGGACTCATCAGTACCTGATCTTATAAACACAACGATATCTTATAGGTTTGTGTCCTGGAGGAGGAAGAACCAACTGCCAAATGTTGTTATGTTGCAGATGTTGAAGTTCAATGTATATGGCTTGGCGTCATGGTGGATCATGATGAGGTCGGATAAAATTGACACCAGATATATCACTTATCCAAAGGGCATTTTGGACAAAACCAAAACCATGTCCAACTGAACTGAGTAAATTAGTGGAATATGACTCAGCTAGGTGTTGGTATTTTCATCTCTTGGGCTAATGGGTTCTTAAACTTGACCCAAGCCCATAATTTGACCCAAAAGGTCCATGGGTCATTAATTAAGTATAAATACCCCAACTGATTTCATTAATAAGGGCGATCAAAATTTAATACTAGCACACACCTTAATTATCTCTCTACATTTCACCTTAAACATTAAATTCCCATAACACTACAACATCGGCTTCACTGGATCCGGGCAACTTAGATGATTCCATGACTCGGAAGAAGGCTATGACCTGGGAGGGGAGGGGGGTTGTTGAATCAGGTTGGAAAACAGATTAATATTGAGAAAATAAAAAAAAACCCAGAGTGTCTCGCCAGATTAGGTCCATCACTACAGCATCAACACCTCAAGCTGCTAATCAGTCCGGTTACAGATCAAAAGAGACTAGACAATGATCTAACAGATCAAGGAAAAATCAGCCCAACCAGAACCAACAGGTCAGAAACAAGAGGGGACCATAGGTTCAACCTGAGTGGTTGCTGAATTGGGAGAAAATGTGGCTACAATCTATGACAAAACTAAAAACGAAGTACACTTTAGAAAACCAGCATCGTTGCAGGCTCCTAGAGAAAACCGGAGTACCCGTTTCTGCAAGTACCACAATGACATAGGGTATGATACCCATGATTGTATAGCTTTGAAGCAAGAGGTCCAGAACCTCATTGATTGTATACCCATAATCCGAGTCGGAATCGGATGGGGGTAATAGCAGACAAGACTACTACTGTCTTTGGTTTGATTAAATATTTTGAATCTTTAACCATCTTTGGGAGGGACATTGTGAATGCACCTTCTAGTTCTTCAAAAAAAGGCATATCCACATTTTGATCACCTAGTTGGATGGAAAAATGTACACACATGTGTATCAAACTCAAGTTCCTTTCATAGTTTTCGATAAGGATGACCTAAGAGACGTTGCAGGGCCTCACGAAGATGTCATGGTGATAGGGTCCTTGATAGGGGGAAATGATATGCGTCGAATCCTAATTAACACAGGTATTTTAGCAAACATTTTGTTTTTAAGCTCCTCCAAACATATGAGAAACCTTTTGGTTATACAACATTCGAACAAAACCATTATGGGCTTCACATGGAGTTTGGTAGATTTTATTAGGGAATTTGAAGAAAAAGTATTGTTGGGCAAATGACCTTTTAAGAAAATGGTGAGGGTATTGCTTATTGTGGTGGATTTCCCAACGTCTTATAATGCAATATTTGGGAGGTCTTGGCTCTCTAGAATGCATGTTGTGGCCTATACAGTCCATCAATGTTTAAAATACGTTGTTTAGGGACAAGTAGGTGTTGTCTAGAGTAGTCAGAAGGTAACCAGGGAATGTTATGCAACGACTCTTGCCTCTAAGTCTGTAGAGGCAATCAGAATTAATAAAGATTAACAACTATTGGAGTCTTCCACCAATGAAAATGAAATTGGTGATCCCATGGAGGCTCCCAGTGTCATAATGCATGTAGAAGATGTTGAAATTCATTCCTTGGATGAGGGAAAAGTATTAGAACTTATACCAAGTTGGCACAAAGTTTGAAACACAAACTGTTTTATTTTTTATTGAATAATATACATGTATTTGTATGGTGTGATGATGATGTTACCGGAGTGCCAACTGATATAATTTGTCATAATTTTTCTGTACGACTGATGTTGGACGAGTCGTACAAAGAATAAGGTATTTCTCTAAAGAAAAAGCAGATGTGATTGTTCAAGAAGTTGATCATCTGATCAAGATGGGCCATATAAAAGAATCTCAATACCCTTTATGGATTGCCAACCCTGTTCTGGTCGAGAAAAAGAATGGTAAATGGCTCATGTGTATCGAATTCACTGAACTTAAAAGGGCATGCCCCAAGTATCTTTATCCTGTTCCTTGGATCGATCAGTTAGTGGAATCTACTTCTGGGAACAAACTATTGTCTGTCACGGATGCATTTTTGGGGTACAACCAAATACATGTAGATCTGAGGGATTAAGACCATACCACTTTTATAACATACAGAGGTCTTCATTGTTATAAAGTGATGTCGTTCGGATTGAAAAATATTGAGGTCACCTATCAAACGTTAGTAAATAAAGCTTATTCTAGTCAAATTGGCAGAAATATGGAAGTTTATATAGATGACGTGATGGTAAAGAGCTTTGAGGAAGATGCGCACATATCTGACCTTCAAGAAATGTTTTCCAACTTAGAGGCTGTGAACTTGAAGTTAAACCTTGAAAATTGTATTTTTAGGGTCCGGTCTGGAAAATTGGGTTATATAATAAGTGAAAAAGGAATTCAACCTGATCTGGATCATCTAAAAGCTCTATTAGCTATAGATCCTCCCCGGAACACCAATGAAGTTCAAAGATTGACTGGACAATTGGCTGGGTTGAACATGTTTATTTCAAGATCATCAGATAAATGTGCTCCATTTTTCCAGGTGTTAAGGAATGCCAAAGACGTTAATTGGTCTCCAGAGTGTGATCAGGCATTTCTTGAAATCAAGAAACATTTGTCTTCTCCCAAGACTCTCTTTACACCTATTCAGGGGGGAAAACTCTACATATACTTAAATGTATCAGAGTATGCAATAAATGTTGTGCTAGTAAGAGAAGTGGATAATTACGCCCGTCTGGTTTATTATGTTAGCAAAAGTCTGTTAGATGCTGAAAGTAGACATTTGAAGGTAGAAAAGTTTGTTTTGGCTTTGGTAATTGCAGCAAGAAAAATTAGACCATACTTCCAAGCTCATTCCATTGTCGTTCGAACATATTTTCCCTTGAAGAATGTTCTTCAGAAAGCTGATGTATCAAGCAGAATGACCAAGTGGTTAGTTGAGCTAGGTGATTATGATATTGATTTGTGTCCCGAACGGTGATTAAAGCCCAGTCAGTGCCTGATTTCTTGGTAGAATTCCATGTTGATAGGTTCCCCGGACAGGTACAAGAAAACCAGTTTAAAAAGAATGGTTAGTATGAACCGATGGCGGATAAAATACTATGGGATGTGAGGATGGAATTTGTTCAACTTTTCCTTATGGTGATACTATGTACCAGGCTATATGTTTTGGTTTCAGAGTTCTAACAATGAATCTGAATATAAAGAGGCTATACTGGTCTTAAGCTAGCCCTTATATGTGGGGCCAAAAGAATCTGATTAATGAGTAACTCCCAACTACTGATTCACCATGCTTAAGGGAAATCTGAAGCAAAAAAAGAACAATTGATAAAATACTTGCTTATGTTGAGAGAAGTTGTTGCAAGCTTCAAAAGTATCCACTATGAAAACATCCTTAGATTGGAGAATACTATGGAAAACTCTTTGGCAACCATAAGTTATTCTGAATCTTACCCTTGGATTCTGATGTTAGAGTGTCCATTAATACAAATGGGCCAAGAAAAAGGTAAAGAGAATGAAAAAAGTATGAGTATAGTTGTCATTAAACCCAAGGACTAGAGGTATGATATTCTTCAATTTATTTCTGATAGGATTTTGCCTCCTATTAAAGTCATGCCTAAGAAAATTAAGTATAAGGCTCGTAAAGCAGGCCCCTCTTGCGTTGCTTAGTATTTGAAGAATCCCAAGTTGTGTTATCTGAACTGTATGACGGCGAAGGTTCTGCATACTGTGGCTACAAATCCATAACCATAAGAGTCTTATTAGTAGGGTACTAGTGGCCAACCATAATGGTGGATGCTAGAGACATGGTAAAGAAGTGTGATACTTGCCAGATATATAGAAATGATATTCATGTGCCGGTAGTTCCTATGGAATCCATATCTGAACCGATACCCTTTGGTCGATGGGGGTTGGATCTGGTTGGGCCTCTTCCCATGGTATCCGGTGGATGTCAGACGATCATAGTTTCTATTGACTAAAGATCCAAAACTTGGAGGAGACTAATCTCTTCTAAGAACATTGTTGAGCCATTTATTCAATGAAAATTAGGCAAATAAAACATTGATTTTTGGTTGGACAAATGGCTTGACAACAAACCATTAATCAGTCTTACAGAAACTGACAATAATTGGTACAATTATGATAAATTTAAAAGCTTATTGTCATATAACAATTGGAACTTAGATATTCTCAAAACTCCAGTAACTCAAACTCAAATCAATAAAATTGTCAATTTAAAATCAATAATCACATTGATGATGAAATCCTCCACTCTATTGACAACTCTGGAAAATTTTATATCAATGCAACCTGGAATGTCATTATAAATAAAGGCACCATTTCCAATCTTTTTAAAAATATTTGGAACTCTATAACCCCTACCAGATATTCTTTCTTGTTATGGAAGCTTTTAAAGGGTTGGATTTCAGTGGATTCAAACCTTCAAAAGAAAAACTTTTGTATTGTCTCAAAATATCAATTATGTAATGACATTAAAACATCCAATTACTTGTTTGTTAGTTTCCCTATAATTTGGTCCATGTGGAATCATTTTGTTGTATTTTTTTAATTTTTCTATTTGTAAATATTTGACCATCATCATCTAATTAAATGTTGGTTTTGGCCCACTCCCAAAACATTACACATTAGATATATCCTTCATTCGATAATCTGTTGGTCTCTATGGTACTTTAGTAATCACATTAAGCATTAATATTCCTCTATTTTATTTAAATATATTCTTGATAAAATCTATCAAATACATTCTACCCTAGACAATGCTAAGATGTTTTAAAAACAATCTGGTATGGTGATCACCAAATTGCCAATAGACCATACTTTTTTAAACATTATTTATAGTAAACCAACTTTTATTAAATAGATTAAGCCTAATATCAACATACTTAAATTGAACATAGACGGTTATTGTCTTTTACATAGGGAGTCTAGCGGCGCTGGCATTATACGAGACTCAAATGGAAAATGTAATTAATGCATTTGGTAGGCTTTATAATAAGAAATCTCATTTGATTGCTGAATGTAGGGCTATCTTAGATGGTTACTTGTTTGCAATCAAAATGGTTTTAAAGAAGTAGATATTGAGATTGATTCTGCACTATTAGTTGACATGTTTGCTAAAGGCAATGGTCCTTGGTTTCTAGCCTCAGTTTTAAAATGTTTAGAAATTTAGTTCTTTCCTCAATGACTATCAAATTAATATCCAAAGTCCAAAACCAAACAGTCGATTGGCTTATTAAATGGACTCTGAAATGCAAGATGAAAATGAATCTCACTGCCAACCAAATCCATAATCCATTAAATGATATAATATTGTTTGAAAGTTTGAATTGTGGATAGTTAAGATTTGACAAACCATTTCATTTAAAAGAGGTTGAACCATATCAAAAGATATACTAACTTGGTTATATATTGTGGTTTAAATACTTTGACAAGTCATTCATTGTCAATTTTTCATGGCCGGAGATCGAAGCCATATGGGGGAGGAGCTCAAAAGGTCTGGTCGCAATGGAACACCAATCCTAATAAAGATACTTTCAAGCTAGCTTCAACAAGAAGTTAAATTTTAATTTACTCGAGTTGTGCATATTGCTTAACATGTTTAAGCTTTTGTAAAAAAAATATACTTCAGTTGAAAACTTATTTTTGATCTCATCCTGGTAAGCTCCTCTCTATATAAAGAGGCAGCCTACACTCTGTAATGATCACAATCACAAAAACATCTCTACTACTTTCAATAAACATGTCTTTCTTTTAAACTCTTGTGCTTCTCTCTCAAAGCTTTTAATCTTTATGTATGGATTCTCCTCCTTCTTCTTAAAAAAATATGTGTTCTTTAGATCTTGGGGTTCCGAACCTTTGAGTTCTTACCTAGGGTCATCGTGCTATACAACAGAAGCTAAAAAGTGGACCCATATATGACTGAAACAGCCTCCCGTGGTCCAAATAGCTTGAGTATAACATAATGATTCTAAGTCTGAAACTGAAAGAATTATCGGAACCGCTGGTATCGGTCTCGAGATTCCGCTTGGTTTTGTATATTAAACTGGAGACCAGAAACAGTATCCGTGACGGCAAAGTGTGTCGATCCGGATCGACCTCTGGAAAGCTTAGTCTTATACTATTACCTACCTCAGTGGTATCAGAGCCAATACGAAAACAATTTTCGAAGGAGGGTAAGAAATACAGAAAAGATCTAGGTGACCAAGAGAGAGTAGCCCACACAAACAATATTGAGATTCTTTAACATAGGTTCCACCTCAAAAGCTATTGGTACGTAGTTGTGAGGCACGAAAATATATAATATTTTTATTTTTTATATATTTTTCTAAGAATATATTAATTAAGTAGGCTTAGATTTTTACAAAAAGAAAATATCAAATTCAATTTATTAAATTAAATATATATAACTAAAATAATTATAAATTTAATAAAAAAGCATAATCATATCTCCAAAGCAACATACTACATTATATATTTGCGAAATAAAACACTTTACCAAAAATGATTGGACCTACCAAAAAGATTGAATATTCCAACAATTTAATCATTTCGAGTAAAAGGTTAGAGAAAGTTGCCGAGACGGGGACAATATCTCAAGTGCATTATTCAGGAACGTGATTTAATTGCCTTCTATGCATTGATTATGATCGGTCAAATCAACTAAATAAACTACGAAGTTATAGTTGTTGCACTAAAATCAATCTAATTGACTACCGGCCGGCGGCAGCTAATAGGGTAAAAATCATTGATAGTTTTTTTGTTAGGTTTAATAATCAAATTTTGATATTTATATTTAATTTAAAAATATTGGGAATTTTTTAATTATTATATTCACTTTTGTTTAAGAATTTTTTGATGAAAAATAAATTCTGAAAACTACATTACAATTTTGGTGAACATAAAAAAGTTTGTTGCATCAAAAATTAATTTGTAACTTTGATCAAGTACGAAAGATCAACAATGATGTTTTTCTGAGTTTTTTTTAGAGAATCCGCAGCCACTACTCAACGAGTGCGCACAGGGTAAACCTTCGCTCTGGTACAATAGCTCAAACCAACGCATGACCTTTTGGTCACGAGCTCACCCACTACATCAACTCGGCTACTACTTTCGGAGCAATGATGTTTATTTTTATATTTATATAGATTTGCAGTTATTAAAACTTATAAAATAGTTAAAAATAATAAACAGTTAAATAAAAAAAAATTGAAATACATATATTAGTGAACAAATATTCTTGTACATATACAAACGAGTATAGTATAATTTTGATGAGATCTGAGATTTAAAATTGATAGCAAAACATAAGACCGAATAAAAAGCTTAATGATAATCACAATGTTTTATTCATTGAATTTAACTATATTTATAAAGCTATAAAGATTATCTCAGGGAGAACATAATTTATTTATAGAAAATGAGATCTTATCTTTAAACATATAACAACTTACTAGTAGTTACAAGTATTTTGACTTGTTGTTTTTGTCTTCATTTGCGCGACTTAATGATCATTATAAAAAGAATGGCCATTGGTCCTTTAACAGTCTATTCGGAATGCGCTTGAATCTTATATTTACTTAACGAGTTTCAATCTACTAATGGGCAGATTTTATAGACCGGACGATTTATACCCTTATCAGTGGACTCTTAGACCTTGTGATACAACGAGGAAAGATTCTTGAATTTTTTAAATTTATGATATTATTTTTTTAACTTGTAAGTATTTGTCCAAGATTTTCTTCTTGTAGTCAATTCTCTTTCTCAAGGTATATCAAATTGTATCTCACCATCTTCCAGTAAGACTCCTAATAGTCATTGATTACACCTATTTTACATGTTGATGCGTTTATATTTCTCTAGCCAAACAAAATCAGAGACATCTTTGTATTAAATCGTGCTGACCATGTTTTTACCTCATTAAAAATCTTTCATTGGTTGCAACCTCCCTGAGTAAAAGAAACTTTATGTCTCCAAAAGCAAAATTATAAAACTAACAAGTAATAGGCTGCTATAGTTGTTGAGAAGTTTTTATGCGTCAAATAGACTTCAAATATTCTTCTTCATTACACTTCATATTTATATTATATCATATAATATCCTCATAGTTCTTTTAAAGAATGAAATAAGAACTATTTAAATCCGAAGAGTAGCCCATTAGTTTTTTCAAATAATAAAATAATAACTAGTTAAATCTTAAGAGTAGCCCCTAATTCTTGCAAAAAATAAGGAATAACTACTCGAATATGAAGAGTAGCTCTCCTAGTTCTTATAAAACAAATGTAACAGAAATATCAAAATGTCGTATAATAACCCCGCTAGTCTTTTCTACGTCCAATAAGATAAAATAGACATCTTTATTATACGTGCTTTTGTAAGCTTCATTCCTCCTAAACAACTATTATTTTTTAAAAACAAATCTTCTAAAGCTTATTTAATGAGAATTTTACTTTTGTATGTAAAACGTTTAAGGGTAAAATTGTGTTGAATATTTGTTTACTGAGAATATACATAAAATCAAAGAATTATATTGGATTGTTTTAAGACGATGCATATTTTATTCAATACGTATTCAAAGCTCATTTTAATGCATGTGTGCTTCCGCTAAGAATCTTTGCATACTAATCGTTTTTTGCTTTATCAATATCCTCTGTTGATATATCATATTATTATGGATCGTGAGATTGAATATAATTCGAATTTGGGATAAATTATATCGCTCTATAAATATTAATATTTTTTACGAAACTCCATTGTAGCTCCCTAATCAATATTCAAACTTTGTTTTGTTATTTTATAAGGCTTTAAATTGTTTTTTTTATCTTTATCAACTCTTTACTATTATAATTTTATCCTTATTTACTCTCATTTCTCTATGTAATGGTAAAAAATATAAATGTAAAACATATTATACAATGGTATCATGAATGAGACGATTTGGATTCTCAATAAGTTGTTGACCCTCATTTTTTTTACTGTAAGCCGACTGTTGATGAGCCCTACTCTAATTTTTTAGTATTGTTGATGCTCATGATGACTCTTTAGTGGTAGTCATTTCTTCAGAAGCTAACAATGCACCAAAAGAAACATACGGTAATTATTTATTAGAAGAGTCTGAGATGTTACATGTTGTTCATTTCCTTTATAATTACATTCACGCTTCCGAATATAACTAAAAATAAATAGATTGAGCTAACATAAAATATGTGAAATTTAATTTTCCTCAACACGGTGAAAACCCCTTAAACACCTAAAATAATGAAATAGTTATCTTTACTTACATTATTGATGAAGGTGTTACTGTAATTTTTTAAGGTAACCTGTATGTATCCAATGTAGTTGGTGTCAAATACTTGGACTTTGTTGATAACAAATATTATTCTTGCTAAAAAGGTATAGGACCAATTCAGCTTTAGTAATTTCCTTGCTCTGAAATATTGTAAGGGACAAAAAAGTAATGATTTCTACTTTTTATCGTAGGTGAAACCATAAAGATCTTAGATTTCATTCCTAACTATAACAAGATAAAGAATATAATTTCTCTATTTATCTAGACTCTGGGAGATATGGGTTTTAGAGGATACTCACTTTTGCTCTCGTGTTTGGCAGCCAGAATTTAATCTTTTAACTTTTATGCTTTATGTTTTATTATTAATATATCATCATTGTTGTGTTTATTTTAATTTATAGTATCATATATTTGTTTGATATCCCAAATGGATCATATGAAAGAGTAATATATGAGGATTGTTGAAGTAACATCCTACCTCTAGTATCGCTATAAGTTTATGGTTGTTCCCAAATAATTTGCCAAACAACCAAATAGTTTGTCAATGTTGGTGTTTGAAAAATTGTTTATTGAAATGGAGATAATATTAGAAATATTTATGTTAAGAGAAAGTTGAAAAAAAATGGTTATCAAGCTTGTTATAATAAAAATCTTTTATGGAAAAAATGTTTCTTCGAGGCATTCTCCTAGTACAAGAGGTAGGCCTAATTTTTTGAAGAAAATGTCTTCAAATGTTCTAGGTAGAGGTCATGGTGATGTATAAAAAATGTATCATGTTGTTGAGAATAAATTTGACATTTCTCATCTCCAGGATTTGTTGGCAAATATAGTGTTATTGATGATTTAAAGAATTTAGATTCTAACGGTGAAGATAAGGACATTCATGCTTCATAAGTTTATAGAGATTATTCAAATTATCTTCAGGTTTTTGAAAGTCAATATGAACTTGCACCTCTTGCTTAGGTAATTCCATTATACTCTATTAATCTAAAATAATATTAATACTTATTTGAAGCACAATAATCCAGTGGTAAAAAAATATTTGAAGTTTGCCAATATTATAGTGGACCTAGTTGAAAAGAAGGCTCAACAAATAGTTGATGTAGTCTTTTCTACTACTGAAGGAGTAATTATCATCGATGATGATTGTTGACCTATGATAAAGGCTCTTATATCAGATGGAAAAGAAAAGAGTCCCTTAGCACCTTATTTGTCTAAAATTTATTAATTTGAAAATGAAAATCATAATTGAATGGATTTTGAGAGCTAAATATGAGAGATATAAGAAACTTCTAAAGTAACAAAAAATCTTAAGTTCATGCAATTTCCCTTAGTCCAAAAAATGTAAAATAGAAAAGGTTGTACCGATTTTCATGAGTAATACATCCTTGTCGTTTATGATTCTGAATGTTACTTTCAAAGATTTGCGTCTCATTGATAAATCAACCATAGCTATGAATCCATCATTGAAAATTAGTGTATCTACGGGTGCTCATATATTCAATAAGTACTCCTTCCAAGATGGAAATTATATCAATCGTGTATGATGATGCATGTGCTTCTGTAAAAGTGCTAAATATTGTTGAATTTTTTTCTATTAGTGATGATGATCTCATAAATATTGTTAAGAAGTTTACTTTATAACCTCATGCTAGTGCATTTACTGAGTCTGCTCGTACTAATTTTATTTCGGCCATTATTCCAATCAGAGTTTCAAATTTTTTCCATACCAAGTTCATGCTTTGCTTGACCATTTCGCAGTCGTATCTAAAAAATACATATTCATTTTTATACTCTAAACTGATAAATAGGAAAATTAATTTAAATTTGAAGTTAATTTGTTTTAGTATTTTTTTTATATATTACTTGATCATTTTACATAGTCTTAGCTTAGGATGTGTTGATTATGCACACTATATTTAATGATTTTGCTATTTTACATCAAGGTTTCAATATAATCACCACTTATACTCTAGATATTTGGTCTTTACTAGAAAGTTTAGGTTCGTTCAATGATGGATTAGAAATAAATTCCATGTTGGATGCCAAATTTGAGGCTAAAAGAAAATGAAGTCCGAATTACAAAAGAAAATTATTGTTGAAAGCAAGTCGAAATTGGAATTTTCATATGCATTTAATGTCAAATGTTAACTATAGACTAGATTGCGAGCCAAAAAATATGATCAAATTTAAGCATATAAATTAACTTCTTTAAAATATTTATCGACGTGGCAATGCTTGATTAACCTTTACTTGTAAATCAATGAGTAGTTGAACTCTTCAGGCTCCATAAATAGTCGTAGTCCTATAATCGTGGTTTTGTACTCTACTTTATTTTTTTATGCTGAAAATAAGAATTTTATGGATTCACTTAGGACTTGTTGAAGATATAAGTTTGAATCATTCACTTAAGCTTTGATTATTACTTACTCCATCACTTATGACCTTCCATGTAACTTCCGACTTTTTTGTGAGGATTTTTCTCTCCAATTGAAATTTTGTCAAAATATATGGCTATGTTTGGGTTTTTATTGTTATTTTTGGTTCAAAATATATGTCAGAATCCTCTAGTTCTACTGAACACTTAGTTAGTCTTCTAGATACATTTAGTTTTTGTATCATGCTTCTCAAAGAGAAATAAATTCTGACTATTATTGTACGAGCTTGAAAGTACAACCTCATTTTTCTGGTTACAACTAACAAAGCTAAATAATTTTTTACTAATTGTAAGTATATATTTCAGCTGACAATATAGATTATTTACATAGTATATTTTTTAATATTTTCTTACTATCTCCATAATTAATATTACGCCAATGGTGTGGTCTAAGACTGCTATATGTAAATATAAAAATTCTGATAGCTGAGGCTTTGTTAATAACTCTGAAGAAGCCAAAAGGTATTACTTTATAGCAATATAGTTTATTTCCAGTGAGGAAGGTTGTTTTTAGTGTTCTTCACGTATTTTTATTTGATTGTAACTATAAAATATATTCATTAAATATAACATTTTATCCACACATGTCTCATCCACCAATTGACCAATCTTTAGCGAGGAAAAATGATCATTCATACATGTGTTATTGAGGTATCTCATGCAAATCATTGATTTATCGTTCTTTTCTCGACCAAGAAATAATTGGTTATCTACATTAGGTAATGAGATTAATATAGCCGATTATGATGTTATCATGATATGTTTGATATTGGCTAGTATCTGTGGAGAGAAGATCATACAGGTATGATCAGATTCTCAGTTGGTGGCAAGTCAAGAAAAAAACGTATATGAAGCTATAAAAGAGAGTATGTGAAGATACTCTGATACAATATAAGAATGATTAAATTAAAGTGGAAATAGTAGAATACGAACAGGTTCTTTGGGTGAATAATTGAATTGTAGACTCCTTAGCAAAAGTAGCACTATCAATGAAGTTCATCCAAAGAAAAAAAAGACTAAGAAGTCGAGGTCGTAACAATATAGACAGTTGAGGATTGGAGGAAAACGTATCTATATTTAAGAGATCAAATTCTCCATAAATAAAAAGCTATGGCTCATACTTTGAGAATACGAGTTATTATGTATACAATCCTTGATGATGTCCTTTATTGGAAAAGTTCCACAAGACCAATGTTAAGAAGTTTTAATAAAGATAAGGTTATTTTATGTCTTAGATATATGCATGAGGGTATCGATGAGGCCCATTATGGATATAGAAGCTAGATTAAGTGTTTTCTTCTTGTAGGTTTCTATTGGCCAAACCTAGTAGAAGATGTCGAGGCTATTTTGCAAAGTTGTAATGCCTCTAAAAATATGCTAATACGATCCATCTAAGAAGAAATCCAATAATCATAGAATTGTCTTAATCTATTTGATAAATAGGGAATACATTTAGTATGACATTTCTCGATAACTACATGAAAAATAAAATATTTGGTTGTAAATTTGATTATTTCACAAAGTGGTATGAAACGAAATCTTTATACAAGATGAAGTGAGCTTATAATTTTTTTGATTTCTTACAAAGTCAGATTCTATCTAAACTTAATGACAGATAATGGGTCTCAATTTCAAAATGATAATATGACGATGTTTTGTAGAAGGTTTGCCCAAAAAATAGGCAAGTGGAAATGACAAACAGAACATATATGAATGAAATAAAGAAAAAGATCAAGGGAGTTAAGAGAAAATGACCTGATAAATTAGCAGAGGTGTTGTGGGCATATAAAACATCTCCCAGGTCGGCTAAGGGAGAGACCCCATTTTTATTGGTGTATAGGATGGAAGTGGTAGTCCCATTATAGATTATCATCCCTTGTCATATTATACAAAATTATTCGGAAGAAAAAACTAGTGAAGAAATTTTTTGAATAAAATATTCCAAGGACCGAAAGATAAAAATGTAGGAAAGTTGGCTCCAAACTAAGATAGATCATACAAAGTTATTTCTAGAGGACAACATGGGGTATATCGACTATAAGATTTGGATGGAAATTCAATGAAGCACAATTGGTACATTAATAATTTGAAAATGTACAAAAGAAATTTGTGATATGGTTGTGCACTCTTTTTCCTTCTTGGTGACGCGAGAATGGTTTTTAATGAGGCATATCGTAAGCAAATTCATTTAATAAAGAAGTTTGCCTTTAGAAGAAGAAAATGTTATTTATATTTGAAAAGAAGAATCTGAAAGAAAATTTAAAGATTTGAGTTTGAATAAGTTAAATATTAAAGATAGTTATTTCAATTATAAAATTCATAAAAACAAGCAAGAAAATTCTACGAAGAGAGATCGTGTAAAAAATTGTATTTGATAGATATTTTACATATTGAAGAAAATTATTTCATTATAAACTTCAACAAAGAAAGCAAGAAATTTATACAAATGGTGGGTTTATAATGATAAGTAAGTGAAAATATTTAATAAACAAAACCTAAGATCGAAAGACCATTAGGAACGCAAGTGGTCATACTGTGTCATGACCTAAAATATAAAAGTAGCAAAATGGTTAATAAACCAAGCTTAAGTTTGAAAAATAATTAGGAACGCAAGTGGTCATACTACGTCCTAACTTAAAATGTCAAAGTAGTGAAAATGGTTAATAAACCAAGTTTAGGGTTGAAAGACTACTAGGAACGCAAGTGTCCATATTGTACCCTGATTTAAAATGCCAAAGTAGTAAAATTAGTTAATACACCAAACCTAAGAATAACAAATCTTTAGGAAACATAAGTGGCCATACTCTACACTGACTCAAGAGTCACATATGCATACCGACCCACACGAAAAAAGTAAAAGTACAAATATGTTGCCAAAATAAAGTAAGTCAAATTTAAATAGAAGGTAATTAAAGATTAAATTTAGAGTAAAAAATATGCAGATCTATTCTAAATAGTATAACAAAACTAAAATAAAGAAGTTATTTTAACAATAACATTTCTATATTAGGCAGCGTGAATATGAGAATTTATTTCGCTAGCAACATTGTTAACTTGATTGAAAGATGTAGGTTCACGTTGGCGGAGCAATATTCAATCTGAACAATAGTAGAAGGGTCTGCAATAACAGTGACTTGTTTGTCAGCTGGGTCTTCATTATTATCGTCTTCATCAAATGACAAAGGGAATTCGTCTTCGGGTACTTTAACTTAAGGTCACCCAAAATAACATTATGGTTCTTTTACCAAAGTTCTATGATAATATATTTTTTAACTTTTTTTAGCATACTGCCAGCCACGATCAAATGTTTTTTTATTGCTCTTGAATAATTATTTTAGTTTCTTTAATGATTTTCCTCTTAGTATCGTATACTATATCCTCTCAGCTTTTCTAATTGCTTTAACTTTTTTTATTTAGAATTTGTAAGCTTATATTGAATATTTTTAACATCAACTTTTAAAATAACATTTTCAAATTTCAAAATATTATTTTCAAATTTCAGATTAGAACTTCTGTTGATTATAGTATTGATCTTGGTAGACTTGGTGCCAACTTGGCTCGTCAAACCAGTACTATTTTTAGCCAACTCAATATTATGAGAAATTAGTTTGTTATTCAAAGTAAGTTGCACAATATTCTGAGTAACCAATTTCAATTTTTGAGAAATCTACTCTGCATTTTGTTTCTTCATGGCATATTTCTTAGTGTTAAGTTTAGCAATTAAGTTGTATTTCTCAAGATTATCTTTGGACAACTTATCAATTTTTTGTTTTGAAATGAATATCTTTTCTAAAATTAGTCTAAGTCGTCGGTTAGTTCTCTAATGGATCCAAATGACATAGGTCATGGTTTGAAGTTTTGCATTATCTCAATATCTAATGAGGTCACTTAATGATATGCAAGCATCATTGAGTTATGATAATTGTGAAAGATATACAAGAAAAAATACGATAAACAAAATATTTATCAACAATAGATTGAAGAAAGTGTAATAATAAAAACAAATATCTATTTGAAGCTCAAGTTTCCTTTGCAAGATGCTGACTATACTCATATTATTGCAATGTGAAAATTAGGGCCATACTCGAGTTGACGAGTCATCAATAATATTGGATATGGAACGTTTACAAAGACAATTATTTGACTGGGACCTACAAGAAGTGCTAGTTGGTTGTCTAAGAAAGTTAATATTTATATATATGGTGAGTTGAAGCACCTCAAGAAGCCATATTTTTTCCTTTCTTTTGGTTAGAAGTTAGGTTTGTATGTATATTGGTTTTGCTAACTATTTTTTTTTATCTTTTTATTGATCAGAGGGTATGGTATGAGATTTTTATTTAGTAACATACGTGTTATTATGAATGAAAAAATTATTCTTAATAGTAGGATCTTGTAAAGGAGTTTCTTTTGTTATAAGAGAGGACATCGTGGGAATCATGAGGTTTCCTCTCAATGTTAACAGGAAACATATTATGAATATATGTTTTGTTCGAAGGGGTTTCATTAGGTTTGAATATTTTTTTCTTAGTAGCAGCAAGGTTCGTATTAAATATTGATAAGGAAGTAAAAATTCAGGGACTAATGTGTAAATAATAGAAGTTTCACGGAACAATGCTGATTATGTATTCCTATTGAGGACTAAGGGTAATTTATCCTTTTTTGTAACCACTTTTAGTTTTGAGCTAAGTCTCAGCGCCTCTATATAAAGGTCAGGGCTGAACTAATAAAGGGGTTGAACATTTTTTATATAAACTCATTTGTGCTTAGACTTTTTCTCTCTAAAATCTTTCTCTCATTAAAATGCTATTATCATTCTTTATAAAGGCAATTAATAATAACATATCTCACCAAATTGGCGACTCCACTGGGGACTTAACAAGCAATCAGTGTCTTAGTTTCTGGTTTGAATTTTATCGAACTTCTTATTTTCTCGTTTGAATTCTTGCAATGAATCTCGAAAACAACCCACCACTTCGATCAGCGATGGAAACGTTGAGAGAAGATTTGCATAGGAATGAAAACAGACCAGAAGGATCTGTTCTGATCCAAACTTAGTCAGATATAGACATGCGTATGAATCAGCTCTTGGATAAAATAAATACGTTAAATGAAAAATACGAGCAAAAAGAACAAGAAATTCATTCGGCGAAGCTTAAATCCAAGATAAGGTAAGTAAATTAGAAAAATGAAATGGGAAATCAGTCTAATCGATCTTGCAGTGACCGACATACTAGGAATGAGCAGAAGAATGCGCACTTCGAAGCTCGAAAAGAGTGTTATTCTTTTCGAAAATGAAAAATAGAAAAATAGAAATATGTCGCCTCTAGTGACGAAAAGGTTGAAAGCTCTGTTTCATGCTTTAAGAGGTATAAGAGTTCTTCAAAGGATGAAGAAGAAAGGGAACAACCAAGGAAGCATAAAAAAGAACATAAATCTAAAAGGGACAACATTCCTCGTTGTTTGAGGGAATCTACTTGGTGTGAGGGGAACACATCGAATCAATATGCTGAGACGGATCGAAATTTGTATGCAGACATGGGGACTGAGGATCAGTATGTGCAAGGTGTCGATTGGAGGAACTCTTTGTTGACAAGTGAAATTCGATCTATTATGCTTCCGAAGTGTTTTGATATTGCTAAGGTTGAAAAGTTTGATGGGATGCAGGATCCAGATGATCACATCAAACAATTCAAAAATTACATGTTGAATTTCGAAGATGATAACCGGTTGGTGTGTCGTGATTTTTCAAAAACTTTCAAAGGAACAACATTAAAGTGGTACAACCGGATTCCGAGAGGATCCATTTCGGATTTCAGGGATTTCTACACTGCTTTTCGAAGGTAGTTTGTTGGAAGTAAGAAGATGAGAGCGAATGAAGATACGATTATCCAGCACAAACTGGCGGTTGGAAAGAAATTAAAGGATTACACAAAGAGGTTCGTTCTTACGAAGGTAAGTTTGGAAAATTGCAAAGAAGGAGTAGTGATGACAGCTTTTCGGCAGGGCTTACTGCTAGGGGACCTGGCTAATGAAACGTCAAAGAGGAGAGCTTTAACTTTTGGAGCACTGATGGCTCAGGTAGAAGACCATATCAAAGTTTAATAATCAACCCGGGTCCGTAGAGGACCGATTAATGTCCCAAAGAATTAAAGTCAGGTGGCCAATAACCAAAGGCAACCCTCGAATGGCAATCAGCAGTCACGTTTGAGGAATAATAATTTGCCACCTCGACCTGGTGGATATTCAAATCATGCTCCATCCTACAATTACAACAGACCAAGGCTGAATCAGTAGATTAGGCCAGAATACTATGCGGACTTGACATAAAGTATGGCTGTAATTTTTTATAAGAACAAGAGCTTCGTGAATTTCAGGAAGCCAGCTTCATTAAATAGGCCAAGGGAGAAGCGGGATAACAAATATTGCAGGTATCACGATGACGTCGGGAATGATACTAATGATTGCATCGTATTAAAAAAATAGTTTCAAATCCTGATTGAAAATGGGAAGCTCTTGACTTATGTAAAGTCATAAGGGAGCGGGTCGAAAACTCCGGCATCAACTTCACGATTGGCTAACCCAACTCCACCAGCTGAGAATTTAATGATTTTAGATTCAAAGGCTGAATAATTTGATGACTCTTCGGAATATTTGGATAAGGATCCAGACAAGTTGATGTTGATGGTTGTTGAAGAGCCAATAAAGAAAGGGCGTGTGCGAGACTTGTGTGAATTTTTTGAATCGTTAGCTATTTTCGGAGGCGATTCAATTGCTGGTACTACTCACAATTCGAGGAAGAGACATGTTAATTTGACAACTCAAATTGAATGGAAAATGTCTACCCACTTGTATGGAAAACAATTTATACCTTTTATTTTGTTTGATGAGGAAAACTTGTGGGGAACAGTGGGGCCGTATGAAGATGTTGTAGTTATTGGGGCAGAAGTGGATGCTGTTGAAATTTGACGTGTTCTCATAGACACCTTTACTTCTGCAAACGTCCTCTTCAAAACAACTTATGACAGGATGTAAAAACCTCCTCAAATCTCGCAATCATAGCGTACAATCATAGGATTTACTGGTGTGACAACGCGGGTTATTGGGGATTTCGAAGGGGAAGTCAGCTTACGAAATTGACCTTTTATGAAGAAGGTCTAAGTGCTCTTTATGGTGATAGACTGTCCCACAAGCTACAACGCTATTTTTGGAAGATCTTGGTTTCTAGAATGTATGGGGTTGTGTCGATAGTGCATCAATGTTTTAAATATGTGGTAGGGGATTGTATCAGGGTCGTTCGAAGCGACCAGAAAATTGTAAGAGAGTGTTATGCCACTGCACTTCGGATCTGAGGGTCCAGCAGTGGAGACTTGATAAAAGAATACCATTCAGAGGGGTTACCCTCGGATTTTGAAGAAATAGTTGACGATTTGAGGGAAACCCCAAGGTCTTTGACAGTAAGTAGGAAAATAGAGGAGTATATGTTTTTTGAAGGAAAAGTACTATGGAACCTTACTGACCCCACTTCTGCGTCAACAACTGCTAGAATTTTTGTATTTTAACTTGGATGTTTTCGCTTGGAAAATGGAGGATGTGACAAGAGTACTGATTGATATAATTTCTCATAGTTTAGCTGTTGACCCAAAGGTGAAGCCAGTAATTCAAAAAAGAAGGGTATTTTCATCAGAGAAAGCATAATTAATAGTTTCCGAAGTGGATTGGTTATCCATGGTCGAACATATAAGGGAGTCACGGGATCCCTTATGGACGGAAAATCTAGTGGTGGTCAAAAAGAAGAATGGGAAATGGAGAACGTGTGTGGATTTTACAAACTTAAATCGAGACTATCCTAAAGATCCATTTCCTATTCCTCAAATAGATCAACTGATTGATTCCACTTCAGGAAATAAAATATTAACCTTCTTGGATGTTTTTGCAGGATACAATCAGATCCATATGGATCTGAAGGACCAAGAATGTACAACCTTCATAACTGAGAGGGGGGTGTATTGCTACAAGGTTATGCCTTTTGGATTGAAAAACGCTAGAGCTACTTATCAAAGGTTGATGAAGAATGATTTTGTCACCCATATTGGAAGAAACGTGGATATTGATGATATGGTGGTAAAAATATTGAACGATGATGCACATCTCGAGAAATTATAGGAAATATTTTTAAATCTAAGGGCAATCAGATTGAAAACTAATCCTGAAATGTGCACCTTTGGAGTTTGATCGGGGAATTTCTTGGGTTATGTTATCAGCGAAAGAGGAATAGAAGCTGATCCAGAACAGTTGAAAGCTCTAACAACAATGAATTCACTTTGATCTGTTACAAAAGTGCAAATTTTGACAAGAAGGTTAGCACTTAATAAATTTACTTCTAGATTTTCTGAAAAATGTTTTCCTTTCTTTCAAGTGTTACGAGGGCCAAGCAGATTTGAATGGATATCAGAGTGTGAAGCTGTGTTTACAAGTATAAAGAACTTGTTATCATCACCAAAGATTTTGTCGAAACCTCGAAGTGGAGAAAAGCTCTTTTTGTACATTGCGATATCAGGTTTTTTGCACTAAGTTTAGTGCTGATTAGTGAAGATTCAGGAATTCCGGAGCCAGTGTACTATATCAACAAAAGTTTAGTAGCTGCATAAATGGGGTATTTGAAGCTTGAAAAATTAGCATTAGCATTGGTGATTGCTGCTAGAAAAATGTGCCCCTATTTCCAAGCTCATACTATCGAAGTCCGAACCTCATTATCTTTGAAAAATGTTTTGCAACGACCAGATATTTCGGGGAGGATGACCAAGTGGTTAGTAGACGTAGGAGATTATGATATTTTGTTCGAACCTCGAAGTGCAATAAAATCTTAAGCGATGGCAGATTTTTTTCGTTGAATTTTATTCAAGCATATCAGATGTAGAAGAAAATCAAGATGTTGCACCAGTACGTTTAAGGTGTGTTGTTCGAACAGATGTAGGGTCTAGTATTTTAGGATGCAGTGTTGGTGTTCAATTAATTGCTCCATCTGGAGAAACGATGCTTCAGTCCATCAAATTTGGTTCTCATGCCTCAAATAACGAAGCTGAATACGAAGGTGCTTTGGCTGGTTTGAGGTTGGCAAAAATATGTAGAGTAACTTCAATACGCTTGGAAACAGATTCTCAATTAGTGGTGAATCAAGTATCAGGAGTTTCTGAGGCAAAAAAGGATCGCTTATTTTTTTATCTTCGGGAGCTTCAGAATTTAATGTTACTATTTGCTCAGGTTGTTGTTGAGCATATTGTTCGAGAAAGTAACATGGTGGCTGATTCTTTAGCAAGTATTTTGGATTTTGTTAGAAGAAAGTCCTTCGATCTTGACCCAGTCAGATCAATGTGAATGTATAGAGGAACTATTCGTCTCCCCACATGTAATATGAGGCGATTTGCGAACATATATTCTTAATTTTTGGTCCAAGGAACATTGCCAGATGATGCTAAACTAGCCAAAAAAATTGAGGGGTAAAGCCTTTGGGTACATAGTTTTGGATGGAATTTAATATAAAAAAGAGTTAAGCAGGCCATTGTTGCGTTTTTTAAGCAGGCAAGAATCACAGGAGGTATTGTTAGAATTGTATGATGGAGAGGGGTCAGCTCATTGCGGGTTCAAAGCTTTATGTCGTCGAGTTTTACTTGTAGGATTTTATTGGCCTACAATTATGAACGATGCCAAAAATTTAGTTCGAAACTGTGGTACTTGTCAAAGGTTTGCCAATTCTATATATAAGCCGGCAGTTCCATTTATGTCTATTACCGAGGCCATACCATTCGATAGATTGAGGATTGATTTGGTGGGACCTTTTCCGATGGCATCTAGTTGAAGAAAATGATAATTGTAGCATTGGATTATTTTAAAAAATGGTTCGAGGCAGAACCGCTATCTGGAACAAAATCAAAAGATGTGATCAAATTCACTGTGAAAAGTATTTGTTGTCGCTTCAGACTACCTCAAAGAATTACTACGGATAATGGCCCTCGGTTTAATAATAAAGAAATTACCTCATTTTGCGCATCAAATGGAATTCAACAATATTTTTCGACACCTTTTCATCCTCAAGCCAATGGACAAGTCGAGGTAACAAACATAACTATTTTAGATGGTTTGAAGAAAAAATTAAAAGGGGCAGCAGGGAAATGACCAAACTATTTACAAGAAGTACTTTGGGCTTATCAGACAACTCTCAAGGAAGATACTAAAGAAACTCATTTTGTCTTAGAATATGGAATAGATTTTGTTAGCCCTGTGGAATCTATGATGTCATCTCTTAGAATAACTCAATATTCTGAAATATTTAATGATGAAGTGAAAAGGGAAAATTTAGATTTTATTGAGGAGAAAAAAGTTTAAGCTCATTTAAACGTAATCCATTACCAGACTCTTATGAGGAACATATTCGATTCGAAGGTTAAAAGGTGAGATTTTAAAGCAGGAGACAAAGTGTTGAGGAAAGTATTTTTGCATACTTAGGAAAAATGTTTTGGAAAAATGGCCCGGAATTGAGAAGGACCTTATATGGTTGTGGAAAGGATAAAGCCAGGGTTTTATCTCCTCTATGATATTCAGGTTAGGACGCTTCAACACCCATGGAATATACAGCATCTGAAATTATATTGGCAAAAGTTCTATTGTATTTTAAATTTGTTGTTGTTAATGAATGACACACTTTTTCCTACCATGTTGGCCCATGAAGGTTTTAATGAGGCGCTATGTACATATTCAATATTATCAATAAAATGCATTATTGGCCAATGGTTGTTTGCAAGTGTTTATTTAAACTATCTTGATAACTTATCAAAGACTGCCCATCTTTGAGGTTGGTCAAGAGTAGAATGTTCTAAAGTGTTTATTACATTTTTCGAAGAAACAACCATAATTGAGGTGCTACGTTCAATAAATACATTGTGATTTTCAAAGTGCTACGTTCAATAAATGCACTATAATATTCGAAGTGTCGCGTTAAAAAAATACACTGTGATTTTCGAAGTACCATGTTCAATAAATGCACTATGGTATTCGAAGTGTTACGTATTGTGAATTTCGAAGTGTTACGTATTGTGAATTTCGAAGTATATTATAAGATTTGAGGAGTTATGTTTGGAAAAAATTATTTAGGGTAATCTATTATATTTTAACTTTGAATAGTTAACATTGATAATTAACATGAAATATAAATAAAGAAATTTGTCAATTAGATTAATTCTATGAAGTACAGTGGGTATGACACTAATCTGATAGATACAAAAAAGATAACATGAAATCAAAGGATTATAAAAATCATTCAGATGACTCTTCTTCGATATTTCTTCTTCCTCTGATGATAATCTTAGGATATGATCAAAGGCTTCACTAGGGCGTCGTTCGACATGAATATCATTCCAAAAACTGGAAAGGATTATTTTTGGATAAGTTGCATGAATCTCTCAAAGGAGGGTGATGGTTGTCTTTTCTTTACCATTGTTGATGGCTGCCAACATGTCCTGGGTACATTAAGCTTCTGTGACAATGACAACAACTTGTTTTTCCTTCTCAAAATTAGCCTTCAACGTGACTATCTCATCACTCAAATTTTTATTTTCTGCTTTACTTGTAGTAAGAGATGCTTGCAGACCCTCCGATTTAAGCTTTTAAGCAGCCAAGTCCTTAACATGTTTACCTTTGAGCTTCTTTAGCTCCTTTTGATGCAAAGTGATCAAGTTTTCTTTCTCAGCATGATGTTGCTCTCGTAAATGTATTTTGACAAAAATAATTCCTCGGATAAGCTCAGATCTTTCCACTTCGAATGTGTGGAATTGATTGATCACGTGATCTGAAATTTTTTCCCTCAGTTGTTTCTCAGTATCGAAAATTCGTTTATAACGAACCATATCTTTGGCTAATCGTTTCAAGTGAATGTGGGAAGCCTCGACTTGTTGAGAAAGTGACTTTGCTACAGCATCGAGATCAACAAATGGTTGGAGTGCAGCAAAGATAGTTTGGTTTGGTGAAATAGGAGGAAAAACTGTTAGGCTAAGACGAGCAATGAGCTCTAGAAACGTAGTTGAAACAGAAGGACAAATAATTTCTAGAGATGTTTCGACAGTAGGCCTTCTCCCGAAATTATGTATACGAGTTTGAATCTCCTGGATGATAGGATCCTCTACTCCAGTAAGCTCATGTGACTCGTTGAAATTAATGAAACTATCGGGATCGAAGTGGTCGTCATCTTGGTTGCCATCATCTGAATTATCCTCGATAATGATTGTAGCATCATTATTGGTTGCTTCCTTTTCTTGATAAGGACTTTGTTGATTTCCAGCAGCTATGACCTCATCCTCATCAAACATTGTGTCTTTGATGGTCACTGATATTTTGTTTTTCTTCTTATGAGGACTGCTAGAATTTTTATTTTTTGAAGGCGTAAACGTCTTCTTCTTTTTCTAAGAAGGTTCTTCTTCTTCCTCTTCTTCGATGACTGAAAGCGTATTCTCTGTTGTTTTTATTTTCAGACGATTGGACTTCGATTTTGTTGAAGGGTTAGCACCAGATGTACTAGCTGTTTTTTTTTCTCTTTTTCATCTTTTTGATTTTTTATTTTGAGACAAGTGACTGTCTGACCTGTTATGGAGAGGGAGGAATACCTTGCAATTGGGTTAAACTAATCTTTTAAAAGCATGCTGAGGATTGGGTTGTTTTATTAAATTTGAAGGAGGCAAAGCTCTAGGTATGATGGGAAAGAGATAACTATTGAGGAAATTAATCGGTTGGAAGACGGTGTGAAAAGTGTTGTTCTATTCTGATTTGGCCCAAGCAGCAAGCTTTTTGAATATGTCTCTGGATTTTATACGACGAATGGCGTACCGCCTCGGAATTTTTGAAAGGATCATAGAAGTAGATCGTAAATAAGGGCAATAACAGTTATACTATTTTGATTAAAATAAACGAGTGATATTACAATATTCACGGTTGCTTCTCCAGAGGAGGTTCAGCTTCGATGGGTTGGCATCGGATATCTCTTTACCATTTAGGTCGTCGATGATTTTCTGATCATCATCTAGGGTAAGGTAGTAGAATGGAAGCTTTGGCCCTTTGGACAACTTTTCCAAATATATGAAGTCTTTGATGCTAATCGGAATCTTAGATAAGCAAGACACCATAATCACAGACATAAGAGTGAACCATTGATTCGGTGTCACTTGAGTTGGGCACAGGTTTATAAGTTCAAAGTACTCAGTGATCATGGGATCTAGTGGGAATCGAAGACCCCAATTGATGATTTCGGGGTAGACCACCAGTTCATCATCTTTGCAATCTAAGGGGGTCTCTCCCTTTTTGGGTAATCGAAGGGTATTGTCGTCTCACATTCCCCATTGCTTCTTCAGATCCGGTGCTGGACTTTCTTGATAATATACGTATGGAACATTTTTCAGTGCGATAATATAGTCAGCATCAAGAGATCTCATATTGGAGCTAATTTTTTCTCTTTTCTCATCGGATATAGTAGCCAAAGCCTTATTATTTCTCGGCTTACAGATTTTATTTTCTGTAGCATTCTCCGATTCTTCTTCATCGGAGTCAATTTCCTCCACTTCTGATGTCTTATCTCTTAGTTGTAGAGGGTTCTTTGAGGGATTTTGCTGAGGTAATGAGGCATCCTCAACAATCTCCCTCTGGGCAGGAGAGTTGGTAGGTGAAACTGATGAGGAGGGATTAGGGTAGCATCGGTATCAACTCTCATGGCTATGAAAGTTTTTCTTCTTCGAATTTGTGGAGGAAAAGTTGAAGAATGAGTTGCTTTGGTTTGTTTTGAAAGAGATTTTCTTGAGTCCACACTAATCCGAGGTGATGCTTTAACACGAGAAGAAGAAGTTCAAGGTGTTCTGGGTGTTTGAACTCTAGAGAAATGACCCTTTTCAATAGCATGAGAAGATGAGAAAGCAGGAACTTTAGATGGGTCGAAGTTACCATAATAAGTGGTTTTGGTTGATGTTCTAAGGGAAGCGTTGCTTATTAATCCAGCGGATCTATACTCGTCTATTCTTTTACCTATGCATAAATAACCGTACACTCCGAGGACTAAATTACTGTCAGGTTTTGGAGATTTGGGTTTTTGGGTATCCTAGCCTTAGATCTTTTGGATCTTGGATTTTTTCTCATAAACATGATAAAGATTGATCGGAAAGTATGATTTTTCTAGCGAGGATAACTAGGAAGTTTGAGGAAAGTATTGAGGAAAGCGTTGAGGGTAGCCAAGGGTTTGGTGTTTTTCTCTCAAGAATTTTGGATTGTGAAACAAAGAAATGAAATTACAAATGAATTTATAGGAGGAAGAGGAAGTGTGTAGAAGGGGAAAAGCTTTTGTGTTGATTGGACTGAATACGAAATGGTAGTAGTGTCACGAGTTCGACATCTGTCATACTAGTTGTAAGCCTAGTAGCAAGGTATTCATGATGAACTTAAACTGTATTTTATAGATGATCAACTTCGAAATAATCACGCAGATTGGTTATTTGAAAGTATATTTCGCAGATTGGTCTTATCATTCTTTACTAAGGCAATTAATAATAACTGAACCCACTAGATATGATCATACATTTTTGTTTAAAAAGGGCCCCATCATGTTTTACATGTGTTCATTCTTTTTTTCTTATGAAGCCCTTCTGGTGGTGTAAGTTTGTCTTGAAAAATAGGTAGATTATCATTATGTCGAGCACGGTCTACAACATTTGTATTTCTTTTTCTCCTTCGAATAATAAGGGCATCATTTGGGCCATCAAGCTCATCATCTTGGTGAGAGAAATTATTCCAAGTTTAGTTTGAGAGGACTATGTGCCATGTTGAGTTTGATTTTCCTGACATATTGTTTGCTAGGAGAAGTACCATCGATATCATTTGGCACTTTCTTTTGGGGGGATCTTAAGACAAGTCCAGTTTTGTCTTGGTTACGTAATCGTTGAATAATTACACTCCTAAATTTTTATAAGGGTAGTTTATTCTCAAGCTTTAGTGAGAGTAATTTTCTAGTCAACTGTCATAGTAACCTCGTCAATATGCCAAAGACCAACTACCAGAAAGTTTTCAATAGTAAATAGATAATGAAAATCCAAAAAGTAGATTTTATAGGCTGCAACGTGTAGAATTAGGAAAGGATTTTGCATTGACATCATCATAAACCTTTCTGAAGAGTTTTTGATACTAACCACAATCTGCAAAAGAACAACATATTTATAAAGGTGAAATAAATGGGAAAATAAAATGGCAATAAGATTAAAAAGATCTTATCTACGTGTATTTATCTATCGTCTGTCAACTTGACCATATTCTCGATAAGCATTTTGGTATTCCTAATTTTCGGTTATGAAAATAAAGAACTTTTCCAATTATGAACATAAATGGATAGGTTGACAATTTTATCTCATATTTGATATTTATAAAATAGAAATGGGTGTTTGTATATTTTAAAATATCAATATTAGTAAGGAAATTTAAAATATGAACACGTATTTTTAAAAATTTTAAGCTAAGCAGCACGCTGAGCATGGCACACCACCCATTAGTTGTTTGTTAAATGTTGAAAATGTGAATATGTCAAAAAAAATATTGAATAAATTTAGGAAGAGAGAACCAAAGATCCTGGTGAAATGAAGAAGTAAAGAAATATGTTTTGTCTTTGTCACCTTGATGGGTAATTCACTACGTTTAGGCTAGCGAGTAACAACGTTATCAGGAAAACCATAATCACGTCTAAAAACTCGACGTTATTTATCTGGCATGTATTTGTAGGTGAATCATTTAAAATATGTATCTAAAAATTAGGGTTTTTCTACTTTATTTACAAGAGAAACTTGTTCCATAACTACTAATGGTAAAGATTTTTTTACTTTTGGAGTCATTTCTAGGTATAAAAAAATGTTATCAATAATATCTTAATTAAATACTTTCATCTTATATAATTTTTATTTAGGAGGGATGAGTCTAATCAATATGCCAATTTTAAAAAGTACATAATTGATTTTTTTTTAATAAAATTTGATTTTTTTATTTGAAGAATTATTTAATACATATAATCTAATTACATTTGATTAAGTAATCGTGAAATATGCAAATAAAAGAGAAACAGTGAGTTAGTGTATAAAAAAACTGATTGAAAAAAATCAAAGATGAAGGTGAGGATCAAATATACTAAATCTTTTACAAAAAAATGGAGAAATTAAATTAGTTTGGAAGAAGGAGAAGAATCATAAATGAGGTAGCTTTTTTATATAAATAAGGGATATGATGAAGAATCTCAACAACTCGATTAAAGAAGGATCAATGACTAATATAATGATTTATAAAAAATATATATACATAATAATATATAATAATAAAAAGGAAATTATTAGGTTTCTAAGAAGTAGAACGTTTATTAAGAATGTGTCAAAATTTATAGAGTCTAAATGTTTAAATTTTAATACGTGACGAACTAAATATGAGAAGTTAAAATTTTTAGCACAAAGCAAAAGTTTTTAATAATGAGATAAAACTAATGAATTATTAGATTTACTGATGATACCTCGTCTAAGTCATTTTTAGTAGTTCTTAAAAAAAAGTGTAAAATTTATTTTAAGAAACATGGCGAGTCTTAATAAGGATATATTCAATTGATAATATATATTCTTTACAATAATGATGTAAAGTTATATTTGAAACTAACAAAAGAATAATAAGATGGTAAGAATAAAATGGATCATAAACGAAGATAAGACGGAGACATAAAGAAACGGTTATAAGAAGGTCATAAAGAAGATAAGATGTGGGTCATAATAGAGGATAAAATGAGGATCGTAAAGAAGTGATTAGACGGAGGTCACCAAGAAGATGTTAGAAGATGTTCGTACAAAAAATATTAGATTAAGGTCATCATGAAGATGTTAAACGAGGGTCGTGAAGAAGTTGTTAGACAAGGTTCGTAAAACAATTATAAGAAAAGATGAGGAATACAAACAGATAGTTCGTTCAAGCAATTGCAACTGAACAACATGTGTTATCATTTGATAGGTTATCAAGAAAGTTTGTTAAGCCGTTACGACATGTGTAGTATAGTGGTTGGTAGAAAGGATATTATAAGTAGTATAAACAAGACACTTTAAAATATTAAAAAACTATTATCATCACATTTATTTTCCTTCCGGATTAATCTTCATTATCTTGGCTTTAAATTTGAGAAGAAATTTCCTTTATCAATTAAATATGTCCTATTTACATACCATGTATACTTCTTTTCAATGTTCATCACCTCATTTCAAGGTTCTTAACGAGCTATTTCAATCCTTCCAAACTTTCCTGAGATCATGCCATGAGATGAAGGCTTTAACGGTTAAGGTGGTTTGATCCAATATAACATGTACCAAGTTCGAAGACAGTCTTGGGATTCTAAATCCAAAAACCTGGAATAAGGTGGTTGTCCTTAAAAGTCTATGATCTGTTGTTGGTAGAAATAACAACTCAATATGGTGTTACTCGATTAATGCCAAAAATATTAAAAATAAAAACTTTTGCTCTTCAAATATTGGCTGGCTCATCTCCCTCATGGAATTGGAGAAACTTTTATGTCTTAGGCTTTTAACTAGCAAAATGTACAAGGTAATTATTAATATTAGGAAAAATACCTCTTTATATTATGATATGTGGCTGATCCATACCTCTCTGGTAATCCATTATGGGCAATGCATTATTCGTGATTGAAGATTTGACAATCTCAAGATTTCTCACATCATTCTGGATGGATTCTGGAATTGGTCGGCTCAAATAAGGTATCAAAGTGCTCGAAATTATCACAACCTCCGAGAGATTAACAACCTCATTCTATTTCCCTCCACCTATCATTAACTATAACGACGTCCATTGTTGGACCATCACAATCCAAGACACCTACAACGTTATCTGTATATCCACTCCACGTGTCAAGTGAACTGAATTAGTATGACATAAGTATACTATTCCTCGTAATTCATGTGTTGTGTCCATCAATCATATCATCAATGAATATTGTTTCACTTGGTGTATCTAATCGCAACCAGTTTGAAGCTCGGTTTCACACTAAATGATATTGATTCAGCGTCGAACTAGACTCTCTCTCACATCCGTCGTATTTGGCATTGATTCTTCTACGCAACAATATATTACATATGACATGAGAGAAATGAAAGAATTTTTGGCTCGTGCCCTCTCTAGTTTCGTACCGTATGCTTTCCAACATCTAAATTCTTTAGAACCAAAGTTGAACGGGCAACGTTACTTTTACTTGATTTCTAACTTACTTTTATTGTATGCATTTACCATCTTTTTTTACATTTAACGCAATAGACTAAATGACATGATTGACCTATTTTGGTTATCGACTACCTATTCAATTAGTATAATCATTTTTATGGTATTTTTATTTGTATCGTGAATATTTTGAATACAATTATTTATTTTTGTATTATTTTTAAAAACTTTGTGTCGATTTTCAAAATATGTCTTTAATATTCATAAAACACAATTCCGCATTTATTTAATATTTAAAAATAAATAAACTATGAAAAAAAAGGTAGAATCAATAAATATTATAATTTAAAGAAGGCCAAGTTATCACGATCAATTTTCACATACACCCAAATCGGTATCCAAGAAAAATATATACCTAATAATAATTTTATTTTCAACGTGATTAATGGATACTTTAAAGTAATAACAAATTCACCTCCTTGAATTTTAGGCATATAAAGAATATTGGCCAAAGTTAGGTTTCAAGATATCAGATTCTGTTTTGAAGATTTTATTTTCCCGATGGTATTAAAATAACTGGACTTAGATTGAGAAATCATTTTAACATGATTGTCAAATTTAATTTTAGCTTTTATTTTTTTATAAATATTTTTGGGCAATTAGTATAATTTTAAAAAATGTTATATGATTATCTATTTTTAAATCTAACAACATACATATCGGAGATGTCATATGTTTTAGATAAATAAAAATGGAGTTAAAGTTTTCAAATATAATATCAAACATAACCAAGATGAATACACATTTTTATAATTTAAACTTAGTTTTAAAAATTTGTATCGAATTATGCACTTAAAAAATTGACGTAATTCCATTATTGGACATTAAAAACCAAAACAAATAAACTTTTATTACTAAATAAGTTTTATCATCAATACTATTGTTGACTTGTATATAGTTTAATGGTTTTTAAATCAAATAGAATTCTACCGAATAACAAATTACGAAAACTCTTATTATGAATTAAATTGGTAAAAAAATTTGTTAGGACTATTAGAAAATTTAACTTTTTTATAAAAAAAAATTAAAAGTGATTATCGATTAAAAACATAATTATCATGTTTGAGAATAGAAAAAAAACGAAAAAAAACATACAATACAAACTTAATGTAGGTCGGATCCATTTACAGACAATCAACATTTTTTTGTTAAACAATTACGTTAAAGAAAGATTTGAAAACACAAAGGGTGGAACACTCTTTGTTACAAAGATATGTGATTCACAAAACTTTTTATTCAGTGTTTATCTCTAACCTCACTTCTCTCTTAAAATACCTAGAGTTCTTTCTCTCACTTAGAAAAAATATGTCGCTCTCAAAATTGTCTGGTTCTCTCCATAACACTGCATATCTTCTTCTATTTATAGGTTTAGAGAAAACTTAAAAACCATTCAATGAATACTCCATATGAAATATTGTAATAAATTCATAACCCCTAAACTAGGAAACCTCATAAATAAGAATTCCAAATTTATAAGTTTCTAATTAATATAAAAGACCCAATTAATATAGGAGACCAAACTTACCTAACAAGTAGAAAAAATCCAATTAGATTATAAACTTAAGTCCAAATTCATTTGAAATACTAGGCTATGAACCACTTGACGTTTTCGGATAAAAGGGGCACCATGCTATCGGAAGGGGCATCGACTAGGGTCATCAACACATTCAATCGGCATCGGCCATGTATTTGGCTCAATAGAAGATAAAATGCACGTTGGTCGGCCAAACTCGTGTTAAGGTTCCAACATGTGTGTTTGCACCTAGGTATTGGCCACAACTATTTCTTGAGGGAATCCAACAGTTTAACCTATATATGTCGTCGGTCGATCCATCTACGGCCCATGTAGTCCCTCGGTAGTACATTTGTTTTCAAGTTACTTCTAGCTCACACCTAACAATCGTCCACTTATGCTTATAGTAACTCCAATATTTGTTGCACCCTAATTTCTACTCTTCATAGACCATCTCACCTACATCCCAGACTTGCAACTATATTATGCAGTTTGCGAGATTTAAAATCAACAATACCTTGGTTAGAGCATCTGGAATATTTTCCTCACTAGAATTTTAACCACCTCTACTTGCTCTCTCTTTACCATGTCTCGGATGAAGTGAAATTTCATATCTACATGTTTAGTTCGCTCATGGAACTTCATATTCCTCATTAAATAACGAGCACGAGTGTTACCACAAAATAAAACCACATCTTGCTCCACATGCATGAGTGCACTTAACAATCCCTTCAACCAAAATAGCTTTCTTTATGGCTTTTGTAAAGACCATATACTCGGTTTTTATTTATGACAATGCAAAAAATTTCTGTATACAGGACTTCCAAGTTACACTTTTCCAAGCACATTAAATAGTTAACACGAATTAGACTTTCTTGTATCAAGGGAGCCTGCATAAGCAAAGTCCACATACTTTCTCAACATTATATCAATCCTATATTTTTTTTATTGTAGCACAACGTTACAACAGTTGACCCCTTCAAGTATCTCATGAGCCACTTGAGTGCATGCCAATACGGCTTCCCTGATTTACATGAATCTTCTCAAAACACTTATGGTGTAGGAATGACCATGTCTTATGTAAATCATAGAATTCATAATGCTACCAATCAAGTTGACATAAGTTATATTCAATATATACTTCTTATCTGTATCTTCACTTGGTGCTTGAGTGATACTAAGTTTAAATTGGGAACTAATAAGAGTTCCAACCTCTTTTGATTTGGACATATAGAACATCGGTATGACCGTTTATATATATTCTTGTTGAGATAAGAATAAATATACTTTCGGCATGTTCTTTCTAATATCAACACCAAGTTTTCTCATATTCTCTCGCATATCCTTCATCTCAAATTATCATTTGAGTTGAGTCTTTATTGTTTCAATCCGTTTCCTATAGTTTCCAAGTGTTAGTATGTTATCCACATACAATAACAATATGACTTGTCTCCATGTGTATTTCTCAATTTTGATATGTATGGTTGTCATAATAGTTAGAGACATATCCAATGAATCTCATAAAAGAATAAAATATTATATGTCACTACTTTGAAGACTGTCTTAGTCCATAAAATGGTCTATTTAACTAACACATATTACCTTATTTCCCTTCTTCAAACCCTTTTGATTGATACATGTAGATTATATGTTCCAACTCACTATGCATGAAGGAAGTAATAACATTAATTTGATCTACCTCAAGATAAAATTTAGGAACAATTGATTATAGAATCCTGATGGAGGCTTATTTCACAACCAGCAAAAATATCTCATTGAAATCAACACCATCATTTTGCGTAAAGCCCTTAGGAACAAGCCTAACCTTGTATCTGGGTAACTCAACATCAAGAATATTTGGCCTCATTTTGAATATTCATCTACCATCATTCATCTTTTGACCATTTGTTGTTTCATATGAATCTATGTATCCGTCTTCTTATGAGATTTTAGTTATTCTTCCATGATCGTGAGATACTTCTTTTATTAATTCTCTTGATAGAATATTGATATGTCATGGGCTTAAGAACATCTACTTTCATTTCATTGGATAAAGTATAATTATTTATATTAGCAAATTCATACATTTGTGGATGTTTCTTTGGTTTTCGTACTCTATCTTTTGTTAGTTGATAGCAGTAATAATCATAATACTCTCTCTTTTGATTATTCGAAATCTTTATAATACCAGACCTTCAACTAACCTCACTTTTCATATCAAATTTATCATCAACCTCACATATCTTCTAGATAGTACTAAGTTAAGTATCCATCACTTTCTTCAATAGTATATCATCTTTATTGAAAATCATTCAATGTTTGTCAAAGCCTTCTAACATCCAGGTTCAAGGCGCCACAACTTATACCTTTTTACTCCTTACGGATAATTGAAAAACATTTTAGTGCTCTCGACTTAAGCATATATTACTTCACATGTGTGTAGGTAACACATTTGAACACTCTCAAATCTTCCAACTTAGATTTCTCTCTAATCCAGACCTCTTGAGGACAAGATACTTAAGTGGCATAGATGGACTCGTATTGATGATATATGCAGTCGTTGTCATGACTTCTCCCTATAAAATTTGACTCGTTCCAGTTGTATGAAGCATATACCTTCCTTGTTCCAACAGGGTTTGGTTCATTCTCTTAGTGAGCCCGTTCTGTTACGGAGTCTCACTTACAATTCGGTGTCTATCAATTCCAAGTTTGTACAAAAATCTAGTGGACACCTTCTTCACATTTTCTAAGCCATTAACAATATGAAACTTCTCCATCACTTTCCGAGTTCGATTCTCCACCGAAGTCTTCCAGTTCATAAAGGCAATAAACACTTCATCCTTGGTATATAAAAGTATTACCCATATTCTCATAGAATAGTCATTTATCAATGATATAAAGTACTTTGCACGATCTATGGTATATTTTCGTATCGGAACCCAAAGGTCTGAGCGAACAGAATCATGTATTCCATTAGTTGTCTGGTTGTTGGGCAAAAACTTCACCCTCTTGCTCTTACCAAATACACAGCAATCACAAAAGCTCAGCTTATATACTACGGTACCATATAACAATTCATGCTTAATTATTTCACCAAGTCTATCCTCACTTAAATGCCACAGCCAATGATACCACAACTTGGTAGATTCCTTCACCATACTAGACATATCCCCTACTACTAAAGAGCCCTCAAAAACTAATATAACATTATTCGTATTGGATTTCATAACAACAAGAGAGCCTTACAATATCGTAAGTTTAACATCTACACCCTTATAGGTACACTTTTTCTCATCTAATATCCCAATAAAAAAACGGTTATGTTTAACTTTGGTACATACCTTACATTGCTAATCAATCTCTCGAGTTTCGTAGACAACTTGAGCTGTATCGTTCCAATCCATTTGGCATCACAAGAATCGTCATTATCGAGGATGACCCTTCCACCATCAAGCATTTTTACTTCTTTAAACCAATTCTTATTAGAAGTCATGTAGAATGATGCACCCGAATCCAACACCCTTTTTTATTATTGTACCTGCAAGAATAAGAGGTTATTAACTCATTAACGCACTCACATTAATCACACACCATTGCATAATCTTTGTCTTTGATCTTCTATTAGATGTTTTCTTTTTCTTTCTCCGAGTAGTTCCGACTAATATGTCTTTTTTTCTTGCATACCCAATGAATTAATTTAGAACTCGTCTCATCCCCTTTGGACTTTGACCAAGACTTTCCTCTCATCTGATTTGAATCTCTCTTCTTTGGCTGACCCCTCACACTCAGTCTTGCCTTTTGAGTCACTCACTAGAACAATCTTCTTCTGAAGAGAATCTTTGTCGTTGAGAATTGTGTGTTATACTATTTAGGCATAGAGCTTAAGAGTATTATGTCTGTTGTAATCGTCCGTGTACCTTCAGATCTTTGTGATACTATCCATAGACAACGTGTAAAGTTGTTTCTTCATATAGAATCTGTTTGCCAAGTACTTTTTACATATAAATCGCATGCAACCGATTTTATATCATAGCATGGTAGGAGATTCAGATACCTCATGCAACACTTCATCTCCACACATCTAGCTTTTGTATATTCTTCTATTTATATGTTTAAGAAAAACTCTAATTCTACAACAGACGCTCCAGATTAAATCTTATTAACCAACGAGTGTAATAAAGTCTTAATCTCATAAACTAGGAACCTCATAATTAGAAAATTCAAATTAATATGAACTATAATTAATATAGATCGACCAATCTGTTTGAAACACCCGTTGAAGAAGCATTCACCAATCTCAGCAACCTCAACGGTCTCGGTAACCTCCATAATCTCGACAACCTCAGATCTGAAGCATCCACACTATACAATTGGACATGGGGCATCAGTGATGGTCATCTCGTTGGCCAAATATTTGGTCTAGTAGAAAACAATTTGCATGTTGACCGATAAAACTCATCTTTAAATTTTACACCTAAACATTGGCCACAACTTTGTCTTAATAGAATCCAACAACTATACATGTCGTTAACCAATCTATCCCGTATCCAAATAATTTTTGTACAATTTATTTGTTGTCGAAATACTTTATTCAATGTCTTATAATAATATTTAATACAACCGAAATTAATACGTTTTATAAAAAAAAACTATCAACTGCCGGTAAACTATATGAAATATAGTCCATTTCAGAAAAAGGAAGAATAAAGTTTAAATGCATATAAACCCTAATGATTAAAAATAGTAGAATATGTCTCTAAAATGTCTAATATGGTTTGTCACTAACCGTTTCTGGCTTGTCCTTAAGCGTATGTTGTGTCTATAAAATAGTATCAGATCCATCTCGGTGGCAGTGGCAGTGGCGCACTCTACCTACAATTTGTAACGAGAATAATTCCAAGTCTGCATTGACATTTTTGTCAAAGTTGGCCTTCACAGATATTTCAAAAATTAATTTTCAAGATTTACACGTTTTTATTAATTTTAATTATTGGTTCTTAAAAAAGGAGAGATTTCGGGGTGTAAAAGTAACTAATAATTAATTTGTCGGCAATACCTAATCAAATGCAGCAGAATTATTTTTCAGTTGGAGTTGTTTAACAAATAAACCATAAGCGTTTATTAATCAAATAATATGCCCAAATTATTGTACGAGTATACCATTATATGGAAATTTGTATTCAATTTGAATTCTAGATCCCTACTCCTATACTGTGATATTAAATATTTGTCGAGGTTTCTAATCAAGTAATTTAAACACTATTTTTATTTGATAAAATTAAAATTTACTCAACATATACACTATTCTCAAATAATAATTTATTATTATTTTAAAACAATTAAAATTTGAATCAAAATAATAACTGAGAATATATATATATATATATTATCCACAAATAACGATTAAACATTAAATTATTTACTAATAAATCTAAGTTGTTTAACTGTTTTTTTATTATTATATTTTTATAAATGTATATGATTTTCATACTATAGTTCTAGAAAAATATTTGATGATATTATTGGTTTTTGTTAGAGATATTAATAATATTTGGATTTGATTGAGTATCCAATTTGATTTTGACTGGCATTTTGAATTTGAACTTGGTTTGATTATTATTTTGAATTTGGGGATTGATTAAGATTTGAATTTGATTTTCCGACTTGGATTTGGTATCTCTTGATTATTTGATTTTGTTCGATTGGAGATTGTGTATCTTATTACGAATATGATAAGAAAATATGATTTTCTACAGTCTACTAATACCAAACTGAATGAGAAGAAATTTGTTATGTCTAAATCTGCATACCATTTATGTATATCCTCGTCTTCCACTTCAGGTATTGATTCATCATTGTGGATTTTGGATTCAGGTGCGTCTCATCATATGTCACCTCACACGTCGAACTTTGTTTCGTTGTCTCGTGTTTCAACGTTATATGTTTTGTCTGCTAGTACTACAACAATGTCAGTAGAGGGTATTGACTCTATTTGTACCCATCATATATCGTTATATGATGTTTACTGCATTCCCACCATTGCTTTGAATCTTGTTTCGGTTAGCCAATTGTAAAAAATGGGTTATTAGGTCTTGTTTTTTATTTTGTTTGTGTTATATAGTCAACAGACTCATAAAGTGGCTATAGGGGAACTCCATATTTTATAAAAACTCGAGCTAACAGATGTGGATGTCTATAGTGTTGATAGTGAAAAAAACATACTTGACTAATATTGCTTTCTATGATGTTGATTTGTCTTCGTTTTGCTTGAATCCTTCATCGTCTGAGTTTTATCTTTGGCATTCTTGTGTGGGACATGTATCTGCATCGCGTTTGAATTTTTTAGTCTCTATAGGTGCTTTAGGTCAATTAAGCACTTGTAATATCTTGGATTATAATGGTTCTATACAGAGATGACAATGGGTCGTACGCGTGCCGAGTTCAGGCTAGCCTGCCCAAGCTTATTTTTTAGAAACTTGAGCTCGAATCCGGCCCGACCCGCTTCAGGCCTAATATTTTCAAACCCGAGCTTGTCCGTCGATCAACCCGGCTCGGCCCATGGACATTAATTTTAATATATTTTATATATATATTATTTTATTTTAAATGTATTATATTATATATATATATATATATTATTTTTCTTTTATATATAATATATTATTTTTTTGATATAATATATAATTTTCGGGCTGGAACGGATCAGACAAATTAGAAACCTGAGCCCAACCCGACCCGTTTGCGGGTTATATTTTATAAACCCGTACCCGACCCGTTCTATGTTCGAGCCGGATAAAACCAGACCGGGTCGGTTGGGCAGGACAAGACCCGAATTGTCATCCCTAGTTGTAAACTAGTAAATATTATAGCTTTACCGTTTAATAAAAGTGTCACTTCTTCTATTGCTCGGTTTGATGTTATTCATTTTGATGCCTGAGATCCATCTCCTGTCTCCACAAAGAGTGTTCGTCATATTATGTCTCGTTCATTGATGATTATACTCGATACACGTGGATTATCTGATGAAATAAAAGTTAGATTTCCTTAGAATTTGTAAAGAATTTAAAACACTGGTTAAAACCTAACGTTCTGCTGTGATAAAATGCTTCAGGTATGACTTATGGGGTGAATGTATCTCATATAATTTAAGCATTTACTTGCATTTTATGGTACTATACATCAATCATCTTGTACTAGAACCTCTCAACAAAATGGTGTTGAAGAAAAAAAAACATCGTCACCTTATTGAGACTGCTCTTTATTTCCTTTTATCAGCTGAAGTTCCAACTATTTCTTTGGGAAAAGGAATTTTGACTACTGTTTATGTGATTAATCGAATTCCCACATCTCATAATACAGGAATGTCGCCATTTCAGAAGTTATACGGATAACTTCCATATTATTCTTCCTTACAAGTGTTTGAATGTACATGTTTTGTCCTTCGTCGTCATGTTGAACGTAACAAATTGGTCTTAAAATAGCTATATATGTTATTCTAGGTTATGGTGTTACACAGAAAGGTTATCGTTGTTATGATCCTACTAGTCATAAGCTATATGTATCTCGTCATGTCATATTTCTTGAGCATATCCCACTTTATTTGATTCTGATAAAATCACATGATGTAACAAAGACAGATCTTCAGGCTATTGATTCTTTTGAAACTCATTGTGATACAATGCCTCATCCAACTTTTTTGTTTAGTAGAACAACAGATCATACACCTCTCAGGAGATCCACTCGTATAAGTAAGTCTACTAAACTACCAGATTTTGCGTCCTCTTCTTACTCAACTTTTTTTGCTTCTTTCATAGCAAACATACATGATTTCTATGAACCTCAGTCGTTTAAATAAGTTGTTTGTGATCCTCGTTGGAAAAATATTATAGTCCAAGAGCTTATTGTTCTTTATCATACTCATACATGCGATATAGTTAAACCTTCTTCTGGTAAACATATAACCGGTTCTCGTTAGGTTTTTAAATTAAAACAAAGTCTGATGGATCAGTTGAAAGATATAAGGCTCGTCTTGTAGCAAAATGGTATTCATAAAACTATCGTGTGGATTATGATGAGACATTTGCTCTATTGGCAAAAATGATGATAATTCGTAATCTTATCTGGGTTGCATCTGTTGGCCAATAGAAGATCTTCCAACTAGATGTCAAAAATACGTTTTTGAATAATGATATTCATGAGGAGGTTTACATGACTCCTCATCCAGGTGTTACTCACCAACCAGGTGGAGTTTTTCGATTTATGAAATTTTTTTATGTTCTCAAACAAGCTCCTCGTGTTTAGTTTAAAACCATTTCTACATGGTATCAGAGCGCAGGTTTATATCTTGATTTTAAGTTTTCGTGTTTTTTGCTGTGCTGGCGTGTAGTTATTTTAGTTATCCGCTAGAAGAAAAAAAAGTGAAAATTTTCAGTTTTCGGATCTAGTGTGTACAGTCACAATCAAAAGACCTAATCGAGAGGCAATGTCGATTTTTCCTGAATTTTGGATAGTGGATTCAAGACATCTAGTCCTTTAATATGACCAGTTTGATTATGATTTGGTGCTATGGTTCGGGAGATATCAATACTGGAACAATGCAACACTTTTGTTGGTGAAACCTTGAATTTTATTTTGATTTTGGTATAGATTTTGTTTTGGATTTGGATTTGGTATAGATTTTTTTTATATAGATTTGGTATAGATTCTGTTTGGATTCGTTTGATGGTTATTGGATTTAGTTTTGGATTTGGATTTCGATTTGGTGTAGATTTTGTTTGGATTTGGATTTGGCACATATATTGTTTGATGTTTGGATTGTCTGACGTTTGCTTCGATCTACGTTTGTCGTTTTGATTTGTTTGGATTTTTTTAGATTATGTTTGGTGTTTGGATTCGTTTTGTGTTTAGATTTTGTTTGGCGTTTAGATTTTATTTAGATTTAAAGTTAGATTTTGTTTGGAGTTTGGAGTTTTGATTTTGGTCTTGACGTTTTGTTTTGATTTTGGATTTTTATTATGGTTTTAGAGTTTGGTTTTAGATTCAATTTCGGTTTTATCGTGTATAACAAACTCGCTAGAGATAGGGTGATTTGAGATTTAGGGTTGGAGGTTTGAGATTTAATATTTCAATTGAATTTGGTTGAAAAGATGACGAGGTAGAAGAAATGCAAAGAAGAATACTTGAAGAATATGCATGAAGAAGACTACTTGAATAATATATATATATGAAGAATATCAAATTTCCAATCATTAGCAGATAAGTTCTCAAGTGCCTCATTGTTGTGCTTCTTTGCGTACCTCTAGTTTGTCAAAAACTTTGAGTTGATTCCTCTAGTTGAAGTGTTTATGTTCCTCTTAGGTTTCTTGATTCCACTACATGAGCCTTGTGGGACTAGTTGTGAGCGGTGTGAAGAAGACGTTTGAAGAAGTTTTATAAATTCAAGGCAACTTGCAAAGTTCTTCGCAAAGGAACACAACTTGCAGATTTCCTTACAAAAAATTTGTCAGTATCACAGTTTTGTTTTATTTTTGACAAAGTCTCAATGTCTCTATTGCATTTTGAGTTTGAGAGAGGGTGTTAAAGATATTAGACCAAAAACCATTAGCTCATATATTTTATTTATAAATAAGATTATATACTCTTTGTAATCTGTATGCTTTCTAAATAATAAAAGCATAGTTGTCTTTCTCTGTTTATCTTTTTCTATAGTTTTGTCTTTTAAAGCGAACAAAACTATATCCATGAAATATGTTTTTTGAAATTTTTAATATTAGTTTTTTAGTTGCGTAATTACGTGTAATGGAGTTGCAAAATAAGTCTCGAAAAAATAATTATGTTTCAGTTGTGGAGTTACATGTAAATTGATTGATAAAAACATAATTGTGTTCCAATTGTGGAATCATGTGTGATTAGATTGTGAAAAAACAATTGCTTTAGTTACAAGATTATGTGAAAATACGTTGGGTAAATTAGAGAAAATAGTTGTGTATATAAGACTTTGATTGCGAAAAAACAATTATATTCTAGTTGCGGAATTATGTAGAAATGAGTTACGTAAATAAGAAGAAAAGGCTGCATAAATAGGACTTTGATTGCAAAATAACTCTGAAAAGAACAATTTTGTTTCAGTTAGTGTTGTTATCGGGTCGGGTCGGTCCGGGTTTGGACTGGACCGAGACCGACTCGGTAAGCTACCGGGCGGGTCGATCCCGGACCGCTAAGCGAAAGGAGCCAAATATCAGGGACCGAGACCGGCTCATTAAGAGTCGAGTCAGTCTGGTCTGACTCTTAACGGACGGGTTTGTTAGTTTATCATAAAAAAAATAAGGGCTTTAGTTAAAAATATAGATAGAATATGAATCTTTTATATATATTTTTCTTATCGGGCTGGTTACCGGGCGGACCAGTAAAAGAATTGGTCCAAAAATTTGGTTCCCAACCCGCTCCCTAAACTATCTGGACCGGTCTCGGACGGGCCTTACCGGTCCGATCCCGGGCGGGAATAACGTGTTAGGAGACCCAATAACAACTCTAATTACAGCTGCGGAATTACGTGTAATTTGGTTGCTAAAAAACAATTGTGTTCCATTTTTGTGATTATATGTAATTTGATTACGAAAATAGAAAAAAATAAAAAAATTCCAAAAATACTATTGAGAGATTTCGTTTTGTTCTCTTTAAAAATAGAAATGTGTGTTTTTAGATTTTGTTTTTGAGATAATGTTTGAAAGATATACAGTTTTGAAGGTTTAGAAAAATTAATTTTTGAAGTTGTATATATGTTGTGTATTCATATATATTTTTAAAAGCTTTTAGACTTTAAAATTCATGTGTGGTTATTAGTTATTTAAATTTTCGAAGTGATTATTGATAACTGTTAATATATTATTCATATATTTTTTTTATCTTTTATCCATAATTTTTTAATTAATATATACAAAATATTCAATTTTTTTAATAATTCATATTTAAAATATTTGAGTTACTATAAAAGATAAATATTAAATAATTAAACTTACAAATGATAATATTATAGTATTAGACCAGGCGTAACAAATGCTTTTTTTAGATAAATAATACGCATTTTCCTATGCAGCCGTGGATTATTTATCCTATATGGCAAGCCAAAAATGTATCCGGGTCCAAAAAAATGAATCTGAGTTCATCTGCACCATCACTCCTGAACATTGGGAGTAGGGATGGCAATCTTGGTTCGAGCCGGTCTTAACCGATCCGATCTGGTCTAATCCGGTGGAGCTTTGTCCATCCCGAATATTTATCGGGGCGGGTATGGATGTACGAATTGTGATCCGTAGACGGGTCGGGTCGGGTATGGAATATTAATTTCTCCGATCCGACCCGGTCCGCAAATATAAACTATATATAAAAAATAATTGTAAATTTGTAAAATATAATAAAAAACTATAAACTAATTACTAAAGGACTGATATTTATATATTATCGATCCTAATTTCTAACTTTTCAAGTTCTTTTGATGTTTTTCTCCTCTGCTATTGTGTTTTATGTACGTTGGTTTAAAAATTTATGTTTTAAACTTTTGTTCTAAATTAAAAGTAAATCAATTAAAAATAGTAAAAACAATGTTTACGGGTCGGGTCGGACCGAACCGCAGACATAAACAGGACGGGTTCGGATTCGAAAATATTAAACCCGTTACGGATCGGACCGGGTTTGAGTTCGAGTAAAAAAGAACGGGCTCAAACGGATCCGTCGGAACCCGATCCGAACCCAGCCCATTGTAATCCCTAATGGGGAGAAGACATTTGGATTATTTAAAAAGAGAAAGAGAATAGTGAAACCTTAGTAAATACAAGGTACTTATATAGAAAAAGAGAGCACTTAGCTTACGATCGACGATGGACTTTCCATTTATTCTCCGAAATACATCTTCACACGATTTGTTGTATTTAGCTAATTTTAGTATAAAAAAAAGCATGCATCCACCCTCAGCTAAGAATAAACGAACTTTTGCCTGTAACCCACTGGCCGCCAGTACCACTCTTTTACATTTGAGTATGACTAGTGTCTCTCCCATGGATGTAATACCATGGGCTGAATTAATAGTCTAGGGATTAAATGAGTCCAAAAATTAAATATTTGTTGAAGAGTTAAATATTTTGAATTTTTTAATTCGAGAGTTAAATGTATGAAAAATTCATATTGATCAAACACTTATATATTTGTATGTCCATTGATATACTAAAGTCATTGGTTAATTTTTGTTTAAATGTCTATCTCAATAGTTAAATATTTTGAATTTATCTAATAAAACATGTAAAAAATTAGTGTTTAAACATATATACTAGTAAATATTTGAATATGTTATACGGATATAATTTTACAAAATTCATTTTTTGGAACATATGTAATAATTAAATGTTTTAACTATTAGTGTAATTATTTGTTTTGACTTGTGAGTCCGTCTCAGAATCATCGGGTTGCAGCTCTGCAATCCGAACCACCTAAGCATCATATGGTTTATTTGTCTGAAACTCTTGATTTTTATTATACTGATTCTGTTTTTGATAAGATCAATTTTATTGACTTTATTTTTTATTTACCACCAACCCTTAAAACTCACAATAGTTTTTAGTTCGGGGTGGTGTTACCAGTACCAAATCTGAAGTCGTTTTAAGATTAGATCTAAGTACCAATTTAAGATTCCTAAAGATTTGAAAATCATGAACATTGTTGTCTCCCTATTTAATAAGTAAATTTAAAGATGAACTTTGATAGTGTAATGGAAGCTACAAAGGATACAAAAACATTTTACCTGTCATTGTTGCCAAACAACGACATAGGAATATACTATAAAAGTATGTCTTCCAATACCAAACCACTGTTTTCCGACCGACAAATAAGATTATATTTGAGTTTGTCTTTAAATCTTATTGGAGATTTTATTTTATGAAATACAGTAAGAACTGAAAAGTAGTTTGTCATATCAGGATTAGCTCACCTTCTAATGGTCTATTACTGAGGAGAGAGTGTCATACTATGTATTAAGTTTTAGTTTATGTAATCTTTTTATCTATTAGGTTTGTCATACTTCCCTTATCTTCTTTTCTCTTATCTTCGATAATCTAATTTAATCTCTCTCTGAATTCTATCTTCTCTTCTCTTATCTCTCTTTTCGAAAAATTTCAAACATCTCTAAAATGACCCATCAAGCATCACCATCCCACATAACGAGTGGCTTGAAAAGTATTTGTTTCCTATACCTATTTATGGAGATGAGGGAGAAGGAATATTTTCTACTTCCGCATCCTCACCCTTCTCGTCATAATTAAATGGACCAGGTTTTTTCAAATAAAACCTTATATTTGTATCCTATAATAATTTTAAATGAGAATATATCTTAATAATTGTTATACAATATATAAAAGAGAAGTACTTGCAAAACAGAAGAGATAAGTTTGATATTAAAAAACTTATTTATTTGGACAATCATTTAACCACGCCATGTTAATATTAGAATAAGAAAAATCCAATTCGAATTAGACGTGAGTCAATGTTTTAGAACATATTATCGAAATAAATCTATTTTTTCTAAACCTAAGGTAAAAATTGCTCTCCTGTTCAAGTTAGGGAAGTAAAATTTTGTATATATCTTTAACCTTTTTCAAATTTGTAGTTATGTACATACATCACGCGGTTGTGATATTTAAATCATTATGATTTCATAGGAAATATAAATACCCATACATCACTTTTCGTTTATTCGTTGTACTACTACTAACACTTACAATTAATATAAACTAAGCAATTTTTTTTATTAAAACTGATGTGACAACAAGACAAAAGCTTGATTGGATATGACGTGACTTCATTGCATGAATTACATAACATAAATATAAAACAAAAAAAAATTGTTAAATTTTAGTTTGTTTGGTCTCGATCCCACATTTACAACATATTAATTTATGTCTGCGCATACTAAAATTCAAACTTTGTGACCAAAAATATTTTGTAAACTTGAAAAATGAGGTCCATTCTCCTCTGTCCATATTTAAAAACCAAAAGGTAAAAACAATAAAAAAAAAACTTATATTATTTAATTAAATCTATTCTAATCTTAATCTAATCTCTCTCTGAATTCTATATTCTCTTCTCTTATCTATCTTTCTAAAATTTTCAAACATATCTAAAATGTCTCATCAAACATCATCATCCCATATCAACAAGTGGCTTGAAGAGAATGTGTTGCCTATACCCGTTTTCAGAGAGAATGGATAATAAGTATTCTTTACTTCCACCTCCTCGCCCTTCTTGTCACCGTTAAATGGACCATATTTTTCAAATAAAACTTTATATTTGTATCCTATATTAATTTTAAATGAGAATATATCTTAATAAAAAAATCGAAATAGAAAAAAATACTTACAAAATAGATTAGAGAAGTTAGATATTAGAAAACTTATTTATGTGGACAATCATTTAACAATGCCATTTTTCTGAGGGACCCGCAACCGCTACTCAACTAGTGAGAAAGCGTTTGAGTCAATTAGTGAGAAAGCGTTTATAGAAGGAAAAGAAATACTGAAGTTTTCGTTAATGATGGGGTTTGATCTCATACCAAAGACCAACCACTAGGCTAAGTATAATTTTGTTATTTAACAACACTCTGTTAATATTATAATAAGGAAAATACAATTCGAATTGGATGACTATCGAAAAAAATCCAATTTTTCTAAACCTAAATTAAAAATTACTCTCCCGTTTCAAGTTAGTGAAGTGAAATTCTATATATATCTTTAACAATATTTTAAATTTTTAGCTATGTACGTATATCTCACAGTTGTGGTATTTAAATTATTATGAATTCATAAGAAAGATAAATAACCATACATCACTTTTATTTCCTTCCACTTGTACTCCTACTGACACTTCCAATTAATATAAACTAAGCAATTTTTTTATTAAAATTGACATGACAACAAGACAAAATCTTGATTGGATATAATGTGACTTCATTGCACGGGTTAGATAGAGACTATAATCTTATTATATATGGCCACACAACATAAATATAAAAAAAAGTTGTTCGATTTTAATTTGTTTGGTCTTGGTCTCACATTTCAAAATAATAATTTCTGTTTGCGCAGACTGAATTTCAAACTCAGCGACCAATTTTTTTTTGTAAACCTGAAACATGAGATTCGTTCTCCTCTATCCATCTTTAAAAGCCAAAAGGAAAAAACAATAAAAACGTCTCTCTAATCTAATATAATCCCTCTCTGAATTTTATATTCTATTCTCTTATCTCTTTTTCTAAAATTTTCAAACATCTTTAAAAAAATTCGTCAAGCATCATCATCCCACATTAACGAGTGGCTTGAAGAAAATGCGTTGCATATACCCGTTTATGGAGAGGAATAAGAGAGAATATAGAGGAAAACCAAGTATGCCATGACATACCCTAAATCCCCAACATATGGTTAATATAGTTGGTAAGAAGCCTTACCTTTCTTCTTAAGGTTGAGGGTTCGAACCCATTGATTTGGTTTCTCTTCTTTGACAAAGCTATAATGTATATTTATTTAGTAAATTAATTGTATTAAAATTAATTGTTTCAAGACACGAGTAATTGGAGAATGAATTTACGTTTGGACTAGAAATAAATATTCATTTTGAGTTGTAATAGAAATATTGATATATTTTCACTATGTAATACTCAAATATTTATTTTTTGTCAAAAAATTTAGTAGTATTTTTAGCATATTCTTAATTTGAGTTCTGGATTATTCTGTCAGGGGATGGAGAATGAGTATTCAAATAAATATTCATTTTGAGTTATAAAATAGAAATGTTTATATATTTTTACTATGTAATACTCAAATATTTATTTTTCGTCAAAACTAGAGAAGAAAAAGAATGAAGAAAGCTTCTCTCGAAGAACTCCGTTCTTGATTTTGAAGCTCTGTTTTCTGCATCTCCCCTTCTCCTTTCTAATCCCCTTTATGATCCAACTGATCAATATCATCATGAATCTGTTTGCTGAAAATCATAATGGAAGACTTCCCAGCCATATATGCTTCATATAAACAACATGAAAGGATAAATGTTTCAGATCATCAACAAAAAACTTATGTTGATATTCTTCATTCTCAAAGTAAATATGTTGAGTGCTTACCAATGGAATTTGCCCACAAAACCAATCACATTCCAATCAAGTTTCCAGAACAAGTTAAAGAAAGCCTTGAACATAGAAAAAAATACACGTTGGTTGCAAAATTCAGTCAAGGAATCCCAAAAAGATAGATTATGGAAAACTTTCTGCAAAAAATGAATTTGAAAATGCAATGCAACATAAGTATAAAAGACTCTCGCCATATATTTCTTGAGTTTAATTGTAAGGAAGATTTATGTATAGTATGGAGAAAGAAGGTATGCCAATTAGATTCATATATTATGCGCTTTCCGAAGTGGACACCACAATTCAACGCCAAAAGAAAGAGTCCAGTTTGCCCTGTTTGGATAAAACTTGAAAATATTCACAGTATTTATACAATGAGAGAATGATATACTCTATTGCGAAATCGATTAGAAACCCATTACAAATAAAGATACCAGATAAACATCTTGCCTACCACACCTCATGCATAATCTGGGTGGAAATCGACATCACTAGCAAGATACAGTATTATATATACATTGGATTCGGTGAAAACAATGGTTGCTAGATCTCTGCTAGTTATAAAGATCTTCCCAAATACTACTCTCATTGCAGTCACATAGAAGATGATCTTTTATCATGTAGAAAAGCTCAAGAAAAAAAAATTAAAAATCCAGTCAACTCTGAGAAAGACAGCGACACAAAGAAGCACAAAAATGATGACAACAATAAAGATATTGGAAACATAGTTGACAGGAACAATGCTACTGAAGATACTAATAAAGAAGGTGCTGCAAACCATGATGAACATTCTACCAATTAAGAAGAAAGGATGAAAACACCAATAGAATACAATATTACTGAAGCCATCAGATCTCTGGAAAAAAGGCCATCAAAGAGAATGTGAAATTAATATGGACAACTCACCTCAGGAGAAGGAATAAATACTTGGAAGCCTCAACAACACCCCAACCTGCAGCAAAGATGGAAATGATACATACTTTCACACTGTTCTAAACAAAAAACTTAAAGCAGCAAGAAGCTCCACAAGGATCAAACAAATACTTACTACTAAATCCATGAAATTTTCAGGGACAAACAAAGTCATGAAAACCAGTTCAAGATGATTAACATCCTAAGCTGGAATCTTTGAAGAATCAATTATAAAGCCACAGTCAGAAGGCTAAACTCTATCACTTCTAAAGAGTATATTTCAATGCTTGTTGTTCAAGAGCCTATGTCAAATATTGATAACATTAACTCTATCAAAAACAAATTGGGCTTTGACTATTGCATAGGAATTATCTCTAACAAAATCTAGTATTTCTGGAAAAGTGAATGCTGTGTTAAAATGATTTTGAATCATGATCAATTTATACATCTTGAAGTCTCTAATCCTAATTTAAATTTGTATTTTCTGATAACCGTTGTGTATGCAAAGTGTCAATATGTAAACAGTAGGGATCTCTAGAATGAACTCACCAACATCTCTGCTAACCTCTCCAACATGCCTTGGTCCATCATGGGGGACTTAAATGTTGTAACTTCTCCTGATGAACAAGCTGGATGTACAACTTTCTCTAGTATCAATGCAAAATATTTTAGTGATATGATAAAGGAGTGTTCTCTTGAGGATATTGGGTATCAGGGCTTTAAGTGTACCTGGAATAAAATCTCCAAGTGGAAGAGACTAGATAAAGTTCTCTTAAACTCTAGCTGGTCCTCCATTTTTAATGAGACCAAAGTAGTGCATATGGCTAGCACTTTCTCTGACCATAGCCTACTTTGCATCAGCATTAACAACATAAATAAGACTAACCACAAAAGCTTCAAATTTTTGAACATGTGGACCAAAGACCCCAACTTTATGAATTTTGTGGAAAACACTTGGAACCAAAATCTTGAGGGATATCCCATGTTTATATTCTGGCAAAAGCTTAACAGATTAAAACAGGGTCTTAAAGTGTGGAATAAAATTCATCTTGGTAATATTTTTGTTAAAGTGCATGTTGCTGAAAACTATGCTAAAGAAATGGAAGTTCTGCATAAAACTCATAATAACATGGACTCTAAATGCAACCTTTCAAATGCCAATGCTGAACTTCTTCTTGCTTTTAGCATGAAGGAGAGTTTATGGTACCAAAAGTGCTACACCAACTGGCTCAGAGAAGTGATAGAAACACAAAACTTTTCCATAGTTTTGTCAACAAGAGGAAAAAGAAGAGTAGTATAAATAACACTAAGAAAAATGGTGATTGGCTTACAGATAAAATGTTAATTGGTAACTCTGTTGCCAATTAATTTAAAAGCCTCATTGCTACCTCCCCTTATTCCTGTAAAAATGATGAATATATGATAATGGATAAAAGTATTTTCAATTGCTTTCCTAAAGAAATAAGTGATACTGACAATGCTTACCTTATGGCTGAGCCTGTTAAAAAGGAAATTCATGGAATAATATGTGATCTAAAACCTTGTAAAGCTGCAAGTATGAATGGATTTAATGGACTCTTCTTCAAAACCTACTGGACCATTATAAATGATGATCTATGTCAAGCTATAAAATCATTTATCAAGGGCCATAATATTCCTAAAGGAGTGCTTGCAACTGTGGTCTGTATGATACCTAAAACGCCTAATCCTATAACATGGAAGGACTTTAGGCCAATAAGCCTTTGCAGAATTCTCAATAGGATTATGTCTAAGGTAATTAACAATATATTACTCACTTTTCTACCTAAAATAATCTCTAGAAATCAGGTTGCATTCATCCCTAAAAAAGCTATTCACGATCATATCTTTATAGCTACTGAGCTTCTTCATGATCTTAACAAAAATAAAAAAGCAGACAACATTCTAATCCAATTAGATATGTCCAAAGCTTTCGACAAATTATCCCACTAATTCATTTTAAAGTCTTAAAGTATTTTGGTTTCTCTGATGGCTTTATCACCTTAGTAAACAACTTAATAAGCTCTGTTTTTGTCTCAATTCTGTTAAACGGAAATGTATATGACTTTTTAAAAACTAACAAAGGGCTTAAACAGGGGGATCCCCTGTTCCCTACCCTTTTTATTCTTGCTGAAGAAATCTTTAGCAGACGCTTATATAACCTGTTTACTGAAAATTCTGAAATGCATTATCATTCTAGAAGCAATATGCGTATTCCTAGCCTTGTGTTTGTGGATGATATCCTTATCTTTACTTATAGCTTGGTGAAGACTACTAACAAAACTTGGAAATTTCCTTTACATATATCAAAACGTCTCTGGTCAAGCTATTAATAAAGACAAAACTAAAATTATTTTTCCTGACAGAATTAACAAAGTCAGGCTTGCAACTATCTTTAGCATTTCAGGCTGTAGTGCTACCCCCTGCTTACTGAATACTTGGGAACAACTTTAAACAGCAGAAATAAAAGCAATAACTATACTAGTCTCATCAACAAAATTAACATGAGAATAAATTATTGGAAAGACAAGCACTTGTCCTTTGATGGAAAACTCACCTTAATTGAGACTGCCTTGATGCCTATCTCCAGCTACTGGATCCAAAGCTCTTATATGCCCAAGACTGTTATCCACAAAATTGAGAGCATGTACAATAAATTTCTCTGAGGCTCCACATCTTCTGAAGATAGAGTTCATTGGTCATCCTGGAAAGATATCTGTGAAACTTATCAATAAGGAGGGTTAAATATTCGCAACATTAGTAACCTTCAAGACTCATATTTATATGTAAAATATAGTTGAACTTCAGAAGCAACAAAAGCTTATGGTCCAACTTAATGCACCAAAAATACTGTGTTAATATTCATCCCTTAAAGGCTTCTTATAACAAGTCTGGATCAAGCACTTGGAAGAAGATTGCCAAAATTAAAAACACATTTGAGGAAAACATTACCTGGGACATTGGTTGTGGAAATGTTGAATTATGGCTAAAGAATTGGTATGGTGACTGTCTTTTGATTCTTCTCAATGATAACTATGACAACAAAGGCTATAGACAACAACTGATAAAATATTTTTGGATAAATGAGAGTTGGGACTTAAATAGAATGCAGATGTTTCTTTAAGAGGAGGCTATTGAAAAGATAAAAAATCTGACATTCAATTCTAAGCAAGATGATACAATCAACTAGAGACTTTCAGAGGACAACAACTTCATCACTAAGTATACTTGTAATCACTTAAGAACCAAATATAACAGCTCCAATATCGACGACAAGTTATGGAACATGGTCACTCTAAATAAGTGTTCGTTTCTGGCCTGGAAGATTATCAAAAAAATTATTCCTATGGATACTATTATGCAGAAGAAGCACTTTAGCAATGTTTTTAAGTGCCAGTTTTGCAAGAGTATTGAGAGCCCAAAGCTTATCTTTATTGAGTGTGATATTGCCTGGAAAGTGTGGAGTCATTATGCTTTTGTCTTCTACATTGAAATCTTCAAATATATGACCATTGTCCACGTGTTGAAGGTTTGATTCTGGTCTACTAATGCCAATACTCACATCAGACACATTATCTCGGCCATTGTTCTCTAGACTATTTGGAAATACATAAATAAAGCTAAGTTCAACGACAATACTGCAAACCTGAGGAGCTTATAAGGTACACAAACAATAATATCGTTAGTCTAAATTTCTCAAATTGTCTCAGGAAAAAGCACTAAAGCAAGGACTTTCACATAGCCAGGAACATGAGTTGCAAATCATCATTATCTCAAAATTTTACCTATCATCAATGGTCTCTTCTTATTCTTGGCTTCATCAAGCTAAATACAGATGCGTCTTGCTTAAGAAACAGAGAAGCTGGTGGAGGCATAATTTTTAGAAATCACTATGGTCATATTATTCAAGGTGCTTCAACCCTATATGGTAAGCTTAGTCCATTAATGACAGAGTTGAGAGCTCTTCTTGATGGATTAATTATATGCAAAAGAAATAACTGGAAAAATGCTCAAATCGAAACTGATTATGAAAATATCACTAATCTTTTTGCTAGTGGAAATCACCCTTATCATCTCAAGTCTGCTCTAAATTGTTGTAGAAATCTTATATACTCAACCATGACCATCTCCCACATTTCAAGGTTTCAAAACATGAGAGCTGATTGGCTAGCCAAGTGGACCTTGAAATGCAAGCAGAAAATTCAATTCAACGAAAATCAAGCCCTTAATCAGTTGAAAGCAACTACTAGCCTTGAAAGTAAGAATCTGGGGTACCTTAACGCGGAGGACTAATTGTCTTGAATGGATCATAATATATCTCTGGGCAGCAAACATATCTTGACAAACGCCTTGTTTTTCCTTGTTGTTCTTACAGATCTTCTGCTATAAAAAGTTCAATTGCTGCTGCTAGTAGTGTCATAGCATCTTTGACATCATTGCTAGTGAAAGCGTCACTACATCAAAGTCCTCATTGTTGTTGGCTAGATGTTGTTCTTGAACTCGGGTCAGATCATTAGCTAAGGAAAATATGCTGCTACTGAAAGAGCCTTGCATCAATTCAACTTTGTTGTTGGTTTCCTGTGGTATAAAAACTACCTCTGCTAGGGAAAGCTTCTTATTCGAAGAAATCTTCTGTTGGAAGAGCTGTTGTATCGATGACTCTTTGTGACCTTCAAGAATCTATGTAGTCTTCTTCAATTTCAAGAGCTCGAGTCAAGTCCAAATCTCACCAAATATAAAGCTTCTAGCTGTTTTCAAGGCTCCTCTTTGGAGAGAGCTTTCATTGAAGATTCCAAATTCAAAAACTCTGTTTTCGTTGGAGGGAAATTTGAGTTAAAAATTTTAGGGGCCAAATTCAAATTGTAGAATTAAAATTGGTATATTTTATCTTTGTACCAATAATTTTATTTTTCATTAAGAATGACTCATCAAATAAAATTCAATTTTAATAAAAAAAAAATTCTTTTTTGTCAAAAGAATTAGTATTATTTCTAGCATGCTCTTGTCCGAGGATGGAGAATGAGTATTCTCTACTTTTCGATCCCTCGCCTTTCGTCATGGTCAGCTGAACCACTTTTTTCAAATAAAACTTTATCTTTGTGTCTTATTATAATTTCAAATGAGAATATGTCTTAATTTTTTTTATCTATATAAAAACTCAATGAGAGAAGTTAAATTCGAAAAAACCTATTTATTTGGACAATCATTTAACGAAAATCTAATTCCAATTGCACATTCTTTTAGACATATTATAGAAACAGATCTATTATTTTCTAAACCTAAAATAAAAATTGCTCCTCCATTCAAAGTTCAGTGAAGTAAAATTCTGTATATATTTTTAGTATTTTTCACATTTGTAGCTATTTTTTTTTTTTTTTTGGCAAATAATAGTGGATTAATAAAATCAAAACAGTCTACAGAAGGCACTACATAGAGGAGGCCTTAAATCAGCAAAGCCCAATTCAGTAGTCTAGTGAAAACGGGTCATATAATACCCATTAAACAAATCAAGACCTAATTTGAAACCCTAAATCTTTCAGAAAACGCCAGCCTTCTCTCTTTCACTCCCAATTCCAAATAGTTCAAAATTTGCATAGATCTATCCAGGATCTATGTATCCTATCCCCAAACCTTCAAGAACCAGAATAGCTAGAAGGGGATTAGGGATTTCGTGAGTGAATCTCCAGTTCTTCCTCACCACTAGAGAATGTTTCGCAAGCCAGTCCGCTGCCATGTTCTCCGATCTGGAAACATGAGCAAGTTTCATGGTGGGAAGAAGAAGTTGTCTGCATAAATCGACACCTCTGCAATAAGACTGTCCCGACAAAACTCCTGCTACCAGAGACAGACAGTCCAGCTCTATGTCGACGTGAATCCAGCCGTTTTTCCTACAGAGCAGAAGTGTTTCAATTAGAGCACGTCGCTCTGCTTGAAACGGGCTGATTTTGCCAAAGACAAATCCAGCTCCAACGATGCAGCTTCCACTGCTATCCCGCACGATAATGCCACCAGTCGCTTCGCCTGTAAAGTCCACAGCACCATCAGCATTTATTTTCAATCGGCCCTGTTCAGGAGGTCTCCAAGCCCGGTAAGCAATCTTTCTGCTTTTAATAGACTGTGCCCCTAGTTGTAGTCCTACATTTTCAATTTTAAACCAGTGCTTAGTTCGAAGTTTCAAATCAATGCTAAGTATGAGTCTGTTTATTCTATTGACAGCACTGTTAAAACAATCAGTATCTTTATCAAATTTGCTATTGTTTCTGTTACGCCATATTGTCCAAACTATCAGTTGGGGGACAATATGAGTAACATGAAACTTTTTGCTTGTAGATTTAAACCATATCAAAAACATGTGCCTTATATTCATATATCTTCTCACTGGTACTTTAAACATGAATCCATAATAGTTCCACAATTGCCAGGCTTTGCTGCAACTGATGAAGAGGTGAGTTAAGTCCTCACAGTTGCAGCAAAACTGACATTTTGAAACTATTGTAAAATGTTTCTTTAGGAGTATGTTGTCAATAGGGAGATAGTTATTCAAAGTTCTCCAACTTAGAAAGGAAAATTTAGTAGGAATGTAGCTATGCCAAAGTCTGTTAAAAAGAGTCAGACTATTAGTCTTGCACCTGATGCTTTCCCAAGTGTCTTTAGTACTAAATTTTTTGTCTTTAGATAAGGACCACTGAATGGTGTCCTCCTTATCAGGATTTATTTTAATCCTCATAATATGTTGCTGTCTTTCACTAGTCAGAGATGATAGCAGACCATAATCCCATGTGTCATTTACCCAGAAAGTTTTAACCTTAGCTGGTAAGTACCACATGTTCTGGTCTGTTACTATAGGAGGCAAACTGTGCCATGAATCTTTCCAAAAATCGACATTTCCACAGCCCACAGTCCATTGAATGCATTGCTCTGCTTTATCTCTTACAGAACAAAGACTCTTCCATATAATGGAGTCATTTGTACTGCATTTTGCATTGATAGGATGTCTCTCAGCACAATATATGTTAGAGAGAAGCTCAGACCATAGTGATTTGCCTTTTCTAAAGCAAAACCATAGTTTATAGGTAAAAGACATCTGCATGTCAGTCAGCCTTTTAATGTTTAGACCACACTCCCCAAAAGGCTTGCAAATGCTTTTCCAAGCAGTCCAGTGGATTGCTTTCTCGTTAAACTTTGACCTCCATAAAAATTTATTTAAAATAAGCTCAATCTTATTTAAGATGTTGTTTGGTATACAACTGTTTTGCATCCAATAAAATATTATAGGGTAAATAACATGTCTTATGAGTGATAGTCTACCACTATAGGACAAGTTTTTTAGATCCCATTCATTGATTTTATTCAGAATCTTAGATAAGAGAGGGAAATAGTGCTTCCCTTTATTGTTTGTGGCTATAGTAATCCCCAAATAGGAGAATGGTGCATGTTCAGTCTTGAATCCCATTGTTGCATGAATCCTTGCTGCATTATCCTTAGAGCAGCCTTTTGATGTAATGACTTTTGTCTTTTCAATGTTAATTGTCTGACCAGATTCTTGTTGGTATCTTGTAAGCAGGTTACTCAAGCTTTTAATGGATTTTGGAGAGCTGTTGGTGAAGATCACAACATCATCTGCAAAAGCTAGAGAAGGTAAAACATATCCTGACTTGATGTAAAATTGCATAGTCTTTTCTGAATTATAAAGATTTTCAAGACCCCTTAATAGGGCTTCTTCTGCCAATATAAATAGACAAGGAGATAAAGGGTCTCCTTGTCTTAGGCCAGTTTTTTGTTTAAAATACCCAGAGCATGTTCCATTAATTAGGACAGACAGCATAACATTTGAAATTAGTTTATTTATTAATGCAACAATTATTTCAGAAAACCCAAAACATTCTAGAGTTTTAATGACAAAGGAGTGTGACAACTTGTCAAAAGCCTTTGTCATGTCTAGTTGAAGTATAATGTTTCCTTTAGAAGGCTTCCTGCCTATGTTATGAAGCATTTCTTTTATTACTAGGATATTATCATGTATTAATCTGCTTTTAACAAATGCACTCTGTCCTTTAGACACAATTCTAGGAAGAATACTTGACATTCTCCTATTAATTAGGGCAGAGATAAGTCTATTCATTATGGTACACATGCTCAGTGGTCTGTAATTACTCCAAGTAATAGGATTAGCCATTTTTGGCACTAATACAATCCCTGTTGCAAATATCCCCTTTGGGATATCTTCACCAGAGATATAAGCATTCAATGCTTTACACAAGTCATGTTTTATTATGTCCCAACACTGCTTTAGAAAGTGTGTATTAAATCCATCAGTTCCTGGTGAACTATCATTTTTCATTTCATATATAATGGTTCTAACTTCTTCAATAGAAATGTGCTTAGTAATCTCAGCATTGTCACTTTGATTTACAATTTTTGGTATATTACTTAGTATAGACTCATGATCACTAATATTATAATTGTTCACAAGTACATTAGAAAGAATGTTTTCAAAGTAGGATACAGCAGAGGCAGCTATATCCCTCTGATCAGTGAGCCAGACATCATTGTCTTTTATACCAGCTATGTAGTTCTTCTTTCTCTTTTTATTTACGTATCTGCTATAGAGCTTAGTGTTTCCATCAGATTCACTAAGCCATAAGTTAAAACATTTTTGTTTCCAATAGCATTCCTCATCTTTCAAAGCAAGGATGAGAATGCTATTGGCTTTTGACAGATTCGATTTTGAATGAATATCATTAGTAGTTAGGTGAGCAAGTTCACAGTTTTCAACCTCAACCATAGCAGCTTTTACCCTATTGAAAATGTTTCCAAAAACTGATAAATTCCATCCTTTTAAAAACTTTTTCAGTCTTTTTAATTTGTACCAAAATATAGTACTGTCCTCACCATTACAATGAAGAGACCAGTTTTGCCTTACACTTGACATAAAGTCAGGGTGATTTACCCATGCATTGAGAAACTTAAAAGAGCCTTTCTTGCTATTAGATGCCATGTTATCAACTTTAGAAATGCAAATTAGTAGAGGAGCATGGTCAGAACAAGTTCTGACCATGTGGCAAACCTGAATGCTTAAGAAGTTAAGCATATTCTGATTGTGCAAAACCCAGTCCAGTCTCTTCCAATTACTATTATTACTCCATGTGTAACGTGATCCACTATGTGCAGGCACCTCCAAATCACAGTGGCGAATAAACTCATTGAAATCATCTGCACTGGCCACATCATAGTTCAAGCAGTGCAATTGGTCATCAGGGCACCTCGTAGCGTTGAAATCTCCAGATAATATCCAAGGCATATCACAGGTAAGACTGTTGAGCTGATCCCATAACCTTCTTCTCTGTGCTTTCAAATTTTTTGCATATACAGATGTGAAGTAGCAATCTAATGAAGCATAAGTAATCTTAACATGTAAAAATTGATCCTGGTCATCAATAACTGTAATGCTAACATCATTTGGCCAGAATAACCAAATTTTGTTAGAAGCATTAGATACAAAATTATCAAATCCAATTTTCTTAGCTACAAGTTCTAGCTTATCAATTCTAGCCATTGGTTCCTGTATAGTAACAATTTTAACATTTTCATTCTTAACTATAAACTTAAGCCTAGCTATTGTAGGTTTATTGTTTACCCCACGTGCATTCCAACTGATGCATTTAATCATTATCAGATGCATAGTTTTTTGAAACCTTTTCTCTCTTCTTAAGAGAGTTAACAGTTAATGATTTAGAGTTACCATTCTTATTTGCAGATCTGACTTTCCTGGAAATTACAGTCTCAAAGTCATTCTCCTCGCAATTAGTGCTAGTCCTAGGAGATGGGTTGTAGCTTCCACCCCTTGTACATCGAGGAGATGCCTGAGATAAGTTTTTCTCCATCCGATTCTCCTCCTCTTCAAGATTCTGAAGAGCGCTTATAATTTCTGGTCCATTAATAGACACAGACCCTTGTTGAACTGGGCTTCCCACACTAGTAGATGGGCATGAAGCATGTGGTCTATCCTTTTTTGTAATGATAGATTTCAGTTTTCTTTTGTAAACATGTGTAAAAGATTCAACCTTAGAAGTCTTTGGTTCAGGAATAGGAGGAATATTCATATCTTGTATCAATTTGTTATCTTCAACAGACTTTTCAATAAAGCCTACTGTTTCTGCATTCTTATTGTCTTGTGTGTTGTTCTTTTTGCATTTCACTTCATCATGCCCAATATGGTGACACAACTTGCAGTATTCAGGCACGTTCTTGTAACTGACATTGATAGAACAATCCTTTCCATCACCAAAGCAAACTATCATCTTCCTTTTAAGAACACAAGAAATATCGATTTCTACAAGAGCAAAACAAGCGTTCCAGTTTGCTCTGTTTACCTCTGGGATCACTACATGGTGGACTAAGCCAAGAGAAGCAGCCAAACCATGTATTACTGAACTGTTATACATGAATTCAGGCAGCTTCTCAAAGCGAACCCACAACAGAGCAACTGGAGATTCATAGTTTCTCGAACTTTTTGGGCACCATTTGATCACGCGCATCATTCTACCATCTACCTTCCAAAATCTACCAACCCACAGCCTGCCTGCGTCTTCTAGGATAGAAAACTCCACCAGAATTTGCCTAGAATCTATTGTAACATAGGTATAGGTTCCTTTGAACTTAAAAGATTCAAGAAACTCTTGAAATTGCTGCTTCTTAGGAATACCATCGTTAAATTTAACAACAAGCGTTGTTCTTGAAGCATTGCATAGATTTTCCTTTACTTGTTTAGAAAACTTAACAACGTTGTTATCAGCATTCAAGATAACCTTTTCGGGTTTGAAGTCAGGCACCCCTATCTTCGAACGAACCACATCAGCAAATAATGGCTTTGTAACAGCTTCTTGAGACTTGGCTTGTGCAACATTCAAGGCCGGAAATTCGTTTTTATCCATCTGCTCCATAGCCACACAGCAAACACCACAATCAATAGACTAGAAATCAGCTGGTTAGCAACCAGCTATAGAGAAAGTAGATTGTTTCTTAATGATCAAGAAACAAATCTAGTTCTTGAAGCTTTCTTGAGAGAGAAGGCCCATCTTCCATTTCCCCATTCGTAAGGTTTTTCAAATATTCACATTTGTAGCTATGTAAATCTATCTAACTTATGATTTAACCATACATCATTTTTAGTTACTTCGACTTGTATTCTACTGACACTTCATTAATGGCGGTTTAAGCTAATTTCTATCTCGCCATTCAATCTATCTCATGGCGATTCTTCCTCGCGCCCCTTTTCTTCTCTCATTACCACCACCGGCTCACAAGCTCTACCATCAAAATCTCCACAAGAGCTCATCCAACTTCAACTTGACTAGCAACAAGCAGTTCGCAGCTTTCGCTTCTTCTGTTAGCAAAATCAGGTTCAGATTAATTTTGATTTTGTTGTGCGACAGTGCTGTTGTTCTTTAGATATTTTTTTATTAGATAGTCGTTGTTGAGTGTTCTGCATTGGTGTTTGATTTAGGGTTACTAGGAAAGTCAAAAGCAGCGAGGAATTGTGTGGTGAAATCAGGGAGTTTGTTGCTGTTGTGGGGTTTCCTGAAGGTTATGTTCCCTCCGTAAAGGAATTTTCGGAGCATGGAAGGTTTTACTTTCGACTGCACTTATTCATGCTTTTACATGTAGAAATTGCATATCGGTGTGTTATATTATCGGAAAAATGTCAGTGGTATGAGATTAGCATGTGCTGCTGGATGTGCATTGTCTTAAGCTAGAGTAGGTTTGGTTCAGCGCTCGGAATTCAAATATAGATGGAAAGAAATGCGATTGCTTTGTTTTATCAGAGAAGAAACACTAATTTCTTTTCTCAAACTGCAAGTGTTTGTTTATTGAGTTTATTGATACTATTTGTTATAATAACTTATATGATCTTGTAAAGTTATGGATTTTCTTGAGGAAGTCAAGTGTATAACTTGGCCATAATGTTTTTTTTTCCCTATTCTTTACGTCTTCTAATATTCGGTAGGAAGGACCTTGCTAATATTGTGAGGCGGAGAGGATATAAACGGGTGAAGGAGCTTCTTGAAAGCTCAATAAAAGCAGAAAGTAATGAGATTGAATCAAAACAAGCAGGTATAGATTTATTCTTGACTAAACTTATGTTTATATTATACATTTGTCATTTTTGAGTCGAATTTGACTGTTATCAACGCCGGCTGTAACTTAAAAGGTCAAGGTGAAAGCAAGGTGGAGGATGAATCATTGCTCACCCAAGCTTTTGGCACTGAAGAAATCTTGCAAACCAAGGATGTTTCTTCGTATAGTAATAGCTTGGTGAATGGTGTCACTGTTTCCCGTTTAACAAGTCAGAATGAGAAGATCAACAGTCCTGTTGAAGACGAATGCTCATCCCATGAGTTGTCTACCGCAGGAAACTATAACCTTAAATTAGACACTAGCTATAAGGAAGAAGATGATGGGCTGACCTTGGAAAGTAAAACTGAACAGGTCAACAACACGGCTGAAGATGTCCCCGTGTTAGATACTGAAAGTTATACTTCAAGTTTGAACAGTACTCCTGCTCTTAACTCAGATGACCTAGTTGTAGAAACCTTATCTTCGAACATAGAGAAAAAACCCTCTTGCTCCGGGCAAAGTCAGACACAGCAGGTAAATAATGTGGCTGAAGATTATATCAACAGTACCAACAAAAACGAATCTGATAACAGTGATGACAAGCTTAAAGAAAGTTCAACTTCTTTTAAGATAGATGAAAAGGTGGCAAGATTTATTCAGACTGGTGATATGGATTCGGTTGAAGGTAACCTTGTTTAATGATGTTGTGATGTATAGGCTTTTATGTTATCTTTCTAAAACAAAACTGGTAAAAATTAGAGTGTAGTAGAGCTCTTACTTCCCTTGCAATCGGTCAGATAAACTTGTCGAACGAGGAAAATATTTTTGTTATAACACAACTGTCTTAAATTTGGCTCTATTTGTCATTCCTTCAGAGTATGCTTGTGAAGCCTGCTTTCTAAGCATATCAAACTTTGACATTATTAACAAAATAACTAGGATTAGTGATTGTGACTCTTGGTAGAGATGTTAGTACTCGTAGTACAAATTTTGTACTGACTGAATTAAATAAATAAAAAGATGCTCAGTTGTGAGGGATGCACCTTATTTGTCTGAAATCAAGAAGCTATGAGATAGTTGAGATTTTACAGTTTGTGAGGCATTTGTTTAAATCGCTAAGGTCTCTGTCTTGGCCTCTGATATATAGAATCTAATATGCACCTGCTTCATGCTCAGATAGCGTCTATTCTATTATAAATGAAAGTGGTGTAGAGGAATCGACCACGATACAAGATGTAGTAGATATTCAATCAAGGTCCACGGATCAAGAGCAGTCGAAGAATGATTGCAATGGCAAGATTAATGGCAGTGTGTTGCCAAATGGAAGTATTTCGCGAGCAGATAGTGCTGCATCATTAAAACATTCTCATAGGTGAATTTTACGGTACCATATCCAATGGCAATTCTTTTTTCTTTCTTGCGTGCTTCTTTAAGCCTTTCTCTGTCTCATTGTAGAAATGCTGAATACCTGGCATTTGAAACGGCTGTACAATTAGTTCTGGCTTATCTAGTTAAGCAATGTCACTTTTGTTGCATGAATGTATTGCGTTGTTGCTAGCCGGTGGGACTCCTAACTTTTTTGAATACATGCACTGAATGGAATTTCGCTGATTGAAGAACTTGATGTACTAATTTATTAAGTTTGAAAATATTTTCTTTCACATATCTTTCTAGTATCTGTATGGGTCTAAATTGACTTTCCAGAAAGTATTATGGGAACTGGTTTTGTTCTACAGGGATGATCACCTGAGACCTGGAAATGCTTATTTCAACAAAGATTCACATGTGGAGGTCAGTAGACATTCCTTTTCTAATTTGGTTCTACTCCCCCAGTTGTCTTATCCTTATTTATTTATGATACTTCTTCAATGATTGCAGACTATAAAAAGAGAAAATTTAGTTGAAATTAAACGTCTCAAGTCCTTGCTGGTACTTCTTTCTCTTTTGTGAAGAGGTAGGACTATGAATCTTAAAGAAACTTAATTAGTTTCTCGTTCATTTATCTTATGGCATGTTAAGCATCAAAAGGAGTTGGAGCTGTCCAAGTTGAAAGAGCAGATTGAGAAGGAAAAGGTACAGCAGTAAGCTTTGAAGAAACCACCTGTTCTAGGACCCTGCAAAATGGCATGCTTCTAACACTTTCAAGCATTCATCATGTAAAGTAGCTAAAATGAACACTAACTTACTCCTTAATGGATTATAATTGGGTTTGGGGCCCTGATGCCCTTTCCAGAACATCAACTAGCGGCTCACAACATTAAAATCTAGAATATAATTAATTTAGAACCAAAGTTGGCGCAAAAATATTTTTGGTTTCATTACACATGAAGTAACAAATTTGTGTTAATGAATGTTATGAAATAGGTTCTTTCCTATTAAATGTGCATGTGTCCCCTAAAATAGCATTTGCTATCTAAGAGTTTTGGCGGCTTAATTAGACGTGTGATTGAAGAGTGATAATCTTTACTAGATGATAACGAGAGGTGAATATATCTGCGTTGTTTTCCTTCAAATGAAATATAGGAAAATCTTCTACCTTCTTGGAAGGTACTTGTGATATTACTTGATGAATATTTCGGATTATTTCATTGGAACTTCGCTGAATCCTTACCTTAATAACATATTCTCCTTTTGCAAATCAGAACTTTCTAGTTGTTGTGCCTAATATACAGTTCCTAACTGTTTCTATCAGAAAGAATAACCTATACTTGTCCCATTTTGTTTTCGATTCTTCAGCTTGCGCTTTCTAATATCCAAAAAAGGGCTGAAACAGAAATTAACAAAGCTGAGCAGCTTATTTCAGAGAAGGATGCTGAACTGCATGCTGCTGAGGAAAGTCTTTCAGGGCTACAAGAGGTATAGCTGGCCTTTAATTTCAGTACTCTATGACTTGAAAGTAGAGCATCCTGGGTCGAGTTTATTTTTTAGCAACTGTTTAAGTATCTAGTTCTATATTGCTGAATCAGGGCATCGGAGAATTGCTGGGGTGGTGGCTTTATAATCTTACTTCTGATTGAAATATGATCCACGTTTTATCTAAAAAATAATAATGATAAGAAACTGCATTATATATAAACGGACCGTGGTTAATCACTATTCATTGTTTGTTATATCTTGGTGTTGGTGTACAGTGGTGTCACTGCTTATAAAGATAGTAGTATGATTCAATGACATCTGAAACCATAAACTGCCTAATTTTTGTAATTGCTTAAACCTTGTTTCTTTTATCACTGTTCTCTCAAATTATGTCTCTGTTTCTTGTAGCCTCAAACATTGCTGTTTTCTGTTTTTAAATTTATATTCATCTTATAAACCTTGTTAAACAAAAATCCTTTTGAAAATTCTATGTTAGGTTGAGATTCAATATTCAGGAGATGGTGAAACTGTGGAGCTGACCGGAAGTTTCAATGGTTGGCATCACCAGGTCGAAATGGAACGTCAGCCATCTAGCATAACAAAACCCTCTGAATCAAGGTATTCTATGCTGGTTTTTTAGATGCAGAATGCTGACTATCTTGAATTAGCCACTGCTTAGTGATTATATATGCTATATATTTATTGACTATATCCTTTTATATCTTGTCTAAGATGATAAAATGTAAAAAACAGTGATCCTTGACTAACGCCTATTTCTTCCTCCTACACGAAGCACGCACATACAATTTAACAAATGTCATATTTCTTCTTGCCGTTTGCAATGTTTCTCTGTCTGTCCTTGTAGTTGATATTAGAACTGGATAGTTTTTTTTCTTACTTGTTGAAAATATATTGTTTGGCTATGAAAAATCATAACTAACAATGATGTAAAATAAAATAGATTATTAAAAACGTAAACTAAAAAACGGAAAAAGCAGTTGTATTTCACTTTGAGAGAGTTTCGGTTGGAGAGTGACAAAGAGAGAAGGGGGAAATATAACTGCTTCATCCGTTTTTTAGTTTACGTTTTATTTTATTTTTATATATTTAATAACCTATTTTATTTTTCATCATTGTTAGTTATAATTTTTATATTTTTATTTTTCACTTCTTAGAACAGTTACGTAAGCATTACTATGAGGTATCATGGTCTCTTAATTATGAGAATCTAGATATTTCCTCATTGGTTTAGGTTTCTTTTAGTCAAAACTTGTAAGGTGCCTTGCTCATTTTAGTCGCATGTTTATTTTCAGTAAACCGGCTTGGTCAACTACATTATGGCTTTATCCAGGGACGTATGAGGTGAGTCAGTAGGGCCTAATTGGTTGATTAGGTCGACGAGGCAATGCTGTGCTAGTGTATCTGTCAGAAGTTCATAGAAGTTATAACATCAATAAAATTATTATACTTGTAAATATTGCAGTCACCTAAACAAAATTATTCAATCATAAAAATTTAAAAGGTTCTGTACTTAATTCTTATGAGCTTGTTTCATGATTTAGTTGTGGTGAATATTTTATCTTTCAGATAAAATTTATTGTCGATGGTCAATGGAGAATAGATCCTCAAAGAGAGACTGTTACTAAAGACCACATAACAAATAATATTCTGATAGTCAACGGGTGATACCATTTTTAGCTGGTGGTGTCTATATTGCCCATTTGCGGTGCCTGAGGTAATAATAGTATAAACTTTGTTTACAGCCTAATACTTGATTTTAAAACTTCAACCAGTGCATTATTATTGTAATCTGTTGTGTGATGACTAGATGTTGCATCCTTTTCTTAATTGTAGAATTTGATGCATCATGTCTGGATACCCAAAGGCTCTTATAGAGCACAGCCATTTATTATTTTACTTGCAACTTTATAAAGTTTAAAGAAGTAAAATGTTTAGATTGTAGATTGTAGATTATGTTTGCATTTAGGTGGAAGTTGAGAGAGAAAAGTTTAGCAGAAAAAAAAAAAGGAATGCGAGGAAAAGTTACATATTTACTTGCTTGGATGTGTAATGAAGTGTTGAAAAGAGAAATAAGATCAATTGTGATTATATAATTTGACAATTTGAAGAAATCTGATATTGAGTTCAAAGTCAACGAATTTGTTGTTAGATATTTTTATACATTTTTCTTTATCGAGTTTAAATTGTTCTTGTGCTCGTGCATTTACGTTTATCCTTCAACACACAAAAAAAACATTATTTTTCTACTTTTAGTTGTAATAGTTGCTGTAGATATTAAGTATATACTTCTCTGCTGCTTGCTGTTGAATTTTCGAAGCAATCTCTTCAATAAATTTCATCATCGGGTTTGGCTGCTAGGATTCATGTGGTCCAATGAATCATAAATATCTGGGTTTCCATCTTTCTTTTGTATATGTGAAAACACATGTTTAGATAGGACTCACGGGTAAATGGAAAACAGAAAACTGATACCATAAACGTACATGCAGAGCGTGGAGAAGGACGAAGGAGTTGTATATGTAAGCTGGGATGATACTGAAACAAAGAATGCTGGGGTTTTCTAGCTCACCGGCTCAAAGGACCTAAGGCTAAATTCATTGACAGTAAGAGTCTCACCATTCTGATGGCGTATATATTCTTATTCCATGTTCATTAGATTTAGGATATGAAAGCGATGAAAGACTACTAGTATCTTAGTTAATAATGTTTAGCCAGTAGTTTTGTTCTTGTATCTTAGTAAATGCCAAAGTTTATAACAAAGTAATGTCGCAAGCTTTGGTTACAAAAATGTTAACATCTCTAAGTATGATTCCTTGTTTCAAGAGTCTATCTAGTTAATTAGATCTGGTGGTTCCAAGCACCGGCTTTGAACTCTGAAGCATCCGATGTGATGTTTCAATGCACACATTGCTCCCCAGACTTGTCTGAGATGGACCATCTTCCTTTTATTTTGAAGTTTTATATTTTTAACTCTTTTATAGTTTTATTTTTTGTATGGTTTTCATATTATTTTTGGAAAATGGTAATAGATGTCAAAAGCACTAGTTAAGAAATTATTTATTTATTATTTTTAAAACTATATTATTATTTTAAAAAAATCAATTAAATTGAAACATATGAACAGCGTGAACTTTAAAAAAAAAGTATATTAGCACTTAATTTACTTTTTTATAGTTGTATTAAATTTTAATTCTAATTTAATAATCTATAAATTTAGTTAATATAGATGAGTAAACCTATTAGCTGTTTCTGAAAATATATTGAGCAAGTTATCAGTCAATGCATTGTAATAAACTATATTACTATTTGACATTTTTTAAACATATCAGATAAATTTTAAATTTAAACCTAAACTCTATATATAAAAATAAACCCTAAACATATAGATACGCTGGTAAGCAGTGTGCTGGGTTGGAGACGGAGGGTTTATATATTTTGGGCTGGCTAGATGGGTTTTTGAGTTGGAGACCCGTGGCCCAGCTTTAGTACGGAGCGGTTTATATATTTTGAAGAAGCCCGATACGTTTTTGAATGATATCAAATCCACTTATTTAATTTAATTTTTTTCTAAGCAAAAAAACTTTCATTACTTAATTGAAATGAAATTACAAATTGAGGACGTTATTTGGATGATTTACAACATGAGGGACTAAAATAGAAAACTAAAATTTAAAATTTAACAAGGTGCCAAGCTTTCCGTCCATGAATAATAAAAAAATTCAGAACAGCTTCCCTTCCAATTTTTTTCCATCCATAGCTCCCGACCTATCTTTAGACACAGCTTCGACCAAAAAACCCAATTTCGCTAACAATCCAACCATCAGAGCAAGCAACATCATGAGACGTAACCCAGACCCAAACTTTCAAGAAGAACAAGGGTTCTCATTGAATTAGAAGCATTAGAGTTGTTGAAGTTAAGGTTGGCCTTGTTGGTGAGAGCTTGTTTAGCAATCCAATCCGAGCATTGGTTTTGGATTCGAGGGATGAATCGAACGTTCATTTTAGAGTGAATCAGACTTCTACAAGTATTCATGGAGGACTCGAGATACCAGGCCTCATTTCTGTTAGCTATAAGGTTAACCAACACCAAGCTGTCTGTTTCAATGTCTACCTCAGTCCAAAGCTTTTGTTTACAGACAATCAAACCCTCAAGTAGAGCACTTATTTCAGCAAATAGAGGGTTGGGCTTACCCAGAAGAGATCCGATTCCAAGGACAATATCACCATCTGAGTTTCTAAAGAGAACACCACTACTTGCTTCACCAAATGAATTACACGCCCTATCAACATTGAGCTTCATTCTGCCTGGATTAGGAGCCATCCATCTAAGGTAAGTTGGAGCTTTCTTTCTGGTAACTATTGATTTGCAACCTAGGATAGAAGCAGCATGATAAGCATTAGACCATAACTTGTTGGGAATCATATCAGACATGTCCATACCATTAATAATGTAAATGACTCTATCGATAGAAGATTTAACAGAATCAAAAGAGCCTTTGTATTTAGATAGATTTCGATTTCTCCAAATAATCCAACAGATTATTTGAGGAATGATGTGAGTAATATGTCTTTTCTTATTAGAGAACCAGAACCACGATCTAATGACGTGGGAAAGCACCATAAACCTACCAATCTTTACTTTGAAAATACAGCTGAAATAGTTCTAAATTTGCCAAGCATAACAGCAGCTAACAAAGAGGTGGTTCTTGTCTTCACTACTGTTACAAAATTGACATTTGGAGGCCATTTGAATATGCCTTCTCATTAGGGTACTGTCTATAGAAATATAACCTTTTAAGAGCTTCCAACAAAGAAAAGAATTTTTTTTGGGAATCAAAGGGCTCCAGATCTTTTGATATAAGCCAGATTTAGTATTGATTTGTCTAATGCTTTCCCAAGTAGTATTAGTATTAAAGTCTTGATTAGTTGACAACTTCCAAATGATTATATTAGGTAAATCAAGGTTAATACTATACGTAGAAATATGTTTGATTCTGTCAGAAGAAAGCATGTTATTTAGAGTACTAAAATCCCAGTTATTATTTTTCCAAAATGTTTTTACACTAGCATTGATAAACCAGTTAAATGAGTTAGAGTCACTTATCAAAGGAGGAAGGTCATGCCAATCTTCCAACTAGAAATCCATGATGCCATTCCCAAGCTTCCATTTTATACTTTTTCTCAGCATTGTGTCTAATAGCTGTAATCCTTTTCCAGACAGTAGAATCAGTGCCTTTGCACTTGGCTTTAATTGGATGAGATTCTGAGCAGTATTTGTTGTGCATTAAAGCAGCCCAAAGGCAATTGTTCTTCCTAAAAATGAACCACAATTTGTAAGAAAAGGCACCCTGAATGTCATTCAAGTTTTTTTTATTTAAACCTCCCTCAGCATAAGGTTTACAAAGCTTATTCCAAGAGGTCCAATGAATTGCCTTATCATTGTAGTTGGACCTCCATAAAAACCTGTTGAAACAGTTTTCAATTTTCTTGATTATAGTATTAGGGATTCAGGTACTATGCATCCAATATAACAAGATAGGCATTAAGACACAGTTGATTAAAGTCATTCTGCCCTCAAAAGATAAGTTGTTAGTATCCCAATCAACAATTTTATCATAGATCTTATTAGTTAGAGAGGTGAAGTTCTTCCCTTTGTTGTTCCTTGCAATAATAATCCCTAGGTAGCTGAAATGGAGAGTATCGGTGTTGTATCCAGAGATTAGATTGATACTTCTTGTGTTTGAATGGCTGGCTTTATTGGAGACAATTAGATTTGTTTTCCCTTTGTTTATAGACTGACCAGAAACCTGTTGATACTTGTCTAGGAAGTTGCTTAAGGAAGAAATTGAGGAAGGCTTACAATTAGTGAAGACCAGCATGCCATCTGTAAAAGCCAAACAAGGCACCATGTAATTTGATCTAGAGGCATAATGGAGGTTTTTATGGTTATTGTAAAGGTTGTACAATCCACGCAGAAGAACTTCTTCAGCAAGGATGAAAAGGCTTAGAGACAAAAGGGTCTCCTTGCCTTAATCCTTGCTTCTGGTGGAAGTAACCAATGACAGCACCATTTATTAGAATAGATATGTGGACATTAGTAATCATGCTCTTAATTAGAGAAACACATTTATCATTAAACCCAAAACAAGTAAGTACTTTAAGAATGAACACATGAGACATCATGTCGAAGGCTTTGGACATGTCAAGTTGTATCAAAACATTTCCAGCACTTGGCTTTCTGTTGATGTCATGAATCATTTCTTTTGCGATTAGAATGTTCTCATGAATGAGCCTTCCCTTTAAAAAAGCCCCATACATCTTAGAAACAATGTTAGGTAATATACAGGCCAACCTAGAGTTAATTAAGTTTGATAAGATTCTGTTAAACATTGAACAAAGGCTAATGGGTCTAAAACTGTTCCAAGTAGTAGGATTAAGACATTTAGGGATCAAGAAAATTCCCGTAGCATAAACACCATCAGGGAAAGAATTGCCTTCAAGGAAATAGTTTATAGCTTTACAAATGTCATCACATATAATAGTCCAACAAGATTTAAAGAAATATATGTTAAACCCGTCAAGCCCAACAGCACTATCATTGCTCATATTGTTGATAACCTTCCAAATTTCATCATTGTTTGTTTTCCTTAGCATGAAATCATTGTCATCATTCGAAACCAGGTTAGGACTGTTGCTGAAAATGTTATCCTGCATTAAAAGAACTTCCTCATCCATGTTAGTGTAAGACTTCGAAGCTAAAATATTTTTAAAGAAAGTTTCAGCAGATTTTGCAATGTCATTTTGATTGTGAAGCCAGACACCATCATCCTTGATGCTTTTAATTGTATTATGACTTCTTTTCTTCTTGACAAAAGCATGGTAGAGCTTGGTATTTCCATCTCCATCTTTAATCCAACTATTGTAACACTTCTGGAGCCAGTAGCTTTCTTCATTTCTAAGAGCTTTGATATAAATGCTTTGGCTCTAGAAAGGTCAGCCTTAGAATTTATATTGTTGTTTTCCAAATGCCTAGTTTCCATGTTCTTAACAACATCACCAGTCTCCTTGACTTTGTTGAATATGTTGCCAAAAGTCTTGACATTCCAATTCTTGAGGCAACATTTCAGCCTCCTTAACTTATACCAGAAGACCTGGCTAGGGTTCCCATTGCAGTTCAAACCCCAATTATGCCCAACAATACTTAAAAAACTATCTTCATTAGTCCAGGCATTAAGGAATTTAAAACTATTCTTTTTATTAACATTTAGAGCATTGATATAGTTTGAATGAATTAGCAAAGGAGCATGGTCAGAACACGTTCTGACCATGTGAATAACCTGGACATCATTGAAGGTAGCACTCCACTTTTCATTTATCATGGATCTATCAAGCCTCTTCCATCTAGTATTCCTGTTCCATGTGTATCTAGAGCCTACGAATCAAGCATCTTCCAAGTTACAATGTCTAATAGCATCATTGAAATCATCGGTGCTAGCATAGTCAAAAGTAATACAACCAACTTGATCCTCAGAGCAAGTTATAGCATTAAAATCACCAGCTATCATCCAAGGAGTATCAGTAGAAGCAATAGACATCATTTGAGCCCAAAGATCCCTTCTAAGCAGACGCTGACTCTTAGCATATACAGCAGAAAAATTAAATTTGTTCTCACAGCTAGGATAATTAACCATCATGTGCAAAATTTGATCATGGTATTTTATAATATTAATCTCCACATCTTCACACCAAAGAATCCAAATTTTGTTTGAGCAGTTGGCAGCAAAATTTTTAAACCCCAACCTAGCAGAAACACTCTGTCATAATCAGCCATTGGTTCTTGAATTGATAAAATCTTTATTTTGTAATATTTGACAAAGGAAAAAAGCCTTCTCAATGTAGGCTTATTGTTAACTCCTCTAGCATTCCAACTAGATATCCTGATCATTATCAGATAGGGATTTTGGTTTTGGTTGTTCTCCTTTTCTATTAAGAGAATTGACAGTGAACTTTTTTGATTTTCTTCTTTTCATTGAAGATTTCATCTTGCTGGTAAGGATGGATTCAAAAGCATTAGGAGATCTAGGAGACACATTATTTCTGCCAAGGTTTTCATAGAGAGGCGATTCAGTATTTTCATCAATCTACAGATTATTTTGAGCGAAATCTTGGTCCAGTTTTTGAAGGGCTTCGTTAACCTCCATGCTATTACTGTCTTCCTCAAGAGTTTTGTTCTTTTGTTCTTTTAGATCAACTGTATCGCCCTGTATTTGATCTCTAGTGACTATCGATTTCAGTTTTCTTCTATAGACTCCACTGAAAGTTTGTATGCTACTAGACACATTTTGAGATGTTCTTGTTTCTTGATCAGTTTTTTTTAACATTTTGAGGCGTTGCTATTACAGGAATAACATTATCTTTAGCACTTTCAGTAGACTCAACCTTCTTTTCTTGATGAACCACCTTTTCATTCTTAGAGCAATCTTCTCCCTTATGACCAATATGATAGCATACATCACAATATTCTGGAAGATTTTTGTAACTTACGTTGATCCAACATCCGTCATTAGACCCGAATCCTATCCATAGTTTATATACCAGATCTCTGGAGATGTCCAATTCTACCTGTGCGTAGTACGCATTCATGACAGCCTTGTTATCATTAGGGAAAATGATTTTGTATGGAACTCCAATAGACGAGGCTAGATCTTTGATAATGTTGGCATTGAACATGAACTCTGGGACTCTTTCAAATCGAACCCACACCATTGTACTGGAATTTTCATAGCGCTTGTTAAACTCTAGACTCCATCTCAGAATTCGCATGGTTTTTCCTTCGATATTCCACACACTCTTGTTCCATATTGTGCTTACATCTTCTGGAAGTTGAAATTCAATAAAGACATGTCTTGAATCATAACTGGTGAATGTATAGGCAACTTTGGACTTATGGGACTGCAAGAATTGATCAAGAACAGCTTTTTTTGGTATTCCATCACTGAATTTTCCTATCAATGTAATGGAAGATTTCTGTAGAAGAAACTCTTTAGTTTCTTTAGAGTATTGTATGGAACAATGATCAGAAGTTTGTTTGATGAATTCTGGCTTAAAATTCATTGATTCCTCATTCAAATTTTTCCTAACAGCATCAACATATGATTTTTGCTTGATGTTTTTTGTGTTGATTTGTTGAAGAGAAGGAAATTATTCACAATATTTGAGTAGATTCACAGATGAATTCATGGTAAGTAACCAAGAATTCAAAAAGTCAAGAAGAAAAAGGCTCAGGATTTAGAGTTTTCCGTTTCTTGGAGAGAAAGCCATCCTCTCGGATTTTCCACCAAATCCACTAGATTAAAAGTAAGGGAAATGCCAAGGGAAATGCCACACTAAATATCTTTTCACCAAACTTATTATCATCTAGTACCCCAGCTATTTTCTATGCCTACTAAACACTCATCTCACCAAACTAATTCTTTTTTAATACCCAGCTTATATTTTCATTCCTGAATACCTTCAACAGATCATGCGATTTATGTGTAATAGATAATGAGATTTATGTGTAACAGATCATGAGATTTGTGTGTAACAGATCATGCGATTTATGTGTAAAAACAGATCATGAGATTTATGTGTAACAGATCATGAGGTTTATATGTAAAAACATATCATGCGATTTATGTGTAATAGATCATGAGATTTGTGTGTAACAGATCATGAGATTTATGTGTAAAAACAGATTATGCGACTTGTGTGTAACAGATCATGAGATTTATGTGTAACAGATCATGAGATTTTGGTCACGCGATTTACCACTTACAATTTTAAACATAACCCTGATATACTATCAGGGTTATTTTTGTCCAAAATAATATCTAGTATTTGGGTACTGAAACGGAATATCATACTTGAAAAGGTAACTTTTCCCTAAGGGATATATGTAATCCCTAAAACAGTATTTTATTATTTAAATTAAGAATTAAAACCCTATATTAACTTCATTCATTCACTTAAATCTATATTAATAATTAAATATTTTATAAAAGATTAATTAATAATAGAATTTAAATAAACAGTATATATTTAAAACTAATAAAAAATGATACGTGAAAATAATAATATAAAATACCTATTTAAAAAAAATTATATACCATTTAAAAATTTAGATAAGTTAATGATAACTATATAGGTAGAAATCAAATTATTGATAATAATTTTGATTTAGTGTAAAATATTTAACAATACCGACCAACTATAGTTATGAATACACAAAAATCATATAACTCTCTGTTGGAGTGCACCTTTATGACCTCTCTCTAAAATCATAATTCTATATCCCTCAAATTACAGACTCCTGCAACTAATTATGTTTCAATTCGGAGGATTTCAACATCAAACATCTACTAATTCAGATTTTTATAAACTTAAAAGATAATAAATTACTATATTTTCTTAATTTTTTATGTGTTACTAAATAATGTACATGACCCAAGATTTGTTCGTGTTTGGTTTTGATAGTTTGTATGTCTTTTTACGCAACCAACAATGCAATTAGTAACTTATGAACTACTTGTGTATGTGTTTGAAGGTCTTAGATGAATCTTTTCTTTTTTCTGCGATCATTTTGTACGTATTTTTGCAACCAAATTACCTTCATTTAAAAAACTTGTTCTTTTTCTAATTTTCACTCCTAGTAGAGTTTTCGCAACCATTTTGTACGTATTTCAAGAACCAAGTTATCCTAATTATCAAACCCTGATTTTTTTCCACTTTTCACGCCTAACAAGCTATCTTCGCAATCGTTTTGCACGTATTTTGTACATTTTCTTCGAACTTGATTATGTAAGGTTTAAATTTAATTGATCTTGATTATGAGTTATATAAAATTTATACAATATCATATTATATTAACGTAACACATTTTTGGAAACAATAAAAACTTTGATAACTTTTTTGGATTAAAAAGAGTACAACATTAACATATTTTTGAAATAAAAATATAAGAAAGATAGATTAACAACCAACAACGTTGTCATTATTAATTCTTATGGTGATGGATAATTTTATTCATACTTTTCTTGTTTCTTTTGATACTTAAGTTGTTTTTAATTTTTTTAAGTTTTTCTTCGGCAATGGTGCACCTATCGTCTTTTAGCTGCTAGTAGTTAATTTTTTTTGGATTCAATGAGCATTGCTTTAGTGTCAGTTTATGCCCTTCATGGATGAGGCCGAAAACCCAAAAAAATGTGAAACCTCTTTAAATAATTCCACCTAGCACGAACATCGTCACAGATAAGCGGTGACAACGCTGAGATTATTTGATTTTTCTATAAATGTAGTACATTTACAGACCGTGATATTCTGACATATTTTACCAAAACTAATCTTTCATCGTCAACGACATGTATCAAGCATTTATCTTTGTTGGTACACTAAAATTTATTTTATATGTATGATTTAATATATAAATTATGGTTAAATATATATATATATATATATATATATATATATATATATATATATATATATATATATATATATATATATAATGAAAATATTGATGATGTTCCGTTGGGAATTTAATACACTATCCCAAACTGCGCATTTAATTAGAATTACTATTTAGAATGAAAATAAACCATAAATTTAGAAAAATTATGATGTTCCATTGAAAACTCATGTTTGAGGAAAGATGCCAAAGCAATCGCAAAGACCATGCAAGAAGAAGGAAATAATTTTTTTTTAGATGTAGTGCTCTATTAAATATACTACATGTATGAACATATTATATTGTTCCATTATAATCCTCACAGAGCGGGGGTGGCATCAAAACTATGTGAAATATTTAAGGAGACTAAAAACATACAAGATTTGTTTTGGATACAAAGAACGTCAAGTGGCGGTTAAACTGTACAAAGATAATGACACCCATATATTAATCGAAAAATAGATGAATGATGTAATTTTTTATATTATAACCAAGATAAAAGAACCTGTGATGATGGATAAACTAATAGCGACAAAAGATAGGGAATATAAATACACAGGGAAACATAATTATTCGAACAAATAAGCAATGTTTGATGCAATTATTATTAAAATTGTTCGACGTATCCTTTTAATTCAACATTTAACATTTATAACTATATTCCATTTATGCACTGTACTTGTTGTATTATAGTTGTAACAATTTTATGTATTAACATATTTTTAAGTATTATTTATGTTTTGACCAAATAAATACAAAATATGGTCAAATAAACACAGCCAAATAAGGGTCAACAATACAATATCAAGATAAAATGGCATTGGCTTGTGAAAATTACGCGAGAAATGACCAATTTTTAGCTTATATGTATACTCGAGAGTATCATTTCAGGAGACATATGTGGAACACGAGCCATGCTAATTTTTTTGCCCAAATTTTAAAGTCGAGAGCATAGTTCGTGTGAAATATAGACCAATATAGACCACAACTTAAGGTTTCGCAATTTTTTGTTCGAAATGATGCAACCAAAAATACATGAGATAGATGAATGGTCACTCGTGTGAGTATACGAGCTAAGATTGACTTGCACCATATGCACGTTTATTTGGCATATATGTTTTTAGTTGAGTGCACGATTTCACACATATATTACAAAATGCGTGAAATAATATTTTTAGTCAAAATATTGACGTAAAATAATGGTCACATTCTTTTTTACTTATTTGGACACATTATGGAATAATTCGAATCGAATTATAAAACTTATCCTAAATTTAAAACATACTAAAACATAGAGTAACATACCATAAACTTTAACTAAAATAAATGGTAGTACAACTAATAAAGAGTAAACAAAATACAGCATCGTCTAAATAAATAAAATACAACATCGTCCAAATAAACAAAATACATTGATCCGTAAAGAATAAACAAAATAATGGCCATTTAAACAAACATGAGAAATATGTATACAATTTTATAAGCATTCACCGCATATCATTTCCAACTAATATGAGGAATACTTGGCTTGTACATAATGATTTCATGATATCATTGAGGGATATTGGCCGTGTACGTGCTCAGATGAGGTTTTTTTTCCACATACAACTCTGGGTTGAGCATATCTTTATTGGATACTATATACCACGATTTACTATTGCACCAAATTGGATATGTTAAATTCATCGTCCTATATTCACCAATATGCTTTAGAATTCTGTGCTAATCGTGAAATAAATGATCAATCCAATTAGTCATAACTTTATGTCCCAATGAAACTTTGCACTTGAAGGTCTATTACTCTTATGTAAAACCGCTCAAAATGGTCGTGATATTCGATGAACATGAACGGATTGACGTACAAAATGATTATGATATTAAGCTTCAACTTGGCCGAATACCTTTAACGTTTTATTTATCCATGCAATTTACCCAAACAATATGTGGATGTGTAAATGTTTATACAAATTGCACATAAACTACCAAACTAAACAAATCAATATATATATATATACATATATAGTTATTCATAAAGAAAGAAGTAAAAAAGTAAAAAAAAACAAACTTACATCTATCTAACAAAATATTTGGATAATATGCATTATATACTTTTGAGTTGTTCTTTGTGATCTAACTTGAGCAATTGGGATCGACACATGTGCGAAAAAATGATAGTGTATTCCTAGTTTAGTATAGACCATATCCTAAAGAAAGGATAAAAAAGTGCATGCCTAAAAGAAAGCAATAAAATTGTAAAATCTCTTTATGAAGTGACACGAACTTTTTCCAAACGAGTGGTAGATTTGAGTAAATACCATCGCATCCCAATTATACCGTAAAAAATCTTACCGATACTTCATAAACTAAAGATAATATAACAAAATGACATTATTTGTTTTGTTTGTAAATATAGAGAATCGAACAAAATAAGAGATACACACGGGTTGCACATTTAACACACTCTTCTGAGTGATTAAGATTGTCATTATACTTGAGTCTATAAATTAGATATTTTTATCATTGGAGATGAACAACATTACCTCTCTTGTTTTGTGATCCCAGTTTTTCTGTTAATCTAAAAACACTAATTCCGAGCGAAGTAAAGAATACTCGATACCTCTCACGACCGTCCTAAAACACCAGAGGTTCAAAAATAAAGTTAGTCATTGGAAGACCCATAATAACATGAACATTATCTGATATGTTAGTCATTTCACCAAACGAGAAGTGAGAAGTTTAGTTTTGGAATGTCATCGTTTAATAAATACCTTAAGAAGAGGCAAGTTGGTCGTCCATCTTTAAATAATATCGATTATATCACTAAATGGATTTCTATGAATCCTTTTTTACAACTTCATGTTTGTCTAAGTCCCATTTTCGAATTGTTTCATATAAAGCGAAATAACGGGTAGGGACATGTTCCTAAAAATGATAATGTATAAATATAAAAAATCAGTAAATTTTATCAAAAATATTACAAAATTTAATACAATATCAAACCATTGAATCAAACCATTCAACCAATCATACTTTTTAACAATAAAAACTATCAAACCAATAAACTAATAAAAATCAAAACAATCAAATAAGTAATATCAAACTGATCAACCAGCTAATCTTAATCAAAATGATCGAATTGAACATATAAACCAACCAATCCAAATAAAAACAATCAAACACTCAATCTCACATATTTGAATCAAATCAATCAATCAACTAATCCAAATAAAAAGAATCAAACTATTTAAATAGATATCACATAAAACCACTCGTTCAAATATGTATAACATAAAATCATATGTGTATTAATAAAATAAACTAATATTACGCACTACGTAAAACATATGAATACATATTCTTCAAAGATATAATGCATCGTATAATTATTGTACCACGGGTATAAAGCAGGAACATGTGGTAGTAATTCTATGAACATCATATCTTGGTTTGGAACTACGTTATCATAAACCTTCCGTTGGTTTCGAGACAAAGAATGGAAATAAGCAAATCTGTCATTGGAGATAACGCGAGTATCAACACGTTTATGAATACAATTTGAATGAGACAGGAGACTGTGCGTTATTTCACTAACAAAGATTAGTTATTGCATCTCTGACTCAAGTACATCACTAGTATTGCCTCTATTTAAACGTTTGAGATATTTTCCTACACGTGGAGTCATCCTGTAAAGATAAACAACTATTTTGGACATGTAAGTTTATTGATTCACAATTATAGTCAATAATCACATAACATGCACTAGTTTGCAAGAAACATTATAAAACATAGACAAAACTATAAAAAAAATAGATAGGATAGCATAATAAATTTGTTCAGTGTGCTACAAATTCAAGTATATGTTGTACGAAAATGACTCTTTTTATTCGTGAAACATGTATAAATTAGCCTTCGTGATCCTGCAAGGTTGCATGAAACATGTTGTCGTGTTCGTGAAACTTTGTGTGACGAATTTGGTCTTGGTCTCGTTACTCGTTCGAACTTGAGCCTAAAAATAACACAGGTTTTTCAAAATCATATATCCGAAACAAAATCTATAAAATATACAAATCTACAAAATAAAAATCAATCATTAAACATATGTCGGTTACCTAACTAAACTTAATAATAAAACAATCAACAAACAAGAATTTAAAATGTAAAAAAAATAAGATTTTCAATATTTTGAACTTCATACTCGAATAACTATAGATCCAAAGAACAATAACTTACAAAACTTATACTAAATAATATAAATCCTTAACATATTTTGTGTGTTTGTTTTATTAAAAACGATGTTTGACAAATGAATTTTTGTTAGAGAGTTTGGGTTCTAAAATAAATAAATAAAAATGCTTAGAGTTTGGGTTCTAACAAATTTTATCTTTAACAAGAAAAACATATAACGAGGTTTTAAGTTAAAATAGAATGGATAAATAATCCATTCACCCTCAAACAATATTATAAATATAGATTAAAATAACTATTATATAATTATAAATAATACTATTTACTTTTTATATTGGTTTCACTTAAATTTTACATTTTGGTAGAGATGTTTAGTCTTAATTTGTTGAAATTTTCCCCTTCTAGTAATGCTGGTACACGATCCAATTTTTCCCTTGAGTTTCTTAAGATTGTTAGTATATGAGATATATTGTTGATTTCCTATACTGAATTGTTTTATATTATGCTTTTGTGTTGTTGAGGTTGATTTTTTATATAAAAATTATAATTCTTCATTTTAGGTCGTTAAACTCCCCGAAATGAGTTCTCGTTTGGAAAAAATGTATTGTTACTGTTAAAATTACGCTTAACGTTGTTGCAGCAAAACCAGATTACAAAACAAGGTATAATCGATATAATACTATGTATGATAGACTATTTAAGCGCGGAGATTTATGAGGCAGTCTAGAATGATACAGTACATAACATAACCGCTTATAAAAACCAAAGAATATTCGTTAAAGAGAACGGACAAAAATAAGAAATGACAACAATCAGTTTGAACAGATCAGTGTAAGGATTTACTTTTATAGAACTTATGCAAGATAACCTTGCATCAGGCTCCCATTTTATAACATGTACATAATTTGACTACTTAAGTACACTTGGAAAGTATGTCATTACTGAGGGATGTCTGTGATGGGAGAGAAATTGAAGGTATGGAAAAAATAAACATTCACCGCCTAATTTTCGACACTAAAAAGTTTATGGTATTCGGGAAGCGAATGTTGTATATCAGTGGTCCGTGGTTGATTATTTTTTTTATTTAGAAATTATTTCTGTTCTTATTTCTTTGATGTTGTTTTGTTTCACTTCCGTACTACGTTGTTTTTCTTTGGTTTCAGACGATGTTGTTCAAATTCAGTTTCAAATGTTGTTATTTACTTTTGGACGATGTTCTTTAAGTTTTACAGGATATCATATACAGTTTTTTGAATTAAACTTAATTTTTATAAGGTTAATTTTTATAATTTTTATTTAAATAATTCATTCAAGTGTTTAAAACTAGAATAAAACATCCACTTCAAGTATGCAAATATACATTCCTGTGTATAGTTGACTATATGCGCATGGTACTGATATTCTGAAAGGTTGACTGATGATATGTTTGTCAAATACTTACATTAGGTTGGATTTTTTATTAAGAAATGATACCCATGGGACCATTCTAAGCACACCGGAGTTCCCAAGACTTGTACTTGCAATATTCAAGATTAATGACCAATAGTATATTTCCTAAATATTTACAGTACGTTGGTATATTTATATTAAAAAAATAATATTGACGGTACAATGCCAAATAAAACAGAGGTACTAAGAGTCATATCGACTGTATCAAGCTTAAAAACCCACAGTACGTTGGTCAAATATTTACAGTAAGGTGAATTATTTTATTAGACAATGGTACCGATGGTACCCTTCCAAACACACTGAAGGTATTAAGACTTGTACCAACAATATCCATGCTTAGAATATGCAGGTATCTTTGCTAAATATTTACCATATGGTTGAATTTTTTATTAGCCAATGGTACAACGGTACCGTGCCAAGCATACTGAAAGTACTAAGACTTAAATCTGCATTTAAAATAATCTTATCTTTACAACTAGAATATTAGTCTCGTGTACATATGTCGTTACTTTATTGATAGTTTTATTCAACCTCATCTAACCAATCTTATATCGAGAAAATTTTAACTTAATTCATCATTCAATTATTTAGATATACCAATCAAACCCGTATTATATATTTTTAATATTTTGTGATTTTATTCAGAGAAACTTTTAGATAAACGTTTAGCAAGCTTACGATTTTTAATATTTTGATATTTTTTGTAACGAGTTACAATTGTTAGTTCATAATCTCTTATTTATGGGGTATGAAATCTAATACAACAAGGATATACCCAAAATACATATGGTGCGTCATTCGCAATAGAAAACTATATAAAAATGAGGATACAAATGTCACGTTAATTCAACAACAAACTTCAAATGTAAACATGGACTACTTACATGGATAAAATGATTTTTATTAATAAAATAAAATCCAAAATTTCCCTTTTAAGACATCCAAGGGGGTATATATCGTAATGATAGAAAATTGGAACTCATAACTACGCGGTTAAACCTTGATGCGATCGTAACTCTCAAAAACAGATTTGTCATCCAGTTTTCTATACATGTAGTATGTTTATTGTAATGTCTAATTTCAACGGTCTTTAGTAACTCATTGATACCACTAGATATATGGATATAAACTTTAGCGTTATCCAAAAACTCATCGTAAAGGTACTTTCTAATCATCTCCTACCCATCATGTCATGTTGGTGGTAAAAGTCATACGTAATTGACAATTACGTGCAAGTCATCGTGTTTAATATCGTTAATCATAGTTATAAAAGGTATATAGTAAAATAAAATTTATTTTATTCAACATTTTGGATAACCAGATGATAGTTTAGGACCAATATCGTGTTTGGTTTATTTGATTATTAGAAGTTCACTACGCCTAATCATTCTACTAGAAAATAATATCATAAAAATTCCAACTACGAAAGGTTTATCTCATGAACATATGTAGCCACTAACTTGTGTTACTATTTCGAAATGAACATGCAAAGTATTGCTCCACACCGGCAGAGTTTATAAAATTTTACATAACGAAGGTGCACTTACTTTTCTAGAATCTAACACGCATTTGAAATGAGATTTATCTCATTTAGTGGATGACGCGAATGATAATTTACGTTTAATCGGTCGACCAAGGCTCTAAAAGAGAATATAATTCCAGATAAACTATTTCAAATTATTTTTTTGTAAATATGTTTTATGCGTCATTTATTGTTGGTTTTCCTAACAATGTGAAAAAGGTTTTTTTGAATTTTTATTTTAAAAGTTATGTAGTTGTTATATATGTACATACCATTATATATAACCTCTTGCAATGACCGTCTAAAGATTCTAAAAGTTTTGCAATCTATTTTGTTAATATTTTTGATACCTTCTAATTCATGCACAACAATATCTAAATCAATGTTCGAGACGTTACCTTTGAGTTTGTAGGACACTGTGTGTCCAAATTTGGGTTATGCAGTGTTGTAAAAAAGGTTTAGAACGTCAACTTAACAACCACCTACAAGAAACATGTGCATCACCTAATCGCTTTAAAACAGTCTAAGTTCTGATTAATCACCGTCTTGGATCTGCTTCTCATTATATAATAGGTATTAGGTACCAAACCACCTCGAACTCGCCTAATATTTTAAAACATTAGTTATGCTACAAATCAAATCTTTTTACACGATCCTTTAATTGATTCATGTTGCATCTTCACTAAACGACACACTTTGCAACAAAACAAATTGAAATTAAACTTACTCATACTATCAAAATATTTTAGGTTAGAATGAGTGCTTTCCACCCGGTTAATGATCATGAGCTTGTTAATTTTCCAAGTGGAATACTTATCAATATAAGGAACCAAGATGTTTTGTTGTATTCAATATTTTGAGGATAATATTTGTCACGTGTTGCATCTCATACCATTTTTTTTCAAATTCAAATTTTATCTATAAATACATTATATGATTTCACAAACCCATAAAGCCATCGAAAATGTTTTTATTCTTTTATGTATTTCTTTATATTTGCAAAGACGTCTCGTTGATGTACCATTGACCTATCATTTGTGTTTTTTGGGAAACACTTGTTTAAAATATTTTATTAATGTGAAGTCTCTATCTTTCAAAACCATGGACGGTTCTTCGATGGATTTAGTTACCATCGATGATTGCAAACAACTAATGCCCACATGAATTGTTAACTTTCTTCCTAGACATAAATAAAAATCGATGTAAAAAGTCAAACCGATCAAGGGGAAAATCATGCATGCAATTGCACAAAAATGGACAAAAGCGTGCAAGAACAATGTGCGCAATTTAGACAAAAATCTCGTACAGCAATCGTGTATTCCGGATGCGAGTTTCGATATAAATATTCGCGCGATACATGTGAAATTAATTATAACCAACAAAAATTATAACAATGTACTTCCATGACGGTCTCTACATGGTCCGTCAATATTTTCTATTATTCCCATAGAAAATTATCAAGCTTAGTAAAGTTGTCATAACTTACTCCATTCTCTTCAAAATTTTAAAGATTTAAGGTAGTTTATAATCAAGTTTGTAATCATTTTTGTAATAGTAGTTAGAATGGATTAGTTTATTTTTGAAAAATAGGTTAAGTTTTGTAATTTTAGGTACGAGAGTACTTTAACAAGAGAATAGTAAGAAAAGTTTTCTCTAAAAAACAGTTACATTTCAAGAACTGAACCCTAATCTTATTTCTTCTTCTTCTTCATGGTAACCTTGTGGATCAATCTCTGATCTATGGAGGATGATGCGTTTTCAGCTGCGCTACATCGCCCCGATGAGCTTGACAAACACTTTCCCTCGTTGGCTAATGTCTTTGATAAGTCCAAGATCAGAGATAATCCTGTATTCGAACCTGCAACCAGCAACAACAGAGAACCAGGATTACAGAAAACCTTCGCTGATCTATTTATAAACAAGGAGGTTTCATCGATCCACAAGAATATCATAAGATCATCTGTTAACGATCACACAGAAATTCAGTTTAAAGAATAGGATTTGACTGCTCTTTGATCTAAATCAAGAGTCACTTTAGTTGGCAAATTTGGGAACATAAAGCCTAATTGTTTTAATTGTTAAGGAGTTCTTGGATGGATTCAAATTGAAAGGTGAGTTCAGCATCTCAAACTACGACTTTAGACATATCTTCATTGAGTTAATAGTCTGGGAGGATGTTAAAACTCCGTGGAAAAGAAATGTTTGGCAAGTGGGATCTAAAATTATGAGGCTGTTTATGTGGTCTCCAAAGTTCAATCCTAAGGTTAAGAATCCATCTACCCAGTTCAAATAGATCTCCCCAACCTACTGAAATTCATGTATAGTGAACCTACAATTGCAGAGATTGCTAAATCTTTTGGGACTAACCTAAATATATGGATTCCAAACAAGAATATGGCCTTGCAGAACTATTGTAGAATATAGGTCATTATTGACGTTTCTAAGCAACTGCCAAAAAGAATCAAAGTAAGTTTTGAAACTTACAGTTTTTGGCAAGACCTAGTATTTAGCAGGGTGCCTGAGTACTGCTCTGAATGTTCACACATGGGACACTCTGAGAAAAGCTGCAAGAAAGTTGAGCAAATGATGTCAGCAAAGATAGCTACACCCTCCATTCCTACCCAGATAAACAACACCTTAACTCCTGTGTTTTAGGTAATGAAAAAAAAAAAATACTGTTAAATTCATAATTGTTAATGATAAGCAGTTGTCTAAGGAAAAGATTGAAATGAACCAAGAAAGTACAGTAAACCCACCAGAAGGTCTTACCAATAATGAGCTAATCGTTGCTCTTCACATGTTGGACATGAAGGTGAGCTCCAACAAAGAGTCTTCCTCTCAACAGCAGATGCAGTCTGTTTCCTCTTCAATCAAGATCACATCGATAAGTCTTCCTTCTTCTCCAATTCACAAGCAAAGGAAAGCTAAGAACAAGAAAAACAAGAAAGTTAGAACCACGAATACCAAGGGAATAATTTGCTCCAAACTTTTGCAACATAAAAATGCTGTAAAAACCAATAAAGATTCTAAATGACGATAAACATTCTGAATTGGAATGTTCCGTGGAATCGGGAACAAGCTTACTCAAGCCAGAATAAAGTCATTGAAAAGAATCAGAAAATTAAAATTTCTCGCAATCCAGGAGCCTATGGTCAGGGAAGCAAAGATTGAATCTATTGCAAGAAAGCTTGGTTTTCAAGGCTATACCAACAATGTGAGAAGCAAGGTGTGGGTTATGTGGTCTGGTGAATTTTTGGTGGATACTGTTATTAATGAGGATCAATACTTGCATCTTAGGGTAAAACACAGCTCTCTGCCTAGGGAATTTGTGGTTACTGCTATCTACGCTAAGTATACGAGAAGTCTACGTAACATTCTCTGGGATAGTTTGAGAGAGGTGGAGACTGAGGACAAGGAATGGCTTTTGTGTGGAGATTTTAACACTATAGCTGATCCAACTGAACAGCTTCATTGTTCAACAAGCTGCTCAGCTAGCATGGATGATTTTAATGCTTTTCTTCTTGATTGTAATCTTATTGATGTTGGCTATACTGGTCATAAGTTCACATGGTCTAATAGGAGACAGAGAATGAGGCTTGATAGAGTGATTATCAACAATAACTGGTTATCCTACTTTGATAATACTACAATATCTCATCTTGCTAAATCTTGTTCTGATCATTCTCTTATTCTTATTAAAATCTTTACGTCAACTATCAAAAGAATATCTTCTTTCAAATTTCTAAATATTTGGTGCAGGCATGGTGATTTCTACAAATTTGTGGAGAGTTGCTGGTCAATGGATTACAACGAGACTCCTATCTTCAAATTCTGGGCTAAACTCAAGCACCTAAAAGCTAGACTAAAAGTTTGGAATAAAACTGTCTTTGGGAATATTTTTGAAGCTATTAAGAAGCTTGAGGAGGAAATTATTGATCTGGAATTTAAGGCTGCTAGTTCTAATGATGCTTAAGCCTCTAATAAGCTTAAAAAGGCTAATGAAAAGATGTTGCTTCTACTGGACATGGAAGAGGACTACTGGGCTCAAAAGTCTCACACTGACTGATATAGGGATGGGGAGAGGAACACTGCCTTCTACCATAACTATGTCAAAAGAAAAGTTAAAAGAACTAGGATTGATAAAATCTGGAGTGGTGATAATTGGGTTGAGGAGGAAAAGACTATTGGTGAGTCAACTGTAGAGAATTTTAAGGCTCTTATTGCTGATTTACCTAACCCATGGTATCCCAACCTTTTGGAGGAGGTTATTCCTAAATTGGTCAGTAATGAGGAGAATGAATTGTTAATGAAAACTCATGATGATAATGAAATTTGTGAAGTGATAAAAAATCTTAATACTAATGTGGCTGATGGGCGATGGGTTCAACGGAATATTTTTCAAGCATTGCTGGGCCATTATAAAGGTGGATCTATATAATGTTATTAGATGTTTATTTCAAGGTGGTGATTTTCCTATGGGCTTATTCTCTACGGTTCTCTGTTTGATCCCTAAAAATGTGAATCCTAAAAGTTGGAAGGATTATGGGCCCATAAGCTTAACAACGTTTTTAAGCAGAATAATTTCTAAAATTGTAAACCTCAGGCTCTCTACGTTTCTTCCTAAGCTAGTCTCTGTTGAACAATGAGATTTCATTAAAGGTAGAAGCATCCATGATAATATTATGATTGATCATGAGCTTTCGATGGATCTTAATGCTAAAACTAGAGGTGGAAATGTTCTTTTGAAAGTAGACGTGGACAAGGAATTTGACAAACTTGATCATACATTCATCCTCAGTGTTCTACAGGCGTTTGGGTTCAGTAAAGAGTTCATGAAGCTAATTGAGAGGAATATTATAAACTGTCAGTTTTCAGTTCTGGTAAATGGCATGTCTCAAGGGTATTTCAAGTCTAACAAGGGGCTTTGATAGGGCTGATGAGGGAGAATAAAAGACGTATGGAAAAACTGTAAGGAAGTATTTTTATTAGAGAAATATTGTAAAAAGTACAATAGAAGTAGTTATTATGAATAAGCGAAAAAGTATAGAGACTAAATATGTAATAAGTGGGAATTAAAGCGTGCGGGGCCCGTTATTATACTAAAAAGGACCTCACACGAGTTGATAGATTTGGTTGAATAATATAATATTACTTTCTCTCTCTACTTGGTTTAACTCTCACTTTCTGTCTCTAGAAATATATTCTATCAAATAATTTTCTACAGTTTGGACCCTCAAACATTCTCCTAACACAAAATTACCCATGACATACTTCTTAATTCATCAGTGGCGCCGTCTGTGGGAAACGAAGATTGTTCTAACGACGATCGTTTTCTGGAAATTGTTCCTAATCAGAGCGGAATCATGGAAAAACAAGGGGATGATTTTGTCAACGATTGCGAGGAGAATCTTGTGGGGAACACTTATCAAAATGATATGGAATACGAGGCACATGGAGGCCAGCGCGTCGGAGAAACCTTTGACGACTCAGATCTGCTGGCTCGAAGGAATGAGCTATTACTGTAGATTGAAATATTGAGGGCAGAAAAGGAAACTGTTCAGGCAAATCTTTGTTCTGAGGTAAGAAGAGAACCTGACAGTGGAAAAGAAGAGCGAGAAACCGACTTTCATCCTAAAAATAGAGATGATAGATATAGAGGTCATGAACGACGTTCTTCGAGGAGGAAAGGAAAGCGTCGCTTGGAATCTTCTGATTCAAGTGATTATTTTTGCTACAGCTCACCAGAATCGTCTCCGAGGAGGAGTCACAGAAAGAAAAGATATGGTCGAAAGCATGGAGACCACCGAAGGGGAAGGAGTTTGGAGAGAAAATCTCCGAGGGAAAAGAATTATCACACTCATACTAATGAGAAAGGTTATGACCAAATGAATTTTCCCTTAGGGAACCAACATGTCGATCATCGGAATTCAGAGTGGCAGCATCAGTATACTCTGCAGTCCGAGGAGGGACTTTATTTTCCAACCCATGAAAATTTGAGAGCAAATGTTTATAGGACGAGTCATAATTGGAGAGCTTCTCCTCTATCCTCGGAAATTCTGGCAGGAAACCTCCCAAAACACTTTGACATTTCAAAGCTAGAAACGTTTGACGAGACGCAGGATCCTGATAATCACATCGAACAATTCAAGAATTTCATGATTAATTTCGATGATGACGATAAATTGCTATGCAGAGCGTTTTTCTCAGAATTTCAAAGGGGTAGCTTCCAAGTGGTACAACAGGCTTCCGCAGAGCTCGATGAAGAATTTCGACATGTTCTGGAATATCTTCAAGCAACACTTTGTGGGGAGCAAGAAGTTTCGAGCCAATGATGACACGATAATCTATTGCAGGCAAAACGTTGGAGAAAGCTTGAATAATTACACCAATCGATTCGTTAAAACAAAAACCGACATGGAGTATTGTAAAGATTCTGTGGCGTTGGTGGCGTTTAGGATGGGGCTTCTCCCCGGACTTTTAAAGGATACGGTAGCAGAAAGTCAGGCAATGACTTTTGGGGCATTATTGGATCAAGTTGAGAAAAGAATTTTAGTGGATGAGACTCAGGCATCCGAGAAAGGATCAAGCGATCAGCTAGAGCATAACCAATTTCAAAGGACTGAGTCTAGAAATTAAGGGCCACGAACTAGTGCTCCAGCCAAGGTTGCGAGTCAATATTCGCCGAGAACGAGAACAAACCAGCAAAACTATAGTCACCAACAAAACTACAACCAAGGAAGGAGGCCAATCTCGAACAAATGGATTCGTCCGGAATATTTTACGGAGTTGACATAAAATGTGGCCACGATATTTGATATGGCAAGATCAACAGCGTAGTTCAGAAAACCTTTTCCAATTCAAACTCCGAGGGAAAGCAGACGTGCTAACAGGTTCTGTGAGTATCATGAGGATATTGGACATGACACTAAGGAATGCATAGCTTTGAAAAAAGAAGTGCAAGCTTTGATTGAAAATGGAATGTTGTTAGAGTTCGTGAAAAAGCACACCCAGAAAAATGCTGCAATAAAGGTTGTCCCGAAAAATGCTGACACAACAATGATGATTTCTGAAGAGGTTGATGTCTTCGATGTTGAAGAGAAGTATCTGGATTCTACGGAAGGGAGAAAATAACGTGAACATGGTAGAGGCGATTATTCCGAAGGGAAAAGTAAATGACTTGTGTGCTTTTTTCGAATCACTAGCTATCTTCGGAGGAGATACTATCGCCGGTAATTCTAATAGTTTGCGGAAAAGACATATGGTGAACCTTACCACGCAGATTAAGCAAGATTTTCTGTGCAGATGCATCGTTTACACTCCTCCATCATATGCTTTGACGATGATGATATGAGGAATATATCGGGTCTATATGAATATGCGGTGGTTATTGTTGCGGGTATAGTCGGAGACCAAGTTCAGAAGATACTTATTGACACGGGAAGTTCTGCAAATATTTTGTTTATGAGTACCTACATGAGAATTTTTGACCTGCCTGTCATACGACGATCCGACAGAACTATAGTGGGCTTTACGGGAGCAACAACAATAGTCGTTGGAGAGTTTCAGTGTGTGGTGGAGTTAAGTCGTGGGCCGTTTAAGAAGGAAGTTGAAGTATTTTTCATAGTGGTAGACGCACCAACTTCGTACAATGCAATTCCGGGTTGCTCTTGGCTGTCCAGGATGCACGATGTTATCTCTACGATACACCAGTATCTAAAATATGTTGTAGGGAATAATATAGGGACGATCAGGAGCAGCCAGAAGATGGCTCGAGAATGTTATCAGATAGCTTTATCCTCGAAAGGAATTCGGAGAGAAGTGTCAGAGAAGGCATAGCAGTTAAAGGGGACTCCTTCGGAAATCACTCCCTGTGATGATCTGAGGGAGGCCCCCAGATTTTTGGTTCCGGATGAAGATCATCAGGATCATAAGTTCAAAGAAGGAATTTTTTTGAAGATTGGAGTAAAACTTTCTTTTGAGTTCAGAGAAAAGTTGATTGCATTTTTGTTAACAAAATTAAATATGTTTGCTTGGTGTGCACATGATGTTATGGGAGTACCACCAGAGATAATATGTCATAAACTCGCAGTACGACAGGATGTTCGACCGATTGTATAGAAAAGAAGGCCAGTTTCTCAGGAAAAGTCTACAACTATTCTCTCAGAGGTGGAACGGTTATTAAACATAGGCCACATTCGAGAGTTGCAATACCATGTATGGGCCTCGAATCCGGTCTTGGTTAGGAAAAAGAATGGAAAGTGGAGGATGTGCATGGATTTCACAGACCTGAACAGAGCTTGTCCCAAAGATCCTTTTTCGGTGCCTCGAATTGATCAGTTAATGGATTCTACTTCGAGCAATCGTTTATTGTCTTTCATGGATGCTTATTCAGGATATAATCAAATCAGATTAGATGCAAAAGATGAAGAAAACACGTCGTTTATCACTGGGAGAGGATTATACTGTTATAAGGCCATGCCATTTGGCCTAAAAAATGCAGGGGCGACTTATCAGCGTTTGGTCAACAAAACCTTTGAGGAGCAAATTGGCCGAAATGTAGAAGCTTAGATCGATGATATGTTGGTAAAAAGTTTGTAGGATGAAGATAATTTCTTTGACTTGGAAGAAACTTTTAATAATCTGAGTAAAGTCAATTTGAAATTACATCCAGACAAGTGCATTTTTGGGGTACGATCGGGGAAGTTCCTTAGCTACATGATAAGTGAAACGGGCATCGAAGCTGATCCAGAACAGATAAAGGCTTTGACAACTATGATGCCACCTCAGAATATTAAGGAAGTCCAGATTCTTACAGGGAGATTGGCAGCATTAAATCGGTTTATTTCTCGGTCATCGGATAAATGTGCACCTTTCTTTAAGGTCCTACGAAATGCCAGACAGTTTAGTTGGACTGAGGAATGTTCAGTTTCTTTTCACCAGATTCAAGAATATTTGATGTCCCCGGAGATACTCTCTAAGCCTCTAGTGGGGGAGAAGTTGATCGTCTATGTGTCGGTTTTAGATTATGCAGTCAATTCCGTTTTACTTCAGGAAAAGGTCGATAGGTTAAAGCTAATTTATTACATCAACAAAAGTTTGCTAGATGTTGAGAAATGGTATCTTAAGTTGGAAAAGTTAGCTTTGGCCTTGGTAACAACTGCTCGAAAAATGAGGCCATACTTCCAAGCCCACCCTATTGTGGTTCGAACAACATTCCCCTTAAAATGTTTGTTACAGAGGCCGGATATATCTGGGAGGATGACAAAATGGTCAGTTGAACTGAGAGATTTCGACATAATATTCGAGCCTCAGACGGCAATAAAAGCTCAGGTTTTGCCTGATTTCTTGGTCGAATTCCACTCAGAGAGGGACGATATGGAGATTTTTTTACCACTCATGTAAGACATAATGGTTGGTTTGAACGGATGAGGGGTCGAATAATTTCGGAAGTGGTGCAAGAGTCTAATTAATTTCCCCGGAGGGAATAACCATGTTTCAGGCTATTCGATTCGGTTTTAAGACAACTAATAATGAGGTAGAGTATGAGGCAGCATTGGCAGGGTTACGATTGGCTCAAATATGTGGAGCCAGAAAGGTTAAATTGATTAGTGATTCACAGTTGGAGATAAATCAAGCTTTGGGAGAGTCAGAAGCGATAAAAGATAAGTTAGTCAAGTATTTGAAAGTGTTGAAGAATTTGACCTCTGAGTTTGATGAGGTTCAGTATGAGCATGTTCGAAGGGAGGCAAATATCATCCCTGACTCATTAGTAGCAGCTTCGCGATCGGAATGCCATCCATGGGTCCTAATTCAGGAGTGTCCTTCGATTACCAGCAGTATGGAGCATTCGATGAATGTGGAGAAAGAAAGCAATGTGATCACGAATTATTGGAGGTCAGAAGTCGTGGACTTCATTGAAAAAGATAGCTTACCAACAGAAAAGTCTGAGGCTGTGAGGATCAGGTTTAAATCCCATGGATACATTCTTTTAGGAGGAATCTTGTATAAGAAATCCCTAAGCAGACCGTTACTTAGATGTTTGGCTAAGGACAAGTCGCAGTTTGTCCTATCAGAGTTGCATGACGGGGAACGATCAACCCATTCTGGATATAAAGCGTTAATTCGACGAGTATTTTTGGCTGGTTATTATTTGCCGACCATCTCTTCCGATGCGAAAGAGTTGGTGAGGCGGTGTGATACGTGTCAAAGATATGCCAACATCATACATAAGTCGGGGGTGCCCCTAGAGAGTATTTCAGAAGCAGTGTCGTTCGATAGGTGGGGCATTAACTTAGTTGGGCCCCTACCAATGCATCTGGTAGGAGACAAACGATAATAGTAGCAGTTGATTATTTTTCCAAGTGGGTGGAAGCAGAACCTTTAGTAGGAACAAAAGCAAAAGATGTTATCAAGTTCATTGTCTCGAATATTTGTTGTCGCTTTGGGGTGCCGATAAATATTACAACGGATAATGGGCCTCAATTCGATAACAAGGAATTTAAAAGCTTTTGTCTTTCCAGGGGAATACAACAATGTTTTTCTGCTCCATTCCATACTCAGGCCAATGGTCAAGTGGAAGTGACCAATCAAACGATTTTGGATGGATTGAAGAAGAATTTGGAGGGTAAGGCTGGGAAATGGCCCGATTATTTTGCAAGAAGTATTGTGGGCTTATAGAACAACGCTTCGAACGTCCACTGCTACATCTCCATTTGCCTTGGTGTACAGAATGGATGCGGTTGTCCCCTCGGAAATTGTTTTCCCATCATACCGTGTGGCAGCTTATGCAGAAGATTCGAACGATCAAAGCAGAACACTGGAATTAGACTTGGTGGAAGAAAAGAGACGAAGAGCGCAGTTAAAGTCTTTGCATTATCAAACATTGATGCGGAGTAGGTATGCTTCGAGAGTAAAGCAAATAGATTTTTAGAAGTTGAACTTTCTTGAACTCTGTCAGAAGTTTCTCTTGAGTCTCCGTCTTCTTTTGGTAAAGATCCCTCTCTTCCTGGCAGCATTTTTCGATGAGAAGGACGTAATTTTCAGAGGCAGACAATTTTTCAAACAGTGCATCCACCTGCCTCTCTAAAATAGAGTGTTGTTTCTTTGCCTCTTCGAGTTGGGCAGAAACAAAGGAAGCCTTGAACTTGTAATGGTTTTTCCAGTCTTCCAGATGCTGCATTTTTCTTCTCATGTTGACAGAAGCATGCAGTAGTTTGCGAACACTTAGCGAAAACTCATCATTCCGAGGTATCTCGAAGGAGCTAGTAGGAGAGCCCATTGCTGTGTGATCAAAATCCAAAGACTTGCCAACTAGAATATTGGGGTCAACATTTTGAGGAGGATCGCTTCGGAAATTGGGAGCGGTGCTAATATGGGAGAATTCTCAGCAGGAGAAGGACTTCAAGTTTGGGTAAGAGGAGAATTGGGTGTCTGACCTGAATTTTCTCTAGCCTATTTTTCTGGGTCAGTCGCAACATCTTAGGCCCAAATCCTCGGAGATTTCCGGGACATCATCTTGTGTTTTAATGTCCTCAGATGTTTCTTGGATGGGTTCCAAAACAACCTTTTTCTTAGTTTATTTTATCTTGGCTTCTTTTTTCTTGATGGGGCGGATAAATTTTTTCGGAGGGGAAATGGTAATGGGAATTACAGTGTTTGTCGATGAGGTTGGCTCCTGGATAGCAGCTAATCCTTCAGAGTCTGACTGAAGGTTCTTTGTGGACACTTCCTCGTCGGAGTCATCAAGGTGACTTTTAGCACGCGAGCGCTTTGGAAGATAAATGACTATATGTTTCTTGTTCACTCGATCAAAGATTTCTTGTTGAGAGGGAGGGGTCATTAATTCTTTCAGGGTCAGCCGGTGGAGGGGATTCAGCCTCCAGAGTCTACTTCTGGCCAAGTTATTATTCATAAAGAACAGGTGGAATTTGTTGTTCCAATTTTCTTTGGCCCACTCGCTGAGTTTAGTGAAGACGGTGGTGGCACTCTCTACACAGTCTGCGTATGGCTTCGAAACTCCAGTCATAGCTACAAAGAATGTAGGTTAGTAAATCATTATTCGAGGAAAGATAAAAGAAGAAGTTAATAGACTTACATTTGTTGGTCCACAAGAGAGACAAATTGTGTGGATTCGAAGGAGTGGACTCATATCCTGTCTCCCAATGTCCAGAAAAGTAGACATATTGTTGCCTCCATTTCTTGTCAGCTTCCAGCAAGTCTTTCAATACTTTTTGTCCTCAACCAAAAGTTAATGAGTAAAATGGAAAAAACGGATTCTTGGCCAGGCCAGATAATCCGATGAGCTCTTCTAAGGAAAATTTGTTGCCCGAAATCCTTGAGGCCATGGTACATGCCATGAGTGTGAACCACATGTTTGGACCATCTTGTGAAGGGCAGAGGTCGATTTTGGCAAAGTATTCAATAAAAAATGGATCTAAGGGATACCTTAACCCACAATTCATGATTTCCGTATAAACAACTAATTCGTCATCCCTAACTGATAAAGGAGTCTCACCTTCCGAGGGGAATCTAATGTTGATGTACGAGAGGATGCACCATCGGGTCCTCAGCATGGTCTCTTCCGAAGGCGAAAAGTATTTATAGGAAATATTGTGAAGATTTGCTAAGATATTGCAAGGATTGGGGGGCTACTGATTAGTGTTACACATGAGAATAAAAAGATATTCGAAGAGGCATTTTTCAGCTAAAGGAAATTCGAAGAGGCATTTTTTAGCTAAATGAAATTCGAAGAGGTATTATTCGAGGACAGTTAGAGAATAAAATGGTATTTGAAGAGGTACATTTTCGAGGAGAATTGGAACGAATAAGATAAAGTTCAAAGATGTCGTCACAATCCTAGTCAAAATATTTTTACTAGGACTGGGGGGCTAATGATGAGGGATAATAAAAGACGTATGGAAAAATTGAAAGGAAGTATTTTTATTACGGAAATATTGTAAAAAGTACAACAAAAGTAGTTATTATGAATAAGCGGAAAAGTATATGGACTAAATATGTAATAAGTAGGAATTAAAGCGTGTGGGGGCTGTTATTATACTATAAAATGACCTCACACGAGTTGATAGATTTGGTTGAATAATATAATATTACTTTTTCTCTCTACTTGGTTTAGCTCTCACTTTCTCTCTCTAGAAAGTTACCCTAACAAAGAATTTGCTACAGTTTGGACCCTCAAACATTCTCGTAACACAAAATTACCCCTGAGCTATTTCTTAATTCATCAAGGGTGACCCTTTGTCACCCAGTCTGTTCATTCTAGCCCAAACTACCTAATTCGAAGCCTTAAAAAGAATAACGCTATGGTGGACTCTAAAAATTATAAAGTCAGAGGAGATGTAAATTTATCTTGTCTTTGTTTTGCAGATGACATCCTAATTTGCTGCAATGGCTCGTCTATTTCTGTAAAAAAAACAATAGAGATAATAAATCAGTATGAGGAAAGATCATGGCAATTAGTCAATAAATAAAAATCAAGGTACATTACTGCTAAGAACTTTTCTACTCACCAGGCTAATAAAATTGAAACTATTCTGGGTTTTAAGCATTGTAATCTCCCCTTCAAATACTTGGGAGTTGTTATCAACAATAAAAAATGCATCATTGATTTTGATGGTTTAATTGCAAAGACTACTAGTAAACTTGCAGAATGGGACAACAAAACTCTATATGCTGGTGGAAGACTTGTTTTGGCAAAGCATGTCATAACTACGTATCATATGCTTTATTGTCAGCACACTGAAATCCCAAAGTCTACTATAAAAAGGCTTCAGACTTTTTACAACAGGTTTCTATGGGGCTCTAACTCCTATAGGAACATTACTCACTGGTGTAAATGGTCTAAAGTTTGTAAAAACTATGAGGAGAGAGGGTTTAAATTTAGAAAGATTGAAGACATGACTGCTGTTTTCTCTGCTAAACTTTGGTTTGCTCTGAGAAAACAAGACTCTCTATGGGCTACTATTACTAAAGCCATTTACACTAAAAATCAGCATCCTATGTTGGTTTCCTTACCTTCTAAAAGTTCTAATGTGTGGAAAAGGTTATAGAAAATAAGGGGCATGGCTGACAAGTATGTTTTTTGGCATATTGGTAACGGTAAGGTAGATTTGCAACTGGACAATTGGTGTTCTAAAGAGGCTCTCATCAGTCTAAGCTCTCATGGTGAATTTGATACTAAAGCAACTTGGAATGAATTCAGGGATAATGGTACAGTTTCCAACCTGTATGCAAAAACCTGAAATAGTGTTATCCCTCTCAAGCATTCATTCATGCTTTTGGAGGGCCTTAAAAGGCTGGGTTCCCACTGACAGTATCCTGCAAAAAAGAAACCTGCAATTAGCTTCAAAGTGTACTCACTGTAACAATTACGAAGATACAAGTCATGTCTTTGTAAAATGTCAGAAAGCTTGGACAATTTGGAATTACTTTGCTGCCTATCTCAGAATCCACATTACTAGATCCATGATCCTTCCACATTTGGTTAGGTCATGGTACTGGTCTACTGGGAAAAAGGTTCATATTCGTATTATTCTTCCCTCTATAATTGTTTGGGTTATCTGGCAGACCAGAAATAAAAAGAAAATGGAGGACGTTAATTCTAGCTCAATGGATATGATTAATTCAATCATATAGATTATTACTCGTTTGGACAGATCGGGTCTCCTCAAGAAGAGACACTGGGGTAGGGATCTCGATGCTGGCTTATCTATGGGAAGTGTTAATCAGTACAACAAATCCTATTTACCAATTGCATTGAAGTGGAAGAGTCCTAAATTGGGTCGATATAAGCTTAACGTTGAGGGTGGCTGTTCTATTATGGGTGAATGCTTTGGTGGAGGCTTGGTCAGGGATCATGAAGGGAAGATCATATTCGCCTATGGGAATGTATATGGGAAGGGAAGTCCTTTAATAGATAAAGCCAAGGCCATGATAGATGGACTTCAACTCTGTTACGACAAGGGCATAACTACGCTGGACATCGAAATGGACGGTCTGGTCTTAGCTCAAATGCTTCTCACTGACAGAGCTCCATGGTTTTTTAAAGCTCTACTCAGCTGCTGTTACAGGTTAATCTCATCGAACATGAAGGTTATCCATGTTTTTCGAGAACAGAACGAATCTGCTGATTTTATGGTCAAGTATACTTCAGAATCCAAAAAGAACTCTTATTTCATCGGAAACAGAGTCCCAAATGGTCTGAGAGCTATAACATTACTTGAAAGTCTGGGGCTTTGCTATATTAGAGCCACCCCAGACAATGAAGAAGTCGAGTTAAACTAGTGGTTACCTGGATTTCTGTCTTCGTGTTCCTCTTCTGCTCTGTCTGGTTCATCTCCTCTTCGAACAGCCGGTTGCATGCAAGGGCCCATAGGTTTTCTCCGATTTGAAAAGGGTTCTCATCGATTGAGTTTTCTTCTGAGGTTCTATGGAAGACTCAAGGTCTTATGGTTTTCTCAGCTAGGAAATGACCCTTAGATCGAGTGGTTCTCTCATGGTAGTCGCTGGTTTTCTGAAGGAAGATTCATTAAGGGTCTCTGGGTTTCAATGTTTTATTTGCAGGTAATGAAGTATCGACGAGGATCTGGTTGGTCTATTTGAAGCTGAAGAATTGTTTGTGTGATTCAAGCAAATGATCGTGCTGAATTTTGGTGAAGAAAAAGGAGAGCTAGGGTTCTGTTTTGGGGCTAGAGTTAAATTGTGTACGAAGTGATTTCCTTAGTCTTAAGTTGCTAGTGCAGCTGCTTTGTTGGGCCGATTTTCATTAATAAATAAGGCCCGGTTGATGGTAGGAGAAAAAAATATCATTGTTAGAAAAAAAAAAAATTTGATCCAACAATCTCGATATAACATAGCCATTATATTAGTTGCCTTGTCGGGTATTTGTACGGTAGGAGAAAGCGAGATTGTTTGTTTGTTCGAGAGAGCGTGTTGTCACCACGTGAAAGGTTCTCTTTCTTCCCATTGTCGTGTCTCTCTCCTCACCTTTTCTGCTCTATCATCTTTCCTCTCATTTTCCCACCAACCAAACAAGCACTTAAACTAGCCTTATAATAATAAAAACCTTCTAAGTTGACCTTATTGTTCGAAAATGGCAATGGTAAATATCCCCCCTCTTTCTCGTCTTCAAGCTTGTGTTTCTCTTCTTCCCATTTCTTCGTACTCCATTTCTTATCCAGTAGCTTCTAGAAGGAATCCCAATCAGTTCTTCTTGCGAAATGCAAAACCCAAAAGAAATTTTCCCACCAAATCTTATTCAATGAAGAATGAGATTGTAAGTGAAGAAATAGTTAAACACCAAGTAAAAGAAGAAGAAGCTTATTTGGACAAGAAAGAGACATTCTTGTATTCCTTCACTCCTCTGCCTTTGCTGTCTCTGGCTGCTCTTCCTGGAGGTACGATTTTCTATATATAATAATAAGAATGTATCATCTATCTGATGCTTTTAGACATTGAAGTATATTATTTGGACAACAGCTGGAACTCTTAAGTCTGTTTTTGGTCCCTTTGCTGAAATCGTCAAGACACTTAATCTTCCTGACTGGCTTATACACTGGGGTCATCCAGGCAACATGGTATAACTACAACATCTCTTCTATCTCTTTCATGTTATGTTTGATTTTGACGACTGTTACTCCTTCGGCTCAGTAGGAGAATTCATTACCCTGACTTTAATTTGTTACATTGTTAGTCCTTCATAAACAAGGAGAGTCCTGGGAGTTGTAGTGTTACGTAAGATACACTGCGACCATAAGTGTAAAGTTTTGAAGTCATATGGCTAACTTCTTGAATGTCTCATAGTCTTGGGGACTAACCAACCATTAAGGACAATCTTTGCCTATTGTTCTGTGGTCTATATAAAAGTAATGTCTATGTTTTAAACATTGGCGTATATCTGATCCGCAGGCAGTGGTGCTCTTCGCCATGGGTGGTTATGGAACTTATTTGGGCTTCCGTATAAAGTTTTCTGATGACGTGGTAAGGTTATCGGTTAAGTACGAGCTTTGTTGATTGTATCGTACAATATTTTCTTTTTTGTAAATGTTATTGAAATGGTTTTAGGAGGAGAAGGCTAAAGCTAAAGACTTGCATCCTAAGCTATTAGCAGGCATGTTTTTCTTCTTTGCACTTGGAGCCACTGGTGGCGTTACATCTTTGCTTACTTCAGACAAACCCATTTTCGAGAGGTGTGTTTCCACGTTAACTTTTATAATTAGTTATCAGTCTTTAGAGGGTCTCGAAAAGTTAGACTTTCTCTACTATTAGCTCTAATTATATGCTGGGATTAGTGTTGAGACGAAGTATACTAAGAGGTTATATGGTTAGTCTTGTTTTTAACTCAGAAAGTTAGACTTTCTCGACACTCTTGTTTTTAACTTGATAGTTAGTCTTCGATCAGCACGAAACAACTTTTCCTAAAAACCATCTTTTCTGTTTGCTTATATTAAAGTAGGCTCTTCATCAGTCTACATTGTACACCAAACAACTCCTAAAATGAGTATAAGGTGTGGAACAATCCGACCTATGAGTGAGTCACTCAGATCTGCTAGGAACTAAATCGAAAAGAATATTTCCCGGACTAAATATCTTGGAATCCACATATTCGAGACCATGGTCACATTTTCAGTAAGTAAAAAGCAAACTGATCTATTTTGTTGAATCGTTTTGCAGTCCACATGCTGTAACTGGCATCATTGGCCTTGCTCTATTAACATTACAGACCATTTTGCCTTCTTTGTTTGAGGTAATAGTAATGTTAAACTAATTACTTCCCAGTAAACAGTATCCGAATTGATAATTTTTTTGTCTGATCTTCTGCTGTTGATTTTTTGGAATGAAAATGTAGGGTAATCCGGGACTAAGGAATGTTCATGGAATCTTAGGTAGCGGGATCATGACACTTTTTGTAGTCCATGCTGCTCTTGGACTTCAACTAGGCCTCAGTTTCTGACCGAAATCTTCTTTTTTGATTGGAGAACTTGCTTAAACCTAGTCATCACTTTTATGCACAAACTAAACAGAAACATAAACTGAGTCTTATGAATGTTCCGAACAAGAGGAATGGTTTTTTTTTTCTTGTGTAAATGTTCCGATACTTCTTTTTATACTCCAATATTGAAGTCTATTAATGTCATTGAATCATGTTGGAACTAGAGGTAGCAACTTTTGTGTATTGGATTGTGTCCAAATTCAATTAGGCCGATAATTAGCATGGATTTGGAATGCTGTTAAGTTCTTGATCCGAAAACGACACGCATTCTAAGCAGACGAGTGTGAATGTCTGATAGCTTTTGTCACAGCAAGCCTCAATCTGGAAGTTGTGCGGTTGTGCCTGAAACTGATCAACATATGACAATCTGCACCTCTTTCAATATGCTTGATTATCACTGTTGGTTTTCAAAACATATAAAACATCAAATTATCATCCGATTGGTTTCAAATTGCTCCAAATCTTGGTATCACTAGAATGAGATCATGATATCCAATATTATATTCATTCCAACAAGTTACAATGTAGCTTAAAGACACAAAAGAGCATTTTCAAAACATAAACATTTTTGTTGGGGTTCAAGAATGCAGCCATAAGCGATCATGCAACCTCTCTTCTCCGGTACCAAACATCTCATCCACCCGATCACCATCTCTGTAGAAATGGAACGTTGGTGTGTATCGAATGTGTTGCGTTGTTTCCGGGCACTGATCGATATCCGCGTACACAAACTTAACCTTGGGGAAACTATTACTCAGCCGACAGAATGTAGGTAACATTTGGCTACAAACTCGACACCTATAATAACATATAAAAAAACACTAGTACTGGAGTTTTAATCTTTACAAAAGGAAATAGTTCAATTGATCCGATAAACTAACATTAAACTCTAAATTTAACACTTGTATCATCAAATTAATTATTTACATAGTCAGTGAGGCATAACATCAAACACTTGGTATGCATTTTGTTTTACTACTTTAAAGTTACGAAAAGAATTATACTAACCATGATGCTCCATAATTGATAACTGCCTGCAAATTCATTGAAACCCAAATAAAAACACAGGAAGCTCGAGATTAATGAATTTAAAAAGCGAAATATAGAGTTTACCGGAGTTCCGGAAGATTTGATATTGTGAAGAATGTCTGTGAGGTTTTGATCACTTGAGGAACTCTTGAGATTTCCATGGCGATTGGGTGGTAATATCAAGCCGGTGCCTTCTAATCCTGTCTTTGCGTCGTCTTTGCTGCCACTGGAATCGACCTCACTCTCCATTCTGAGAGTTTATCTCCGATAATTTTGTAGCCTCTGGTTTCTTCACTTCAAGATTTTGTGCTTTCACAATTTTTTTTAGGATAAATTACAATTTATTCATGGGAAGGTTAAAAAAAAGTCACATTTTGTTAAATTTTTATATCTCAATTCCAAATTTTGGACAAATTTATCCATCATATAAAAACAAGTTATATAAGGTTTTTGATAGATCTCTCATCATTTTCGGTTTTTCTTTTGAGTTTTCAAGTTTAAGTTTCAAAATAAAAGGATATGGTGAGACATCTAACGGTTTTTTTTCCTATCGTGGCCCTACATCTATTCGTATTTAACTAAATTATATTTTCTTGGTATAAAAAACAAAATAGAATGAATGTTTACCTGGGCATACTCTCCTCAAATGATTAAATAATTATTTTTGTTAAACTATATTTAAATTATGGATAACTTTGTAAGTGACCAACATGTCTTAAAACGGTCAGTGGTCTTATATTTGCTAAGAAATCCATATCCGTCTCGTGAAATAATAATCAACCAGGATGTGCTTGATGGATTCAAAAGCGTTATTGCAAATGGCACAATCAAAAGATTTACCGAAACCCCAAACATTGAGCATTTCTCGAGTGGAGAGTTTGTCCTTAATAGTCAGCCAAGTAATGAAAGAGTGCATAGGGATGTTAAATTTGTTCCAGATCGAGGAGGCTCAATGCACTTTTCGAGCAACAGGTCTAATAAAATTGTATGTACCGCTTATAGAGAAATGGTAACAACTCTGATTTGGAATCCAATGGAAGACATCATCTGGATCAGACGGGGGGTATGGGGGGGAGTGAGTTAATAGCATCATTGTTTCAAGAAAATTGTGTTATGGTACCTTCTACCTGAACGAATCTGAAAGGGTTTGTAAAAAGCCAATGATCATACTAGATAGAGGTAAAGTTACCATTGACAACCGAAACTTTATAAAGGCTAGCAGCAAGGGTTCTGAGTTTGAGAATTTTCCTCCACCCCAGCTCGTGGAAGAGCCCATTTGGAGGCTCCAAAGGTTTTTATCTTTTATCTTTTCAGAGATAATCCATCGGGCCCAAATTCAGGCATGATTGTTCGTCAAGATGGACCAAAAGCTCTGAAGGACGACCTCCTGATTCCAAACCTTGAGGTTTAGGATCCCAAGGCCGCCCTCATCTATAGGCATGGTAATTTTATTCCAAGCAACTTTTGCACCAATGACTTTTATCTCAGATCCTGACCGGAGGAATCTTCTAAAAAGTTGTGATAGCTTATTCAACACCCGTATATGAAGGATGAGAACTGACGACCAATAAACTTGGCTGACGAAGATGACATATTTTAACAATTGAAGTTATCTAGCATATGAGAGGTGACTGGAAGTCCAAGAATTGATTTTGTTGGTGACTTTGTGAAACATCGGTCTACAATCATTGTAAGACAGTCTTGAAGTAATTAGTGGCACGTTGAGGTATCCAACGAGGAGTGTTCCTTTAAAGAATCCAAGAGTAGAGATAATGTTGCACCACATGTTATCCGTGACCCCTGAAAGGTAGGCATGGATTTTACTAGGGTGGGGAGATACTAGATAACTTGGTAAACTCATCTAAACCTTGTTTGGTTAAGTTGATTGAGGTTAGGTTGGCTTTACATCAGCTAGTTATCCGCAAAACACAGGTTGATGATTTTCAACTTGTGGCATTTCTAGTTAAACTTAAATGTAGGATTTTGGATCTTCTCACAGAGAATAATATAAAGTACCTACGTAACAATAACAAAGAGATATAACAGGGAGACATGGTATTCTTAATTCCCTTTTTACATTTGAAAGAAGTAGATCGTTGATGCTGATGGAATAGGATGGTGATGAGAGATATTAGATTATTTAAATAATCATTTTAGTGGGGAAGTCCATAACGTAGAGGACCTCAATGAGGGGCCTCCAACGAACATTATCAAAGGAGTTCATGAGATCAATTTTTAACGCATATCTCGAGCCTTTTCTATTAGTATGGTAGTTATATATGAGATCTTGAGTAAGAAAAATATTGTCCGAGATGCTTCGTCCATGAACATAAATAGATTGTGATAAGTCAATCAAGAAGGGGAGGCAAATTTTGATTCTGGTTGCAAGGATTTTTGAGATAATTATATAGAGCACATTGCAACAGGAAATTGGTCTAAAATTAGAAGGAGAAATGTGGGAGTCAATCTTGGGGATGAGAGTAATCAAGATTTTGTTTCAAAGAGGGTCCATCTTGCCATTGCTGAAAAAATGGTTGACCGCCTTATAGAAATCAATTTTTATGGTGGACCAACAAGTTTAATCATATTATTTTTGTCAAGAGGGCTAATTTTTGTATTGATAAAAGACCGAATTTTATCAAGACTCTGGTAGTTACAGGGACTACTCGAGCCAAAGATGTTTGGAAAGTGGTTCACAAAGGTATTCGAAATATCCTTTAGGTTGGTGTGTGTGGTCCTTTTAACATTGTTGATGGAAACAATTTTATTTCTTCCTCCTCAGCTCTGATGCAATTATGAAATTACTTAGAGTTACGATCACCTAGTTTAGGCTAGATTTCTCAGAATTTTTGTTTAAGGAATGACTCATCAGCACGGTTATAAAAAACATAGGTTTTAGAAGCCTCACTCTCAGTCTCGATGAGGGACATATTGGTAATATTATTAGCTAGACTCAATTGGGCTTGGAATAAGGCTGTTAGGGATCGGTCGGCTCTATCACTGATATTACCAAACTAAAGTTTGTTTAACTTCGACAAGACATCAATGAGGTGGATAAGTTTATCGTGAATGATAGTAATCAAATTACCCATACATTGGGCAGTCTAACTGTTAGTAATAATGCCTGAAAAACTAGGATGATTTTGCCAGATGTTAAAGTATCTAAAGGGTTTATTATTGGGGATAAAATGAGTGGTGAGGTATAAGGTAATGGGGGTGTGGTCCAACGTGCAAGGGCAATCAAAATGGGAAAATAAATTTTGAAATTTTTTATCCCACAAACAATTAACAAGCGCTCTATCAATATTTGAAGAGATAAGGTTGCCAATTTTCTTGTTAGTCCAAGTAATTTAGAAACTAGTTGATCAAAGATCATAAAGCCCACTAGTGTAGAAACAGTCATTAAAAGTATTAATTGAGCTATTTCAGCAACCAATATTACTAGTACGCTCGAGAGGGTTGCGTATGGTGTTGAAATCTGCCATGACAATTCATGGGCTAAAAGTTCTCGCATTGGCAATGCAGGTAATATCTTGCCACAAATGGTGACTAAGGGGGTCACTGAAGCATTAAAAAGTTGTACGGTTAATTCTGGTAATGTAATTAAGTGTGTAGTCAATTAGTTGGGGGATAACACACTCAATGTTAATGCTTAAAATTCTAGGTTTCCAAGCAATCCAAATTCTACCTAAGTGATGGTGAGAATGGTTTGTCTTATAATGCTACCACAGTAGCATCAATCTCCAGATCAACTCTGATGAGCTCAGAGAATCTTTAGTGAGACTCAGGAGCGAAGATGTTCGTGTGAGGGGGTCGGACTAGATAATATTCGTGTGATGTGACAGTGAACACTGAATTACTAGAAAAGGAAGAGACAAAAGGAATAAATGTTGCAATTATTAATCAATCATTGTCCATTTTTCCCAAAAGGGAATGTCCTTTATACAGTAAATGAGGTGGATGGTAAAATTACATATCTACCACCATAAGAGTGGATTTCTTACCCCACTGTTTGACTATTTACAAACAAGTTCTCAGGGTCTATCATTTAAGCCTATTATTTCTTACGTGTGCTTTACTTTAGTCCTTAGTCACTAAATACATGGACCTTAATCATATTTATGAGCTAAATTACATGTTAACCACCTCTATTTTCCTTCCCTCATTAGTAGCCCCCTATTCCATGTATAGTTCTCTAGATGTGGACTTTAATTGTTGTCTTATAGTGTTCGGATTAGAATCGACGTTACCTTACTCGGATCGGATATCACCGTTATCGTAGTCGGATTTCCTGCTTCTAGGTAGAGTTCTGATAAGGTCGGATCGGAGTCTTTGTACCCTACTCGGATCAGATATCTCGCTCTACTGACCTCACCTCTTAGTCATACTGATGTCACCTAAGTAATCATTTATGTCAGACGCGCATGCTTTATTTCGCTGTTATCGAGTCAAGTAATTTTTAGGTGGCGCAGCTACCGTGGACACGTGCCACTGTACCATTACCTTTGCCTGTTCGTCTTCTGCTTTCCTTGCCTATTAATACTCAACCCTTTTCTTGAATAAAGGTTTCTGATTTTCTTTGTAAAAAGTTTACTCTAGAGAGAGAGAGACTGTGCCTAAACAAATTTATTGCTTTGCATTTTCATGCCTGACAAATTCATCAATCTTGAAAGGTACAAGATTTGGAGGTGGTTCAACATTTCTAATCGGATTGGTACTCACAGATCTACCGGTGTAAGAAAACATCCTTCCCCTGCAGGGATTTGGGAATCTACTTTTCGAAACAATTGGGCTCCTATCCGCGAACGCTCCATCAAACTTGCTGCATCCTCCCCAAGTCAAGCACATCCTTCAAGTGGTGGGGTTGACCTTTCTACTTCTCCAACTCCCTCGACTTTTCCTTCTCAACCTTCTCCCTTCATCATAATGGGTGATGAGAGAGAAAGACCGCCGATTAAAGAAAACAGAGACAAAGTTAAATGGAAAAGATCGCCCGATCCAGCCACCAAGTCGGTCCGGATGAGGATCCCCTCCTCGGTTTCAACACCTTCAACAACTCCCCAAGGCTCTCGTCAAACAACGCCAGACGTTAGTCCCAAGAAAACTTTGCCAAGGGGGACTCGGCCCGAAGCGTCTCTCACTCCCATCCCAGAGGTGCAAGAGAAGAATCTATCCGACGATCCTGATGATGACAAGGAAAACCCTGACATCGTGGTGGTTGAGCCAGAGCCTCTCCGATTTTTTCGTTCTGATGCTCCCTCCCCGGATGATGATGCTCTGGCTCCTCCCTCGGAACCTGCGACTAATCATCCCCCCCCCACCAAGGTGAAACGCTTGTGGCAAAGAGTAAGAAGAAGAAAAGGCGTTCCACAGGTTTGTCCTCGAATGTGGCAGATATCCTGGTTGACAATCTTCATGGTATCGAAGCTAAAAATCTTTTGGCTCTGTACAAGGTGAAGTATAAATATTTCCATCCGACTGAGGAGGCCAAGCTAAGGGATCGCTGGGGGTATTCCTATTAACATCACCATCCGATTTCCTACTGCTGGTGAGACGCCTCTATCAGTTCGGAACAATGAGTTGGTGCTTTATACGGAGCTGATGAACTGGGGTCTCCGACTGCCCTTTGACCCTCTCTTGACCGACTACTTTCACTTGGTCGGACTTTTTCCTTCTCAGGCCGGTGCAAACATGTGGTACACCCTTATGGCATGCATTATGGTTTCGAGGCTTTCCGATAATGCTTTCACCATGGAACAATTCATCGCCGTCTCGGGTGTAGCCAAAAATTCTCATTATCTCTTCTATTCACTTGGCTTTGCCCAAAAATTTAAAGTGATAAAGGATTTTCTGGAGGCTGGCAAGAAGTGGAAGCAACATTTTCTGTTCATTTCCGGGTTATGAGAGACTGGATTTGAGAACTCCGAAGACCTTCCTCATCGGTTGATGCTGAAATAGACTGGACAAGGTAAGTACTCTCACCATTCTTTTTTCAGAGTCGTCAGGTTCGGTAAATCCTGACTTTGTGTCTTTTTCAGCTATGAAAGGAATTACTAAGTCCTTTAAGCGCCATGCTAAATCCGGCAAAGCTGTCTTCGAGAAGCTATGTGCTTGGGCAGGGGAGCACTGGGGTTACAAGTTTCACCAAAGATTTCTTCCTATGAACTTGGCTAGGTGTAATATGTGGAGGTTCGATCTTGGTGAGAAGAAGACCGCCTCAGAACTTATGGTGCCTCCTTCGAGCGATGATGTCCTTAAGTGTTTAAAGTGCTTAGATTATGAAGTTTATGTCCCTACTCGGGCCCGAGCTCCGATTCATCAAGATACCGAAAAACCCGAGGAAGATGAGGAAGATGTTAAGTGCGAAGATGACGTTCCCGAGGAGAGGAGGGTTAATGCTCAGGAGGGTTCTCAACCCGATGCTCAGGGTGGTGCCCAAGAAAGGATGCAAGGCAGTCCTTCAACAAGGGCCCCGAGTGGTCATGATGACACCCAAGTAGGCTTGCCCCAGGAAGCGAGGTCATCGGAACCTCAGCAGGAACCCCCCTCGGTCCTAAGGCCTTCTCCCCAACGGGCCCAACCTCTCATCCTGCAAACCAGTCGAATGAAGCTGATCACATGGTTGAGATTAGGCCTCAAGGTCGGGCTGGTGCCACAAGGCCGCAGAGGTTTACTGCTGAAGAGAAAAAGAAAATGATTGTTGAGAGTGGAGGAGAAAGTGACAACACTAAGGGAAGCCTGCCTTTGTCCAAAAAGTTTATGATTATTGACTTGAACTCCGGTGGAGAGTTTGTCTCTACACGAAGGGAAGCTTAATAAGGTGACTCTGACAAGGAAATGTACCCCTCCCCGACCTCTGCTTATTTTGACGTATATGCGAATGACTATGTGGCGAACGAGTTGAACAAATTGCTGCATGCTGTTGCCCTGCTCGAACGAAAAAAGAATCAGAAGGATCGCTATAAAGAAGAGGTTATTGAGAGGAGGGCGGAGGTAAAAGCTAGAACTTCTAAGGTCTCCGAATTGAAAGACAAAGTGAGGGACTTGACCGATCAGGTCTCCAAACAGACTGAGATCTCCTCCAAAGTGGAAGGCCTGGTCTCTGAGTATGATAACTTGAAGAAATAAGTGAATGAGCTAAAAGATGAGTTAGCCAAGACATCAGAAGTGACCGCCAAGGTACAAACTTTGTCTTCCGAATCCGATGAGCTAAAGAAGAGAGTTAAAGAACTGACTGATGAATTGGCTAAGGATAAAAAGACCTTCGAGGACCGCTTAACTACCATCACTTCCCTTGGGCTGAACTGTCCGAGGAAAAGACTAAATTTGATAATGAAATTGAGAAGTTTATTTGCAAAGATGCTGAGCGTGACACAACGCTAGATGGTCTTGTTAAAGGTTATTGAAAAATAAAGGTTTATTTTGAGAATGTTGTTCAAGACATCGAGAAGCTATCGACGGAGAATGGAAATTTGAAGAAAAACTTCGAGGCTAAGATGAAATAATGTCTTGATGAGTATGTTGCTAAGATCGTTGTTCGTCTTGAAAAGAGGGATGCTAAGTTGAGGTCTGCAATGGTAATGGAGATGCATGAACGGTTCCCGGACTTGCACCTTGGTAGCCTTTGGACTCGGGTTATTAAGCAGCATTGCCCACCCGGAGTATCCGTGAAGGAACCTGAATCTAATGAGGCTTCAGAAAGCTCTTCATCGGACTCGGACTCCCTGCTGGTAGTAAAGAAATTTCTGCATCCGATTAGCATGTACTGAGTAGTTCCTTCCTTATTTTTTGTTTAACTCGTTCGTTCCTTCAAACCCTGCCACAATAAACTTTTTTTTTGTAATATTCTCCTTGTTATTGGAGCGTTGAGTGATGTATTCTTAGTGTGATGTTTTGCTTAATCGTTTCCTCCTTATGTTGTTCTTCTTATGATTCAACACTGAATTATTTTATTCAAGCGTTCTTTAGTTCATATTTTGAGTTCATAAAGATAAACTTTCTTGTCCAAGCTTTTTTGGAGGGTGTTTTGAGTTCAAAAAGATGAATATTCTTGTCCAAACTTATTTGGAGGATATTTTGAGATAAAAAAGATGAACTTTTTGGTCCAAACTTCTTTGGAGGGTGTTTTGAGTTCAAAAAGATGAACTTAGTCTAGTTTTTAAAGAAGGAAATAAGATTTGATATATAAGCCGGCTATTTAGGCACCTCATTAAAACCCTCATGAGCCACCGGGGTAGGAAAAATTATACCACCAGAACTTACACAAATTGACAAAGAAAATATTGACATATCACACAATCAAACTAAATAAGCTTTTAGGTGCTCAATATTCCAGGGATGGGGAAGATCTCTTTGTTCTTTGTCTTTCAATCGGTACGTCCCAGGTTTTAACTTCTTTGTGACTATGTACAGACCTTCCTAGTTTGAGGCGAGTTTTCCAAGTCTCTTTTCTTTTGTGTGCAGGAAGAATTTTCTTAGAACCCTATCTCCCACCTCAAATTCTCTTCTTCTGACCTTTGACGTGTAACGGATTCTCATTAAAGTTTGATAATGCGAGGAATTCAGCTGTGCTCTTCTTCTCTTTTCTTCTAATCAAATCCAGCACTGTGCATTTTCCTTTGTCACTCCCTTCCTTGGAATACTCACTCAGTAGAAAATATGGGAGCATTGTTTCCGATGGCACTACTGCATCCATTCCGTACACCAGTGCGAAAGGCGACTCGTGTGTTGCAGTCCGAGGGGTAGTCCTGTAAGCCCATAGCACTTCTTATAGTTAATCTGGTCACTTCCCTTTGCCCTCTAAATTATTTCTTAGTCCGTCCAAGATTGTTCGAATGGTTACTTCAACTTGACCGTTCGCTTGGGGATGGAATGGAGTCGAAAAACATTGCTGTATCCCCTTGGAAGCGTAGAAAGTTCTCATTTCGCTGTTTTCGAACTGTGGGACATTATCCATCGTGATCTTCCTAGGTACACCAAAGTGGCAGAAGATGTTGGAGATGATGAATTTGATCACATATTTCTCGCTTGTTCCTGCTAGTGGTTTGGCCTCTACCCACTTGGAAAAATATTCCACAACAATGATGATTTTTTGACGTTCTCCTGAATCCATATAAAGTGGTCCGACTAGATCTATTCCCCATCGATCGAAGGGTAAAGACTCTGATATTGACTCTAGAGGCACTCCAGGAAAGTGAATCAAATTAGCGAATCGCTGACAGGTGTCACATTTCTGTACCAACTCCTTGGCGTCTGCTGAGATGGTTGACCAATAATACGCTGCCAAAGGTACTCTTCATATCAACATTTTGTATCCACAGTGCGCCGACCCTTCCCCGTCATGCAACTCTGAGAGTATTAGTTGTGACTCATCCTTCCCTAAACAGCGAAGTAAGGGACGACTAAAAGATCGTTTATATAACACATCTCCGATGACTACGTATCCGTAGGCCTTGAAGTGTATTCTCTTGGCTTTTACTTTGTCAACATGCAGTGTGTCATGGACTAAAAAATCTTGTATTTCGCTTCTCTAGTATTTTGTTAAGGCTGTGAATATCTGGAAAGCTTCGATACTACCTTCCCCTGATTCGGATCCCTTGATTATCGACGAATTTTCTTGAGTCACTATCCACGGGTATTCTTCTGAATAAGATGCTTTGGCCAAGGAATCAGCCACTGAATTTCCTGTCCCGTGAACGTGTTCGAATATGACGCTTTCGAATTTCAAGGTCAGAGCCTTCAAAATTCCTAGATACTTCACCAGATGATCTTTTCTTGCTTCTGAGCGCCCTATAGCATGGTTCACCAGAAGTTGACAACCACTGATTAACTTGACCCGTTTAGCCCCACAAATCTTTGCGAGTCGTAATCCGGCCAGGGCCACCTCGTACTCTCCCCCGTTGTTTGATGCCTGAAATCCGAGTCGGATTGCCTGGTACATTGCAATTCCATTCGGGGAGGTTAGTTGTACTTCTACTCCGCATCCAGATGAACTGGATCCCCTATCGTTCGGACTTGCCACTCATAATCAGATTTTTCTTCCTCTTTGTCGACAACGTCCCTGTCAGAATGAAACTCCACTAAAAATTCAGCTAGCGCGTGTGCTTTGATCGCAGTTTGTGGTTCGAACTCGATATCGAAATCCCCGAGTTCTACCAACCACTTAGTCATCCCTCTGGACATATCGGGTCTCTGTAACATACTTTTCAAAGGAAAAGATGTTTGCACCACCAACGTATGAGCTTGGAAGTAGGGCATCATCTTTCGAGCTGATGTTACTAGAGAAAGTGCTAGCTTTTCCAACTTAAGCTATCTCTTTTATGCATCTAAAAGAGTTTTTCTTACGTAATAGACTGGTCTTTGAATGCTCGATTCTTCTCGGACTAAAACCGAGCTGACTACGAAGTTAGATACCGCTAAATAGAGGAAAAACTTCTCCCTCGGACACGTCTTTGTCAGTATTTCTGGGGATGAAAGATGTTGCTTGATGTGATTAAAGGCATCAGAACATTCTTGAGTCCAATCGAATGGTTCGCTTTCCTTAGCACCTGGAAGAAAGGGGCACATTTATCCGACGACCTGGAGATGAATTTGTTTAAAAGAGCCAACCTTCCGGTTAAAATTTGCACCTCCTTGATCGTTCTAGGCGGATCCATAGTACATAAGGCATTTAACTGCACCGGATTAGCTTCGATGCCCTGCTTACTGACTATGTAACCTAAGAACTTTCTAGATCTTACCCCAATCGTGCACTTTTCCGGGTTCAACTTTCGACTTATTTTAGCCAGAGTGGCGAAAGTTTCTTCTAGGTCAGCTAAATGATTCTCGTCTCTGAGGCTTTTAACTAACATGTCATCAATATAGACTTCCACATTTCTGCCAATCTGACTCTCGAATGCCTTGTTTATTAAACGTTGGTATGTTTCCCCCACATTCTTTAGTCCGAATGGCATTACTCTGTAGCAGTGTAGACTCCTTCGGGCGATGAAAGTCGTGCTCTCATGATCCCTTGGGTCCATCCGAATTCGATTGTAACCAGCGTATACGTCCATAAAGGACAATAAACAATTTCCGGATGTCGAGTCCACCAGTTGATCTATTCTTGGGACCAGAAAATGATCTTTAGGGAAAGCCCTATTCAGATCAGTGAAGTCTACACACATCCGCCACTTGTCATTTCTCTTCTTGACTAAGACCGGATTGGTCGTCCACAACGGATATTGTGACTTGCGGATGTGTCCCACTTTTGTTAAACGGTCTACCTCTGCCATTATTGCTTCAGTTTTCTCTTGGGAAAAAGATATTCGCTTTTGAATGATCGATCAACACTGTTCCGTATAGCCAGCCTGTGACAGATGACCTCTTCTGGTACCCTGTAGCGTTTTCTGTACACTAAGCAAATATATGTAATTTGGTTGAAATAAATCTGAGCAAGCTTTCTTTTACCTCAGGTGATAGTCTTGTTCCTATCTTGAGACTTTTTCCAAGGCTGAACGCATGGTCCTCGAAGCATTCATCAGGGACCATGAACCCAGGGGACTTCCTCGGATCATCTACAGGATCAGAATCCGAAGGAGGCCCCTCTGACTGCTATTCTTTTTTGGATCCGACCCCCTTCAACTGCTTGGGGGCCAGCGCCGGTTTGTAGCATTCCCTAGCCATTTTCTGACTTGATCTTATGGTTCCAATATTGCTTCCCACTACGTACTTCAAACATTAGTGGACTTTGGATGGTACAACATGTATTTTAAACAACCATGATCTTTCGAAGATGGCGTTGTACAATCATCAGGGACCATGAACCCAGGGGACTTCCTCGGATCATCTACAGGATCAGAATCCGAAGGAGGCCCCTCTGACTGCTATTCTTTTTTGGATCCGACCCCCTTCAACTGCTTGGGGGCCAGCGCCACTTTGTAGCATTCCCTAGCCATTTTCTGACTTGATCTTATGGTTCCAATATTGCTTCCCACTACGTACTTCAAACATTAGTGGAATTTGGACGGTACAACATGTATTTTAAACAACTATGATCTTTCGAAGATGGCGTTGTACAATGTGGGTGCATCTACCACGATGAACAGTATCGTCACTATTTTCTTGAATGCCCCTGCCAAACTTACGATATGCCTTGTTCATTAAACGTTGGTATGCTTCCCACACATTCTTTAGTCCGAATATCATAACTCTGTAGCAGTGTAGACCCCTTCCGGTGATGAAAGTCGTGCTCTCATGATCCCTTGGGTCCATCCGAATTCGATTGTAACCAGCGTATGCGTCCATAGAGGACAATAAACGATTTCCGGATGTCGGGTCCACCAGTTGATCTATTCTTGGGACCGGAAAAGGATCTTTAAGGCAAGCCCTATTCAAATCAGTGAAGTCTACACACATCCGCCACTTGCCATTTTTCTTCTTTACTAAGACCGGATTAGCCGTCCACAACGGATATTGTGACTCGCGGATGTGTCCCACTTTTGTTAAACGGTCTACCTCTGCCATTATTGCTTTAGTTTTCTCTTGGGAAAAAGATCTTCGCTCTTGAATGATCGGTCAACACTGTTCCGTATAGCTAGCCTGTGACAGATGACCTCTTTTGGTACCCCTGTAACGTTTTCTGTACACTAAGCAAACATATGTAATTTGGTTGAAATAAATATGAGTAAGCTTTCTTTTACCTCAGGTGATAGTCTTGTTCCTATCTTGAGACTTTTTCCAGGGCTGAATGCATGGTCCTCGAAGCATTCATCAAGGACCATGAACCCAGGGGACTTCCTCGGATCATTAACAGGATCAGAATCCGAAGGAGGCCCCTCTGACTGCTATTCTTTTTTTGCATCCGACCCCCTTCAACTGCTTGGGGGCCAGCGCCGCTTTGTAGCATTCCTTAGCCATTTTCGGACTTGATCTTACGGTTCCAATATCGCTTCCCACTACGTACTTCAAACATTAGTGGACACAACATGTATTTTAAACAACTATGATCTTTCGACGAATTGCGTTGTACAATGTGGGTGCATCTACCACGATGAACAGTACAGTCACTATTTTCTTGAACGCCCCCCTGCCAAACTTATGATATGCCTTGTTCATTAAACGTTGGTATGTTTCCTCCACATTTTTTAGTCCGAATAGCATTACTCTGTAGTAGTGTAGACTCCTTCGGGTAATGAAAGTCATGCTCTCATGATCCCTTGGGTCCATTCGAATTCGATTGTAATCAGCGTATGCGTCCATAAAGGATAATAAACGATTTCCGGATATCGAGTCCACCAGTTGATCTATTCTTGGGACCGGAAAATGATCTTTAAGGCAAGCCCTATTCAGATCAGTGAAGTCTACACACATCCGCCACTTGCCATTTTTCTTCTTGACTAAGACCGGATTGGCCGTCCACAACGGATATTGTGACTTGCGGATGTGTCTCACTTTTGTTAGGCGGTCTACCTCTGCCATTATTGCTTCAGTTTTCTCTTGGGAAAAAGATATTCGCTTTTGAATGATCGATCAACACTGTTCCGTATAGCCAGCCTGTGACAGATGACCTCTTCTGGTACCCTGTAACGTTTTCTGTACACTAAGCAAACATATGTAATTTGGATGAAATAAATCTGAGTAAGCTTTCTTTTACCTCAGGTGATAGTCTTGTTCCTATCTTGAGACTTTTTCCAGGGATGAACGCATGGTCCTCGAAGCCTTCATCAGGGACCATGAACCCAGGGGACTTCCTCGGATCATCAACGGGATCAGAATCCGAAGGAGGCCCTTCTGACTGCTATTCTTTTTTGGATCTGACCCCCTTCAACTGCTTGGGGGCCAGCGCTGCTTTGTAGCATTCCCTATCCATTTTATGACTTGATCTTACGGTTCCAATATTACTTCCCACTACGTACTTCAAACATTAGTGGACCGTGGACGGCACAACATGTATTTTAGACAACCATGATCTTTCGAAGATGGCGTTGTACAATGTGGGTGAATCTACCACGATGAACAGTACCGTCACTATTTGCTTCAACGACCCCCTGCCCAGCTCTACCATTCTCTCGAATTCTGTGACGACGTCCGCGGTCGCACCGGTAAATCCCACTATTGTCCTATCGGACCGTAGGATGGTTGGAGGATTGGTTATCTTGTTGTAGGTTGTCATAAACATAATGTTGGCGGAACTCCCTGTGTCAATAAAAAAAATTCTAATCTCGTTTCCAGCAATCTCTGCTCTGATTAACACTGCGTCCTCATGTGGACCAGCCACTTCCCTCATGTCTTAATATTCGAAGCAAAAGATTGGTGATGCATTGCGGTAAAGGTGCGATGAGGCTCTTTCCTCCAACTGTGTTGTAAAAAAAGAACATAACTCACTGACCTTTCCTCTGGGGATTGACTCCTCTACCATGTTTACACTGTTTCTGCCCGGCTTGAGATTAAGATACTCCGTTGCCACATCAAACGCATCCATAAATTCTTCTTCGATCACATCGGAAATCATCATGGTATCGTCTTGCCTTGGAGCGACTTCTTGTTTTGGTACCACTGCGTTATTCTTCTTGACAAAGTAAACCAACTTTCCGTTCTCTATTAAGTATTGGACTTCTTTCTTTAGAGCCATACAGTCCTTAGTGTGATGCCCGATCTCATCATGGAACTGACAATATTTGTTCGTCATATGCTCCCTCAGAGTCTGAAGAGGAAAAGGCTTGTGGAAATGCACATTTGCACGTACCTTTTCGAAAATAGTAGAGACACACTCAGTCAACTCGGCGTAATGAGCTAGTCAGACCCACCTATTCGAATACGGTATGACATACTGTTGAACTGCTTGACCTGTCTGTTGATACTGTTGGTTCTGAGTCGCCCGTTGAGGGGTCTGATTCGTTGCTTGAACTGTCTGAGCCCATGGTTGGACATTTGGGTAGCTTTTGGTCGGACATTCACCATCGTCGTACTAGTTCTGGCTAAGTTCGGATCCTGATAGAATAGAGACATGAATTCTATCTCTGAGGCCATGGTTTCCTCGACTAAGATTCTTTTTTCTATCTGATCCAACAAAGCTCCAAATGTCATCGTTTGTGTTTCCGCAGCATTATCTTTCATTACCCCCGGAAGAAGGCCCATTCGAAAGGCAGCCAATGCTACCTTGTCCTTGCAATACTCCATGTCCGTCTTGACTTGGATGAATCGCTTGGTATATTCTTTCAAACTCTCTTCGATCTTCTGTCGACAATAAATGATGGTATCTCCGTTGGCACGAAAGGTTTTTCTTCCGACGAAGTGTTGTCGGAACATACTCCAGAACATATCGAAATTCTTTATGCACCCTTGAGGCAGTCGGTTGTACCACTTAGAAGTGGCGTTCTTGAACGTCTGAGAGAAAGCTCTACACAACAACTTGTCGTCATCATCGTAGTTAATCATGAAGTTCTTGAACTTCTCAATATGGTTGTCAGGATCGTGGGTGCCATCAAACTTCTCTAGTTAGGAAATAGCAAACCATTTAGGAAGATGCCCGGAGAGGATTTCCGGAGAGAGGGAGGGATGACCTCCAATTATGTCCGACCTTGTACGTACTTCCCCTCGGACCATCGTTAGTGGCTGGGTACAACCTTTCCTCAGTCGGAGAAGTAAAGGGTTACTGACTCTGTAATCTTGGTGATAGCTATCGGACTGAGGTTGCTTCTGAGTAGTAACATGATCCTCAGAGTGCATTTTCCGCTTACCAGCATCAACTTTCTTCCTCGAATCATTCCTTCTTCTAATAGTCTGATAAGTATGTTTATGCGTCCTCGGATATTTGTGCCTTCGATGCATCTTATACCTTGAATCGGTCTCCGAAGAGGAAGACTTATCAAAGCTCAAAGAGGTATAGTCGCTAGACTCGGATGACTCATACTTTTGCTCGGATCTAGCACGCCTTTTAGAATGCCGATGGCTTTCCTGTGTCGGCTCTCTTTGGGTATAACAGCATCTTGGGTGTGATCGGCCTCGATCCTTTCTTTTCGGACCTCAGATCTAACCTTTTTGGTACTCGCCACCATGGCATCCCTTTCAACATTTAACATTTCGATGTCTTCTAGCAACTCTTTTCGCCTGACGACCAAAACTGACTCCTCTAAAAGTTCTTCCGCATACCGATTCAGAGCATTGCCTTCGTTCGTGACCTGCTCTTCCATCAGATGGTCTCCAGATTTGAGACTAACTAAATCTCTAGTTGGATTAGTCTCGATCTCTCCACGAGTTTTTGTATCCATAATTTTTTTGCTTTTAGTTTTCAAGGTTTTAGAAAATTAATTATGGGTACCAAACAGTTCCCGCAGACGGCGCCACTGATAAGCTCAGAGAATCTTTAGTGAGACTCGGGAGCGAGATGTTCGTGTGAGGGGGTCGGACTAGAGAATATTCGTGTGATGTGACACTGAACAATGAATTACTAGAAAAGGAAGAGACAAAAGAAATAAATGTTGCAATTATTGATCAATCATTGGCCCTTTTCCCCAAAAGGGAATGTCCTTTATATAGTAAATGAGGTGGATGGTAAAATTACATATTTACCACCGTAAGAGTGGATTTCTTACCCCACTACTTGGCTATTTACAAACAAGTTCTCAGGGTCTATCATTTAAGCCCCTTATTTCTTATGTGTGCTTTACTTTAGTCCTTAGTCAATAAATACATGGACCTTGATCTTATTTATGAGCTAAATTACATGTTAACCACCTCTATTTTCCTTCCCAAATCAAACTCCACATTTTCAACATTAACCTTAGTTTATAGTAAGCAAATGACAGTAAACCTATTAGAGAAAACATAATCACGGATTTCATTTTGTCTAATGGGATCATTAAGATCTCTTACATTCCAATATGTAATACACATAATATCTGCAAAAAGATAAAAACATACATTCAACATGAGATAACTAACTCATGGGAGGAGGGTTGTTCCTATACGTACTCAAAATAGTGGGTAAACTTGACAAACCTACTTGGAAGATAGGGGATGCCAGAAGTTTCTGAAACTGATATGATTGAAGTAAATCAATCATCAACTTAGGAAATTCCTTCAATATCTTTAATGATAAAGATATTTCTGAAAATCAATCTGTTTCACCTAAACCAGACCATCATTAAGCCTTCCTCAATCACCTGTCAATAAGCCATATGTGAGAAAAGAAACATCTAAACATATATCTAAAAAATCATCCAGATCAAAGATTAAAAGCTTAAAGGGTAACATAATCAATAAGCCAATGAACTTCAAATGATCAACGAGATCCTGAAAGGCTAATTCTAAATGACCATAACATTCTTAATTTAAAATGCAAGAGGTGTAGAAGACCAAGGGACAATAAGAAGAATTAAAAACATTGCTAAAAATGAAATATATAATTCATATCTCTATAAGAGCCTATGAAATCTATTAAAAAATTAATAAGATAACAAAAAAACTTGGTTTTGAAACATATTTTGCAAATAATAACAATAAAATATGATTTTTTTAGAGGAAACAATTCAGTATTTACATACTTGACCATAATGATGAGTTTATCCACACTATGGTGCACCATTATGCTTTAAACATAGAAGCCATGGTCACTATGGTGTATTCAAAATGTATCAGATCCCAAAAACTACCTCTTTGGGATCATATAAGACAAATATATAAAACAAATCTTCTATGGCTTGTGAAGTGAACAACTAGTCTACTCTACCCTTTGCATTAAAGGAATTGATGATTTTAACTATATGATAATGGATTGCAGTTTGGAAGACCATGGATTTACAAACTCTAATTATCCATGGTCTAGTAATCATAAGTGGAAGCGCCTGGACAGGGCCTTACATAGTGCCTCATGCAGATCTTCATTTGATATCACTAGGGTGAAACACCTGGCCAGAACTATCTCAGAACATTCACCCTTAGTGATATCTATATCTTCAAATTCTACTTTATCCAAACCACATCTTAGATTCCAATATATGTGGTTTCAACACCAGGAATTCCTTAAAACAATAGAAACAAACTGGAATGATCCCATGTATGGAACAACCATACATGTTTTCTAGTCAAAATTAAGATGACTTAAACACAATCTCAAAACCTGGTATAAAGGAAGTGTTTGGAAATATTTTTTATTGCATTGCTAAAGCAGAAGAATATGTTAAAATTGCTGAAAGACATTTGGAAGAATCAAATAATTTAGACAATAAAACAAACCTTTCAAATCTCAGAGCAATCCACTTAAATTTGCTTGTTAGAGAAGAAAACTTCTTGCAACAAAAAAATGCATCCCTCTGGCTTAAAGATGGTGACTAAACACCAAATCTTTCCATAATTTTTTGAAAAATAGAAGAAAAAAGAATACAATTAATGAAATATCAGATAACAACATTTGGATAAAAGATCAAAGTCTAATTGGTGTGCCTGTTATTCAACATTTCAAATCTTTATTAAATAGTCAAAAGAATCAAACAAATTTAACATTATATTTAATCTAATTCCAAAAACATTTACTGATCAAGATAGCAATTTCATATTGGAAAATCCTTCAATAGAAGAAATCTATCACATGATCTAGGATCTCAATAGCAATAATGTTTCTAGAGTTGATGGATTCAACTCTAGATTCTACCAATCATGTTGGTTAATAATAAAAGATGATTTATTTAATGTTATCACAACATATTTCAATAATTCCCCATATTCAAAAGGTATATTGGCTAGTTCAATTTGTCTAATACCTAAGTTAAACACACATAAAACATGGCAGGAATTTAGGCCTATTAGTATGTGTACAATTTTTAATACAATACTGTCCAAACTAATAAAAAACATAATAGCTAACATATTCGTTAAAATTATTTCTAAGGGATAACGTGTCTATGTTGAAAAGAGGAACATGCAAGAAAACATACTTATAACTCTGTAACCGGCCCATGACCTTAACAAAAAGACTAGGGGAGGAAATATAATCATTAATCTTGATATGTCAAAAGATTTTAACAATTTAAATTTAAATTTCATATACAAAGTAATACATGGTTTTGGTTTCAACTTACAACTCATTAACTTAATCAAAAAGTGAGTAGAAAACATTTTTTATTCAGTTATCATTAGTGGTATGTCTTTTGGATACTTTAACTCTAGCAATGATATCAGTCAGGGGACCCTTTATCCCTCAACCTGTTTATCATTATTGAACAATTTTCACTTAGAGGAATTAACAGACTTTCTGACTAACATTTGATAATGAGATACAATACAAGAGGTTCTCTTAACATCAATTGTCTGGCTTTTGTAGACAAAGCTATACTATTCTCAAATGGATCCTTAAATAATGTCAAGAAAATTTGTGATTTTCTTGACATTTATCAAAATGTATCTGGTCAACAAGTTAACAAACATAAAATAACTTTTATTTCACCCACTCATATGAATAGACACATAATTTCTTCTCTTGAAAACATGTTAGGATTCAAACATAGTTACTTACCTTTCAAATACATAGGAATACCAAATCACTTAAATATCAACTCATGCCACTATGATGACCTAATAGACAAAATAAGATCTAAAATAACAGATTGGACCTCAAAGATATTGTCTTTTGGTGGGAGGCTGATTCTAATCAAATCAGTGCTCCTAGAAATCCTAATATATAATATTCAAAGTATATAACTACTGAGTAGCGGCTGTGGGTACCCTCTGTAAAAAAGAAAAAAGAAAAGTATACAACTACCAAATAATGTCATATCAAGAATTAATAAATCACTAAACAAATTTTCTTTGTGATGCAATGAAAACAATAAAACAATCCTATGGTCAGATTGGTCTAAACTGTATAAACCATTTCATGAAAATGTTTTAAACATCAGAGAGCTAAAAGACATCGAAACATCATTTTCCTGCAAATTATGGCTAATACTTGGAGAAACTAAAACACTATGGGAAAATCTTATACAATCAACATACTGCTTAAATATTCACCCTCTTCAAACCTCTATTAAATAAACAGACTCAAAAGTGTGAAAAGAATGTTTAAAATCAAAGAAGTAGCTGAGAAACATATATTCTGGATCCATGGAAATTGAAAAACAGACTTATAGCTCGATAAGTGGAACCACACTCATGATTTTATAACCTTATCCCCAAATGAAAACAATTATTGGTATAAACAAACTAAGGTTTCTGAATTTTAGTCTAACAATGAATGAAATTTACCTAAACTAAAGGACCATGTCTTACAACTAGACATCAACATGATCCTAAATAACTTTCCTTAATCTTAACTCTGAAGATATTATTCTATGGAAAGTATCTTCAGATGGAAATTAATCTTAAAGATATATGGACCACAATAAGGGACAAAGATAAAATTCTCAAATACAAATGAATATTTGGAATAACATCTCTCCAAATAAGCGCTCTTTCACTCTTTGGAGAATATTAAACAATTTAATCTATGTAGATTCAGTTCTATAGAAAAAAGATTTAATTTAGCCTTTAAGTCCCAGCACTGCCAAAATTCTGAAACACTAAACCATCTGTTTGTATCCTGTCATGTCTCTTGAGGTGTTTGGAAACATTTCTCTTGTTTATTTGACATCATATTATATAATTACATGACGATAAACCATGTTGTTAACATTTGGTTTCTTTCAACTTTAAAAAACACTCATATGCGAACCATTTTACCATTTATTATTGTCTGGTCTATTTGAATGACAATGAATAAATCCAAACATAGCAATATAAAGTTTTCATCCAAAAATATCATAGATAATGTCATATATTTAGTCTCATCATTAGACATATCAAATATCATCAACATAAAATATTGGTTTGAGGATTTAAATTTTCCAGAGATATGCACTGCTACAACGATTTAACAAATACCAGAAACCCTCTTTACATCAAATGGCCCCCACATTCATCAAACAGACTAAAACTTAAATGATGGTAAGTCTACTAGTGTATTTTTTATAAGAAATTAACTTGGTGATCTAATTATTGCTAAAGGTACTCTTATAGAAAAACATACCCCATTAATTGCTGAAACCCGTGCATTATTAGATGGCCTACTATACTGCAAGAAACATGACCTTAAATTTGTTGATATTCAAGTGTATTCTTTGATTTTATTTAATATTCTTGAATTCGGTGAATCTCCATGGTACTTAGAACATATTATTACATGTTGTAGATATCTAATATCTTCTTAAATGGTAATCATGCATATATTTAGAGAGCAAAATTATGGTGCTGAATGGATTGCAAAATTCCTCATAAAAGAAAAATTAAGTTGTCAATTCTTAGGAAATCAGTGTCTTGCATCCCTAAATGATATACTATTTTTAGAAAGTATCAACATGGGATACATAATATTACAAAACTCATGTTACTTATGTACACTAACCATAAGATGGGATCAAAACCCCTGACCAATACATATTTTTTAATTTTGCAGGTTAAAGGAACAACAATCACCAACACCCTTCATGAAGATATGTCTGATGGAGAGACTCAAAATAAGGAAATCACCTATTGTACACACTATATATCTACAAGTACAAAGAAAGAGAAAGAGTATCAACAAGAATTGTAGAAGAAATTGTAAATATAGTTCTAATAATTCTCAAGATCTATATGATCTTGTTTAATCCAAAGAGAGACAATGCAGTTACAATATATGTAACATTCTCGTTAGAAATAAAATTTTAATTTTTTTTAAAAAAACCATGCCTTAGAATATTATAATCAGCCTAAAAAGGCTTTTTTTTTAATTTTTGTCCTTATACTATTTTACTATTTTGACAAAAAAAGAATATTTTGATTGTTTTTGTTTTTAGGAGAACTTAACAAGTGAAATGGGTATGGTTAAAAAAACATAAAATCTTCATCCAAAATGATCCAAAACAACAATATTTAACCAACGTTTTTTCAAAATCATAATTTTTTATGAATTTGTTTTCTAATTTCTAAACAAAAATAACTCTAATTCAAATCTTAAAAAAATGAAAACAACAAACTTATTGATGAAACTGATACTTTAAAAGAGATATTCATGATACTGAAACTCATTAATAAGATAATTTCATAGATTTGTTCACGTTTTTGAGAATTATTTTTGTAGGTCTCCCCGGTGGTGCGAGACCCTAGCAGCGACGGTGTCAATATTTGTCACTCATCGTTTTCTTAGAAAAAAACCATTCCATTTTTTCAACAAGTGGTAATGCTACTCTCAATTTAAACAAATTATCACAAGTAGATGGAACCTTTATATCGAATCTCAAGCTATGAGTATGGTTGCCCAAAAACCAATTCATCTTCAATTCATTCTCCACGGTCTCAATCATAATGAATACAATGAAATTATCTCCCGGCTATCAACTGTCCAAAATGACCTATTCCACGCTGAGAATCTATTTTCTTGGGATCCCCCATACCTCACCCTTTTCTTGAAAGAAAATGAGTCTTGTAATTTATCCATCTTCCTCAACATATATGAAGAATTTGTCGTTAAGCAAAAAACAAAAGATTTATAGCTCAAACTCGGAGACCAAAATATAAAATATATGCATAATAGTATCACAACCCGTAATTTATGTAACCAAATTATCTCTATCTTTTATAATAGAAGAGACTTGATAATCACTACATCCGAAATTGCTAATTTGGTGGTGAACTACTTCAAGGATCTCCTTGGCACCAGAAATCGTTCAGGTTATCCTATCTCGCTAGGGTTTTCGATCTCATTTCGACAAATATCAAATCACTAGATAAGACATCCATGATTCACACTGTAAAGTGTCAGGATATTGAAAATAAATTATTTAGTATTGATAGTAATAAACCACATGGGCCTAACAATGCAAATTTTTTCAAGCATACTATGAGTATTATGGAAAATAATACATGTAGTAAAGTTCTTAATTTATTAAATTCTGGCCCTTTGGATCTTTTCTGGAATTCCTCTTCGATCGCCCTCATTATTACAGTGGACACTTTTTATGTTACCAATTTCAGGCACATATATTGTTGCAACGTCGTATACAAAATTATCTCCAAGATTATGACTCCTTCTCTTATTTGATTAATAAATCTCAAACGTATTTTGTCTCAAAACTAACAATAAATGGCAGAGGCTTGCACTAAAAATTAAACTTATGAAAGCTTTTGTTAGTGTTAGTTAGCACCTTATTCTAGACATTATTGTCACCATGAACTCCTAAAAATGATGATCTCTTGGATAATCTAATTTATAAACACTATTTAGTAGATTGTTAACATTAATGGGGATCCTAACATAAATAATCATGGTAGAAAAAAGCTCAGGCAAGGTGACCCCCTCTTTATATTTCTCTTCGTCCTCATAATGTAAGTCTTATCCAGTATCCTTAAGGAGAAAAAAAGTGGCATGAAATTTAAATTCTATTGAAAATGTCAAAAGTCAAAATAGTCAACCTCTGTTATTCTGATGACTCAATTATTTTATGACATAGTGGTCTAAACTCTCTCAATCTAATCAAAGATGAGCTAGATGAATTCTTTCTTTCTTTCTTTCTCTCTCTCTCTCTCTCACTTAAGTCTCCAAGTAAGTCCTACTAAAAGTCATATTTTCTATTATAGGGTAAATCTCACCCTTCGAAATGATCTCATCAATATTTTAGGATACAAGATAAACTATGTTCATGTTAATCCCTCTTATCACAAACTGTTTTCCATGTGATGATTGTCGTATTATCCTATAAAATATAACTACTCGAATAGGTTCTTGGACTTCAAAACACAGTTCTTATGCAAGAAGGCTTTAGTTAATCAAGTTTGTCATATTTACTGGCCAAGTATACAAGTCTTTAGTATTTATTCCCCATCTAGGGTTCTCAAAGAGTTATCAAAATCCCTCTGAAATTTCCTCTGGTCATGACATTAGATTAAGGTTTCAGAGGAAAAAGTAACTTGGTTTAATGTAACATTACCCATGATGGAAGGCAGACTTGGGATTATGGATCCAGAAATCTAGAATCAAATAGTTGTCCTTAAATAATTATGGTCCTTATTTAGTAAAACAACTATTCAATTTAGTGTGATTTGATTAATGCTGAAAATATTAATAATAATAATTTTTTAGCTTTAAATTTGACTCATCTTCCCCACAGACTTGGACGAAAATTTTATATTTTAGTTATTGGCTAACAATATGTATAAGATAACGATCATTAATGAGGACTCTACATCATTCTCGTATGACATCTGGCTTCTACCTACCTTCATGATATCCCATTATGAGCAGGATATTATTTATGACTCTAGGTTTAAGAAAAATCTCAAGGTATCAGACATTATTCAAGATGGACTCTAGAATTGGATATCCCTATTCAGATATACATGAGTCATGCATCATCTCAACCTTCGTGAGATTAACAACCTCATTATATTTCCTTATTCCAAGCATCAATTACAACGACGTCCACTATTGGACTCCCAAAAGTATGGCATCTGAACATTTATCCTCTGTGTCAGGTGGGATGGTTTAGTATGGTATATATATGATATTTCTCGTCATTTCTTTATTTTATGGCTTGCAATCCAGGATAAATTGTCAACTCAAGATAAACATATAAGCTGGGATTATTTTCTCCTCCGGATTATGTCTTCTGCGGTTCCTATGCCGAATCCATCAATCATGTTAATTATGATTATTTACTTCACTTATGGTATCTGGATCTCAACCAGCTCCAAGATGAGGTTCATATTAAAAAACTCGAACTGGCTTTCCTGGATTAGAGAGGCGTCTAACTGGCGTTTCTCTCGAACTATGATTTTTAACGTTCTTGGTTTTGCGTGCTAATATACATTGTCTTGCAGAAATATAATGCAAGAATTTTTTATTCCCTTCCTAGTTTTACCTTTGCGATATTGCACCGTATGATTTCTGGTATTTGGTTTAAAGTCCTTGATGCCAAAACTATATGACAAGTATAATCTCGTCTCGAATTCGAATATATTGTTGTTGTTTAGTAGTCACATCCTCTTTATGTTATGGTTGCCACTGTTGATAATTAGATTTGTTTTATCCACTTACATACCAATCACGTGTTATTAGTGTCGCAACGTACACATACAGTCATTCTATTAGTTTTCATTTTTATCTTTTTAATTTTGTTTTACATTTATTCTTTACCCCAATTCAAAATCCAATTGTTAAAATATGTCTTAAATAATTATAAAAATAATTAAAATTTATTTAATATTCTTTTTAAACGATATAAAAACAGAATATTAACAGAGAACAAATATTCTTATATTTGTTTAATCAATTTTTCATTTTATTGATTAAAATGAAATGTACAAGTACACATTGAATTTGGTTAGATAATGTTTGATAAATTTCAAAATTTGAAATCCATTTGTAATTACATATTTTCTCTTAATGATATCTTTGAGTCTGAACAAAGACTATAATCTTGCCATCATTGTATCATTTGATGATGTTTGTTAGCTTCCTCAATAGATGATCTTCTCCTCTTTAGTCGTGCCACCTGCTTCCATATATTGAACCTGTAAAATCTTATCAATAATCATGTATAAGATTATTGTTGTAGGCCTTTAATAACATAGTACAAGGTTCTCTAAGAGTGTTATCACCGTAAGAGGATTAGGGAGAATATTGTGATGAAATCTTGTTTCATTTTGTACTTAAGGGTCCAACGTGTCAGCCCATCCGCGACCTAGTTTTGGCTTCTTGAAATATGTTTCATGGTCAAGGTGGAGAATATGAGTTTTTTACAACATCTTATCAAATAATCAAGATACCATGGGGTAGAGTCATTGGCAATCATGTCAATAAGGATGATAGAATCTGATTATATCTCAACTTTTTTAAAAACCATTTTGGAAACGTATAATCAAACCATCGATGAGGGCCATGCACTCAGCAACTAGGGGATTTTATTTATCATACAGTCTTCCATAAGAAATTAATACATCACCATGTTTGTCTCTTATAAGGCCAGCACCACTAGATTGGCTATTTGAACGACAATAACCATCATCATTTAATTTAAGTCTATTCTCATGAGGGTGTAACCATTTCAATGTGTTTACTTTATTTGAGCTATTGATATTGAAGAAATAGTAAAGATTCTTGGAAATGTGGAGGTCACCAAACCAAATTTTCTTCTTTGATATATATATATAGTCTAATCTAGACAATATGAGTTTCATATTATTTTAAATAAGGTTAGAAGATATAGATTTCCTTTCGAATTTGGCTTTATTTCTATAATGTCATATTGACCAACAAGTAATAACTGGATTTATATATCTGATGTGAATGTTTTTTGGTTTTAGACCAAAACCAACATTTAATTAGATGTTGGATAATCATATATCTTCCAATATTCATCTTAAATAGACTAGCCAACTCAGACCAAACAACCCAAGCAATGGGATAGTTTACAAAAAAACCTGATTAACAGTCTCAATGTTTGGACATAATTATTTTGAGGCAATGATGGAGTTTATCTTTTGGAGATTATTATCAACTGTGTTCCAGTCTTTCATAATCTTCCAATGAAGAAAATAGTATTTGGGCTGGAGTTAAGTTATTCCATATTTTAGTAAATAAAGTTGAATGGTTACTTTTGTTTCCTGCATTGCAGGAGTTTAGTCAAATTCCAAGTATTATTTGTCCAAAATTCATTTACTTTATTAATAGGGTACCAGTCACAATTAGTTTCATCTCAGATATTTATTAATGGTTTATTTCTAAACGATTTTCCAATCCATAATTTAACATTACCATTTTCTAGTTTCTAGTTAATGTATGACTCAACAGTGTTTTTTATATTGTTCAACCTATTCCAAGTGCTAGAACCTTTAAAATTTGATTTAAGAGGGGGTGAGAGTTTTTACAATCGATATTTTGCATATATCTGGCCCAAATAATGTTGTTTTTCCTATATTAAACCATAATTTGCATAAATAAGTGTCATGAATATCAGATTTTTTTACTGATGTTTAAGCCACCTTCATTGTAAGGTTTGCTTATGGAATTCCAATTAGTTCATGTAATTGTTTGAGAGTATTATTTGATCCCTACAGGTTTATGTTTAGAAGTCTCTATATTGTTTGGATAACAGTTTTGGGGAGAGTGTAGTATTGAATGTAATAGGTTAAAATGGTCATTAGTACTGATTGGATCAGTACTAATATACCATCAAAGGAGATGGATTTGCGATCCCAATCTTGAATTTTAATTCTGATTTTATTAATTAAGTCATCATATATCTTAGCTTTATCTTTATTATGAATTTGGACACCTAGGTATGATATTGGAAGAGATTTTCTTTTGAAAACATTTAGGTTTTCAAGAGTTTGAAATATAGAGTTGTTAATTTTTATTGAAACAATTAAGCTAGATTTTTCAGTGTTTATGGACTGGCCAGAGATTCCTTGGTATAGGTTTACAAAATTGGGTCAATTGTTAATGTTATTAACTGAAATATTTGTAAAGATGACAAAGTCATCTGCAAATGCTAAGCAATTGACATTAATGTCACTTCTGCTTTTGTATTTTATTGAAGTATTTATGTTAGTGAGTTAATTAATACCTCTTATGAGGTATTGCTCATCAATTATTAAAACGACTCGAGGATATTGCATCCTCCTAACTGATGCCATTAGATCCTTTGAAATAGTCTTTTAATTCACTATTTACGATTATGGAGAAAAAAAGATTCAATTCATTTTCTAATGAGCTTAATGAATTTGAGATCCTATATGCTTTCATTACATTAAATATAAAAATATAAGATAATTTGTTAAAAGCCTTGGTCATATCTATTTTAATAATGATGTAACTGCCTTTTGAGGTTTTGGTTTAGATCATAGATAATTTCTTGAGAGAGAATGATGTGTTCATAAATATTTATTGTATAGACAAATCCCTTTCGCTCTTTAGAATTTATCTTGTGGAGAATAATTGATAGCCTATCATTTAAAATTCTTGATAGAATTCTATTTAGGGCTATACATAAGTTAATTGGCCCGAAATCTTTTAAATTTTTGGGGTTTGAGAATTTAGGTATAAGGAAAATGGCAGTGACAAATATTCTTTGTGGAGCACGTTTATCTTTGAAATAATCTATAACCGCGAGAACTAAGTCATTTTGGATAATTGGCTAGTAGGTGTGATAAAATGTTTCATTGAACCCATCCGGGCCAGCAACACTGTTTGGAGAAATATTTTTAATAGCCTTATGAACTTTATATTTTGTTGGAATGTTAAGAAGAGATTGGTTGTCATCATCATAATTTAATTTGGGAATAATGGTCACAGGATCACAATATTGGTTAACAATATTGTTTGATGCCAGTAAGGTTTTAAAATAGTTGACACTCACTTATTTGGTTTTTATCTTCAAACCATATACCATCATGGTATATGCTCTTAATTCTGTTTTTTCTTTGTATCTTATTCATAAAGTTTTACAAGAGAGAATATTTTTTACACCATGTTTAATCCAATTAATATTAGATTTTTACTCCAAATAGGCTTCTTCTCTTGCCAAGAAAAGAAGGTAATTGACATTAGCTTTAGCCAAGTTATTTGTGTTTTCTAATGACTGATTTGTTTGAAGAAGACTCTCATAAAATGATACTTCCTCCTAAGCTTAGGTAATACCACTATAGATATTGCCAAATATTTCCTTGTTCCAAATTTTAAGGCTAGCTTTAAGCTTTTTTAGTTGTTTCTAAAATATTATTAGAAGTTGATCAGTAAATGGGATGTTCCAAGAGTTCTTGATTGTTTGGTTAAATTCTAGATGTAAAGTCTATATATTGAGAAATTTAAAAGGAGATTTTTGCTTAAAATAGTCATTTTCTAAGGTTATGTTTATTGGAGAATGGTCTGAGCAGTATTAGCTAGATGTTTCACTTGAATTTTATCAAAATTAATTCTCATTTTCTCATTTATTAAAACCCTATCTAATATATTCTAACATATTTTGTTTGGTCAAGTGTATGGAGTTCGAATATTGTCATGGTCTTCTAATGGACAGTCCAACATTATGTTGATGAAGTCATCTAGACAATTTAAATACAATGTGAAACATGATAGTTGCTCAGATGCAGATGATATATTGAAATCTCCCAAAACAATATACTCAAGTGCATTGTTTGAGAGATCTCTCAGTTTATCCCACAGTAAAATTATGTTTATTCTATTATATTTTGCATATATTGTAGTAGCCATTATCTCTTTATTATCAGTTGTATGGTGGAATTTGATATGGATGAGCTGCTCATATTGGTAGATCACATCCACAATGCAATTGTCCCACCACATGATCCAGATTTTATTTGTTGGATTATAGACACCATTGCTAAAGTCAAGAGTCTTAATTAGTGTTCAAGTTTAATTTGAATTACCATAGATTCTATTAAGGCTAAGAATCGATTGTTTCAAGTTTAATTAATATTTTAAGGCTACTTATTGTAGATTTATTTCATACTCTTATAATATTTGAGTTTAAAATTTTAATAGTCATCTTATATTAGGAGATGAAGGTTTGTTTGATCCTTTAAGGCTCATTGTTATGTCTTATTGTTTCTTTTTTTTATTTTTTGCCTAATTTATGTTTTTTCTGGTAACATATTTGGACTTAGTGGCTTTATCATCGTGTTCATATGTTGAAGTTACTGGAAGACTACCTTTTAGAGTAGCTTTTCCAGAGATATCATATTTTTCATCATCTCACGAGTTTTATAAAACATTAAATATGTTCCCAAGGTCAATTGAATTCAATGCTTCAATTATTTCAGGATTTAACTCCTTAATAGTGATTGAGGAGTTATGAGGCTGGTCTTTATTTTCGTAGTTTTTTTGGTTTCTTGAGTGTGATTTAATTTCTCGTAAGTTATTTTCAGTCACCTCTAAAGTCCTGTTTATCTAAAAAAAATTCTCTGTTTTCATTTGTTCCACAAACTATTATAGATTTAACTCTAGATTTCTTGGTTTCCTTTTCCTTATTAGGTTATGATGATTGTGGTAAGTTAACTTGATTGTCATGTCCAAGATGGTGGCAATCTAGAAAATATAATTGTGTTGCTTCATATATAAGGCTAGCCAAAACCCATAATAGCTTCCAAATTTATTCCATGTAACCCACATTGGGGTTACGTGAGATTCCTTTTCGGGATTGAAATGAGGCTCACATTTCATGATCCTCATAGAGTGATTGCCTACAACCAAACATTTCGTTTCCAGATAATCTTTAAATCTGTTGGTCAAAGACATATAAATTAAAATGTCCAGATATCTTCATTATTTCTAGAATTGTTTGTATAATTTGTAACTGAGGTCTACCTAGAGCAAATTTACTAATAAATGTAAACCTAGAATGATTGATTAGAAGGGAGTTATCTTGCTCAGAGAAATAGACTGTCGTGAATTCCATTTTGGTTGAATATTGAACTCGTACATGAAGAACTTCCTCTTTGTTTGTTTGAGGTATGACTGCTTCTGTATGTGACATAGGGATTTTGTTCATAGTCTGGAATTGAATATGTTCTCCCATGTTTGCGGATTTTACGGCTGAAAATTGATTCTCGTACATCTGATGATGATGACAATTTTTTGCTTCATCTTGTTCATCTTGTTTATACTTCGTTCTGTTATTCTTTTCCTCTAGGTAATCTTTCGATTTTGGTAATTTCTCAATATTTCTTTGCGTTTGATGATTAGAATTCTCATTCGTCTGATTTTTGTTTAGATTTTCTATTGAATCTTACTGTTGGTTTGTCATTTCTTTCGTCAGGAGAAGGTTGAGTTTTTTTATTACCACCGAACATTTTATTTGCTAACTGATTAAACTTCGCGATAAATCCTAATTTGCTTTCAACACGAGAATAAATAAAAATTAACCTGCTAATCTTGTTTAATTGATTTTTTTTTTTATGAATACAACCGAACAAATTTTTTGAGATGATGGTTAGAAGCCAATAAGTTAGAATTCAAAAGAGAGGGTCTTTTAAGAAATTCCCAATCCTAATTTTCTCGACGAAAATTCTTCATCTCGAAACAAAAGCTATAGCGCACGAAAGAGTGCGTTTGACCAAGTATTCTCACATATTCATTTATTAAACTTTTATAACTCCTCCGGTATATATTGATATACTTATTGTTGTCATTTATTGTAAAAGAATGCAATACGTATTCTATAATCTATTTAATATTCACCACTCATTAGTGAACTGCTTTTTTAAATTTTAAATATATTTCTTTATGCATTCACATAAGATAGTTATTAAATTCGGGCAAATGATTATAAATCATACTTTCTAAGTTGGGTATAATACATCTAAATGGCGCACTTCTATCATAAATATATGCTGAATCCTTCTCCTAATTATATATTAGTTCATAAATCACCCACAATTTTAGCCTTTTTATTTATTTATTTTGGTGTATTTGAAGGTCTTTATAAGAAAAAATATTGATTAGTGAAGTGCGTATATTTTAAATTTAAATATTCTAAATTATCAATTCCATATTAATTGCTGCAACGTCGTACTTGTACTCGTAGATTATAATTAATGTTAAATCTTTCTTGCGGCCAAAATCGATCCACTCAGTTATAAAAGGTTGAAACTATTAATAATTTGACGTCCATACAAATATAAATTTAAATTGTCATCCCCACTCAAATCGGGGGTAATAATGTTGGTCCCATCGATTTTATGCGATCGTAACTTATAATAAATTATATATATATATTTAATTGATAAAATCCGATCCAAAAATATAAATTATATACAAATAAATATATATTAACTGTTAAAATAAATATTTTTTTATATTATTTTCAATAATATCTAAATTTGACTCTTCCAGTTATTATTAATTAAAAATTTCAGTAAATTTTAGTAGATTTATTTTTAATATGAGTAAATTTTAGTTATTGAGTTTTTTTAATATAATTTTTTATTAGTTTTTATTATTTAACCTAACATCATGTCTTTTGTTATGTTTTTCAGAAAAAGTTACGACATATTTGGAATCTCACATTTCAAAACAAAATTGATGATGATATTAAGATACAAAAACACTTAATAAAAGAGATTGGACACTAATAGAATAACCCAAAAAACTTCAAGTAACCGATGCAATAGGAATAACACAAAATCAGAGTGTGTGTAGATTCAACATGTTAGACAATCAACACCGACATCCACAATATGAGCGGGTAGAGACTGCAAACAACAAAAATAAGTTAGAATAAAGTTGATATTACATTGGTCAGATAACCTATTAATGAATCTGAACCGAAGGTAAAAAAGCATACGGTGTAATGTCGTATAGGTAAGTGCGGGAAGAGAAACAATAATTTTTGCATTCCACTCTCGCCAGACGTGGTATATTACCGCGACAAAACAAGAACGCTAAATGAGGCAGATTGTAGATGAATGCCATATATATGTGTGTGTTTGGTGTGAATTTGAGCTTGGAGCTGGTTGTGACTCGTATACTCTCAGTGACAATATAGTCATAAAGAATATGATTGATGGATTCAACACACGAGTTGCACAAGACACATGCCAGAGGGTAATTAGTCCCCAGCTTATAAGTTTGTCTCGGGTTGAAAATTTGTCTTGGATTACAAGCTAAACAAAAAAATAAAGACGAAGAATATTATGCTTATGTCGTACTAACCTAGGCCACCCGACACATGGGGTGGGTGTTCAGATGACATTGTAGATGTCTTTGATTGTGAAGTTTGTGTTTCATTTTTAGAGGTCCAACAATAGATGTCATTGTAGTAGATGTTAGGAGGATGGAGAGAGAGAATGTGGTTGTTAATATCTCGATGTCGTTGTAGTTGATGTTAGGAGGATGGATATAGAGAATGGGGTTGTTAAACCCTTGAAGGTTGAAGTAGTTTGTGGCACTTGCAGATCTTAATTAGGATGGTCAGTTCCAACTTTCATCCAGAATAATGTCTGAAACCTTTAATCAATAATAATATATTACCCATAATCGGTTACCACAGAAGTAGGGATAAACCATTGGTCGTACAAAAAAGTTAGATTCATAATTACGATAATTATTTTGTAATTTTTTCTAGCCATAAGACTAAGGTGTAAAATTTTCCCCAAAGTTCACGAGGGATATAAATCCCATAAGTTTTTATTTTTAATTTATACGACATGAATCCAATCATACAAGATTGAGTTGTTTTGTTACTCACTAAGGACCACAAATGTTTAAGGGTAGTCGCATGATTCTAGATTTTTAGATTCATAATCCAAAGGCCGCCTTCAATCACGGAAAATATTACATTTGACCAAGTTACCTTATCCTCTAGACCTTTATTTCATGGCCTGACCAGAAGAAGCTGCAAAATGACTCAGATAATGTTTTAAGAATTCTAGACGGGAAAATGCAGATTGAGGACCAGTATACGTGGCCTGCAAATAGAACAAACTTGATAAGTTGAAGTCATCCTGCACAAGAAATGTGCTTAGAGGTCCAAGAACTTATACATGAAGTGATATTTTCTAAAAGAGTATGAAAGTCGTTATAGAAAATTTGTCTAGTAAAGAGATGGACACCCAAATACTTAACCGAAAAAGAGCCAACCTTGTACCATATAACGTGGATCAGATCATTTCAAACGGAGGAATTTACTTCAGAGAGAAAAATATGAATTTTAAAGGGATTTAATTGGAGACCAAAGAGAGAAAATTATTCATTCAGGCCCTCTTTGATTATATTGAGGAATTTTAGGTCACCATGACATAAAATCATTCATTTATATATAAAAAAGGTTAACTATTTTGAGTTTTTATTATTTCTAATGATATTTGAAATTCTTATCATTGATTTTCTTCTTCAGGAAACTGGATAAGACTTGCATTATGAGAATAAACAGAGAATAGGAAAATGGGTCACTTTGAGCCATTTTTTATCACGGATATTTCCATTAGGATCTCTATTACTGTTTACAATATACAAAAAAGTGAAAAATATGAATACTATGTCTAAGTTAAGGTGTCAAGTAACATTATCAAAATCTTGTATAAGTTCAATTTTTAGCGCAACCCTCTGGCCTTTGTTGTTAGTCTGGTAACCCTTGAGGAGTTCTCGATAAATAAGATGTTGTTTGAGATGATTCATCCTTAAATAAATGTCAATTCAAAATTTACTAATCAGATGAATGAAGAATATTTTTACTTTTTTAGCCAAAATCTTGGAGATAATCTTGTACACGATATTACAACATACAATAGACCTATAGCAGGCGGCGTGAGAAAAAATATCCTTTTTAGGAATGAGGGCGATAGAAGTAGAATTCCAAAAAGGATACAAGAGTTCAAACATAAAGAAATTGCTAACCCCTTTGCAGATATCATTACCCACAATATTCTATGAATGTTTGAAGAAACCCACAATACTAGATGATTTATTACCATCAATACTGAACAAGGAATTTCTAATCCATTTGCATGTTATAGTACGAATCATGCATGTCTTATCCAATGAGTTGATATTTGTAAAAATGAGAACATAAACCCCATTGAGACTCAGATAACCTAGAGGATCCTTGGTGCTAAGAAGATCCTTGAATTAGTTTGCCAAGACATTCGTAACACTTGATGTATTGGATATCAAGTCTCCTTTATTATTAAAGATAAATACAATTTTGTTACATAAGATACGAGCTTCAATACTAGTGTGGAAAACATTTGTGTTTTTCTCTCCAAGTCTGAGCCAAAAATCTCTCGATTTATTTCTTAAGAAAATATTATTCAGCTCTGTTGACAAAGATAAATGAAGAGAAGGCCCCAATTTATTTCGAGACAAGAATAGGATTTGAGGCATCGTGAGAAAATGAATTCTGAGCATAGAATATGTTAGTTTATGTGTTGGATACATGGGAGATAATGTCACTGTATACCTTGCTGTTGAAACCGCGTAGAAACTTTTTTAAGAAAACGGGTTTTTTGGGCAATCACACTGATACCATGACCGTCGATAGGAATGTTCCAACTATTTTTATTTTAATTAAATTAGGATTATTACATGTTGAATAATTTGAATGGTTTTTGTCCTACAAATGTGATTTGTGCGTAGATTTAGTGTGACTGGCGTAGAAAGTACTAATGGGTGAAATACATTGGAGCAAGTTTTGTTGACTAAGACACAATATATTTTGAAATATATAGGATTGAGAGTTTATTTGTTAGACCATAAGAATTGAAAGCTAGTGGAACGAAGTTCAGTTCGATCACATTTATAAAAAAATTATTTCTTCAATTGTCATATTCCAGTGCTTCATAGAATTGATACGTTCCTTCAGCTCATGAATAATGTTGAAATTCTAAAGGTGACTCAATGAGATCCATGATCTAGCATCGTAATAGCCTCTAAATCCGACCAAAATAAGGATTTGATTGAGACCATTGATAAAAGCATAGATGAAGGTGAGACACAATAGAAAGGATAAATTAAGACTTCTATTTTTACAATGAATTTAATACGGAGATAAAGATCTTTAGTTGTAGTGTGGGCATAGTTGCCCTTTTATTTTATTTTATATCAAACTGTATAAATCAATTTCGTATTGTCCAATAAAATATTTAGCTACGTGTCGTACGTGTTCTTATTCAGCATAGCTCTTGATTTATTGTTGCTTAGTTTGTTTACCTCCCGATGTGTATGTACTCCCCCTACTTCCTATCAAAGTGTGGATTCCTTAGAGAGGCTCATAGGTTTCAAGAAGCTTATTATTTAGACGCTTTGTCTCATGACTTTCCCTTCCTCTTTTACGTTAGCTTCTCTCTGACATGTCGACTTGCTGATTTATATATCATGCAAGTTATCGATTTAACTTATACCCCACTACTGGCCATGTCGGAGGTTAGGGTGTAAACTTGTGTAAAAAATGGTTGATGTGCTTTCAATGCAATGGACTTTCATGGAGAAATAACTTTTCGAATTAAGAAAACATAGTTAAACAATAATATTTAAACATAATACAAACACATATGTTATATATTCCATAGTTTGTGAACCTTTCTTCCACTCATATCTTCCAACCAATACGTCACTGTTTGATTTCATTCCACCATCATGTAAGGTCCTTTCTCGGGTTCTTGCGTATGTTGAAGACATGCCTCAACACGAGTTCCCCGACCTTGATGGATCAAGATTTTAGGTTTGTATTATTATTTCGCTCAAGTTTTTTGCTTCATAGAAAATTACCTTAGGTGTGCCTCATCTCGGCGTTCTTCTAGCAAGTCTAAAGCATCTTTTTATCCTAGTTTGTTGGTGTCTTTGTTGTAATGTCAAATACGAGCGGTTGGAGCCCTGATTTCCACAAGCACTACAACTTTTGCTCCAAACGTACGCTGAAAGAAATCTTACCCGTTGGGCCTCGCAACATCGTTTGATATGTTCAGACTATATTTGTGGTAACATTTCAAGGAAATTTCATTTTTTCTTTCTCGTGATTTTTTAGACTATTTGATGATCGTTCAATTAATAGCTTCTATTTTCCCATTCGCATGCGGGTGGTATGGAAAAGAGAAATGGTGGTGTATCGTATATTCAAGTCAAAATTATTTCATATCTCAATTGTCGAATTGTAGTACATTATATGAGATGAAGATTCTAGGGATGTTGAAGCGATATATTATGTACTTCCATATAAAGTTCCTGATTTCTTCCTCCTAGTCTAGTTTAGAGCTTCGACTTCCACCCCTTTAGTGAAGTTGTTTAGGGTAACAATTACGAACATAGAGTTTCCTCATCCAGGTAATAAGGGTCCTACTAATTCTATTCCCCACAAATTGAACGAATATTCACCGAGTATCGATGTGAGCTTAACCCCCAGCTAGTGCTGATACTTAAACCATCGTTGGTAGTTGTCACACTTTTTGACTAGGTTTTTGGTGTTATTGTGCATGTCGGGCCAACAATATCCTAACGTTAAATATTTTTAAGCTAGATTTCAAGCCTTCAAGTGCCCAACACATGACCCATATGGATTTTTTGAGGGAATACTCTGCCTCTTTTAGTGCCAAGAACTTTTTAAGGGTTGGATGAATCCGCTACGAAATAGTTTTCCATCTACTATTACAAATCGTGTAACTCGCAGCCTCAACCCCTCAGCCTCTAATTTTTTTGGTCGGTTGGTTGAACCCAATTGACTAGGTATTCTATTACCTCAGTGATCCAAGTTGGAAAATATGTTGTTATTGTGTTAAATACTTCTGAAACCTCGTTCACAAGGCATGGATCCCTTTGTTTCTGAAATTGTCCCCCTTTTGGTTGCTTATCTTGGAGACAAGGTAATCTGCCACGATGTTACACTTTTAACCAGATACTTCTTGAAGTGAACTCATTTATCACTTTAAACCTAACTATCATGCCATTGTATACAAACTCGTTGTTTGAGGCTTTAAACCCAAAACGAATAGCCAACATTAGTTTTTCTCCTTCAGGTGCTATGATGTATATTCCTCCCCCGCATCATTTTATGTTGGAGAACCTATCTATGTACAACATCTATTTTGGATCTGTGTCCTCTTTATTTGTAAGTGTTCTCCATATCTCTTCGTACACAATGTCGGATAATATATGCCCCTTTATAGCACTCAGTGACACATATTCGCTGTCAAATTCCTCCATCTCGATAACCTATTTGGCCAAGCAACCATATATTTTTGGTATGCTTAAGATCGATCTGATGGGTAGGATTGTAAGAATTTGGATTGTGTGGGCCTGAAAATTCCTTTATAACTTCTGAGCAGTCTTCAATAAAGACAATACGGGTTTTTCAAGGGTAGAGTACTCGGTCTCAGCCCTCAAAAGAGCTTTGCTAACATAATAGATGAGAGGGTGTACTTTTTCTCTTTTCACCATAATGGTGGCACTTACGACTCATTGGGACATCCCTAGATATGCAATCGAAGTTTTGCGTCTTGTGCGAACGACTAGTACCTAATAGAAAATAATGTAGGTTTTCAGTTCCTCAAAGTCAATGTCGTACTTTTCATTCCATTCAAACTTTCCAGTCCCTCTTAAGGTTTTAAAAATGGGAGACACATATATGCCGGTAGTCAAATGATCATATTAAATACGGTCAATATTTCATTTAGCCTTTGGACCTCCTTCACGGTTTGTGGTAGGTTTATCTCATTTAGTGCCATAACCTGTTTTGGATCATTGTTGATTCCTCATTTGTGAAAAAAAAAACCCTAACGAAATCCCCTGAGGTTAACCCAAAGAAGCATTTTGTAAGGTTTAGTTTCATGTTGTGCTTCCTCAACATGGATTAGGTCTCTCAAAGGTCCTCAATATGAGAGTTTGTACTCGTTTTTTTACCAATATTTTGTTGATATACACTTCTATATTCCGCCATAGTAACTGTTTGAAAATGTTGTTCACCATCCTTTGGTTGGTAGAGCCTATATTTTTTAGCCAGAAGGCGTTAACACATAACAATACAACCTTTGGTTGGTAGTGAAGAAGGTATTCTCTTGATCCCTAATGTCTATTTTGATATGGTTGTACCTAGAGTAAATATCAATGAAAGTCAATAGTTTGTGGCCCACGATTACATCTATCAGTTTGTTTATCAAAGGTAACGGGAATGAGTCTTTAGGGCATGCTCGGTTGAGGCTTGTGAAAAAATGCACATTCTATATTTCTCATTTGTTTTACTAAAATGGGGTTACCTGGGATATCTATCTTCCATAATGTGGTCAATAACCAATAATCGATTGACCTTATCTTCTACCACTTTCGACCACTCGGGTGCCAAGTGCATCTTCTTTTGTTGTACCGACCCAACCTGTGGGTCTATTATAAGTATATGGGTTAAGTTTTAACAAATCTTTGTTATAAGGGCGGTGAATACATGCTATTCGCGGGTTAATAGCGATGGCCTGGTGGCTAAACCCAACTATCGGCTAAGTCTCGTTGCGTCTGGCGCATAAATATGCGTGACCAGATGCTTAGACCAGTGATCACGCATATGTGTGCAACCATATGAGACTTAGAAATTTTGTCATCATCTTCTAACATTGGTCACGTACTTATAACATGTGATCGCGCGAGTGTGCACGACCAGACGCTAAGACATTTGGTCAATAATATATGCACAACTAGTGAACATATGCTTGGTAGTACTGTATCACGCGACCAAATATGTCAAGACTCGGCTTATAATCTAAGTCTAGTCTAATTGTGCGGTGTTGTATGATCAAATTTCATGGTTCTTTGGTTAGCTAGTATACCGAAGATTTATTTACGCAGTATCAAACAAAATACAAAATCAAAATATTTGATGGGGTATTCAACTTTGCATTGTGGTATATTGAGTTGGAATCTTCGTTGGTACTACAAGAGCTGTGGAAGGTTGTGGAGAATAAGTTACCAGCAGAGATGAAAGAAGAGGAGAAGTAAGATCTTCAAGAAAAAACTTTATGATGGATTATAACGTGTGTAAAGGATAACATTCTTCGCAAGATTAGTGGTGAGAAGACTGATTCATACGCTTATAAGAAGTTGGGAGAACTTTACGCAGAGGAATAAATTATGAACATGTTATATTTGGAAAAACACTTGTATAATTTCAGATTTAAAAAATATATTTCCATAAATGAAGACCTAGATAATTTAAAACAATTATTATGAATTTAGAGAATACTGATATCATTATTGAGGATGATGATCAAGTTTTGTTTGTCTTAATATCGTTCATATGAGATTTTCGAGTATATCATAATGTATGGTAAGGATAAGTTATCTCTATCGAATGTCAAAGAGGGACGAAATTAAAACATTTGAGACATTTTAAGCTAGACAATCATGCATAAGGGAAATATCTTATGACTATGGAAAAATCTACCAACAAGGTAAGTACTTCAAAGAAGAAGAATTGGAGGTCCAAATTAAGAGCCAATAATGCAAACTATTATGAATACGGTGAGTATGGTCATTATAGGAGAAACTGTACGAAACTAAAAGATAATAAGAGAAATAAAAAAGAAAATATTGCAAACCTAGCAGAAGGTGTGAACGATCTTGATGATAATGAAAACAATGATACAAGATATGTGTTGTCTGTGAGTTTAGACTGTGGGAAAAAATCTTTGGTACTTGATACTAGTGTAATGTACCATATATATATATATATATATATATATATATATATATATATATATATCATTTCAAGCAGTGGTTTGATACTTATAAGCCAATGGAGAGAAATTTGTATTAGGAGAATAATCATTCGTTGCATATTGCTGGGATCGGTAACGTCATGATTATAATGTTTAATGGTGTTGTTAGAATCATGACATGTTGACATGTTCATGAGTTGAAGAAAAACCGAATATCTCTTGGGACACTAGACTCTCGGGGTTACAAGTATCATGCAGACGATGGTATAATCAAAGTGATAGAGGGATCAATGGTGTGTATAAAATAAAATTTGCAGAAAAAACTTCACATTTTCCATGGAAGTGTTGTTCAAGGCGATGCTGCAATAGCATCATCATGGAGTATGATCAGTTGGAAAGCACAATTGCAAGCTACTATAACTTTACCTACAAAAGAGACATAGTATATGGCGGTAACATAAGTATTTAAGGAGGTAATATGGTAGCAAGGTTTTGTGGTAATTTTGAGATTGATATGACTAGTGCAAAAGTGTTTTGTGACAGTTAGAGCGCTATACACCTTACGGGAAACCAGATGTTTTGTGCAAAAATCTAAGGGTACCAATATGGTAGCAAAGCGGAAATAGAAGAAACAAACAACGATAAAACCCTAACCCTATGTTAGAGAAATAAGGAGACTCATAATAATAATTCTCAAAATTCAATTAATCAAATTCTGATGGCAAAATAGGGTATAGGATGCTTTATATAGCATGACCCAAAACCCTAATTCCAAATAAGGAAAATTACATAAATGTTTTAAAATAAAATAAATAAATAAATAACGCTAAATTATTAAAACTGGTTTTCGAAGGCTCTACAGGTCGAATCTGGGTATCAAACTTTGTGACAAAGTCACATTTTTGAAATCTGATGGGCTCGTCGAAATATTTGATTTGAGTACCTGTTTGGCCCAATTCTGATACCTAGGAAAGAAACCAGTCTGTTCGCAGTTTTCGCTACATCATCCTTCCCCGGTTATGAAGAATTCGACCTCGAATTCGAAACGTTGAAACATTGAAAGAACTGAAAAAATATTAGCATATTCACCGCCAATTTCAATTGATACCAGCATAAGGGTGTGATATGTGAGAATCCGAATGTTGCAACTCTTTTCAAAAAGTGGTTTCTCAGCTTTGTCCCTCTTTACCATGTCCTCGACATTACTGTGATCAGCAGTAACAAGATATAATTCACCCACTTGTTCTATGTATGTTTTATAAACCCATTTACTAAGCACAACACCCTTGCGCGTGTAAAAAGTTGTTGTTTTTCCAGTTCCAGACTGTGATTGTTGTATCACACCAAGACCCTTGCATGAAGTAACAATTCCTCTTTGTTGAATATTAGATGACTTCTCAAGTTCTTCAGAGTATATTTCTGCCAGCAGATTCAGAACACTGCAATCTTCTACTTTTAACTTGTTACTCTTTCTTTTATTTTCCGAACAATCACACAAAACTCCTTCAGGTTCTATTACAAAACCTAATCTTTTATCCATTAAAACACTATTCTTTTCTTTTATCAATTTACTCATAATCTCAAACACAAAAATATCATCTTTCATTTTTCCAATACGACAACATGTATCCAGTGAAAACCGAATCAAAGGTTTGATTTTAGGATAACATAAAATACCTGGAAGATGCATCTCCACAATAAAATCTGCTAGTTTGCAGTGCTTCTTCAATAGAAGGTCTGAAGCGATGTAGTCTGGTGTATTAAAGCCTGAGACAATATCTCGATCTACAAGTTTCTCCTCAATATCAATTAGATCTTCATCATCCCAATCATCATCATACTCATCGTAGACTGGTTTGTCAAATACCAACCCAGATACATCTTCAAAAATATGTGTATCATAGACTGGTTTATCTAACACGGAATCAGACACAGTTTTAGCATCACAACTAAGATCGGCAGCTGGTGAAATTTGAGCATGAAACTCCTTAACTGGTGGTGGTTTTTGGAGACATTATTCTAGATGGCACTAATATAAACTTGATACCATCTTTCACAAAAGTGTATCGATTTGTTCTACTATCATAAGTAGAATTTCTCTTAAATCGCCATAGACTTCCTAAAACTAGATGACAAACGTCCATAGGAACTATGTCACACCATGCTGTATCTTTGTAATTACCAACAGAAAATGCAATTCGGCACCGTTTAGGAACTGTTACCTCAGTGTGCTCTATCAGTCCTGACAGTATGTATGGGTATGGAAAAGTTTCAGTCTTCAACGCCAGTTTCTGAACAGCTCTCTGAAATCAGATTCTCATAGATATCTGAATCAATTACAAATTTGCAAATTCTTCCTCTAATTTTGCAGGCAGACTGGAAGATGTCGTTCTCTATTCTAGCATTCAAATCAAGAGGTACCCGGAACATGATTCATGTATCTGCGTAGCAGGAATTGTTAGGCTTTGATACCAATATGGTGACGCGGCGGAAATAGAAGAAGAATCAACGATAGATGAAACTCTAATTCAAGAGTAACATGATGAAACCCTAATCTAAGGGTAACAAAGACTGAAATTTTCAGATAAAAAAAATATATTATTCCAAAAACTTAAAATAACTTAAGGCATGAGGCTTTATATAAGAGCTTCTCAAAACCCTAAATTATAATACAAGGAAATAAAATAAATATTTTTAAATAAAATAAAATAATATCTTAATATAATTAGATTTGATTTAAATACATAAGATATTTAAATAAAATAAAATAAACAAGGATTTTGTTTGGACTTTCTAGGCTACATCATCCTCTCCTGGTTGACAAGAATTTGTCCTCGAATTCACAGCACCATCATTATCAAGAACCCAAATTATTTATTTTATTTTATTCAATCGTCACATTGGGAATTATAATTGTTGACCTTATCAGAATAAGATGAATTCTTCTCGAGTGTTCCTTATTCGAAGTCACATTGAAGCCATCTAGTTGAAGGAAAAAAATAGTTTCGAAAACCTTTTCATAGCCTGAAGACAACATCCCCATGTCCAGTTGATGTAAAAAATGGTTTTGAAAACCTCTTCATAACCTGAGACATCATCTCGATAAGCAATTTTTACCTTGATTCGACGATTGGTAGCCAATTTAAACTCCTTCAGTAACCGGTCAATATGATCGTCATTGAAACAGTTGGTATGCCCCCTCATACTCAAACGATCTTCCCGATCTTCATGACCATGTGTGTTGTTCTCTTCTTTAAACCTTGAATCAGATGAAATCAAGATTCAGAAACATGTTTGACCTGTAGCATGAACTGAGGCTTTGATACCAAACTAGTGACGCGGCGGAAATAGAAGAAGAATCAACGATAGATGAAACTCTAATTCAATAGTAACATGATGAAACCCTAATCTAAGGGTAACAAAGACTGAAATTTCAGATACAAAATATATATTATTCCTCAAAACTTAAAATAGCTTAAGGCATGAGGCTTTATATAAGAGCTTTTCAAAACCCTAAATTATAATACAAGGAAATAAAATAAATATTTTAAAATAAAATAAAATAAAATAAAATCTTAATATAATTAGATTTGATTTAAATACATAAGATATTTGAATAAAATAAAATAAACAAGGCTTTTGTTTGGACTTTCTAGGCTACATCACCAGATGTACCTCGAGTGTACAAAGCACATAGATGTGAGGTATCTTTTTATTCATGATATAATATCAAATGAAATTGTTGATGTGAATAAAGTGTCTATACACGATAATCCAACATATATAATGACCAATGTAGTATCAATTCAAAATTTTATGGAGTGCCTAAAGTGGATTGGTATTTGAAGCATCAAGTGAATGCCTTATGGGCATTTGGTGTGTCTGAAGAAAAGAAATGTATTTTTTGATAGTGAAGAAAAGATATTCGCCTCAAGGGAAAGTTTTATTGAGGATGGGCTCTTAATAGTGTACTTTATGTTCGCTTGTACAGTCTTATGTTATTGATCGTGTACCTTGTGTTCGTTGGTACAATCTTGTGCCATTGACATTGTATTTTGTATTCATTGGTACAGTATTGTGTAATCCAATATCGGGCGTTATAGTTTATAGTGCAAGCTATATAAGCTCATTAGACCCATGATCTACTAAGTTTACTTTTTTCCTATACATAGATTACTATGACTACACAAAAAACATATAAATATGTACTCCTTTTATATCATAGTGGAACACTTTTCTCTCATGGTGCATGTGGACGTAGACATTTGTTGAACCACGTTAAAATTATGTGTTATTGTCTTTTATGTATTCTATTTTGTTATGTGTTTGAGTCATTTGTGATAGATTGCATATTCATCCATAACAGTAGATCAGGCTCCCATTAACAATAAACATGTACAAACTTGTCCAAACAAATAAGGAAATAGTTTTTGTCACACTTACACATGTACGGTTTTTCAGGTAGCGTTATGACGCCAGTCACAATACTATTTTGTCTCATTTTCAATGCATGCTCCAGATTAATTCTATTAATCAACAACATAGATCTTTTATCGAGTTCAAAATCTTTTCCTACAAGTGAACAAGTTCCTTTCGGGAACTTCGAATAATATCCATATGTTTTCAACATGTTCATGCACATTTGGTCCAATATGAGATTACCTTCCACTTTCGGTTCTAGCAACAACATAATACACTTGTCTGTGTCAATGCTCATCATTTAGGTTCCAACAGGCTTATTTGTACCCAAGTCTTTGGCTAAACTCTAGTCTCATAAAGAATTAGCAATAATAGACCCTAAGTTCTTAATTTATTCAAGTCTTCGTCTTTTAAATCTTCGCATGAATTACACCAATCACTTCATTCCAGATTTAATGTTTAGTTTCAGCTCCAACTCTTAGTTTCAGCTTTTAGCATATAGTTCGAGTTTTATCATTTGGTTAGTGTTTGTCTTTGAAAGTGATCATCTTCCCTCGATTTAAATTTATATTTTACGCTTATATTTTGATTGTTTCTCAATTTAAATTATAATTTTTTAAAAAAATGAACGACTTCACGTTAAAGTGATTCAAGCAAAATCATCGGTTTTGAATAATAGTTAAACAAGGGAGTATGAAACAAAACGGAGCTACAACGGCGATGATTATATAGTCCTGGTATGAATCGATGTAGTTGGTAAAGATGTTAAGGTAAAATGAATTGAATTCTTTTTACCCTTGGAGGAAAAATTAAATTTGTCGGTAGAAGATGGGTCCGTATTGAACGTATTTTCTATACTCTATTTCGATAACCGACACAATAGTATCGCTACATTATTTTTCTTCATATATTTATATACTTTTATTTCTACGATCTATACAAAGCCGGTTTCGTTGTTTGAATAGAGAACGCGTATATTGTATGCTTCATTTGAACACTAAAAGTCAAGAGGAAAAGAAGCATGGAAAAAAACGGAACCTGATCATTTGATGTGACTTGGTCACTATTCATAACATCGAAAACTGTACCAAACCTGTTGTATTAAAATACAAAATACTACTGTATAGTGTACGTTGGACGGTTATATTAAATATAAAAAAGTTACACAAGATAGTGACATTAGTTTTTTTTTAATCACGATTCATTTTTAGGTTATCCCGATTTTTTTATTATAATTTATTGATTTTTAATATTGCTATTTGTTTTTAAAATGATTTTTTTTTGTGAAAAATGATTTTAAATAAATGAAAGTGTTCATACAATTTTCTAGGGCATACCCCGAGGTAGTACAATACAAAAGAGATAACAATGTCAAGATGTCTTAAACTAGAGATATGGCATCATGGAAAAAAAACGTAAACAACTCAAATATCATGCTCTGATGACTAGGTGGATGTAAGGTGATTCCAATAACACGAATCTGAAATCCAAGCTCCATGCTCCACGCCATACTGGAAAGACCTGCAAGAAGATAGAATCAAAAGAATTGTTAGATTTTGTTAAAACTATGATGGCCAGCCAATCTTGGTTGCATGGAATCTAAATCGGAGATCCGATAAGATTTGGAAAGATATTATAGAAGCCATGGCTGGGGCGGATCCAAATATTCTTGAGTTCCGTTCTTTCCAGACGTGGTAAATGACCGCGTTGAAACAATTGCGCAAAGTACAATGGTCTCGAGTATTAGACCATATTGACGCCTCAAGGATCCAAGATTGCCAGGAAGATGGATGGAAAGGGAAGCCAAGTTTATTACTATTAAAAGACCAAATACTCTGAGTGAAACTACATTCATAGAGGATATGGCATATAGATTCCGAGTCAAAGTTGCAAAGGGTGCAAGTAGTAGGGGTGATAATACCCCAACTAAGGAGTTTGTCTCTGATGACAAGCTTACCCTTTAAAGAAAGCCAAGATATAAATGAATGACGAGGAATGTTATATTTGTTCCATACTAATCCCGCCCATCCCTTTGTAGGGATAGGCTGACGGATGATGTTGTATGTGGCTTGAATAGAGAATTTGTTGCCGCCATCCTTTGTTACCCAGAAAGGAGCGTCCCTCGATAAGGTGTTTGGATGGGGAAGCACAAAAGTATAAGCTTGTTGATTTCTTCAAGATGACCACGACTTCGGGCCCTAGCAGATCTCCAATTTGCAGGCCACTTCCATTCCCCATTTGAGATGATGTTGGAAACTTTAAGATCATTTCCCATACGATAATCACTGATGATGTCAGGGCCGTAGTGGATTGCCAAAGGCGATGAGAGGAGCCGCGGGTCATACCAGAGAGAAGTGGTTTTTTCGTTTCCGATAGCCACCATGTACAAAATAATAGCCAAATGACGAAGACGAAGAATTTTCCTCCATATCCAAGAGGGGGAGGAGCCAATAGAAACGTTCCAAAAACTTTTATTTCTAATCTTTTCGGTTTTAATCCATTCAAACGAGATTGAATGGTTCTAATTACTAACAATAGACCATAGGTGCTTAAGGACGGCTGCCTGATTCCAGACTTTTAGGTCTAGAATCCCAAGGTCGTCCAGTGGTTATAAAAAAAGTTTGGTGATCATTCTTCAACTATGAAAAATATCATTCTAAATGTTTTCCGACTAAGAAGATTTTGAGAAATTTAATTTTTAATTTTTGATTTTTCAACCGTTCGGAAAATACTACAAATAAAAAATTTATATAAAACAGCTGTAACAGTAAAAATTCTTCCTTAAATATATTAAAAATTTGAAAAACTGCAAGATGAATATCATGGTAAAAAATACCATCTACAATATAAACCTCACACATTAACATATTTTAATAAAAGTACAAAATTGAAGATTTGTAGCCTATATGTAATTTATTAAAAAATTGTTTATGTTTATTGTTTGGGTACGTTTCGTAGATTTAGGTCATTAAACTAACATTTGTCCTTTAAACATGATTAAATTTGACATTACATGTTTTTTGCTAATGATTTTTATTGAAACAAAATAATAAGTTAAGCCTATTAATTAGACTGGCACGTTTAATATTCTTATTATGTACCAATTTCGTTTTAAGTTTTATCTCATTACTCTTCTTTTCCACCATCAGTTAAAGTGCGTCTTCAAACACAAAAATTTATCTATTGTTCTTTTTTAATGATTTTTGGGAATCATATATTTGTATCTTGTCGAATATTTTTAATGGTTTTCCTTCGGGGTTAAGGAGTATCAATCTCGTCATTAATGAGCTAGCATATATTTTCTCTTCAATTTTCTACATGTGATTTTAATTTTCCTCAATGTTTATTATTTCAGTAATGATAGTATGTTCTTGATACTTTGTCAGAATAAATATTTGGAGGTTGAATTTTTCTATTTTGTCATCGTCACGACCTTAAACATCTCTTTAAAGTTTATATTTAATCTTTCATTTCCATTACCTAATCCTTCCTCTTCTGTGTTACTGGATTCTTCTTTCGAAGTCCATGGCTATAAATTTATCCTTTAGTCATCGAATCTAAGGTAATCTACCTCTATAATTATAGGAATGTAATAGTACTAAGATAGGATGGAATCGATTCATTGTCGAAGTCCAATCTCTTAGCCTGCAGAATCAAAAATACTGGACAATAGAATATTGGCTAACAGAATAAAAAATATTGGCCAACAAAATCAATAACTCATTTATTTACCTAATTAATAAATCTTGATCGAATTTAATTTTTGGTCGAAACACTTCTAATAACATCATTCTCTCCTAAAAACTCCTTAGGCTTACCAAACAAATTACAAAGGTATGAGGGTCATACTTAAAATTGATCTAATGAAATCTTTTGACAATGTCCGTTGACAAATAATTTTGTACATCTTTGTCGTCATGAACTTCTCATATGTAATGATCACTTGGATAATCCAACGTATATTCACATATTCCTATAATGACAATATTAATTGTGACCTATATGGAAAATATCATGGTAGGTAGGGATTCAGACAAGAAGACCCTTCGCCTCTTTTTTGGTTATCATCTTCATGCAAGTCATCTCAATTAACATTTAAGAGAAAACAAAAGGTAGGAATTTCAATTTCCATTGGAAATGTCAAAAGCTTCAAAAAACTTAACCTTTGTTTTACTGATGATCTAATGATCTTATCTTGTAGTGATCTTAGCCCCGTCAATCTTATCAACGAGGGTATAAATTAATTATATAACTTCCTAAGCCTCAAAGTCAGTCCTAATAAAAGTCATATTTTCCTATTTGAGGTTAACACAATCCTTAGACAATATTTGATCAACAACACGAAGTTACAATGTTGTTTTTGTATAACAGGTTTATTGGTTCTCCATTCCATCTTCATACTATGGTTCTCAATGTGTTACCCCAATATGTCTTACGCTTCCTCTGCTCTGGCCATGAGATGAAGGGTTGGTGGTTAATGTGGCTTGGTTCACTATTACCTTTTCCAAATTAAAGGGTAACTTTAGTATTCTAGACGTAAAACCCTAGAATCATGCGGTTGTCCTCAAACATTTATGGTCCATTTCTAATAGTAATAATAAATCTATATGGTTTAATTAGATTAAAATTGAAAAAAAAACAAAAAAATTGAACATTAAATCTTGGCTCATCGATAATGGGTAGCGATTGGTAATGGTGGTCCACCTTCTTTTGGTATGATTCATGGTTGCTTCCAACCTCTATAGTAACCCATTATAAGAAAAGTATTATTCTTGATTCAAAACTTGACAATAATAATCTTAAAGTTTTCGACATCATTTTGGATGACCACTAGTACAAACCGGGCCAAATATGTTATGATAGTGCTAGAAACCACGACAAGCTTCAAAATATCGACAACCTAATTCTCCCATTCCCCTGTATAAGTATCAATTGTAATAATTTTCATTATTGGACAACTGAGAGTGAGAATATAAACTTCACTATCAATGATACTTAACATACCATATGTACGTCCACTCTCTATTTTGGGTGGGCAAGGTTGATGTGGAACAAATAAAATATAATTCATCACTATTTTATTTTTGAATTGTCATCCATATTAAGTTCTCAACTCAAGACTCTATTATTTGCAACTCTTGTGCTTAAGCCATCATTCATAGTCTGTATGATCGTGTATTCACGCAGAGTATCTGGAATGACGGCAATACGAAGCTCGGTTTTATGTGTAATAGTCATGACTGGCCTACTTTGATCATGGATGCTATAAACTTACATCTCTCACACGTTTGACATCTTTGGAATTTCTCTATTTTTTCAGGAAAGGAACTCAAGAAAGTTTAGATACCTTGTAGCCCTTGCCTCGATGGCTTTGCATTATAAGCTTTTACATCTACGATTTATATTTTTTGGTACTAAGGTTGTTTGGCCGCTGTAACTCCTTAATTTCTCATAACTTATCTTTAATTTTGCAGTTACCCTCTCTTTCTTGGGTCAATGTAGTTGACTTGTAGATCAGATGGATGTTCGGATTACTCTCTCATTGTTTCACCATTCTATATTGGATAACAAAAGTTGATTCTTTGAGCGGATGAATTATTGGAATACTCGTTTATTATAGTATGTTACGTTTATTTTGTATTTTTGTTATGATATGTCCACTCTACTTAGGTTATGTTAGTAGACCTTCTTCAGATTCTTCTTTTTGAGTTTCGGTACTTTGCTTTAGACTTTTTACCTCTTTCTTTGAATATATCTCGAGTACTTGTATGAATTTAAAGACCTATTTATGAAACATTTTAAATTTTACCATAAGAAAAATATTATAAACAACTAAAAGATAGTTGTTTTTCATTTTTAACTTTTAATATGTATACGTAATATTTTTTGTATTTTATAAAAATTTATGGTTCTAAAATTTTAATATTATTCATAATAATAATAATAATAGAATTTGAAAAAATTAATTCAGCATGCAAATTGAGAATTGATGTTATTAAATAAATAAGATGATGAAGAAGATATGTACGTCATTCCTTAATAAATAATTTTGTTGCATTTGAGACTTCATTGACAATCACTAAAAGAAGATTAATGTATTGCATCGTTTTTCAGTTTGTATTTTTCTTGTTTTAAAAGTATATAAATAATAAATTTTCAGTCTCCAAGTTTGCGACATTTTCTTTAAATAAGGTTATTATTTTGTTGAATTTAATACTCGTGGTAAGATTTTTGTTCAAAATTTTGACAGCTTTGTTTGGTGAAGTTCTAGCAATGAGTAACACATAGTTGAACCAACTCTGAAACAAGAAAAACAGTGTAAAATATATATAAGTAAAATAAATAAAGATAGAAGTAGCAAATAACCTCTAATGTCATCTTCATTTGGCTCTTTAGAAGATAAAAAACAAATATTAAAGCTGAATATGAAACATGACATCGAGAGAGAAAACAATATTTCAAGAATTTTCGATCGAAACTTGATGATGATCCAATGAATGTTATAGGAGAAGTCAGAGCATCAAAATAAAATTTTGATGCAGTAATATTTTCATCAATTTTCTTTTTACTATGAGTAAGTCTGATATTTGGCTTATTCTTCTTTTGTACTAGGATCTTTTGGGATGGTAGTATAACCAATATTTTTGGGATGAGGGATTCAATTGTCGACTTGAGGAATTGACTCTTTCATCTTCTTTTCCAAAACATATTTTAATAAGGTCAATTATTTGTGCCTCTTTAACATAAGCATTTTTATTTATGTTGATTACTTCAAAGTTCTAAAAATCCGATACCCCTTCTAATTTCTAAAAATATGAATAAAAGAGGTTATGCGAATGAAAAGATAATGGTATTGTTGTTTTCAGATACTATTAGCTTCAACTTAAATTCCAATTCAAACGAAGTCTTTGGAAGGAACATGTTTGAAAGTCTTTTGGATTGCATGAGCTTCTGCAAGAAAAAATAAAAATAAAATCTGCATATGGTGTTAATAAAACAAAGTTGATAAACATAATAAAAGTTGAAGATAATGCGAAGTAATAGCACATTGTTCTCACCCATTTTTGACTGGGCTTGACGAGTTGGACTTTCAATTGCCAATAGCATAAAATAAACTTTATTTCCATAAATAGTTATAATTTGTAAATTTCATAATATGAAGTTTTTTTGAGATGGTGTAGTAATACAAAGATGGTTTTGGTAACTTGTCAAATTTGCATCGAGAAATAATTTCATGGATAATAATGAAGGAAATTTTTAGAAGAATAGAAAAAATTTATTAAACTTATTAACTTCCTCCATCCATTGGGAATGGTTTTAACACGACATATCCTAACTCATTGAAATAATTCTAAGAAATTTGGATGGAGTGGAAATCTAATGCCTAATTATAGAGTATTATATAAAATATGTATTTCAATGTTGATAATGTCGGTAGAGTACTCTTCTCGTTTTGGAAAATGGATTTTAACGTTCAAAGAATATCCCACTTGTATTGTATAAGACTTTTTTCTTTAATAATTTTAGCAATATATACTAAGGTTTGATCAAATAATTATTTTTGGAAAAAACTAAGGATAGGATTTGATTCATCCAGATGCGTGGGGTTATTAGACGACGAAGCAACAAAAGGTTTAACTACTTCAAGAGGCGTAGGAGGTGTATTATTATTTACAAACCTTATTTGATCTATTAAATAGATAATAATGTCGCTTTCAGTTCTATGCTTAATAACAGGGTTAATAGTGATGAGGTCATAATTGTTCGAAGGGAAAATCAGAGAAAGAACTGATTTCACCAATACTTAATATGTAGTTATTTATTTAGACTTAATTTAATTGGTTTATTTTATTTATTTCTGTGGGATTAGGATTGATATGGACTCGGGTCACGTTCAGTCTATTATGCCTATGCTTGGAATCATATGATATTCGTCTTATTAAGGCTAATTCTACCTATAAATAGCCTTTGAGGGGCATACAATAAAGGAGGATGATTTATTTTCACATGTCAAACTCTCACTCTCTTAAAATTTACTTAAACTGTTTAATTATAATTCTACTTTCAACCAAAAACCCAATTACTTCTCCTTTTATTACATAAACACCTACCAGAAATATTTAACCACATCAAATTGGCAACCATAGTGGAAGCACTTACATAGTTTCTCGGATAACGAGATACAAAACGTAGGATGCGAATATTTGTCTCCGTAACACTCCAAAGCATGAATCATGAAATACTAATAGATCATGCTCCGGAAAATAAGGGATGTAGGGTCAAAGAAGATTATAGTCAGATACCACGTTTGAATCATGAAAAATAAGAACGGCTGCTCATGCAAGAGGAGCGAGGCCAGTTACGAGGGGAAATTGAGTCGTTGAGTTCCCAAAGAGAAGCTGAAGTGAACCTTCTGGGTAAATTTCAACTAACAATTTAAAAATATGATGGTCAAGAAGAGGGTGCGAAGGAACTAACAGTAGACCTTTATGCACTGCACAGACCCAAAAAACACCATAGGGGTTTATCTCAAAAAATCCATCAAGGTTCGAAAAGAGAACATAGAGCCAAGAATTGTTCTAGTTCTTCAAAGTCTAGTAAAGATTCAATGTTAGAGTATGAGGTATCCTCGTCCTCTTGAAGTAGTAATCACCATCATAAAAAGAGAAAGAATTATCGTGATAAACATCATTTGTATATATGTTATAATCGACATCATAATTGAAACAAAAAAGACTCATCGGATAAAAGAAACCTCAAAAGAATAAAGAGGGAATAGAGCGTCACAAAATTTTAAGAGATCAGGAAATCATAGCATTGACCTTCTGGTAAGTGATTAGTTTGTTATTCAATCTGAACCGAGTATATTTGCGACATCTAATGAGGATCATCAGTTCAGCCAATGGTATAATTAGAGTCAGTCGCCTTTACCTGCAGAGATTTGTTCCGGTCATTTGCCCAAACGGTTCGATATTTTAAAAATAAAGGAATTCAATGGGATCAAAGATCCAGGTAACCACATCAAAAAATTCAAGAATTTTATGATGAATTTTGACGACGAAGATATATTGTTGTGTCATGTTTTTTTCCCAAACCTTCAAGGACAGGCTCTTAAAGTGGTATGATCGACTTCTGTAGGGGTCGATCAAGAACAAGACATGTCCTGGATGGATTTTCAAAGATACTTTGTGGGAAGCAAAGAGCTTAGAGGAAATGAAGATATAATACTCACTTGTCAACAATTTGTTGGCGAAAGCTTAAAGGAATATACCAAATCTTTTGCATAAATTTAAAATGGTTTTCAAGATTTTTTAGGACAAGTAGCGATACCTGCTTTTAGGCAAGGGCTCCTTGTTGGGGAGTTAGCTAATATTGTTACCTAAAGCAAAAAGAAATGATTTGGGGTGGTCTGTTATCACAAGTTCAAAAATTAAATTACAGTAGAGGAAATAAAGGGATTGAAGTTTCCTAGTCAACCAAGGAATATATTGTTTGCCTCTCAACAATAAAAAAATAACTAATTATCATCTGAAGGAATCCTGACAGAAATCTCATTGAACTAAGGCTAGCCAATACTCTTAGGGATAACAAGTTATACCTCGGGAAAACAATGGGTTCGACCTGATCAATTTGCGGAATTAACTTAAAATATTACAACCATTTATGATAAATCAAATAACTTAGTACATTTTTTAAGGCCACCACCCATTCAAACTTTGATGGAAAAATCGGAATAAAAATCTAGTACGTAACATAATGATGTAGGGCATGATACCAAGGATTCTATTGCTTTAAAACAAAAAAAATTAAACTTTGATTGAAAATGGAAAACTGACGAATTTTGTCAAAGCAAAATTAGGGAATATGTCATTACCACTAATACTAGGATACACTAATGTTAGAAAGGACGCCATAAAAGCAACGCCTAAACAAGAAAACACTAATGTTAGTATAATGAGTTTGACGAGGATTCAAAGTATTTGAACCCAATCAAGATTGAGTCCGGATTATGATGATAAGTGAATTTGAAAATAAAATATAAATTTTTTAATTGTGCCATTTTTTGGTTCATTGACTATTTTTTGTTTAGGGGGTGTACTGTATCAGTCCTTTTGAGTTGTTCTCGGCAGATTCATATAGTTAGCCTGACCACCAAGTTAGAAGGGAAAATATCTACCGATCTTTATCTGAATCCGATGTCATTTATTATATTTGATGAGCATGTTCTAAGAGATGTTGTTGTGCCATATGAGAATATTGTGGTGATTGGAGTTGCAGTCGAGGGGATGAAAATTCGAATTTTTTTTATTGACATAATTAACTCAGCTAACGTTTTATTCTTATCCACCTATAAATAAATTAAAAGCCCACTTGTCATTCTCTGGTCGAATAAAATTATAGTATGGTTTACGAGGAGCTCTACTGATGTGGTTGGGGAGTTTGAAGGTGAGGTTGTCCTCGGGAAAATACCTTTAAAAACATAGTTAGAGTACCTTTTGTGGTGGTTGATGGTCCAACTCATTACAATGCTATCTTTGGTAGATCTTATTATCAAGGACGCATGTTGTTGCATCAATAGTTCACCAATGTTTGAAATATACAGTTGTGGGCCATATTGGAGTTGTTTGAAGTAGCCAAAAAGTGGCTAGAGAATGTTATGTTACTGATTTGGCCCCAATTTTTTTAGAGAATATGGCATCTAAGAAAGAATATAAAATACTATAGTCGTCTCCGGAATCAAGCAAAATAGATGATCCGATAGAGACTCCTAGTGTGGTTATTCTAGAAAAGGATGTTGACTTGTATACTTTCCTAGATGTAAAATTTGTTAGGATTGGAGCCAAGTTACCATCAAATGTGAGGGAACAATTGTTGTTTTTTATATCTAGAAATTTGCATATGTTTTTTTGGTGTACTGAAGATGTAACAAACATACCCGCGAGCATCATTTTATTATAAGCTAGCTATACGACTGATTTGTGTCCTTTTATACAACAATGGAGGGACTTTTCTATGGAAAAATATAAAACTGTTATTGAAGAGGTAGATCAATTGATAAAAGTTGGGCATATTTGGGAATCTCAGTATCCGTTATGAACTGCAAACCCAATTCTTGTAAAAAAGAAGAATAGAAAATGGCATATGTGACATACTTAAACATAGTGTGTCCGAAGGATCCATTTCCAGTCTCTCTAAATAGATCAATTAATATATTATACTTTTGGTAATAAGCTAATGTCATTCATGGATGCAATTTTTGGGTACAATCAGATATAGATGAATCTAAGGGACCAAGATAACACTGCGTTCATAACACACAGGGGCCTTCACTTTTATAAAATTATGCCCTTCAGTTTGATTAATATTGGGCCCATTTACCAAAGTCTAGTAAATAAAGTTTTTGCTAGTCAGATTGGAAGAAATGTTGAGGTTTGCATTGATAATATTTTCGTAAAGATTTTAAGGGATGATGATTATTTGTCCAATCTCGAAAAAACTTCCTCCGATTTGAAAGCTATCAATTTGCATATGGACCTCCTAAATCCACAAAGAGGTTCAAATATTAACCACAATGTTGGTCGAATTGAACATGATTATATCAAGGCTTTAGATAAGTGTGCCCCTTATTATATGTTTTAAGGAATGTTAAGGATCTTAATTGGTCTTCGAATTACATTGAGACTTTTGTTAAAATTAAATAACACTTGTCTTTACCAGAGACATTAACCAAGCCAGTGAAGGGTGAAAGGCTGTGCATTTACTTAGAAGAATCTGATTATGTAGTGAGTGCAGTTTTGCTTTGGAAAGTTGATGGTTACCCTCGCCATGTTTACTATGCTAGCAAAAGTACGTTGGATGCTGAAAAAAGATAAGTGAAACTGGAAACGCTAGCTTTAGCCCTTGTAATAGCAACCAGAAAAACGAGACCCATTTTCCACTTAAAAATATTTTTAAAGACTAGATGTGTCGGGTCTAATAACCAAGTGGTCAGTTGAGTTGGGAGATTATGATATTGATTTTGCTCCCCAAACTATAATTAAGGCACAAGCTGTAGTAAATGTTTTGGTTGAAATTCATCCGTAGTGACCGCATATTGGATCCACTATCGAAAATCCTATAACAGAATGGATGGTTCAGACATATAAGGGTCAAGTATATTGGGTCGTGGGGTAGGAATTTACTTACTATCTCATTTTCAGAGATTCAATGTACCGAGCAGTATGCTTTAGTTTTAAAGCATCAAATAATGAAGCAGAGTATGAGACAACACTAATAGGGCTAAGACTTTCCCAGATTTTTTGTGCCAAAAACGTTAGCTTAATAAGTGATACGCACCTACTCATACATTAGGCTCAGGGTCAATCTCAAGCTAGAAAAGATCATTTGGTATATTTTTTACAATTATTGAGGGACACAACAACTTTCTTCAAACATGTGAAGTACGAATATGTGCCATGGGATGAAAAATAAATGGTTGATTCCTTAGCCACTATTTCTTACTCCGAAGCATATCCATAGATCTTAATACAACAGTGACATTCGATATAACAGACTTTGAATTTGGGACAAACAATTAGGAAAGTTTTCAAGTCTAAAAAACTATGAACCAAGATTTGAGGCATGAAATTCAAGATTTTATTACCAATGGGAGTTTACCCACTGATAATATGTTGGATAAAGAGCTAAAGAGCTAAAGAGCTAGTCAAATGTTGTAATCTTTGCTAAAGATTTGAAAATGTAATACATATGTCAGCAACCCCCCTATAATCGATATCTGAGGTGATACTTTTTTATATATAAGGGATTAACTTAGTATGACCCCTACAAATAGAATCCTGAAGGGTTAAAAATTTAGAAGGGGCAGTGTGTAAGTGGCCAATTAGTCACAAGAAGTGTTATGGGCTTATCGTACTACCTCCCCCCTCAAACTGCAACTTAAGAATCCTTTTTTGCTTTGGTTTATGGGATAGACATGGTAAGACCAATCCAACCTCCCATCTTTCCAAGCTGAAAGTTGTTTTGAAGAAGAAAATGATATAGCTAAAAGAGTTGAATTAGATTTAATTGAGGAACTGAGAACCAAAGCTCATTTGAGAGTTGTTCATTATCAAACCTTGATGAGGAGCAAGTATGCATCTCGAAGTCAGAGAAGAGAATTCGAAGTAGGAGACACGATTCTCAAAAAGGTTTTCTTACATACCAAAGGCAAAAGGTTTGGAAAATTGGCACCTAATTTGGAGGGGTCATATTTGGTAAACGAAAATGTCAAACTCGGAACGTATCAGCTAACGAATCAATAAGCCAACTTTCTGAAACACTCATGGAACATCGAACACTTAAGACTTTATGTTGAATAGATGTAAACAATTTTTGTTTTTATTTTTCACTTATGTAAATATTTGGGGACATACTATTTCCTACCTTGGTGGCTCGAGAAGGTTTTAGTGATGTGTCTGGTCTGCTTGTAATCTATCAGATTTTTTCTTTAATTCTTCTTATTTTATTTTTGTGCTCCGTATATCTTTATGGTCACGTTTAAATGTTCCAACATTAGTTGATCACAATTAAACATTTTAAGGGATGGTAATCCACATATAACCATGATATTTCTTTAAATGGATTATCTTGAAATAGTTATATAAAATAATTTGTTTAACTTTGAATGGATTGCCTTCGAATGGTTAGATTAAATAAATTTTTTACCTTCAAATGGATTGCCTACAAAATGTTAGACTAACTAATTTGTTTACCTTCAGAACGAATTACCTTTGAATTGTTAGATTAATAATTTGTTCACCTTGAAATAAGATAAAATTTGAATGGATTAAATTTGAGTGGATTAAATTCTAAAGAGTGGGTAAATCAATTATGATAATTGTGTTATGTAGGTGGAAATTTGAAGGTAATAAAACAACAATGATTCCTTAATAGTGCATCAAATAAAAATTTCCCTTGGATAAACGAAGGATATCCCAAAATCTGAATAAAGTACAAAAAAATGTCTTGCTTCTGCTAAGGACTTACACACAACAATAACAAAAATATGAATATATGTTCCTCCGGGCTCATCCCCATCAGCGTCATCTTCTTCTAAACTCTGACCTTCATATATTTTTCCATGACTTGCTTCACAATTTCAGTAGTTGATTTCATAGATATGTCTAGCCGATCAGCTATGGGCATATCATTATGCCATAATTCATTTGGCACTAACTCCCATAAAGCTCTGAGGTTCATGGTTAGGAATTCCTTGTGAAAATTTAGTTTCATGGTTGACTTAATAGAAGCATACGATTTAGACAAGAATTCTAAGATCTGGTTGGCATACTCATCCACTTCATCTTCTTTGTCTTTCAAAACTTAAGCTTTAAGGGTAATTAGTTCCTCTTCGTATTTTTTAACAATGGCATCTTTCTTTTTAACCAATTTCTACAAGATATCTATAACATCCTTTTCGAGCTTGTTGATATTTCGACCTTTAAATCACCCTAGATCTAGATGAATGTAACTCTTCATGAACACGCTTTAGCTTCGTAAGTTTGTTATTAACCATCTTAGACTTATTTTCTAAACCATCAGCACGAGATTTTTCTTATTCGAATGCCTTGTTATGAATTTTGCATTTTTCTTCAATCAAAATGATGATTTTCTTCCATTCTTTCACCTCCATCTCTAACTTAGCAATGGGTTTTATGAAGCCCAACATTTTATACGTCAGTGTATCTTTTTCCTTTATCAGTTGAAAGGGAACATATCATAAGGCATGTGTCTGAAGTTTTTAGTTATTTCAGGAAAGTATTTCTCAAAAGATTCAAAATCTATCTCGTCTATAGGTCCCATTGGATTATCTTTATCATAAGATTTTCCTTATGTTGTTGAAACCAAAAGAGAAGTTGGTTCGGTTATTGAAGGGAAAATAGATCCGAATGAAACAGGGACAATCACCATCGAATTATCTTTATCATAAGATTTTCCTTATGTTGTTGGAACCAAAAGAGAAGTTGGTTCGGTTATTGAGACAAGAGGATCTATGGGTATATCACACTCTTCAATATTAGCATTGAGTGTTCATAGAAAAGATTCATTAGGCTGCTCCACAACTTCAACATCAACAATGTTCTTCTTGGAACCTTGCTTGCATCCTTACCATTTTTTACCCGATGGCTGGAGGCTCTAGTACTTGTCGAAAGAAACAAATATTTATCTGCATATTTAATCATGTTAAGGATAACTGCTGGATAACGAGGCATAATATATTGTTCCCAAGATAGATTACGCCCGAAAATGGTCCTCCAAAGGTGCTTTGGACTATGTTATTGGGAGTAAAACATTTCTGAAATGCGTTAGACTAGTTATCCTCAACCCATTGATGCAGTTTCTTGAATGTGACCTTAGCATCCTTTAAATGATGCATATGAGACTTTAGTATTGGTGCAAAAGAAAATTCAGATTAAATTTATTCTCCTAAAATCTGGTGACCTAGCTTGGGTTTTCCTTCAAAGCTACCTTCATCCCATTTTCCACCAACCATTAACGAAGAGAAACTTCATTTTTACATTTTTTCAGCTTTTATCAAGTCATTCACGAATTTGTACTCATCACCTATGTTATAAACGTATAAAGCAATCTGGGAATTTTGGGATAACCCAGCAACGACAGCAAATTGTTCCATTGATATTCGAGTTTTTGATAACCTAGATGTCATGATACATGACCGCAAGGTAAACCAAATATTCAAACTAGCCTGGTTTGGCATAGTCTCAATAATTTAAAATAGTTGACAAATTCTAGATCTAAGGGAAACTTGATACCCTAGTTCAACACATCCGGATAAACAACTAATTTCTTTGGACCATAATTCATAGGAGTATCGCCTTGTTTGGGTAACCAAACCTTCACCTCATTCAGAAATCCCTACTTCTTACATAGAACGTTCAGTTCATTATCTTGGAAGTAGTTGTAATGGATTTTGTTAAGGGTCAAAAGATACTTGAGGCTAGCCTTTTAAAAGTTGGGCCTTACACGTCCAACCAACAACGGGGGAAGCACTTTTGCCTCTATTTTGGTAGCTTTATCCTTGCCATCTTTGTTGCATTTGGTGTTCGAAGTTTTTTTATAAGTATTTTTGAAATCTCAACATTCTCCTCTGATTGACTAGATGTCTTCAAAAGAGATCATTCACTCACATTTTCATCTTCACCTACTAGCTCCCTCAGATTAGATCCAGAAGTTTATATCCGATCAGAAACATTACTTTTTCCCTACTTGGTTGTTGTGATTGAGAATCTAGGGAAGGCTGAGTCTGATGGGTGAGTTCCTTATCCATAAAAGGTGGGTTTGAGCGAACTTTAGCAGGTCCGGTCCATTTTAGAGGTGAGTTCTCTTCTGTATCAGGACCTATATATTTGAATGTGGATGAACGTTCATAACTAGTAGCACATTAGGGTTGCGTTGGTCTTGAGGAATGACTTATTGAAGTGAACAATTAGGCGGTGGAAGAAGATTCTAGCGGGATACTGTGTCTATTATATAGATAGACGCCCCCGTATTCAATCATTTGAGAGACAATAACTTTGCTTTCGGACACGACTAGTCCTCCAACCAACCTTTCTCTCTTCTTCTCCTCATCGTTTTTTTCATAAACACAGCCAATTAGTTAAAACAGTTCTAGCAGTGTACATGCAAACTAAAATAAAATATAATGAGAGACCAATTTTTTATGGTGATTGTGGTGGAAGGTGAAGAAAACTTTATCGATGGTCAGTTTTGCGGTGGCAAGAAAGCTTAGCTTCTCTCTTTACAAGTTAAGTTTCTATCGCTAGAATTTACTATAATGGAAAAATGAGGGGATAACTTTTATAAAAGACTGTAAAATCCCACTCTGTATGATTCTAGAGAAGTGGTAAAGTCACAAACGAAAATAATTTATAGAAAATTGGAATCGTTTCAACCTGTTGACATGCCTGACTTATTGTTGAGGGAAATGTAGGTCTAAATGACACGTGTCTAGAATTTGTCCGATTAAACATCACAAAAATAATATTAGCAGTTTACTGAATGACTCCATCAGAGAAATTAACATTATATCAATGACAAGATCGAAGTAAAAATCAAAATGTTGAATCTGAAGGGGCACTCAAAACACACACAAAGAGCTTGTATGTTAGCCCTCCCCAAAAATACTATTGTGACGAATAAGGGGGCTATATAATGAGGTCATAATTATTCGAAGGACAAATCAGACAAAGAATTGATTTCACCAATATTTAATATGTATTTATTTATTATTTAGACTTACTTTAATTAGGTTATTTTATTTATTTTATGGGCTTAAGATTAATAGAGGCTCAGATCACTTTCGACTCATTATGCCTATGTTTGGGCTCGAACGGTATTCAGCTCATTAAGGATAATTCTACCTATAAATTTTCTTTGAAGGGTATTTAATAAAGGATGATGATATATTCTCACAATTTTGAAACACAAAGGGTCGTTCTTAGAGCAGAGTTTTGTAAAGATAAAATTTTGGTGAGAAAAAATCTGAAAAAAGAAGAAAGGTAAAGTAAGCTGTTCATATTTTTATATAATAGATTTGATTCTTTTCATCGTTTGTAAGATTAATGTGGCATAAGTCCCCTAGCTTAGACGTCTGGGTCTGAAGCTGAAATGTTTTTCATGTCACATCAGATGACCGTTTAATATTGATCGTTACTTTGAATTGTAAATGAACGGTCCAGATGGGGAGTTAATATAATGTTATTAGATGAAGCTAAAAATAAAGTTTTACAATACGTTTTTAGGTCGTGTAATAAGTTTTTTTAATAATAAAACAAAGAAGTTGATAACAATAACAAATCTTATCTCATTAAAACATTTTATTTAGTCCTTAAATATATGAATAAATCAAAGGGCTATATGGCTATGTTAAGATCATATGCCATTAGGGTTTTTATACCCTTATTTAAAAGGTAATTATTCGCAATAAGAGCAAAAAAATGACATGTGTGTGGAATAAGTTTTAAAAATTAAAAATGAGTAATGGAAACTAAATGGATGAGCTAAAAGTGTCTTATTTTGATGAACTAAACCAATATGATATCTACTTGGGAACTAAATGAGCTAAATAAAGTTGAATAAAATGTCTAGAGTTTAACATAAAATGGTAAACTATCTTGATGAGCTAAGTAAATTTACTTATGTGAAGAGGTTTCAACGAGCTAAAATCAAGTTAGGTAAAACAACCTAGGTAAAGATAATTAGATGAGCTAATAGGAATAGTAGAATCGCTTGAGTTAAAGTAAAATATTCTAGATGAATATGAATATACAAGCCAAAAGGAAGAGTACAAATGTTTGTACGAGCAAAGGCACAACGACTTAGATGAGCATGACAACTAGACTATTTAAAGATTAAAAGCATATGGACAAGGCAAGACGACTTAGATAAACATAGTAGTTATACTGATCAAAAGAAGATGAATAATTTGATCAGTAGACGACTTAAAAGGGTAAGGTATTTCAATGAGCAAGGAAAAAAGACATACAAGGACAGAAAGGTTAAACAAGCTAAATGACTTAAAGTTGGATAAGATTGAATGAACAATGTAAAATAAAGAGAAAGGTCCATCTAACCTAAGAATTTCCAAGAAATTTATAGGTTACCATTTAAGATTACTAAAGTACCCTAAACACTTAAATTATAATATTATAATACTTGTAATTGCCAAATGTGATACACATACGATTCATTCCTATATTTTAGGATTCATCATACTATAAATAAGCTATAATATCTTATTTGAGGGTGGAACAAGATTTTAGAGAGATAATTAACAAAAAGATTTAGATTTTTACGATTCTTGAAGTGTTTAGTCTTTACCGCCATTAATGTTTACTGTGACGAGGTAATTTTTTCAATATATTTCTTTGAGTCGCTATTTTGGTACGATCAACCTTGATATTCTAATGTGCATTGTTTTACCGAATATTGTTAAGGAAGTTATAAGTTTGTTAATAGTTCCCTAAGTGCACAATTGTGAGTATAAGTGAATCAGGTAGGTTGCTAATTTCAACCCTGAATCTAATTTATTAATAAAAATATGTCAAAATGAACACACTTTTTATTTTCATTTAAACTAGATTCCGGATCATTATGAATGTATTGATAAGCTCGAACCAAACCTGTTACAAGCAAGAACAAAGTCGTTTTGTTCGATTCAAATATGACTAAACATCAGATGATTTGTTTAGTCCGTAAACTTTGTTAAATTCGAAAAAGTTACCCAACTTAAACACTTACTAAAACTAACAAACATGAAACTTTTTAAACATTTTGTGTATATTTTGGACTTTATCGAACGGTATAAAATTTATTTATTCAGTGTCGTATTTGTTCGATTCTGAATTTTATTAGGCTATAAATATTTTAATTCTAATCTAATCTTTTTTGTCGGATTTGTGAATCCATAATATATCATATATTTGTACCGATTTTAAATCTGTGTGGATTTAACTTCTACATGTATAAAATATCAAATTATTTTATTATATATATATATATATATAAACAATCGCATATGTATGCTTTTACTTTCAATATGTACGATGTTATAATTTTTTAGTTAAATTTATGATATTATCGTCAAAACTTAACTCATTATTTACACAATTAGAACCAATTTCAAGCACAACAACCTCTCACATTTCATGCACAACCATTTTTTAATTCCTCTTATTTTAATAACTTGTATTTTGCAGATCTATCTTCTCTTTTTGTCTGCTTTGTTCGTTTTTTTATTCGTTTTTTTATGGTCATTTTAGATTTGTTGTTCGATGATCTCTTGTTTAACTTTTACTACAGTTGTTATATCCTGTTTAACTTGTACGAGAGTTGTTTGGTTTTATCGCTCACGTTCACGTATTATTTATTTTCTACTTTACTATGTTATTAAATTTTATATTCTAGTTCATGTCGACTTTTGTTTTAGTATTTTTTTTCCTTTCAAAATATACTCCAAATATTTGTACAAACTATTTTTATTTTTATTTTAGTTTATTTTTATATAAAAAACAACCTCCTAAAACCAAATACTTTTACATATTTTTTTATGGGCAATTATCTTTATATATTTAGTTAACACCATAATTAGAAAGGTACGATGTTTAAATATTTTTACAAACAATTTGATTACCGTACTTTCTCTCTTCTATAATCTAATATGATAGTATGATCTAAATTAATATGTATTTATATTTTTTTTAATTTTAAATCAAATCTATGATGTTATAATTCCAGCGTCAAATATAATTTTGCTTACATAGCTTGATTTGGGCTCTAGAGTTCTTATTAGAACCTGTCTTTAGTTTTTCATTTGATTGTTTCGATGTAACACGTTTTATATTAATCTAAAATATTTAGATCATATAACACTCGGCCTAATCAAATTAATTTGAATCCATTTCCGCTAGTAATAAATATTATCTTGAGGCATTATTGCCACACCTATAATATTCCAATGACATCAGTGAATAGTAAGGTAATTTATATCTCATATCGATATTGGTCCCAGCTTGGATATATGTGACCCACCTATCAATGCACTGCAGTTGATTTACAATTTGGTAAAAACACGTCACATAATATTCGTTCCCCCTAATTTACGACCTGGGCTCAACTTAACAAAATATTAAATGTTGTTTTATCTTATTTTTCTAAACAATATATATATATATATATATATATATATATATATATATATAAACACCCATTACACAAAGCTATTACCGATAAAGGTATAAAAGAAATTTAGAGAATTTATACTTTAATTATTTTTTTATATAAAATTTAGTAACCATTTTTTTTTAAATTTAATTTTTAAAATTTTGTATCTTTTAAATCGTATTTCGGAAAAAAAATCCTAAAATATCATTAATTTTGTTTTTTAAGACCAACAAAACTATTACCACTCATGATATGTTTTGATTTTTCTTTTATTAAAAATTTACACACGTTTTTCTGGTTTCGCATCTAGTGACTGGTTTCGCATCTATCAAACTAAGGAAGGTCTCACATCTATCAAAACAAAAAGGTTTCTCATCTAGCAAAATAAAGAAGGTTTTGCATCTATCAAAACAAATAAGGTTTAGCATCTATCAACGTAAATAAGGTTTCGCATCTACCAAAATATAAAAGGTTTCGCATCTATCAAAATAAAGAAGGTTTCGCATCTACCAAATAAAAAAGGCTTAGCGTCTATCAAAATAAAGAAGTTTTAGCATCTATTAAAATAAAGAATGTTTCGCATCTATCAAAATAAAGAAGGTGTAGCATCTATCAAAATAAATAAAGAAGGTTTCACATCTATCAAAACAAAGAAGGTTTCGCATATTCTTCGTTTACCCTTTAAATTTAAATTCTTTAAAAGTCTGTATATTTTAAACCGTAACTCGAAAAAAAAATCCGAAAATACCGTTGGTTTTGTTTTTTTAAGACGAACAAAATTAGTATCACTCGTAATATGTTTTTTTTAAATTTTGCATCTATCTGTATTAACGTTTCGCGTCTACTGTATTAACGTTGCGCATCTCTTTCGATAAGTTTAGCGTTCGAATATGTCCAGATTCTGATAAATTGAATAAAGATTGCAGGGTTACTTTCGAATGAATATTTTTATATTTGTCCTGAACAATCAATCATAGATGTTCTTGGTTCTTTTTACCTGAAGAACTCTTTAACGTTCCAATTGTACGATCACGATCAATAGTTGTTTTCTTTATGGTCGTATTCAATTGACTATTTATTTCATTTGTAATGTTAAAAAAATAAAAATATGAACTTAATAGATATAATCACAAAATTTCTTTTTCCTCCTAGAAATGTAAAGCATGATGAATGTTAGCGATATATCATAAAGATTGATCGGGTTGTTGGTAGTGGTGCGTGATCGTAGAGAAAAAAGCCAAGACAGAGAGAAAGATTGCTTTTACGTTAAGAGAGTTTTAAAGAGTGTAGCCATTGTTATTGTTTTTATTAAAGAGAGAAAGGAAAAAGAATTTAACGGATAATAATGAAGAGAGAAAAAGTGGGGTAGGGTGTTAAAAGCTTTTATATAAATGAGTAGAGGTATTTACGGTATTCGTGGATCTTTTTCGAAGAATCATGAAAATATAGATGTTAGATGGATAATATTTAAGGTTTTAGATTGATATATAGATTTTGTTATTATCAAATTAATTGATATAATTAAATTAGAAAATTATGACAATACTTATATTAAAAGTTATGATCATATCGTTATTTTTTTTAGTAATTTTAATTAAATTTTCATCATTCCAATACTTGTATTAAAAGGTACTTATATTAAAAGTGATGCTATTTTTAAATTCATATTATATATTTAAAATAATTTAATAAATATAATAAAAATATTTTTTATTAATTTTTTAAAATTATATTTTAATTATAAAAAATAAAATTATATTTATCGGCCTCACATATAATTTATCTTTTAATTATTAAAAGAAATCATTTATGCAAAATAAATATGTTTGATATGTGATATAAATAAAAATATGATATAAATAAAAATAATAACATGGTATATTGGTTTTGGCTAAAAAAGAAAGGGAGATGTTATAAAATAATACATAAACTTCTCTAACATATATTGATTTTAACAAGTGAATAGTTATTTGATTACCATAATTTTAAAAATTGATATCATAAACAATATACGAAAATAAAAAGGTAATTAGTTTTTATATTTTTTTATATAAATTTTTTATATAAAACTGTTATCAAGTTAAAATCGTAGGAAGTGTTAAAAAAATAAAGAAAAGAAAAATAGTCGCCAATAAACGGTTACGTTTTTTGTTTATTAGAAAGTATGTATTACATAAAGTATAAAGCTATTATTTATAGATAAATTATATGAGCTAATGGGCCTATGCCTTATATCTAGAACACCCTCTCTTAAATTTTCAATGCTTATTCTTGGATTGGGAGTTCGTTACACAAAATAAAAACCAAAATTGCAGCAAAAACAAAACATCAAACTTCAAACAATAACTGAAAGCCAAAATCAAAACAAAACGCTAAAATCAAAATCGAAACGTCAAAACCCAAAAATCAAACTCCAATCTCCAATCTTTAAGCTCCAATCTCCAATCTCCAAACTCCAATATTCAAGCTCCAATCTTCAAACTTCAAACTCTAATCTCCAAACTAATCTAAACTCCAAACTAATCCGAACGAAATCTCAACACCAAAGGAATCCAAACAAAGCCAAACGAATCCAAACGAATCCATACAAGCCCAGCCCAAACGAATCCAAACTAAATCTATACCAAATCCAAATCCAAACGAAGACCGATATCTAAACACCAAAACGAATCGAAACGACAAAAATTGATCTAAGCAAACGTCAGACAAAGTCCAAATGTCGAACAAAATCTGAACACCAAACAAAATTCAAATGAAATCTCAACGCCAAATACCCAAACAAAATCCAAAAAAAATCTGAATGCCATATTCAAATACCAAATCCAAATCCAAAACTAAATTAAATACTAAATCCAAATACCAAATCCAAATTCAAATCTAATTTCCAATCAAAATCAAAATTGAATCTACGATTTTATCAACAAATATCTGCATTGTTCCAGTAACGATTTCTCCCGAACCGTAGCACCAAATCATAATCCGACCGGTCATATTGAAAGATTGGATGTCCCAAACATGCTCTCTAAATTTAAAAAAACACGGACACCGTTTCTTTTCAATCAGACCGTTTGATTGGGCCTGCATACAATAGAACCGAAAATCAAAAATTTTATGACGATAAAAAAAAGACTCAATTCTCTTTTTCTTTCTTCTGACGGTCAGCTAATACAACTGCCCACCGACACAGTGGAATACAAAAAAAACTTCAAGATCTAAACCTAAGCTCTGATACCATGTTAAGAAACAAAGAGAGAAAAGAGAGAAGTAGCCGCCAATAAACGGCTAGGGTTCTGTATTATTCAGAAAATATTTATTACATAGAGTATAAAGCTATTATTCATAGATAAATTATATGAGCTAATGGACCTAGGCCTTATATCTCTAACAGGAGGAATCCAAACTTACTAAAGATTAAAAAATCACCGTAATCTCATAAATAAAAAAATAAAAGAAAAATGTGATAGTTATAAAAAAAATTATATATTTAAAAATCATACGATATAGTATGTTATTTTTTTCACTTTTGGATTTGCCTAATTCGAAATTTGACATATATTAATAATTTCCAATCAAATCAAGTTTTTTTATATGAATAAAAAGTAGTAGTAGGTTTCATTCCATCTTTGGAAGAGAAACAAAAAAAATTGTTTACGAGTATTTTACGGATGATATGCCTCGAGAACTAAATAATCTGATGGAATATAGTTATCTATCAAATATATGATTCTTAGGGAATGTATAATGATTTCTCAACTAACTTACCTTATGTGGAAAATTTGATATTATTTTATACCAAAATATTAGAAATCAATCTGTTTTAAAAGTTGAGTTGATAATGGATTGAAATAAGATTGAATAATTAAAACTAAAATAATTATGTGATTTTTTTATAGATATCACCATTTCAAAAAGTTAATGAAGAAAATTATTGGATTCAAGATTGGGATAAGGACTAATTAGTGGTCATTTTTGTTGTAACTTATTATGCATTAGGTTTATTTATGAAAAGTTTTTTAATTAGAAATGTTTTTGTTTATTTTACTCGTTAACATGAGCTAAGCAAAGACATCAATGTGATGTGATTTTAGCATGATTTTTTTATCAGATTTTGTGAGCCATCCTACTGGTGGGAATGCGCCTATGAAAATTATCAAAGTCTCTGTCCAAAGTACTGTGGGGGCAACGTGTGAGATTGTTTCCACTAAGAAGCGCACACTTAAAAATATCCCACATCAAATGGCTCTACTTTCGAGCTCTTTGCTCAAGGTTTTTTTGTAAAACTGAACTCTCTGCATTTAATATTAAAATTCCACATCAAATTGGTCTATTTTTGAGCTTATTGCTCGAGAGGTTTCTCCTTGCATCTCATATAAATATTCCACAGCAAATGAATCCATTTTCGAGGTTCTTACTCGAGGAGTTTGGGTAAAACCAAACTCCTTGCATCTCCTATAAAATCCTATAATAAAGAGGTCTATATTCGAGCTTCTTTCTCGAAGGGTTTGGATAAAACTGAACTCCCCGCATCTCTTATAAAATTCTCATGGAAAATGGGTCTGTTTTTTAGTTTCTTGCTTATGAAGTTTGGGTAAACCGTACTCCTGACATACCCTAAGAATAAAATACTAACGAATATTGGAATATGAAGTGAAAGTTGGCATGACCCAATGAAAGTTATATTATGATTCAAAATGAGATAGTTCCATGAAAATTACAAGTTTTAAGGGCAACATACTAAAAAAACATCCCTAGCTGGGAAACCAACCATGGTTCAAAAATACTTTTAGCAAAAAAATGGACTATATTGTGAAGGCGAAGCAGGTGGCTTCCTGATAGAAGGAGCATCGTGGGAGGCATCATCACGTATCATGGCTCTTGGAATTGAAACAAGTGAGGCTCTTTGAATCCAAAATGTCGGGGCTCTTGGTCTATGGACTCATGAAAATTTCAATTCCCTTTTCAAATTCCCATGTCTCTCTCCTTTTAATTTTGGAGAAACTTTTTGGGTTAAACATGAGCAATACCCCTGGAAGGTGTTTTTCTTCAGAAATATTTTCCTGAAATGGTCACAATTTTAGGTCGGGGAAGTATAAGCAGAAGCCTAATAACATTTCTTCTTGTATTTTATCACATTTGGATGCAATGCATTTAACAAAGTCATGCACATCATCGTTGTGCTTGTTTTTTTAATTATCTTTTTTGCTTCTTCTTCTAGCATGGAAACTTAGTCATGAAGATCAACCATAATTTGGTCGTCCAAAATATGGTTGTGGATTTGGACCCATCTAGAATCGAGCAATAATTTATTCATGTGTTATCTCGCTTTCTCTTAATCATAAGTGTCGATAATCCGTTTAATATGTTTCTTCATCTTGGAAGATAAATTAAAAGGTGTGGCTTCATCTTTTTTGTGTATCCATTGTAGCATCTTCAAGTTTTGTCTATGTTTACATATATAGAAAATATGTTTAGAAGTGAGGTAGGCACGAACACAATAAAAGATAATAGAAGAAGGGGACTATCACGTTGCGTAGAGCTAGATTCTAGGTCATCACATCAAGGATGCTCTGACCGGTGAAACCCAAAATACATGCCAAAAAATTAACGTATCGAGCAGCACACGACTTGAAACTTTGTTGGGATCTCGGGCGCTTTCTATTTTTATTGGGAGGTATTGGAAGATCTATAGAAACCAAAAGCCACTCCAATCTTGAAGGGGAATTTTTCCTCATCAACTATATCTATCTTTACGATTGAGAGTCTGCCACTGGAAATCATTTCTATAAAGAGAGATGAGCTCTCCCTTTTTGACTCATCAGAATATTTTGAATATCCCTTGTGTCTTATTATCTTTCACGAACATTAAGATCCTTCTATTTTGGAGGATTGTATGCTTTGATTTTTTTCCTGAAGCAAGATATTTCATAGTTTTCTCTAAATTTTATATTAAGCCTCAAAAGGACAGCTTTGTTGGCAACGCTAAAGCCGTTACGAAATTGCAATAACTTTGAGCCCAGCAGGTTGTCGACGGTGCATAACCTGTGGAATTCACGGCCCTAGGCGTTTTTGGCCCACTTACTTAGCTTTGATAGTTTCCCATTGCCCGACCCACTGTTGGCCTACAAAAACTTCATATATTCTGCAAGATCAATACAAAAATATAATTAATGATTACTCAAGAAAAATTAAAAGATATACCACAAATTGATATCGGGGTTCCAATATAGGTCACTCACTTTGTCTACCCCCCAATTTTCTAATATAGATCGGCTTGGTTGAACCTGTGGGGATCCCGTTTTGTCATACATATCGTATACGAAACATTCCTCCATTCTTGGTCGGTTGTTGGTAGATCGATCACCACCCTAAGGTTTGTTTTAACGGTGATGTAGTTGTCAGAGTGTCTTGTGCTATGCGAAATTTTGCAGTTGGACAATAGTTTCTCCATCGAGAGTGGAATCCTCCACAAATCTATAGTAATTATGAAGGAAATTAGAGCCTTTCAAGGATTAGGATTGAGTTCACTACGACAAATATCCAGTACACTAAAGAACTCCTCAATAGAGGATGAAAAAAAAACCACAAGCCAAAGTCAAATATACGGGTAAAGAATACCAGTTCATTCGGCTTCACGAAGAGAGGGGTTTCTCCTTCCACTCGGAGGTGAAGATTAACAAATTCTAGAATTTGACATTAGAACCTCATTTCGGGAAGCTCGTCGGGTCGGGATACATATAATTATTTTTTCAAGGATGGCGCGGTGTGAAAATATGGACGTTAAAAGATAAAGTCGACCGTTCCGATCAAAAGGGCTCCCTGGGAGGATTGACGCTCTATCTTCATAATGATCTCAAACAACTTTCAGCTGATAGAATTATGAAAGCTCCACTGGAGGATTGCATTTGGTTGTTAGAAGGGTCTCCAATGGATTCTGAGGTGACAGCCTTTTACGCGGAATTTATATGTGGAGGTTTTCTAATAAGGGAAAGAGTAGCTACAAAAATAGTGGAGATTTAACTGGTAAAAGTAGGCGATGGTTGGTAAAATATCGTAAGACGAGACAAAATAAGTGAAGATTTAGCCAGTGAAAGTAGACGGTGGTCAGCAAAGGGTCATAATAGGAAGCGATAAAGACTTTCTCTCTTTATTTGAGATGCTTCTCTTTTTATAAAGGATCGTGAGAAGCCTTGTATTTGTAGTGGAAAGTGCCATCACTATGTTGATGTCTGCCCGATATTGATCGTCACAAGAACCTCACGAAGTTGAAAGGATGGAAGCCCATTGTACATGCATCGCTAGTCTATGAGAAGTTTGTTCCTAGGACAGGAAAAAGATAACACGTGGAAGGGATTCAAATGTCTTACAAGGATTATAGGACTTTTATGAGAATTGAGGAGCTATGATTACAGTCAAAGCATACATCAGCACTCAGGAAAATAATCATGATGAGCATTTCATCAATATACTAGCGAACAAGATGATGTTCTTCGTGAAGGCTTTGGAAAAAACCATCATACAATAAAAATTACAACATTTGATTATGTTTATGATGTTTTTCTTTAGTTTATGGTGAATTTAATTTTATTGATGAAACCATACACTTATTATAATATGGTTTTTTTTTGTTGTAAGACATGCATGTTAGTGAAATAATACGTCTTTGAAATTACACTCATGATTATGTAATCTATAACTATTATTGTTTAGATATGATAATCAAATGGTGAAAGAAGTCGGTAAATAACTCAACTTTGTAATTATAATTAGATCGCATCATATGAGCCATATAGGTTAGAATCCTAAAGTTATGTACCAATGGAAGAGGTCCGACCATCACAAAAAAAATGTTAAACGAGAAAGATCAAAGATAAAAGTTACAAGGTATAAAATAATTGTTGTCATTTTAAATTAGTAGGTCAAATGGTTGAAAGTGACAATGATTGGTCGTTAAGCATGTTTCTCAGACACATAAACTAATAACCGACAAAATATTTTGAAAGATATGGGTCATTGAAAAATTGATCTAGAGAATGCATCGAACATCTGTAACGTATCTAATCACCATAAAAACAAATTGGTTTATTAAAAAAACCGATCGGTCGCAAATGTAATGTTTCTTGTCTAGATTACAAACACAAAATTGCATTCAATGTCATAAGACCAGGATGAAGAATCCAATGTTTTAACAAACTTTTATTTTGTTCCTCCCGCGAGCATAGACTTATTATATAAATTTCTCAATGTATTTATCATATATATGATATTATTTGAAACAATAAATATTACCTCTACCAACATGACATTTGTTTGGTTTTTATTCATCTCAAATAAAAAGCAAGATATGTACAAACTTGTGTTGGATATTTAAATATGATTATAAAATTAGTTTGTGTGTCTACACCAATCCAGCGATATTTCCATTGCATCATTATATTTTTTTAAATAAAATATTATCATGAATAGGTTTGTGTGGCTATAAATTAACTTGCAAAACCATATGAGATCATAATAAGTTAAATTTATCTAACGATTTTGATTTATAAGTGTGAGAACTTACACTACACTTATCATGTTGGCCAAATATAAACTTTTAGTTTCTTTACCCAACATCACAATTGATGGGGCCCTCCGATAATGTGACACACATCCTATCTCGTTATTGGATAGAAAATATGAGAGTGGTCGGTAATCCAAGTATTTATAATTTTTTGAAAACCACATATAGTCCAAGTTTCGTAATCTAAAGCTTTGTTGAAATGATATTATGTATGTGTCATTACGCAAACACCCCATGAATAAGATATCAATAAATTTAAATATTATAAAAAAAACGCATACTTAGGGTTGATGTACGTGCATCCAAGCAAATAAAACAAATATGCACATGTTGTCACGTTCACGACGTATTGAGTAAGAGTGGGGTTGTTATTATGGTATCTATGACTGCTAAACTTTGTGCAAAGATAATTTAAACTGATTCTAACATCTTTACATTTCTCACTCTACGTATATAAATCTTCGTACTTTACATCAAAGAATTGTTAGCCTTAGTATGAACCTTGATTTTGTACAATTGATATGAAACATTTACAATACGACCTCTAACTTCTAACATGGTAATAATATGCACATCATTTAACGTAATGGTATTTTTACTAAATTAGTAGTGAAATATATTGGTCTCCAATGTCACCTCTTCATAAATACCTCAACCAGAAATAAGTAACACTGAAATTTACTAAAAGGTCAATAAAACTCTCAAATTTCTTTATTTCTTAAAAGTCTTGTATTCACCTCTGAGGTCCAATACCTCATACTTTCAGCTGACATAATAGATATACAAACATAAAATATTTTTTAGCAATCCAATAATTTTAAATAATATTTTAGTATAATCATAAAATCTTAAATAATATATTTCTACAATCCCACCATTTTAAATACTATTTGTGTATATTATAAAACTTTAAATAATATTTCTCTTTGAATATATAATCTTAACTAATTTTTTACTATACTTGAGTATATAAAAAAAATAATACAATCTTAAATAATAAATTCTAAAAAATTCTATGATCATTCTAATATTTCTTTACAATCTTAAAATCTTAAGATCTTAAATAATATATATATATATATATATGAATAATATGTAAAAATACAGGAGTACTTCGCCATACTAAGTAGGTCGTATAGATTTTGAGCTAAAAAATAACCGAGAGAGTTTATGAGAAGAAAGAGCCCTCATTTGTCGAGGTTGCTCATATGCTCCGGAAATGGGAGAATATCACCGTATCAGATCTTCCACCAAAATGGTGTAATCTTTTGTCTCTTTAAATAAGGAATAATTAACTATTTTATATTTTGTTCTCCTTAAATTCATTCTTTTTGTCTAGTATGCCTATTCGGTTTGATTCATAATTTAAAGAAAAAAAACTTATTACTAGCAAAATATACAAAACGTGTTCGAATAAAAAAAGTATTTTTTATCATAATAAAATAATACAAATAAATAAAATTAAAAATCAAGTAATTTGCTTAAGCTTGACAAGTTTTAAGACAAAATTCGCCAAAGTTGATGATGAAGAACATCGTCTTCTTCACTGTCGACTATGTTGAACAATATGCATGAATTCATACAAGCACAAAGAATTCAATCATGTTTACATTTATTACGGTCGGTTCGATGGTCGAAGTGGTTCTGAATGGGTTCTAAAACCCACATTAGACACCAAACTACAAAATTTAGGTCTAAAACTATTCCATATTGTTTAGGATTCTGTTTTAAAAAAAAACATTTTAATGATTGATGTGGTAAAACGTTGATTAGTTTATTACTTCAGTTATTCCTCTTGATACAGAGGAATGCATAATCTTTTTATATTTGAGGAGATTACAGTTAATATTGTTTGACTCGTAACTTCCAACGATCATAACCCATAAAAGTCGTCAGCTACAACTCTTTTGAATACTCATATACATATGATCGTTTAATACTTTTGGTGTTGTTTAATATTAATATTATAATGATTATTTACGTCGTTTAACCATTTTATAACTCATATTTCCTTTATGTGTTCGCTTTCGACTAAATACTTCTTTAGATTTATGATTATTCGAGTGAACTGGTTTCAATTGCTTGACATGACGAATCTTATGGACCGGAAAATTTCCACATTTATTAGTAGCCCTCTATTCCTTACAAAATTATTGAGAAAAGTCTATCTAATTTGCATTGATCATCTAGATTTATTTCTTTGTAAATTCGTGTTGAAAGTATAGGGTTCTCACCAAATCGTGTATGATGATTGGTATCAAATATTCCGTCCCAAAATATACCAAATTGTATTACAACCATTTTCGGCTTGACCCTTGTAAGTCTTTAAAATACATTGGCAGATGAAATTTTCTATTCTAGCCAAACTAACCTTAGAGACGTATCTAGATTAATTTATGTCGACCTTATTCATGCCACTGTTAAAAATCCTTCACTAGTCGACCCTTCCTTGAGAATAAAAAATTTATGTTGGCAAATAAAAAAAGTACAAGGACAAATAGCAGACTGCTAGAGTTATATAGACTTTGTTTCAAATCAATAATATTCATTTATTGCTTGAGATGGCTTGAAAGAGCTTAAAACATTGAATTGTTTGAAGTTGCTTATGGTTGTAGGATAGGCTTCAAGTGGTTTGAATTTTCTTCATAATTCTTCTAAACATGATATAGTAGCCCCAATAATCATTTCCAAAGTATGTAAGAATGACTAACAATGGTATTGCATGAAAGGAAGAAATAATATTTTCTTTAGGGTTCTGCTCATTAAATAGTCAAAGTACTAAAAAATTTAAAGATGTGGTTGGGTATCCCTCTAATCCTTCCCAATCATGTAGGAATGACTAAATATCATTTGAAAGCATTACAATGTTCATCTTTGGGGATGACGAATGAAGTAAATGACTGAGTTTTGCAGCTTTAAGAATACGCTTGGAGAAAGTCATACTTATTAAGTAAATGAGTTGATCGGAAGCTAAACAATTTATAGGTACCATTTGTTAAAATTCTTAAAGATGAAGGACCTGATATTAATGACTCAAAGCATGTGCGCCATATGATTGACACCTGGACTGATTGGAGTAAAACTGGCATGCTGTACATGTGGAGTTAGTTCCTCTCCTTTCATTATGGTTGTTTGTCTTGAAGCATTTCAACCATTGATCTTATAGAAAAAGAGTTAGAAGTAAAAAATGAACATGCTAGACTAACACACCTTGGCCTATATAATATATGTTCATTCTTTTGTTATGAAATTTACTTTTGTTTTTCATTGAAACTCTTACAAGCTATAACCCAAAATTTTGTTCTTTTTTTTCTTTCGAAATCTTCATCCTTTAACGTCATTAACCTATCCTATTTCTTAAAAGCTTCATTTTACCTAAATTTTATCATCATTCACTCATATTCATCATGAAGGAGATGAATTTTATGATGAGCCACTTCAAATGTCATGCTAAAACCAACAACTAACTGAGGTAAATGATGTTCCCCCATTAATATTTTTTGTGAATATTTAAGAAACTTTGTTATATGCGGAAATATTGCTAGCATTGGTTCCTGCTAAAGTTTTTGGGCAAGAGCATACCCCAATTTTATATGGAAAACTTAATGAAGTTGATATCAGGCATGTGATATGGAATACATATAAATATATGGAGCTTTCAAAACAAATGAATAAGTTCACGAATTGGTTCATTTCATTCAGTATGATGATTCACTTTCCGATCGAAGGTCATATGTTTTTTTATGTTGAAGTGAATTAGGTTGTGTTCTTCACCTATATACTGAAATATAGTCTATAGTTTTCATTAAGCCCAAACCTATTTTATTATCTCAAAGTAACTGGATTATGTCATTCACAACTTGTACCCAACTCTTAGAGGCTTCAAATAGGTAATGTTATTCTTGCTCATGATTCTTTTGAAGGTTTTGGCCTCAAAATTTTTAGTTATAAATAAATGTACTAGTAAAAAGGGCAATCCGTATTCTTACTTTATGTTTGAGGGTTTCAACAAGTTTTTTTATGATCTTTTTTAGTGTAGCAATATATAGAAGAATATGTGAGTTTATGTACCTGGTTGTTGGGAGAATGAAAGTGAAGGGGATATATGGTATGGGCCCATGTTTGAAGTGAAAGGTAAGAAATAATTGTTTTAAATGAGTTATGGTTGTCTTACTTGATAGGTCAAACATTGATCGTATGTAATTTCTTAAATTTTTGTAACACCTGATTTGAACTATAATTGGTATCGTAAGGTTGTGGAGTATATGTACAAAATGATGAAGCGATGGGTCAAACCTTTGAAAAGTGTTTCAAGAAACTATTGATGACGATGATGTTTATCTTGGTGGCATTTGACTCAATCCCGCCTGTATTGGAAATTTTCCTGACAAGTATAACAAACACAATAGTAAATCTGCAACGTCTGTGGACAAAAGAAAGAAGGTTTCCCCTTTGGAAATAGATATGTTAACTTCCCACACGAAAGGGTTGCTTCCATAATTATAAAAATGAAAATGGTTTATTTAAAACCTATGGAAATTGAGGAAAACGAGGAAACCACGTCCCAATACCAAGGGTCGTACTGATGATAGAAACGGAGGCATTGCAGAAAGAAAGAAACTTCCAGTGGCTAAAGATGAACCTAAACCCACCAAAAAATTCATGACCATGTGGGACAGTCTAATTCGTGGTTATGGCACGGAGAATGATGTTATTGCACTGGAGTTCTGGTAGAATGAGGTTGTAAAATAATTGATTGTTGTTGTTGCCTTGTAAAATAAAAAGTAAGAGATTTTTTCTTCTCTATCAAATGTTATGACTGATCTGAAAGGGCCAAAATTTGTGGCCAATGGTGAAGGAAATTCATGATAGAATAATGAAAGAAGGTTGGCGGTAACTCTAGTACGTAAGCTGATAACTGTTAAGTGGTGGATAATTCTTCATTGGAATAGAAGACATTGATGACATCTATGGCCAAGAGCAGTCTCTTGGGTGAGCGACTTCAAAGGATTACCATTGAGTTAATGAAGAACCTAAACGTAATTGTTCTCGAGGCCAAATTTACTCAGCATCGTAACCAAGCGGCCAATAGAAAAAATGTTGGGATTGGCTCGACCAAAGTTTGGAAACCAAGAAATATAAAGTAAATAAGGGTATTTTTTGGTCGAGGCTCGAGTGACACCATCTGAAGTTATGGCAATGAATAAAGGTATTCCATCTGACATCCCAAAGGTAATATCCTCTAAGGTGGTGGTAGAAACTTAGGTGGAAGAATGCCAACTACATCCGAAGGAAGAGGCAAGGACACATTGGATGTCAAAGATCAGAAGGCAAAGAAATAAGGTTAACCGAGCTTGAAGATTTAGTGGATGCAAGAGAAAACGTTGTTGTTGGAGAGTATGCCACTCAAACTAGTCTCGTCCAGGTATCTACTTTTCTCAATCAGTTTCTTATTGTAATGATTAAGAAAGTGGTCATTGTTGACCTGTTTATACTTGATATAACAAGAAAGTAGAGAAGCATTGGTCTTGAAGTAAGTGTTTTCTCTTATTATTTTTATTTGTATTATTTTAACTATCATTGATAAAATCTTTGACTATATTTAAAATATGTTATCTATATATACAATATTGTATTCTTTTGCCCTACTCCATCAAAGCCTCATTGACCTGGCTACTCTAGTGCCAAATTTGGCTACACTAGTGGAAAGTGTTGCAGAGTCATACAAAGGAAGTACGAAGATGAAAGCCAAACTGCAAGAATAGACAAGAGCAAGAGATAAGTTACAACTAGAGTCTTAGGCCAAGGCTTCTGTTGATAAGAGAGTGTAGGTTGGAAGGTCAGTCGAAGTTGCTTCGAAGAAATGGTTGGAATTGGAGTTTATGAAGAAGTTTGAAGCCAATATGTAGTTGAGAAATAAGTTATTTAGCCAATACATTACTTTGACACATGTGAAGCAAAATGTTGTGAGTCTAAATGCTTAGATAGAGAAATATAAAGAAAAGTTGAATACTGCATAGGTGATGTTGGTTATAAAGCTAATAAGCCGAACTACCTATCAGTTAGAGTTCAATAGTAAACTGGTTGGTCTAATTGCTGAAAGAAATCCTCTGAAAGAGAGTATAAATATTTTTATTAAGAATAAGTCTAATTTTAGTACCATATTGGATGTCGAAATATCTCATCGGGTTGACATTGTTCCCAAATTTGATGCCACTTTATTGGATTAGATCGAGGATTTTATGTATAAGGTCGAATTTTCTTTTATACTTGACATTCAGAAATGGTATCCGTATATTAAGTTGGATTCTTTTTTAAGTGGGATCCCCATAGAAGATAAGCCTAACACCTGCATGTGACAATCATTTTCCAAAGGAACACTAATTGATGGATCGATGAAGGGAGGGTTTAATGTGTATGAACTTCGTGTTGAGGTTGAAGAGCAAAATTTTGCTTAGATGGATCTGTGGGACGATGAAACAGAAATGCCCCAATTGTGAAATTATGTGAAGTTGGTGAGAGTAATGGTGTTGATGAATCTAACCTACTCCAACCTAATTTGGATAATTTTGTTTTCCCTTCTAATTTGGCACTCACACTTGAGAAACAAGTGAATAATATAGCTCCCAAATGCGAATAATTTTCTCGTATTTCGTATTATGTTGATGACTGGAAAGCCGAATGACCTATGTTTTGAACCAAACCCCTGTAAATGGTGATTTTTCTTATGAAAATATGTTAAACATTTATTCGTTATAGCTAGTTCTTAGTTCTCTTTGTGTGTATTTATTGCTAATATTTGTATTTGCATGCAATGTTGCATGTGTTTTAATTTATCTAAATGAGGCGATCAACTTCAAATTCTAAAACCCCTAAGGGGGCACGTAATTGACTTTGGTGTTATATCTAGAGCACCTAAAGTTTATTTATTTGAACAAAAACGAAACGTGTGGTTTCTTTTAGTATGAGGAGGGGGTTATGACTCCTCTTTATGATAATTTACTACATAATACTTTGTTATTCTAGAAATCTGTAGAATGTGTTAGAAGAGCACATGAACTCCTTAAGATGTTGGATATTGTTGTTGGTTCAATCATACCTCTTATTTATTCGTGATTGAGATATTCATCTCTGCCAAATACTAGACTAATTTTCAATTATGTACTGATGCGTCAAATATTTTATGTATTGTGAAAGACTAAAATATTTATAGACGTGTTGAAGATATTTAACACTTCAGTTTGATATTATCTTCTTGGTTAAGTAAATGTCAGAGCATCGAAGTTGTTGAAGATATTTTAAGACTTAAGACTAATCCTTGTTTTTTCTATCGAATATCATAACGTTGGAGGTGCTGAAAAGATTTTAAGAATTCAGATTTATCTCAACTTCATTGTTGATTGAATGTCGTAGCAAATGTTGTCTTTTGAATTTAACATTTAAAATAGTAGATGTCGAAGTTATGCATGTCAGGGGTTAATTATTATTGATTATTGTGGCATATATATTATAATTGAATAAATATCATAGCATTTATGTTAGAGATGCAAACTTCATGGTGCAGAACTATTCATAATAAATAGTTCTTGTCTTTGGTCAAATTTATAAACTCGTGATTGCATATAAAAAAGAAATAACGTAAAGTGTTACAGTAGAAACGTTATATTGAATACTAAGTGTCTCATTAAAACCTTCTTCACACCACCAAGTAAGGAAATAGTATATCGTTAATCTTATCATGAAAAAAGATTACATAAAACACTATAACTTATGGATGATGAAAAATATTTAAGTGCTTCACATTCGAGGGATATCAAAGTTTATTTCCTTCATCATGCAGCAAACCCGTAAGTTCTTGGCTTGGCACTTGATTCCACGGCAAATTTATCTTCTCAATTGGGGGTGAGTTTTCTTATGTGTTTCTCTTTTGTGTGGAGGAATAGATTTTTCAATACTTTATCTCCTGGTTTGAAATTATAGAAATAAACATTTGAATTATATATATTTTGCATTAAGGTCTAATATAGTTCAGATTGAATATGAGCATTGGTCTATTCTCTTCTATAACATCAAGTTTGGCAAGTTTGACAAGTTTAACTTTATTATTTATTTCTTACTCATAGTTGAAGATTATGTAAGAAGGTATAATCGTTTCGGCTGGGATAACCACCTTTATTCCAATTAGTGAAAGGTGTTTTATTTTTTTATGTGTGTGGAGTGGTTCTATAGGATTATAAATTTATGGTAAAAGATCTGGACAAGTTCATATTGCTCCTTCAAGCATATTCTCAATCCCTTCGGATATGATTCAGTTTTTGTACCTCTACTTGGCTATTAACATGTGGGTGAAAAGGAGATGAGAAGATATGTTTGCTACATGTTTTGTCAATTTCAGGTTATTTTATCATTAGGAATAGAGTGTCATTAGTATTCTGTAACGGTAGCATATGCGTGAGTCCCATAAGCTAATTACTTTTTTGGTTATGATGTCAGCCAATGGTTTTGCCTCTCTCCATTTGGAAAGTAATCAACTATTATGATCAGATATTTACGTTTTCCCATAGCGGTACTTGGATTGAATATGAGTAATATTGGAAGGTGTCACAATGCTTAATTTTTTTTATATCCTCTAGGATTATTGGCCAATAGTAGTTTATTAGCAATACTTTTTTGTGTAAAGCTTTAAAACTACAATGTGCATTACCTTCCTCGTCATGCATTTTATCACCAAAAAGATATGATTCATCTTACCAGAAAAAAATATGCGCAGGGGTTTGTCAATCCCCACTTTTATAGTGTGTTATAGATAGAGACAAGTTATGCTAATTTCATCTTAAGATTTTTTTATTTTCGGCCTTGCTTTCCGGTAGTGCACCTTTTTATTAGGTACTTTGTGATAAGAGTAGTCTAATCATCCTCTTATTGTTCCCCTACAATTAACATAACCCATAATGTTGATACAGTTGTAATGAACTTGTTTAGAAGTCTAGGGAATGGTTTATCCTGGAAAATAACTCATTCTATAGTATTTTTTCATTCTAAAGATGCTAAGGATTCTACTTCGATATTGTTGCTCTTAGGAATTTCTCCATATCCACCTGCTCGAAGAGGGATATCTGTTGCTGAAGCACTTTTAAGTATTGTATGATTTTGTCTCTATTTCATTCAGTTTGACCCAATACTTGTTGACTATGAACTGTGAATTTTTAAATAACTAGACCTGTAATTCCATAAAAAAACTTTGCTATGGCTTGCGCCTTAATTGTAGTTAGGGATTTATTATATGTTATAGTCTCCCAGCTCAACAGACCACTTTGTTCATCATCCTTGAACATTTGGCTTTCTTATGACATTTCTTAACAAAAATAAAGTGTGGGCAATAATGGGTTGATCTTGAAAGTAAGGGTGCGTCTTTCTTGCCGCCATCATGAGTATGAAGCTAACTTCTCCAGGTAATATCTTTATTAGTAGATTTTTTTTTACGTATTATATCATCTTAGACTATATCTTTCTTCTCGTATTAAAATGGTCTTAATAGCATCATCTAACTAAAATGTGTAAATACAAAGACTCTTCAGGATTTGGCTTAGTTAGTATCTTTGGAGATGCAATTAGTTTCTTTATTTTACGAAAAGCTTCTTCACAAGGTGGTGTCTATTTAAATTTTTCAACTCCTCATAGAACTAAGAGATTGGTTAACACTTATTCAGAAACTTAGAGTTTAATATGTTGAGAGCAAACAATCCTAATGTAAGCACTCGTAGTTTTTAATATTTTTAGGAGAGCCATAAATGTTAAATTTTCCAATTGAGCAGGGTATAGTTCAATGACTTTTATATAACCACTTAGCCAAGGAATTTTCTCGATCGAATGTTGAAAGTACATTATTTTGAAATTAGCTTTAAGTTTACGTTTCTAAGATTTGTGAAGGTTTCGGCTAAATCGATTTTGTGTTTTCTGTCTTATTTGCTTGTGACTAACATGTCGCCTATATAAGCTTGCAAGTTTTTTCCCATCTGGTTTGCAAAACTCTTATTCACCAACTGATGATAGGTTGACCCTTAAGCCAAATCCCATTATCTTATAACAATAAAGGCCTTTTTCAGTTATAAATGTTGTATGATCCTATTCGTCGTTGTGTATTTGAATTTGATTATATCCAGACTAAGCATTCATGAAGGACAAAATTCGGTTTCCTAAACTAGCGCTACTAGTTGATCAATTCGTAATAGCAAAAATATATCTTTGGGGAAGTCCATGTTAAGGTGTGTGAAATATATGCACATTCTCCACTTGTCATTCTTATTTTTCATTAGCACCAAATGTGTCGTCAAGGAATGTAACTAATAATGGTCAGGTCATTCACCTCTTGAATGATTTCCTTCATTTTCTCTTGGGAGTAATATCACATTTTGTGTTTGATGGGCCAAAGGTTTGAGTTGATAAATAACTTGTGAAAAATCACTTTGGTCGGGACTCGTGTGACATAATAAGCACTCAAGGAAAATAATTCAATATTATTCTATAAAAGGTCTAGTAATTTTTACCTGACATCTGTAAGGATATCCTTACCGAGTCTAAAAAAAATTCACCTTCCATTAATACATTTTCTATTTATTCTCCTGGCTCTATTCGGTAAGAGGCCTCGTGAGAATCGTCTATATCATCAATAACGATAGGATCCCTCGCCGATTGCTACATTTATGTTGATTTTTTGGGTGATTCATATGTTTATGTTGATTTGGTACTTATGATTTAGAGGGGTTGTTGAGACACCCGTGTGCATTTTATCCAAGCAGGATCTTCATACAATCATGTTGTACGATGATGAAGCTTCTACTATCATAAAGAGGTAATGAACCCTCTTATTGAATTATTATCTTTCAAAAACCATATCCATATTCAATTCGCACACTCTTTATGCATGCAGACATATGAAGCCTTGTAAGATATGGCTAAATCGGCTATGTGTTCGTCTTCTTCTTTGCGTGTGAATAACATGTCGTCTTTATAAGCTTGTAAGTTTATTCCCAACTGATTTACATAAATATTACTAAATAATCGATGATAGATTGAACCTCTATTTTCCAAGTCGAATGATATTATCTTATAGTAGTAAATGACCTCATCAATTATAAACGTTGTATGATCTTGTTCATCCTTATGCATTTGAATTTCATTATATCCGCAATAATCGTCCATAAAGGACAACATTTGGTTTCTAAAAGTAACATCTACCGTTTATCAATTTTTGATATGGAAAAATATCTTTCTAGAAGGCCATGTTAAGGTTTGTGAAGTCTATGCACATTCTCCACTTGTCATTCTTTATTTTCACTAACACTAGATTTGTCATCCATACTGGATAGTTATCATCCTTAATGTACCCAATAGTGGTTAGTTTTTCCACCTCTTGCATGATTGCTTTCATTTTCTTTTGGGAATAATTTTACATTTTTATTTGACGGTCGAAGGTTTAGGTTTATGGATAACTTGTGGATAATCACAATGGACGGGACTCATGTAATGTCTCAAGCATTACAAGTAAACAATTCAAGATTATTTTATAACAAATGTACTAATTTATACCTAACATTCGTAAGGATATCCTTAATTAGTCTGAGAATTTACTTGTCTTTCATCCATACATTTTCTATTTCTTCACCATACTTTATTTGGTGAGGGGGCTCACAGAGATCATCCATATCATCAAGAACAATAAAGTTCCCCGCTGATTGTTATTTTGATTTTTTTTTTTTTTGCAAGCTAGAGTTACTACGTAATATTCTTTGGGAGCCTTTTGATCTCCTGGAGGATTCTTACGTTTCTGTTGATTGGATACTTAAGATATTGATGTACTGTATAGATGATCATGTGCATTTCATACATCCAGGATCTCCCTAAAATCATATTTTATGGTAATGAAGACACTATTATCAGAAAGAGATAGTAAACCCTCTTATTGAATTCTTATCTTCCAAGGACCGTGTCCATGTTCAATTCTCTCATTACTTGTGCATCCGCACCTGTAAAGCCTGTTAAAATTTATTATTAATGGATTAAATTGGAAATGTCTTGCATCTTCTTGTATATTTGTTTGAACAAGATGTTAGCAGAGCTTCTCGTCTCGGTTACTTTTTTTACCTTCATAATTTCCAATTTGATGTTGATAAGTACCGCGTCACCATGGGATCCCGCGATTCCTCTAAGATCATTATCAGATAATACTAAGATTGGACATGTATTTTGATGCAGTTTTGGGAACATTTGTATGTGGTGTTATATTACTAAATCTTTGATGTAGCTCTTTCTCGAACGATTGGTGATTTCTCCATAAAAATGACACAAATAGATTTCTGATTGGAGTTATCATCCAGGTATTGTTAGATTTTATGTCAAAGATGGAATTGTTGTCAAGCGTCTTCAGTTCCTCGATTTGTTCTTGCATTTTTCTCTCTTATTTTATTGGTGGATCCATGCTAGCTTTGACAACTCTGTGCGTATTTCTGCTTTTCTTCATAACAAACTCTGATACATGTTTTGAACTTAGTCTTATAAAACCCAACAATCCCTTGTATATTGTCCTACACCTTTTAGAGTTTGTAATACTTGGACTTATCTTTGTTTTCTATAGGGACATACAATTTTTCTAGTTTTTTTTTCTCTGAGAACATCCTTAGTTCTTTATGGATAATTCTGAGATTCTCAGTTAATTCAATGAATGGGCCCAGCAGGGATCATTTGGACCTTCAGCTGTTATTGCAGTTGTTGTATCTGTTGTTGTTATTACTTAAGAAATTTCCTTGTAACCTTGTTTTTTGGTTAGAGTACTTTGTCTTGGATGATCCTGCATTATGGTTTCTTTTGGTAGTGTCATAATAAAGTTTGAAATGAGTATGCACTAGATATAGTGGTTCGACCATGCGTGCTAGCAGGTGGTTTTTTTATAAGTTGTTGGGGTACTTGTATCTCCGTCTAATATTTATTTTCTCATTTTTTTAATTTTGTTATGGTGTGTTGGTTGATCAGTTCGGTCATGCTTCTTTCTTCGTTTCTTGATTTTGTGTTTCGATCCGGAGGTTCACCTCTTTCTTTTCTTGTTCCGTCTACGGTTTTGACGTTTGCTACTATTTCCAACTGATGTTTGATATGACTCATCGACATTAGTTTGATTTTTGAAAGGAATGTTATATTTGTTGGTGATGTTTCGATATCAGTATCTAGCCATGTTGTTGTTAGCATCAACCCTTCATCCTCTTTGTTTTTTATTTCCATCTCAAGTTTTTAAATCTTGGAATCCACCTTCGATTAAGGAATTGAATACATTATTTCTTGCATTTTATTTAGCATTCTTGTCTGTTTCTTTCGTAGTTCTCGCGTCAATTGTTGAAACTTTGTGGCTAGAACTGCTCGAATGATAGTTGATGGATCTTGATTTTCGTCGCTCCGGTCACCATTACATATATCATATGTTGAGATTTTTGTTCAATCTAAATTTGCCATGATATATGGTATTCATTTAAAGTTTTTTAATTTTTATTTTTATTTGAAGTTCTAGATCGAAATATTATGCAAATTTTAATCTCCAATAAAATTATCAATTTGGAATGGTAAAAATTTGATTAGTTTATTACTTAAATTATCATGTTTTACATAAAAGAATACATATCATATACCCAAAAAAGGGCAGCCGAATTGGTGAAGTAAAACACTTTTGTGACGACCAAAGATAATGAATTTGAATCCTCTACAAATACTTTCTTGACTGAGCCTGTATGGCACTCATATTATAGTTAATAATCGTTTGACTAACTATATTTTATTTAATATTCATAAATCATAAGTTTGAGAAGTTACAATTTTTTAAATGATGTTTTATATATATATATATATATATTTAGGGATTTACTTTTGATTTCTTTAAATATATATAAAAATTTTGGTCAAAAACATCCGTACCCCTTTCAGATTAAATATAAATATTTGTATGGTTTAGGCCGTTCACAATTCCTAAACTGTTTATTTAATATATTTATGGTTTCAATTGAATCTTTTTATATATATATATATATATATATATATATATATATATATAATTATTCGGTTAACAAACTTGAATTATATGCTGAGTTGAATTTTTAGACAAAACAATTTCGAAAAGAAAGTTAAATATAAATTATAAAAATTAAATCCACCTCAATTGATAAAAGAATAACGTAGTTTCTAAAACTATTTTAACTATTTCTGTACTGTCTTTTTTAGTAAAACGATCAAGGTAGGAGTCTTTTATTATTAGCAGTATTATGTTTAATTATGATTTTTTATTTACTTATATATAATTTTCCAAAATGATCTCTTAGTTAACCGGTATTCCTAACATAAGTTTGTACTAGATCAGATATAGACTAATCTTTACATGTCCCCCGCAGACATCATTTCGGGATGGAAATAGAGGGGATTGACACACTATAATAATAGGAGAATGATGCTATCGGTCATTAAGAATAATAATGTTTTTTCTTCTAATAATATCTCAATGCTTTCCTTTCAAGTATCAACATAAAATACTTATTACCTCTTTAAGTCTTCACACAATAAACATATTTAAAAGTGAAATGTTATGATAAAAAGTCAACATTATATTTTTATTGATTTATCGGTTAAAAATGGTAAAATTTTCTCTTAACTTTTTTATAAAAGAAAATTAAAAAAATATAAAAAAATATATAAAAAATTATAAATATACGAGACATATTTCCCAAAAAGCAAAAAATTATGTTAAAACCAAATACAATTTTTTTAACAAATAGATACAAACATAAATATTTAAACTTATTTTTACAAAAATGCTAATACAAGACGTTAACAATTTGATTTTCACTAATTCTAAATTTCATAGGAGTTTCTAAAACTAAAACTAGAAAAGAAACTATCGATTTCTCAAGATGATTACTCGAGAGGGCTCCAAGAATCAAGAACAAAGTATGAGACTGATTCAGCAGATTTGAAGATTAATCTTTCTTAGATTGTCTTCAAATGGATCTAATCTATAACGAAGATGGAGAAATTACCTCTCTAACTCCGCTATCTACGAAATCGCTACCTAATAATGCTAACTATGACGAATCGTTTCCTCTGCTTACGGGAAACAAAGAACATAGTACATCTCTGGGATTTCGGGAAAATTTCCAGATCGAAGAGCAAACCTAACATTCGAGAATTCGGTTTACAGAACTGCTAATGGTAACAGGGTAGAAATAAAATCTTTTGCTGACACTTTAAAGCCTAAGATTCAAGGAATAACTCATCAAAAAGTTGTTGTTACTCAAGAACAGGATCAGTTAACGATTAGCTTTGCTGAAGAAGATATTAATCGCCTCAAGAAAATAGCAAGGCATACCATTATAGGCAAATTCGTCTATGGTAAGCCAAAATACGAAGCAATTAAAGGGTTTTGGCCAATTTTAAATTTTCTAGTCCTTACAATGTATGACAGGGGAACTATAGGCACGTCTTTATCGAATTCGACAGTGATGATGATTTGTAAAGGTTGTGGAATCGTAATGTTTGGAAAATTGGTGACAAGATCATGAGACTCCTGAAATGGAGTCCCCAGTTCGATCCTAACGAAGAGAGCCCTCTTACTCCTGTTTGGGTTACGGTTAAAAATTTACCTGATTTAATGTATAACGAAAGCACTATTACGGAGATAGCCAAGTCCATGGGAACTTCATTGAAGATCTGGATTCCACCGATAAATAGAGGTAGGTTCAATTGCGTCAAATTCTGGGTGGAGTTAGATGTTTCGAAGAGTCTGATCAACAACATTAAGGTTAAGTTTGGAGAAATTGAAGAGTTTAATCTTGATTTTTTTTATGTCCCTTACCCAAGTTACTGTAATCTGTGTAAGCACATTGGGCATAAAGAAAACAGTTGTAAAAGAAAAGAAATTGGCAAAAAGAGTATGAATCTACCAGGAACTTAACAAACAATGAAGTTAAGAAAACTCCTCAATTGAAATCGATTGCTATTGAGAAAGAAAAGCCTATTGTTGTTACAGACGGAGTTCATCAAAACTTTCTTCATTTTGATTCTAACTCGCCTTTACTGGACAATAAGGATTTATAGAATGTTACAGTTGATGACAATAATCATGGTCTTGTTGATGAAGACTCCTTAAATGGCCCTTCATACAGGATTGACAATGAAAATTCGTCTGAAATGATTGAAGCCCTTTGTATTCTTGAAAGAAAATCTTTATTTAATGCTGAAATGCTAAGGTTGAACATCATCTTAACTCTCCATCAAAGGATACTACTGGCAATTTACCGTGCTCCCTAACAAAATATCAGAGCAAGAAGTTGCAGCAAAAAAAGATCAAGAAAAGAAAAAATTGGATATGCCCTTCCTCTACTAAACTATTGCAACTTAAAAAGGTTGCTAAACACAAATCCAAATGACAATTAAACTTTTGAATTGGAATATTAGAGGGATGGGGAACAAGAAGTCTTTGAGGAGGCTCAGGTCCTTGAAAAGATCTGAAAATCCCGCTTTCATTGTTATTCAGGAGCCTATGATCCATGAATCTAAGTTGGCTATGGTGGCTAAGAAGCTTGGATTTGGGCACTATCTTAAAATCGTTAACAAAAAAATCTGGTTGATGTGGGCTAAGGAATACACGGTTGAGGTTCTCTGCTATGAAGATCAACATGTTACTGTCAAGGTAAGTTATCCTAATCTGAACAAACAGTTTAAATTAACTGCTGTTTATGCCAAGTGTACCAGAGTTCAAAGACTTATGCTTTAGGATTCCTTGAGGAGGGTTAACAATGAAGATATCTCTGAATGGGTCCTTGTTGGAGACTTTAACACTACTCTCAAGGTTGATGAGCAATTATCATGTACTAGAGTCTGCCTAGATAGCATGGATAACTTTGGTGACTTCATTATTGATTGCAACTTAATTGATGGTGGTTTTTCGGGCTCTAAATACACGTGGACTAATGGCAGTAAATGGAAAAGGTTGGATAGGGTTCTGTATAACACCAGCTGGATGAACTATTTTGATAACACAAGGGTGGTCCACATGGATGCTCTGATCATGCTCCAATCTGCGTTACTATATCTTCTAGTCAAGATATTATTAAGCCTTCGTTTAAATTCCTAAATATGTGGACTAGACACCCTGGGTTTAATGATGTTGTGAAGGAAAGTTGGTCTAAAGATGCCTATGGAAATCCTATGCAAAGGTTTTGGTGGAAGTTGAAAAGATTAAAAGATGACTTGAAGGCTTGGAATAGGAAAGACTTTGGGAATATTTTTGATGCCATAAAGAAAATTGAAGACAAAATCACTTTCATGGAATCTAAGTATCAGGCTACTAAGGAAGATGTCGATAAGTCTGTGTTGGACAAGGCGAAAGAGGACCATCTTGAATTGCTGGCTAGGGAAGAGTGTTATTGGGAACAGAAGACCCACACAACGTGGGTGAAGGACAGTATAAGAACACAAAGTTCTTTCACAATTTGGTTAAGAAAAGGGCTAAGAAGAATATAATTTACAGGATTCAATAACCAATTCAGCTATAGCCTATTTTCAAAGTTTGTTAAATAATAACACAAATGAAAGAGACTATGACATTGAGAGACTTACTAATATCATTCTCAAGTTGGTTTCGAATGAAGATAATGATATGTTGACAGCCATTCCTCAGGATAATAAGATTCATAGCATTGTGAGTGTTCTTCATTCTAATAAGGCTGCTGGTCCCGATGGTTTCAATGGTTTGTTTTACAAAGAGTGTTGGGACATTATTGATATGGATCTATGTGTTGCTGTTAAGAAAGTTTTTAAAGGCATCAAGATTCTTACTGGTGTGCTGTCTTCTACCATCTGTCGTATTCCTAAGCTCAGTTCTCCTAAGTCCTGGAAAGAGTTTCGTCCAATCAGTCTTACAACGTTATTCAACAAAATTTGTTCAAATATTATGAATAAAAGAATTACTGTGATCCTTCCTAAGCTGATTTCTATGGAGCACGGAGCTTTTGTGACTGACAGGAATATCCATGAAAGTATCCTTATCATGCAAGAGCTTTGTTGTGATCTTAATCAAAAAAGGAAAGACAACAACATCATTCTAAAGCTGGATATGGAGAAAGCCTTTGACAGGATTTCCCACATGTTTCTCTTTGAAATTCTCAAAGCTTTTGGTTTCAACTCTTTGTTCATTGACTATATTAAGCATAATACTCACGATAATTATTTCTCTTTGTTAATTAACGGTGCTATCAAAGATTTTTTCAAGGCTAACCAGGGGCTCAGGCACGGTGACCCTCTGTCCTCTAGTTTTTTTCATTTTGGCTGAGGAGTATTTGATTCGGGGTTTTAAAAGAATGAGTGAGAATTACAAGGAGATTGGTTATAAAGATAAAGGGAACTTGGTAATACTGTGCTTGGCGTTTGCAGACGATTTCACTATTTTCTGCAACAGCTCCTCCTCTTCTATCTTGAAAGTTTCTCACTTTCTTGGTCACCATCAAGATTGCTCTAGGCAGATGATTAATAGCATGAAGTCGAAGCTTATTGTGCTTGATAACATGACACAACAGAAAATTAATGTTGTTGAAAGGAGTCTTGAAATGAAGTATAGTGTGATGTTTTTCAACTATCTTGGAGTTACTATTAGCAATAAAATGAGAATTAGCCATTTTGATAACCTAGTGTCTAAAGTTAGAGACAAAATTTCTAACTGGGAAAGTTGCACTCTTTCGTTTGGTGGAAGACTTGTACTTGTCCAGTCTGTCCTTTCGACTATTCTTTTGTATCACATTCAAAGTATGATTTTTCCTAAGGCAGATGTTCGTCGAATCAAAAACTTGTTCAACAAGTTTCTGTGGGGCAATAATAGTGAGACTAATGTAATCAATTGATCGTCTTGGAACAAGATCTGCAGACCATATACTGAAGTTGGGCTTAATGTGAGAAGTATAGAAGACTTACAAGATGTCTTTTCTCACAAATTATGGTTTAATCTTAGGAGCCATAAAAGTCTTTGGTCTAATCTCATCTTCTCGATTTACTAGTAAAAAAAAGGCATCCTATTGTTGCCACTACGCCTAACAAAAAGTCTATAACTTGGGCTAGACTGGTGAATATAAGTGACACTGCTGATAGTTATATTTTTTGGGTTCCTGGGAATGGCGATGTTGACTTCTACCTAGACAGATGGTGTACTAGTAAAGCTCTTATTCATTTCAATCATGGTGATGACAGATATTGGTATCAAAGTGTTAGAATTAATAGCTTTCAGAGTAATGGTAATTGGGACTTAAACAGGCTTAGACTTGTTGTTCCTTTTATGGTTGTTGAATAAATCATTAAATTCAATCTTAGTAGCAATCCTGATAAAATTATGTGGGCTCTGTCATCTGATGGTAAGTTCAATACTAGCAAAGCCTGGAATAAAATCAGAAAGCATGGAAATGAATCCAATCTTTATAAGAAAAGTTGGAACAATGTTATACTTAAAAAATGCTCATTCACCCTTTGGAGGACTTTGAAAAACTAGATCCCAACTGATGTAAAACTGCAAAAAAGAAAGATGATTATGGCATCTCGATGTCAATTCTGTGATAGTGAAGAAAGTACAAACCATGTTATGGTATATTGTAAAGAAGCCTGGTCCGTATGGAATTACTTCAGTGATATACTTGGCATAAAGATTTTCAGAAACATACCAATCTAGCATATGACACGAACCTGGTATTGGTCTTCTGAGAATCCTTGCAGCATTCGATCTATCATCCCTGCCATTGTAGTCTGGGTTATATGGAGAGCCAGGAACACAAAAAAGCATCAGAATATTCATTCACCGGCTACTAATCTCATCAACCATGTTATCTACATTCTAACAGCTCTTTTACAATGTTAATTTTATAAAAAAGAAGCATTAGGGAAAAGATCTTGAGAAGGCTAGTTTACTGGGTTGTCATGTCAGACTTGAGAAGCTAACGATTCCTATTTTATTGAATTGGCTGGCTTCAAATCTTAATCGTTATAAGCTCAATACTTATGGGGCATCGATTCATTCTTGGGAGTCGAGTGGTGGTGGTGTTATCAGGAATCATGATGGTACTATTATCAAAGGCTATGGGAGGCTCTATGGTAAGAATTTGGTTGTTATTGCAGAAGCTAGAGCTCTAATGGACGACCTAATTTTGTGCAAGACTCTGAATCTAACTTGTCGATTCTAGCATTATCATTGATTTAATTAGCAAATGAAGGTCGATTTGGTACCTTGATCCTATGATTGGTTTTTGCAAAAGCTTAATATCTCATGAGATGACTATAAATCATATCTTTCGCGAGCAAAATGAGCTGGTTGATGGTGTTGCAAAGCATACATTGAAGATTAGATGTGATATCGATTTCTGCAACTACACGGCCCCAAATAACTTGAGAGCAATTGCGTTTCTGGAAAGTGTCCGAATTGGGTACTTAAGGATTTCACTTTAGGGTTCCAAGAGTTGTTAATGGATGTTTGGCTGGTTGAGGAAGAAGAAGTTGTTGATGACGCTTGAAATTTGAATTTTCTTTGTTTGTTAGATCGTTACTTTTGTTTGGTCCCTGTATTTCTTTCCAATTATCAATAAAAGCCCAAGATTTTAATGGAAAAAAAAGATGATTACTCGAGAGAATAGTTAAGATTAGAGAAACTTAGCGTAAGAAAAATACAGAGCTTTGATAATTTTGTTTGGGGAGCTTCAACACTTGTCTCCAAAAGAATGACAAACCATTTGTTCGACGAAATGTCAAAAGAAAAAAACAAAAGATATTCAAATTATAATAAGAATTTAAAAAAATAAAAATATATATCTCATGAAAATTAAAATATAATAAAATCTGATATTGAGATAAAAATTGAAGGTTTGAAGTGTAGATCTTTGGATTCCTCCCTTATCTTTCCCCTATAATATGACTAATCTTGTTATTCTTTTATGCTTATTAATATTATATATATATATAATTTTGTATTTTTTATCCCACAAACACTACTATAATCCCTTCCATACTTATAATAAAACACAATTATTATAGACATAACAAAATAATGATGTATAAGCACCTCCGAATAGTATTTGCAATTGAAATCTTATTTACGCAAAATAACGTATACATTTTAGAAGAAATACGCATTTAAAATTTTAAAAACCGTTCAGAAAAAAATGAACTGAAAAATTAAGAAATAAATAAAAAATTAAAATATGGTATAAATATTCGAATTTCACGATTAATCACAAAATATTTTAATTATAATAAATATTTTAACATATAATATTTGTATATACCTATAACAAATATTTATGAATATAAAAAAATATATATCATTAACAAAACATCAATTAAAATATATATGAAATTGAATAAAATATAATATAAGTTAAACCACTAAAAAAATGAATATTTATTAATGACTATATTATGTTAATCATAAAACGCTTAAAGTTCATCAACCACTAAAACAACATCGGGTTTCTCGTTAAAATATCGGGTTGGATCCCATTTATCCATAAGAGTGTTATCATTACAATTTAGCATTTCGATTAAAGATGCTCTTATCGGCATCTCTTTCACGTCGAGGCATGGCCACCGTTTGACTTATATTATTTGTAGGATGTTTTTCCTTTTAAAACCAACTTGTTATCTTATCTTTTCTTCATTTTCCTATGTTTTGTCTAAATCGCAGCTTTTGTATTCATATGTGCATTTGTATTTTGTTTTATATATGTTTTCCTTTCTTTACCCGTGAAATGAAAATCCAACCCTTGTGAAATGACGTTTCTGCCCTAAGAGTACAAGTGAAACTAAAGAGGTAAAATTAAGAGACACATAACAATGGGAGACATTAAAGAGACAGGGATATCATGTATCTACCCTTGAAGAGATGGATCTTTCCTATTACAACAACCATGCAATTGCAAGCACAAGCACAGGGTTTCTCATAAAGAATGTGAGAGAAAGTTTGCTGTGATTTCGAAACATATATGATTAGGGATGATGAAATCTGTCAGATCCCTCCAAAGTTGACGTATTAAAAAATTGCATTTGAATTCGGGTTGTCGATAGATTTTTTATACGGATTGGATTTCATATAGCATTTTTTAATCCGTCTATTGTTAAATTTGAAATCCGATCCAAGTTGGTACAGATAACTTTTATTTTATATATCACATTTTTTTTATTTGAAAATAATTTGTTATAAAATATTCGATTTTATTTTTAAAAACTAATTTTTGGATATAAGAAAAATCATGAGTTTTTTAAAAATTATAAACTAGTTTAGTCGAGTTCATTTAGGTAATGTTAAATAAAAAATAAGATGTTAATAAAATTTTAGATTATAAAATTGAATAATTTTTATTTTAAATTTAATTAATATAAAAATAATAAAATATTATTATTCATAATATCTTCATTTTTATTATACATCTATTTATTAAAAATAAAAAAATAAACTTTAATGTTAATTATAATTCAAAAAATTATAATATTTTATATTAAAGCATTTAAATAAAAAGTCACACGATTAATGCGCAGATTTCAAATTTGGCCAAATAATCAGATACGTTTTATAAATATCACATTGCACCCGTACAACTTTCTAACTTGGTCGAGTAACCACTTGCAATGTAGCTAGAAGGCTTGCACCCATGTGTAACCTCTGGTTTGGCTAACAACGTTAAAACGTAGGACGTATCCAACGTGACTCCTTTCATCCGCTTTTTAAGTTAAACATCTCTCACATCATGCGGAGCTTCAAAACCGACCTTTAGATCTAAGTATAGTTAAAACAGCCGAGCAACGCTACATTTCCATGAACCACCAATAGTAAGAAGGTGTCTGATACCATACAAAATAAGCGTATAATATTGTACGGAAAAAAACGTATATGACTGCAAAAATGACAAAAATAGTAAGAATAGTTGAGCCACTAAAGAAGCATTTGCCTTAAATGTCTCATAATCAAGACCACCATATAAGGATCATTGGAATCATTTTTTAGGTGGATGATAAATTAAAGTGCATAATACAAACAAAAAAGCATACCAACTCTAATCCTATTTATCGAATAAATACAAGTGTTCATCGAAAAAGTTGTGAAGTTATTATTCCATTTCGTAAGGTTATCTCACTATTTTGGTTTTGTTACCCACAAACGGATTCAACCTTATATCATATTTCATCAGCCCAATGCTAAAAGATTGAATCTAAGGTGAGGTGGGACGCCAGTCACAGATTCAAAAGTGCCAAGGTTCAAGCTAACGTCCGGTAGAGGTGGCATTAAAGGGCAACAACGGTCCTCTCATCCATGATGACCAACCAACATACTAACCTTTCGGATGACATAACGTTTATATTATCCTAGTATGAAGAGAAAGGCGACAACTCGGTCATATTTTCCAACAAAATGATCGACGACCAAGCTCAACATGTCAACAACTTAGTCCCAAGATCAAGCGTGAGAATTTTCACATACTCGAGCTCTACCATTGTTAATATGACCTCAAAAAAAAAGTTTATATCCGACCAAGGTCGACCTGTGAATAAAGAATTTGGATAGGAGCGACCAGTGTCTCCGGCCCTGAGAAGAAGAAACCAAGTACACACATAGCTCACGAAAGAGGTACATAAGAGAGCTAACTTTGGTCGTCGATGTTATGAAGGTAGATCTGGTCCGCGCTCATGCAAGATGTCGAAACCAATTATCTCTTTCATGTACTATAATTTGGAAGGTGTCATGATTATTTACTGGTACCAACGTTAATATAGCAGGTTGCGAGGCTATGAGGGTCTTAGGAGATACAAGGATTGTGGTGAATGTGTTATTCACCTCAGTTATGAAGTAATTCTCATTCAATATCATTTTATGTCCTATTTTCCATCACGTAGTATGACATGAAACTATATCTTTTGAAACAATATTGTTTGAGATGCCCATCGGATCCGAAAGAGAGGACACATCTAAGATAACAGAGTTTATGGTGTTGGGGTCCTTCATCCTATGTAATCTCATATTGGGAGATCGTGGCAACAGGACTTTAAAACGATATCATCAACATATCATCAATACCTGAAGTATGTCGTTGGCAACGAAGTAGGAATAATACGAGGAACCAAAAGGTTGCATGATTGGCCCATAGAAGGATGCAATGGGCATTCACCAAAGATATTTATTTTCGTTCTTTTTATTTGAAAAATGTAAGTAGTATTTTACTAAAACTCCATTTTTTCCACTCTCGATATAACTCATATGTTTTAATGCAGAAGTTCAGCTTGTTTTATTGTTATGGTACAACGTCTTATTTTGTATAGGTTTACGCTTCAACCTCATGTCTGGCCAACGATGAGATATAAGCTAGGTCGATAACTTGCTCGGTACATAAATTGACATATCAATAGCGCATAAGAAAGCTTACACAAAAAAATACCACTTATGAAAACTAGTTTATGAATAGTTCGGTCTGAGTCACTCTAATCAATACTCATGGAGTCCAAATTAAGGTTTAATTCAGAAGGAGGTCACTCGAGGGGCCATAAAAGTCATATAGGTGGGGAACAAAGAAAGTCCTAACGACTTATCCTAAGCTCGACCTCTTTAAGCCTCAGGTTAGCCTTACTCGATCTCATATCAGCCGCAATATGGCCTCATTCAACCTCATTCCAGACTTAATCGGCCTCATCTAGGCCTCACCTTGACCTTAATAAGCCTCAGGTCAGCCTCACTCGACCTCAACTCGGTCTCATTTGGCTTCACTCAACCTCATATGGGCTTCACTCTGCCTCAGCTCAGCCTCAATTTGATCTTATATTGGCTTGAATCAGCCTCAATTTTATCTCATATTGGCTTCAATCAGCCTTAGTTTGATCTTAACTCAGCCACGTTTAGTCTCACTCAGCCTCAACCCGACATCAGTTAGGCCTCAGCTCGGCCTCAGCTCAACCTCACTCAGAAAACAGTCACTCAGCAAAGGCGTAAAAATATCAGATCAAAAGGAACGCACTCAATAACCTATCATTTAGCAAATCCTAGACTCTGTACGACCTTAACTCGGATGTCAAGGGATACCAAAAGATAAAACTTCAAGATATCAGAACCTGAGCATTCTAATTTCTTGCAATGAAGCAAATGAATAGAGGAAGTTACTGATATGGTAGGAAATACCATCTAAATGAAGTATTAATAAAGGTTTCAAAGCTCAAACCTAATCTACTTTGATATGACATAATATACCATAGACAAACACAAAATCTCGGGTAAAGTTATAACACTCGAGCCTCGTTTAATCAAATTAAAGGATAAAGATCTGAGAAAAATTTATCAGCATAAGTAATCCCAACTAGGGGACACGCATAAGCTCAACCCCTCACTTGGCCCTTATGACTTATTTTATCCTAACATGTGGTTGTGCCCCCGACTTGTCCATGCGATCAAGAACATCTCGATAAGGGAACGTGCACCAATACATGACCCCGTTTGACCGTTATGTGCAAGTACCTCCCGTCTAGGGTTATAAGTTCCTCCCTACAAAGGATTATACGCCAATGCACGGCCTCTCTTGGCCAATATGGCCAAATACCTCTCAAAAAGGGGTCGTGTGCTTATGCACGATCCTAGTAGGCCTTTATGATTAAGTATCTCCCCAAAAAAGGATCGTGTACCAATGCGTGACCACGCTTGGCCATAATGGCCAAGTTCCTCCGGACAAATGGTCGCATGCCAATATGCGGCCTCGTTTAGCCATTATGGCTAAGTACCTCCTGACAAGGGGTCGTGCGCTAATGCGCAACCATGCTTTGCCATAATTATGAACTTCCTTCCAACAAGAGGTCGCACTTCAATGCACGACCCCTCTTGGATATTATGGAAAAGTACATTCCGATAAGGGGTCACACGGTAAAGCGCGACCTCGTCTTGCCATTATGGATAAGTACGTTCAGAAAAGAGGTGGCACACCAATGCGTCATTCTTCTTGGCCATTATGGTCAAGTACGTCCCAACAAGAGGTCACACGCTAATTCATCGTCCCTTTTAGCCATTATAACCAAGTACATCTACGCAAGGGATCACGCACCAATACGCAACCTCATTTGGATATTATGGTCAAGTACATCTCGAAAAGGGTCGAACACCAATGTGTGACCCCTTTTGGCCATTTTGGCCAAGTGCATCCAACAAGGGGTCGCACATTAGTGTGTGACACCCAAACTTAACCAAATTCCCAAATGCATCATGTAGGGGTTATGCATAGGCACCCAACCCCCTAACTGAGCCGAATGGACAAGTGAACTTAGCCAAGGGTCACACACTCATGCGCAGCCCATAGCTTGGCTTAGTGACCAAAAAAATTGAAGTAGTGGGTGTGTCCAAGCGCGACCCCTCTCACATGGTATTTAGGTTAGACACCTCATGCACCACGTGAAGCCTCGAGACTGAAATTCATGCTTAAGAATAATAAGGACAACTAAGCAATGCTATCCATTCACAAGCTACTGATGGTACATAGACTGTGTCTGAAACCGTACGGATAAAGCGTTGGAAACTATACAGAGATGTTACCAAAATGATGTACCCGACTCTACAAATATAGCAAGTACAATCCAAAGGATTGACCCAGTGAGAAAGAACTTATCCAATATGTCTCAAGATCAAGGAAATTATATAAGCATCATTAGAGTCATTTATAGGTGGGTGAAAAGTTAAGAGTTGATATTGAAAACAAAGAATCATAGCAATTGTAATCTTATATATCGAGTAAATACAATATTCTTCAAAAATGTTTGTAAAGTTATTATTATATTTGTATTTTTTATCTTGTTTGTGTTTTATACTTCAAGTTCAATATGTTAGATTAGTATTTACCTCACTATTAAATAAATAAACTTCATTCCACATCGGTAATAAATGGGAAAGATAAATGATATATTAGTTTAAACATATCTCAACTAATTTGAGAATTTTCGGAACCATACCAAAAACAAATTTGTACTGGAAAGTATCATATTATGAGTAAGATCGAATTAAGTCCATACTAATATGAGGCCTTTTGGGAGTACAAAAACAAATTTGCGCGGGTAATAGTGTAGTGAGTGAGGTCGGGTTAAGTCCATACTAGTATGAGACCTTTTTGTAAACCAAAAACAAGATCGTGTAAGCCTTTGGACCCAAATAAGACTAGTGACAAGATCATACTAGGTACTGAGCATATCGAAAGCGTTATTCTAGAAATATTTTTGTTCATATTTTTTATTAATGGGATTTTGAATTATGACAATCTTAAAAACCTATTGTTAAAACATTTTTTAGTGAATTTACTCTAGTGAAATCAACAGTTGACGTAGTGGGATTAGAATAACTCACATAAAAAAGTTATTAAATATTAAAAATATATTTAAATAATATATAAAATAAAAATATGTTAAAACAAATTATCTAAGAAATAAAAAAAATCAAGCCAAAAATATATATTTAGAATAGTGTGCAACAACAACATATAGAGAACAAAAAAATTATCTATTCATCTTCATAACATGATACATATATTAAACGAAGAAAATGTATAGAGAGAATTCATAAAACTTTAACATTTGATATTATTTTGACTTTGTTTTTACACAAAAGACTATGCAATATAATAGGTGCGTTTATGAGTTGAATGATCTATAAAGCATGACTTGTCTTCTCTTTTAATATATAAATTTTTCATTGAAATAATTTTTTAAGAGTATGTTATATGTGTCTTGTCTCGGACAATACATAAGTCTAAAATTTATTTAAATTGCTGACATGATTTATAAGGACGGCGGGTTAGTATTAAAAATAGTTTTTATCTAAATGATATACTTCTTTTATACATATATTAAATGATCCGCCCTTGATTGTATAATTTGAAATATAATTTATATCTTGTTATATTTTTATATTTATATAATAGTTGTACTACGATATTTTACTAAGACTCCAACTAGATTTTCAGAATGAGTGCATAAAATTATATATGTTCCAATTTATATCGTGCTCGTTGAATCATCTACATTTGTGCTAAGTCCACATATGTAAGCAAAAATATATGAGATATATAACACCTATATTTTAAATTTGGTATCATATGAACAATTCAAATAATATATTTGGAAGAGTGTTGAAAAGTTAACTTGATCTTACATCTTGTAGACATAAAAACGATCAATGATATATAAATATGGACATATCTCAACTAGTATGAGCCATTTTAGGAATGTATAAAAATAAAAATCATACAAGCCTTCAGGCCTAAAGCATAATATATGAGATATATTGTAAGGCATGTATATTTTAACTTGGCACACAATGAACGAGTCAAATAATATACTTGGGATGAAAGGATTAAGATGAATGAATATTTTGAAAAGTAAACTTGATCTCACGATGATTACACATAAAAACTATGAATGATATATAAGTATAGACATATCTCAACTATTATAAACCTTTTTGAGAGTGTACCAAAAGTTTATTCATGTGGGACTTTGAATAAAAAGCAAATAATATCATACTAGCAACATCATACTAGTGAGTTAGATTGGGTTGCGTTCGTATGTAGTAAAAATATCAATGTCGAGTTAAGTCCATACTTATATACACAACTAGAATATATGAGATAAAAATGCTCATATATTTAAAATTGGTATTAGAGCCCGTAAAGACTGGTATTTGGACCGATGAACAAGTCTAATAATATACATGGGATTGAGTGGCCATTTTTAGGAGTATACCAAAGTCAAAGTCGTGTGGACCTCAAACCCAAAACGGAAACTATTATACTAGTGAGTGAGATCGAGTTAATTCCATATATATGCACCAACAAAATATATGAGGTAAGAAGGTCGAGATCAAGTTAAAGTCATGCTTATACACAAGCGAAATATATGAGGTTAAAACCCCATATACTTCACTTAGTATCAGAACTAGGAAAGACTAGTGATCGGCTAAGAAATGTGTCAAAGAGATGAAAATATCAAGTTTCACGAAGAGTGTTGAAAAGTAAACTTAACCCCAAATCCGATAAAAAATTTCGATGATATATAAGTTTGGACATATCTCAACTAGAATGTGGCCTCTTTGTAGACCAAAAATAATATGATGTGGGTTTTGGGGCTCAAAATGGACAATTTCATACTAGTGAGTGAGATCGTTTTAAGTCCATACTTATATATGGAGAAGAAATATATAAGATTACAATGCCCATATATTTTTTACCGATCCAATATTTATCCGCAAATAACAAAAATGTTATAATATAACATAGAATGTCTAAAAATAAACTTTAGAATTAAAAAACAAATGCACTAACACTCTAATATGCATGTCCTATATATCGGAATAATAAAAAAGTTATGGAGTTTCTCATAAATTATTTTGTGCATATTTCTCAATTAATTGATAAATACATTATGACAATCACATGAACAACTAATGGTTGGAGTTTACCTTACTTATTAAACATTTATTGTGGAAACACTTTTCTATGGTTATACTCTGGTCAAATCAACAACTGCTGTAGCCACATCAGGAATAAATCACATGAAAATATATATTAAATATAAAATATTTAATAGTATATAAAATAAAAAGATGTTAAAATTAATTATTTAAATAACAGTAAAATCTTGAGCCAAAAAATATTTAAAATAGCGCGACAATAACAACACATGGAGAACAAACTTTTTATATTTTCCTCATCGTAAAATGATAAGTACATAGAACAAAGAGATGTTTAGATACTTCTAGGACGAACTCAAAACTACCTAGTGTAGCTATTGCGATTCTAAGTTGAATGAGCTAGAATTGAAGTTTGTTGAAGATACCAAATCTGTAAAAATACATTTTATTTAGAAAATATTAAACAACACAACGTCAAAATAATCTGTTGTGAAAATCACATTCTGATTATAGAAGATCACGTGGAATCAATCATCGAGATGCATCATCAAATGAATAATATATATGACACTCATATGACTGAACTTCTCACAATTAGATAAATGACACCCAACATGCTTTTAAAGTATGAAGAACAATTACATTTGGAAGTTCATCGCCTCCATCGTGTGGAAATTTTTGTTGAAGATGATGATGTTTTGAAATTTTGATACCTCGGTATCGCTCTTCCTTTGACCACTTGTCGAGGCGAGATCATCGGATCTACTGCTCACGTAAATAAGTTACGAGAGAAAGGGATTATAAGGAACGGTTAGACCAAAAGTCAGCCAGTATGAGAAAATATCATTGTCCCAGACGAAACCACTCTCATTTGGATGAGAAGGACCAAACTCTTTCTCATCACTATGACAGCGAAGTATTAGTTTAAGTCAAATCTCAAACCACCAAAGATTCATCTGAACCAACATGGAGAAACTTGATGAACCTAGATATTGACAACGCGTTGTCCAATCTTGGCCCACAATAGTGTGGAATACATTAGATGTTAAACTTCTTGAACATCTCATGGATCTAGGGTATGTCTAATTATGACTACACTACTAGAGGAAGAAAATACAAAGAATAACATAGTTTTATACACATTAGCTCGAGAGGTACTACAAGTATACTTACGTCCTAAATTTTACTAATATAAAATGAACAAATCGTGAGATCAACGATCCCGAAAACCATATTGAGCAGCTTTGGAATGAGATGCTTAGGTTTGGAGAAGATGACCATCTTCTATGCTTAAATATTTTTATATACTTTTAAGGCATTATAATTACATTGTTCAATTAATTGTCTCTGCGTTCAATATACAACATTGAAATGCTTTGGATATCGTGCAAAGACCAGATCATTGAGATTAAAATCATTCAAGGAGACAAGGTTTACATAATTCATTGTAAATAGAGGCCCGATGAGAGCATACACGAATACGTGAAGAGATTTGTATGGACTAAAAAATAGTATGGATAATTTCCACGAGGTTATGACGTGTGGTTTCTACCATAAAGGAATCTTTTTTTATCTTTTGGTCGAAGATATCATGAAACTGAAAATCTTGACCTATATCTTAGCCTAGGCCGAGGCATAAATTAAAATTAACAAAATTATGGGAACGAGGCTGCTATAAGGGCATAATGCATACATTTCTTATCACCCAACATATAATATTACTAAACCACTAAGTCATTGCTCCAATCTAAACTAGTAAAAACTCTTCTAAACAACCACCCAAAACTTTATCTCACAAAAATAATAAGAGACACAATAATTGTTAAAACTAAAAAAACCATTAAGAGTTCGTTATTCTGCTACACCAAGCTCACTAAAAATATGGAAACAATATACGAAAACATAAAATATGTGGTCCACTATAGAAAAATAGAAAGAATGTAAACCGTTAAAGAAAAAAAAATTGAAAAGTTATGTAAGTACTACAACAAGAATAGACACCAAATAAAGTATTATTGCACCTCGAAGAATTAAACCTAGAATCTCATCAAATAATGTAAACTCATTGATTATGTCAAGGGTGATCCCCTTCAACTTCAAAGAAAACCCCAAAAAACCGGGTGTAAGTACCCCAGACTGAACACTCTTTAAATGGAAGCATCGCATGCAACATCATGGGTATTGAAAATGTTAACAATCTATGAGAATTGTGATGAGTACTTGGATCTCGACCCGGAGTGATAAGTAATACTTATCATTACTGGAAGAATATTCTCTTATATGAGTCACATACTCCTCCCAAAAATGTCACACGATTGACCTCAATATCTAACATCGGCACTAAAAATCAACTCGCCTCTATTGATTTCCATACTGTATCATTAGTCTTTAAGATGATTATTTAAGAGGGATAGTGGCATTCCATGAAGATGCAGTCATAATCATAACATAGATCATTGAGGCAAAATAAGCAGAATCATGATTGATATTGGAAACCCGACCAGTACCGTATACAAGAATTGTTATGACTAAATCTAATGCATATCACTATTAGCACCTTTAAAGAGAGTAGTGACCAACTTCACTGAAAATATACCATATTCATCGGAGATCTCGAGCTTGATATGGTCCACAAACAGAGAGAATACAAGAAAAATGGGCAATATCTATGTATGCTGGTAGATACAATATCCTCTTATAATGTCATCTTCGAACGTCAATGACTTACTTAGATTCACACAATCATATCCATGGCGATCAACACTTTTTATATGTTATCAACATGAGGATCATAATTATCGAAATTAATCAATGCATAGTCTAAGAGTGTAACACCACTTCTTCGAAACCCACGAGATAACAACCAAGAAGGAGCCTCAACTGTCTTACATTTAATGGATATTCCAAGGGAGGCTCCTTGTATTTTAGAACCAAAAGACGTCGTAGAATATATGAGTATAAGGACAAAATAAGTATTTTGCATCGAGAATGACTTATAAGGGATTTCCTAAACATATTTTCTTACATTCTTATCTAAAAAGATTATATGTATTTGCATGGTATGCACATGACGGAATCAACCAAGGTAACATGCCGCGAGATTTCAATAGATAGCAAGATCATAATAAGTCAAGCAAAAACACTGACCCTTCTTACATGAAAAATCTAAGGCCATCGTAGTCAAAGTTGATAAGCTAAGCCTAATAGCTCACATATGAGAAACCTTTTACCCTATCTAGACTTCTAATATAATATTCATAAAACAACAAAATTAAAATTAACATGTGTATAGACTTCACAAATCTTAACATAGTACTCGAAGGATCCATTCTCGCCCCCCTGCATCGACTAGATGGTCTATGCCACCTCATGCAATAAAATTTTATCTTTTATGGATGATTACTATGGATATAGTTTCGTAATGATGTATACATAAAAAAACATAATATCTTCATGACTAAATGAGGGATACATTGTTATAACGTAATACCCTTCAACTTTAAGTGTACATGAGTTAGCTACCAAAAAATGGTAAATAAAGCATTATCTAGCAATCTAGGATAAAATATACATGTATACATTAATGATACGATAGTTTTAAGTAGTTAAACCAACCACTTTGACAACTTACCATAAGCCTTAAAAAGAACTCCAAATGATGAACTTAAACCTAAGTTCACATATGGAGTTTGGTCAGAGAAGTTTATGGGGTACTTTGTCACCAAAAAAAAGAATCAAGACAGATCCAACATAATTGTCTAATTTAGAATCATGGAACCTCCACGTAACATAAATAAGGTCTACATCTTAAAGATAAGGTTGATCATTCCCCAGTTTTACCTCGTGGTTTTTGGAGAGATGTTTCCAATTTTTCCAAACCTTCAAAAGAGTCAAATGTTTCAGTTGGACCCCGGAATGCAACACAGCCTTTATAAAAATTAAGGAGCATCTAGCCTCTATCAAGGTATTGATAAAAATGAATTTATGTGACACATTATACTTATACCTAGATTGCATGACAATGTTGTTAGTGTAATACTAGTTTAGAAAAAATGAGCCATCTGTAGAGCCATTTGTTACTCGAGCGCTAATATTTTTATTTTTTTGTACCGATCAAAATGAGCGTTCACTTTGATATATTTCAAAAAAAGGTGAATATTTTATGATAATGAAAATAGTATATATATATATATATAATTAACAAAGCATGAATATAAATTTTATATCGATAAGAATAGTTCGTTTAAAATAATAAATTATGTACTACATATAAAAACATATTTTTTATAACTAAATACTATTATTATAATTATATATTTATAAATGGTTAAAATTATAGTTTGGTGTGAATAGATAAAAATATAATAGAATAGATTTGATGAGGTCCGGATGAGTTCTATTCAAAATAGTGAGTAAGTAGAGAGATAAAGTAATAGTAAATGATCCACGAATATAATAATGATCGTCTATCTTTCTCTAGAGGTATGTCAATCTATATTTATATTGATCATGATGGGTCTTATGGATATTATAGGTTTACATGGTAAATAAGATATCCAAAACTCGGCTTAAAGTCGGATAATAGATTGGCTAATAATTCATCTATCAGTAGCCCCTAGTCCTCGATAATCTAGCGCGAGAGGAGTAAAAATCAAGAAGGTTTCGCAATTACTCTATCGATATGGTCGCTGCGAGTTATTATTAGAGCCCATGGTTATCTCACATCAAGGTTTGAACCATTATACCAATTTATCTCAACAAGAAAGGATATACGATTAAACAATCATACAAAAGAATTATCTAATTTTCATGTACAAGATGAGCAACAAATAAAAGAATGTGTAATAAAACTAAGCACACGAGACAGTATTTAACATGGTTTTAATTGGCAACGAATACTCTTTTATATATAAATAGGTTATAGAAAGATTCTTCAAACATAAAATACTCTATCACTATTTGTAACAAAAGATGAAATGATTCATAGAATCTTTTCTTCAGTGTTTATCTCTCACCTCACTTATCCCTCAAAAAACTTAAAGTTATTTCACTTTCTTATGATATATTTTCTCACGTAATTTCCTCTATCTAAAATTACATTTGCATCACATCACTGAAATATCTTCTTCAATTTCTAGGTTTAAGGAAACATTAATTAGTCATCAGAGACTCCAGATTGAAGCCCATTAATCAACAGTTGAAATAACTCAAACTTCATTAATATAGGAAACCTTAATTAATATAGGAAACCTAGTAAAAATAATACTCCACTTCGGCCTAGGTGTTGCAGTCCACCACTTCAGATCAGAGTGCTGCTTCTTATCAGTCTACTTTGACTAACCTTGCTTCAACCGGACATGCTCCAACAAGCTTGCTTCGACCAGCCTGTTTTAGCTAGCCTGCTTCGACCAGCCTACTTCGACCAGCCTACTTCTACTCATCATATATTTATTTTGACCAATGGTCACCAGTTTTCAACAACTTGTATTAGGCTTTAATATCCGTAGACATCTCTACAACTATGTCACGACTCAAGCACCATAGAGTTTCAACAGTTTTTTTTCTATACATATAATGGTTGGTCAACACCCATGTAGTCATTCGGTAATAGCTTTGTTGACGACTTACTTATATCTTACACCTAACATGCCCAAATAGTTAATATGAAGAATTTTTTGTGCCAATGATTGGGTAAGGCTTCAAACCATTTATATGGGTTTTTTGCCTCAAATATCTTTAGATGCATTTTATTTTCTTCAAAGTATTTTGGTAGTTGAAGATAAGAAATAATCCATAAAGGCATAATATTTTAATGATTGTTCTTTTTACCACGCGTGCTTTTCTTCTGCCACATGTTAAACTTTAGCCAGGCCTATGAAGTAAATATTATGTTTAGAAGCTTCTTAGTCTCTAATGTGTGTCTTCAATGTTGTATTTTAGCTCTTGATGTTCCTACATATATTTTAATAAAAATCAATGGTTATTTTACCCATTAGGGAGAATTCCTTTATAAATACCATGTGCCTTACTCCTTTACATTATATTACTTTGAGAGATTAATCTATTTATCCTAAAAAGAGAAAGATGAGAGTTTATGTCTTAAAATTTGGTCATCGTGAACTCCTTTCTGACTTCCTGAACTGTTGTCAAATCCTCTCAATTTTTAGTCCAAATCTTAGCTCTTGTTTTCTAACTCGTAAGTTTGGTGCCTACATTTTAAATCTAACATGCATCATGAACAAGATTGTTCCCATTATGTTCAAACCTATTTTTTTACGAATTAAAATTTATATTCCTACTTTTTTCCAAGTTATAGCAGTTTTCGACTAGAGAAAATATTCGTTAGGCTGTAACTGTTTTCATAAAGGAGGATGTAATTCTTCTTTGTCATTTTTTTTACTTTATATCTCTTTATTTCAATACACTTTAATTTATATATGCATTAATTTTTAATTTTATGCATGGTTCATGCTATATAACTATTTACGTGGCGTTAGACCTTTTTGTGAGGTAACTTGGACAGATGCCATATTGGGTTCATTGAACATTGTCGAGGCTTACTATTCCTTCTGTGTCGCTCGAGAATTGGGGCATGTTCAGGAGTTACTTGGTCCACTACGACCTATTTTGGGAGGTAGGGGTTAGCGGTAGACGTGCCAATGCGATATTTGTAGTAGTTCCATATTGTTGACCCTATGTTGCGAGGTACTCTATATCAGCTCGGCCAACCTACTACGGTCTCGCTATACCCTGTATGGGTTGAGAACAACTTATAGTACATATTGATTGATCTTGATTCTCGCCTCGCCGATGCATATATTGGGGTTAACCTCTCTACGATCACTCATCAAGCGATGTTACAGACTTGACAAATCGGCTTGTCAAATTGGATGTTATTTCCTATGAGTTGAGTATCGACCTGATTGGCAATCACTTACATGAGTGTATCAAAATAACACGTGAGTTTAAAAGTATTTGAGACATGTTTTATTAGGTTATGTTACGATTCCATTTTTTTATGTATAGGTTTGATGTTTATGTTTTTTTATTCTTATGTCACGACTACTTTGTATCATGACCATTTTTTCATGTACAAGTTTATTTTTTTACGTTTTGTTATGTATGTGTCGAGTATTGAATGATTATCTAATACGTGTCCTGAGTAGATTAATTAAGCTTATTACATTATCCATAAATTATACGTGTCAGATATTCATAGGGCTATTTCAATTTCTTTATCTAGTAAACTTTAGGGAAACGTTATATCTGGACTTCTTTATTTTGGATCTCGAATAGACATGAGTCTCCTTTATTTGATTTTCCAAAACTGGATTTTTTACGACCCTTAGTAATTATCGGTTCCTTATGCTTTAATATGTGATTTGTTTCAGGTTTGAGGATTTGCATCACCCTATTTATAATATAGTCTTTTATATTTGGGTCGTAACCATGAATATTCGTGTTAGATCATCTTTCATACTCATTTTTATCTTTTGGGACGATATTTATAGTACTCCAATGTACATCACATTCTATTAGTAGAAATGATCTACATTCTCCATGGATCATAGCTAGATCACATGCATATGAAAACCGTATATTTTCCTAACAATACAACCCCAAGCTACTTGATCTGTCAAATCTACGCCTATTTTCTTAATACATTCATAACTATTTTCGATAATGTCTAAAGTCGTAAAAGATAAGTTACCTTTTAATTATTCATATATAAACATTTTCGGAAGATATTTAATTTTTAATTATTTATATATAAACACTTTCAGAAGATAGTTACTTCTCTCGAATGATAAAAAATGGTCGAGTCTTGTGCGTCAAGCAATCTATGAACGGGCATCCAAATTTTTTTGAAAGTCCATAGACTTTTACCGAGGTAGGCTTTTAGGTTAGAGTGAGCACTATCTGGCATATAATATATAATCAAATACATTACGATTATAATATTCAATGTAAAAAATTTAAGTTTATATTTGAATAAATCACTTACCGATAACTAGTTTGGTTTCCTAAATATTTATCCTCGTTCGTGTAGATATGAAGAAATATATATCTTTATGTCATTATCCATCGATTCACCATATCTATGATTTTTTTCCATTCCTACTATCGTGATCATCTTTGGTATTAATAACGATAAAACATATATCGATGGCTACGAATCTCACCTATGTCTCTAAATCATCTTTATTGTAATGCATATTGATCGTAAAAATATGTGTGTAGTTGACCATCATACAAGTTGGTTGTTCTGGATCCTAGACCATACATAGAGATAACGTACACGAAAATTCATACATTTAATGCGAGCAAAACATAATTTGTGCATGCTACTACGCGTACATGTGAAAAAACGCACACACATTATGTTGTTTATCGAGGTAAATTATGCATGGAATTACGTGAAATTTGACCAAATCACACAAGAACAATATGCACAATTTGGACCAAAATTGTGCACATCAAACGCATAATTTATCCTAGTTTCACGCACTATAGGTGCACATTTTTGTACAAACACGCGTACGATACGTGCGAAAAATAATTATGATTTACGAAAATCAAAAATATATACTTCTATAACCGATAGTTCTCAATGGTTCTTCTTTTTATAAAAAAATTATCAAAACTACCACTAAACTCATTATTTTTATCAATTGAATTCATATTTTGTCATTTTATATGGACTTGGTAGTTTAAGCAAGTTAGAATTAGATAATTTATCCTTTAAAAAGTAGGTATAATTTTATGTTTTTAGATATAAAAGTATTTTTGGATTTAAAAAATAATTTTTTTTTCAATGAAATATTTATTTATTAAAATACTGTTTACAAATTAGGCGGGAAAGTTGAATACGAAACTCAAGAGGCGCCAATACAGAAACCCTAATCTAGGAGTTTGCTTTACAAATAAAAGCCCTAATCTAGACAAAATTAGGTACTATCATTAAATGTAAGATCAATTTCTAGATTAATGGAGCAATTTTTGCATCAGAGTAGCATCAGAAGAGCATCATCAGAGCAACATCAGGAGAGCAGCACCATCAGCAGCATCAGAGCAACAGCAGGAGAGCATCATCAGAGCAGCATCAGAGCAGCATCAGGAGAGCAGCACCATCAGCATCAGCAAGAGAGCAAGAACATTCATCAACCAGGAATTCTAGCAGCCCAAGACAGATCGATAACAACCCAAGACAGATCGATAACAGCAAACAACAAACCAAATCTTGAGCAAACCAAGGAGCTACTTCTCAAACCGCACCTACTTAGACCTCAAATCTTGAGCAAACCAAAGAGCTACTTCTCAGACAGCACCTACTTAGAAGATAAGCCAGGTAATAGGATTCAGTTAGTTATGTATCCAAGACCAATAGCTTCTAAAATCAGGATAGCCTTAAGCTCATTTGGAATAGTGTTAGGCATAATCTTGTAAGAAGTTTTAGTTTTTAATGTATAACGAGCCAACTAGTCAGCAGCATGGTTTTGTTCACGAAAAATATGAATAATAGTTATGCTACTATGAATAATCTTAATAATGCAATCAAGAATAGGTTTTATAAACCAATAGGCATTTCTATTTTGATTGTTAAGCTAGTTGATAATAGTTAGAGAATCAGTTTCAACATCAACCATCATCCAGTTGTTAGCTTTACAAATAAGAAATCCATCAAGAAGAGCTCGAGTCTCAGCAGATAGGGGATTAGATTTTCCATATAGATAGTTGTAACCATGAATAAGATTACCATAACTATCTCTAAAAATGACAGATCCACTAGCTTCCCCATTACTAAGACAAAAAGCATCAGTATTCATTTTCAATTTTCCAGTAGGAGGCAGAATCCATTTGATATAAGTAGGCCTATTAGAAGCTCTCAAATGATTGACACAGCCCAAGACCTTAGCAGCCTTAGAGCAGTTAATCCAATGATTTTTGTTTAAAAGCTTTTTCATATCAAGAGTGTGTATGATAGTGTTTATTTGATTAATGACAGAAATTATAGAAGTACTAACACCTTTACTCTTAGATAGATTCCTAGTTTTCCAAACATTATGCAAGATTAGAGAGAAAATAAGATATTTCTGACCTGGATCTTCGTAGTCTTAGGCCATTGCCACATTCTTGTAAGGTGATTAATGTTTATATGATTCGATATATGAACTTTAAAGATAACAGCATAGTGCAGCCATATAGACCAGGAAAACTTACATGAAATAAAAACATGTTTAATAGTCTCACAGTTGTTACAAAACTGGCATTTGGAAGCCAAATAAATGCCTTTTTAAAATAATAGAATCAATAGCAACATAGCTATGAAGAATTTTCCAATGGATGAAAGAACTTTTAACAAGAGTTAAATGATTCCAAATTTTTTGAAAAACAGAATAACTATTATATTTAGTCCTAATACCTTCCCATGTATCTTTCAAGTTATAAGTACCATTCTTTGCAAGGCTCAAAATCATCAAGTCATCTTTGTTATTTTCAATAGAAAGATGGTTAATGCAATCAATAATATCAGGATGAATAATGTTAGAGACATTGGTTAAATCCCAACCATTACTAGACCAATATTTGTTAACAGTTTCAGTAGTGAACCATAAGTTATTGTCATCGACATTAAAAGTTAAAATAGGATTAGAATTGGTCCAGTTATCTAACCAGAAATCAACAAGACCATTACCCAACTTCCATTTGATATGTTTTTCAGCCAGTTCACGAACTTTGATCATTCTATTCAACACCATTGAGCCAACTTCGTATGGACTAATCTGCAAAGAATGATGGTTGGGACAGTATAAACTATGCATAATGTTAGACTAGTAAGAATTATTCTTTCTAAAGGCATCCCAAAGATTGCAAGAAATAGAAGTTTGAATATCATCCATTTTACGAACATTAAGACCACCTTCTTTATAGGTTTTACATAAAGTATCCCATTTACACCAATGAACTTTCTTATCAGACAAGTTGGAACCCCAAATGAATCTATTCAGGATGATTTCAAGTTTAGAAATAATGCCTTTAGGAAGCAAAATTACATTGCATCCAATATAAAATGATATTCATCAATACAGACTTCACTAATGTAAGCCTGCCAGCAAAAGAAAGGTAAGAAACATTCCACTCATTAATCTTACTGCTAATCTTACATATTAGCTTGTTGTAGTTGCTGATTCTATTGTTGGTATTGATTGTGACCCCAAGATAATCTGTAGGTAAGTAGCTAGAGGAGAAGCCTGAATTGTTAGTAATGATATCAATCTTAGATAAGCTAATACCATTAGCCAACAAAATCTTGGTTTTATCTTTATTAACAACCTGACCATAAATTGTTTGATATTTTCCAAGAAAGTTACACAGATTATTAATAGTAATGTCTTTGCAATTAGTAAACAATAAGATATCATCAGCAAAATCAAGACTGTTAATATTGATATTGCTTCTACTTCTATATTTCATGAAGTTGTTAGAAGTAAAGAGAGTATTGATACCTCTGATAAGCATCTCCTCAGCAATGATGAAAAGATAAGGAGATATAGGGTCTCCTTGACGTTAACCTTTTTTTGTTTTAAAGAAACCAAACACTTCACCATTAACAAGTATAGAAACATTAACAGCATTTATCATTTTCTTAATAAGGCAAGTGAATCTTAGTAGAGAAGCCAAACTTCTTAATGACATTTAAAATAAAGCAATGAGTCAACTTGTCAAAAGCCTTTGACATATCAAGCTGAATCAAAATGTTATTGTCTTTAACCTTTCTGTTCATATCATATAGTAATTCTTTACAGATCAGAATGTTTTCTTGAATACTCTTACCACGAACAAAGCCACCTTGATTAGGATAAATAATTTTGGGCAGAATAAGAGCCAGCCTATATGCAATAATCTTAAACATGATACGATTGAGCAAAGAACACAGACTAATCGGTCTATAGTCTTTCCAATAGATAGAATTAGTAAGCTTAGGGATTAAACAAATACCGGTAGCAAATATTTCTTTAGGTATATTCTTACCACGCAAGAAATATTTCATAGCATTAATCATATCAAATTTAATAATATGCCCACAATGCTTATAGAAACTATGAGTGAAACCATCCATACCTGGGGCACTAGAAGGGTTCATGTGCTTAATGATGTTCCAAATTTCATTCTCATCAGGATCTTTAAGCAACCTTCTATTATCTTCTTCAGTTACAATGCTAGGAATATTGTTAAACATGTCATCATTCATACAAATAGCTTCCTCGATATTATTAGCATAGGGGTAGTCAGCAAGAGCATGCTTGAAGAAATCAACAGCAGAAAGACCAATGTCTTTAGAATCAGTGATCCAATTATCTCCACTCTTAATGTCTTTAATGTTGTTTCTTCTTCTCTTCTTTTGAACAAAACTATGATAGAATCTAGTATTTTTATCACCTTCAAGCATCCAATTACAGTAACATTATTGTCTCCAATACACCTCCTCCATTCTTTGAGCTTTGATTAGTAAAGCATTAGCTTTGGTAAGATCACACTTGGATTCAATAGATTGGAGATTCTGATAATTAAGCTCTTTCACTAAAACATCATCTTCTAAGCTTTGAATTTTACTGAAAATGTTACCAACATTATTTTTATTCCATATTATCAATCATTTCTTAAGTCTTTTAAGCTTGCTCCACAGAATAAACAAAGGATCGCCCATCAATTCATGGTTCCAATTGTCTTCCACAAAAGGCAGAAAGGTATCCTCCATGGTCCACGTTTCCTGAAACCTGAAACTAAACTTAACTCTAGCAAAATCATTAGAGATAGAGATAATAATAGGTATGTAATCAGATCTAGTCCTAGCAAGATGATATATCTTAGTATTAGCAAAGGAGTTAGACCATTTGTTATTAATGAAAACCTGATCTAATCTCTTCCATTTGGAACCATTAGACCAAGTAAATTTCGAGCCAATGTAGCCAACATCTTTTATATTGCAACAGGTAATCATATCATTGAAATCATTAGTATTGTTAATACAAAAAGGGCTACAACCAATTTGTTCCTCAATAGAACTAATAACATTAAAATCTCCATATATCAGCCAGCACAAATCATTGTTAACAATACTTTTGAGAAAGTTCCAAAGTTCAATCTTATTGCTCCTTTGACATTCAGCGTAAACAACCACAATCATAACATAGTTATTATCATTAATAAGACTAACTTTTAGGTTTAAGCATTGGTTAAGATCATTTAAAATAGTGACAGAGATATCACAATGCCAGAAAATCCAAATCTTATTAGTAAGATTATAAGCAAAGTTTTCAAAGCCTAATTTGGCAGCAATACTACTAATAGCATTAACATTCACAAGAGCTCCTGGACAGCAATCATTTTGGCTTTATTTTTCTTAGCTAGGAATTTTAGCGTACGAATTGAAGATTTATCCTTAATACCTCTAATGTTCCAGTTTATAATACTAATCATTAAGAGAGTTAGAAGATTTTGATTTACTTGAACCATTAAATTGCAATGCTTTGATAATCTTGCTCCTTGTTCTTGTCTTTCCTTTAGCTGCCTTTATCTTTTTGTCAAAAATCTCCTTAAAGCTTGCTTCTTCTTCCTTTTTATTCTGATCTATAATACTATGTTGTCCAGCTTGATTAGTATCTTCCCCACCTTTCTCCACTTGCTCACTTTCCTCTTGTTCTTCATTGTTATCTTGATCTTGATTATATTGATCTTCATGATTATTTTCTCTAAAGAATTCAGGAGATTTGGTTTTCCACTTATCAAGAACATTTGGATAATGTTGAAGACTTCATATGTGATCTTCCTTTGGAGAATCATCACCATCAGACACCATATTAACATAATCATTATTATCAGTTATTCCAAGGGCTAACGTTTGAATAGCTTCTATAATTTCTCCTTGCTCAGGAGTTTTAAAGCCAACTGCTTCTTCATCTTGAACATTTTCTTGATCTTTACTTATCAATTGCTTAGTAACAATAGATTTAATCTTCTTAACCTTTTCAACTTCTTCATCTTTCTGTTCTTTATAAACTTTCCTGCATTTATCATTGTTGTGTCCAAGATGAAAACAATGATTACAGTATAGAGGGAGATTCATATAAGATATTCTGACCCAGTAGCCATAGTTAGACCCAAGTCTAATCCACACATCAGATTGCAGTTTTGAATTGACATCAAATTCAACTAGAGTCGAGCATGAAGAAAACAATCTGTTTTCCTCAGGAACTTTCACCACTAGAGTTTCACTAATCATTGAAGCAATCGACTTGACCAAATTCTTATCATATAAATGTTCTGGCATATCAAGCTTTATCCAGACTGGTGCAATGGAGCTTTCTTTGGAAAAATCACCCGACCACTTCAAAAGTCTTATCACTGAAGTGCCCATATTCAATACCGCACGCTGCCAGATCTTCCCATAATCTTGCTTTGAATCAAACTCAAGAACGATGTATCTTGAATCCCAGATTTTGTATCTGAAAGAATATTTGAACTTAAATTATTCAAGAAATTGAATCAAAATGCTTCTTTTGGGCAGCCCATGAGTGAATTTACCGACTAACGAGTGTTTAGTTTTGGCCTTCAAGTGCTCAAGAACATCATCACTATAGTGCAGTAATAAATGATCAGTTTTGATTTTCGAAAATTCTGGTTCAAACTCTAATTTTTCTTTAAATCTCAAGTTCTTCTTAACAATTTCTGCATAGGAACATGATTTCCTATCTTTGTCACGATCATTGGTACCCGAATTCTCCATCAAATCAGTAAATTTGAAGAAAAAAAATGAAAAAAAAATATATAACTTAAAAACCAAGAAAGCAGTATTCAAATCTTGGAGCCACACCGCTTTGGATTTAAAAAATAATTGAACGGCTTGATCTAACCATAAAAGATCCGGATATAGCCTAACGATAGTAAAATATATGTAAAACTATGAAAATTTGGGTTAAACTATTGACATTATGATGAGTAGGGCTGTCGACGGTTCTCCGGAACCGAGAACCGGACCGGGACATAAGGACCGGACCGAGAACCGGACCGAACTTTAACGGTTCGGTTCGCGGTTCCATTCTACAAACCGAAAATCGATAAGGAACCGAAACAAAAATCCGGTTAGGAACCGAACCGATAAAACCGATAAACCCATAGGACCGATATGGAATCGAACCGATAAAACCGGTAAACCGATAGGACCGATATGGAATCAAACCGATAAAACCGGTAAACCGATAGAACCGATACGGAGTCGAACCGATAGAACCGATAAACCGGTAGAACCGATAAAAAATCGGACCAATAAAACCGTTAGAACCGATTATTTATTATTATTATTTATTTTTTATAAATTATAGTACCAAATTAATAGTTAATTACTGATTTTCAAAAGATTAATTTATAAACTTTAATTTTTATATTATTTACTTCAATATAAAAAATTAAAAATTAAATTTTAATTTAATTTAATTTTTTTTAAGTGGACCGAACCGGACCGAAACCGAACCGATAACGAACCGAACCGAAATCGGACCGAATCGAAACGGACCGAAACGGGACCGGACCGAACTCGAACCGAACCGAACCGAACTCGGACCGAACCGAAACCGGAACCGAACCGAATCGGACCGAACCGGACCGGACCGAACCGAACCGAACCGAAAGCTTAACGGTTCGGTCCGGTTCCAAAAAAAAAATCGAAAGCTTAACGGTTCGGTCCGGTCCGAACCGATAAGCTTAGCGGTCCGGTTCCGGCAAAACCCGGACCGAACCGGACCGATAACCGGCCTAATGATGAGCAACAAATATAGGGCTTTTATTTAGAGAACATTATAATATTAAAATAATATATATAAGGAAAAATGGAGAGGGAAAAACCTCTAACTAAACCATGTATATATGTTTTACATATCCCTTTATAGTTTCACTGATTCACCTATAAGTTTGATACCTACTAATTAAAGACGCTAAGTTGCAATCTCATAAGTTTCCACTTAGAAGAATCCAAAACTTCTATAATCAGTCTCCATAGAGAGTGGCCCAGTATAATTTTCCATTTCTCTTCTATTTATAGCAACTGTACTGCCATCCACTCTTCCTCAACTCAATACTTGTTCAATTTCATTTTTCTTATTCCTATTCCAAATCCAAATCCAATGGCTTCTTCTTCTTCTTTCTTTCTCTCTCTTCTCTTTCTCCTAATCCTAATGGTTTCATTAACCAATGCTAGCTATTGGCCTCCATCACCTGGCTACTGGCCAAGCTCTAAGTTTAGGCCTATGAGTTTCTACAAGGGCTTTAGAAACCTTTGGGGTCCTCAACATCAAAGCATAGACCAAAAGGCTTTAACTATCTGGCTTGATAGGAACTCAGGTTTATATTATTCTCAAATATTAGTATTTATTTTTCTCATTTCTATAATATTAATGGGTTTTCGTTTTTACAATCTGGGTTCTCCATTGTTTTATATTTCAGGAAGTGGGTTCAAATCTGTTCGTCCATTTCGTTCTGGGTATTTTGGTGCTTCCATTAAGCTTCAACCGGGTTACACCGCAGGAGTCATAACATCTCTTTACGTACGAAATAACACTATTAAAAAAATTATAAAATTTGATTTTTATAAACCTTAAATGCTTTTGTGTTTGGTTAATGGCAGCTATCAAACAGTGAAGCACATCCAGGGTTTCATGATGAAGTAGATATTGAGTTCTTGGGAACAACTTTTGGGAAGCCTTATACTTTACAGACGAATGTATACATTAGAGGAAGTGGAGATGGAAAAATTATAGGCAGAGAGATGAAGTTTCATCTATGGTTTGATCCAACTAAAGACTTTCATCATTATGCCATTTTGTGGAACCCTAAAGAGATCATGTAAGTCCTTTTCCATTTACGTTAACTATTTATACATCATTACCAACTAGATCGTAGTAATTGATAATATCCCATTTATATAGTTCTAAATTTTAATTTTTTTATTCATATTATTATTTTTAACCATACTTTTTGCCTTTTTTTTTTTGTATAATGTATATATAGATGACTACCTTGTAAATAAATTTAGAAATATTTTAGTCATTCTCAAAAGTTAAAATGACACATGATTCATATATATGAATATGTATAGAGAGAGGGGGTATGGGCAGAATCCAATGATGCCAGTCTATTCATTAAATTTTACTTTTATCATCTTATGCAAATTGACAACTAATAAAAAAAATCTACTAGGAGTAGTATTTATTGTTGGTGTGGTGGGTGAAATGTGACATTGTCATTGTACTATTTTTCTTATTATTAATACTACACTCAATTATTTATAGTACTAATACTACTTTTATTTTTTCTTTTTAGATTCTTTGTTGACGATGTGCCCATAAGAAGATACCCAAGGAAGAGTGACGCAACGTTTCCATTAAGACCGATGTGGCTTTATGGTTCTATATGGGATGCCTCCTCTTGGGCAACTGAAAATGGAAGATACAAAGCTAATTATAATTATCAACCTTTTACTGCTAAATACACCAATTTTAAAGTTGGTGGCTGCTCAGCTTACTCGCCACCCCGGTGCCATCCAGTTTCTGGTTCTCCATCCCGATCCGGTGGATTAACCCGACAACAACGTAACGCGATGAGATGGGTTCATGCGCATAGTTTGGTCTATAACTATTGCCTCGACTACAAAAGAGATCATAATTTAACACCCGAGTGCCGTCGTTAAAATCAAAAATCAAAACAATCGATAAGAATGATCGTGATTCGGGTTTAAATCAAATTCGAGTCATTGAAAAAAAGTGTTTTGTTTTATTTTTTTTATCATAAAAAATAGGATTAAAGAAGGAAAATATATTCCATTGTCAAACTCAAAGTTTGTTTTATATTGGTTTAAAGAATAATTAGCGAAAACGAGAGAAAGGAAGTGTAGTTTTATATGATTGTTGTGTTTTGTTACTTTGTGTTGTCATTTTCGTAATAAAGGATAAAAGGTTATTTGAGTATATTTGACGTTATCGAAGAATAATGTTATTGTAGTATAGTATAGTAAATTGTATTTACGTGTTGGATTTCAAGTGGGTGTTTTTGGATTTGGAATTATATTGAAGGGTATATCAATATGCATGTATAAGAACAACAAAACAAAACATGATTGAAAGTAACAATGTGATAGGACAATAATTTATGTGATTCATCAACCACCTGTGACTCGACAGTGAATTTATTACGAATTTCAATGCACCAAATGATCTGAAATCTGAACCATACACTCTCTCCTCATTCCTCTGCAAGTGTAAGTGTGTTCCAAGTAAATGGTACTACTTCTACTAGTAACTTTCATTCACTATGGAGTTATAAATGATAACGGTGAAAAACAAAATGAATATGTAGTTGGTGAGATAAGCATTTGATTAAGAAATAAAACCCATCCTTCTATCTTTTTCATATCTTTCTAGAAATTTTCAAGATCTAAATCATAATATTCCACTAGATCTATGGGACTAATTGTGGAAACATACAAGTGTTTTTTATAGACCCACCCACGCCTATGATCCATCCATAGAGTAGCCATCAATAAAAGAGAAAGCGGTAGGTGCAAGTAACGTGAGACCCAGAGAACAGACAACGTAAACGCAACAAAAATGAGAACAGCAACAAATGGAAGAGGTTGAATTTTGATGATTATAAAAAAATGTCCATGGATCTAATGGAGTGCGATTGGTGACATTGCTTTGCTTTCTCTCTGCCAATAATAATGTAGCAAAAGCAAACCCTATGATTGGATTCGACCAAAAAGAAACATACAATGGTGATAGGTCTTTGAAACTATAGCTGAATGAGCTTTCAAGTTACTGAACAGACTAAATCATTTCCTATCAAAACCAACTAAAAAATGCATTTACCAACTCTCTACGGATATCAAGAGATATCACGTGTAGTGACTATCCAATTCTATGGATAATATATCCTACTCTTTGTCATTGCAAGCATAGTGTTCCCGTTGAGTCATTACAGTATTGAAATAAGAGTAGATCCACGAGTACAATAATAACAAGATATAAGCCAAGGGAAACTCGAGTAACACAGCCCTTGCTGACGATTGACCATAAGCTTCAAAATAATCTAACCTTCCCTATGCTACGCTGTTAATAGAATGGAGCAAGGCAGGTGGACGTCTATTTCCAAATTATAACATTTAACTTTCATAGTTCATACGTAGAAAAATCTCAAGGACTAAAATCTGGATTCAAATTTTTTTCTCTTTCATGCAAATAATTCATACTAGCAATTCTTGTGTATTACTAAAATTAAGATCCTAATTATCCTCAGTTACCGCTTTCAAAACGCAAAGTTGTCGTAGATTCAAAGGCCGTAGATGCAAAGAAAGAAAATAGGAAGCATAAAGCATTTCTTTATTATAAGATAAAATTTCACAGTATGGCTGTTTTAGCTATCAAATAACTAAGTTAAGATATAACAATCGGTACAACAAGCTTGCAAATTAACGCTTACCTGAAGGTAGTAGGAAACTAAATTTGGTAAATACAATTGATATAAGACCCTTTACAAAAAGAACAGGCGACTCCATGTTTAGCACCATCGTATCGCCCTCTGAACAAGTTAGAACATTACCTACAAGAAAGTTTCAGACAAGTTCAAGTAATGACCACAAAATTTGTACTGACACTAAACACCGAGACGGAACTTAAGTAATAGAAACAAGACGTTCAAGACTACCTTTTCCCATTTTTCATGACCATAATTGAATGTCACTTTAAAAGGATACTCTAGTGTATTTGTAACAAACTACGAACTAAGGCAAAAAGGAATTCAATATGCTAGATAAAGAATTATAGGCTAAAAGAATGCAGCTCTCTTTTCATGTTACCTTCTTATGGCAGCTTACTAGTAAACAGTTGTAGTCTATCTTCACTTAGAAGTCCAAGTAATCCTTGACCAGGTAGACGTGCATACTTCAAATCGTGGATAGGACAATTTGCAGATTTAAATCGCTGAATAACAGAAAAAGATGGGAACTCCTGTAATATCAATTCACAGGCAGACTCATCCCATGACGCTAACATTTTCTTCTGCTTCTCTCCATCAATAATAATTGTTTTTGGTAATCGAATATTAGGTACACTAGCATATGTTGAACCCAAGTGATGATAACCATCACGCGCTCTCCTCAAATGAACATGAGAGCCCTGTAACCCATGTCCATTTACAGGAGAAGGAGTCGATAAAATTTGAGAAGCACATATTTCATTAGAAAAATCAACTCTTGGGCGATAGGAAGCAACAATGTCATCACTGTTAGGAGAATATGCACAAGATATACACACTCCTTGATTCTCTGTTTGCGGAACCAAAAGTGGCCTTCACAAAAGTTGAAACAAAATTATGTTAAGACTTAAAACAATTTTACACAATGGATATTCATAAGATACAGGTTATTGCTCATAAAACACCAATATTCTTCTGATTAATAACAGCTTCAAAGATGAGTGTATACGTGTAAATCTTACCGTTCATTAGCTCCACCAATATTCCATTGACACACACCAATAGAAGAAGCAGTTAGGACAGCTCTAACACCAGAAGGAAGACTGGAATCTTCCAAAATTGAATGAATTGTATGAATAGGATTGTTGGACAACCCATTGAGGGATTCAACAGGTCGCACAGTTTGGCGCATATCAAACACCAAAAGCAACCCGTTCTGCAACAAGGAGATGCTGAAGTAAGTACAACAATAGCACAAGGCCTAAACACGAAAATATAATTAAACAGACTTAAGTCGGACCTGTAGGCCAGCATATATGTAATGCGAGTTATTGAGATCCCATGAACATGACCAAGCAGCTGCCTGGAAGTAGTTTTGTATAAGCTGAAGTCTCTTATCCAAAACAAATACCAAAATCTAGAAGATATTTCTGCTAATATTTAAAAATTAAAAGCTCCTTAAATGAATTACTGGACAAAAATAACGATATCTACTAAGTAGTCTCAAGCATGTTGAGGATGTTAAAAGTAAGACCATTTTAATAAATTTTTAGAAAATTTGTTACTAATTGGCAGTCCACAGTGTGTTTAGAGCACTGTTGGCTAAACTTATCTGAATGACAACAGTTACCGAATAACCATGGCTGTAGTGTATATCCAGACAAAGTAATACGCTATGATACTACTTTGGCATAGCGACCTACTTCGAGCTGCTATGCCAAACGTTTGGAGGCATAACTGATGCTAACTATGTTTGTGCTCAAGAAAAATTAATTGGTCGATTATGTCTATCTACTAATAGTAGAAAAGCTTCTCTCTAACGTATTTGTCTTCAGAGATGTAAACTCAGAGCCCAGAGGAAAACAATGCCATATTACTCCAGAATTTAAGAAGGAACTATACAAGCATCGCAAAAAGTACATTTAAAAGTACAAGCACATTACAGTCACTCATTGGTGCTCTTCACAATCACTCAGAAAGGACAATATGGAGCTCAACGGAAGCAAAAGGATCATCAAATCATAACAAACGGAGACATTTACCGGTAAATCATAAGCAAGGATGACGTTCCTGCTTTCCATGCTGTAAGAAATTGAACAGGGTTAATAGGAGTCAATTAGAAATACATATTGGGATACTTTTGATATAAGCTAGAATTATTAGCACCTTAAAACAGATAGATTCTTCCCCAACGAAGCGAACAGTGCAAGCCCATAATCATGAGGGGACATACAGAGGTCCTTAATGGTTTTGGTACCAGGACTAAGCACAATGTCTTCAGTTTCATGCGGACGGGTTAAGCTCATCTGTTCAGAGATTCTATCAGTGCAGAGAGTATAGTATTGAAAATGCAAACAGCACATCAATACTCAGCAAACTTACTTTTGTTAGGACATGTTGCCCGCCCATCCCAGGCAGTCTTCGGGCCAACAATATAATTTGGCTTGAAGCATCTATATCAAATAACCGGGCACCATCCACCCGCAACTCTTCCTTAGAAAATCATAGAGATATATTGATAAGTCTAAAAATTATTATAATAATAATAGGAGTAAAACTAAAGAAATTATTATGTGTATATGAGAAGTTTCATTCGTAGCTTTTACGTTGTAGTTAAAAGAACAAAACTTCCAAACAGAAGTACAATTATAGACTAGAAGATTCCATGTAGCTTTCACGTTCAAGTTAAAAGGAGAACAAAACTTCCAAACAGAAGTACAATTATAGACTAAAAAGATTCCTTATAAAATATACAAGATACACTTCAAGAAAAGAGCTTTTTGCATAAGACACAGCACAACAATGCACTGTGCACCTAGTTTAAAGTAATGAGTCCAGCAAAATTAAGTTTATGCATAGTCAATGACATTTCATGATATAAATAATAAGTACTCTTAAGCAAGCCTGGAGAAGCCCAAAAAAACATTTGACCCTGCAAGTCTTGAGCAGTTCTAATCCAATTAAAAATCAACATAATTAAGTAAATGGAAGCATTAATAGTTTGTCATCCATGACACAGAAATTACAGTTCAAAGATGCCCCCGCCAAATTCATAGACGTTCATCTCTTTTACTTCAGACCAAATATTCAGATGTCTGTCTCTCCCAGACATATGATAGAAGGTGATGGACTAGCTTCTTCTTTATAAAAAAATTAAGTTTTTTCCAATTCTGAGGTAGGAGAGAGCCTTCCGTGTGTATAAACTCGAAGGTCTACTTCTACTTCTATTTCCTATGTAAAATATTTTTCTTTTATTAGACCTACCTATAGACTCCTGCTATCATAAACAAATATAGGCCATGGCGATGTCCTTTACAGCCTACAAACAATCATTTCTACTTTAATTTGACTGAAAATCGGTAGAATACTAGTTCAGAGTAATAAACTTTCTTACTCTTTCTGCCAGTCTTCCTATGAACAAATAAACGAATTTCTAGGTTCGGTTGCAAGGAAATGAACTTAGCCTAGAGTTGTACACTTATTAAGAGAGAGAAATGAGCGGGAGACTAAAGAGCAAGAGAAAGCAAGTCTTTACAGACCTGAGACATGAAACTCCAAGAATATTCTTGTTTGTTTATTTCTCTGCCGATGCTCCGTTCTACAAGACATAAAAAAAACAGATTTTGTATTTTAAAGATATTACAGGAGGAAAAATAAAAAAACGTAATAGAAATCATTGACGCAAGAACTGGTGAGACATCTGAAACCTAAAGTGCCACAATAAGCATCCAGAATAGCTACCATGAATGACCAATTAGCATTCGAATAGTTTGGTATTTTATTTGGAGATTCTTGTAATAAAATTTAAGTAAATTTTTGACAAAAACATTGGTTATATAGAACAGTTGATTACCATATAGAGGTCGTCCTTGATAGGAGTTATTAGCAACAAATGGTCCAGACACCCTGGTCTGCTGATCTCCTAGTAAATTCTCCATGTATCCCGTCCTCTATAAAATAAACAGTTATGTCCGAAACTTAAAGTCGGTGTTTACTTTATAAGCTAGATAAATAGATAACATCTGGAGTTTCACTTTCACGAGATTATATGATGGATACACCCATAGTTCATAGAGTAATAATCACAAATATAAATTAAGAAATTAAAGGACGATTTATATGGCACAGCATATAAAGACCCCTACAGTCCCACTTATGAGTGTATAACATTAAACAAATAAGCGAATAACAAAGATAGATACCTTCCTAAGCTTCTCTACTTCCATTGTGAGTTCAAATTCTCTTTTTTGCCAATCAGCTTCCTTTATACACCACTCAGCATTCTGCAAAAAAATATCATATATTGAATTCCGGAAACACCATAGCTCCAATCAAGAGTATACCAGAGTATAAATGAATGAAGATGTAATCAAGACATCAGACGAGTGAAAATTTTGAGAAATAATAGATAGGTAGATGCAGTTTAAAGTCGGTACTTCCATACAACTTCAGTACCTTCTTTTCAAGAGAATTACATTTAACCTCAAGAGATAGAATTCTCTGCGAACAACAAGACGCAGTCATTAGAGTTTCGTTCCATATAATGTCACATAAAAAAGGATGAGAAATAACTCTAGATTAACCTTGTGTGATTCTTCATCAACTGTAGCAATTCGTGAAGCAAAAAGCTTTCTAACATCCTGCAGACTGCTTTTTCTGTTGCATTGAGGACACTATAAAGAAGGGGGAAGAATGGTGCTCACTTGATTAGCATAAATGGGTCGACCTTCATCGTCGAACAAAATAATTACATAGCTACATAACAAATACTACCTTCCGCGAACTTCGGCGTTGCTGTAACCATTTCTTAATGCATGAAAATCCATACACATGTCCGCAAGGAAGACAGCTGCAGTACTCAGACAAATTAGTTACACGAGCATTTAGTGTTATTCGACAATCGAACAGAAGGAAGCTTCTTATCAACCTAACAGTTGCAGTGTTGTAAAGAACGGGCAAAACCAACAGCTTTTGGCTAAGAATCATACTTAAAACTGTCAACTAATAAGTATCCAATAAATTGCACTCTAAAATTTAACACATGACACCATGATGCTTGACAATTAGTTTGAGAAAGTGATGAATATACAGATTACCTAGTTAACAATGCATCACTATTAGGTAAATGAAGACTATAAATGAGAATGCGGAACCCAAAAGTACAAACCAAAAGTAAAATATAAAAATTGCAGATTGATACATACCATATACAGTGATCACCTCCACTGGTCCAAGCTTCCATACATATAGGGCAAAATAGCCCTTCTAAATCGGTTCGATTCCAGTCTTTCTCTTGCGAGCCGGAAGTCGAACATATCTCTCCTCCTCCTTCCTCTATGGAAATAGGAGCAGCATTATGCGAAACTCGAGATGAATCTCTCGTTCTAACGATATCTCCATCTTCTTCTTCTCCTTCCGTTTCTTCTTCGGTTTCTTCATCTTCTTCTCCTGTCTCTTCGCCTTCATCTTCAGTTTCTTCGTCTACTAGTATTGGTCCTCGGATCAAAGACCGGCGGGCCGCCATTAGATACCTAATTCAGAGACCGTCGATGGGTCGCCTTAGGGTTCAGTGCCCAAATGAAATGTGTTTTGAGAGGGAAAGAAAAGGTATCCGAAACTACCGCAACGGATCAAAATAACGCTTTTGAAGAATGAATGAGCCGGCTAAACCCCAATTATCTTCTTAAAACATTTTTTTAATGTATCAAGTTATTTCCCTCCTGAAGTAAAAAGACTTGAGGATTACTGATATATAAATAAATTGATGAAAAAGATGATTGAGCCTTCTCTCTCAAGAAAGCTTCAAGAACAAGATTCGTTTCTTAATCATTAAGAAACAATCTTCTTACTCTCTAGCTGGTTTGCTAACCAGTTTACTGATTCTATAGCCTAGAGTTTGTGGAGTTTGCTGAGTGGTGATGGAGCAGTTGGACAAGGATGTATTTCCGCCTTTGAAAGTTACACAATCCAAGCCTCAAGAAGCTGCTACAAAGACACTATATGCCGATGTTGTAAAATCGAAGGTAGGGGTGCCTGAATTTAAGCCTGAAAAGGTCATCTTGAATACGGATCATAATGTGATTAAGTTCTCAAAACATGTGAAGGAAGATCTATGTAATATGTCAAGAACAACTCTTGTTGTTAAATTCAATGATGGTATTCCAAAGAGGCAGCCATTTCAAGAGTTTCTTGAATCCTTTAAATTCAAAGGAGTCTATACCTATGTTACAATAGATTCTAGGCAAATTCTGGTGGAGTTCTCTATTCTAGAAGATGCAGGCAGGCTGTGGGTTGGCAGATTTTGGAAGGTAGATGGGAAACTGATGCGTGTAATCAAATGGTGTCCAAAAAGCTCTAGGAATTATGAATCTCCAGTAGCTCTGTTGTGGGTTCGCTTTGAGAAGTTGCCTGAATTCATGTATAACAGTTCCGTTATTCATGGTTTAGCTTCTTCTCTTGGCTTAGTCCACCATGTAGTGATCCCGGAGGTGAATAGAGCAAACTGGAACGCATGTTTTGCTCTTATTGAAATCGATGTTTCTGGTGTACTTAAAAGGAAGATGACAGTGTGCTTTGGTGATAGGAAGGATTGTTCTATTAATGTCAGTTACAAGAATGTGCCTGGATACTGCAAGCTGTGTCATCATATTGGGCATGAAGAAGTGAAATGTAAAAAGAACACTACACAGGATACTAAGAATGAAGAAACAGTAGGTATTATTGAAAGATCTGTGGAAAAGAACAAGTTGTTACAAGATATGAATAAGCCTAAGCCTAACCCAGAACCAAAGACTGCTAAGGTAGAATCTTTTACACATGTTTACAAAAGAAAACTAAAATCAATCATTACAAAAAAGGATAGGCCACATGTATCTTGTCCATCTACCAGTGTGGGAAGCCCAGTAAAACAAGGATTTGTTTCTATTAACGGCCCAGAAATCATAAGCGCACTTCAGAATCTTGAAGAGGAGGAGAATCGTATGGAAAAAAACTTATCTCAGGCATCTCCTCGACGTACAAGGGGTGGAAGTTACAATCCATCTCCTAGGACTAGCACTAATGGTGTGGAGAATGACTTCGAGACTGTAATTTCCAGGAAAATTAGATCTGCAAACAAGAATGGTAATTCAAAATCTTTAACTGTTAACTCTCTTAAGAAGAGAGAAAAGGATTCAAAAAACTATGCATCTGATAATGATTAAATGCATTAGTTGGAATGCACGTGGGGTAAATAATAAACCTACAATAGCTAGGCTTAAGTTTATAGTTAAGAAAGAAAATGTTAAAGTTGTTACTATACAGGAACCAATGGCTAGAAGTGATAAGTTAGAACTTGTAGCTAGGCAAATTGGTTTTGAGAATTTTGCATCTAACACTTCTAACAAAATATGGTTATTCTGGCCTAATGATGTTAGTATTACAGATATTGATGACCAGGATTAGTTTATACATGTTAAGATTAATCATGCTTCTTTAGATTGCTATTTCACATCTGTATATGCAAAAAATTTGAAAGCACAGAGAAGGATGTTATGGAGTCAGCTCAACAATCTTACCTGTGACATGCCATGGATATTATCTGGAGATTTTAACACTACGAGGTGCCCTGATGATCAATTACACTGCTTGAACTATGATGGGGCTAGTGCTGAGGATTTCAATGAGTTTATTCGTCATTGTGACTTGGAGGTTCCTGCACACAGTGGATCTCGTTACACATGGAGTAATAACAGCAATTGGAAGAGATTGGACTGGGTTTTGCACAATCAAAATATGCTTAACTACTTAAGCATACAGGTTTGTCACATGGTCAGAACTTGTTCTGACCATGCACCTCTTCTAATTTCTATTTCTAAAGTTTCTAACATGGCATCTAATATAAAGAAAGGCTCATTTAAATTTCTCAATGCATGGGTAGATCACCCTGACTTTATGTCTAGTGTAAGTCAAAACTGGTCTCTACATTGCAATGGTGAGGACAGCACTATATTTTGGTACAAGTTAAAAAGGCTGAAAAAGTTCTTAAAAGGATGGAATTTTACAGTATTTGGAAACATTTTTAATAGGGTAAAAGCTGCTATGGTTGATGTTGAAAACTGTGAACTTGCTCACCAAGCTACTAATGATAATCTTTCAAAATCAAATCTGTCTAAGGCCAATAGCATTCTCATCCTTGCTTTGAAAGATGAGGAATGCTATTGGAAGCAGAAATGTTTTAACTCATGGCTAAGTGACTCTGATGGAAACACTAAACTTTATCACAGATATGTAAATAAAAAGAGAAAGAAAAACTACATAGCAGGTATAAAAGACAATGAAGTTTGGCTTACTGACCAAAAGGACATTGCTGTTTCTGCTGTATCCTACTTTAAAAAGATCCTCTCTAATGTACCTGTTAATAATTATAATGTTAGTGATCAAGAGTCTATACTAAGTAATATACCAAAAATTGTAAATCACAGTGACAATGCTGAGATTACTAAGTATATTTCTATTGAAGAAGTTAGAACCATTATATATGATATGAAAAATGATAGTTCACCAGGAACTGATGGATTTAACACTTACTTTCTAAAGCATTGTTGGGATATAATAAAACATGATTTATGTAAAGCTTTAAACGCTTACATTTCTGGTGAAGATATCCCAAAGGGTGTGTTTGCAACAGGGATAGTGTTGGTTCCAAAAATGGCAAACCCCATCACCTGGAATAATTACAGACCTTTGAGCATGTGCACTATTATGAATAGACTTATCTCTGCCCTAATTAATAGGAGAATTTCAGGTATTCTTCCTAGAATTGTATCTAAAGGGCAGAGTGCATTTGTTAAAAGCAGATTAATACATGAGAATATTTTAGTCATAAAAGAAATGTTACATAACATAAGTAGGAAGCCTTCTAAAGGCAACATTATACTGCAACTAGACATGACAAAGGCTTTTGACAGATTTTCACACTCCTTTGTCACAAAAACTCTAGAATGCTTTGGGTTTTCTGAAACAATTGTCTCTTTGATCTATAAACTAATTTCCAATGTAATGTTGTCTGTCCTAATTAATGGGACATGTTCTGGGTATTTTCAACAAAAAACTGGCCTAAGACAAGGAGATCCTTTATCTCTTTGTCTATTTATATTGGCAGAAGAAGCCCTATTGAGGGGATTAGAAAATCTTTATGATTCAAATAAGTCAATGCAATTCTATATTAAGTCAGGATATATTTTACCTTCTTTAGCCTTTGCAGATGATGTAGTGGTCTTCACTAACAGCTCTCCAATGTCCATCAAAAGCTTGAGTAACCTGCTCACAAAATATCAACAAGAGTCTGGTCAGATGATTAACATTGAAAAGACAAAAGTAATTACTTCAAAAAGCTGTTCCAGGGATAATGCTGCAAGGATTCATGCAACAATGGGATTCAAGACAGAACATGCTCCATTCTGTTATTTGGGGATTACTATAGCTACAAACAACAAAGGGAAGCACTATTACCCACTCTTATCTAAGATTCTGAATAAAATAAGTGAATGGGATTTAAAGAACTTGTCCTATAGTGGTAGATTATCACTTATAAGACATGTTATTTACCCTATAATATTCTTTTGGATGCAAAACAGTAGAATACCAAATAATATCTTAAACAAGATTGAACTTCACTTAAATAAATTTCTCTGGAGGTCAAAGTTTAATGAGAAGGCAATCCACTGGACTGTTTGGAAAAACATTTGTAAGCCATTTGGGGAGAGTGGCTTAAACATTAAAATGCTGGCTGATATGCAGATTTCTTTTACATATAAACTATGGTTTTGTTTTAGAAAAGGTAACTCCCTATGGTCTGAGCTTCTCTCCAAAATATATTGTGTTGAGAGGCATCCTCTCAATGTAAAATGTGGTGTAAACGACTCCATTGTATGGAAGAGCTTATGCTCAGTTAGAGAGAAAGCAGAGCAATGCATTCAATGGATTGTGGGTTGTGGGAATGTTGACTTCTAGAGAGATTCATGGCATATGTTGCCTCCCATAATAACTGACCAAAACATGTGGTACTTACCAGCTAAGGTTAAAACATTTTGGGTAAATGGTACATGGGATTATGGGCTGTTATCATCTCTGTCTTGCGGAAGACAGCAACATATTATGAGGGTCAAAATTAATCCTGATAAGGAGGATACCATACAGTGGAACTTATCTAAAGACAAAAAAATTAGCACTAAAGACACTTGGGAAAACATCAGGTGTAAAACTAATAGTCTGTTCTTTTTTAATAGACTTTGGCATAGTTATATACCTACTAAATTTTCTTTTCTAAGTTGGAGAATTCTTAAAAACTTCCTTCCTATTGATAACATACTTTTAAAGAAACACTTTATAATAGTTTCAAAATGCCAGTTTTGCTGCAATTGTGAAGACTTAACTCATCTTTTCATCAATTGCAGCAATGCCTGGCAATTATGGAACTACTATGGTTTTCTGTTTAAAGTCCCAGTAAGAAGGCATATGAGTATAAGGCATATGTTCTTGGTATGGTTTAAATCGACAAACATAAAGTTTCATGTTACCCACATTGTCCCCCAACTGATAGTTTGGACAATATGGCGTAACAGAAACAATAGTAAGTTCGACAAGGCCACTGATTGTTTCAGTAGTGCTGTGACTAGAATTAACAGACTCATATTATGTATTGATTTGAAACTTAGAACTAAGCATTGGTTTAATATTGAAGATGTAGGATTAAAGCTAGGAGCACTGTCTATCAGAAACAGAAAGGTGGCTTACCGGATTTGGAGAGCTCCAGAACAGGGCAGATTGAAAATTAACGCTGATGGTGTTGTGGACTTTACTGGAGAAGCTTCTGGAGGTATCATCGTGCGGGATAGCAGAGGAAGCTGTATTGAAGGCGCTGGATTTGTTTTTGGCAAAATCAGCCCGTTTCAAGCAGAGCGACGTGCTCTAATTGAAACACTACTGCTTTGTCACAAGAATGGTTGGAGACATGTCGATATCGAGCTCGACTGTCTGTCTCTGGTTGCTAGCATCTTGTCAGGCCAGTCGCATTGCAAAGGCGTTGAATTGTGTAGAGAGCTGCTCCTTCCTACCATGAAACTGACCCATGTTTCCAGATCGGAGAACATGGCAGCGGATTGGATCTCGAAGCACTCATTAGTGGTGAGGAAGAATTGGTGATTTACTCACGAAATCCCTAATTCTCTTCTAGCTATACTGGCTCTCGAAGGCTTGGGTATAGGATACATAGATCCTGGTTAGGTCTATGTTTATTCTATGTGATTTGGACTTGGAAGAGAAAGAGAGAAGGCTGACGAATTTCAGAAAGAATTAGGGTTCCAAATTAGGTTTCGATTGATACAATGGGGCATTAGGGTTTATTTGACCCGATTGTTCTAAAGCCTATTTAATTGGGCCTATTTTCTGTTTAAAGGTCTTCTCTTTGTAGGGGCCTATTGTAGACTGGTTTTTTGGTTTATTAATTCACTATTATTTGCCAAAAAAAAAGTTATTTCCCTCCTAATTGTTTTTACTTCCCCTCCTAATTGTTTTTACTTCCCCTATCTCAATTTACGTATCCCGGTTTACATGTGAAGTATAGACATTGAAGAAATTTTATTTTATTTTAATCAAAAGATGTCATTTATTACTAATAATGAAAGTATTACAATTTAGAGGGACAAAAGTCCCATTTTCTCAATTAAAATTAGATTCTGACCTAGAATTATCCTCTAAAATCCAATTTTCAAATTCAAATTTTCGCTCCAAAATTACAAACCCTCAATCAATCCTTCGATCTCATCAATCTTCATTTCTGCTAATCAATCGGCGCAAAACTAGCCCTCAAATCAAATACACACTTTGAACCGCTTCAGCTCATCCTCAGACCATTGCATTCGACATTTTCATGCAAAGAGGCATAGCTAATTCAGCTCCATTAGCAACTTCCAGCATTGATTTGAATCCTCCTGCATATATGAAGGAAAAACAAGACAGTATTCTGGAAACAATTTACTCAAGGTTGATGTATCCCAGTCCAAATGATTCAAGAACAACAATAGCCAGTAGCTTTGGAGGAGCATCAAAGTGTAAAAATGTAATCTTCTGCTTGCACTTGAGAATCCATTTAGCTAGCCAATCTGCTGCCTGGTTTTGGATTCTCGAGATGTGTCTAATATTCATTTTAGGCCCTATGAGATTTCTACAAATATTTAGACTAGAGTTATTAGTCCAGGAGTCAGTGTTGTTTGCAAGTTGATTGACAATTATAAGAGAGTCGGATTCAATATCAATGTATTTCCAATTGTTTTTGTAGCAGATAAGTAGACCTTAAATAAGAGCCTTATATTCATCATGAATTGGAGAGAGCTTACCAAACACTAGACCAATGGCATTAACTATGTTTCCATCACTGTTTCTGATCACAATTCCACCAGCAGATTCACCGTTCCGAGCACAGGCACCATCCACATTCATCTTTAGTCTATCTTTTGCAGGAGAGCTCCATTTCAAGTAAAGAGTCTTGTTGTTTTTCTCAACTGAGTTGTAGCCTAGTAAGTAAACTGCATTTTTACAATTGATCCAATGCTTATAGATAAGCCTATTAGACACATCAATACCTTTAATAATATTAGAAACAGGATCTATAGAGTTCTTAATGTTAGGCTGTTTATCCTTGTATTTCATACTATTTCTGATCTTCCATATAACCCAATATATAATCTGAGGTATAATATAGGTTATGTGAGACTTTCTACTGGAGAACCAGAGCCAACACCTTATAATATGAGAAACAGACATAAAATGAGCTATCTTGATTTTGAATAAGCATGCAAAATGGTTCCAAAGCTGCCAAGCAAAGTTGCAACTGACAAAAAAGTGGTTTTTGTCCTCACAGTTTTTGCATAGCTGACACTTTGAAACAATACTTAAATGCCTCTTCATTAAGATCAAATCAATAGAAATGTAATTATTTAGTAACTTCCAGGTTAAGAAAGAGAACTTCCTAGGTATACACGAGCTCCAGATTTTCTTGAAAATGGATTGACTGATTATGCCTTGTTCGAAGTTGATTCCAAGTGTCCTTCATAATGAACTTGCTGTCTTTCGAAGGATTCCAAATTATAGTATCCTCCTTTTCCTGATTTAGCTTGATCTTGTTGATGGCCTCCAGTCTTTCATTTGACAAACTGCCCTGCATTGCATTGTAGTCCCAACCACCATTCTTCCAAAAGGTTTGGACTTTAACAGAGAAGAACCATTCTCTGCTGTTTACACTGGCAATAGGTGGCATGCCATGCCAAGCATCCATCCAAAAGTCTACATCACCTTTACCTAAAGTCCAGCGGATGTTCTTCTCTGTTTGACACCTGATACTAACCAACATTTTCCAAACTAAAGATCCATTATTGATAACAGCTTTGAAAGGATGAGCAATTTTACAGTAAATATTTTGAATTAAGTTTGACCAAAGGCAATTATTCTTTCTTAAGATAAACCAAAGCTTTTGGGAGAAGGATTGCTGAATATCATTAAGTTTTCTGATATTCAGCCCTCCTTCTCCAAAGGGCTTGCAAATAGAAGACCGTGTTGTCTAGTGAACAGACTTGAGGTTATACTTAGTCCTCCGCAAAAATCTTTTAAAAGTAGTTTCAAGATTGTTGATGATTTGTTTTGGTAATAAGCAGCTTTGCACCCAGTGGTGGGCTATAGGTATTAAAATATTTGTTATTAATGATAGTCTACCACCACAAGAGAGGGATTTGTTGTCCCACTCAACAATTTTATCATTAACAAGAGTGAGAATGGATTTATAGACCTTTAATTTGTTGTTGTTAGATAAGGTTATACCTAGATGCATAGTAGGAAGAACCTCCACTTCATAACCAATTTTAGCTTTCAGATTTTGAATTTTGATTTGTTGAGCTTTAATAAAAATAATGATCTTTGTCTTCTGTTTGTTTATAGATTTTCCAGAGACCCTTTGATAGCATTTAAGGAACCTGCTCAATGTCTCAATAGTAAGAGGTAAGCTGTTTGTGAAAATTAATATGTCATCAGCGAAAACAATACAAGGAATTAGATAGCTAGTTCTAGCATTGTATTTCATGTTTTTATTATTGCTAAACATCTTATACATGTCTCTAACAAGCACCACTTCACTGAGGATAAAGAGGCTAGGAGATATAGGATCCCCCTGCCTTAAACCCCTCATCATATGAAAATAGTCAATTACTTCCCCATTTATAAGCATAGAAACATGAGCATTAGTTATCATTCTTTTAATCAGGGCTATGAAATCAGTTGAGAAACCAAATAAAAGAAGAACTTTTAGAATGAAGGCATAGCCTTGGACATGTCAAGTTGGATCATTAGATTTCCAGTCTTTGGCTTTCTATTGATATCATGCAGCAATTCCTTTGCAATAAGGATGTTGTCCTGAATCAATCTAGACATTGAAGAAATTAATATAATTATTTTTTATAAAAAAGATTTAAAAAATGGGCAAGGCTAAAAAAATTACACATTTTTATGGATCTTACACCGCTAGATCCTACACATATTCGATAGACCTTTTATCAATTTTTGGACAAATTTGCCCTTTTTTAGAAAACCTAGGTATAAAAGCATTTTATAAATCTCTCACCATTTTTTTCCTTTTTTTCTTTCAACATCTCTCAAAACCTCTCAAACACAAATTTTTTTTATCAAAAATCAAAGCGTAATTTTTGAAAAATCTGAATTCATAACAACATTACGATAAACCATACAAGTCTTCCACTATAAACAATTTCAAGATTTTGTTGTGTTTAAGTGGTACAAAATTAGGTTTTTCGATTATGTTTTTAAAAACATGATTTTGGCATGATTTTAGGCTTCATTTTCATAGATTAGTGTTGCGGAGTTATTTGTTACATGAAGAGTCGTTGATTTGGCTTCAATTTTGTTGTAAATTGTGGCGTTTGGATATATCTAGGGTTTGACTATTTGCAGGTGTTCGTCGGATTTGTTTTGGTCGCACGAGACTATGATGGGTAATTGTCGCATGGGACAAAGCCCATTTTAATTATAAAAAAAATCTAATTAGATAATAAATACAAATAAAAAATTGGAAACAAATAATTCTAATTAATTATCTTAAAATAGAAAAAAATGAGTTTAAAGACTAAAAAACGGGCAAGTGTGAACATTGAATAATAAATAACCAATAATTTTTCTTAACTCTAAAATGAGTTTGAAATTTTAATTAATTTTTAACCATCAATAAGTTAATAAATATATACGAAAAAATATTATATTTCAAAATTATTGGATATTTATTAGAATCAAGAAATATTCACTTTTACTGTTTGTTAGTCTTTAAACTTATTTTATTCTGTTTTAAAATAATTAAATAGAATTATTTGTTTCCATTTTTTCCTTTATATTTATTATCCAATTAGATTTTAATTTTTTTTAATTAAAATGGGCTTTGTCGCATGCGACAACTACCCATCCTGGTCGCAATTTCGTGCCACCAAAACAAATCTGATCTCGTGCGACGAAGATCTGCACACAACCAAACCCTAGATCTATCTAAACACCACCATTTCCAACAAAATCGAAGTCAAATCGATAATCCTCGTGTAACAAACAACTCTACAACATTAATTTATGAAAACAAATCCTAAAATCATGTCAAAATCATACTTTTAAAAACATAATCGATTTTGTGGATTTGAGTTGTGAAATGTTTGTTTTAGGGTATTAAATAGTTAGGGTTTAGGGTAATTTTGGGGGATTTTCAGATTCTAGACAAATTTAAGAAGTAAATGGCATGATTGTAATTAGTTAGGGTGAAAAGGATAAATTAGAAAATTCAAGTTTTAGTTTCAAAAAAAGAAAAGGTAGGGTGAGAGATCTATCAAAATGTGGCTTTTTTCTAGCCGGACCCTTAAACAAATCAAGAACCCTACATTAAATTATAGAGACTACACTAATGGGCCACATCTTTAATCCTCTTGATAGGCGTCCATCTTACAAATGAAGGGGAAAAAAAGTTACAAGATCACAGCCGATACTATTTTGGTTACTATACCGAGAAGAAGTTGGTTCTTTCTTTTTTATAAAAAAAAATTGAGTCCCATTACCGATTTACCTTATATTTTTTTTAGTTTTTTGTCGAAGAGCAACAAAGCTATATATTTTAAAGAACCATAATCCTCTGTAATACTTCTTTAATACGATTTTTTTTCTATCATCGAACTCAGCTATATGAATCATTTCAACAACAAAATTGTCCGGTAAGGTTCAATTGTCTCATTTTTTATTCGCTTTTCTATTTAATCCTTCAAATTTTTACTCTATTTTATTTTTAGAGGCTTTTATTATCTTTTGAACCTTCCTGGAGTTGGACTAGTGTCCAGTTCAAGCTATAAGAAAAGATATAATTTGATAGTTGTTATAAATTTCTTTGATTGAATATTACGCAACCATCTGAAAAACTGAGGTCGTGGAAGAAAGTTCAAAGTCCATTGATGGGTTTTGGTTCTCTCCTTTAAACTTTGAATTCTATTCCATTTTAACTTATGTAATATGAAAAACTTAAATTACCAGAATAAAGGTCAAGAGATCTTGCCATAGATTGTTAGTAAAAAAATTACCTAAGGATTAAAATAAAACATTTTGAACAAATTATCAGACTGTAACCAATTTTATATACAATGTTATAGTTAACGGGATGAATCACTTTATAGTTTTTATGTAACCAATACTTAAACTTTCTAAAAATGTTATAGCCAAGTTGGTTAAAAGTCTAATTTCATTATATATTATGAAGTTCATTTAACTTTTCAGTCAGCCGCAAGATTTTGTTATATATATAAGAGTCATACGTAGTTTAATTAGCTTCCTATAACATACAATAAGAGATTCTAAAAACTAAAGGGGTTTTTCTCTTTTCCAACATTCCTAAGACTAGGTGGAGACTGCTAATTATGAACAATGCGGTGTTTTTCTCAACTAAATGATTAAAGCAGCCAATCTGAGGGGCAACTTTAAGATATTCTTAACTAGTCCAATAGACTCTTTTAAAAAATTGGGCACTATCTAGACTATAAATAATGAGTTTGATATTCTCAATAATAGAGTTAACCGAGTAGCAATGATCATTGTGTTTAGTATTATTATTAGCTCTCTGAATAGCCTAGCATTGATTCAAGGACAAATAGTACGAATATGTAACTCTTTTTTCTAAAAACCAAAACCAACATCTAATTATGTGAGTTATGTTCATACATCTATTAATAATACCACAAAAGAGACTAGCAAAGTAATTCCAAACTTGTCATAAAATATTACATTTGACAAACATGTGGTTTATGGTTTCTGCATTATGACATAATAGATATTTTGAGACTAACGAATAACTCATTTTTTGAAAAATGCAATCAATAGATTTCCATTGGCTTAATAACCTTCATATAAATAATAAGCATTTCTTAGGGGTAATATTATTTCATATCTTTTTAAACAGGTTTAACTTATAACCAGAGTACTTTAGTTTGTTACATTTTGTCAAAAAATTACCATTTGATGATTGAGACCAAATAATCATTGCCTCTTCTGATCTTATATGTTTAAGTTTTCAAGTTTAAGAATATATGAGTGTTGAACATTGTTTTTCAATTTTTTCATTCACCAACCTTCATCATTCCAAAATGTGTTTATTTTTTCGGGTTTATACCAATCATTGATTTCATTTTTTTATAACTATATAAGTGGTTTAGTTGAACTTCATTTGTCCAGCCAAGACTCAATCTAAAATTTTCCTAGATTCCAATATATAAACTCTTCAGATATAATGTTAATATTGATACACCTTCTCCAAACTTTTGAGTGCTTATTAGAGTAGTTTGTTTGTAAATGATGATAGGATCCACAATAGATTGATGACATGTATTTAGATCATATATTTCTACTCTCCAAAATTAAATTATAACTTGTAGGAAAATGAAGTTTGAATATCTTCTAATCTCCTTATTGGTAAGCCTCATTCTCCATAAGACTTGTAAAGTTTATTAATTTAGTCCGAGTTATGGATTTTTTAGCTTCAGTTGAGTCGTAAATATATCTATTATGTAATTTATTAATTATGTATATGATATTATTAGGGATCATACTACTTTACATAATATAATTTGGGATAACAAGCAAAATAGCTTGAATTAGTATCAACCTTCTTTTGAAAGATAAATGAATGTCATCCTACTATAGAATCTTAGACCTTATTTTAAGTATTAATTCATCAAAGTGTTTGGCTTTAGTATTTGGGTGAATTGTAATGCCAAGATAGGTTAAAGGTAATGTACCAAATTGGAAACCATGATTTGTTCTTTAAGATGTTATAATTTTAGTTTTTTCTTTATTAATGATTTCTCCTGAAATATTTTGATAATGTTGCATGAATTGTCCAAGTATTTTTATATTAGTTGAAGATCCATTAGAGAAGAATAAGATTATAAAATCGTATGTAAAAACAAGAAATGTACTACAATAGCACTCTTAGAGTAATATCTTATTTCATTCTTTGAATAAAAAATATTTTTAAGTCCTCTAATTAGATACTCATATAATTGGAAGATTTGAAAAACTAAAAAGTTCACCATTTACAATAATAGAAAACCTAACTGAGTTAATGCATTTAAATATTATGTTTATAAATCTTAAATCAAAACCAAATTGTTCCATTGTCTTTAGGATGAAAGTAATAGACAATTTGTCAAAGGTTTTGCAATATCCACTTTAGTTAGAATATTATTACCTCTTACCTTTTTAATTAGGTCGTGTTTAATTTATTGTGCTAAAAGTATATTGTCATGTATATTTTTACCATAAACAAAGTCAATTTGCTCCTCTGAAATGATCTTAGAAAGTAGGAGTAAAATTTTATCATTTAATATTTTGTAGGTGATTATGTTAAGAAAGTACAAAGATTAATTTACATGTAATATTTCCAAGTTTATGAGCCTTAGACTTAGAGACTAGGTATCAAATATATTTCCAATGTTTTCCAACTATTCTCAACAATACCAATAAATTCTAGATATAATACCCACATATTTTGAAATCTAAAGCTTGATTTCACTCTCTTATAACTAACTGATATTGATATGTACAAGGGAGCATGATAATACCCAATTTCTAGACATGTGTTTAACTTTCGTGTTATCAAAATATGAGGACCATAAAGAGTTGTATAAGACTCTATCGAGTATATTCCACTTTCTGTTATTAGTCCAAGTATATTTGGAACTTGTATAGCATGCATCTTCATGGTTAGAGTCAAGTATGATATTATTAAAATCACCTATGATGTGTAAACATAATGAAGAACATGCTAGCTATTCCCTGGAATTTGATATCATATTAAAATCATTCATTGCAGTCCATTCCATTAAGATATCATATAGGTTTCTTATATCGTTCCACAAGTCTAATCCTTGGGTTTTAGTGCATTTAGCATAAACAATGTTTATTGTATAAGTTTTATCCATATAAAGGTGATTGAATTTAACATGAATAAATTTCTCGTTATTTTATATAATTTCAATTATAGATTCATCATTCCAAAACAACCTAATTTTATTATTACAGTTTGCAATACTATTTTGAAATCTAAGGGTTTTTTTATATTTTAGCAAGATTTTCAACATTAATCACGGGCTCTTGGATAGCTACAAATTATATATTTTCCTTCCTAATTATTAATTTTAGTCTTCTTGTATAGGGTTTATTACTAATGCATTTGATATTCCAATTTAGTACGTTTATAGTCATTTGGATTGGCCAGACATAGACCTTAAAGGTCTCTTAAAATTTAAGGCTTTAATAGACATTGAGCCTTTAGAAGCTTTTAATTAAGATTTCTTAACTTTTTTGCTTAATAATTTTTTAATATATTTACCATCATCCAATTTCATAAGGATCGGGGATAGAGGTAGATTACCAATAGCTTTAGGATTATGAGAATGCTGATCATAGTCCAGATTATCAAAATCATCAGAAGCTGAAAAATATAGTACCCGATTTAATAGATTTGAGTGCTTCTATAATTTCTGAATCTTTTAATTCAACATTTATCTTATCTTTTTTAAACCCTATTACATTTTCCTTTTGTGAGTGTTTGTTGATGAGTTATTTGAATTTTGGTGACCCTCCGGCATGTGTTCCAATCTTTTGAATAATCTTTTCTTTCTTTTGTTACTTTCCGATATTTCTTGATTGATCAATATCCTCCAAACAACCTTATTGTAGTTCATGGTTACTATTCTTTAATATGATTTACTTTTTGTATTATATATGACCGTAACCCAAATGAAAACATACGGAGTAATAAGAAGAAAGATTATCATGTTGTATATCAATACAAACACCATCGTTATCACCGAATCATAACCAGGCTTTATGAATCAAAACTTTTCAAATATCAAGCTTTATCCAGGCTCTGCAATAATTATGTTTTGTTATATGTTTGTTAGGAATCCAAATCTATAAAGGTTTATCTATACTAGATGCAATGGATCTAATAACTCCTTTATTGAACAAATATTCAAGAATATTATGGAAGGTTAATTAGTTTGGAGTTATCTCGGATTCAAGTTTGGCGTTAAAATATGAATTCCATTTCAATAATCTCATAGATTTCTCTCCTATATATCATATTGTTCTTCTTCATAATTTATAAAGATCCTCATGAAGGTCTAATTTAATACGAATATGTCATGTATATAACGTAGGCAGATTAATTTATCCTATAAATTTGAGGGAGTCAATATACTTTTGGATCACCGATAGTTTAGGTTTTTTATTTGCAAATTTTCCTATCAGGGTGAACTTAGATACAACCATTAGATTTTCTTTATATTCCTTAGAAAATTGAAAAGATAAATGGTATCTTTGTGTTTTAACTCAGAATAAGGCGGGTACATTTTTTGTTTAAAATCCTAGTGATATCCGCGTAAGTTTTGCTTGTATTCTTTTCTTGATTGAGCAATTATTGGTTCTTAGTTCTGAGAATTTTAGAAGGCGAAGAACCATATATTGGGTTATTTCTTGATTCTGGATAATTCATATTTGTTTAACGTAAATCTTTATTTTCTTCCATGTGTGCAAGCTGGTTTTTTGCATGGGTTGAATGTGAGTTACGCTGATGATTCATAAAGATGAGTTGCTAGCGTGTTAATATTGTTGGTTATTGCAATTCATTGTCTTGTTTATGAAGAAGCACATAATGTTTGAAAGAAACCAATTATGAAATCACGATAATGATTATTAAATTTTCAAAAATCTCGTTCTTTGAGAGAAAGTCTCTTTATTCAAAAATGTATTTTTTTTTATTTTTTTTTAAAAATTAAAAAACCATACTCAATTAATATAAATCAATAAGTAATGATATATTTTAATGAAATAACACTTAAAATATAATAATGATTATTTTTAAACACCTAAATTGAAATAATAATAAAAAGTATAAAAGTAACCTATTATTTTTTTAAAACTTTCATACTTTACGAACACCATATTAATATGTTGTCGTCCAAATTATATCATTTTTTTATTTAAATTCCAAAATATAAAAACACCAAATCAGGCAAAAAAATATTAAATAATTGACTTTGAAGGAAAAAATATTCCACAATCCACAAACATCATTTAAATCACAATTTTTATGTAAACTTATATTTAGGTGTTTTCTGAAGAAATAGTAATATTTGGAATTATTGAAGAATAAAAATTTAAGTTGGTCGAAGGTATTCATGGTGATGGAAGAGAATTGAGCAATTGAGATATATTAAAGATGTTGTTGAAATATATTTAAAATGAAGATATGGTACTTCAAAATAAATGGAAGATATCGATACGTTGAATATTTGCGAGATATAATAGATATTTTATTATACAATATTATTTATTTGATATTCAAATGACTCTTCATATGGGTATCTTAATGTATACGTAGGTGTTGATTTGGTTTATCAATAATATTTATAGACATTGAGAGAGAAATAAGAAATGACTATCTTCTTGAAGTGTTTTTTTATTCAGGTTTGTTTTATCATATTCTATGTTGTAATTATACCAAAGCTTATGTGACTTATAATCTGGAAGCTAAAACTTCATGTCCAACTTATGTCGAGCCAAACTATCGAGTCAATTTTTGCAAGACTCATAAGAGTTTTAAGGTTTTATGGTCTTATACTTACCTCGTTAAAGGTCTTTCATATGCTTAAACCTCTATCGAGGATAAAAAAAACTATTTTTTGAACTGAAAAAAATACCAATATAACTATCAGTCCCTATACACGTAGTATTTTATTTTTATTTACTAGTAGTTGGTTATCAAATATGTAATAACATAATTTAGTTTAATATTGACAAGAAGTTAAAAGATAAATATTTTGAAAATATGTTATAAATTATCTATGTAACTATAAGAGTATCCCTTCAAGCCCTTTCAAATTATAAAGAAATGATAGTAAAATAAGCTAAATTGTTGAACATGTAATCCGAGACATCAAGTTTCGGTGTAGCCAAAACTTTATTTGGTGAAAATACGTTGCTAATGAGACATCCAATGTTTATGGTCATACTTGGCCAAGACTTTTTATTTTGAGAAGCCATCATGACTATGTACTTGATCGATTTAATGATGAGGAAAATGTTATGCACACTTCCTTATATATGCCACAAACACGAAGAGGTATTATACGCGTGTTGTCTCATAAGTTTCTCCTTTTATAGTCGTTCGATTCAATTGGATCATAACCATTAATCTACAAAACCATATAAACCGCTTGTTTAATTAATAATGAAGAATAAAAAATGCACGTATTTGAGATAAAAAAAATGAAGCTCTGATTTCTTAAACATGGATCTCAACCTTTTTTTAAAGATCTTTCATGCATCGTGTTTGATAAATACGACAATTCCACCTAAGAATTTGTAGATACCTACTACTCCTGATTTTCAGCATTGAGAATCCAAGTATTTTTATTCCTGAAATATTTAGTTTTATAGGTCTTTATGCCAAAGCTATAAATTAAGATCCCTTGTTTTAAGCTAAAAAAATATGTCTTCTCCATTCTGGTTAAAGTGAAGATTGACTGGGTTAATTTTTTTGAAAAAATCAAGAATTTAAAAGGATGATGTTGTTGGATGAAGAATTGGCCTTTCTAAATAATAAAGAATATATATATATATATATATATATATATATATATATATATATATATATATATATTAGATTTTCTAAATAATAATTGAGTTTGACACATTCTTGGTATGTATAGATTTATTTTGGTTTGCAAATTCTTGTGTTATGCAAGCAGATAAGGCATTGCAAAATTCTTATGTTAATGTTATGTTATACTAATATAACATTAGTATATACTAGTTAGTAGGTAAGTGAGAAACATATTATAATTTATAAACGGTAGTGCATACAAACTATTGAAACCATAGACTCTAATTATAAAAAATATTTTGTTTTAATTTATTATTAATTAATTATAACTTTATTTTACTTTTATTAGTTATAACTATATAATGGTTTTAATGAAGGTTCAAATGTCTTCAGTGAATAAAGTTGATTCTCATGCACCCATCAACAACAATATCGTTCCCAGTTATAAGGATGATACCGAATCTTCTTTTCTAATGTCAATTATCTGACACCATCCATGCCCGCTACTATAAGAACAAATACAACTATGTCGGTTGATATTGAAGAATAAAATGATGACGCTTCCAAAAAGGTCTTAAGAGTGAAGCTTGGAAACACTATAAGCAATAGTCACGCAATGGAGTTTAGAAGTCTATTTGTATGTATTGTGATGTCGTTCTTGGTGGTGAAACAATAAATAGAACATCTCATTTGAAGAGCCATTACAACAGCCAAGGGAGATATTAAAGCAAAATACTATAATTAATAGTTTTGCGAGAGCGGAGGGAAAAAATAGAAAGTTATACTTTTATGCACGAATAATGGAGGAAATTACTAGAATCGATGACCATAATACATGAGTATCCTCTCTCTATTATTGAACATAGAGGGTTTAGAAGATACTCAATGGGACTTCAATCGATTTTCAAAATTGTCTCTCAAAATACAATTAAAAACGACATAATCACATTATATATGATAATGAGATGATCAAGATGATAAAGCTCATGTAAGATAATTCGCTCATGATTGCAATCACCACTAACATGTGAACTTCAAGCAACAAAAAAGGTTATGACGATAACAACACATTTCATTGATAATTCATGGACCTTACAAAGTCGTATATTAAGGTATGATTAAATTTTAAAATTAAATTTGTTAATATCACTAGAGGTTATATGTTTAATATTTTCTGAGTATCTAATTTATATATATTACCTCATTTTATGTGACGTGCTATATGATATTTTGATTGATTGGAATATAGACCAAAAAATTATACAATTACAATAGATAATTACTAAACCAATAATGCCATGATAGTTTTGTTGTTAGGAAAGTTATATTCGTCTTCACGTTTGTTAGGTGGAAGTGTGTTGCATATACGTTGTTGTGTACATATTTTGAATTTGATTGTGAAAACTAGTTCAGATGTAATAAAAAGCACAATAAATAGGATTCGTTATAGTGTGTAATATTAGTCAGCTACACCTAAGAGGGAAAATAGTTTTAGAAGTGCTGCAAAACGATTAAACATACAAGTTTCTAAAAAATAGGCCTTGATTGTCCAACTAGGTGGAATTCAACATATTTGATGTTAGAAACTAGTTTGCTCTATAATTTTTTTTCTCGTACAAAACGAAGAGGTGAACCAAACTATAACACTTTACCAAGTTTTAGCGATTGGGAGTTTGCACATGAAGTGTGTTCAAAGTTTAAATTATTTTATGACATGACAAAAATATTTTTTGGTTATAACTTTCCAACAACAAACTTATTTTTTAATCAAGTATGGAGGTTGAAGAATGCATTATCCGATTAGTCTAAATCTCCCAAGATATTAGTTAGAGAAATGGCATAAAAATAATAGAAAAGTTTGATAAATATTGGAATATTATTCATAGAATTTTTGGGGTTGCGGCAGTGCTAGATCCACGATATAAGCTAACTTTGTTAGAGTTTTTGTTTTCCATCGTTTATGGATCTGATGTTTCAAATGAAATAGATAAAATAAATAAATGTTGTTATGATTTTTTTAGAGAATACCAACATATGAAAAAAATGATTCTTATGATTTTGGTTATGATTCGAGTATCGGGGAGTTTGGAGGTTCCGCTTTTGATCCGCTAACGAATTATAATGCTTGTATGTATCAAATAAAGAAAAGTAAATTAACGCAAAGTAAATTTGAGTTATATCTTTATTTGGACGCAGATGTTTTACCAAAAAAACTTGATTTTGGTATCCTTGGGTGGTGGAAGTTAAATGTATTAAAGTATCCACCTTTCCAAGCAATTGCAAAAGATATTTTAGCGATTCTTGTATCTACGGTAGCATCAGGGTCGAATTTTAACACTATTGGTCGTTTAGTGAGTCCGCATCGAGTAGACTTCATGAAAAAATATTGGAAGCATTCTTATGTGCACAAAGTTGGTTATGGGAAGCAAAAATAGAAGTAGGCGGTAATATATTTTATTGATTTAATTATATTCCAATTTAACATATTTTATAAATGACACTTTATTTTAGTTTTACTAGATGGTTCGATTATGTATTGAGACAAATATTCAACTGTTTTTTATGATGGCGGTTTGGACCGTTCGGTTGTCATGGTAAGTAATGCGCTTATTATGATATTGCATTATACAAACTTGTGGGTTTCACGGTGCATTCATTAATCTTATGTTTAATTGAATTTATTGTCAGGTGTTAGAGCTTAAAAATGGAAGCTAATAAAGACATTTGTTTTTACTTTAAAACATTTTTTACGAATATTTATTTTTAATTTTATACATTTGACGGATGTTTTTTTATGTTTTATTTTGTTTTGGGATAGTTTTGAGGATGCGTAATTTTAAGATATTAACTCTTTTGTTCAATTTATTGTTAAATTTTAATTTATTTATTTATTGCTTTGGTTTATGTTTGCTTCGGGTTCAGTTCAGGTATTTACAACGGATTTTATCTATGGGTAGTTCTCAGGCACCCATATGGGTAACCCGAACCCACATATTTAGATATGCTATGGATAAAAAATTATCCATCAAGTTTCAGGACGGGTTCGGGTATCGATTTTTTACTACGGGTCGATTAGTGGGTATATAGGCACTTGTCTCTAATCTACCTCGTTCCATCCCTAATTAGAGAAGTTGATCTTTAGAGGATGAAAATGATGGATAGTCTGTGTTAACGTTGAGATTCAGCTTCCAAAGCATGGATAAAAGTATGCTCATGTTAGGGTTGACGAAGTAGTGTTTTTTACTTCTTTATTAAATATTGGGATTCGATTTCGTCTTAGTCAAGATTTGTTGTCTTTCTTTGAAAGTTTTACGTGTTCCCAAGTTGGTTGGTTCCCAACGGGTAAAGAACTTTAATGTCGTCCATTATAATATTTCACTTATTATTTTATTCTTTTAGCGTTCAAGATTTTTTAGCATTCGTCACTATAAACTACAGGACATTAAGCCTTTATTATTATATAGTGATGTTAATTGACGTTAAGATTGTCAATTATTTTAATCTTTTTATAAAATATAAAAGAACGAGTTTGTTTTATATCTGGGAAGTTCAGGGACATATGAAAATAAGAAAAAGTTTATAGTCTTTATGCGTTGAAAAACGAAAAATGAGTATTTTCCTTTCACTTTAGTTTTTCTCATTTGTTTAAATGTTTTATGTATAAATGTGCTTGGATTTATTCAGTTATTCTGCATATATATTGTGCATAATTAGAGAATTTTTATCGCAATCGTGTTCATCAATCTAATATTAATTACACTTTACTTGTTAAGTTTTATGCATAATATAATCACAGTTATAACGTTATCTTTGTGGCTTATAAATTCATATCTAACAGGTTGTGCCTTGATCCCTGATCCAGATATAGATGTTATTTTCAATATCTCGAGTATTCTAGCCGAGACAAGTGTTCTAAAACCCTCTCAGTCTAAAACACCCATGGTCAATACTGTTGTGGTTTTTAATCATGCCAGTCGAAGGTTCATCATTCTAAAATAAAGATAATTCTCATTATATTATTTTCACCCAAGAAATATGTGGGCAAACTTTTGGAGCAGATTAGTAAAGTTGTTGGATCTGCACATACCCGATTAATAGAAGACCATTCAGTCTGAAGTGAAGAATGATAACTGGTAGCTAAATATTTTGTCAAAATTTCCAAACATCCTCCCACCAAAGCCGTTGAAACCCATGTGGTTGATCCAAAAGTGAAACTCGTTGATCCCAAAGTTATAGTAGCAAGTTCTCCAAATAATATGCCTTGATCGTATTCTTAATCTATAATTTTTTTTATTGTTCTTGATAATCCTTCTATCAATGATGCTGAAATCAAATATGTTAATATTGAGATCTATCATGCTTTGTGACCGGAGCATCAATTTATACTACCAATGTATCTTCCGTAGATCTTTTATCCACCAAAATCCTAGTTATTTCTTCGCATGCTCTGATGAGCCTTATTGGAGCCGTTGAATTTGTACTCTATGGTTTTGGGGTTCTCGTGATAAAGATTTTAATAAAAGCTTTGATTTGATAATGAACCTTCGTTCATCTACCATTTAATGGGTTACTATTAGTGAGTTTATTCCTCAAGTTTCCAAAAAGACTCTTGTTAGTGATGGCAAAAAAAATAAAAATGAATGGACGGAACCTCTTTAGCGTGTGGTACCACTAAATATAATAAATTGAAGGCTGATACCATATCGCAAAGGCTAACTAATGCAACAGTTGTTAATATATGTCATCATTTAGATAAAAATCATATGGCGCGCAATCGATAAATTAAATTCAGATAGGGGTATAAAATTAAGAAAGCAATGATGAATGATCATGTTGTTATGGAGGAAGTGCATTATACTACAGTTCAGACAGTAACTAATTAAATTTCCATAACCCACAATATTGTTACCATTGTTGTTGATGTTGCTAGCATTTATATTGGGCTCTCTGTTGAAGTCTCAAACATATTTGATGTTGCAAATGGAGAAACTTCTATGGATGCCTCTAAGATGAAGTGGTTATTGATGATCAATTTATTGGGAACTTTTTTTATGATCTTAGTTAAAATCTCAATTTGGAACAAATTGTAAAGGGTTTTAGACATTTTTCTACTTCAGCGTGTATGAGGGTATTGTCAAGTCACCTTTCATCTCTGAAATTAGCCATAAATAAAATGGATAAAATATTTCTTTATATGGCTTGCTTCGATGAACATGTCTACCTTAGCTTATATAGCTTAATTTTTATGTTTGGAGAATGATCTTCTCTTATACTTGATCAACTGAAACCTGGTATCCACATATAGTTTATGACACATTACTTCAACATGGACTCTTATCATATCTTGTTTGTTCATGCAAATAAATCCACCTTTTATTTTCAATACCTTTAAGCTCACACATACAACATTAATGATAAATTTTGGTTTTGTCCGACCAGTTATGATCGAATTCAGACAAGGTAAGTAGGGTTTTAAGCTAGTACCTGAAAATAACCAAATAATAATAATAAACATAAGATGATTAATGATTAATGTACGATATTGAGCTTATAGGTTGTAATTCTTATATATAGTTAGGTTACATTTTTAATAGTTGCATTTATTATAAAGTAATAGCTATTATGTCACATGTTGACTTATAATAATGAGGTAAAATGTGATATTTAAACGTGTGCATGTACCTTTGAGTTAAGTTTCGGCCACTATACATATATAAGTGTTTACACAAGTCATTTATAATGTTAGGGTTTATGTAGCTTACATGTCGATATTTATAATAGCTTTGGTTCAGACATAATAAAATCTAGTCCTTATCAATAGGTAGTCAGCAAAACTTTTGAACAGATTACCTCCCGTATAATAGTTTCCAAGTATAAGTAACAAACCAAAAATTATTGGATGTGTTTGAAACAAATTTAGAAAGGGCGACAAGAAAGTGGTATAACTTATTAAAAGAGATCTTATGAGAGTATATAATCACCCTCGTACAACAATCATTGAGATTTATTTACTAAACTGAATTCCTCGTATTGAGGCAATTTTGTTACGTACCTTGTATGTCGATGATGTCAATTCTTTGGATTTATTTTACCATCGCATATTGAAGGGTGAAACCCTGTTTGGTTTTATACAATTCTCTCGTGTGTTTTTTTTTTGTATTGTGGAAAGACCTTGCTCATTATTTTTTGCGGATTGTTTTTAGAACAAGCGTTTTTTGTTCGATGCTAGTAATGGGGTCAGCACATAGTTGTTTGAATAACCGATTGTTTACTTTTTTCAACAACCGTATGTTAGATGTATATAGATACATGATTGTTGTTCGTATATTGTAAATAAGACTTTTTGTTTATCGTTATTTTTGTAACAAGACTTTTTGTTGGTTATTAATAGTAACAATAATTTTTGTTGCTAGTTCATTGTAACATGACTTTTAACTCGGACATGGTCCGATAGGCTCAGCAAACCTCTCACAGCTAACTTCCTAAATATATTGAACAATATGATACGCTTGTTGGGAGACAAAACAATTTGTCCCGTATATTATTTATACATATTTTTTCACAATCATAAGTAATATCAAACCTCACTTGGAGTGATCAGGCCTTAATGTAGAGGTTGATCCACAGTTTTTAAAACTAGGTTTAAAGTCCATGCACATGTATCGAACCTCATTTTGGGTCCTTAATCATCGTTTGTTTTTATTTCCTAAGACGTTCATGTTAATGTGCTATCGCCATAACATGTGGGCTGCTTTATGGAATACTTATTCGAGAGCCATCACCAACGCTTCAATCCGTGAAAAAAACGAACGATTTTCGATGGGGTTAGTTACATTTAAGGACTACAAACATTCTAATACCCACTTGTAGTTGTCAACTTTCTCCCCGAACATAAACACAAATCTCCAACAGTCTCAAACAATGGCATTACATACCTTATTACCATGTAGGTGTTATCTATTATTAGCACATTTGGAAACGTATGTAGAAAACCCAAACTAACCGGATATGCAAAGAAAAGTTCATTTATGATATCACTTCTGTCTTAGGGCTTCGCCCGATCTATATCATTTCGTAATAATTTAACTTGTTGAGTTCGCATAACAAGTATTGTAACTAAGAGCGACCGCCTTTCTGGATCTTCCGTTGTTTTAGTTGAGCATTGTATATAGTGCGCATAAATGATAAATTCTTAGATTCTAATTTTTTTTACTCCGTCCAAAATTTCCGATGACAGGTTCCCATGTTGGTAGAACAAGTACAAATTTCAACTCTTCGTTAGAAAAACGCCCAAAATATAAATATTTTTCATTAATATTCGCAGTTTCATGATTGGAACCACACATACAACTTCCAACTCTCCGTATATATCTTGCATTATAAAAATAGTTTAGAATTTTTCATATTTTTTTACATATTTGTGACGTCTTAATACAATTGCGAAGCCGTTGTCTTTTTTTGTAATGGTACTCAATCAGTCAATTGTTGTTGTGTAGTAGACTTTCATGGTAATTAAATAATTATAAATGATATCATAATCCTATGTCACTCAACTCTGATATCTTTAACCATAAAAATTTATTAAAAATTAAAACCGTAACATAAAAAAAGTCAAAGTCAAAGTTTATCAGATGATATACCACTAGTAAAGCCCACCGGTATAAACAATATAATACCTCATTACTGACGGTGCAAATCTAGTTAGACCATCGGTGACAAAGTGTAAAAGGCAATGACGGTACCAAACATACCGTCGACGCTAAATACCCCAGGGTTACGAAAGACACTGGCGATATAATGCTTCAATACCGACAATGTGGATCTAGTTACATCCTCGGTGGCAAAATGCGAAAGGAACTAGTGGTGTTAAACATATTGTTTCCAAATGCAATGAGGTTTTGAAAGACACTTGTGGTACATATGTGTTGTATCGGTGGTGGTGGTTCCAGTGCCCTGTATCGTCATTACACTGTTAATTTTTTTATTAAAAAACACGAAGATCTATTAAATGCTATGATTAATGAGTTAGTTTTAAATGGTTATATCTTTTAGAATATCAATTTCATCAGTAAATGTGTTGCTTTCCATTTTGATTTTCTCTATGTAAGGTTTTAGTTGGAGTTATTTTTGTTTAGAAGTATTATTTTTTTTCAAAAACAAATTTGTGATTTTGAAAAAAAAGGATTGATTCAATATTATTGTTAAAGATGAATTTTTATCCAATCCTATGTTTTTAAAACAAACATTTTTTACTAAGTTTTTTCAAAAACAAATAATCGAATTAAATTTAAATGATTAAAAATGTAAAGTGATAAAAAATAATAAAAAATAATTCCTTTAGAATAACTTATAGTTTTTTAGTTAAAAGTAACCAATTCTGATCCGTTATTCTCAATATTGTGGATGAAGCCATTATCGGTACGGGTTTTGACATCTCGGCCGGTTCGGGACAGACAAGAGCCCTTCAATGTTTTGTATAATTTTGTTTGACTAATTACTGTGGGTCTCAACTATTTAGTTAGCCTTTTTACCAAAATCGATAAGTAATTTATTTGATTTTTGTGTTTGCTAATATAAGGCGAGTTCTTTGTATGATTTTTGTAACTTAATCGATGTATGATTAATGTTAAAAGTTTTAACATGTTAGGTTTTGTCGATAATAGAATCCTTTGGTTAGGTTTTGTTGACAACAGGGTTTTGTTTTTGTTTTCTTTTTTTTAGCGGATGTTGAAAAAGCCATTAACCATGTACAATGGAGCGTGGATTTTGAAATCTAAGAAAATGAAAATGATATAGAGATTAGAGTGAGTAAGGAAATCATGTGGCTCTCGTAGACATGTTTAATAAGTTGTTGAAGATATATAATATATGGTTGTTTCATTATTTCATGCTTGGAAACTAGCAGAGTTAATGGACAAATCTAGTTTTACATGTATGGTTGTATCTGAGGATAAAAAAATTGGCAGTCGAGTTCACTAAGAAACATATAAATAAATTTATAAAACATGTCTTTTATTAAGATTAAGTTTATCATTTTATTATTATTTTATTTTTAACATCATTTTAAATATATGTGGAAACAAACATATAATTTATTAGTTATTATTTTTTCATAAACAAAAGGCCAAACAAATTTATTTTCTAACAAAAACTATGGATTTCTATTTATTGATAGTCATTAGCATTTCTTGTTTTTTACAACGCGGGATAAGTAACTCAAACAATATACCACATGTTATGGCAATAACACATTAATATTTATTTTTGTCTGATTTATCAGATCGGTTTTAACTCGGTTTCATAATTTCAGTTTTTTTATCGATTTTAGTTTTTAAAATAAAACCGCGAACCGAACCGTTAAAGTTATGTACGATTCTCGGTCCAGTCTTTACCAATTCAGTTCTTGTCCTATTATTGATTCTCATAATCCCTTTAACAAACATAATCACTCATAACAATTATAATCCATGGTAACAAAGTATCTAACTTTAAGCAAGAAAATCTGTTCATCTAGACAAAAAAAGAAACAGAGAAACACGAAAACTAAATCAGTAGATCTTAAACCATACGAAGAATCAGTCAAATATCTAGCAATAATAATCAAATTATAAGTGTACCCCCACCTGTTTCATATAACTCTTTGAAGCACCCAGAATTACAAGTCTCATTTATCTCTCAAATCATCTCTCAATAAAAAAATGTTTCTTCTATTGGTTTAAAGAGTGCAACCATGTGTTTAACAAAATCTAGAAAAACACATCATGTTTGAAGTATCTATCCAATTAATTTTATAATCGAAAAGCCATGCATCTATCTGGTAGCATTAGATTGTGTTATGAGCACCAATTTTATTATGAAGGACAATAAGAAACTGAAGCATGTCTATTAGATAAGGAAAATAATATTAGATCCACATGCAAGGTACCTCCATCTAAAGAAGCTAACACTCGTACTAGTTATGGTTGTAAGAAACATGATGTCATACTTCCAAGATGACTCTATCCTAATCTGAACCTCCTTCATTCTCTAGAGCATCCTTTAAAAACCATACATATCTGATGCTTAATGTGATGGTTGGTTAAGTTGGAGGACATTGATATAACTTATGAGAAAAATACCGCAATCAAAGCTCATGTTTTAGTTGACTTCTTAATCGAGTATTATATTGAGAGACTTGTGTCTTCTATAGAGAGCCCTCTTATGTGAGTATATAGTTTGGATTGATGGTGGGTCCAGTTATTTAAGATGTGAGGCAAAAGTTAAGCTAACATCCCCTTTAAGATAGGTCATGCATCAAGAAATTCACTTTCTTTTTAAGCTTCTAACAATATGGATAAATATGAGGTTGTTATTGAAAGAATTTGATTACCATTTATGTATGGACCAAGGAGGGTAAGATTGGTAAGTGATTATTGGCTTATAATCAATCACACAAAAAATAAGGCAAAATAAAAAAACCTACTTGGTCAAGTACCTTAAGGTTGTGAAACAAAAAGTAGAAATCTTCAAAATTGTCCATTATAAGCAGGCCATAAATGACGAGAACTCGTTGGCTTGCATTTTTAGCTTTTATTGCATACACCGAAAGTGTTCTTTGGGTAGCAAGTGCCCATAAATTGAAAAGAGTTTAAATATTTGAAATAATAATCCATGTAGGTTTGTGATATTGATTTTGATAATTGTCGCGTTTAGATAAAAAAATCATCTTTAATGGAACACTAATACCTTTATATGAAAATCGAAGTCTCAAGCTTTTAAATATGTGTTGATAAGAGGGATGATGTATAAACAAGGTCTAAATTTCCCCATTCGATATTTTATTGGCCCTGATAAATGTTTTATTGTTATTGAAGATCTCCATGATGGGTAAGTTATGCTCATTCTTGGAAATAATACATTGACAAGAAGAGTATTGTTAGCAGGGTACTATTGGTAAAAGATCATGAATGATGCTCAAAAGTTAGTCAAAGTGTGACACATGTCCATTTTTTACAAGTATTATCCACCTTTTGACAGTGCCTCTAGAAACCAAATCAACAGATTTTCCATTTGACATATGAGGTTTAGATCGCGTCAGACCTCTTTGTAATATATCTAGAGGACACAAATATATTCTTGTCGAGATTTATTTCTTTTCAAAATTACTAGACCCAAAACCACTAGCAAGAATCAAATTAAATTATGTAATCAAGTTCATTAAAACTAAAATTTGTTGTGGATTTTGTATACCAAAGTAAATTACAACTCATAATAACATTTAACTTAATAACGTGCAAGTGATTTTTTATGTTCAACAAGAGGTGATGTGTTGTGATTTTATTCATCAAAATGAGATCGTTTCTAAATAAGGTAACAAAGGTTTTTAAATAGTTAATGAAAATAGATGGAGAAGAATATAAATAGAAGAGCAAGAAGCATTAGATGTTGAATGACTAGCTCGAGCTCATAGGTTAGAGTTCCAATTTATAGTTAGGTTATATTTTTAAAAATTTAATCTATTTAAATAGATAACCATTATGTTATATGTTGACTATCATTGATAAGGCAATTAAAGCTATTTGAATGTGTGCGTCAACCTCTTATAACTTAAGTTTCGGTCATTGTACATATATCAGTGCTTATCCGAGCCTTTTACAATGTTTAGGTTTGGGTAGCTTACATGTCAAGCTCTGTCATCACTTAGTTTTGGGCATCATATAAACCTAGCCATTATTAGTAATCCACGTAATTCTTATAAATGGAATAAGGAATAAGTATCTATAAACCGATTATAGTTATATTACCGTCTTGCGTGATTTAATTTTTTTAAGCCCATAAGATATATGTTGAGAGTTCGCGGAATAATTAGACCTCAGATTTTGTACTTGACCAAGACATATGACTCGTTTGAGGATTTGATCTTCCGAGTTTAGTTTTTCTAAGCTTACTGATCAACGTGGATAAATTTTGACTTAAGTGAATGTTCGCGGTGCGGTGCGTCCGCCTTAAGACGAGCTCAATTTTCTTTCTTTATAGTATCAGCATCTATGAATCTCGGTTTATTAATGACCCTATTTTTGCCACATTATAAACCCTTCTTCAGTCAAACCTCCCTTGAGACTTTGAAAAGACTTTGTTGTTAACTTTTCATAAGTGGGTATCTTGTAGTACTTTAAGGTGAAAATAGAATGAGTAATATTAGTAAAAAAATAAAATGACAAGTAACAAATGGATCATACCAACATATTAGGAGTTGTTGAGCCCGTAAAATGATATTGGGAGAGAGATGAGGTTATGTAGATGTCCGAGGCTGTAGAATATAAATAAGAGGGATATAATAAACTCTAGATATCTGAGCCCGTAAGCCTAAGCAGATGAGAAACAATTCCTTTTAATTTTCCAAATCTTATAGGAAAAGATTGAGAGGGAAACAAGGCTCTTTAAATATGAAAGTTTGATTGTGGGAACCTTAAGAGATTTGTGTACAAAATTATCAGCTGGAGAAGGAAACATGGTGTTAATTTAAATGATGATCATCCATAGTGTGATAGATATATCACACTAATGCAAAAGTGATTTTTGGTTGTTTGGCCAATAACATGAGGGCAACAATCCTAACCATTGATCAAACTAAAAATTTGGACGATCAAGATGAAGTTTTTTTTATTAATAGTAATACCACATCACAATATAATTCTCTTACTTATTTTTATGCTCAAAGTGAAATCTACTATACGATTTGCAAAAAATAAAACCTTGATTTCTCATATGTTCGTTCGATGTCATAGAGGTAATCTGCACAAGAGGATTAAGTATTCTTGGATATTTAAAGATCATCGGGAAGAATGGCCAGAGCGTGGGTATTCAAATCTGAAATACTACGTAAGGGGAATGAGTCCTTGAATTCTTATATAGTGTATGAAGAAGCACACATGAGTGTAGTCCATTGGGATGCGGTGTTTATGAGAAGAAAAATCTAAATGAATATGGAAGAGGTTCGCAGACGAATATAGTTCACCAACCATGCGACGTGGGTGAGAAGCATATGCATGGAATATTTTGCTTGGAGTATGGTATTTTAGAATCGATGAGACATTGATCTTCACGAGTGTGCTCGAGAATATATAGTGGTTCTCGCTTCATACAATCTTGTGTAAATTATTTATGTTGGCTGGAATGTGCCCAATCCAACGAATGCCAAATAGTTTGAGACTACTGGTGGCCTTCATCATGGTTACAAATTTGACCAAACGTTTATTTGAAATGAAATAGATAGTGGAAATTTTGAGTCTTAAATAACCAAAGAATAATATGCATTAGTACATTTCTATTATCGGACAATATAATGCGGTCATAGATTTTTCGCCTATTGATAGGCATAATAGATGAAAAACTTTCTTCGTAAACGACATTTGAAATTGGAATGTTTGTCGAGTGAGGATTTATATCCTATAATTAGGGATACATCAATAGGTTATTCCGATCTCTTTTGTAATAGTGTTTGTGCTAAGTATCTAGTGATATGGAAATAGGATTTTGAGGACTAAGTTGTAAATAATGTAAATTTAAGGATTTAATTATTAGTAATGTAAGTTTTGTCCTTAAATTGTAATTGATGTAAGTTTTAGATTTGTAACTATGTATAATTGTTAAGGACTAAACAACAATTAGTCTTCTTTTGTAACAGATTTCAGTTTGAGACTAAGGTTTTGCTCCTCTATATAAAGGGAAAGGCTACTCTAATAAAGAGGTTGAACACTTTTTCTTGAGAACTCATTTGTACTACTTGAACTTTCTCTCTCTAAAAACTCTCTAAATATTTCTCTCTCTAGATTTCTCTCTTTACAATTTACTAAAGCAAAATATTAACTCATCATCTAGCTTTTAAATATTGCGTATGTTGGCATGATACTCTCGTTTCTTTTCCAAAAGGTATGAGTAGTGATAAAGACGTTCCACTGTCTAAGCGGGCTTTTTTTAATGAAAGTGAAGGAATATTATCGTAAGTTTTTCACCTCTGAAAACTTTGTTGATCTTGGATATTTGTATAGGTTAGATGGGACGTACTAATTGATCATATATGGGAAAATATTATTGTTACTATGGACCCGAAATGTGTTGAGATGTATGACCACTGTGAGACCAATTCCCAATTTGTACCGGAAGTGTTTTCCGTAAAGGTTAAGGTGTTATTCGCTCCAAAAGTAATCATGTTTTGAAAATTTATTACATGTTTTATAACTGCGTTCATGGATTTGAAAGAAAAATGGCTCATAGAGCCTGATCCTAAAGTACAGACGAAAGCAAAAGTAAAAAAGATCATAATCACATAACTGGCTGCAGAGTGGTAACGCCATAATGAAGCAAAATTTTCTTGAAGGTTGTGAATTGTTGAAAGTTGATACTTTATGCAATATATAGTGTTGATCTTGCTCATAAGAGGCCCAAAACTGCACCGAGAAATATGTTGCACGTTATGAGAGGATACCTTCAAGTAGATAAAAAGACTTTGCGGCCATGCCCGATATGTTAGAAGAGGTAGGTAATTCTCCAATTACCCTTAATAAATAATTCATGGAAGAGAATGACCTATAGGATGCCTCGACGATCCCTCGTATAGTTTTTGGCATAGTGTCTCATATGTTGTTATCGTTGCAGCGACGCAGAGTATGGTCTGGTAAATTTGTGTTAAAACTTGCTACTCAACAAGTAGAGCTTGATCTCGAGGTAAGCTTACCCATAGATCTTAGTATTTTATAAGCATAACATCAAATATGTAGTAAATATTTACCTACGATATGTTGTGTTTAGTTCATTTGATGGTCTTATTGTTGAGATAGTTCAAAAATGAGTTTACCTAATTGAACTTGAGCCGTAAGGACATGCTCATATTGAAATTACGTCAGGTTATATAAAGGATATACATTCGGCCTTCTTGGTATCCTTACTAGCATTGTCTTCTATATTTTGATTTGCTTATCCACCTGGACTAAGTGTTACACAAAGGCAAATCCTTATATATCATAATATTTTCGGATAATAGGCTGGGTAGGATTCCTTGATGGAATATAATACATGTCATTGATCAGTGACAATTCGTGAGGTTGTTCTTGACGCTGAAAAACTAATTAGTATAGACTTATGTAAAAGAGTTGTCTCACAAAAAGTAGAACTATATCAGAGTATTGCATTATAAAGTCATGGAGAAACCTTGATATGAGATCCCATGGTATCCGTCAAACCTCAATATCTCGTTTTAAAATTGTTTGATGTGGTGTTTGGATTTGTTTATTCCATTATATATTTTTCCATTTTTCATTGATAAGTTTTTTAGAGAAGATTTTATACCAATATCTTTAGAGTTAGTGGTGATGCTGTTATATGGTATGATGAGTTCACTTTTCATTTCCTCATAAATCTGTAAACCCGTTCGATTAATATTTGATTATTCATGATAGAATTTGTTGTTTATTGTGTCCATCTCATTGATCAACGATGAGAGGTATTTCATGATGGATATGAGGGTTCAATGATAATGTATGATGCTTGTTAGGCTTGTTCTGAGGTTGGTATTAGGCTTGACACATAGAGAAGCATAAATATTTCGATGACATAAAAGATATAGAATATATGAATGAGCTCAATAGCACATGCAATAGTGGTGTTGGTGTTTATCGATCGATTATTCCTCTGATTAGGCCAAAAAACGTCCATCTTGGAGAGCCTTCTCCCGTGGGTGATATTTTTTGTGATCATGGGGTGACAAAGGGTTATGGCATGATGAGTGCTCGTCCGCTGGACGGTAACTACAAACAAAGATGGAGAAAATATCATCTCCTTTATAAGAGTTATCTTGATTGTCAAGATGATAGATTTCAGAATGTATGTCTTACGGTTCTATGATTCCAGCAATATATCCGGTTAGTACTGGCTATTTTATATTAATGACCATTTTTCTGGTAGCCAAAAGCTAATTTGTATAAGTTTGATGCATGTTATTGATTTGATTCTTGATCACAACGATATAATCTAATACGTCGGTGGCGACGGGATCTTGTGCGACATTGGCTGCTGATTTTGTATGAAGACAACAAGATTGCTAGGCTCATGAGTTAAGGGCTTCAAACATTGGGGAAAACGTAATTTTATTTTTCTATATTTTTCAGAAAATATTTTATTAATCGTTTTATTTTAAAGTCTTATATGAACCTTTTAGTTCACATATACAGCACCAATGATGCGTTGTGGTTTTGTCCAACCGATCATGATCAACTTCAGACAAGGTAAGTAAGGTTTTAAGCTGGTACCTGAAATAGACAAATGATAATAGATAGAGCATAACAATAAACATAAGATGACAAATGATTAGTGTACGATCCTAAACTTTTAGGTTGTAGTTTTTATATATAGTTAGGTTACAATTTTAGTAGTTGTATTTATTATAACTTAATATCTATTATGTCACATTTTTATTCATAATAATGAGGTAAAATGTGATATTTAAACATGTGCATGTACCTTTGAGTTAATTTTCAGCCACTTTACATACATAAGTGTTTAAAATAACCTTTCATAATGTTAGAGTTTAGGTAGCTTACATGTCGAGCTCTATAATAGATTGGGTTCCGACATAATAAAATCTAGCCCTTATCAACAGGTAGTCAGCAAAACTTCTGAACATATTACATCCCGTATAATAGTTTCCAAGTAGAAGTAATAGAGCAAAACTTATTGGATGGGCTTGAAACAAATTTAGAAAAGGCGACAATGAAGTTGTATAACTTATTAAAATAAATATTATGGGAGTATATAATCACCCTCGTACAACTACATTGAGGAAATTTTGTGAAGTATCTTGTATGTCGATGATATCAATTCATTGGATTTATTTTTCATTCGCATATTGAAGGCTGAAACCCTATTTGGTTTTATGCATTTCTCTCGTGTTTTTTTTGTATTGTAGAAAGACCTTGCTTATCATTTTTGGGCTTGTTTTTAGAACAACTGTTTTTGTTCGATGCCAGTAATGGGGTCGGCACACAATCGTTTAAATAAGCGATTATTTACTATTTCCAACAACCATATGTTAGATGTATATAAACACATGATTGTTGTTCGCTTATTGTAAAGAATACTTTTTGTCGATCGTTAGTTTTGTAACAAGACTTTTTGTTTGTAATTAACTTTTAGAATAATTTTTGTCGCTAGTTCAATGTAACATGACTTTTAGCTCGACCATTGTCTGATAGGCTCGGGGAAGCCTCTCATAGCTGACTTTGTAAATATATTGAACAATATGATACATTTGTTTGGTAGACGAAGCGATTTGTCACGTAAATTATTTTGACGTATTATTTTACAATCATAAGTAATATCAAACCTCATTTTGGGTGATCAGGCCTGAATGAAGAGGCTGTTCTTTAGTTTTCAAAACTAGTTTAAAGGTCATGCACATTTATCTGTTCACGAGCCTTCATGAAAGTTTGATGCTCAAACTTGGAAGTCGCGCAATGTAGTTGATGATCATAATAAACATATATATATAATATAGTTGATACTCGTACACGGAAGTCACGTAACATGTTTGGTTCTCGGGCACGAGACCGTAATGCATATATGATGCTAGAATATATGATTGGGCATAAAAATGATTTACAAATGATGTAATTTCTGTTATATTAGTAGAACAACATGTTATGTGCTTGGGCATGAAACTCGTATGGATAAAGTAATTCCAAGATATGTTAGTAGCACAACATGTTTTGTTCTCATGCATAAGAGCCACAATGCAAAATTTATGCTCGTATACGTTTTTCGTTCAATATGTCTCGGGAGGGGGGGGGGGGGGTCAATAAAAGTGTTTAGATGTTTGGGTTGTCTAACATAACTTTATACAATGGAACGGAGGCCGTTGTCCAATTAATTTCTAAAACAACAAGATTAGGCTCATACATAATAGGGTTTCATAAAATTTATCATAATAGAGTGCCTCATTGAAAACTACTCACGTCATCGAGGTAAAAAAAAAGAGCGCACATACAATATAAAAGATGTAATAAAATTGCAAAAATCATACAATTTTAGAAATTGTAAAACCATACTATAAATAACACTAAAAATATAATTTGATAAAATATATAACCATAGGAAATGTATAGTTTCAAGTGTTCCATATTCTAAGAGTGTGGAAGATGATGTCCCTCTTTATCAAATAGCTTACAAGTACTAGATTTGACCTTAGTTGTTACAGTGTAGGATCTTTCGAGTTTGAACCCATGTTTTCAAGAACTTTATATGTTTTATAAGGGAAAACCTTTATAAGGAATTCATCTCTTGTTTAAAATTCATAAAAGTATATATTACAGTCGTACATTTTGCGTAGTAGCGTTTATATGTGCGTTTTGATTTGATTTTCCTCAATAAGATTTAAGTTGACTTTTTTGTTATCCTCTTTTGATCCTCCATTATAATTAAGTATTCAAAAGGACATTAGACGTGTCTCAGACGGTACTACAACCTTATTTGCATAGACTGGGGTGAATGAAGTCTTCACCGATGTTCTTCTCACTTTCGAACAAAATGACCATAATAATTCTTATAAAAATTTAGTTGTATTGCACAATATTTGAGGGTGCAACGTATGCCGACTATGTTGGGTTCATTAGAAATGTTATATTTAATGTTTTTGGCTCTACAAAATTTGTCAAGCTCCTTTGATTAGAACCATTTTATATGACTCGGGGTTAAGATCATGTTGACCCTTTGCGTATAAAACATGTTAGTTTGGATACAATGTATAGCTTATTGGAAATCAAATTTTTACTTAAGAGACTTAGGCTCCACCCATTATGAAAATTTATATATTGTAACAATGAGGAACAATCATCCTATAAGTGATTTCGATAGAGGTCTCATTATGTCTAACCTTTATCGGTTAAATGGAACAACCTCATAGATCTACTCTATTGGTACCACCAGGGTATGATTCGAACTTAAAATAGTTGGCATTTATCATAACATTGCACAAGTTTCTTAGCTTCCTTGTAGATGTAGGCTAGTAGTAGCCTGATATCAAGATTTTATTATGAAATGATATATACCCGCAATGGAAACCTTCTTTTTATTTTGGAGTATTTTGAGTAAAAAAGTGGCTTTATCTAAGTTGAAGCACCAAAGTAGGGATCGTGAGAAACCTTGGTGATAAAGAATATTTTCAAGTATAGTGTAAATAATAAATTACCTTTTGACATTTCTAGTCTCGATTTTATCATCAAAGTGTATCCCTTACATTAGATAAGCTTGTACTAGAGCTTCTTAATTAGGTGGATACTCAATAGCCATAACTTCAGAGGGTGTTTCAAAGGGTTTGGTCATTTTGACTAGTAAATAAAATATGATTATTAAGTGATGACCTGAAGTTCGTCTCCTTGAAAGTATGACCTTGTTTTTTGGATATACACTACAAAAACCGGTGTTAGCTTCTCTAGTTGCAGATACCAAGTTTCGGCAAAAATAAAGGATTTACTGATATAATACAAGTGGTTTCTTTTGTATTAACCAAAACTTGTCTGTCGGCATTTTCAGATACTACCACGTATAAGTAGAGAGTGTCACATGGATTTGGTCCTGCGCGGATTTTGAGGGAAAACATGTGCTTTTTTATTTTTTGAATACCTCGTCATATTTAAAAGTCCAGTTAAACTAGGGAACGCCCTTGAGTACTTTGACAAATAGGATGCATTTGTAAGAGGATCAGGAGATGAACCGATTAAGGGAAACCAACATGTTGGTGAGGATTTGTATATCTTTGAAAGATTACGATGGTTTCAACACGGCTAGATTCACTAACTGAACTGACTATTCCTCAATCTATCTTACGCTGACTAATTACCCCAATAATTTTGATAGCGTACTATGAATGCATATATTTATGGATTGAGTTTGAGATTGACTGCTTAGAGGTTTCTAAAGGTATCTCCGGGGTTTGTGAGGTGTCTTTGTTCATCTCGGGTAACGACTAACATGTTATAGATATATACTTGAATGCTCCACCTGATAAGGTTAAGAATTATCCGGATTACTAGTGAGATCGGTTGAATATGGGGGTAATTTGACTTTATAAAAATATTGTTTAAGAAACCCAACAAATGTGTAACATTGAGGGTAATCTGTGTAATAAATAATAATTGCGGTTGAGATTAGTAAAATAGTGGGATATTAATGTCCTTAAATGGGTTAATCATGTGGGTTTTGGGCCCACTGGTTGTATTATATAAAGCAACATTCTTTTTTTGGGAAAAAAATTAACATTTATTACTTTATTACTATTTTTTTTCAACTTCTGTCACTATCTTTCATATATTTTTCTTTATAGACAATCTCATCCAAACATAATTTAGACTCGTAATTTCTCTCGGAAATATCCAGAATCGTTTTTCCAAAACCACTACTATATTTCCAAACACTTTGAAAGAAATGGATATGGAAGTATTATGGGAGCCTAATGTTAGCACTGATGGTTTGTGACCGTACCTTTATCCGAAGATCATCCCCTTGAAGAACATATGATAGAGGAAAGACGCTATGATGATCAATATGTCGGCTAGCTACTTGAAAAGTCTACCTTAGTGGACTAAAGAAAAGAACTTTTAGAAGATATAACAAAATTAAACTCAGATAATAATGCAATTATGAATTCCAAAAGGCTTAGGTCGGAGTTTTGAAAGGAGCAGGTAATTGAAAAATATGAATTAGATGGTGCTTTTCGGACCAGCGATAGAGAATTTTTTTTGTTAGACACGATGCCACTATTCTTCCAGGAGAAAGATGAAACCCATACGTCAATATGATTTCACCGAATCTAGTGATTATTCCCTTTATGAATCGGAAGAGTCCTCCTCATCAGAGAGGGACAATTGATTCAAGAAGATTAGTGAGAGAAATAATTCGAAAAGGTGTAAGGATAACCACCAAGCATCTCTTCAGGCCGGAGGCTCGAAAAGAGAAAAAATGATCAAGAGAAAAGGACACTCGGGTCCGAGAAGCGGGATAGAGCGGTAACGTTTGAAGGGGGAACAGGCTACACCCCACGTCCAGATTCAATCAGAAAAACAAAGCTTTGAGTACCGTGTGAGCAACCGGTTCACAAACCTTTCCAATGAAGGTTTATATACCATCGCGAGCGAAGGCCCCGAGTGCCGTATGTATAAGAATGGGCACGATTAAAGTTCATCCCCTATTTTCGGGGAAGTTCTATCACAACATACGCCGAAGCGTTTTGACATCTCAAGATTAGATAAGTTTGATAGGACTTAGGATGCATACAACTACATCGAGCAGTTCAAAATGCTATAATTGTCTGTCGTAGGGTTGTATCAAGAATTTTGACATATTTTGGAACATTTTCCACCAACACATTGTGGAATGAAATTTTTTTTCGCGCAAATGGTGATACGATAATCTACTGTAAACATAAAATTTAGGAAAGCCTAGAGGATTATACCATGCGTTTCATTAAAACCAAAACTGATATGGAGGGTTGCAAAGATAATATGGAATCAACAACTTTCTGAATGAGGCTCTATCTCGGTATTTTGAAAGATAACATTGTTAAAAAAACAGGTCATAACGTTTGAAGTATTGTTGGTTCAAGTAGAAAAGAAAATTGTGATAGAAGAAACACAAGCTTCGAAAGTGTCTTTTATGGCACAAATAGAGCAAAAACAACTCCAACAATCTCCAGTGGTAGCCTACAGCCCCCCCCCCCCCTCCCATCCCCCCCACAACTCATTCTGACTTATATTTCATCAACCAAAATCTGACAAAGAGTACCGACTTAGTTACCCCCGAGACTGAAGATGAACACACAGATTACAAATGCACAACAGGTTATGAGGCCAATGTCGAACAAGTAGGTCTGATCAGCTCATTTTGCTGAATTGACAGAATGTGTGGGTACCATCTCCGATAAGACTAGGAACCTCATACAGTTCTGAAAACCCACCCCGATGAAGACTCCTAGGGGAAGCAGCCAACATCAGGTAGTGCAAGTACCACGATGATGTCAGATATGACATGATAGATAGTGTGATGTTAAAAAAAGAGATACAAGTATTGATTGAAACTTGGAAATTAACAACATTCGTTAAGAAACTTTCTCAGTGAGATCGCATGGCTCGAGAATTTGTTGTAGCTCCAAATCCAGATAATACTTTGATGAGTCAATTGTTTTGATATCTGTACTAAGTATTTGGATTTGAAGCTGGGTATGAATAATGTTATATTGGTAGAGAAGTTAAGTGCAACATGAAAAGTTAGTGAGTTGTGTGTTTTCTTTGAGTCACTGAATTGTTTTGGCAGGTGATACCGTTTTAGGGACAACAAACTTCTCCCGAAAAAGGCATATTATGAGCCTAACTAATTAATTTGAGGTCGGCACTTCGCCACACTTATACTGAAGTCCTTTTTTGCTGATCTGTTTTGAGGATAATAACATGAGAGAAGTGGATGTTCCGTACGAGGACATTGTGGTAGTCATGGTAGGAGTTGTTGGAGACAAGATACGAAGAATTTTGATAGATACCGGTAGCTCTGCCAATATATTATTCATGAAGACTCATGAGAAGATAAAAAAACCCTAGTTATTAGTTGTTCGGGTCAGACGATTGTAGGTTTTACTGGGTGACCACCGAAGTAGTTGAGTAGTTCGAGTGGACCGTGGAACTGGGTCGTGGGCTGTTTACTAAAGAGGTGACAATGTTGTTTTTCATAGTCGATGCGCTTACATAATACAAAACAGTATCCGGGAGATCTTGGATTTCTAAAATGTATGTGGTTGTCTTGATTGCTCATATATGTTTGAAATACGTGGTAGAAAATAATGTGGGAACGATCAGGAGCAACCATAAATGGTGAGAGAATGTTACTGAACTCGTTTCGCCCAAAAACATATTAAAAGGGTCGAGCTAAATAAAACATAACGATTAGTGGGGTCTTCTTTGGGCTCTAACCCCCGTGGACGATCTGAGGGAGACCCCCGGATTTCTGGTCCATGAGGAGGGTTTCAATGACTAAGTTTTTTTTTATAATGAAAAGAGTTTAAATATTGGTACAAAGTTATCTCCAGAGGTGAGAAAAAGATTAATTCATTTTCTATCAACAAGGTTACACATGTTTGTGTGGTGCACTAAATTTTTTATTGGGGTGCCTGCAGAAATTATCTATCACAGATTGGTAAGCTGAAGCAATGTTTGCCCAATCATTTAATATATGATGTCTTTATCTCATGAGAAATTTGAGTCAATTATGGACGAGGTATATCGTTTATCTAAAGTTGTGCACATACAAGAATCTTTGTACCCGTTGTGGACGGCTAATCCGATTTTAGTAAAAAATAAAAATGGAAAATGGCGAATGTGTGTGGATTTCACCGACTTAAATAGAGCATGCCCAAAATATCATTTTCCTGTCTCGCGGATCGATCAAGTAGTGGATTCCACGTTAGGAAATTGATTTTTGTCTGTTATGGATGCGTACGCAGGGTATAATATGATCAAAATGAATCCAAAAGATTAGGAGAGCACTTTGTTCATCCTTTGAAATGGCATGCATTACTATAAAGTTATGCATTTTAGGTTGAAAATTGATGAGGATACTTACCAACGCTTGGTGAACAAGGATTTTGAGGCTTACATCGGACAAAAAATCGAGGTATATATTGATGATATGCTGGTAAAAATCATCAGATACGGAGACCATTTTAAAGATTTGGAAGAGCTTAAAAATATAATTTTGAAGCTAAATCCGGAGAAATGCACATTCGTAGTGTAGTTTGGAAAGTTTTACGGGTACACAATGAATGAGCATGGGATAGAAGTCGACCTAGTACAACTGAACGCTTTGAGTGCTATGGCCCTTCCTCGAACACTTAAAGAGGTACATATATTGACAGTGAGGTTGGTAGCCTTTTACAGATGCATATCCAGTTCCTCGGATAAATGCACCCCATTTTTCCAAATGTTAAGAGAGGTGAATTGTTTCAAACGGACCCACGAATGTTCCAAAGATTCTACACAAATTAAATAGTATATTTCCTCCCCCAAAATCTTGACAAATCATAATCCAGTGGATAAGCTATTCGTCTACATAACGTTATTAGATTATGTTGTGAGCGTTGTATTGATCTGAGAGGTGGATAATTGCCCACGTCCAGTATATTATGTCAGTAAAATCCTTTTGGATACAGAAAAAATATATTTGAAGTTGGAAAAGTTAGCCCTTAGTTTGGTTATTGCAACTTGGAAGATGAGACCTTACTTTCAGACTCACTCAATTATAGTTCGAACATATTTTCTGTTGAAAAGCAAGTTACAAAAACCTGATGTGACAAGTAGAATGACCAAATGGTTTGTGGAGCTAAGTGACTTTGATATTAATTTTGAACCCCGAACAGAAATCAAAGTTCAAGTCTTACCAGATTTTTTAGTTGAGTTCCATTCCGAGCGGCCAGACATGAAAATAAATGAAGGAAAAACATAGGTTGAATGGGAAATTCAAACATATAGGGGTTCTAGTGGTTCAAGATGTGGGGCACGGGTCCAGTTGGTTTCTTCAGTTGGGATTGCGATGTATCAAACTATACACTTTGGTTTTAGAGTATCGAATAATACGGCGAGGTACGAAGCCACTTTATCAGGTTTAAGGTTGTCCCACATATGTGGAGACAAAAAGGTTTGTCTCGTGAGCGACTTGTAGTTTCTCTTAAATCATGCAGCTGGCCAATCCAAAGCTAGAAAAGATCATTTAATGAATATTTGAGCGGATTAAAAGTCTTACCATATGTTTTCAAAATCATAAAGTACGAGTACATCCATAAGGCTGCAAATTTTATGGTTGACTCGCTGGCTAATACTGCATATTTTGAATAGAACCCTTGGATCCGTACACAAGAAAATCTTAACGAGTGAAGGGTTGGATAAAGATTTTCAAATTTCTACAAGCACTGAAAATGACTGGAGGTACGACATCAAAAACTTCCTAGCCAACAATGTATTATCGATTGATAAGGCAATGGCTAAGAGAATACAGTTGTGTGGTACTCTGAGACATATTGTATAAAAAATATTTTAGCAGGCCTTTGCTTCGATGTTCTGGGGAAAATGAATCATAAAATATATTATCCGAACTACATGTTGGTGAAGGGTCCGCACACCATGGGTACAAGACTTTGACACGAAGAGTTCTTATTGCAGGTTATTATTGGCCCACAATCGCTTCTGATGCCACAAAATTGTATAAAATGCGCGACACTTGCTAAAGATTTTCTAATGCAATCCACATGATATGGGTATCTCTCGAGTCAATATCTGAAGCACTACCCTTTGATCGATGGTTTATCGACCTGGTCAGACCGTTGTCGAGGGAATCCGGGGGACAACAGACAATAGTGATTGTAGTAGATTATTTTTCTAAGTGGGTGGAGGTTAAACTACTGGCCGGGACAAAAACTAAAGATGTGATTAAGTTTATTATCTCGAAAAAATGTTGTCGTTTCGTTGTTTCGAGGAGAATAATGATGGACAATGGGCCATAGTATGACGCAAAGACATGAAAGCTTTTTGTTTTTCTCGGGGCATACGATATTTTTTTTCGGTACCTTTTCATTAACAAGAAAATGGCAAAGTTGAAGTAACTAATTGGACAATCTTTGATGGGCTCAAAACAAATTTAGAAGGTAAGACTATAAAATGGCCAAATTACTTGTAAGAAGTCCTATGGGCGTATCAAACCACTTCTCGAACAACAATACACGAATTTACATTTGTACTAGTCTATGCGATGTATATTGTAGTACCATCCGAGGCAGTTTTCCCTTTGTATATAGTTAGTCAGTGGTCTAATGAAGATAACGATAAGGGGAACCGTGTCGAGTTAGACTTGATCGAAGAAAAAAAAGACGAGTGCAGTTGAATTCTTTACACTACCAAACATTGATGAGGAACACGTACACATCTAGATTTAGACGACAATAATTCAATATAGGGGACATGGTTATAAGAAAAGTGTTTTTGTATACGAAATAAAAACGGCTTGGCAAATTGGGACCTAACTAGGAGGGCACGTACATGGTAACTGAGAAGTTGAAACCATATAAGCTCAAAGATAAAGAAGTAAGGGATCTTCATTACCTTTTATAAAATTTTGTATATATGTCTAAACTTTTGTAAAAGTCGGTGGCACACTCTTTCCTACCCTGGTGGCATAGGAAGATTTTAACGAGGTGTCCTTATAGTCTATTTATAAATATGAATTTTATTTACCATTTCAAAAAATAAATCACAATCATTTATAATTTTACCATAAAGGTATTCCAAAGAATGTTGGTCAACAATCATTTATTTTTGGATCAGAAAGGTCTTTCAAGAATATTGTTCAACAATCATTTATTTTTTGACTGAAAGGGTCTTCCAACAAATTTTGGTTAACAATCACTCATTTTTTGACCGGAAGGGTCTTCCAACAAATGTTTGTCAATAATCATTTATTTTTGAACCAGAAGGGTATTCCAATGAATATTGGTCGATAATCATTTATTTTTGGACCGAAAGGAGCATCCAACAATTGTTGGCCAACAATAATTTATTTTTAGATTGGAAGAATCTTCCAACAAAAGTGGGTCAACAACTATTTATTTTTTATCTCACATTTAAAAGTTGGTTAACATAAAATAATCCGAAGAAAAATAGTTCCGTTGATAAACATAGAAATGTAAAATACCCCGACGATGCGAGGACTTCAAAAAAAATACCATAGACACAACAAAGGTCTAGAGAAAATAACAAACAAAATGTCACCCAAGTGTTCTTTACTCCAAATGAGTGGCCTTAAACTCATCATTCGATGAGACAGATGAAGAACTTTCCGATTTATCAGAACTCTCAAGTAACTTATACTCATACCTAGTAGGGTCCTATCTGGATAATCCTCTTTCGGAAATTTAATAATCTTCATTGTCAAACTTACAAGTTTAAATAGGCTATTAATAAGATGCTTATTGGTCGGATCGTCGTCCAGATTTGGACAGGTTGTATAAGTCGTATTACTTCTGGGTAAAACAAGCATAAAAGGTTTTATATACTTGTAGACCTCATGAGCCAAATATTACATACACATCGCTATACACATCGCTATATGTATATATATCTTGCCACTATCGTAATAATAGTAAACAATCATTATTTTATTCAATTAGTTTTGCATTATTTTCCATCCTAGATTCTCTAGGCTCTAGGCTTGTTTGTTGATCGGTATAATTAATATATTTAGAAATAATATATCTCATTAGTAATATTTCATCCATTTAGTTTGGTTTGGTAATTAAATATATGAACATAAATCACAGTAATTTTAATTAGTTTATAAAAAACTGAACGTAACTAAAACTATTTTTTAAGATAGAATCCAACTGCACTAACAATTTGATTTGAAAGGTGGAAGCACAAACATAATAAACATAATAATGACTCTTTCGAAATATAAAAAAATTATTATCTTTAATCCATCTATCTATTGCTTTTTTTTTTGTGTTTTGGGATTAGTTCGGAATTCGAAATCACGTTTTTTCGTACATTTTTTTTTGAATAACATATATGTTCCAATTCGTAGTTTAGAAATTTTCGTTAGGTTCGAATCGATGGTTTATGAATCTTATTGTTCCATCGATGGCGAGATGATTTAGTGCACGATCAAGTTTTTGTTTTGCGATTTGTTTTTATTGTTGTTTTGATTGTTTGTTTGGTGGTGAAACTAAACAATTTTTCTATATTCGCATTGATTTATATGGTGCTTTCTTTTATGATTCTATTGTTGTATCGTCGGTGTTTTAGTTATATATATTCATCAGATTTATAAATTTTGTGTTTTTATCTAATTTATTTGAATTTTTATTCGGTTGGCCAAAAAATTATGTGTTTGTTATTTAAGACATTTTTTTTGGTGTATTTAAATTTGACTGAAATATAAATTTGGAAGTTTTGTTTTTATATGATTTTACCTAATTAGCGAGCGAAGTATCTAATAAGAACATAACTTTTGATTTTATTTTAAAAGTAAGTTAGTATTTTAATTTTTCTCACTTTATTTCGCCTTTCTTATATTTATGTTTATAACAACGATACGTCAGACAACCTTTCGCTTTTATCGAATTTGGAAATCATTTCGACTTTAGATAGGGACTCTTCATAGACGTCAACAAAGATTTCAACTTTATTCACAAGAAGATTGAATTAATACATTAGATCAATATAACTCTTTAGTTGACGGTTTTGGCATTTATTTTTTTCAGTGTGAGATCATTAGCCTTCATTTACCAGGTTTCTAATTATTTTTGTCAAATAAATAACTTCTTAATACTATAGAGTTTTAAATTGGTTGTGTCATAGTAAAAAATGATTAGGATAAGTAATTGTACATATGTGTTTTTTTCCTATTTTACTTATCTCACACGTCAGGCCACACCATTGTCACCTTAAATATGGGCATCCCTCATCCTCGTATTAGAAAAACCTTCAGATCTTTTAATATATGACAGCCTTACCCCGAATTAAACAAATAATATCTCCACTAGTTGGAACTTTCCGATATCCGCCAAGGATAAGATGTTAGTTTCTTAAAAATTATCTTGCCTCCGATATGTCCTCTGAGATATTAGTTGGTGGGATTTCAGTGATATCAGTTGTCGGGTGGAAGATTCCAAAAGTATCATCTTTTCGGTACAATTTAATTTTATGATAGATCTTTTGAACCCACTTCTCCTATTAATGAAGATCGATGATTTATTTTCTTTTAGCTTTCCCAATATGGCTAAGGACGATTTTTTCTATACAAAAAACTAAAAAGACTTGACTCAGACTCGAAGACGTAACATAAAATTGTTCGATAATAATATTAAAACTCATATATAACACAATATAATAGATTTAATCTCCAGTAGTTGGGAGCCTTACCACCTCTCCTGTGGGGGTTGTTAGTGACTTTGTAAATTAATTTTTTTATTCTTTTTGGCACCAGTTATCCTCCTCGTTACCTGAGGTTCTCGCTACTCGCCCTTCTTATTTTAAATGAAGTAAATCCTCATGATATGACTTCCATGATTCACAATGTTACATGCGAAAATATTAAAATCTCATATTCGATACTCATATAAACAGAACCATGAGACTTGATCAATTTAACGTAAGGTTTTTAAGTATTTCTCGAATATCATAGGCAAGGATCTTTCTAAAAAATTCTTCGAGTACTTCAATTTTGGGCTCATGGAACCCTTGTGGAATTTCATCACTATCACTCTCTTTTAAAAAAAAAATCTCATTCTTTTGTCATAGATTTTAGGCATATTACATGTTGTAGGGTCGTATATACGACCATCTCCAAAATTTTGGCTAATAGAATCAATGACTCATTTCCCACCTGATTGAAAAATCTCAATCTAATTTTATTAATGGGCGTAGAATTTATGAAAATATCCTCATCTCCTAAGAACTCCTCACATGTTATAAAACTAATTATAAAGGTTTGAGGATAACATTTAAAATTAATCTTATATATGATTTTGACAATGTTTGTTATCACATAATTCTAGATATCCTTGTCACCATAAAATTTTCGGCTAATTAGAAGATTACTTGGATTATTTAATGTATATTCATCCCTCATATATTATTAATATTAATGATTATCTGCATAGAAAATTTAATGGTAGGTAGGGTTTACGACATGTGGACTTTCTATCTTCATTGTTTGTCATAGTAATGCAAGTATTTTCCAATATCCTCGAGGAAAAAAAATATTATAGGAAATTTAGATTCCATACGAAGTATCAAAACCTTAAATTAACCTATATTTTGTTAATGATCTAATGATTTTCTACCGTAATGATTCTAACTCCATTAACCTCATCAAAGAAGGTTCAAATGATTTCTTTGATTGTTTACATCTCCAAGTCAGACCCAGTCAAATCCATATTTTCATCTTTGAGGTGAGTCTTACACTTAAACAAGAATTGACGAACATATTAGGGTATAACTTTGAATCCTTCCCTTAACAATACCTAAATGTCTATCTTCTTACAGGTCGACTCTCCTATAATATTTTTTACTCCCTTCTACTAGTCATATTGGATTGTATACCTTTAAATACCTATCATATGCTACTAGACTCTAGATTATCAAATGTTTCTTTTTATGAGTCACGTTTACTGGTTCTTTATTTTAATTTTTCATGCTAGGGTTATCAAAGAGTTTTCTCAATCTCTATGGAACTTCATATGGTATGACCATGAGATGAATTCTTTGAGGGCTAAAGTGGCTTGAACCACTGTTACCATACCTTTTTGGAGGGGGGCCTTGAGATTATAAACTTAAAAGCTAGAATCAGATTTTTATCCTTAAACATCTACTTTAACAAAATAGACTTAATTCTTGGCTCCTCCCTCATGGGTTTGGAATAAAATTTTACGTCTTACATATCTGGCTTGAAAAATATACAAGATGACGATTGGAAATTATGAGTCTACCTTCTTTTGGTACGACATGTTGTTGTTTTGTACCTTTCTGGTTACACATTATGAACACAGTATTAATTGTGATTCTTAGCTTGGCAATTATATGAAGGTTTCCGATATCGTTTTGATGACCACTTGAGTTAGACGGTCCAAATAAAGGTCTGACAGTGCTATAAACCACTACAGCCTTCAAGAGATCAATAACTTTAATTTTTCATGGCGTACATAAGGTATCAATTGTAACGATGTCCATTGTAGGACCACCATAAGTGAGAATGTAAATGTCATCATCAAAGACACTTACCATTAATATGTGAGTTCATCATTTGTGTCGGGTGGGCTAGATTGGTATGTCATAAATATAATATTCTTCGTCAGTCATTTATTCTTTGGCTTGCCATATAGGGCAAGTTTGAACTCAAGATATGCTCATAAGTCGAGGTATAAACTTACTTCCTGACTGTGTTTGGTACTACTCTTATGATAAATTTATCAATCACATTCTCTATGCTTGTGTATTCACTCGTGTATTTGGGATAAGGTTAGTTTGAAATTCGAATCTGTGTGTGATTGCCATAATTGACCTAGTTGGATCGGGGAGGTTACAAATTAGCCTCCCTCTCGCATCCGAAATCTTCGTGATATGGGACCATAAATCTTCTTTAATTCATTTTAGCAATGAGAGTTCATTTTGTTAAAGGCGCAAATAATGAGATCTTTTAAAATGCATCAAATGAACGAAATCCAAGAATCAATAAGATATATATCCTATATATTATTAAGATCTGCTTCATAAGTCTTTTTATTCTAGTTTAAGAGTGTCAAAAAGATATATTACATATTTATTATCTAAGATTTATTTGTTTATATTTTTAAACTTATTTAATTCTTTTTTAAGAGAGAAAGAGAATTATTTTGTTTATATTTTTTTTGTCTTTTCGTTGTATGAAACATATAAAGGCTTTCCATCTCATTTCAGATGGAAAATAAGTTGTTACTCAAATTATTTGTTTGAGACAAGTCTATCTCTAACTATTATTATGAGAAGCAAGTTTAGTTTATGTTTATCAAAGACTTTCCATCTCTTTTGTGGCACAACTCGATTCATCATTTTTGAGTATCCTCCGAACAACAACTAGTCAAACCAACGTTGTTATCCACCATTACACGCATCATATAATATTTCCAAGTTGTGAGTGATCTATGAACAACAACTTCTACAACCATACTGCTTACGGGTATCAGAGCACTCACAGAAGACGTCAGATTGATGATGAAGATAGAAAAAGAATGGATTGAGTTGCCCCACAAAAGAGATGGAAAGCTTTTGATAAGCAGAAAGTAAGCACTCACATAAGACGTTAGATTGATGATGAAGATAGAAAAAAGAATGGATTGAGTTACCCCACAAAAGAGATGGAAAGCTTTTGATAAGCAGAAATTAAACTTGCATCAGAGGTAGACTTGTCCCAAACAAATAATTTGAATAACAACTCGTTTTTTCTTATAACTTCCATGAATTTGATTATTACAAAGACTCTAGGATTTACATATAACCATTCATAGAAAGACAAAAAATAGAAACAAAATAATTCACTTGAACTCTCTTAAAAATAATAATTAAAACTCAAAATACTTAAAAAATAAATTTTGGATAATAAATATATTCTAATAAAACAAAATAAATAACTTAAAAAATAAATCTTAAGTAAAAATACCGGATATAATTTATTGACCCTATTAAAGTTTGCATATCTTCAAAAATCTTTAAAAAATTGGCTTTTATTGCTGCGTGATATAGGATTGCTTAAATGTGAACTCAGTGATATAGGAACATAAATCATTTAACAACTGGAGGTATGTTAAAAGATTTCCATATTTGGATTTTGAACAAAATGGGCTTTTATCGCTAAAATAAGTTTAAAAAGATTTATGTTCCTATATCATTGAGTTCACATTTGTTTGCTGTATTGCTTTTATGGTTTCGGATTGTTTTTTTTTTTTTTTTTCTCGGAAGGAACCCGCAGCCGCTACTCAGAGTGCAATGAGTGCGCAGAGGGTAAACCCTCAGTCTGACGCGATAGCCTGCAAACCAACGCCAGAAGGTAAACCACACAAGGTGACAGGCTCAGCCGAGAAAGCATATGTAGAGGGACTCGAACTCATGACCTTTTGGTCATAAGAATGCCATACTCAACCAACTCGGCTACCCCCTTGGGGGCTATGGTTTCGGATTGTGTGTTTTAAGATGTTGGATTTAAATTTGTTGATACCAAAATTGTATGATGGATAATTATTTTAGTTTATTTTTTATCACGACAACTGTTTTTTTAAATCAAATATTAAATTATTTATGCATTTATGTACTTTTAGAATTTTATTTCATTTATTTTTAGAATTTATATATTATATTATATTATATTATATTATATTATATTATATTATATTATATTATATTATATTATATTATATTATATTATATTATATTATATTATATTATATTATATTAGTTTGATGTCCAATATAATTAGATTGAGCTTTTAATGGTTACATACTTTTTAAAATGTTTTGATTTGGTATTTTAATTGGATAAAATTTTAGGGCTTTTTGTTAAAATAGATGTGTAGGTATAAAACATGACTCATAAACTAGTAAGGTATTGTGCGTTTTAGGACCGAAATCGTTTTTTTGGTACGCCTTTAAAGTACGCCTTTAAAGTGCTTCTGATAATTAAAAGGGATTCATATTTATATACATTATATTATTTTTAATCTAAACAATATGAGATTTTTGATCAAATATAGATGAAGTTTATTTTTCAATACTTTTAATTTTTATAATCATATAATTATACACTCTATAATTTTCAATCTAAACAATTTGAGATATATGGACGAAGTTTACTTTTCAATACTTTTAATTTAAATCATTAAAATTAAATTTTAAAAAAATTCAATAAAATTAAAAACCTACAATTTCCAACAATTCGACTACCCTTTCAGAAATTTAATAATAATATTATCGGTTTTTAAAATTATCATTTTATATATATAAAAAATTATTCAAAAAAAAAATCAAATCAATTTAAATGAATAAAAATTTAATAGTCTTCGGTAAACATATATACACGAGGATGATTTCAAGTAAGATTTGTTTGATGAGTGTGGGTGTCAGATCTCACATGGCGGGGCCTCCAGGGATTGGGCCTGTCTTAATAGTATCGACCGACCAATCAGAGTGACAGGCTGTCTTTGCAATGGAACTGATGTTTCAGTGGTCTACCTTTAACGTACACTTACCACACATTTGACATTTCCCTCACTCTTCTTGACTTTCTATCGTTTTCTTGTTCTCCAACACTCACGTAAAACAAAATAAAAAGTCTAATCAATAGTGTTCGTGCCTAAAAGTATTTAAGAATGGTTTACGGACTATACATGTTTTTAATAGTTTTAATTATTATAGAATAAGGTTTATCATTTTTAATAATTAATTAATTTCACTAAAAATAATACGCTATAAATTAAATCAAAACTTATTATTATAAATGATAAATAAATAGAAGTTAAATGTATATAATAGAAGGTTAAATATAAGATTTTAAGTGCATATTTATATTGGGGATTAAAGGTAATTTATCATTTTGTGTAATTATGAACTAAGTCTCCGTCCTTATATAAAGGCTAGAGCTGAACGAATAAACGGGTTGAAACTTTGTTCTTATTCACTTGTGTTCTTACTTTCTCTCTCTAAAACCTGTCTCTCACTAAAACACTCCTATTGTTGTTTACCAAAACGACTTATAATAGACATTGTCTTATTCTCTCGTTCGAATTTGGTTAATCTTGAAAAATAGTCTTGAAAGTTCACAATGAATCCTAAAAACAATCCATTAGTCTCATCAGCAATTGAAACGATGAGAGAAGATTTATAGGGGAATGAAAATAGACCAGAAGGATTTGTTCTGATCCAAACTTGGTTAGATATTAAAATGTGTATGAACCAGCTTCTGGATAAAATAAAGGCGTTAAATGAGAAGTACGAGCAAAGAGAACAAAAAATTCACTCGGCGAAGCTTAAATCCGAATTGAGACAGGTAAATGAGGAAATTGAAATTGGAAACCAGTCTGATCGATCTTGCACTAATCAACATATTAGGACTGAACAGAAGAAGACGCGCTTCAAAGCTCCAAAATAGCGTTATTCTTCTCGAAAAGGAAAGAAAGACAAACAGAAATGTGTCACCTCTAGTCACGAAGAGGTTGAGAGTTCTGCCTCAGACTTTAAGAGGTATACAAGTTCTTCGAAAGAGGAACAAGAAAGGAAACAGTCAATGAAGCATAAGAAGGAACACAAATATAAGAGGGACATCATTCCTCATTGTTTGAGGGAATCTAATTGGTGTTAGGGGAACAAATCAAATCAGTATGATGAGTGATCGGAATTTGTATACAGTTATAGGGACTGATGATCAATACGTGCAGGGTGTCGATTGGAGGAATTCTCCGTTAACAAGTGAAATTCAAACTATTACGCTTCCGAAGCGTTTTGATATTGCTAAGGTTGAAAATTTCGATGGGATGCAGGATCCAGATGATCACATCGAACAATTCAAGAATTACATGATGAATTTCAAAGATGACGACCGGCTGGTATGTCGTGTTTTTCACAAACTTTCAAATGACCAACGTTAAAGTGGTACAATCGGATTCCGAGGGGATCCATTTCGAACTTTAGGGATTTCTATACTACTTTTCGAAGGCAATTTGTTGGAAGCAAGGAGATGAGAGAGATTGGAGATACGATTATCCAGTGCAAACAGGTAGGTGGAGATTAGTTAAAGGATTACACAAAGAGGTTTGTTCAGACTAAGGCAAGTTTGGATAATTGTGAAGAAGGTGTGGCGATGACAGCTTTTCGCCATGGGTTACTGCCAGGGGATCTGGCTAATGAAACGAAAAAAAAATCTTCAACCTTTGGGGCACTGATGGCTCAAGTTGAAGACCAGATCAAAGTTGAAGAGTCAACCAGGGTCCAAGGAGGACTAGTTAATGCTCTAAAAAATTCAGGTCAGATGGCCAATAATTAAGGGCAACCATCGAATGGTAATCAACAGTCGCTTTCGAGGAATAATAATTTGCCACATCGAACTGGGGGATATTCAAATCATGCCCCATCCTACAATTACAACAGACCGAGGCCGAATCAGTGGATTAGGCTAGAATTTTATGCAGATTTAACAGAAAGTGTAGCTACAATCTTCGACAAAAACAAGAGTTTCGTGAATTTCAGGAAGCCACCTCCAATAAATAGGCTAATTGAGGAGCATAATAACAAATATTGCATATATCACGAGGACATTAGTCATGATACCAATAATTATATTGCATTGAAAAAAGAGGTCCAAATCTTGATTAAAAATGGAAAACTCTTGACTTATGTGAAGTCACAAGGAAGTGTATCGAAAACTCCAACATCGAATTCAAAGACGCCAGCTGAGAATTTGATGATTCTAGATTCAAAGGCTGATGAATTCGATGCCGCTTCGGAATATTTGGATAAGGATCCAGACAGGTTAATTCTGATGGCTGTCGAGGAGCCGGTAAAGAAAGGACATGTGCGAAGCTTGTGTGATTTTTTGAGTCATTGGCTATTTTTCGAGGCGACTCAATGGCTGGTACTACTGACAGTTCGAGGAAGAGACATGTTGTCGATTTGACAACTCAAATTGAAGGAAAAATATCTACTAAATTGTATGGCAAAAAAGCTATACCTTTTATCTTGTTCGATGAGGACGATTTGCGGGGTATAGCGGGCCGCATGCAGATGCGGTAGTTATTGGGGCAGAAGTGGCTGGTGTTGAAATTCGACGTGTTCTCATAGACAGCGGAGTTCTGCGAACGTCCTTTTCAAAATTACTTATGACAGGATGCGTAATCCTCTATGAATTTCTCAATCGGAGCGTACGATTATAGGATTCACTGGTGTGATAGCACATGTGATTGGGAAATTCGAAGGAGAGGTAGGAAAGAGACCTTTCAAGAAGAAGGTCCAAGTGCTCTTTATAGTGGTGGACTGTCCCACAAGTTACAACGCTATCTTTGGAGGGTCTTTGCTATCCAAGTTGTATGGGGTTTTGTCGACAATATATCAATGTTTTAAATATGTGGTAGGGGATCGTGTAGGGGTCGTTCGAAGTGATCAGAAAGTTGTAAGAGAGTGTTATGCCAGTGCACTTCGGATCTAAGGATCCATCAATGAAGACTTGATGAATGAATAACAGTCAGAGGGGCTGACCTCAGATTTTGATGAAAGGGTTGATGATCTGAGGGAAACCCTAGGGTCTTTGACAGTAAGTGAATAAATTGAGGACTATACATTTTCTGAAGGAAGATTACTTCGAATAGGAACCTTACTAGTTCTACGTCAACAACTGCTAGAATTTTTGTCTTTTAACTTGGATGTTTTTGCTTGGAGAACAGAGGATGTGACGAGGGTGCCGATCGAAGTAATTTGCCATAGTTTAGATGTTGATCCAACGGTGAAGCCGGTAATTCAAAAAAGAAGGGAATTTTAATTGGAGAAAGCAGAAGCAATAGTTTCTGAAGTTGATCGTTTATCAAGGGTCGGACATATAAGGGAGTCACAATATCCTTTATGGATGGCGAATCCAGTGGTGGTCAAGAAGAAGAATAGAAAATGGAGAATGTGTGTGAATTTTACAGACTTAATTCTAGCCTGTCCTAAAGATCCATTTCATGTTCCTCGAATAGATCAACTAATTGATTCCTCTTTTAGGAAATAAAATATTAACTTTCGTGGATGCTTTCGCATGATATAATCAGATCCAAATGGATCTGAACGACCAATAATGTACGACCTTTATAATTGACAGAGGATTGCATTGCTACAAGGTTATGTATTTTGGATTGAAAAATACTGGAGCTACTTATCAAAGGTTGATGAATAAAGCGTTTGGCACTCAGATCGGAACAAATATGGAGGTGTATATTGATGATATGGTGGTAAAAATCTTGAGGGGTGATGCGTGTCTGGAGGATTTAGAGGAAACATATATTAATCTAAGAGCAATCAAACTAAAACTTAATCCTGAAAAGTGCACCTTTGGAGTTCGATCAGTGAAGTTCTTGGGTTATGTTATCAGTGAAAGAATAATATAAGCTGACCCAGAACAGTTGAAAGCTATGATAGCAATAAATTCACCTCGATATGTTAAAGAAGTGCAAATTTTGACAAGAAGATTAACAACACTTAATAGATCTATTTCTAGATTTTCTGACAAATGTTTTCCTTTCTTTCAAGTGTTGTGAGGGCCAAATATATTTGAATGGACATCGTATTGTGAAGTAGAGTTTACAAACACAAAGAATTTGTTATCATCACTAGAGATTTTGTCAAAACCTCGAAGTGGAGAAAAGCTTTTTTTAAACATTGCGGTATCAGATTTTGCCCTAAGTGCAGTATTGATAAGTGAAAATTCAGGAATTTTGAAGCGAGTGTATTATATCATCAAAAGTTTAGTGGCTGCATAAAATAGGTATTTGAAGCTTGCGAAATTAGCATTAGTATTGGTGATTGCTGCTAGGAAAATGCACCCTTACTTTCAAGCTCATACTATCGAAGTCTGAAATTCATTCCCTTTAAAAAACGTTTTACAACGTCCTAATATTTTGGGGAGGATGACCAAGTGACCATTAGAGTTAGGAGATTATGATATATTGTTCACACCTCGAACATCGATTAAAGCTCAAGCGTTGAATTTTTTTTTTATTGAATTTCATTCGAGCAGATCAGATATAGAAGAAAGGCAGGATGTTGTATTCGATGTGGGTTGTTCGAACAGACGAAAGGTCTAGTATTTCAGGATGCAGTGCTGAAGTTCAGATAATTGCTCCATCTGGAGAAACGATGCTTCAGTCTATCAAATTTGGTTTTCATGCTTCTAATAATGAAGCTGAATATGAAGTTGCTTTGGTTGTTTTGAGGTAGGAAAAAATATGTGGAGCAACTTCAGTGCGCTTAGAGACAGATTCTCAGTTAGTAGCAAATCAAGTATCCAGAAATTCCGAGGCAAAAAAGGATCGCCTAATTTTGTATCTTCAGGAGCTTTAGAACTTAATGTTACTATTTGACCATGTTGTTTGTGGAACATATTAGTCGAGGAAGTAACATGGTGGTTGATTCTATAACAAATATTGCTTACAAGGAGGAGTATCGTTGGGTTTTGTTACAAGAAAATCCCTCGATTTGACCCAGTCAGACCAGTGTGAATGTATAGAAGAATCCTTTGTCACTCTATATGTAGTCCGAGGTGATTGCCAAACCGATATTCTTTATTTGAGGAACATTGCGAGATGATACGAAATTGTCCAAACAATTGAGGGGTAAAGCCTTTGGATATATAGTTTTGGATGAAATCTTGTTTAAGAAGGCATTAAGTAGGCCATTATTACGGTGTTTAGATAGGAAAAAGTCACAAGATCAGAGTTGCATGATCGAGAGGGGTCAGCTCACTGTGGGTTTAAAGCGTTATCTCGTCAGGTTTTACTTGCACGGTTTTATTGGCCTTCAATCATGAACGATGCCAAAAATTTGGTTCGAAACTGTGATACTTCTCAAAGGTTTTCCAAATTCTATACACAAACCGACAGTTCCACTTATGTCTATAACCGAGGCCATACCATTTGATAGATGTGGGATTGATTTGGTGGGGCCTTTGCCGATGGTATATGGGGGACGACAAATGATAATTGTACCAATAGATTATTTTACAAAATGGGCAACAGCAGAACCCTTATCTGGAACGAAAGCAAAAAATGTAATCAAATTAATTGTAAACATTATTTGTTGCCGCTTTGGAGTACCTCGGAGAATTACTACGGATAAGGGCCCTCAATTTAATAATAAAGAAATGACTTCATTCTGCGCATCAAAGGGAATTCAACAATATTTTTCAACACCTTTTCATCCCCAAGCCAATGGACAAGTCGAGGTCACAAAAAAACTATTTTAGATGGGTTGAAGAATAATTTGACAAGGGTAGCAAGGAAATGGCCGTATTATTTGCAAGAAGTACTTTGGGCTTATCAGACAACTCCCAGAGAAGCTACAAAAGAAACTCCTTTTGCTTTAGCATATAAAAAGGGATGATGTTAGCCATGTGGAATCTACGATGTCATCTTTTTCAATAGCTCAATATTTTGAAACATCCAATGACAAAGATAAAAGAGAAAATTTAGATTTAATTGATGAAAAAAGAGTTCGAGCTCATTTGAACGTAATCCATTACCAGACTCTTATGAGGAACTGATACAATTCGAGGGTAAAAAGGCGAGAGTTTAAATGAGGTGATAAAGTGTTGAGGAAAGTATAACTATTTTCAGAGGAGATACAATGACAACACCCTATAGTTGCTTTAGGAAAATGCATGTGGTTAGTTTGACAATGCAATTGGAAGGGAATGTTTTCCCATCTCTACCAGAACCTCGCTCCCTTCATAGCATTTGTGAAGATGACTTAAGAAACATCGCATGCCCACATGAGGATGTTGTGGTGATAGGGGCGTCCATTGAGGGCATATAAATTCGAACAATTCTAATCGACACCGGTAGCCTCAACTAATATTTTGTTTCTATCTATCTATCGAAAAATGAAGAACCCATTGATCATACTCCGATCGAACATATCTATAGTAGGTTTTACATGCAATTCATCTGATGTTATTAGAGAATTTGAAGACTAAGTTATTTTTGGTAAATGATCATTTAAGAAAATGGCCAGAGTATTGTTTGTGATGGTACACTATCCGACCCCTTATAACACCATCTGCGGTCGATCTTGGCTACCACGGATGCATAAAGTTGCTTCAATAGTTCATCAATGTTTGAAATGTGCGGTTAGAGGTCCAAAGTCCTTAGAGAATGTAATAGAGAAGAAATATAAATTACTTGAGTCCTCTTTGGATCTGAGCAAAATAGATGATCTAAGAGAGACTCATAGTGTTGTTATCCCCATTGAAGAGGTCAAAGTGCATAGTTTAGCAGACGGGAAAAATGTTAGAATTAGATCTAGAATACCATCATAATTAAATGAGAATTGTTATCTTTCATAATTGAAAATTTGCATGTATTTGCATGGTGGAATAAAGATGTAATTGGGGTACCAACTAGTATTATTTGTCACAAGTTATCTGTTCGACCCAATGCGGGCTGAATAATCCAGAGAATGAGAGCTTCTTCTAAAGAAAAATCCAAAACCATTGTTAAAAAGGTGGACAAATTATCAAGGTAGGACATATACGAGAATCTCAATATCCACTACGGATAGAAACTCCAATACTTGTAAGAAAAATGAATAGGAAATTGCGAATATGTATCGACTTCATAAATCTCAACATAGCATGCCTCAAGGATCCTTTCCCAGTTCCCCAAATAGATCTGTTAGTATTCATGGATGTATTTGTTGGGTATAATCACATACAAATGGATATGAAGGACCAAAATTATAGTACGTTTATCACTGACAAGGACACTATTGTTATAAATTAATACCTGTTCGGCCTGAAGAATGCGGAGCTACTTACCAACATCTAGAGAATAAAGCATTTTTCAGTCAAATTGGAAGAAATGTATAAGTTCACATTGATGACTTGATGGTAAAAAGTCCAACGGACGAGGAACACTTACCTCAAAGAAACTCTCTCTAATTTGGAAGTCATTAATCTAAAGCAAATTCAGAAAAATGTTCCTTTAGGGTACGATCTGGGAAACTTCTTGGGGTACATCATTAATAAAAAAATGAATTCAGGCGGACCCAACATAATTAGATGCATTGTTAATTATGGACCCTCGTCGGACCACTAAATAATTCTAAGTATTGACTAGAAGATTGGCAGTATTGAATAGGTTTATTTTGATAACATCAGATAAATATGCACAGTTCTTCAAAGTATCAAGAAATAACAAAGAATTCAATCGGTCCCCAAATTGTGATAAGATATTCGTACAAATTAAGAAACATTTATCTTCCCTTAAAATATTATTCAAACCAGTCATCAGAGAAAGATTCTACGTGTATCTAGCGGTATCTGATTATGTTATGACTATAGTGCTTGTTCGGGAGGTTGACAATTATCCTCGCCTAGTTTATTATGTTAGCAAAAGCTTCTTAGATGTTGAGAAAATATACCTCAAGCTGGAAAAGTTGGCATTAGCCTTGGTAATAGTAGCTACGAAAATGAGGCCTCATTTTCAAGCGCATTCCATCACAGTTCAAACTTCATTTTCACTTAAACATGTATTACAAAAACCAGATATATTGGGTCAAATGACCAAGTGGTTTGTGGAGTTAGGAGACTTTGATATTGATTTCTCTCCGCGAATAACAACCAAAGCTCATGCTGTAGCATACTTCTTAGTTGAATTTCATTCGGAATGACCCTTTGAAGAGTATTCTACTCAAATATGGCAAAGAATGGGTAATTCAAATAGATGAATGATCTAACACAATGGGTTGTGGGGTAGAGATTTTTTTACTTTCCCATTTTGGCGATTCGTTGTACCAAGCTATATGCTTCGATTTTAACGCATTAAACAATGAAGCATAATGCAAAGCAGCTACAACAGGTTTGAGATTTGCTTAAATATGTGGGGCCAAAAGAATCCGATTATTGAGTGATTCACAGTTCCTCGTATATTAAGCACAAGGACAATATGAAACAAGGAAATAACAGTTGGTGAAATATTTGAAAATGTTGAAAGAAATTTATGTATACTTCAAATTTGTGAAATATGAACACATGTCATGATAGAAAAATTCGATGGCCGACTCGTTAGCCAATTTTATGTATTCCGAGCCATATCATTGGGTTTTGGTACAATAGTCATCGTCTATAACCACAACCATTGAAATTGAAATTAAAAATGAATAAATTTTCCAAATATCAACCATAGTCAGTCAAGATTAGAGATATGGTATCCAAGAGTTCATTACTAAATAAATCCTTCCCGAAGACAAAAGCCTAGCAAGGAAACTAAATTTTAAAGCCCACGAGTTTTTGGTGTTGAAAGGTATTATCTATAAAAGATCTTTTAGTAAGCCTTTATTGTGATGCCTCAGATCTGACGAGTCCCAATCAGTTTCCTCTGAGTTACATGAAGGAGAAGGGTCTGCTTATTGTGGCTACAAGGCTTTGACTAGAAGAGTCATATTAGCAGGGTATTGTTGGCTATCTATTATGATAGACGCTAAAACGTTAGTTAAAAGATGTGATCATTGTCAAAGATATGGAAATGCAATACATGTACCATAAGTTCCTATGAAGTCAATGTCTGAAGTTATATATTTTGATAGGTGGGGGCTTGATTTGGCTGGACCCTTTCTGATGTTTTCTGGAGGATGTCGAACTATTATCTTGGAAATTGATTATTTTTCAAAATAGATAGAGGTTGCACCCCTCTCTGAAAGAAATTCCAAAGAAATAATTAAATTTATAATTTCCAACATTTGTTGTAGGTTCAGAATTCCTAGACGTAATACTAGAGATAATGGTCCTCAATTCGACAACAAATATATGGAAATTTTATGTGCATCAAGAGGAATTCATCATTGTTTCTCCTCACATTTTCACTCTCAAGCCAATGGACATATAGAGGTGGAAAACATAACCATTTTGATGGGTTTAAAAAAGAACTTAGAAGGAGCAGTAGTAAATGACCTAATTACCTACAAGAAGTGTTGTGGGCCTATCGAACGACTCCACATACTGCCACATAATAATATCCTTTTGCATTGGTATATGGATTAGATACAATATCACCAATAGAAGCTACTCTTCCTTGTTTGAGGGTTCAAAATTATTCTGACATGTGTATGTTAATTTTATATTGCCTTCGAATGAATTACCTTTGAATGACCTGTGTATGATTAAGTTTTCTTTCCTTTGAATGGATTATCTTTGAATGGCTTGTGTATGTTAAGTTTTTATTACCTTAGAATGGACTAAGCTCGAATGATGTGTATGATTAAGTTTTTATTTCCTTCGAATGGATTCCTTCGAATGACATGTGTATGTTAATTTTTTATTACCTTTGAATGACATTTGTATATTAAGTTTTTATTTCCTTCAAATGAATTACATTCGAATTCTTGTGTATGATTAAGTTTTTATTGCCTTCGAATGGCTTGTTTTAACATTAACCATTTTAAAATACATTCGAATAAGAAATTAAGATAAGCATATATAAGGAAATAACCAAAGTTGATAAAATATAAAATAACTTAGGGTACTCAATGACTGAACAGAATTCGGGGAGAAAGATTAAAAAAATGTGTTGGCCATACCAAGGGTGTGCACAAAGAAAATTCAATTTAAACAAAAAAATGTCGTGTATGTGATAAGTACTTGCATAAAAACAACTACATATAAACCTATTGGCCTTAGGGCTCGTTCCCACCGACGACTTCTTCTTATTTTTCTTCTAGGCTTTCACCATCGGAGCCTCCTTCATTGATATTATTGGAACCGTCATTGAATGAATCTTCAGAGATACCAAGCTAATAAACTATGGACATATCAGGAGGAAACAAATTGTGTGGGACCAAACCCCATAAAAAAATCCTAATACAAGTGTGGGAAACATTTTATGGAATTCCAACACCATATTCGATTTAATTGATGCATATCTCTTTTGTAAGGAATTTATTATGGTATCGACATAAGGTTATACAACATTATTGGCCTCCTGGGTGGACGTAGCTTTGAGAGAAGCAATTTTATCAATTGTCTTCTTGAAAAGAGCCAATTGGGTTTTCTTCTCATCCAATAAACGCTTGATGGTGGCTTTATCCTCAGTTTGCTAATTCTTTAACAAAGTAATCTCATTGGAGCTGGATGATTAAAGAATTCTATGATCATCTTTTTTCCATGATCGGACTTCACCTTGAACAGCTCGTCCATGACAGATTTAACCTCTCCAGATATGCGATTAGCTATGGTCTTCTCCTCTTCGATTGAAGTTTTCAAATTCTTGTTTTCATCCTAAAGAGAAGTGATTTCTTCAACCTGTGAACTTACTCGTCACTCTAGTTCAACAACTGGCCTTACATATCTCATGACCAAATAGCCTAGCACATCATTCTCATTTGATAATTCAAAGGGAACCCCTTCAAACACCACAACAGTTATGGTACATATAAACTCAGGAAAGTCAATTTCAAAGGCCTTGAAATCAAAATCCCCTGTACCTTCAATTGGATAAACATCTTCGAACTGCTGCCTCTTAGAAGAGGGAAATAGTGGAGAATAAGCATCGTATATTATGGTTGTTGGAGGAGGAATTTCCAAACGAAAGACTATCTCTGAACTAGTCAAATTTTTATTCCTCTTTTTGTCTCTCTTGTAACTGACTTGTTTGCCCATTTTACGTACTTTATTACTAAAGGTTTTGAATTTCTTACCTCATTCAACTGTGGCAGCAACAACAGCTAACAAGGTTTAGTCACTCTCATCAAGTTGCCCTTCATTTCCCACTTCGGGAGCAAAATGTTATGATCATTCTTTGCTATTTTATTCTTATTCTGATGGTTGTGGGCTATATTCCTGGTCGGGATGAATAATATTCCATCAAAATCCTCAGCTATCTTGATAATAACTGAAGTTCAAGGAAGAGTGCAAAATTTCTCCAATGTCAGCTCTCATTCGTGAAGAGTCCTCCAAAGAGGAGATCGAAAAATTTGGCTGGGGTGAAGCAGTTATGAAAGCCGTTGGACCGTTTTGCCTCTGCCCATTTGTTCAGCCGCTTAAAAATGTCGCCTTAGTGTCAACCAGGTGTTACAGATAAGGCTTGGAAATAGCTGATACAAAGAAACAAATTGAAGGGTAAATGATATAAAGTTGCATAAAGTAATTGAACATGAAAGTAAATCCGAAAAAAGGCCTGGCATCCTCACTATTCCTTTACCTTTGTATCCTCCATGTGCCTTTAATTTTTGACTAAGATGGTTGGTAGATGCAGCTATGTGCTTGACATATCTTTAGTAAATGGGCTTCTTAGGTCCATGGATATTGTCAATGTTTCTGACCCGAGCTGATTGACCCATCAACCTAAAGTCATCTTATAAAAACTCTGACATATAGTGCTTAAGGGGGTTGGATTTTATCTCTCTAGATAATAAATACAAGCACCTCAATTATCTCTCTACCTTCCACCTTACATTTAATATATCATCTAAACACTTACAAAAAAATACACGCCGAGCAAGTTTTAAAAATGCAAACGCAATACTTGTTAACAAAATTAAAAATGCACAAATGCGTTCAATGCCATCAGAAGTCCAATGAAAGATCTAATTTTATAAATGATTTGTTTTTTGCACATCAGGTTACCATTACTTTACGATGGACCTTACTCCAGTTACTAACAATGGATAACACTTACAAAATTATTAAATATGGGATGCCATTGTCAGAATTAGTCGGGGTTACATTGACTAACAAAATGTTTTGCATTGGTTTCACATTTATGGTCTAAGAGAAGCAATATAATTACGAGTAACCATTTAGATATTTGAAAATGGTTACGAAAGATACCGATTGTGAGTTGTCATGTGTTATAATCATATATTGTATACTTTTTTTAATGAATAACATAGAGAAGTTATTTATGACCACGAGTCACATGCCATGTGAATAATATATCAATACGAACGTAGTTGGGAAAATTATGTTTTCTAAGATGGTAAAGTGTCTAACAAATATTTGGCCTCTTGGAATGACAGAAATCAAATCATACATCATTGACCAAATGAATGAGAAGTTAAATAAAATGCGCGGGGGGGGGGGGGGGGTGTTTAAAAACCAAGAGAAGACGGTCAACTAAGTCTTAGAATCATAGAATACACTATATAAAGAGAAGTTTGTTCATGCATACACTAAAAATATCACGAATTTTGATAATATGACGTCTAATCGGGTGGGAAACTCGCACACTATTTTGAAAAAATATATCGGGACAAACCAGTTGAATTACAAAATATTTTGGGAGAATGTGCATGGTTTACTTGTGATCAACATTCAACCATAACAGAATCTATAAAGTTAAGTAATTGTCATATTATTTATAAATTCTTAAAGTTTAAACCTTTTAAATTATTACAAGGGTATGTATCTCTAATTAGACTGACGATAATATACGATAATTATGTTGAAAATACTGAGAATCCCGGAGGTGGAAAATCCACATGCGAATGTATCATTCTAACAACACACGAGTTACAATGTACACACGAACTAGTGATCATCCGAAACGTGGATGAGTTTGTTCTTAGCCGTATTATAGTTGAGCATTAGAGAAGACTAGAAATAGTATATTGAGTTAAAATAAATGGAGAAGAAAAACTCAGAGCTAACTTTGCAAATTTAAACACAAAACTGGGAGAGTTTTGTGTTTATGAACAAATTCATTGGCTTAAAAAGTTACACAGATTTAAGATCCTTATACTTCTCTTGTATGCGAACCCATATAAAGAATGAAAACACATTGTGTTACTCGTGGTCACGATCATGGTCGTGGTGGCGGTAATGGTAATAAAACCTTGTGTTGTTTATTCTAAAAAAAAAGATATTTCTATGTACGAATACACTGAAGACGATTGGTTAGGTCCTATGTAGATAGTGTAGAAATTCTAAAAATTGGAACACCAGTCGCTAGTTTCGGAACACCGGTCTGTACTTTTGGTACCATCATTACAATGGTCGTTGGACAAGTCCGTACTGATTTTGTCATAAAACGCCCCACAACGAAATTAACACGAGTTATATTTAAAGGTAAAGTAACATCGACTGCGGTGAATAACGTTAAAGAAAAACCGTTTATTATCCTTAAACCAAACCTTATAAGGTTTTCTAATATTGGTATAGCAATACCTAACATACTCGACATGTGGTTTACATAAGATATACCATATTTTATGCATTTTTATAAATAAAATTAATAACGTTAAACTCGACGAAACTTGTGGGTTTAGAGGCAATGCCCATAGCTTGTTTGGCACAGAAAATGGATGGAAACTAGTTAGACAATTGTTAATACCCAAATTAAAAAAACATAGAGAGTTTTATTTATGTGCCATATATTCTAGATAATATGTTAAGGTCGAAAAAAACTATGTCGGTTGAAATATTTGAAAGAAAATGCACTATTAGAAAATTTGATGTCGTAACCGAATTGCGACAAACTAATCGCGACAACTTTCAAATGTGTTTTTTATTGTTTTGCATCCCGCGATCGTACAATTTATTTACTAGTTAAAGATGGACCAATGGATGTCCCTATAATATAAATCACACTTGCTTTCGTGAATGGAAATCATTTCGTTCATGTACGTAATTAATTTTTTATTAAACGTTTTTAGTTATTAAAAGGAAATTATGTTCTATATAATTTATTTTAATTAATTTATTTATTGTATAAGTAGAAATGGTTCAAGGTTCACCGTTACCACTGATAGATCCTATGTTGTAACAACCGATAACGGTTGGCGACCACTATATTTATTCTGATAATATTGTGGCAGAATTTAGTTAATTTCCTCCAACGCCAATGGTTGATAAAAAATAGAATGATGAATCAACTTGAATTATAATTTGTGTTATAAATATTATAAATATTTGTGTTATGACGAAAGATTGAATTTACCGTGATTAAATATTGAATCAACTTGAATTATAATTTAAAACGAACATTTATGAACTCTTTGATAACATATAACATAAAATGAGAAACATCATAAACTAAAGAAAAAAAATCAAAAGCAAACGAAAATAAACAAAAATTACAGAAAACATAAATTGGAAGATAAATCATTGATTGAAAAATATGAGAAAAAAATACATAGAATATAAACAACAAATACATTGAATAAAAACTCAAGTCCAAAAGAATAAAATACATTAATGTCTATGAGAGTTATATTATTCCGATTATGTTTCTAGGAGTTTCTCATATATATCTAATTATACCAGGACGTTGTTTGAGAACGTGATCGTTCAAAATTCAATCATACGTCATTTAATGGAATCGTAATTGCGAAAGAAAAATATTATATGTGTCGCACCCCTGGCATCCTGGGGGAGGTCAGAAACCTGAATAGTTGGAATCAAATTCAAATAATTTTATATGATAGTGACTTTCTCACGACTACATAAAGACCGATAAGGAGCTTTATGATGCTCATACTTTTAGTACATTTTACAAAAAAATTTGTTAGAAGACTTGTTGATGTTATATTCTGACCGATAAATCTTAACATAATGGACGATTTTCAACAAGTGGTGATCCTCTCGAATAGTCTATTTTATATCGTACAAATTAAAATTTTATTATTTATGATATTGAGTAGATGAAGAAATTTACTACGTTGGCAAATCTATTTATAGCGAAATATATGTTAGCGGAAAACTTTAGATGGTGGGAAACTGTAGTTGGCACGAAGAATTATTTCACAAGATATCTATGTTCGCAGGAAACTTAAGTTGGAGGAAAACTATAATGGGGATAAATTTTATTTGATGCGATATTGAAAATTGCACTCATTTTTCTGATTTTTTTCACTTTGTTTTGGAACAACTCGTGTGTAAAAAAATATCTATTGATTTTTTAAGAATATTACTGAATTAATAACTTGGTGCAAATTACTAAAACAATAAATTTTCATTAAAATATTATATAAAATAACATGAAATAAATTGTTTGCAATGGACTTAAAATAAAATCCTAGTCGACTCATCCAAGTCTTTATCTTAAAATAGTTGTTCATACGACTTAACCTCAAACTTAATCTATCTTTCTCTCAATTCTATTTTCGTACGTGAAGCCACAGATGGTAAAACATAATATATATATATATATATATATATATATATATATATATATATATATATATATATATATATATATATATATATATTATAATTGATACATTTTGCAAAGGACAACATTGAAATCAACCTCATACGACCATGTCTTCATTGATATTTGAACTACACAAATTATTCCCCTCAAGTAACCATATTCAATTTGGTTCCAAGACGTGTTAAAAGTTCCTCAGTTTGAGAATTAGATTGATTGATAGTTTATATCATTTGGGTTTAATTTATAGCCGTAGAGCATATAAGATAACGTCATCAAATCAAATCAATTATGTTGAGACACACATATGTAATCTAAGGAATCAAATTATGTTGAGACACACATCCTATTTATTAAACCTAAATTTTCTAACAAAAACAATAATTGTTACGAAACCATCAAACTGATAGGCGTTGAGACACTCTAAAGGAAAATAAAAACAACAATTGTTACGAATGTGATTGATTATGAAGATGAAGTAATGTTTACAACAAAAATAACTAGAATTCGAATGAAAAACAACAATTGTTACAAAAAAACAACATAAGATATTTGTATAAATGTTTACAACAAAAATTACTACACTTGAAATGAAAAATACGATACAAAATTTCCAATAAAAAAACCTCATAATAGGTATATAATACAATTCGTCAAGGTTGTCGTAATCACCATGAAACTCCTAGAGAGGTGGATTAATGAAATTTGGCGCATCCTGGCCCACATATATTGTATAACCGAAGATTTGCGATCGTCATGTAGTTATATATCTGAATTTACGACACCGTACAAACTAGCATCCCGATGAACATGAGGATATGCTAGAGTAAATAATGAATCCATATCACCTTTAACTGCAGACCTCTTCAAAATAAGAATTATTAATGATAGGGGCGTACATCTTCGGGGTGATTACTTTGAGAGGGTTTGCTTTCTTTGAGGGTCAATCCTGACCTAATGTAAATACTACAGTGTTGCCTTTTGACTTAGTTATCCTAGCGCAAATGTATTTATTAATTTGTATTAAATATATTAATGGATAACGGTTAATGTAGCCCATAATGATGACTTGACCCATTTAACCCATTAAATAAAAGTCATCATATAAAGGCTTTTGAAAATATAATCTAAGAGGATGAAATTTATCTCTCTAAATATTAAATATAACACCTGTATTATCTTTCTACTTTTCATCTCACATATATTACATCTCTACTATATTACATAAGTACCCTATGAACCAAATTAATCCTTATCAGATTGGCGACCACACTAAGAGAATAGAGTGAGGTACCGTGATTGGGAAAATCCAAAACCTAACGTATAAAGCTTTCCTTTTAAGTTCTTTAGAACATGGATTATGAAATGCAAACAAACCCTCCTCTTAAAAATGCAGAGGTTAGAGTAAAAAATGAGCATGTACACACATCTTATGTAAATAACGAGACCGGAAAAGCTTCTCATGCAAGAGGAACAAGATCAATTGCGAGGAGAAATTGAAGTTTTGAGAACCTAAAGACAATCTGAGAAAGATCTAGTGGGGAAGATTCCATTAGAGTACCAAAAATATGATGAGCCATATAATAATCCACAACATAATCTGAAGCAGTGTCAAGATGACCAGCCCCACAAAGTCCATCAAGATTCTAAAAAAGAGCATCAAGTTAAACATTATTCCAGCATTTCGGTGTCTACTGAGGGATATAAAACAGAATTAGAATTCTCATCATCCTCTCCGAGCAGTGATAATTATTGTAATAAAAGGAAATAAAAACTGACCATAACATATATCGTTTGTCAAGTGATCAATTTGTTGTTCAATCCAAGCCTGGAATTTTCGCCACCTCTAATGAGGATCACATGTTCAGTCAGGGATACAATTGGAGGCAGTCACCTTTGTCGGTAAAAATCATATTCTCACATTTACCTATGCGTTTTATCTCAAAAATGGAAACATATGATGGGAGCCAAGATTAGGATAATCATCTTGAGCAGTTCAAGGATTTTATAATGAGGTTTGATGATACTGAAAAATTATTGTGTAAATATTTTTCTCAAACCTGCAAGGATAACGCATTGAAGTGGTATAATCGATTAGCATAAGGTTCGATCAAGGACTTTGACGTGTTATGGATGGCTTTCCGAATATAATTTATGGAGAGAAAAGAACTTAGAGGAAATAGGGAGACTATAATCCACTGCTGACATCACCCAATGAATATTTGAAAGATTATACCCAACGTTTTTTGAATACCAAAGATAGGTTGCAGATTTCTTCGAATATATAGAAATAGCTACACTTACGCAAGGGTTGTTAGCTAGTGAATTGGCTGATCCAGTTATCCGTAAAAAGCAATGATTTGGGGTGGCTTGTTGAACTAGGTAGGAAATCAAATCACAATAGAATATATTAAAAAGTTAAGACAACCTCATCAACATAGAACCACCCCTTCAACGCCTTTTTAACAAGTTAGTAGCCAATCATAAGCTATGGTTAGCAACCGCCTTAGGAACTCTGGACATGGACCCCATCGACCTAGATTGAGCCAGTTCACTCCAAGGCAACAATTTAGACTAAGAGGAAACCACTGGGTTCAACCTAATTATTTTATAGAATTGATTGAGGATGTTGCGATTATTTATGACATGTCGAAGAATTTTGTGCAATTCCGAAGGCCCCCACACATCCAGACTCCGAGGAAAAATTGAAACACACGGTTCTGTAAATATCACAATGGTGGAGGACATGATACTAGGTATTGTATTTCTTTGAAGCAAGAAATACAAACACTAGTTGTAAATGGAAAGCTAACTACCATTGTTAAATCACAAGTGAGCAAACATCACAGCTTGATGTCCGAAGACAAGATATAGAAGCTCTCAAACAAAAAAGTACAATGGTAATTATTGAATAATTTGATATAGAATTGAAGTATTTGGATCATAGTCTAGACCGGGGTCGAGTGAATATGGTATGTGAAAATGGTGGAAGGATACCTAAGCTATATCAAATCTTTGAATTATAACTATCTTTGTATGAGATACGATGACATCTTCTCCAAGCTGTTCTAGAAAAATGCATGTAGTTAACTTGACCACACAATTAGAATCCAAAACGTTTGAGATTTAAAGAAACTATCCAAAAAACACATCATGATTTTGTTACCGCGATTTAAGGAAACTATCCATTTATCGGTCCAAACTATCTCAACTAATCTAGATTTTGTTTTCTTTACAAGCATGTATCGCAGTTTACGTTTTACCGCTATTTTAGTTTCTGTTTTTTCACTACAACCCATAACGTTTTCTAGACTTCAAATTATTATATTATATTTGGATACTGTTTTACATTTTGTTTGCAAGTAAAATTAAAAAGCAGACCAGAATCTATTAAAACAAATAGTAATTTCATCTTGTCACTACTCATATCTGGATGGATGGATATTACGGGTTGTTGGAATATTTATATAAATTTTTGAAATACAATAATGGAGCGGTAGAGTAAAGTTAGTAAATTTATTTTGTCCTTTTGTCTTCAATTCAACCATACGCTTTAGAATCCAAAGTAAATTTATGGTCACTAGTATCTAGTAAGAGTACTATTCAAACAGTTGAATAATGCGCTCAGCTTGGAAAAAGGGTAGGGCTAACTCGGTTATTGTCTTTCCCACTTCGTAGTATCCGCACAGAATTTTACATTAGTAGCTATGAACGTGCTATCTTTACTACGGATGAATACCCATCAATTTAACTCGATCATTATTAAATATTTACCAGGCTATTATTTCATCAGACATATCCAAAACTCATGTAAATTTACCTAAAAAATGTCTTTCACTTTAGTTTTGTTTTTTGGATGGAATTATCCTGCAATTTTCACTTAATTACAGCACTGCCATTAAGTAATAAAATCACTAAACATATCTTCGGTTCACCAAAAAAATAAAAAAAATAAACTAGTTTAACCCTAAAACATTTAACTTAGAAATCAAATTTCATATCGCTATAATTTTATAAATTTTTAAATTTTCTTGAACATTAAAAATTGCCTCAAAAGCATTCAAACTTTTTTTTAATTTTTTTTTTAAATTTCTTCTAACAAAAACACTAAATTAAACACTAAATCGACTAAAATTAAAGATTAACATGGAAGAGTTACTATTATCGGAAGTGGCAAATGAGCTTATCTCACCCGGTGAAAGATGTTTAATAACCGGAAAAAATAAAAGAGCTTTTTCTTTCTGTTTTGGTGCGCTTTCGCACCATCGATTCTGGCTCTTGGAACCGATGATGCGAAGGTATTGAGGCCTATCACTACCAGTTTTGGTGCCTGAACCGGTGGTGTATGACAAAAAAAATGCCATTTTTTTCTTCCAAAAATACTATTCTAACATGTTTAAATTAAAAAAATATAAATCATTACCTACTTTGTTTTGTTTTTTTAGAAATTTGGTATTACAAACAATGTTCTTTGGATGAGAGAATATAAGATTGATTTAATTATAATTAATATTTTAAAAATAAATCAAAATCAATTGAAATTATAAGATTTTAAGAAATTAAAATTCATATTTAAGAAAAATATAACTTACACGAACAACTTAAGAAGATGTAAATATAATTATTATTTACGATACTATATAAAAATTTGATTTGATACTATACGTGTCTATTAAAATTTAGATTTTAATAAAGTTGTAATTAATATTAATAGTTTTATTAATAAAGTTTAAATATAATTATTATTTTAGATTTTAATAAATTTATTATAATTGACCTTATAAAATTTCATAATTATTATCTTGTAGATTTAATAAAGTTTAACATGATCAAAGTTTATAATTATTATTTTAATAAGTTTTATTAATAACTTTTTTTTAATTGATCCCATCTTTTATTATGTGTATTTATTATTTATTATTATGAGATTTGAAAACAAATAAAATTTAGATTTCAAAAAGCTTATAAATCACGTTATATATATTTTTAATTTCTAATTTGAATAAATTGAATAAAAAATAATTAAAATTCACTACAAATAAAGAATTTACATTAAATATATCTGAAATACATAAATGGTTAGTAAATAAATATATGAATATTTTAAAAAAATTGAAAAAAGATTTTTTAGATGAATGCTAAAAATAATAAATGTTAATATGCTCAAAATAATTAAATAAGATCAATTAACACCTAAAAATAAGGTCAATTACATTAATATAATTTTTAAAAAATATTACTTTTTTTAAAATATAATTTTTAAAAAAAAATAGGTTATGCAGTATGGGGTGTAGTTATCATGTACCGATGAGTGCATGGGCACACCTCCATCAGTCTTGCCATTTTTAGCCAATGTCGGTAAAGAAAATGACCGAAATTAGCATCCAAACACCGGACAATGGCATACTTTTTTTTTGCGAGATTGTAGAGAGAGAGAAAAGTGAAGGAGAATAAGAAGTTAGAGAGAAAATAAAGTGGATGGGATTAGTTAAAAAATTATTTTAAATACCCAGAATGATATTCTCGTCTAAAATTAGGTGAACTTATACCAAATGTGGGTAAACTCAAAACTGGTAAACTTATACTGATTTTGGGTATGTATAGCTTAACCCTTATTATTTATATGTTACCTTTTTATTATTATCATCATCACCTTCGGCGATAAATTTACACATATTGATATTGGGGTGATGTCTAAAGCTCATAGCACCGTCAACGCTAGAGATATGTCCGGAGGATAAATTCTTAACTAACAGAATATATCTCAATAAATAGTTGTATACGATGTCTATTGATAGTAGTAAAGAAATATGAAGGAACATAGACGATTACAACAGAAAAACATACTCAACTTGGATGCATCTCGTATAAAAGTAGAGGAAAATGACTAAAAAAATCCTCTTAAGCTCTTTATCCAAAGAGTAGAAACACTTTATAGACACCATATTCTACTACAAAGGCTCCCTTGTGGTGGCAAAAATAAACAGATCTTTCAACTCTAAGAATTTTAAAGGAATACAGTTCTCAAAGGTAATTTTAAAGGGCATGCACTCAGTGTAAATGTCAGACCAATAAAGAGATTTAAATAAAATGAGAAAAAATCTCGGTCTAAGTCTAAAGGATATCCGAACAGTTTCAAAGTGTCTTGTTGGACATGCAAAGAAATGGCATACTAGTAAGAACTACATTGAGAAAGGAAATGGTAACAAACATCAAACTCAGAGATGCTATAACAGATTATGATGATTGTGAGTAAACCTGATAGGTTAATGACTTCTTATTCTTGCATGTACCAAAATAAATGGATGTTGATTTGGGTGCGTAATTCTATATGATTTCTAATAAGCATTGGTTTGAAATAATTTAACTTTGAGGAATACAAGAAGTGGAAATTGTTTAGCTTCCGTTATTATTTTTGCTTTAATTAGGATTTTAGACTTTCTTTTTAACCAATACTTGAATAAATATTTTTTAAACAAAGGTTCATGCTAAAATATACTATATAATTCAAACATATAGACAAAGTAAAAATCATTTGATTCGTTAAGTTTACATTACAAATTTTTATAATTTTGATACAACTAATGAATGATACAAATTCCTTTGTTTATTGTAGGCAGTTTTAGTGTTTTTTTATTATCGGAAAAATGTAAAAATACTAGGAGACTTCGTCACATCGACTACATTTTTCAAAAACCAATTGTGGAACACAAAAGCACTAGGTAATACACAATCAAAACTAATTTTCCATTATCACTACCGCACTAACGCTTATCTAGAAAAAATATATAAAATAATATACATACAAAATAACAGCCGAAACAATACTTCAACAAACAATAGAAATAGAATGAACTCACGTTAGGACTGATAAAATAAGAAACGTTATGTGCAACATTATGAAAAAATTCTCTAGAGGTTTCTTAACTTTTGAAGCCATCTTTAATGATTATAGCATTAAGACCACCATAATTTAATTTTTATGTGACCCAATTTCATCAACCTCCCATAGCTACAAAATGTAGTACAACCTAAATGCAGTAATTATCATTTGAATATATGACGACGTTAACCTACATTAAAAAAAATTACGCACATAGTAAAGTTCAACAACATTGTCTATTTTTAATTTTTCACAAATACATTTTTATATAAAGTGTATTCAGGATCATTTTTTCCTCCTCGCACATGGACTTTTAATACATTCCAAAATAGCTCATAAATAACAACTATACTTGTTTTTCTCTAATATGCATTGAATTTTAAATATATTGGTCATGTATAATACCAAAAATATATGTGCAACAAGTTTAGGTTCTATATTCATTCAACAAATATGATGTTTAACTCTTTGGTATACCGTCTCAAAGAAACTTACACTCTTATACGCTATACAAGAATGTTATGCCACATTTTTAAATTGAGATAATATGATAAATAAATGGGATAAATCTGAGGCAAACCATGTATTAAAATGAATAAAAACATTTTGAATTGACATTTTACATCTAGGATGTGACCTGATGTATAAAACATAATAGATTGTTGACTCTTCATTAGTAGTGTAGTCTGTGGTAGTTTTTGTTTTATCCATTAAGTTATAGCAATACAAGTGAACTTTTTACTTATTTACCAATTTAAAATCAACTCACAGAACAATAATGTTAAAGCTATTAATTCATTTCAAGAGTATCAACACAAAAATATTAAATAAAATCTCATAGTAAAATTACTCTATTTTATAATTACCAAAGTCAAACTATGCCATGTCATAATATTTCATTGTACGTAAAATAATAATGTAAGTAAATAGATTCATAACTCATTTAAGTTTGGATTCCATACTCGAATCTTGTATCAGAACACACACACACACACACACACACACAAATACAACTCCTTACTACGTGATGTTAATGATAGCCTAACATCGACTCATTTTGGTATAGGCATACTTTAGAGAATTTAACAATTAACTTACTTTTAGAGCATGATTTCCATATGGGTGAAAGATAAATAGATCACTAAATACACTCACGAGTACGCCCAAATGATGTGCATCATGTAGCCTTTCTTGAATTATATCATACAATATGAAATTCGATGTATCAATGTAAACTTAGTAACATATATCTTATTAAGTTTTATATGTTGTTGCTTCGATAGTTTTCACATAGCTCAACATAATAAAATAAAGGCTCATTATCATTTGGACACAAAATTATCCATACGTAACCCAAAAAAATATATTAAAGGTGATTAAACATCTTGGTTCATGCATACATAGTTACATCAGAATCTTAAATATGTTTTTGGACAGAAAAATAACATAACCAACATGGCTTTGTACGAGAATTGTGTTCTTAAAACATGTACAATGCAAGTTAAGCATCATTGGTATTAGATTGTTTGACATCATCATGGATTCGAACATATTAAGATCCATATTCGTAAATAGATATTCAATACGAAATATTTAAGTATACATTGTTAACGCGAAGAAGAAACTAAAACAAACCAAAAATATGAGGATTTATTGAATGCAAAGAAACAAAAAATTCCAAGTATGCCAACTGATTATTGGGATGCAAATTTGCATATACTTTGATAATAAGTTAATTAAAAGCGACACATACTATGTAAATAGATTAAATATAATAAAAATTATTAGTAGTGATCTTCATTGAAGATAACAGACTTACACAAAAGAACTGTTCTAAGCCAATTTATTAATCTGGTAACCTCTATAACGTAGTATATATTCATCACGATCAATATTTTATAATGGTAGATCGAACAAGGGAATTTTTCAAATAGCATCGATCATAAAGTTTGAACCTTTTCATTTTCTCCTATATAAATCTCAAATGGACAATCATAACACCATTTATGTTAACTGAAAGATCATATAAAATAAATTTATTTTGACATTCAATCGACTACAATCAATCACATAATTTTAATATGCAAATCGTATACACACATTTGATGATAAAGTTCAACATAAATCAATCAAAGTTTTACTCATTATACATAAAGATATAAATATCTCAATATATATAACAAATTATATACTTAATACTATAAAAATTAATCAAAGCTTATGAATTAAAACTACAACAAACGTACAGATTTAATAATACTCATAACATCCAAAATCATTTGTGGGATATGAATAATATTAGTTAATTCAAAATACAAACCACAACTACTCTAAAATCAATATGGAATACACTAAATAGTACTAAGTATTTTATAAATAAAATAACATCAACATAGAATGTGTTCGATTTCATAGGGTTTCTGTAAAGGTGAAGTTTTTTCCCCTAAACTTACAAATACAAATATAATTCTATAATTCTATGATGATCCATAATCAACATTTAAAAAAATTGAGAGAGGAAAAATGACATGTGTGCTGATAGTCCCTTAGTTCTTATCTTCCACTATCTAGATCTGGATTTAACCTTCATTCTTGCTTGACCTGGTAATCCCATGTACGTATAAACAAAACCAAAACAATCGAAACAAAAATTTTATAATTAGGTAACCTTAACAACTTCATAAAAAAGAACAGAATATAAGCTAAGATTTTAAAAAACACATAATCCAATAAAATAAACGAGAGAACAACAAATAAAGACAAAAATGATATTGATGAAACTGGATTTTATTTTTTACAGGGTAGATATAATGGGGAGCTATGTCTAAAAATTGAAGGGTTTGATAAAGATAGAATATTTATTTTAGAATTAATTTACAAAAAATCCTTAAGATATATTTGTTCTTAATGCATTACAACAAAACATGTTTTGCAATAAAATATTAGACTCATTGCAAATTTGTTGTAATAACGGATCCGAATTTGACTTCATGGGTCAAAACAGACCACATTGTAAATTTGCTACAAACTTGTTGCTACTGAAAATCGATTAGTAACGGATCAAATGACGAGTTTTAAGAGGATATTTTCCCAATAATGGGTGTTGACCATTACAAAGCAACAAATAAAATCTCTTGTCACATGAAAAAAATCAAACATTACGAATTGACGTATAAAATATCGACAATCTAGATATCATGGGCTATTTTGATGTTATTTTTTATGGTTGCATATACACAAATTGATCCATAACTAAATACATATATAATTTTGTTAAATGTTCACTGTATTGAGAGAGTGTGAAACAATATCGGGCGAATATATGAAATATTCGGGCGAATATAGACATCAAGTATATTTTGTTAAAGGTGCACCATATCGGGCGAATATATGAAATATTTTGAAGCATCAACCATGCATTATCGTTAAAGAAATTTTTTCATAGACTTCATAAATTTAAACTATTTAATAGATCACTCATCTATATTGTGACAACAGGTCAGCCCTCGTGATCTTAAACATAAAAACCATATAGACATCAAGTATATGTTTATAATATAGAAAATTTATAACGGTCAAATCATATTAAAGTATATTGACACCAACATTTTGTTTTCATATCAATTCATTAATGCACTATCACCCAAATTATTTCATGAATATATCGTTCAAGTGAATGTTCTTAGTTTGTATGGTATTTGAATATAAGGAGAGTTTTGTTTTTTTATGAATTTTGTTGTGGTTACAATTTAGCTTTAGTTTGTATTATCGTTCCAGTTTAAGCATTCTTACATATGTATAATATAATAAAGTTATGTTTCCTATCTCTGAAATTTTATATTCAGTTAAATAATATGAAACTTAGTTAAAGTGTGTCAATTACGAATCGACATGTTAAGTGATAAAATATTCATGTGATTCTCACGCTACATGTTGTAAGAAGTCAAAGTTTGTTTTACATAATTGTTGGCAATGTGATTGATGCGAGAACGATCACGCATATGTGGTTAACTTTCTTAGTTAGTTGTTGATTATTGTTTAAAATGATAACACAATTTGGTATATACGTTAATACAATAGTGTTTCTTAATGTTCAATTCAGATGATGCATTTAGTAGATCAGATGATCCAAATGAGATATTGGAAAAATATCCAAACTTAAAATGTATATGCTTATTGTAAAATTTGATTAAATTGCTAAAAAATAGTCAGCAGTAAATATTGAATAATTAGACCTACATATAATAATATAATTGTCTCAAAGAATTATTTATGTAGAAAAATTGAGTTAATATCTATTATGAAAAAAAAATTTATATTACTCGACACTTAAGCTATTAAGCTTTATAAATCCGATAGAGGTAATTGTTTCAGACGCATTTGAACACATTGTTAATTAAACACATTAAATCATTATAAAATTAAAAGTTATATTTAAAATTTTAATCATGAAACCGAATTCATTAAATATTCTACCGAATAAATTTCAATAACTTAATTTTTAACATAATAATAAAAATAAAAATTTCAATTGCATTCATCGAAATATACGCTCCCACTCATTTTAAAAACCAAATATAATTTTTTTTCAAAAAAAAAAGTTTGACTACAAAACTATCTGGATATTTTAAAAATCCAACAACAAATATCTGAATTTAACATTTTGTATTTTAAAAATAAACTCAAATATTACCCTTTTATTTTAAAATAATTTTTCTAATTATTAAAACGTAAAAATTGTTTATATAGCTGTACGTTCGATTTTTATTCTGAATCTTTGATTTTATTAGGATAATTAAACTCTTAATTTAATCCAATAAATTGGTTAAATAACTTCACTTATTGGCAATTTTTTAGTGAAACATATTATATATATAATAGTTAAACTAAGTACAGCCTACCAATTGAGGACCGACCATATCCTTCATTTTTGCCGCCCTAAGGCTATTATAAGACATGTCATTATCTTTACTGTAGGGTCATAGTCACACTAGTTTAGTTTGGAAAATTCTAGTAGTTTGGAAAATTCTAGTTTTCTTTTGTTTAGACTATAAATAATGATTAAGCTGACATTATCATATGCAGTTCTTATTACATTGCCATCTGGAAACTGAAATTTATTAAAATAATATTTTTTCTGATTATAAGGACAAATTATAACATGCCTTTCGGCCAGAAGATAATTTATATTACTCAGAAAACAATATACATGTGAGGTGGAGTCGAACTTAAAAATTAAGGTACACGTCACTATCCTAATAATTATATTTTATTGTTGTTGTTATTGGTTTTATAGGAAAGACAACCCATCATATATTACTATATCATAGACCATCTCATTATTTCTAAATTATTCCAGGGAAATGCTAACCGGTGCCTTCGGGCACTGGTTAAAGAAGGCTTTAATTGCTTCTTTTGGAATGTTTTTATATTAAATAAAATAAAATAAATTAAATCTGCAGATTGACCGAGAGAATCTTTCCCGAAGGAGTAATTAATTTCTTCATTAACCGGTGCCCAAGGGCACCGGTTAGCCAAACCCATTAAATAATATACCTATTGTATTAGTTGTAATTTCAGTTTTCAATGGATTTGTAAACTAAATATAAAATAAAAATGGTAAACAGAGACTAGTTGAAAAATAAAGTTTGATGATATAAATTATAGACGATATATACAACTAGATGTTATACATATAATATAACATATAGTTGTATATTTATAGATAACAAGTTTAAAGCCAGATAACATTTTTTTAAAAAAGCTTTTTATTGTAGTAATTTGTTGTTGATTTTGAATGTTGTTATGGTTAGAATAAAGTGTTGATGTTGAAATTAAGCGTTGAAAACTGGAACTAAATGTTGGAATTAGAACAAAATGGAATGTGTAACTTAACCGAATATCTAATTGTTAAAGATTTGAATAAGTTGATAATTTAAAGGTTGTTATTTAGTTTTTATATGACTGTGTTCAACCGAAGACTTGGATGCAAAGAAGTCTGTTGAGTTTTAAAGGATGAACATATTCGAAGATAAATATATTTGTTACTACTGGAACCGGATGTGCATGTTAATCACCTGCTGGACTAAAGGTGCATGAACATATTTTCGAAGGCTTTTGGGTTTTATTCTAAGTTCACGAGAGGAGCTTGATCACATGTTTGGAAAATTCTGAATTGGATAATCTAGAGTGTGTATTGAAATGAGAAAAATAATACATGTCGCGGGTTTTAGGAAATTGTGACACTATTCCGTAGTTTTTACCCGTGTCAAATTAGCTGATATAATTTTCTTATTTGATCGGGAAAGGAATAACGTTATGATTGCTAATGTGAGCCTGATGTAATATACTTCACATCATTTAGTCTATTTATAGTGAAAGAGAAGATTGAAGTTCACGTGACGATGTAAAATAAAAAGAAGATATCTAGAGAGAAAATTTATTGTTTGTCTGGTTTTATAGAGTCAAGTGAGATTGAAGATAAAAGATTGAGAGAAAATTTAATATCTATAGTTTCTTTCGTAAGCTGAGGGTCATTTGTAACAAAAGATGAGTGGCTGAGTTAAATCTGTTTCGGGAGAGTATTCATGTACCTTATTCTAAATAAAATATGTGTTTGTTGTCCGTAGATATATGATTTATTCACGATACGAACGACGTTAAATCTTTTGTTGTGTGTTTAATTTTTATTTATGCTCATTCTTGTTCACTTTATGTTTATAATGGTAAACAACTGAAGCTTTGTTACTTTTTAGAGTCTCTCGACAGGTGGTCAACAACTATTGTGATATTCAACCTAACAAGTAGTACGATAAGAGTAGATATCTATAACAGTATTTTTATTGGTGATAACCAAAAGTTATAAGAAAGAATTTCGTTTCAAATTTTGAGCATATAGATTTGGATCTCAACAAAAAAATTAAACAGAGCCATAAAAATGAGTTTCATAAAGTTCGAGCTTGACAAATTCATATGAGATCATGACTTTAACCTCTGAAGAATTAAGATTAGAGCGTTACTCGAACAGATGAGAATTTATGATACCATTGATAAAAATGGTGCAAATGGTTGATGTCAAAATATTGTCCAAAGTCCATAGTGCTTTGATATTGAGCTTGCAAGATAAGGTATTTCGAGATGTGTTTGAAAAAATTTAGCCCATGAGAATTTTGAATAAGTTATAATCCATTTACATGAACAACTATTTGGTAAATAGGTTGTATCTTAAGAAGTAACTGTATACATTGACTATGGATGGTAGTAATGAGATTCAAAAACAATTGGATGATTTCAATAGAGTTACTTTTACTTAAATGCGGTTGATATCAAGGTTGACGATGAGGATCGAACGATCACCTTCTTGAGTTCTTTTCTTTAATTGTATGAGCACTTTATTGACATTATTATTATTTATGGCAAAAAGTTCCTCACAATGGTTGAAGTGAATAATTTTTTAAACTTAAAAGATATTCAAATGATAATTCTAAATATTGACTTTGAAGGTTTTGGACTGAACATGAAGGAAATAACTAGATTGAGCGATTTAAACAAGAAGGTTACAAATTCTAGGGTGAAATGTTGGTGAGCCTTATCGGTAGGAACTTTCTCGAGAAGAGGAGGGCATATTGTTATCAAAAGCACAAAGGTAAAAATACTGTAATGGTCTCATATAGCTATGAATACGCTGGTACATTCGTGATTTTTTCTTGTAAGTATGGTAACAGGTGGGTTCTTGATTCTAGAGTGTTATTCCATCTGAATTCCAAAAAACATTGGTCTGAATACCTAAGGGTGTTTAAAGATGGTAAGTTCATATTGGGGAATAAAAAACTTTGTACAGTGAACATAATAGTGAGTATAATATTCAAGTTATCCACCGGAATTGAAATTCTTTGAACAAATGTGAGTTATGTCTCTGAACTTCAACAAAACCTTATGTTTATAGGAATGATAGTCTTAAGGTCATGCGAGACTCACTAGGTGTTATACAAACTAGCTAGACTAATGTTTTTTTTTTAATTCTCAAAGGGTATATAGTGGAAGGTGCGTTTAGCGTTATGAATGATTCTGCCGAAATGCGACTGATTACCTTTGAGGGTTTGCAAAAGCATGTGGAGAATCAGTACATAAAGTACCTAAAGAATTTTAGTACTAATAATGCTTGGAATTTGTGAATGCACTATTCATTATCTATTGTTCCAAACTTGGTATGTTTAGGCGCATAATCTTGATAAGTACTCCAAAACATGGAATAATTGTAAAAATGAACCAAATTCTCCTTAAGAGAGTAATATCTGTGCTACCGACAACTGGATTGAGAAAAATATAGTATGAGGAGTTGTTGGTTGGACTCATCGTCAACAAGAGCTCTTGGACTTTTGGTTATCAGAAAGATGTAAAAAGATCTAGGCTGTTATGTTTGGATCCTATGAGTGATAAAGATTTAATTAGAAAATGGTGGATATTTCATGAAGTTTAAAGGCCACTAATCACAGAGGTATTATGATAACGGATGTTGGAGTCATTGTGAGACTAGATGGAGAATTTGTAAGTATATGATCAAAATGACTAAGGGATGATCTCTGTCGAAGGCTGGAACTTAATGTTGACGATGTAGCGTAGTGTTGAAGATGTAACCAAATATTGAGACTGAAACTAAAAGTTGAATGCTAGAACTAAAGGTTGAAGTGAAAACTAAGTTCTGAAGCTAGAACTAAGTGTTGAAGGCTGGAACTAAGTGTTGAAGCTGTAAAAAAGTGACATGTGCCTCTCAACCGAATACTTAAGGGCCAAATATTTGAGTAAGTTAAGAATTAAAAGGTTGTTGTTGTCGAGTCTTTTTGTGGTTGTTTTTTAGTCAAAGACGCAGGTGCAAAGCATTTTGATGGAACCTAAAGGATAAGCATAGTGGAAGACAAGTGTTGTTACCGTTGGAAACGAAGGTATAAGTTAATAACCAGTTGGATAGAAGGTTCATTAACATGGTGTTGAAGGCTTCCATGTATTCTTTTAAGTTCCTTAGATGAGATTCACCCCTTGTATGGAATATTATGAAGTAGATGAAATATTTATACCATTTATTAAGCAGATGAATATGAAACATGCATTGAATGAAGACAAATAGTACATATCACATGTGTCACGAAATAGTAAAACTACCCGAAAGTTTGTACATGTGTCAGAGTGGCTGTTACCCGACAATCTATACATGTGAGCATGATGTAATACACCTAACCCATTCCAACAAGGTTTGATTCATTCTTTTAGCAAACCTGCTCTGATGAGGAATCTCACTCACGACTCAGTGTCTGATAATGCCAACCTTTACACAATAGCTAGCAAACGTTTTTGTTCACATATTCTAATTCAGTATTAGTCTAAAGCTTTTTCACTTTTCCCATGTGATTCTTTACCAATGTCTTCTAGTTCACAAAAAATAAATCCGTCATCATTGGTATTCAAAAGTATAACCCATACTCTCATGGAATAATCATCTCTTAGTAACATAAACTATCATGCACCACCTATAATATGTTCATGTGCTGAAAACCAAATGTCGAATGAACATAATCAAAAACTTCATTCGTTGTATGGTAATTAGGCATAAATGTTACCCTATTGGTTTTACCCAATACACAGTTTTGTAAAAGCTCAGCTTCTAAATAATGTTACCATCCACCATCCCATATTTTCTTAGTCACCAAGTCCTTTCTCACTTAAATATCCCAACCAACAATGCCATAATTTGGTATAATATTTCTCCACTAGATGCATTCCCTACCACTACATAACCTTCAAGAATGAAAACATTATTACCATATAAGCTTTCATAACAATGAGGGAGCCTTGTAAGACCTTAAGTCTGTCATCTCCACCCTTATAGGTAGACTCTTCCTCATCTAATATCCTAAGTTTAACTTCCGGTACATACCTTATATTGTTAATACTTGTCTCAAATTATATAGATAAATTGAGCCGAAGAGCTTTTATCCCTTTAACATCATGTGATTCGTCATTGATGAGGATGACCCTTCCATCATTAACCATTCTTAGGTATTCTCAAGAATGTCTTCTAAATATGAGCATGATGACAGAATAATATAACTAATATTTTCAAGAATGCCTTTTTTGAGCATGGTTAAAACATTCTTAGGTATTCTTAGGTATTCTCAAGCCTTTTTTTTACGTGAGGAAGAGTCTACATATAGATGGGCATGGTTCGAACGCTCTCATTCTCATAGTACATGCTCTTATCATGAGTAACTTGCATGTAAGAATGGCCTGTTTTTTCTCTAGTCCAATGATCCATATCATTGAGTCCTAAGAGAACCATGATTTCACCATTCTATTCCTTAAATTTACCCCAACGGAAAGAGAACATCAACAATGTTTCTTAACTTGTTATCTAAAATTAAAAAATAAAATACAAAAAAACTAATAAAATATATATAGTTATAACTAAATCAACCTTTTGACGTACATACCAAAGTTTTCAAGTTTCAAGTTTGAACATGCATTCATATGAATCGGGTATTCGTATTCCTTAACAAAGGGATTAGGTACTAATACAGTAAATATTACTTATAAATATCGGTTTTTTAAAGACAACAATATTGGTTCACGACCATAACTAAAAATAATAAAATATTCATATTGACCGATTTGACTATTTCACATCGTATTTGAACGTAAACATTCAACAATAGTCTTGTTTTGCATCAATATGCAGCTTATGAACACAAAAACCTCATATAATAGTCTTCTCACCCTCTGAAACATGTGTACATGTTTTTCATGTGGCCCAACCTACACATACAATCACAGACACCAACATGAGTGTTAAAACCATTTTTATGTAAAGCTTGCTTAGACATAGACCAATTGTATGACATGACTACTTTGTCTTACAGTTCCAGAGAATAAACATATGAAATGTTCATATGCGGTCGATGTTATACAGTACTCCCTCATACTAAAAATAATTATGATTTTTTATTTCACCACACCATCAACATTTGTAGATTCGCTGAATCTAATAAATCTTTTAAAAAACGGAGGGATCGGAAATAAGATAAATATAATTCATACTTATTTGTCACACATGACATTACCATGTACATCCCAGTGACCAATTTCTTAATGGCTGTAGGTCATTACTCATGCATCCTAAAGATCATACACTCTTTTAACACTAACATGCTTCCTAAAAACTCATAAAGAAGGGACAATATAGATGTAATTCCCATAAACACGAAACAACTATATAAATATTAAAATCTACACATGCTAACAACTATATAAAATATTGAATGGTTTGCTACATTAAGAAGTGATTTAGGACACCAAAACCACAAGAAAAAACATATTAAAGGGTTATTGGTGGCATCACGAAAGTGTATATATTGTAATGTTACAACTTATAAATCACCAAGTCATCTTAGCGATAAACCAGCTCGCCATGGAGACCCCATAATTTAAAGAATAAAATGACACATTTTTGTTGTTCTGAATTAAGGTTATATTAAATCCATAAGATCAAATTTATAGTTCTTTAATCATGCATCATGAAAAAAATCAAACTAAATATGAACATACACATACTTATGGTCCGAATCTTAAAGCTTAATATGCCTAATAATAAAATTCTAAAACCTAAAATAAAATAAAATTGAAGAAAACAAATTATTTTTTAGGTTTTAAATGACTATGATATCAATTATAGAATCTAACTGGTGATTCAATAAAAATCATGATACACACGAGTACATGAATATTTTTGAAGTTAAAGAGAATGATTTACTCAATACAAGTGTTTGAAATACCAGAAATCAAATAAAAATAAAAATATTGATACCCTAAATAATTAAGCTAGAGAAAAAATAAATCGTAAAATGAAGATGAAGATTATGAAGTCTTATTTTCCTTGATAGTTATAGATCTGAAATACTTAGTAAATCCGCTTTCATGACTGAAGAGCTTATATATAGCTTCTAAACTTCATATTAGTCCAATTAGATTAATTAAAATAAGTAACCAATGTTCTCATGTTCCTCATGGACCATTACTTCTATTAGACTGATAAAGACTAATAGTTTTAATGTTGAGTAATAAAGGTTTCACTTATAACACATGTTAACCCAACTAGTACATGCATAAAGGGATCCATTATACTTTTGTATTATTTTGTAGTAGGTCCAGTTATTTAATATCAGTAGTAATTATATTTAGAAATCCAGTTATTTAATACTTACTAGTGATTATATTTAGAAATTAGATTGTATTTTAAAATAGCCTGCATAATCTAAGTATTATCAAATATTGGCTAAAAGTAGCACGCAACGTAATCTTATTATCAAATATTGGCTAAAAGTAGCACGCAACGTAATCTTCTTGTATAAATCGATCTACTATATCAATTAGATACATTAATTAGATTTCCAATATTAATTGAATTTTCTATATTAATTGGATATTCAATATTAGTTGGATTTCCTATATTAATTCGATTTTCTATATTAATTTGATATTTTCTATTAATTAAATATTTTTTATTAATTAGAATTTATATTAATTAAATCTTATATTAATTAAATCTTATATTAATTTTGTCTAAAATATTAATTAGATTTCTTATTAATTTGTTCTTCTATATTAATTAGATTTGATATTATTTTTCCTTTCTATTTTAATTAGATTCCTTAATTAATGAATTAGTATTTATAGCCTATAAATAAGAGAAAATATAGCTTTGCAATTTGTAGCGTGATCCAATGTGAGCTGCATATTTCTTCAAATAGATAAACTAGCTATAGGTCTTTTGAGAGATAAGTGAGGTGAGAGATAAACACTAAATATATGGTTGTGAATCACGAGTGATTGAGTCCTTTGTGTTTGAGAGTCTTTCGATAAGTTTGTGTTTGAGAGTCTTTCGATAACCTACTTATTTATAAAAGAAGTGCATGTTTCCCGTAGATGTAGGATTTTTTCACGATATGAACCACGTTAAATCTTATGTCGTATGATTTATTTATTTTTATGTTTTTTCTTGTTAACTTTCTTCTTGAAATAAGGTAAGAGCTGAAGCTCGTATATTAAATGGATATTCAATATTATTAGATTTGATTAGATATCATATATTAATTAGATTTCCTATTAATTTTCTCTTCAATTTTAATTAGATTTCCTATTATTTTTGTCTTCTATATAAATTAGATACCTTAATTAGTTGATTAAGATTTATCACAACTGACCTATGACCTATGTATAACACCGATGTGAGCTACATATTTCTTCAAATAGAGAAACTAGCTCTTGGTATTTTGAATGATAAGTGATGTGAGAGATAAAGACTGAAGAAGGTTATGTGAATCACGTCATATTTTGTTACAAAGAGTGATTCGGTCAATTTTGTTTAAGAGTCTTTCTGTAACCTACGTATTTATAAAAGAAGCGTCCGTTTCTCGTGGATGTAAGATTTTTTCACGATCTTTTGTTGTGCAATTGTTTACTTTATGTTCTCTCTTATTAACTTTGTTCTTCAAATAAGGTAAGATTTGAAGCTTGTATTACCTCATACAAGATAGGTGTTCGTCTAGCGAGTCTTGTTAGGTCTGGTTGAGATCTTATTTCAGATATTGGTAGTTTCTCCTAACATTTACATATCTATCTTTTTTAACTAACAATAAAAATAAAAATATATATAATAAATAGTGATAATTTTTTCTTTTCAAAAGAAAAATTTATAAAAAATAACACAACAACAAAATCATAAATGAAAACAAAAGAATACAACATAGCCAACATTTACGTCTGGGCTATAATCATAATTTTTTTGTCATTGTTATACTATGTTTATCGATTTAGTTATGTTTAATATCAAATTTGATTTTTTTCCTCTTTAATTGGTTATAAATTTTAATATTCTTGACTGGGGTTTTAATGGTTAAATATATTTTAATAAACAATAAACATATACAAATAGAATAATTTTTATCTACATATAATAATAATAATAATAATAATAATATAATCCAAAAACATAGTTATAATATAAAAACACAATTATGATGCATTTGATTAAAAAACACAAAATAAAATTATATTATCTTTTTTTTGGAAAATTTGGTGATAAATGTTTATTCCTAAATTTGGCATTTTTGGAAAAACAAAATGATTGGATTTGTCAAAAGCAAGATAGATTTATTTAAATTGAGAATCGGTTTGATAGGTTAAAATGTCAAAACCGAATTCATAATTCCAAAAAAAATATTTTAAATAATAATAAAATACTGAAAATAACGAGTTTATGGGTAAAAAACACCAGTCATCCTCCACGTTTGCCGATTGTAACAAGTTAGTCCCTGTCATTTGAGGCCGTAATAAAGGGGTCCTTGTCGTTGTATTGAGTAGAACAAAACCATCCTTTTCGAGTCCAATCCAACATTTCTCCCCATTATACCCTTTGACCAGCCACATCAGCTATCCACGTGGACGCTGATATGGCAACAGTAAAAAAAAGTAAAAGCAGTTTTTACTTTAACCCAACCCTTTAACCCTACTTCCAACCCTAAAACCCGACCCGTTAGCCCTAAACCCATCTAAAACCCAGCCTAACTCATCTAAATCATCATCATTTACTACTTTTCTTTTTAATTCGTCTTCCTCCTCTTTCCTCGTTGCTTCCTCTCTCTCATCTTTTCTTCCTCCTCGAACGACATCCACCATTCTAATCGCTTATCTTTCTTCTTTTCCTTCGACTTTTTGCTCGCTACATCATTAGAACAAGCTGGAATCCAATCCATCCCGTATTCTTTAGCCTTTCCCTTCTCAGCTACATTAGTTTCTTGCTTCCACCACCAATCCTTTTTTGAGAGGCTCTTTAACACATTCCTGCGGTTCTTGGAGACACTGGTTTCCCGTTTTTCGCCATCAGTGCTAACATTTTCCGAATTTTCATACAAAACACTCTTTTTTTCAAACTCCGGTGACAAAGAGACAACTGTAGTCTCAGGTGAGGTGATAACATTATCCCCGGTCCTAGGCGATGCAGTGACCAATTGTGCAATATTTGTTGGTGATTGATCTGCGCTCAAGTCCTCACAATCAGTCGCAATTGTCACGCTTTCCACTTCATCAATTGCGGATCCACAATCGTCAGCTGAGATTCCATTAACGACCTCTGATCTAACTTCGTCTCTCTCGATAGACACGACGACCTTAACCTGTCTTTGATCCTCCGATTTCAACCTCGCGAGCCCAAAATCAGCGAGTCACGCGGAGAAAGACTGGTCAAGCAGGATGTTGCTAGGCTTTATATCTCCGTGAATGACTGGGGTTTCCAAGATGTGAAGGTAATCCATCCCTTTCGCGATATCGACGGCGATAGAGAACCGCCGATTCCACTCCATAAGCTCCGGGCACTTCCGGTGAAGCAAGGCGTCTTGCAAATTACCGCTGTCCATGATGTCGTAAACCGACAGCATACGCCGTCGTTTCCGGTCGTATGAGAAGCCAATTACGGAAACAACCAACGGAGAGTCAAGCTTAGAAGCGAAAAAAAGTTCGTTTTGAAACTCGCGCTCTCCTTGTAACGAGCTGGAGTCCATAACCTTAACGGCCACAATTTTTCTCTCGCTATAAGAAGAGGCCGGAAGGTTGCCACGATACACAGAGCCAGAACCACCTTGACCGAGTCGTTGCGAAGGCGAAAACGAAGACGTAGCACGACGGAGCACCGAGTAGGAGAAACGATAAGGCGGTTTGGAGTCGGAAGGAGCCGTACGCTTGCGTGTGATCTTCCGGAAGCAAACTGCGAACGCGAGGAAAAGAGAGAAGGCAGCGGTCACGGCGGCTAGTGGTGGAAGAAGCCGTGTAGTGGGCGGATGGTGGTGGTTATTGACAACGGGAAACTGAATCGACGCCGGAGCGGGTGCTAATAAGTCAAAATTTGATGGCGGCGGCGGCGGTATGTTGCGCGACGGCATGATTTATTGGTGGTAAAGATGTGGACCAAAGTGTAGAAAGCAGTTAAAAGTGTGTGATGATTTGTTGTTGCGCCTGCGTCTGCGTGTATAATATGGAGAAAAGATGAGAGAGAAGAAGCAACGAGGAAAGAGGAGGAAGACGAAATAAAAAGAAAAGTAGTAAATGATGATGATTTAGAAGGGTTGGGCTGGGTTTTAGATGGGTTTAGGGCTAACGGGTCGGGTTTTAGGGTTGGAAGTAGGGTTAAAGGGTTGGGTTAAAGTAAAAACTGCTTTTACTTTTTTTACTGTTGCCACATAGCGTCCTATGTGGATAGCTGATGTGGCAGGTCAAATGGTATAATGGGGAGAAATGTTGGGTTGGACTCGAAAAGGATGGTTTTGTTCTACCCAATACAATGACAAAGACCCTTTTATTACGGCCTCAAAGAACAGAGACTAACTTGTTACAATCGGCAAACGTGGAGGATGACTGGTGTTTTTTACCCCAGTATACACTAAATTATCTTATTAAATATTTGAATCAAATTATCAATACGAAAAACTTCAGTGAAAATAAAACAAAATAAATGAACACCATCGAAACATTTTATATTTAAAATAGGATCCACTTTTCTCCAATTGTAACTATACGGTGTGTACAGAGTCATTCGCACCACACATAGTAATCAAAACCACCACTGCTTCTCGTGGTTGCTAAATATAATATCATGGTTGCTAAAAACTTAGGTTACGGGTGATAGTGTGCTAATTACAACACACACCGTTTGGTTTCAAACTATATTTCCTAAATATGGTCATAGGATTCGGCAAATTTATTAAGTTTTATTAAGTTATTTAAACGGATTTGATCGAAGAAGTAGAAGGTATCCTACCAAGTACAATTCATTATAATAAAAAATATTTTTGGTGTTTTTGATTTTTTCAAAAAAAAAACAAAATAACAAGCTTTTTGAGAAAAAAAAAACCAAAAGATAATTAGTAAAATCATTTTCCTATTGAAATTTGATACAATAATATCTTTAAAATTTTAATAAAACACAAAAAATTAAAACATATATTTTTTATATTAATTTAGTGGTATAATTGTTGCCATCACTTTAAAAATTGTGTAACTTTGCTCCCTAACACCTACCTATTTTAGGTTTTCTAATAAATATTTAAATCCAATAACCCCAATTAATGTGAAATTGGTTTAAAATTAACCATCAAACTACTTTTATTTTTGCATTATAAAATTTAACCAATTTTTTTATTTTATTTTATAATAAAAAGAAGGTTTTATAAATTTAAAAATAAACATTCAACGACTTTAATCTTGAAATAAGTATTAGTTAATAGTTCTCAACCACTTCAATAAATAATAAAAAGTTTGGTAAGCCCCGAGGGTAGCCAAGTTGGTCGAGTAAAGTGTGTTTGTGACCAAAGATCATGAATTCGAGTCCTTTTACATACGTTTTTTCGGCTGAGCCTATCACCTTTGTGTGCTTTACCTTCTGACGTTGATTTGCAGTCTATTGCGTCAAACTGAGGGTTTATCCTACCTGCACTCATTGCTGCGGGTTCCTTCCGAAAAAAATAATAATAAAATATAAAAAAAATAAAAAGTTTGTTAAACTTATTTCAATTATAAGTTATCCATTGATTTTTATAAAAGAAAAATAATACTTCCCTACCAACAAGAGCTATACTTATAACCGTATCAAACAAAAATCCGTCCATTATGAAACCAGCTCAGAAGATGGTGACCGGAAAATGACAACAATCTATATTAAATAACAGTTCCGTTTGTATTAAATTCCGCTCAAGCTATCATATTTAATTTCCACCTAAACCATGTAGACAAAATTTAAAATATAACTAAATTATATATATTTTTAATACCAATCATGAGAATCCACTGTTAAATAGTAATATTTTAATATTTTAAATTTGGTTTTTATGTTCATTATTTTAATACTAATAAATTGTAAGATTGTTATATATAATTTCTTTTTTAAATTATTAATTCATGATAAATTTGGCATGATCGTCGACAAAGACAACCATGCCAATATATAACTAAACCGTCCAAAACTTTTGCAATTAAATAAGGACTAAACTACCCCACTTAATCATAGGAACCTCGTCTGATACATATTTTAGAGAAGGATTAGGTTGTAAAAACTTTTTTTAGTCAACTTCAATTATATTCATGACACTTTAAAATCAAAGTAATTGTTTCAAAGTTAAATGACTTACGTGAATTTTTATTTGTGAAGGTATTCGGTTTTAGAATAGTTTAGACAAAAAAATAGATTTAAATTTATTTATATAAAAGTAGATTAAAATTTGCATAAATATTCGAAATTTTAAAAAATAAAAAAATCAAATGTGTTCCGAAGAGATAGTCGTAAAAATATCATATTTTAATATTTAATATGAACAAATTTTTAAAGAGGATAAATTTTGATAGAGTTTTACTTCTATTTATTAACCAATAAATGTTTTATTGAAATTTTAGTTACAAAGTTGGAACTTGGAATAATTACAAAAAATGTATAATTCAATCCTTAAATAATAGGTTCAATACGTGTTGATTGTACAAGAATGATATAATTATATAGTATTTAATTATATGTTAACTATGATTTTTACATGGCTCCATTGATTAGAAAGAATCAAAATTCAATGTCTTTCAACATTTTCTTCTTTCTCTGAATCTAGCATCTATCAGTCATTTCCTCGATTGCTTCAATCATTTATTTATTATGTCAAACATGTACATGTAATAAAGTTGATAGTGAGGGATAAACCTGCTATATATTTGGTGAGATACACGTATATAGTTGATCTTATCATTATTATTATATCAGTCAATGATCTAGTCTTAAATAGGCACACATCAAAGCTTTTTAGCAACGAGATAGCTCCAAGAGCAGCAAGAGTATTATGTGGAGATGGTTTACAATTTATCTGTTGAATTAGGGTGTGGTTTGCAACCCAATTAGCAACATAGTTTTGTTCACGAAATATGTGAGACATAACCATTGTTGGTGCTATAAGGTTTCTACAACTAATTATCATTTGTTTGAGAAACCACGGTGCTTTACCATAGAAAAAATCTCAAATAACACTAGTGAATCAGTTTCAGTATCAACCAAGATGTAGCCTTTAGATATACAAAGTAAAAGACCATCAAGAATAGCTCTAGCTTCAGCAATTCATGAGGTTTGACATATAATTTATCAATTGATTCTATTAATTCTCCCTTGTTAATTTTTTTTATTATAATGCCACCAGTAGACTCGCTAATAATTAGACAAACTCTATTATAGTTCATTTTAAGCCTCTTGCTCAAAGGGGCTTTCCATGTAACATAAGAGGGTATTTTATTGCTAACTAAATGATGATAACACTGAAGATTGTGAGCTACATTCCTATCACCATGCCAGAATTTTAAATTTAGTAAACTAGAACAATCTAACTTAGATAATATGTATAATATTTTATCTATAATAGATTTTGATGAAGAAATTGTATTATTTAGTTTTTTATTGTCTTTTGCAGTCCAAATATGCACCATACAATTATAGGAAGAAGAATTGTGTTAATATGGATATCTTTGTTTGTGGATGAAAACCAAAAGTTAATAATACTGGTAATAGAAATATGAGTGGATATTAAGATCCCAAATAGAACTACAAAATATTTACATACTTCCCAGGCCTGATTACACTGGACAAACAGATGAGAGATAGATTTAGTATTACAACAATGATGCCACTTTGATGCAAGACTGGATTTTTTCTTTTGAATAATTGTATCAACATAAATTAAACATTTCAAGACTTTCAAAAGAGCAAAAGAACATTTATATGGAGTTATATTATTCTATAGTTTTTTTATTTAGCATTAATGTGTTTTTTCTCTTATTATATTGAAGTATCTTTTAATGAAAATGATCCATCTCAAGAGACATTCCAAATAATTAAGTATTCTATATTTTGGTTGATTATGAATTTAGATATTCTATTTAAATATTTGATGGTAAAACATGGTCCTTGAGTTTATCAAGGTTCCAAGTATTATTGCTCCAATAATTAATGATTCTATCTTGAGGATACCTTAAGTTGTTTTCATTGTTATTTAGAGTTATTAAAGGTTGAGTGTGACACCATTTGTCCAACTATAATTCAATATTTTCTTTACTAATTTTCCAATGAATATGTTTTTCTGCTATTTATTTTATTTGGATTAACTTTTCCATGTATTTGAATCTTTAGGTTTATATTGAGATTAAAGAGGATGAACTGCTAGACAGTAAGTTGAATGAATTAACTTGGCCCAAAGTGATTTTTTGTTTCTGAAGTTTAGCCATAGCTTACAAGAGAAAATATTTGAATATCATTTATTTTTCTCAAATTAAGACCTATTTCTGCAAAAGGTTTAGAAATATTTGACCATTTATACGAGATTATAGATTTGCTATCTTCTTTATAGCCCCAAAGGAACTTGTTGAATAAGATATTTATTATGGTTATAACTGATTTGGGGATTAAACAACTTTGAGCATAATATATTGGATACAAAAGTATAACTGATTGTATAAGAATCTGTCTAACTTCAAATGATGAAGTCTTATTGTTTTATTCTTGGATTTTTGATCTAATATTGGTAACAAGCTCATCAAATAAACAAGTCTAGTTTTTTTGGTAAATTAAAATACGCAGATATTTAAATGGAAAGTGTGAATGATTAAAATCATTAATATTTGTTATAGCATAAATTCTTTGTTACTCATTTGATTAGAAGTAAAAAAGTTTATTTTTAAGTGTTTATTGATTAAGCAGACAAATTTTGATAATGTTTAACAAATTTACAAAGTTTTTTTATATTATTGATGGAGCCATTCATGGAAATTATCATGTCATCAACAAATGCTAGACATGGAATATCCATGTTACTTCTTGAATTATACTTTATTGGAATGTCGGTTTGAAAAATATATTTGATTCCTCTCAATAAATATTCTTCAGCAATAATGAAAACGTTGGATGATAGAGGATCACCATGCCTTATACCATTATTGGATTTAAAACACCATACAGATTGACCATTGATTAATATTGAATAATTAATAGATTCGATGTCTTTCTTGATTAGGTTTATTACTTGGTTACTGAAACCAAAAGCTTTCACTATGTTATACATAAAATAGAATTGCATTTTATCAAATGTTTTTCCATATCTAATTTAAGAATTAATTTGCCACCCTAGTTCTCTTGTTGAAATCATGGACAGGTTCTTGTGTGATTAAATTATTTTAATGAATACCAAGTTGAATAAAAAGTGTTTGGTCACCATCATATATGCTAAATGTATAAGACATCAAATAATATCATTATGGAACAATCTTAGAGAAATCTTCACAATTAAGTATGAATGTTTCCATAATATCCAAATTTTGTTGTTAATGTTGGCCTGACCATTTGTAAAACCAGATTTTTTAATATTTTGTCCCTTTTATCAATTGATATCATTGGTTCTTAAAGAACAATGAAGTCAATCTTGTTTTATTTATTAATGAATTTAATCGTCTTAAGGTTCCTTTGTTTCCCACACCATGAGCATTCCAACTTAAGAGAGGTTATTACTATTTGAATAATGAGTTTGAGGATCTTGAAGATCCTTTGAAATTTGTAGCCTTAGAGGTAATATGACCTTTGATTATTTTTTACCTCGATTTTTAAAAAAAAATTGAAATGTTTTTGTTGTTTTATTTCCTTAATGTCTTCTTGTCATTCTCAAGAGTTGATGGAAGGCTTACTGTTCTTAAGATTTTAGGCGATTCCATGTCTTTTTCAGTTGACTTTATCTCATTATATAATGAGATGACATTGTTGTAGTCAATTTTGTTAAGGGCATATATTATATCTATGTTGTTGTCTTCATCAGAAACTTCTTGTGATGAAGTCAACTCTAACCTATCCTCATTTTTTTAGTGATATTATTGGGCTGAAAATTTTCCATTTTATTTGCGAATTGAATGAAATTTGGTAATGAGGATTTAGATAACAAGTTGTTATCTGTTTGTTGAGATTGGAGACTATTCCTATTTGAGTTTCTTGATTCATTTAAATTTGGTTGCTTATCTTTTTTGATGTCTTGATTGTTTTTAACAATAACAGACTTCACTTTTCAAACCCACATTTCTTTTGAAGGATGTGGGTTCCTTTCATTTTGGACAGGCTTCATCTTTTTTTGCTTTTTAGTTTTCTCTAAATTGTCATTTATGTCGTTTTCCTTGTTACAACAGTTTTCTTTGTGTCCAAGATGATTGCATTTTGGGAAATATACAGGAATATCACCTTAAGTGATATCCTGCCAGAATTTATCATCTTCCCCAAGACTAATCCATAGTTTTTTGGAAAGATTAGTTGATACATCAGCAATGAGCTAAGATTTACAGTAGTTAAAGCTTGCCCGATTACATTTAGGGACCCATATTGTTAAGGGAAATCAAATTACCTCAGAAATCTGTCTGATGGAATCAGGGTTATAAAGATACTCTAGCAGTTTTGGGGAAAACACCCAAATTAAAGTTTGAGGACACTCCAATTTGGGATTGAATTGTGGTGTCCATTTTAGTAGTCTAAAAGAGGTTTGCCATGTATTGTAAACGTTTCTCTTCCACAATCGGTTTAACTTCTCTAAATTTCAAGTTCTATTAACACATGTCTATAATCATAATTTGCTAAACTAAAAGACCTTAAAAGTTTTGAAAAAAAATAGAAACAATTTTTATTTCATCAATATTTTGGCATACCATGCGTGAATTTGACTATTGGTGTATATTTTGATGCATATAGTAAATAAAAATGATCAGATGCTTAGAAAATCACTGCTTTGTAGTTGTCTTTGCTATGGTACAAGACTTTTCCATGGTTTAAGTCTTGAATATTAGGTCCAGCAACCTCCGCATATGATATTGCTTTCGAATTGGTTAAACCCTTTATTTGATGGTCGTTGTTCACAAGAGATCATTCGAATATAGGGTTTGTTATGACTTGTGGAATTTAATAGATGTTTTTTTGATTATTTCGCTTCTTTGTCGTAGGAAATGAAGGAAAATCCATTATGTGTATCTATTTCCTGTGATTGTTGATCTTCATATCTTGTTTTAGGTAGTTTTCTTGAACTCGAATCTTGATGATGAATGATTTTTAGGCTTATTTCTTCTCGATCTAGGTTAGAATCAACCTCGAGATGAGGTCGATCTACCTGATTTTCCGTTGGAGATGCTCAATTTGAAGAAATGAAGCTTTGAGAGTTTGGAATTTCAGAGGGATTTAGGGTCACGAAGTGTTTTCTTGGAGGAAGAGAGAGAGCCATCTTTTTCCACTGTTCAGTTTGATTAGGGTCAGAATTTTACTTCCATTTGTTGTATAAGTTTTTATATACAATAAATTTTGTTTAGAATGTTATATTAACAAAAATAATAATTTAAATAATTATAGTAAATATAAAAGTAAAATTTGTAAAAATAAAAATATAAAATATTGTCGAAATCTTACGGTAAATGTTTTGAACTTTGGTTATATTTTAAATTTTGAATGTCTAAAAGTTTAATTGATAAAATTACTATTTTTAAATAATATATTAAATTTTTTGTTTGTTCTGTAGTTCAATTTGGATATTAAAATATTTTTCGTTTAATATATAATTACTATGGTATCAAGCTTTTTTTAATTTTCTTTTTGTATTATTGGTGTAGTTATTTTTTGAAAGGATACTGTTAAAATATATCTACTAAGATGGATTGTAATATGTTGAGTTATACATTGAACCAAATTTGGTTTATTTGAAAGATTGAATTGAATATTACTACTTATTCGTCTATGGAAATAAATAATGAAATGTCATCGGTAACTTTACATAAAGATGGATTGTAATTATAAAATATACATACTACATATAAAATAAACAAATATCTTAATATAAAATCATCAATCAATCATACATAATCTGAAACAAAAAAAGGATTCATATTTCACGAAATAAGAAAATTTACTATTTTCTTTTTACCTGTAATTCAAATCTTATGTAAATAGATTTTTGTATTGATTGCTTCAATACACTAAGAGAAAATCCAATATTTGTTGGGATAGTAAGAGAAAATCTAATGTTGTTGACATTAGGAAGAGTTAAAATAAGAAAAATGATAAAACCTTTGATAACTATTTTCGTTTCAAAATCTTGGATCGTTTCATCAATGCGACATTTTTCTCAATACATTCATTTACATAAAATTAGGTTTGAACTCAAATGGAATCAATAATTTTCCAATTATTGCTAGATATGAATGAATTTAAGATCGTATTTCAAACAATATCTCTAATATTTGTGAGAAATGTTTTCACTATTTTTTTCGAGTAATTGAAAAAAACTCCATTTAAAATTTATATTTTTGGTTCCCAATACCTTAGAATTTTTTTAGCCTAGGAATCTGTTATTAAATTACTAAATAATTATCACAAAATGGCTCAAGCACAGAACATATATGAAGGAAAGACTTAAATGAACACAGGATTTAACGTGGTTCAACAATTGTCTACGTCCACGGGTGCCGCTAGAGAAAAGAGTTTCACTGTGATAGAAAATGTTACAGATTTCAGATTGTGTTTTGTGCAGTCCTAATAGTCTATTTATAGGGACTTAATAAACTTACTAGACAGTGGGCCTAATGAGCTCATAGACTCTTTTAGGAAAACCATCCATTGTATTACAGCTTGTCAATGACACAAAACTGTACCGCCGAGCACGGTACACTGTCAATGCACTATTCGACTCATTCATAACAAAACTCTACCGCGGAGCACGGTACACTGTCAAGGAACTATTCGACTCATTCATAACAAATCTCCCCCTTGAGGCGAATATCCTTTCTTCACTATCAACAAAGAAACTTCTCTTCTTCTGACTCACCAAATGCCCCTAAGGCATTCACTCTATACAGCGAACACCAATCTAGTTTAGGCACTCCCTAAACTTTCGAACTGATACTGCCTTGGTTATTATATCTGCTGGATTATCGTGTGTAGACACTTTATCCACATCAAAAATTCCCTTTGATATTATATCATGAATAAAATGATACCTGACATCTATGTGCTTTGTACGCTCATGGTACATCTGGTTCCCTATAAGGTGTATGGCGCTTTGATTGTCACAAAAAACTTTTGTAGTAGTCCTATACAAGCCCAAATCTGCCACCAAACCTTGCAACCATATTGCCTCTTTAACTGCTTCTGTTACCAACATGTACTCTGCCTCTGTTGTAGACAAAGCTACAGTAGCTTGCAACTGTGCTTTCCAACTGATCGCACTCCCAGCTAGAGTAAATACATATCATGTCAAAGATCTTCTTTTATCCATTCAACGATTCTGCAACATCATTGAGCGATTCACCAATATCGGTCTTGTTAAAAGTTAAGCCAACATTCACAGTATTCTTAAGATACTGAAGTATCCATTTCACTGCCTGCCAGTGTTCTTTCCCAGGACATCCCATGTACATGCTAACTACACTAACCGCATGTGAAATATCAGGACGTGTGTATACCATAGAACACATGATACTACCAACTGCACTTGCATATGGAACCTTCTAAATTTGTTCCAACTCAGCATCGTCATTGGCTGCTCCTACTGCAGACAACTTGAAATGAGTAGCAAATGGAATGCTAACTGCTTTAGCATCAAACATGTTGAATCGTTGTAACACTTTCTCTATATAGCTTCGTTGAGACAAGTGTAATGATCCTAAATTTTTGTTCCTGATAATCTCCATACCAAGAATTTTCTTTGCTCTACCCAGATCCTTCATCTCAAACTCGACACTAAGCTGCTTCTTTAACTGCACAATGTGTGACATACTGCAAGCAGAAATAAGCATATCATCCATGTACAACAACAAGTAAACATAAGAATCATCTGACATCTTTTGATGATACACACAACTATCATATGGACCCCTCGTGAACTCTTTTGACACCATGAATGTATCAAAACGTTTGTACCATTGCTTAGGTGACTGTTTCAAACCATACAATGACTTTTTCAGCAGACAAACTTTGTCCTCCATATTAGGTTCGATAAATCTCTCTGGTTGTCTCATGTAAATTTGCTCATCAAATTCACCATGTAGATCACAATCTTCACATCCAACTACTCAAGCTCTAAATCTTGCAAAACTACTATGGCTAACAAAAATCGAATCGAACTATGCTTCACCACTGGAGAAAACACCTCATTGAAGTCGATTCCTTCCATTTGAGTAAAACCATTAGCGACCAATCTTGCTTTGAATCGAGATGCCTCAACCCCTGGATTACCTTCTTTTTTCTTAAACACCCATTTACTGCCTACTATCTTCTGTCCTTTAGGCAAGTCAACAAGCTTCCATGTTTGATTCTTACGAAGAGATTCAATCTCTTCCCCCATAGCACCAATCCATCGATCTGCCTCTGAACTCGCTATAACTTCTCTGTAGCTACTAGGTTCCTGCATCTTAACTTCTTCTGCAACTGACAGAGCATATGCAACTAGATTCGCATACCTTTTTGGAAGTCTAATACATCTTCTTTCTATGCCCGATGCTATGCTATAAGGTTGTGGTTCTGGTTCAGGCGCATCATCGTTACCATCATCCGATGCTGACGCTTCACCTCCTGATTCTGGATCCACCTCAGAACCACGTGAATTATTGGACCTGCTAGGAACTGATTCCACTTCAAGCTCCACCTATTTACTCACAACCAATCCTGATTCGAACATTTCTCATACTTCCTTCTGACTGTCTATCGAAGAAAACTCATTAAAAGTAACATCCCTACTGATGAGAAAACCTGGAGACTTTGGAGAGGTACACCATAACCGATACCCCATCACTCCAGTAGCATATCCTAGAAATATGCACCTCTTTACCCTCGGCTCAAGCTTACCATCTCTCACATGAGCATACGCAGGACAACCGAACACCCTCAAATATTTTTAATCAGCCGACGATCCAGACCAAATCTCAAAATGAGTTTTACAATCAATAGCCGTTGATAGAGACCAATTCACCAAGTAACACGCTGTATTAATAGCTTCAGCCCAAAAATCCTTTCCCACACCGGAATGCGAGAGCATACTTCGTGCCTTGCCACAAAGCGTTTTGTTCATTTTTTCCGCGACTCTATTCTGTTGTGGTGTTCTAGAACAAGTGCGATGGCACATTATTCCCTCAGCTTCGCAGAACTCTTTGAACTCACGATTGCAATATTCTAACCCATTATATGTCCTAAGACGTTTGATTTTTCTTCATGTTTGCTTCTCAATCATCTTCTTCCATTTGACAAAGGTTGAATATGCCTCATCTTTCATTTTCAGAAAGTAAACCCACACCATCCTTGAATAATCATCAATCAAACTCATGTAGTATTTGGCTCCGCTCTTAGATGTAATTCTGTTTGGACCCCAAAGATCTGAGTGAATGTAGTCCACTGTCCATTTAGTGTTTCTTACAGTCGATTTGCTGAATTTGACTCTAGTTTGTTTATCAAACACACAGTGCTCACAAAATCCCAATGATTCTGCTTTATACCCTTTCAACAAATCTCTCTTTCCCAAAATAGCTAATCCTCTGTCACTCATGTGACCAAGACGCTAATGCCACAACTTATTTTGATCCTGCCTACTTTGGCTATTACTCCCTGATGATGCTACTGCAGCATCGACCATAACAACACTCCCCTGAAGAATGTAAAGACCCTTCTGTAAACTGCCTTTCATGCATACCATTGAGCCTTTTGTCACTTTGATTACACCGTCTTCTGCACGGTACTTGTAACCCCGAGAGTCTAGAGTCCCAAGAGAAATCAGGTTTCTCTTTAACCCAGGAACATGTCAGTAAGTCAAGATTCTAATAACCCCGTCAAACATTCTGATTCTGACGTTACCAATACCACCAACAGTCAATGAATGATTGTTCCATAAATAGACAGTTCCATGCATTGGCTTGTAAGTATCAAACCACTGCTTGAACTGACACATGTGATATGTAGCACCAGTATCGAGTACCCAAGAGTTTTGCCCAAAGTCTGAACTCACGGAAAATACATCTCCTCTACCACTGGTTTCACTATCGTCGGAATCGTTCACACCTTCAACAATATTTGCTGCATTTTCCTTTTAATTTCCCTTCTTACCATTCAGTTTCAGACAATATCTCCTATAATGACCCTGCTCACCGCATTCATAACAGTTTGAGTGCTTTACCCTTGACTTGGACCTCCGGTTCTTCCTTCTTAAAGAACTCGCTTTGCTTCTAGATTTTCCCCTAGTCATAAGACCTTCCCCTTCAGCTTGATTGTCTAGCTGCAACTGTCTCATCTCATTTGATTCAGTGCCCCTTTGACATCTTCTAGCGATAACTTATCCTTACCATACATAATGGTATCTACAAAGTTTTCATAGAGAGCTGGTAACGATCCCAATACAAACAAAGCTTGATCATCATCCTCAATATTGATATCTATGTTCTCCAACTCCATTATAATTGATTTAAAATTATCTAAGTGCTCTGTTATGGACATACCTTCTTTCAATCTGAAATCATACAAACGCTTCTTCAAGTATAATCAATTTACTACTGATTTCTCTGAGTAAAGATCTCATAGCTTTTTTCATGCGCAAGAAGCAGTCTTCTCACCACTAATCTCGCGAAGCACATTGTCTTTCACACTCATTAAAATCCAGCACAAAGCCTTTTCTTGAAGATTTTGTTTCTCCTCTTCTTTCATCTCTCTTGGTAATTTATTCTCCACAGTCTTCCACAGCCCTTGCAGTACCAATGAAGATTTCAGTTTAATCTTCCACAACTCAAAGCTAGATCCCCCATCAATTTTTTTAATCATGTATTTTGTTGCTGTAGAGGCCATTGTGAAACCCTAATTACAAAAGCCATAATTTCACCACGTGTCTCTAATACCAATTTTGTTATTAAATTACTATGCAATTATTATAAAATGGCTCAAGCACAGAACATATATGAAGGAAAGACTTAAATGAACACAGGATTTAACGTGGTTCGAAAATTTTCTACGTCCACGGGCCCGCCAGAGAAAAGAGTTTCACTACAATAGAAAAGGTTACAAATTTCAGATTGTGTTTTGTGCAGTCCTAGTAGTCTATTTATAGGGAATTAATAGACTTACTAGACAGTGAGCCTAATGGGATGATAGACTATTTTAGGAAAACCATCCATTGTATTACGGCTTGTCAATGATATAAAACTGTACCGCCGAGCACGGTACACTGTCAAGGCACTATTCGACTCATTCATAACAGAATCATATGAGGTTGATGTGGTTACTAAAAAAATTCAATGTTATTTTCAATATCTTTTTCCCTTTTGTTATAATATGGTAAGTTTTAATTTAACTAATAAAAAATGAATCACATAATTATATATTCATATATTATAGCATAATAAGTTACTCCATATTTAATAATTTACAAAAATTTAGATTTTTTGTGCAATCGACAAAATCGCATTTTAATTTTTTTTAGTCTAATATCAATATGTTTAGATTTATACATACTTTTATGATGAAACAAGATAACTTCACACTTTAAATTAACCAACTTTTGATTTTCTTTATTGTCCATAACTCGTACATTATTTCAGAATTCTTAATGTAAAAAATATTTATTATATGACTACAATCGATCAAGTTCCAAAACCACCAAAACAATGTCTTTGGAACCAATATTTGGAGGGGTATGCATATAAAAAAACTTAACATTTCAAACAAAAGAGATAAGTTTATAAATATATACGAGGCTCACAACCATATCACATGTTTAATTAAATATTACACATTTAAACATTTCATCACATGAGTAATATTTTCCACAAATATACTAAATTTAAACAAAATTCGGATGTTATTCACACACCACTCGGATACCAAATTTACATAAGAGATCACCTGAAACAATGTTAATTTTATAAATATAATCATGTATCAACTATTAAATGTGACTTTGATATTTCTATATCATGAGACTTCAGACTTGTCCACATTGGCAATTTTATTTTTTGTTTGTTACTAATTTTTGCAATTATTTTAAATATTTTTATTTTGTCATAAAAATATATCAACTAAAGGAGTTATATCATACTATCGATCCCAAATTTCTATTATAAAATTTCAGATCTTAATATAATTGTTTTGTTTATTGCATATCATATTTTTTTAAATATCGATATTTAGCATAATGCTTGCATTTACCACAAACATATAAACCTTTTTTTCTCGATTTATTATTATTATTTTTTATATTGAAAAACTTTCCATAATTTTTTTATTATATATTTTTAGGTTTAATCACATGTATATAATTTTTTATTTTAATTTTTTTCATCCGTTTGATCTCATATATACAATTTTCATAAATACAAAGGTATTGACTATCACTAGACACAACATTATGTCGGTTAAAAGTGATAAGACTATATACAGCTAAGACGTTATTACCCTTATTTAAGAAAAGTAAAGATTCATATTAGCAAGCTATAAGCATAATCTAAATCTGTTATTAAAGTGTCATCTAGATAAGAGGTGTCATCTAGATAAGAGGTTCTTAATAGTAGATGATAAGATAGTGTGAACAAAGTCTATCGTCAAGGCATTCGTTAATTATGTCATTAATGCGTCAACTTAGATAAATGTCCAGAATAGCACATGAAAAGAGAGAATTAGTAAAATAACTAAGTAATAACATCAACAAAAAGAAGAAGCGGTGACATAAGATGGAAGCACCGATAAAATATATGATGTTAGGCAGCTAATGCTCCAAGTAAATAATGTACAACAAGATGACGGCAGAAATATAATGGAAGACACGTAAACATGAAAAGTAGAGAATATACCAGAAGATAGCTAAATGTGGTAGAAGATAAATTATACGAGTGTCGATCAGAATTGGTGAGCTTAACTCTTTTTTATATGCCTCGTATCCACTCTTTACCTCGTTATTAACCCATTATGAGAAACATATTATTCGTGACCTTAGGTTTGCCAACAATCTCAAAGTTTCTGACACATTTTTTATGGTCGCTGGAACTAGCCAACCCAAATAAAATCTGATAATGATAAAAATCACACAACCTCTTGGAAATTAATAAATTATTCTCCTACACTCTACTTCAAGTATCAATTAACAATTTCCATTTTTTTATATAAAAAACAGAAACATAATAGAGGATGGGGAGTAGTTTACCAAGTCCTACAATACTAACTTTTATTATAAAAAAAAACTTACTTTTTAAATATTTGATAATAAATGCAATTTATTTAAAATTATAAATGTATAAAAAATGTCCGGATGCAGTTTTAATATTATAAATTTTGGTATATCCCTATTAATTTACAAAATCAAAAGCCAGTTGAATTAGTTTTAAGATCTATAGACTTCTACGTGTCAACGTTATCCAACGCATCTCATTCAGCTCAGATGGGTCTCATCCACAGCAGAAAATCTTTTCGAAAAACATATGATTTTAATTTCCATGCATAAAATAATAATAAAAGGAACAATATTTTAATATCCATGCTTCTAAGACAAAACCGGCCAGATCCGACGAATACTACTTACCGAATCCGTACACGTGTCAATCATGCAGTGTCACCATGAATTCATTAATACTCGGCTGGAATTTATAGCTTCCTTTTTTTAGTAATAGAATTTATAGCTTTTACTACATACCCTAAGAAGTATAGTGAGATCTTAATCACATGCTGGAAGGATTTTAGCAATTAGAGCGGTTTTATCGTACTTTACTAGGTGTAAAATTTGATATTGGATCATAAATCACGATTCGGCATATTAATATTGATATACTTGAAGCACGGTTTGGTAATAGTATGAGATATAAATGGATATATCGTTTTGCGGAAGCTTTTTTTCTTGAAATAACCTGAAATTTTATTAGAAAAGGACATAAGTGAAAGAAGACTAAAGTATAGGTACAATATTAATGTGATTAATTACATTTTCAAATTAATTTGAAATGGCGCTAAATTTTTATTCTAAAATCTTTTCTTTAATTTACTCGGCTAAGTATTTTTTGTCTATTCCAAATGAATCATGGTCCTTCTCGGGTTGCTAGAAAATTTATCCAGATTTAATCTTAATGTCACAATGAAATGAGAGAAAACCGTCGAAGTTGGGAGAACAGAAATTTGGACAGAGAAAACTCGAATCTGATTTTCGCAAATACTAAGAAATGGATAAGCCCTTAGTGAACTCTAGCAATGGAGAAGACTGCTCAGTGAAGTCGCAAAGTTGCATCAGTTGAAGGGAATTCAGAGTAATTAGCTCGAAGTAGTTGTAGACCCTCCAAACCTGCAAAAACAGAACAATATAGGCTTTCGTCAAGCTAAGCTTGTTTCCCAGAGTTAGAATCAAGCATTCTAGAGTCAAATATTTTAATAAACCGAGAATTCAAAGGTTGTTGTTGTTTTATGTTACTGGATATTTAACCGAAAACTTAAATGTCGAAACGTTTGGTGGAATCTAAATATAAGTTTAGTTGAAAACAAGCGTTTATATTACTAGTGTATACGAAAGGTGAATTAATATTGTATATTAATGCTTTTAAGTATATCTAAATGATTTATGAAGAAACTGTTTCACTAATATCTTGAAAATTTTGAAATTGATGAATTACTCGTAACATTTGATCATCTAGTCGTTGATCTGGAGCGTGCTTGAAGATGGAGTATGATAGTATAAGGTACATTGTTAGTGTTGGTGGTGCCACCACTTGTGCCACTGCACGGTCGTATAAATGTTAGAGTTGCATCTTCATTTACGTTCGATTTCTCTAGAAAACAAGGCCGTATGGGTTTACTCACTCATCATTGAGTCTATTTACAGTGGAGAAGATGTGTGAAGTCACTATTGAGCGAGAGCATTTTCTAGAAAGATAAACTAAAAGGTTGTTTGATTTTAGAGAGCTAACAAGGTATAAGAGAAAAACTGGGATCCATAGTGTCTTATGTAGGCGGGATGAGCTTTGTAACAGAAGAATAATACTTAATTGTATTTACGAGAGTCTCTTTGTAACTTTGCCCTATATAAAATCTGTGTTCGTTGCCTGTGAATGTAGAATTTCTTCACAATCAGAACCACATTAAATGTGCTTTATGCGATTAGGTTTTACACTTATATACACACAGAAAAGATGAAGATCATTTTGGATCTTGAGGTTAAAGATTTGGATATCACCAATAAGCCAAATAAAATCACCAAGATTGGTATATAAAGTTCGATCTTGGTAAAATCAAGGAAGATAAATGATTTTTACCTATTGAAAATCAAGACTCATACTTTTCTTGTAAATAAAATATTATATGTTTCCATTGATGAGAATGTGAAAGAACAGGTTGATTTCGATATGTTATCCAATACCTATAATACTTCGATCTTAAGTTTAAGGGACGATGTGCTTCAAGGGTTTATGACGATCCGACTATATTAGGGATAGTTGATCTACTAGAAGCCATTTACATGAAGAAATCCCTAAAAATAGATTGTATTTTAAGAAACATTTGTATATGCTGACAATAAATAAAAACTAAGAAATCTGAAGAAATTTTAGATGATTTCAATAGAATCGTTCTTGATTTGAATGCAATTAGAGTCAAGGTAGAATATGATGATCAATCAATAATACTCATGATTTTCACGCATAAGGTGTATGAGCAAGTTGTTGACACCATGATCTATGATGACAAATTCCATTACGGTAACAAAAGTGAGGAGTTGTAGTTGGAGCGAGAGAATCTTATAGAAAGATAAGCCAAAAGCTTATTTGACTTTAGACAGAGAACAAGTTGGAGGAGTAACATTGAGATCCATAGTGTCTTAGTACGCCGAATGAGCTTTGTAACATAATAAAATTGGTTGTGTTAGTTGTGTTAGAGTAATTTTATTGTAACCAACCTGTATATAATATCTGTGTATGTTGCCCGTGGATATAAGATTCCTCACAATCACAACCACTTTAAATCGATATTGTGTGATTACTTTTACATTTTTGTCTTTATGCATACTTTGTGTTGAAAGGTTCATAAAGTCGTTGTTTTACTTATTTCTTGCCACACTTGCAATGAGTGAATCATCTATAAGCCTAAAGCTAAAAAATAATGTTGAATCATATAGCTTAAGTCATTATGGTCTCGGGTAACGCCATAAGACCCAAAATTATGATTACCAATAAAGTTTAACAAGTGGTGTGGTGAGTGTGGATAATATGCAACAATATTATTTTATAGTTTATATACACAAAGAAAATATGAAGATCATTTTAGATCTTGAGGTTACTGATTTGAATCTCACTAGAAAACCAAAAAAAGTCACCAAAATGAGTTCTATGAAGTTCGATCTTGAAGAAAGCAACAAATATAATGATTTTCACCTATAGAGAATCAAGATACAAATTTTCCTTGTATATAAAAGGTTGTGTATTTCCATTGATGAGAATGTCAAAAAACCATTTGATATCAATGTATTGCCCAACGTCCATAATGCCATGATCTTGAGTTTGGGGGGACGAGATGCTTCAAAAGGTTTTTAAATATCCAAAGACAATAAGGATATGGGTGGCTGGAAGCCATTTGCATGAACGAATCCCTAGCGAACAATCTATATCTCAAGAAACATTTATATACACTGAAAAATGAATAATAACAAATAGATCCAAATACACTTAGATGATTTCAATGTAATCATTCTTGATTTTATGAAGTTCCAAACATGGTAAAAGATTCAGATCATTTAATAATATTCTTGAGTTTATGTCGAAGTTGTATCAGAAATTTGTTGACACCATCATCAACGATAAAAATTCCCTTACGATGGCCAAAGTGAAGAGTGCTTTGAACTCAAATGATATTTATTAAAATACAATTCTTAACAGTAACTACGAAGAGCTCGAACTGAGTATGAATTATGGGCATAAAATACGAGATTCAATAAAGAAGAAATGACACAATCGGTCCAGTTCAATGATATTTATGAGTGGTTCTAAAGTGAGATGTCGGTTATGCAAGAAGTAAGTTCATATCAGTAGGAAATGCCTATATAGATGAAAATATGATAGTTATCTAAAGCAGGATGTCCGAGATGCTATAGTGATCTCGGATGACTACAAATTTAATTATCCTTTAATGACTTCTACTTACAACTAAATTAACAAATGAATCTTATATTTGAGAGCTTAATTCTACATAAATTTTAACAAACATTGGTTTTTAAAGCTGAGATTTTTCCAATCATTGCGAGGTCATACTCGAGAATGATGAACCTTGTATTTAAAAAAGGATGATAAATATTTGTCTTAAGTTGTTTGCAAGATTTGGGAGTAATAGCAAACATGAGGTATGTTCTCGTTGTTAAACAAAACCTTATTTATACTGACATGTTATATGATGAAGGGTTTATATATAAGGATGAAGATGACAAACTTAATGTTTGCAAGGCTCATTATCTGTTATCAAATCTTATTTGAATAATGATGTATTAGTTTTTGAAGGGTCTGTCGCGACCAAGTGAGTGTCTACTAAGAGAGATTCAAACAAGTTCTGGCATCTAGAGTTAGGGCATGTGAGTGATAAAGATTTATTGAGCTTAGTAAATAAGGGTTGTTGAATGGTAACATAGTTTAAAAGTTGAACGTTTGTAAAAGTTGTGTGCTATGTAAAAGCAAAAATGTTAAGTTCATGCCTATCAATTATACAACAATTGATGTGATTGAATATTTTCATTTGAATCTTTAGGTTCCGACAAGGCAACCCACCATGGGTGGTGCAAGATATCTTATACATTTGATTTATGACTATTCATAAAGTTATGGGTTATACTTTTGAAAAGACCAAAGATGAAGCATTTGATGTGTTTAGGAATTAGGACATGCTTGTGGGGAATGAGACTGTAAATATGTTGAATAAGTTGAGAAATGATAATATCTTGATATATATGAATGAGACATATACGAACTATTATTTTAAAAGTTGGAATTACTATACACTAAACCGTGAAAGGAACTTCACATCAGAATGGTTATGCTAACATGATAAACTAAACCCTGCTGAAAAAGATAAGGTGTATGCTTCCGACAATTGGAATGAGCCAAAATATATAGGGATAAGTTCTAAACACAATTGTATATATCATCAACATGAGTCAATTTAATATATTGAAGTTTAAATTTCCATAAAAATTATGGTATGGAAAGAAAGATGTACTGGAACATTTGAAAGTGTTTGGATGTGATGCTTACGAACATGTGAAACACGATTAGCTTCACCAAATAATACTCTAATGTTTGTTACTCAGATATCCGGAAAGAGTAGAATAGTATAGGTTTTGGTGCATATAACCTAAAAGTTAGAAAGCTTGGATTAGTCGATACGTAATATTCATTGGGAAGGTGATGCTATTGGTTAAAGTAGTGAAGATCAACCATAATATTTCCTAGAAAATATGTTAAGTTGATGATGGTTTTGAGTAAAAAGAGTAAAACTGAGGATATTTATGGCGAAGATGATTTCAAACTTGGTACTGATACGACTCATGTAGAATAAGTTCACCCATTATATTAGAATGCAGATGGCATGAATTTTGATGCTTTAGAGCCTTTAAATGTTTAAAATGATGAGAAACATGATAATCTTAGTAGGTATTAATTGGTGAAGAATATAGTGAGGAAACCTAGAAAGCCTACACATAAGTACAAATTTGATGCTATAATAGGTTATGATTTTTTTATTGAAATTTGGGGATATGATATTAAACCCGAGAGCTATTACGATGCTACGAATAGTAAGGATAATCCAAAATTGTTAAAGGCCATGAGAGAAGAACTTGATCTCTCAAGAAGATGGGCACTTGGATTCTTGTGAAGCATTCGAACCTTCAGAAGCTTGTTAGGATTAAATGTATATTCAAAAAGAAGGAGTTTATAAAGTTGGGTTATCTAGATACAAAGCTAGGATAAAGGCAAAGATATTCACACCAAAGAATAGTGTTGATTTCAATAAAATATTCTCATTGGTTGTGAAACAAACCTTTATAAGGGTTATGTTGTTAGTTTTTGCTAGATTTTATATTGATCTAGATTAAATGGATGTATATTTTATTGTTATATTGAGTAGCTTCAATATTTTGAAGAAGGGAATGAAGGGGATGCGTGTTTGTTGAAAAGACCTATATTGGGCTGAAACAAACACTGATGCAGTGGAATAAAATATTTGATTCTTTTATGAGATCCATGAAGTATGTGAAAAACTGTTATGACAAATGTGTTTATTGTAATTGGTAAATACACATGGATGTGAAAATGATATTGTTCATGTATGCATATGCCATATTGAGAATTGTGAAGGACAAAAAGAAAATTAAAATGGAGAAGACTCAACTGAAAGAAGAGTTTGGGATAAAGAATATGAGAGAGACTAAAAAGATTATTGGTATAAAGACCAAGAAGAAACAATAAAGAGGGAATTTTTTTCTTATCTCAGTATTAATGCATATAAAAGGCTCTCAAGAAGTTTTATAGGTAAAAAAACAAAGAAGTTGGAACTCCTACTAGTGCCAATATAAATTTTAGTACCATTCAATCTCCAATCTAAGCAACATATAAGAATTTCATGCACGAGATACCTTATGCTAATATTATTGGAAGCCTTTGGTACACAATGTTATGCACAAGACCTGATATTGCATACTTTATTAGTATTTTGAGCATATTTATGTCTAATACAAGGAAACCTCACTAGTAAGCCCTCAAATGCATCATGAGATACTTTAAGGGTTCGACTGAAGTTGTTTTGTGTTATAATCAAAAGTACAAAGCTGATAAGATGCTAACGGGGTCTGTTGACTCTGATTATGCAGGCTACCAATCAAATTTACATTATTTTCTTACTATTCTTAGAGGAATGTTTAGTTGGAAATCATGTCTTCACGGGTTCATTGTCTTGTCATATACGCAAGTCGAATACATAGTTGCTACTGAAGCAATAAAGGAAACCACAGAGCTGGAAATATTGTTGAGTGCTATCATTGGTATAGAACAATATGTGGATTTGTTATATGATAATACCATTCCTTCTTATTAGTGAGGAATCTAAAGTTCCATGGGAAAACTAAGCACGTAAATATCAAGCCACACTTTATATAATTACGGTGGAGAAAGAGCAAGTGAGGGTGAAAACAATTACAAGTTCTGAATATCCTTTGTATTCTATGACCAAGTTATTACCGATTTAAATGTTAATGACCTATATGAGGTTTGTGCAAGTCTTAGAGGCATGTATACTGGATGTCTTTAAAGGGTATTTGGAACATTGAGGAAATGGATAATATAGTCAGCATAAGCCTAGGTGAAGAATAGTATGCTGAAAGTGACTGTTGTAGCTTAGTCAAACACTTAAACGAAAACAAACTGAGTAAACCAAAAGTTTATGGCTTATTGTTGTTGACTTTCTATGTGGTTGGATGCTCAGTCGAAGATTTGTACATAAATATCTGCTGGAATCTGACGAAGACAAGAATTTATGTTACTACTAGATCTGAAAGGTGCATGAACATTGTAGTCAAAGTGATGCAGCAAAATTTTGGAAAAGAAACAACTTTAGATAAACCCTAATATAAGGGTAATATGTGAACTCGCAAGTTCAACAACACAAATTGTTTAATTTTAATTTGAAAAAACAATTGTTTAAAACTTAGTTCATATGAGGTTTTATATAGTATATGCTCACAACTCTAATTAGAATACAATGAAACAAAGTAAATATCTTAAAATATAATAGAATCAAATCTTCATACAATTAGATTTGATTTGAACAATGAAACATGTTTTTAAAACTAATAAAACAGACTGAAACAAGTTTTTGGATCCATAAATGTTAGAGTTTCAGGCCTAAACTTTATTATTGTGTCATGTTTCCGACCATTATTGGGGTCATTGATACACTCGATTTGAGTATCGGCGACACCCAACTTTGATACTCGAGTCATCAATAAAGCTCATTTATGTCTGTCTAAAATAAATACATAGTTATGAGTCGTCCCACTTACATCATCCTCTCCCGGTTGAGAAGAATTTGGCCCTGAATTCTCAATCTCATTGTCACGACCCAACTCTTCAACTATTTTACCCGCAAGAAGCTCCATAGCCTATGACGGTTTATAACCTAATACACCAATTTCTAAGTGTAGGATTGTGGAAAATACTCATATTTCTTCTTTAAACATTTTATTGAATAGTTTTTGTGAATAATCAATTAACCTCATTTCAGCATATACACGAAGAATGCAGTTCAAAAAGTAACCATACTAAGTGCTAACGCATAGTGACAATTTACTCAATTTACCGATTTCTGAAAACACAAACACAAATCCTCATGAATCCATATCGGTTGTACGTTAAATCTATTATTTCCCAACTAATCAAGTTTATTTCATGCATATTGTCGAACATTGTACGTGCATCGTCAAAAACTTGAAAGTTCGAGTACACGTTTAATAGGATATTGTTAATAATGTATTAGTTTTAAAACCCTGACATTGTAGTTTCTCGTATTTTTTTTTCTAGACTAACAACAACCATTAACAAGATATCACTACAAATCACTATAATAAATTTGTTAATAAAATTATTTTCACTTGTATCAAAAGGTAGATCACGAATCACATCGGTAGCAAAAGTAGTATCTTTGTCTTCTAATGCAAGACATCTGATAACGAGATCGTTGCTTGTTTAAACCTTGAATAAGTTCCTGGTTGACAAGGCTTAGTACATTAAATGAAAAAGTTTCACGACATGTCTGGTTGACAATTGATCTATTCGTGTGATACTCACGACCACAAGCTCTCTCTCTTTCGTAGCCTCAGATTTATTTTTCACCATAAAATAATAATCATCGTAGTCATCATATACTGGTTCGTTAAATACGCCATTAATTGGACGCATGATTGATCAAGTACCCACGTAACAGGATATCAGGCTCTGATACCAAACTAATGCAACATAATTTAGAAAATAAAGAGCAATAGATAAATCCTAATTCATGTGTGATATGAACTCATAAGTCAACAACATATAGTTTTCAATTGTAATTCAACAAAAAACAAATGTCTAAAACTTAGGGCACATGAGGATTTACATAGTAGTTACTCAAAACCTTAATCATAATACAAGTAAAGAAAGTAAATAACTTAAAATATAATCAAATTAAATCTTGATACAATTAAATTTGATATAAATAACAAGAGGTGTTTTTAAAAGTATTAAAAATAATACTTCATCCGTTCCAATATATTAGTCGTTAAAGGTATTTGCACATGAATTAATGAGTGTAATGATGACATATTTTTTAATATAATAAAAATTAAAAGAAAAAATATGATTGGTTTAAATCTATAAGTGCTTTATTGATTTTATAAAAGAAGAAATGTGATTGGTTTAAAGCTACAAATGTTTTATTAGTTTTACAAAACTATATTTAATACTGCATCGATTTTGTCAAACGACAATTAATTTGGAATTTTCATAGATTTCTAGAACGACACTTATTGTGAAATAGAGGGAGTAAGACACAACTATATGGGTTTTTGGATTCCTAAACTTTGAAATTTTGGACCCAAACTTCATGAGTTTATCACGCTTCCAAAAAAATTGGGCCCATTGATACGTTCGATTTGAGTACCTACGGTGCCCGAATACGGGTCCGAGTCAGTAATAAGGCCCATCTGCGTCTATCCAAAACGACTACATAGTTATGGGTCGTCTGGTCTACATCACGAAAGCTTCTTAATATACCTAAGTGTTTCAATAATAAAATTATTTCACTAATATATTAAAGAATCTAAAATTGATAAATTGATCTCAATTGTTGATCACTAGTCATTGGTCTGGAACGTGCTTGAAGATGAAGCATGATAGTACAATGTACATTGTCAGCATTTGTGGTGCTAGTGCATGTGCCAGTGTATGAACGTATAGATGTCAATGTTGCATCATCGTTTCAACTAGTTTATTCTATAAAAATAAGTTGTAATGTGCTATCATGAGCATTAGGGTTTCACGCATTCATCATTAATTTCATTTATAATGAATAAGATGTATGAATTTAATGTTGAAACTAGAGCATTTGCTAGAATGCAAAATAAAGAGCTTGTCTGATTTTAGAAAGAGAAAAAGATAGAGATAAAGGGAGATAAATGTAGAAGATAAATAATGAGATTCATAGTGTATTCTATAAACTGATTGATATTTATAGCATAAAAATAATGGTTGTGTTAGATGTATTTGAGAGAGTTTCTTATAACATCCTATATATACAAAATATGTGTTTGTTACCCGTGGCCGTACCACTTTTTAGGTAAAATCCTCCTAAATAGAACATATACTTCGGAGTAATCAACTATACCCAAATCCCAACAAATACTAATCTTCCAAAAACATTATCTTAAGACCAACAGCACCAACCTAAACCCGTTAGTTAGAAGTACCAAATTTACAACAAGAACATACAGACCCATGCAACTTTGTCTTTACTCAAAGTTTAGTTGTGAATCCTTCTAAAATAAAACAAGAAAGAACATAACATAAACCCAAAGCACACAAACAAGATATATTTAATGTGGCTTAGATTATGAAGAAATCTTACTTCGACGGGCAGTAGACACTCGATTTTATATATAGGAGGTTATAATAGGAGTCTTCAAAAATTAAAACTTAACCACTTTTATTTGTTAAAAAGATCACCCAACTTACAAAGGAAACTATAAATCTGATAATGCATATTCAAGTGTTAACCCTCTACCTCTACTATATTTGAGCCTCTCGCTTTGTCTATTGAATTTCGCAAGTGTTTCTCTCACTTAGTAATCTAGCAACAACTTAAATTCATTCTCTCACTATTTATAGAGGATCAATAAGGTAGACAAACCTCCATAGATCATTTTAGCGTCGGACATTCTAGTACGACCTAGGTCTACATAGGATTCTTATACGTTTTGTCCCAAGGAACACGCCTTAATCTGAAAATTCTTAGACTAAAGGCTAATAGTGATCTAGTTTTCTCTAGTAGCTTCTTGGTATTTTCATAAGCCCTTAGGCAACCATGCTATGCACTTCGGTGCCACATATAATTTTTCTACTCTTTCAGTATTCAGTAGTATATGGTGCTTTGGTTGGTACTTGAGTGATACTAAGTTTGAATTAGGCACCAATGGGAGTTCCAACCAATTTGGCTCTTGACATGCTGGAATTTTACAGGACCTTATGGACATATTCTTGTTGAGATAATAATATATACCTCTTAGGTTTGTTCCTCTTGATCTTAATACCAACTATGATCTTAGTCTCTCTCATAACTTTCATCTCAAACTTTCATTTCAGCTGAGTATTCATAATTTGTATCTTATTCATATATCTTCCAGCTATTAGGATATCATTCACGTACAATAGGAATAAAACTTGTCTCTTTGTATAATTAACATCTACAGACATACAAGATAGATCTTATAAAATAATCCAATCTTCTATTTTACTGCATTGGCGACTCTTTCAACCTATAAAGTTGTATCTTCAATAAACAATCTATTTCATTCCCTTCTTCAAATCCTTTCGTCTAACACATGAAATTGTATCTTATGATTCACCACTGAGGAAAGCAGTAGAATCCATTTGATCTAACTATAGATCAAATCTATCAAAAAGTATAACTGAAACCATAATAGAGGTTTATTTCATAACCTAAAAATATCTCATTGACATAAATACCCTTTTTTTAGTAGATCTTTTAAACACTAGCCTAGCCTTGTATCTGCATAAATCATCTCCAGGAATGCATTGCTTCTTTTTTAATATCCACTTACTCCCAATAAGATTTTGACCCTTCAGTTGTTTTACAATATTTAAGGTGAACATCTTCTTATGAGATCTCAATTATTCCATAATGGTCATAAGAAACTTCTTTTTATCACTACTTTTTATATCATCACGATAGCTCTCGAGTTCAAGAACATCTCACTGAATTTAAATAGATATAGCATAACCAATAACATCAGTAAAACCAGACTTCTGCGACAGTTTGCTTGGTTTTTGTGCTTTATCTCTCGCCAATTGATAACTGTCAAACTCACATTTCTCTCTAGTATAATCATTTGAAGGTCGTAGAACGCCATACCCATATCATCTCCAAACTCATGTAAAGTTGATTTTTCTATGCGTGAGACAAACCTGGACCAAACCCTAAATCACATGTGGCAGAAGCATTCACAACTTCACTTTTAAGATCAGATCCATCATAAACTTCATATCTTTTCTTGATAGTACAAGATCTCGTGTCCATCACTTTCTTCAATAGCATGTCCTCCTCATTGAAAATCACGTCCCTACTTATCAAAGACTTCTGACGTCTAGGTTCAAGTCACCATAACCTGTCCCCTTTTACTCTTTCCTGATAGCCGATGGATAAATATTTTAGTGCTCTTGGTCGAAGCTTATCTTGTTTCACATGAGGTGTAGGCAGCACATCTGAACACTCTCAAATGTTATAGCTTAGGGTTCTCTCTAATCCAGGCTACTTGATGAAAAATAAACCTCATCGTCATAGATGGACTCTTGTTGATGATATACGCAGCCATAATCATGAATGCTCCTAATAACCTTTGGGTCATTCCACCAACTTGAAGCATACATCTAACTCTTTCGAGCAAGGTTTGATTTATTTTTTTCACCAATCCTATTTTTATGGGGAGTCCCACTAGTGAACTCAATATGCACATATTCCAAACCATTAGCATCCTCAAGCATCTTCGTCATTTTCTCGATATAATTCTCCACCAAAGTCTTCTTGTTTCTAAAAGCATCGAATGCCTCATCCTTGATTTTCAAAAGTATAACCAATAATGTTTTAGAGTAGTCATGTATCAAAGACATGAAGTACCTTGAATCACCGAAATTAGGTTTCATTGTCGAACTCCAAAGATTTGTATGGAATTACCTAAGTACACCATTGGTTTTATGGTTTATATGCATAGAATTGACTTTTACTCTTATCCAACACATATCTTTCACAAAAGCTCAGCTTCTAAACTGTGCTACAATCTAACAACCTTTGTTTACTAAGTTCACTAAGGCCTTCCTCGCTCACATGACCCGACCTAAGATGACACAACTTGTTTAAATATTTATCCATAATAGATACACACCCTACCACTACGAATCCCTCAAGAACTAACACACCATTGGTCATATATGATTTCATAAAAACAAAGGATCCCTGCAAGACCCTAAGTTTGTCATCTCTTCCCTTATAAGGTAAACCCTTTCCCAGTTAACATCCCAATAGAAATAAGGTTACATTTAACTTTAGGTACATACCTTATGTTGTTAATCACTCTATTGGATCACGTAGACAACTTGAGTCAAACAGTTACTACCTTTTTGACAAAACAAGAATCTTGATTCTCGAGGATGACCCTTCCACCTTCATACAATCACAACTCTTCCAATCAATGTTTATTTAAAGTATCGTAAAATGATGCACCTGAGTCCAACACCCACTTATTATTGTACCTACAAGAAGAAAAAGTCATTAAACCATTAGCGTAATCATAGTCGTATGAAACCATTGCAACATCTTTGATCTCGGCCTTCAAATAAATATTTCCCTTGTTTCTTTTCGAGTCGTTCGTACTGATATATAATTCCTTCTTACAAAATCAAAATCTCAATTTAGAACCCATCACAAGATCTTTGGAAGTTGACCAAGAGTTTCTTCTCCTATAAGTTGAATCTTTTATTCATGGGGTGCCCCTCATACTCAGTCTGAGACCTTGAGAGCCAATCTTCTGAAGCGTCTTCCGTTAAAAATATATTTTGATTTCAAGGCAATTTTCACTTTGACCATCGTAAAGGAATCTTTATCATAGAGCATCATGTTTAAAAATGTTCATACCTTTTCAAAATTGAACTTAAGAGGATTATGGCATAATCCTCTTCTTACACATTCACACCAACTGCATTCAAGTCAAGAATGATTTTATTGAACTCGTTTAGGTGTTTTCAGATATTTTTGCTACCATCCATACCCACCATGTACAAATATTTTTTGATATACAATCTATTCATCAAAGACTTCTTCATATAAATCGTATTCATTCGATTTCATATCCCCAACATCGTAGGATTCTCAAACACCTTATGAAGCACTTCATCCCCAAAGCTCAATACGATAGCAGAATGAGCTTTAGATAACACTTAAATATAAACCTTATCTCTAGACGTCTCATTAATGACCTCAACCAATCCCTTTTGTGCTAGAAAATCTTAACCTTAATTCTTCAGAGGTTGAAACAACTATCTACGTTGAATTTTTCTAATTTAAATTTCGTAGACCTCATCTTAATGGCTTTACTTAGTTTTTTAGTGAGAACCTTTTTTAATCTTAAGATCCAAAATAATCTTCATCATTTCTTCTTTGTATCAACACTATGAAACGGTGTTTCTTCATATTATCCACATTTACCGCTCCACTTGTTAGGCAAAATCTTTTCTGAGAGAATAATCAACAAAATTGGAGCCCCAACAATTTCTAAACTTGGAACAACATTAGCCAAAGATCAACAGCTCCAGTCCAAACCCGTAAGTTGGTCTGCAACAAGAATAAACAAAGTCATACAACTTCGGCTCGTTTTCAAAACTCAGTTGTGAACCCTTAAAACAAAAAATCAAGAAAATACATATTAAAACCAGAGTACACACGCATGATATATTAAACATGGTTCATATTATGAAGAAATCCTACATACACAGGCAACATACACTTGATTTTATATATAAGAGGTTACAAGAGGACTCTTCAAACACTAAACACTCAACCAATTTTTTTTTGTTACAAGTCTCAATCAACTTACAAAGGATACTATGAATCTTAGAATGCATATTCAAGTGTTAACCCATGCCTCTACTATAACCGAAAACTTCTAGTTTTCTCTCTCGAATCTCACAAGTATTTCTTTCACTTAGTATTCCATCAACGATTTCAATACATTTCCCTCACTATATATAGGGGGTCAATGAGGTGTACAAACCTCCCTAACTTATTTTAGTGTATGACAGTCGATTGTCTCATTTGACCAAACCATCCAATACAAGAGACAATCTTTGGCGTTGAAATATGTACGACACAAGTCTGCATAGGTTGTTTATACTTTTTGTCCTATGGAGCACGCTTTAATCCAACGGTCCTTAAATTAGAGGCTGAGGTAAACCTTAATTCAGACCCTTAGTCATATATATAGGAATTTTTTGCTATCGCCTTTAGGCAACCGTGTTATGCCCTCCGACGTCAGAGATGATCCGTATGCTCTTTCGGTCTTTGAAAGTAGTGTTTTTTTCATACGGCAATAATTTAACTTTAGGTTTCAACAAACGTCTTTGTATCTAAGATTCGGTCCCAGTTATATTTGAAAATTTTAAACAATTTATATTTTTTTTGTATATTTCTTTAGTTGATCTATTTTTGACATAGAGTTTTATATGTGACTTCGATTTTCAAGCTCGATATAACCTATCCCTACAACAAAATGTATATAGTTACTTTTACAAAATCGAAATTAACTATTAATTTTTACAAAATCAAAATTAACAATTAATTTTTAAAATTTTATAAAAATAAAAATAAAACTTTTAATATGAAAAACAAGAGAAAAAAAGACATACGCGCTAGAAAACTGTAGCATCCATGTCTATCGAACAAAATCAATTTCGGACGCTTTGAGTAAACTTTAATAGAATGTCTCTTACTCCATTTTTATGTCCGTCATTATTACAGTAAACGCTAGCTTATGACATTATTACAATAAATGCTAAACTTTGAATTTGTACTATATTGTAAACTCTAACTACCCACGTGCAATAAAAATATAAAATATAATAAGGTAAAAAAATTGACGTCTATTCCCATAAACTCTTTCTAAACGCGATTTCAAAGTCTAAATAGTATACCTTTTTAGTTTTTACACTTTTTCTATATATTATCTTTAACTAAGTAGATAATTCAAACTTTTTTTCGGTACATAATGAATATGAAACACAATAAATTCATAATTTATAAAACCAATATAAAAAAACAAATGTTAGATATATTATATGAGTTGCAAATATGGTGATTTTTTTTTTTTACTTTTTTACGGTTTAGTTATTCCGTATATAATTTTTTTTTTTACAATGTTGTATTTTTTTTATTGTTGGAGTTATGTATGTAATATACATGATTATATATATGATGGATCAAAATGATACTAATGGTCTTTTCATAGCTTGCTATCTTGTTCAACATATTGTTTTTGAAAGAAAGAGAATAATGAACCGAATTGTTGTATGAGTAAAACAGTAGAGAACAAATAGAATATAGTTTTATAGAAAATCTAATCGACAAATTGCTCTTTGTATGTTTGCTTAGTCTGAATTATGGTTAGATTATTCATTTATGTAGTTACAGAATTGTAAATTTACTAACTATATACAAGTCCCTCAATTTAACCCTTTGTATTCAATCTGTCAAACTCTCTTTTATTTTTCACTTAATTGCACTACGAATTTCAGCATCTCCTATATTATGATATTCTAGCCGTTGCATGCGACCATAACCCATGATTGGGCTATTATGACCCAATGCATAACTGTTGGACTAATGGATCTTTCCTCAAAATTCACATTAGCCCAAACGATATCTAGATTAAATACTTCCACAAGACCCAACAATAATGTAATTATTATTGTCATTATGTATAAGTTCAATTTTATATATTGATTACATTAATAAACTGAAGTTGTAACAATAGATCTGAATAGTCCGTAGTTACACATGATGAGATATTTCAAGTCTGGGAGTTTCTTACAATCTACCACTTGAATTATTCATGTCGACTGAATTGTATCTATATGAATTGTGAACTTCGAAACATTTTTGTTTACAGTTAATATATATTCATGTCATATGATAATCAACAATGCACCCAAGAGGTTTCAACACGCTTTATTATATGCTCAATGGTTTTATAATAAGTTCATCGTTGACCCATCTTAATGAATTATGGCTTATCATGGAGTGTAGCATGAAAGTATGACACGACGTTATTATAGACGCATGTCAACTTTTAACTTGTCATACTATACTGAATTAAAATCACTAACATTTGAATGAATAAGAGCATAAAATTAAAAACTAAATAATTGTATTATTAATAAATGAAGTGTATACAATAGTAATAATACAATCTGAAAAATTAAAAATACATCAATGTATTTTAATATCATACGAATTAAGGACATCGATACGAACTTTATGCTCGTGAAAGATATTGGGTGACGATGGTTTAGTCAATATATCTGGAAGCATTAAGTTTGTATCAATATGTTCGACTCTTATCAAGACATTCTGAATTTATTCTATTAAAATAAGGAATTGGATGTTTATATGCCTAGACTTATTTGAGTTGTTGTTTCCGTTAGAGAATATGACATTTGAACTGTAGTCATAGTGAGCGGGATAATTATTTAAATTCCATCTATTGTATGTAATGTTGTCACAAATTTCCTCAACTAAATTGCATGAGTAGATATTGTGAAACACGCCATATACTCTACTTCCATATTGAAACTCGTAATAAAAGTTTGTTTCGTAATCTTCAACAATATGACGCCTCCAACCAGAATGAATACATATCTGGTGGTAGATTGTCTAGTGTATACAAACCTTGCAAATTTTACATCAAAATATACTATGATATATAAGTTATCCAATCTAATGTATGCCAATCTAAATTATTTTGTATCATTCAAGTACCAGAGAACCCTTTTCACAACATTCCAATCGGAAACTCCCGACTTGCTCCAGTACCTTCTCAATATTCCAACTATAAATGATATGTCTTGTATGGTTACGTGAGCATACATGAGTACCAATTGTCATGACATATGGTATATTTTACATAAACTAAACTTCATGATTTTTATGGCATTAATAAAGCGAAAATTTATCACAGTGTGCTTTAGGGTTATGCATGTATTTACACTTTTTCACACCATCAAGACATAACTTTCTTTAAGTGTATGCTTCTTATGAGAGACCGAGGATGCCCTTAGGGTAGTTACTCAATATAAATATCCCTAACACATAGGAAGCTTCACAAAGGCCCTTTATATCAAATTTATATGAAATAAAATCCTTGGTAGCATGTAATAGACCTAGGTCGTTAGTGGCTAGGAGTATGTCATCTACATACAACACTAGATATATATCTTTTTACTCCCACTGATCTTATAATATACACAATCTTCGACAGGGTTCCCTTCAAAATTAAAGGAAGTTATAATATCTAGTAGCATTGATGATACACTTTCTTGAGTCCATGTATGGATTTATTTAGTTTATAGAACTTAGATTTTGGGTATCCAAACATAAAGTTTTCATGGTTGTCATGAATGAGTCTTTTGATGACATTGGAAAAATGTCTCATTATAGTCAATCCATTCAATTTGATTGTAAAATCTTGCTACAAAAATGAACTTTATATCTTTTCACTTTCTCTGAGGCATCATGTTTGTTTGCCATTTACATGCCAGGGCTTTATCCCAATTAGGTAAAGTAACAAGATCCCAAACTGAATTATCTTATATTGATTTTCAATCTTCATTTATTGCTTCAGTCCAAAGTTTAAAGTTTGAACTCTTTCTAGCAGCATAAAAGTGAATGAACCCTCTTCCATAGTGCATGGAGTTCCTTCATATTCATTAAAAAGTTCTATATAATTCGAAGATATGACCGTACTCATCTCTTTAGTGTTCTACGCAATGTTGGTTCATTGTGTTATTAAATTTCTTGAAATTTCCAAATTTATTCATCAAAAACAACATTATCAATTACTTTTTGAGGTATAAGTGCAACATCAGTAAAAGAAACTGAATTTTTTTACAAAATATTGGTGACCATTGTAGTAACTATAGCTAAAGTATCACAATTAGATACTGAATAAATTGGTTCTAATTCTTCCTACAAAAGTGTTGTTTCTGACCCCCCCCCCTCCCCTCCTCAAACAAAAAAATATACATTATAAAAAAATACTACAGTTCTCGTCTCAATGATCGAACGTTTAATCATAGAGTAAAATTAGTAACCCATGGAGTAGTTTGGGTACACTATAAAATCACAAATAATTGTGACCTAATAGACCTTTAATAACAAGGTTTTCTATTTTTCTTCTAGAGGTGTGACCTAAACATTTGTGACGTAGAGAAGTTGAATTTTCAAAGGCTTCTTCATGTATTACATTCATTTCTAGTGGATAATTAATTATATCAATACACTTATATAAATTATAATTACAATCAAGAACACTTGAGCCAATTAAACAGTTTCCATAAAAGAGTTGTAATTTTCCATTACCAATAGAACAAGGTTAAGCAAATTTGTCCAATAATGAAAAATCAAGTAAATTCATCGTAAATAAGAAACATACAAAATATCTCTCAAATACAAAATATATTCTAAACTTAAAAATTATTTAAATTGACAAATGTCTTCAACTAGGGAAGTCACATAGTCAGTAATGTAAATATGAATATATTTTTCATTGAGATACATACTTTGGCTTGAACCCTACAAATATACACACGTGAGTTGTAGTTGTTATATTAATTCATCATGTGTCCATTTTCACTAAAATTAAATTACCTTAGAAAGTTACCACGTAATAGATATTATCTTTATTTACGAAGCATGCATTAAATTTAGGGCAATCTCTCTTCCAATGATTTGTGCCTTTACAATCGAAGCAGGCTACTACTTTTTATTTTCTTTTTTCCTTTTTGGGGTTTCCTCATTTCTTTATGGATTCTGAAGGTTTATCATGTTCAGCTGCAACATATGAGTGCTTTCTCTTATTTTGAGGAATATTCTTACCGATATTAACCATATTGGTCTTTATATTCCATTGAGGCTGCTTCTTTTCATCATTTTCTAGATTTTTAATACAGGTGGTCATATCTCACTTATTTTCCAAGCAATCATATATTGTTTCTTGGAATATTGACCATCTCAGATATGTGCTTACTGATTTTACTGTTTTTTTGTATGTCATAATGTATATTTTTCTAATTAGCTTTTTAATTTTACTTTGTGGAAATTTAATAAAATTTCTCTCTATATGGACAAACATTTCTTTAGAAAACTTTATGTCGACAAAACTCTTCTCTCTGTAAGACATATTTACCGAAGCAATTAGAATGTTGCCACCTCTCCAAGCGTATCATTTCTTTAAGAGTGCTTGTATCTGTAGGAGCGGGTTGTTGGTCCTCTCTAAGATAATGATTAATGTTATTAAGTCCCAACAGAAGTGATATTTTATGTTTCCACTTCTTAAAATTTCCCCCTGACCTAATGATGACTTAAAAGTAAGTTTTTTAGTTAAGATTCATTAATTAAACATCAAAGAAAAAAAACTAATTAGTAAAATAATTTATGAATTGTATCAAATGTACTTATTCACACATATTGCACTTTACCAGGTTTAGAGTTGTGATTGGGCATTCATATGTATTACACTCATCATAATCATTAGCAAAAACGGTTGGCACCAACGCGTTATACATTACCTCTAAAGTCAGTATTTTAAGGTTAACAGTGTTGGTTCTAGGCCATATATGAAATCAGTGAAGCATTCTATTAGTTTCGTGATTCATGGCAAACTGAATGAAACATTCAACACAAAAAAACAGTTACAGATGAGTATGGTGTGTGTAAATGCAGCAACCTCATCATGTAATAAGTGTTCACCATAAAAAAACATGTGAAGTAGTCTTCTGTCAGAGTCGACTTATACTCACAACAATTGTTCCTTTTCCCGTTCATGATTTGCCTGCCATTGAGCATGTATGTGAAATACTAGATCTACCAATTAATCTAAGAGAATGCGTATTTGAAATGCTCGTGTTGTAATTATACAAACACTATAAATTGTCTATCTTTAACATATCATACCTAAATACGTTGTATCTTAATACTATTTAAAAATCTAAAGCAGTTTTGCTATGTGAAATGTCACTTAAATTGCTCAGATATCCAAAATGAGATGAATGTCAATCAACCTACATAACTTGAAACAAACAATCCTTGGGCATGTAGGGCATTACCCCATATATCTCAGAGTCCAAGTACCATAAAAAATGGATAATTACATCTCATCGTGAGGCCATATATTTGTCATATAAATGGTTCTCAATGCACATATAATGGGGTTACATAAATTTAAACCTATAAATATATAATACAACACCCCACATGGCATACACACAACATATTAACAACCATCATAAACATATTTGATCTAAACATGATATATAAACGAATTATGAAGTATACTATAATATCATATATATATATATATATATATATATATATATATAATTGTACTAAACATTTTATACGCATGCATACATAAAATTTATATGATACTTAATGTCTAAATATGTGCATGCTATATTGAATGAGGTTCAATGAACACAACCATATGCAAAGTAAACATATACATTACATATACTAAACTTTTCGAATTGGTTATTAAAAAATATAACTTAATAATAATATAGATATTTTAATTTTAGGTGAAAAAAAAGAATCACCTGATTTGAATAACCGAGCACCAAGTTATGGTCTTTTAAAGCCAAACATCCAGACTTTTGTTTGCTGTCAGGTCCACTGCAATCACCACATGGGGTGATCGCGACAAAGTCAGCTGTTTTCCTAGCGATGCCTTATAAAGTTGGTTCGCTGATGATCTTTCCTTAATCACGGTTACCCATGTCGATTGTGAAAACTTGACAAAACTCATTTATTTATCTAGATTAGGGTTTTATCCTGAAAGATTTGAAATCGATTATGCAATAATAAAAAAATAACACATATTAAATTACGTTCCCTTTTCCAATCTTAACATGTGATTCTCGGTTTTCTATAATCTAAACATGCATTTCATCTCAAAAAATAGAAATTAAATTAGGGGCCTTCTCCTAACCTGAATCGACTATCAAATCGTATTGTTATTAGACTCAATCAAAGATTCATTGTTCCATTCCACATAGTAATTAGATTTCTATGATGCCAATTCTAAATATATTTTATGATTCATAAGGGTCGTGAACCTTTAATTGTCCATAAATATTTTAATTACTTTATAAAGTGTAAATAGAGAAGATCAAACTTAGAGTTCTGCATCTTCACGGATAAATTCTTTGCTTCAAATTCTTTATCTTGATTGTCCCTAGATCATCTAACATCTTAAATGATAAATTCTTTACCTAAAATTTTATAATTCGACAAGAAATACTACCATTATTTCCTTATTCTTAAAAATATACACAAATATATATATATATATATGTGTGTGTGTTTTTCAATTTTGAATAAAATGATAATTAATATAAATTTGTTAATAGCAGATTGATTCAGATTTATATTTGAACTTAAATATTGCAATATTTACAGATATTTAATTTAATAATAAATCGTATTGACAGATGTTAAATCTTTCACTAAACTAATGAGTCAACATAATATACACATAATACAATCTATGATACATAAAGTATTATATTATAGTGTGAATTAGGTTAATATATATTACTTTTAATTTTTGCATTAATAATAAATATATACTTCAAAATAAAACATAATGATCCATATCGATGCAAACTTATTTTTTTAAGGCTTGGACTAAATTCATACACTTTTATATCAAACGTATGATGATGACCTTCAATATCGATGGACCGTGAATGCTCATTCAAAAATAGGACTTTTAGATTGTATGTATATAATTAAGTAACAAAATTATGTATTCAAATGATATATTTTAACGTTGATCAAACATAAATATTATAAGTGTGATTATTTAGATATATTTTTTTTATTAAAAAATCTATTTTTAAACTCTTCTCGATTATTTTCCTAACTTTTGTTAAACCAAACAATTATCTTTGAATGACCTCTAACAAAAAATAAACTACTGAAAATTACAATAGATTATTCTCATTGTTTATATAGTAGCAATAATCTTTATTTTTTCTCCTCGTCATTTTTTCTTCATATTTTTATTTTTTTCGTACAAAAAAATCATTGATGATAAATATTTTAATCAATATAGATATCCAATTTTTTAATAATACCTTAAATACCCATGCATCATCACCAACCACGTAACCACTTCTACTTATTTGAACCAAAACTTATCTTTCTTATTTTTTCTTTTACTTTTATTTTTTAAAAGGTTCGTATCTTTCAAATCGGAACTAAAAAAAATCCAAAAGTACAATCAGTTTTGTTTTCTTTAAGATAAACAAAAGTAGATTCATTGATGATAGTTTTTTTTCCAGAATACGAGACCATGCATAAAGAAAATGCTAGACCAAGCATAAAAAAAGATGCTAGACCAAGCATAAAAAAACATGCTAGATCATATATAAAAAGAAACATGCGAGACTAGGTATAATAAATCATACGAGACCAAACATAAAAAAACAATATGCGAGATCTGATATAATAAATCATGCGAGGCCATACATAATAAAGTTGAGAGACCAATCATTATTAAATCATGGAAGACTAGACATTATATTTTTTAAGACAAACAAAACTAGACACATTGATGATATTTTTTTATATTTTTTCCATCGTCCACTAACCCTGGTTTCACATCTTTATCATCAAGTCGTACATGTCACACATCTCCCCACTTAATTATATATGGTCTTGCATCTATCCACTTTCATCATGTCTAGTCTCGCATAATTTAATAATGCATGATCTGTCAACTTTACATGTCTGGTCTCGCATAATTTAATAATGTATGATCTCTCAACTTTATCATGCATGGTCTAACATGATTTAGTAATGTCTAGTCTTTCAACTTTATCAGGTTTAGTCTCACATGATTTAATAATATCTAATCTCTCAACTTTATCATGTATGGTTCCACATAATTTAGCAATGCACGGTCTCTTAACTTTACCATGTTTGACCCCTCAACTTTCTTCTGATTGGGCTTACATGTTTTTTTTTATGTCTGGTGTAGCATGTTTCCTCACAAAAAAATCGAAATATATCATCAATAAATATTTATTCGCTTAAAAAATCAAAATCGATGATATTTTCAGATTTTTTTTCCAAGCTACAATTTGAAAGAAACAAATTTTAAAAAAAAATGTAGAAAAAAAATAAGAATTATCTGTAATTTTTATCTCTCCAAATATCTAACGTTATTTTATATTTTTGGTCTTATGTATCAATACGATACTCGGTCGAATATCGATACATAATCCACTTTTTTTTTTATCTTTTAAAATAAGCGATATTATATTGACATTTATTTAAAAAGAAAAACAATTGGACACATCTCAAAAATTAATAAACACTCATTGTATATAATTTTGCTTTCTTGCGTTTAAAATGTAAATTCAACGCCTAGTATCTGTTTTTTTTTTTAAAAATCGGATTTGCCATAAAACGAGACGTCAATTTCTCCACTCCACTAAGCTACTAAGTAATAATCTTATTATCTGATATTTATTATATTCTTTAACCGGCAGTCCAAGTAACCAAGAACCACAAATTCCAAATATAAAGAGCATCAACCAGAGAGAAGTGGAGACCAGACCTAAAACAGAAACATAAACACTACACTTTCTCTTCCCCCTTTCTCTCTTTCACGCATTTAATAACACACCGATCATGCCGATCCGAAACATTGCTGTCGGTCGGACCTCCGAAGCAACCCACCCGGACGCTCTCAAAGCAGCATTAGCCGAATTCATTTCGACTTTGATTTTTGTCTTCGCCGGTGAAGGATCAGGCATGGCCTTTAACAAACTAACAAGCGACGGTGCTGCTACTCCAGCCGGTTTGGTTGCGGCGGCCATTGCTCATGCGTTTGCTCTTTTCGTTGCCGTCTCCGTCGGCGCCAACATTTCCGGTGGCCACGTTAACCCTGCCGTTACTTTTGGCGCCTTTGTTGGTGGTAACATCACTCTCCTACGTGGTCTCCTCTACTGGATTGCTCAGCTTCTCGGATCCGTTGCTGCTTGCTTCCTCCTCAAGTTCGCCACCGGCGGTCTGGTAAGATTATTATTTTTTAAACCTAAGTCAACCTTATAGCTACATGATATATTATCTATATAATTATTTGATTAATTATAATTAATTTTTCCTCATATTTAATAATTAATTATTAGGATCTTAATTAATACGGTATCGTGGTGCAGACTACATCGGCTTTTGCTCTTTCATCCGGCGTCGGAGTATGGAACGCAGTCGTTTTCGAGATCGTGATGACATTCGGACTAGTTTACACGGTGTACGCCACCGCGGTGGATCCTAAAAAGGGTGATTTGGGAACTATCGCTCCACTTGCAATCGGTTTCATCGTTGGAGCGAACATCTTAGCCGGTGGAGCTTTCGACGGAGCATCAATGAACCCTGCCGTGTCGTTTGGACCAGCGGTAGTGAGCTGGACATGGACGAACCACTGGGTGTATTGGGTTGGACCACTTCTTGGTGGTGGACTCGCTGGTGTAGTGTACGAGCTGTTCTTCATCAACACCACTCATGAACAATTGCCAACTACCGATTACTAAAAACTTTAATCAACGTCTGAGATTTGCTATCGAGTTTTCTTTGAAAAATTTGTGATCGTTGATTTTTCTTTTTTCTTTTTTACTTTGATGTAAGAGTTTAATTTCGTCGAATGGTTGTATCTATCTGTTTTTATTTGATGGTGGTTGGTTGTGTTGTTTATTTTTGTTTCTTGTTTATTTACATTTTGGAGTTTTCTTATTGTCTGATTTATTGTCTAGTAATTTTAGTTCGAACACATCTCACATGAATAGTGGGTATTAAAAATTATTTTTTACCTCTTAAATAAATTTAATTTGTAAACATAGGAAGAAAAATCAGTATATAAATTAAGAATACATTTCTATTAAAGTGAGATTTTTTGGAAATACATCCAAGAACAAATTCGTGTGCGACTCCGAGCGTAAAGCCGACAATATCTTGTTAGTCCGTGAAGTCTGTCACACGTTCACACACCAATTCTAACAGTAATAGCCTCGGAAGAGACCCGAATTGACTGTAAAATTCATGAGTTCGACTCTTCTTACAAAATGATCATCTCTATTAGTTTGCAAGGTATTGCATTATAAAAATATTAAAGAATCGATTCACAAATTTAATATAATCAACTGAATTGATCAGGTGTATAAACAATAAATCAATGGTTAAAATAATGATTAAAGTCCAACATTTTTTTATAGATCAGAGAGATCAATCAGTCTCGCATGATTGTTAGATGGAGCAATGATCAATGATATATAAATAAGAACATATATGAACTCATAAAAACAAAATCGTAATGTTTAATCCAAAATGGATACCATTATACTAGTGTTGAGATTATTAGATATTACCTACTACATATTTCAATTTTAAACGACATTTTATTGAATCGAATATTTTTTATTGAAGTTTTGAATATTTTTTTCTTTCAAAATAAGATTATTTTCGTATTGAAACGATGATTTTTATTAATCTACTTTTATATATATGTAGACATCCGCGAGTGTTTACAGAATACACATCGAAACCAACAAAAATAACAACAAACATGCAAAATAATATAAAAAAAAGTAATAGTTTAATAAAAGTTAACACTAATCTTTTTATATACACAACCAATTTCGTCCACGTATCATGATTTTTAAAATATATACAACTACATCTCGTGGTATTATATTCATATTTGTTAAGTAGTTTTAGTTTATAATTTTAGTTTTGATAGAAACAATGCAGAAAATTTAAAGAATTTTAGAGCTTTCTCTTAGGTCATAGGTCACTAATATCTGCTAATTATTGCCATATAATTCCAAACCGAATAATGCCATAATAAACCTGAGCCGGATCATGAAATAAATCTTTTGACAGCTACAAGATAATAAAGATAAATATTTTGGATCTTAAATTTCATCTAGATGACCAGTCATGTAATGTAACGAAGTACCTTCTACATAAAAAAAAAATAACAATAATAAAAGAAATGTAATTATTAGGTGTGCTGTATATCGAGTGGTTGCATGCATTTATACATAGATAGGAATATGGACAAAACACGTGAAAGTTTAGGACCTATTTCAGAGGTTACTTTAGAGACATGAAGGACCTACCTCTCTTGTCGTATTTTTGTGATGTCTTATCAATATTACTAACACTGTAGCCTCCTAGATGTTTCTTCACGCTTCAATTGACACCATAACTTTAGAATATTATTCAAATTCTATGATTTTTTTTTGTCGTTGGTATCGAAATATCGCGCGTTATTTAGTGACATCAGTAACTTGATTTTAGTGATATCAATTTTCTACTTCTAAAATTTCACAATTTCAGTTTTTTTTTATTTAGTAAAATGATTTTATTGTTATTATTTATGGAACATGAAGGATTTACACAAGATAGAATTCGAAATTCAGGAGCTAAAACAAATTACAAATAAGCGTAGAATTTTTTTAAATTGATTTTCTGAAAAAAGCGAATTAAAACTTAAGTTAAAAGATAGGCGACGATTGATTCCTAGTTCGAAGAACACGATTCAATTTTTCAAATCGAATAAAATCAGCTCCTCTAAAAAGATTCGGTGAAACAGCAAAAACGAAACTTTGATGACAAGATGAAAGTGACCAAAATGAAAAAGACATATTCAGAAGGCTAAATAGGGGTCTCTAAACTGATAAGGAGGAATGATCCAGCTGGAAATTCACCAGCCCAACAACCGAAATCACCAAAACAAAACGAATGAGCTTCCTCGTCTTGGTAAGAACATGATTCTTCTTCAACGATTACTTAGAATAACACAACACTTACTAAAGAAAACCATCGACACATGAAAGTTAGAACAAGTTACTCAATTATAATATAACCTAATTCATTATTTTTTAATTGAGTAATAGCAACCAAGTGATTAGGAGGTTGTAAATTAAAATGGTTTAATTTCATGTTGCATTTCAGAGTCTGTCGAGCGAGCCAATCGGCCGTTTGATTTTTCTCTCTGAAAATGTGATGAATAACCATAATAGGTAAAATTAAAGACATTATTTTCGAAAGAATAATCTCCAAAGAAAGATTAAAGTTACCAGAAGTTATCATAGAGACCAATATTTCATAATCAGATTCAATATCGATTTTAGATAATCCTTTAATTTTACGGAGCTGGAGACCATCGTGAAAGGCTCTAGCTTCAGCTATTAAGGAAAAGAGTTTGCCGTATATGTTACCATAACCATGAAGAATATGACATGAACTGTCTCTAATGATATCACTACCTTCTGAATCTCCAGATTCTATGCAGGAAGCGTCAATGTTAAATTTGAATCGACTAGGGACAAGGGGCTTCCAAGAAAGGTGATAAACTTTTCTAGACTTCCTGAGGTGATTAACACAATTCAAATGGAAGGCTGCAAATTCTCCGTCTTTCCAGTGCTTTAACTTAAATAGATTAAGATGGTCTAAACTAGTTATTATATATTTGATATAGTTAATGGTAGAGATATAAGAGAATGAGTAACCTTTGATTTTAACTTTGTTTATTATCTGCCAGAAAGCCCAAGTGATAATTGCTGGAATGATTGAGTTGAGATGAGCCTTCATTGGAGCATTCCAAAACTATGATCTGATCAGGTGAGTATGCTGATGTTTATGTTGAGTAAGCCTGTAAAATAAGTCCATATTTTATATGCAAAACTACATGAAATAAATAAGTGGTTAGTAGTCTCTAGATTATGACAGAAGTGACATTTAGATACTGCAATCATATGTTTAAATTTCAAGACTGAATCAGTTGGTATCAAGTTATTTAGAAGTCTCCAAAGGAAGAAAGAAAACTTCATGGGAGTAGTTTGGTTCCAGATTTTCTCAAAGATAGATGAAGATGCGTGTTTGGTTTCAAGCTGCTGTATTGTATCTTTGAAATTGAATGTCCCATCCTCAGAGATCTTCCATTGAATAAGGTATTCTTGCTGATCATTAACTGTAAGCTTAAAGATTAGGGTTGTGTTAGTAGAAATAAATATTTGAGAAAGCTGATTCAAATTCCATACATTGTTCTGTCATAAAGAGTTAACTTTTCTACTATAGTACTAAACATTGTTCTGATTAGAATCAAGGCTGATAATAGGAGAATTTCCAAACCAGTTGTCAAGACCAATGTCCAAATTACCTTTCCTCAACCTCCAGTTGATATTATCTTTAGCCATGTGTTTGATGTTGAAGAGTCTTTTCCATATTTGAGAATTGTTCTTTAAATAGGTAGCCTGAAGATGATGTCTGTCTTTGCAGTATATGATGTGAAGATAATTGGCCCATAAACATTTGTTCTATCTAAAACGATAGCACAACTTACAAGAGAGAGTAGTTTGAATATCATTTAGGTTTATGAGGTTGAGACCACCTTCCTTGAAATTTTTACAATTAGTGATCCAGAAATACCAGTGAATATGCTTAGATTCATTAGAGGAAACCCAGAGAAATCTATTAAGCATTCTTTCAATATTAGAAATGATAGATTTATGAATCCAATAACTTACATCCAATATGTAGGAATAGCTAGCAAGACAAAGTTGATTAAAATGAGCCTTCCTCCATAAGATAGATTCTTGGTTTCCCACTCAACAATTATGGATCAATTTTTTTTCCAGAAGAACAATATAATTGTTGGTCTTGTTGTAAGAATTGATAGTGATGCCTAAGTAGGTTGTTGGAAGAACACTGGTGCTGAAACTAGTTTGAATAGCCAGACCATTGATCTTGTCTTGATCCATATTAGAAGCAATAATGATTTTAGTCTTTTCTTTATTGATAGACTGGCCTAAAATTTCTTGATAAGTGTAAGAAGCTGCCTAAAATTTTCATGGAAGAGTTCAATCCATTAGTGAAGATAAGTAAATCGTTAACAAAAGCTAAACTAGGAATGTTAATACTATCTCTACTAGCATACTTTGATGATTTGTTAGATTCAAAAAGATTATTCGATCCTATTATAAGAATTTATTCAGAGATGATAAATAGACTAGAGGATAAGGGATCTCCTTGTCTAATACCCCTCTTAGTTTTAAAAAATCCAACAGTTTTACCATTGATATAGATTGAAGCATAAACAGATTTAATCATGCCTCATATTAGATTAGTAAATCTAGTATTGAAACCAAAATATTGCAACATTTTTATGATGAAACTATGAGAGATATTATCGAAAGCCTTGGCCATATCAACTTTAATCAATATGTTACCAGCCTTAGATTTTCTTTTCAAATCATGGATCAATTCCTTAACAAGAAAAATATTATCATGGATTGACTTGTTCTTGACAAATCCTCCCTGCACATCTGATATTATCTTAGACAATATGTTAGATAATCTGTAATTTAGAATTTTTGACATAACTCTGTTCAAAATGGTGCACAAACTGCTTGGTCTGAAATCTTTCCATTGAGTAGGGTTGCTGGTTTTGGCATGAGACAGATGCATGTAGCCATGATCCATTTTGGGATATTATGGCCCAAAATAAATGAGGTTAAAGCTTTACATAAGTCATGCTTGATAATGACCCAATAATAAATGAAGAAGCACTTGTTGTATCCACCAATTCCAACAACATTAGAAGTCTTCAGGTTCTTAATAATGTTGTATATTTTTTCTTTAGTAGGGGGAGCAAAGAGACATATATTATCTACTTCACTAATGAGGTTAGGAATGATATTAAATTTTTTATCACCCATAAAATTTTGTTCTTCAATAGATTTTTGATAAGGAGCATAGCATAAAATGTTTTAAAATAAGTTTTAGCAGTTTGGGAAAGAAAATTCTCACCGGTTATGCAATGGTTGTTGTTTTTTATGCTGGTAATTCTGATCTTTCTTCTTTTTTTCTTAACAAAATTATGATAGACCTTTGTATTGCTATCTCCATCATTGATCCAACTGGAGTAACATTTTTGAACCAAAGAGTCTTCTTTCATGGTAAGAGCTAAAAAATGATCTGTAATGACTTTAGCTAAGATCTGGTTGTCTTCATTACTCTTAAAATTACGGTATTTATCCTTACAGGGTTTAACCATTTCTTTAGGATCAAGGACCTTGTCAAACACATTTCCAAAGCGATCTTTGTTCCAAGATTTAAGAGCAGTCTTGAGCCTTTTGAGCTTGTCCAGAAGAAAAATAAATAACTATTGCAATTAGATTCAACCAGATTGAAGAAATATTTATCAACAGTCCACATATGCAAGAACTTGAAGCTAGTCTTATGCTTAACATTGTCTTTATTCATGGTAATATTTAAAGGGGTATGATCTAAACATGTACGAGCCACGTGGATCACCTTGGTGTCATTAAAGAAATCAGACCAAGCTTGGGTGAAGAAGACTCCATCAAAACGTTTCCATTTAGTCTTGTTAGTTCAGGAGAATTTTGTTTCAGCGTAACCAACATCCTCCAGGTAATAATCTATAATCATTTCATTGAAGTCCTCTGAATTTTGTTTACCAAAATAAATACATCATAATTGGTCATTTGGAGAGCATGTTACATTAAAATCACCTAATACAAGCCAAACTTTGAAAAAGTAGATATATGTCTAAGAGTATTCCACAGATCAACTCTATTTATTCTCTGACATTTAGCATATACTGCTGTAACTGATAGCATTGTATCAATCGGATTATGCTTAATCTCTACATGGATGCATTGAGGATGATTGATCATTATTTTGAGCTCAATGTTTTCATATCAGAACAACCAAAGCTTGTTAGATATATTAGAAGTATAATGTTTAAAACCAATCTTAGTTGCGATATCCTCCTGCTGAGTAGAATTAACAAAAGGCTCTTTAATAGTAATAAATCTAAATTTATCTTTCTTAACCATAAATTTAAGCCTTCTCACAGAATCCTTATTACCGATACCCCCTATATTCCAATTAAGAAACTTGATCATGTAGGGATTTTAAGGGTTGATATTTTGGTTTCTGGAAATTGCAGAGACTTTTTTTAACAGAAAGACAAATTTATTACCAAATGTGAAGGTTTTACAAAGAAAGAGAGCCCAATTAAAGACCACACAAAAATAAGAGGGCTTCACACAAATAGAGTAGCCCCAAATCAAAGGCCAAACCCTAATTCAATACAAACAGACCCTAGATCGACTGCCTCTTCTTCTTCAACCTTTCTAGCTTAAAATATCTGACTCAGATTCGCCACCACAAATCATACAAAAACACCACAATAGCTCCAAACCACCAAGGATCATCTGATACAACTCGGTTGACACCGCCTTCAGGACCCTTTCTCTTCAGATTTGAAGAGAAATGTTTGAACCGGGTGAAGTGCATTGAAAGATCAGATGATCCAAGGTGAACCCTAAATCGTCTGTCTCCTCGACAACCACCACCCGACATCTTCAAACCTCAAAACGACATCTTCAGACCACCCAACACTCACTCAGATGCCCTTTCCCTTTAGAAAGTAGAAAAACCCTAACACGGGTCGATATAACCTACACCCAAGCTTTCCAGAGTGATAATGGCGAGCAAAGGAGCAGAAGCATTGACATTAGTGAAACAACAGTTCGATGTTTCCTTCAAGACCCATTTCGCGACCCAATCTGCTGCTGCATTTTGGGTTCGAGAAATGTGACAAAAATTCATAGCTGGAGGAACCAGATTTCGGCAGATTGAAGCAATCAAGTTTCCATTCGCAATATCTCCAGAGGCCACATTATTAACCAAGGTAAGACAATCTGATTCCATATCAATTTTACTCCAGCCATTTCTTTTACACAGAAGGAGAGCTTCTAACAAAGCTTTACTCTCTGCTTGCAGGGGACTCAGCTATCCAAATAAAAAACCAGCTCCAGCAATGATGGCGCCCTGACTGTCACGAACCACCAATCCACCAGAAGCTTCACCAACGCAGCTCATGGCGCCATCGATATTGACCTTTAGCCTCCCAGCCCACGGAGGCACCCATTTCAGGTACTTAACTTTCATCCTTCCAATAGAAAGGCCTCCTAAGTAAGCCCCTGCATTAGTAACCCCAGACCAATGCTTAGCTTTCAGTTTAGAGTCAATACCTAGAATCACTTTTTTAATCCTCGTAACAACACCCTCAAAGTTATCATAAGATTTGTCAAATTTGTGATGATTACGATTGACCCAAATAGCCCATATAATTACTTGAGGCACAACATGAGTAATGTGAAAAGCACAATCAGAGGACCAAAACCAACAATGTAACATATGGCTGAGAGACATGAACCGTCTCACAGGGATTCTGAACATTATACCAAAATAATTCCAAATAGACCAGGCAAAATTGCAACTTATGAAAAGATGATTCTTGTCCTCACAATTACAACAAAACTGGCATTTAGAAACAATCATCATGTGCCTTTTAGTAAGAATATTGTCAATATGAGCATAAGTTTTTAAGAGTTTCCAACAGAGAAATGAAAATTTGCTAGGAATGAAATGATGCCAAACTTTCTTAAAAATAGATTGCTTAGTATAAACAAATCTGATACTATCCCAAGTAATCTTAGTATTGAAACTTTTATCTTTAGATTAGTTCCATTCAATTTTGTCACTTAGATCATAGGATATTTTAGCAGTGGAAATAAGGTTAAGATAATCATTAGGGAGAAAAGTACTAAGAGTAGCAATATCCCAAGCACCCCCCTTCCAAAAAGAGTTCACCTTAACAGGGAGAAAACAAATGTTAGAACTGTAATTATTAGCAATAGGAGACTTGAGAAGCCAGGAATCTTTCCAAAAATCTATGTCCCCATTGCCAAGACTCCAACTAATATATTGATCAGCCTTACCCTTAATAGCACAGAGCCTCTTCCAAATTATAGAATCAGAGACATTACACTCAACATTTAAAGGATGCACATAGCTACAATAAGTAGTATGCATAAGATCAGACCAGAGAGAGTTTTTCTGCCTGAAATGATACCAAAGCTTAAAAGAGAAAGCTTGCTGAATGTCAGACAAGAGTTTGACATTCAACCCTCCTTCATCAAAAGGCCTACAAAGCCCACTCCAGTTAGACCAATGAATAGCTTTCTCATTATATTTATATCTCCAAAGAAATCTGCTAAAAAAATGCTCAATTTTGGAAATAATATTCTTTGGAAGCAGACTGCTTTGCATCCAAAAATAGATAATATGATATAGTACATTCTTTATAAGGGACAATCTGCCCCCAAAAGATAGATTCTTTATATCCCATAGATATATTTTGTTATAAATTTTTATTGAGAAAAGGAAAATAATGCTTCCATTTATTATTTGCAGCTATAATGATGCCCAAGTAGGTAAAAGGAGCCTGCTCCACATTGAAGCCTGTAGCAGTTTTAATTCTAGTAATGTTGTCACTTTTACAAATAGACGAGGTAAACAGCTTCGTGTTGTCTTTATTAATCAACTGTCCAGATTCTAATTGATATTTATCAAGCAGGTGGCTCAGACAGCTAATGGAAGAAGGAGTGCTATTCAAGAATATGATAATGTCATCTGCAAAATCTAAACAAGGCAAGGTAAAATCTGATTTTAAATAGAACTTCATGCTAGAGTTAGTGTTATAAGGGTTAGACAGGCCTCTAAGAAGAGCTTCCTCAACAAGAATAAAAAAACAAGGGGACAAAGGGTCTCCTTGTGTTAACCCATTCTTCTGAGGAAAATAACCAATACTAGCACCATTTATCAAGACCGAAATCATAACATTAGATATAAGCATATTAATAAGGGACAAAATATTTTCAGAAAATCCAAATCTTTTGAGAGTATTAATGACAAAGGCATGAGACATTCTGTCAAATGCCTTTGTCATATCTAACTGAAGAATAATGTTGCCTTTAGAAGGTTTCCTTTTAATATTATGGAGCATTTCTTTAGCAATAAGAACATTGTCATGAATGATTCTGTCCTTAACAAATGCACCTTGACCTCTAGAAATAATGCTAGGAAGAATGCTAGAGAATATCTTATTGATAAGACCAGATATAAGTCTGTTGAAGATAGTGCACAGGCTTATTGGCCTGTAATTATTCCAAGACATAGGGTTAGGGCCTTTAGGGATGAGACAAATCCCAGTGGCAAAAACACCACTAGGGATACTAGCACCCCTAAGATAAGAATTTAAAGCATTACAAAGATCACTGCTAATAATATCCCAACATATTTTAAGAAAGAAACAGTTGAAACCATCAGTGCCTGGGGCACTATCATTCGTCATCCCCATTACAATGGACCACACTTCATCCTTGCTAGTCTGCCTAAGAATAGCCTCATTGTCCCTGTCCATAATAAGCTTAGGAATATTGTTAAGTATTGAATCCTGAGACATATCCGTATTATAACTATAACAGTTACTAGAGAGAATTTGTTTAAAATAGGACTCAGCAGAATTCGCAATTTTATCCTGATCAGTAATCCATATGCCCTCATCTTTAACACCAATAATAGAATTCTTCTTTTTCTTCTTAGCCACATAATTATGATATAACTTAGTGTTACCATCACTCTCATTTAACCATGTATTATAACACTTCTGACGCCAGTAACACTCCTCATTTTTAAGAGCAATGATGAGTAAACTATTAGATTTAGCTAACTTAGACTTAGTTATATTGTTATTAGTCTGCTGATGAGCAATTTCACAATTATTAACATCAATAGTAGAATCTTTAACTTTATTGAAAATGTTACCAAATATAGTAGAGTTCCAGTCTTTAAGATACTTCCTTAGTCGCTTAAGCTTGTACCAGAAAAGAACATTAGAATCACCATTGCATCTTTTATCCCAATTCTGCTTCACACCACTTAAGAAATCAGGATGATTAGCCCAAACATTTAGGAACTTAAAACAACCTTTATTATGGCTATAGCATCTGTTTTGAAAGCTAGAGATAGAAATAAGGAGAGGGGCATGGTCAGAGCAAGTTCTGACCATGTGGCAAACCTGAATATTCCAATTAGATGACAACTTGTGATTAACTAATACCCTGTCTAACCTTTTCCAAATTTTGTTGTTACTCCAGGTATACCTTGAACCACTGAAGCTAGGATCCTCAAGACTACATTTCCTGATGCAGTCATTAAAGTCCTCCACACTACCATTATCAAAGGATGCACAACATAGCTGATCTTCAGGACAGGTAATAGTATTAAAATCCCCTGCAACTATCCAATATTTATCCTCATTATTAAGCTGGCACAGCTGACTCCAAAGAAGTCTACGATGAGCTCTCTGATTCTTAGCATAAACAGCAGTGAATAAACCAGAAAAAGTATTATAGTTGATTTCCACATGTAAAATTGTTCATGACTAAGGATAACAGAAATATCAACATTAACAGCCCAAAACATCCATACTTTGTTAGAAATATTAGTAGCAAAATTAGGATAGCCTAACCTTCGAGCAATAAGATCAATCTTATCAAACCTGGCCATTGGCTCCTGGATAGCAATAAATTTAACATTGTCAGTACTGATTATGTGTTTAAGTCTGGCCAACGTAGGATTGTTATTCACACCACGAGCATTCCAACATATAAACTTTATCATTCCGAAAAAGATTTAATTATGGATTTATCTCTTTTGCGAATAGAGTTAATAGACAATATTTTGACCTTACTGTTTTTCCTTGCAGATATGATCTTCCTATTGATAATAGTATTGAAATCCTGATCAGATGAGCTAGCCTTTGGAGAGGGGTTGTAGCTGCCCACGTTTTTCTCTTGAGGAGCATCCTGCTTGACATCCTGTTTGGTATCCTGACATACAGACATTTCCTGATCCAAGTCTTGAAGAGCCCCAATAATGTCAGGCTCTTTATTAGAAGAGTAAACTAAATAAGGACTACAAGGAGTAGTAGACGAAACTGCACTCTTATCCTTAGCAGTTATAATCGACTTTAGCCTTCTCTTGTAAACCTTTATAAATGGTTGTTCCTTAACAGATGTATCCAATTTATCAATGTTGACAGATTGAACATCATTCTTTGTAATGTTATCAGAATTCTGACTGGCTTCATTAAGCTTTTCATCATTTTTCCTTTCTTCAGTTTTAGAACCATTCTTTTTACAATCATCTGCTTTATGTCCCAAATGAAAACAATTAAAGCAGTAATCAGGAGCATTCCTATAACTCACACCAACCCAACACCCTTCCTTCTCTCCAAACCCAACCCAGACCTTTCTTTTAAGCAAACTTGATACATCGACTTCCAGCAGAGCATAGGCAGCCCTAGCTTTTACACGATTATACTTACGCACAAAAGTTTTATAAAAAATGCCCAGAGAGGCCGCAATATCCCCAACAATCCACTCGTTGTATAGATATTCAGGCATGTTTTCGAAACGAGCCCACAACAATACTATGGGACTTTCTTTATTCTTGCTTAGATCAGGAGTCCACTTTAGAACCCTCATCAGCTTCCCCTCCACATTCCAAAACGGCTTAGACCAGAACTTTAACACATCTTCCAACAGAGAAAACTCAACCAAAATCTGCCTAGAGTCCAATGTCACATAAAAGTATTCACCTTTAAACTTAAAGGCTTCCATGAATGTTTGGAAAACGATACGTTTGGGTATACCATGGCTAAACTTTCCAATGAGCGTGGATTTGGAATGCTTTAAAAGCAGATCTTGTGTTTCTTTATCAAACTGCACAACATTATGATCAGCCACACATTTCACGAAATCTGGCTTCGACGCATTTCTTGTATTTCGACCATTAACACACACAGGGGACAAAACTTCAGCGTACGACTTTCTGCTTTTGGGTTCATCCTTGCTGTTACCCGAGGGAAGAGCAGGATACTCTTCGCTATTATGAAGACCATTCATGATCAAGGAACCAAAAACATGAACAACCGATAAAGCTCCAAAGCAGAATTACTCTTAACAAAGCAAAATGAGGCTAAAGATCAGAAAATCTTTGAAGGACAGAGCGAACAGACGACTAATCACCAGGAAAGAGACCAGAAATAAGCACCGGCGAAGAACTTCTCTGAAGAACAGAGCAACTACAAAACAGAGTATCGAAAAACTTCCGCAGAAAAAAACAGAGGGAAGGCTAAAACAAATCTAAAGAACAGAGGAGCAATCGGTCAAACATTAGAGTAATCAAAGGTGGATAGATGAACGGCGAAGCTCAGAGGAGTCTGAATCTTGATCTTGATCTTAAAGCATTTCATTTTCAGAGTCTCTTCCTATTGTTAAAGAAATTGTTAAGCTAAAAAAAAATAAAAAAAAATCAATAATAAAAATATGTTGATCAGAAACCGTGCGGGCCTGGTGAAATTGCAGAGACTTGATGATAAGAGGATTTTTCTTCTTTTTGCTTCTAGCTTGTTTAAGCTATTTGTTGAGGAGATTCTGAAAATTTGTGTCTATCTCTTTCTTTTTCAGAATAGGAGTTATAGGAAGACTACCAACATTGGCCAGATTATGAGTATAGTTTAAAATTTTAGAATTTTTACAAATATGTGAAATATCAATATCAAGATATTTTAATTTCTCAAAAATCTCAACAAAATATAATTTACTAATATTAGTGAAAGGGCCTCATCCGCCCAAAATATCATATTTCAAGCCCATAAAAACCTTGAATCTCATCCCCAAAACCCCATCCTTATTGAACCTGAAATAAATGTTTAAAAATTTTCATTTTTCTTAGTAGAGCGAAATAATATTTTCTCAAACAAAATTCTTACGAAACCTGGCTCAAACTAGGTGACCGCAACTCAAAAATATTCCAAAATAGTATTAAAACTTGTATCATCCGTAATATATTAGTTATACCAGTGATAACTTAAAAAACCCTTGCATCAGACCGTAGGGTGTCGCCAAATGTTTAGTTAACTACTTCTCCAACCGCCTACTATTTTTTTTCTCTTAGTTACGTTGGCCTACATAATATTAACAGTCTCACCACCACCAAACTCAACAATTCTGTAAGGTCCATATGATCCGTCCCATCATCCAAGAGGAGATTAAAATTACATTTTTAGTATAGACAGTAAAGCCTCCAAACCAGATGGTTACAACTCTAGTGTCTTCAAATCCTCATGGGAAATCATTGGTAATGAACTTATATAAAACGGTTGATAATTTCTTTCTCAACAATCGCATGGAACCTAATTGGAATAAAACCCGTATTTCTTTTATCCCATATTAGGAAACCCCTCAGATCCATCTAATTTTTGACCTATTTCATGCTGCAATGTAATCTACAAGGTCATCTAAAAACACCTAGCTAATTAGATAAAAGATTTTCTCGTGTTTATTTTATGGATTTTTGTCAATCTGCATTAATTTTTGGTCGTAAAATCTCGGATATCATTCTTATTTCCTAAGAAATTCTTCAAATTCTCGGATATCACCAAAATTATTGCATTTGAAGCCCGAACCCTCCCAATACGTTAATAAGGAGTCCTTTTAGTCAAATCTAGATTTTCCTACAATGACTGTCGTCTATTTTTTGAAAAATTTATAAATCGTATGAATTTATGGAATTCTAACATCATTTTTACGCCGACAGTCTTCAATTGATTAAATTTGTTCTCTTTGTTTGATAAGTCTTTTGGTCATCGATGTTCATCTTCCCTATTAGAGTCTTGAAAGACTCCCAACATCTTAGATACTTCTTTTGGTCTGGCCCTAAAATAAAAAATTGGATGCTAAATTTGCTTGGGATAAAATCTCATTGATCTTACTTGAGGGCGGCCTTGATTTTATAGACTTTAGAGTACGAAATCAGGAGGCCCATTTAAAAATATTTGGTCAATATTGTGTGACAAAACTACTTCAATATGGTGTGACTCGATTAATTATGAGAATATAAAAACATTGAACCACACAGGTTCCTCTGCTAGCCGAGGATGGAAAAAATCCGCAATCTTAAAGCCATCACCGTTAACTTATATAAATCAGAAAAAAAAACAACTTCGCTTTCTTCTAGTATGGCCCATGACTTCTTTCTACTTTGTTGGTTGACCATTATGGTCCTGATAATGTACGCTATGCTAGAATGAATAACAACAACAAAATCGAAGACATTATCTCCAATAATGTTTGGAAATGACCCGTTCAGATTCATTATGGTAGCAGATCCCATCATAATCATCTTCAGAAAATCGGTAACCTATTAGTTACCTTCCTCCTATGTAGAACTCTGGATCCCAAACAAGAGAAATAAGATCTTTACTATTAATATCACTTATCATGTCATCGTAATGTTTCTCCTAAAGTTAATTGAGCCAACCTCATTTGGAACAAGTACAATAATCCTCAAACACTCTTTTATTGTTTGACTTTCCAGCCAGAAGAAGCTCACTGTTAGAGATTAATTAATTCCTTAAGGTTATAACACAGTCTATGACTATGTTCTTTGTAATAACTTCATGGAATCAATTGACCATCTCCTGTTTGAATGCTCATTTTCTCGTCTAATCTAAAAAGCCTCAAGTATAGAACTTAAATTCTCTTTTCTGAATTATGATTGGTCATCGTGGTTCTATACAACGAATTCTTCAACCCTACATTCTACAAAACATATTCATATATAACGCAATGGTTTCCGTCCGGTGATTTAAAATACGATTTTTTCTATCAATATTTTTTTTTCACTGCACATTCTCTAATATATGTAGCATATTTCATAGTTCTAACCAATATAACTAATTCCAATTATTTCAATTTTCTTCATATCTACGTCCGATTTTAAATTTTGTCCGAACGACTTTGACAGCGAAGAATTTACCAAAAATCCCTCTCAATGGTAACAAATATCTTCCATGGTTATGTTTAATTACGGTTATATCATCTAATATTTGTTCAATTTTTTTTTATCATTACCAACTTTTGATCGTTTTATATTCTTATAATTGTAACTTAATTCTCCGTATACCTGCAACGAATATATTTATTTATTTTAGTATTATATTGACTACAGTAAAAACAATATGATTATGTTTGCGAGCTAATAATAATATAATAAAATAAAATATAAAAATATGGTCTAAGATAGTAACCGAAAAAGAGTGTCACTATATGGGTGAGATTAAATGAGCTGCTGGACCCACGTCGAGTCATCCATTGGTGCGGCGGTTCCAGATTCTTCCGTCCATTTTTATGACACAATCCATGTGTTTTGGTGTTCCCTTTTTCTAATTTTTTTTCAAAACAAATAAATAAAGAATTTCGAAACAAGAAACGGAAATTAGGCTGTATACTTTTTCAGTCACTAAATTATGGGCCAATTTGAAAACCATTAATCACGAGGTTGTTACTTTTGCGAAGTTAATTACACTAAACCTAATGGTTTAGGTTAACGAATTTGAACATGAAAATCAATCGATCTCGTTATGATTTTGACGTTATATATTGATAATAATAATATTATAAAAAGAATTACTTTAGCTCTACAGATTTAGATCAATCTATCATAAAACAATTGAGTGATAAATTGGATATTATAATATAATGTAAGATTTTCTTCCTACCTAATTTTCTTATTATTGGACACTTTTAATAACTATTTTTATTTCCAACTAAAAATACGGTTGAGAACCACACATATTGCAGAATAAATATATCATACATGCGTACATTTCTATATATCATTTGACAACCACTATTAATGGCAGAAAACTTATACTTTTGGTCCAAATCTAAAATAAAAAAAATAAAAAAAATAAAAAAGAAAGCCTTATAAGTGACGAGTTTAAAAAACTGTTTTTTGCTAATTGAAATCTTTAGAACTTATTTTCATGGAGAATCAGATTGATTTTTGACGATTTTTTTGTTTAGGTACAAAAATTATCCCTTTTTTCATCGGTCTGTTTTTTGAATTTATTATCATTTTTATTTTCTGGATCCTTGTTTTGTTGTCTGGTTATTTTTGTTTCATTGCGTGAACTCTGTTTGTGGTGTTTATGATGGTGGTGGTGACATCGAAGACTTCCGGTTCTTCATTCATCATCAAACAAACTGCAGCAAAAAACAAGACCAATGGATGAGGAAATAAAGGATACAAGAGTTCAAAATGTTTGGAACAAAGGAAAACCGTTTGCTGATATTGTAAACAAACGCAAGGAAAAAGAAGAATTTAAGCGAGAGTATATACAACACAAAACTGACCATATTGCAGTTTGTTAGAATATTCAGTGTATTAAGTTTCTTTGTATAGGCCTCTAAGTTCTCTATATATTGAGAGCTTTACTATTGAGTTAACATCTCTAATACTTCAATAAAACAAAAAATGAACATTTTATAATAAACACAAAACCCTAGCCCCTTCGTGCGACTACTTCTCTCTTTGTTTTTTAACATGGTATCAAAGCCCGTGTGATTCTGGGAATTCTGAACATCCTCAACAAAGATGGCTGGCAATGAAGTCGTGGTCAGTCAAATCCCTGATGAATTAACAATGCAGATTGCTGCCATTCTGAGAAATGGTCTCGGAACACAACAACAAACAACTAACCCCGAGAATTTATCCCTAGGGATTAAACTCGGTGGTGACAACTATGCCCTATGGGCAAACCTGATGAAGAAATAAATTGGGGGAAGGGGGAGAGGTTCTCACATTAGAGGGGAGCCGACACCTCCATCCAAAACTGACAAAACATATACAAGGTGCGAACAAGATGATCAATGTGTTTTTACATGGATTATCCAGAATTTTGAATCCAACTTGGTGAATAATGTCTCGCAATATCCCACTGCAAAAGCCCTATGGGATGGGTTAGCCACCACATACGGTTCTGGCACAGATTCGTTACAGGTGTTTGACCTTCATAAGAGGGCTAATTCATTAAGGCAAGGGTCCGATACACTAAAAGACTTGTGGAAAAAACTGCAGAACATCTGGATGTTTATAGATAGGCGAGATCCGAACCCTATGAAAGACCCAGAAGACATTCAGATCTACAATAAGAAGACTCAAGAACAAAAACTCTATCAATTGCGAATGGCGATTAATGACAAGCTGGAACCAGTCAAAAGAGATATCCTGAAAAAAGATCATCTTCCTTCCGTGGAAACAGCATATGCTACAATACGAAGGGAAGTGGCCAGACTTAATATACTAAAATCAAGTTCTTCTGATAGTGACTCGATTGAAATTGGAATGGGTTTGGCTGCTAAAGATTTTGCACAGAGGTTTAAATTCCGATCCAAAGAGAAAGAAAATAAATCGAAGTTGTATTGCACTCATTGTGGGATGAAGAAACACACTAAAGAGACATGTTTCCAGCTGGTTGGCTATCCAGAATGGTGGGAGGACGGTCATAAGGAGAAAAATAACCAGTGTTTTAGATCTAATGTCAAACGGGGTTCGTCTACAAGTGGCGGTGAAGATCCGACTAAAAATGAGCAAGGAAGTGGCACTGGTTTTAGAGGAATGGCGGCGAACTCCTATGAAAAACTTGGAGGTAAAGGGTTTGAGAAATCAATGAATTGGATCTTTGATTGCGGGGGCTACGGACACCATGTCTTATGATCCTAAAGACTTTGGTGACATGCCATCTCCAAAGAAGTCCCATATTGAAACTGCTAGTGGAGAAATTTGTGAAGTCAAAGGGGGAGGTTCAATTATTTTTTCGGAAAAAATAGAAATTAAAAACTACCTCTACATTCCTTCAATATCCTTAAAGTTATTATCTATTAGTCAAGTGACAAAACAACTCAACTGTGTAGTTCTTATGTATCTAATTTTTTGCATATTACAGGACATTCGTACGAAGGAGATCATTGGGCGTGGTACTGAACAAGGAGGTCTCTATTATGTTGATGAGGTAGTTCATAAGGGACATGCCATGCTTGCTCATGGAACAACCGAAAGGAAACTTTGGTTATGGCACCGGCGACTTGGTCATCCTTCTTTTAGCTATCTTAAGAGTTTTTTTCCTAGTCTTTTTTTGAATAATTCCATTCATGAGAAATGTGAAACCTGCATTCTTGCAAAAAAATCGTAGGGTCTCATTTAATCAAAGTAATACTAGAGTTGATTATGCTTTTTCGCTAATCCATTCTGATGTTTGGGGTCCCAAATTCCACTAACAATCAAATCAGATACTTTGTTTTATTTGTGGATGATTTCTCAAGAATGACTTGGATATACTTTATGAAACATAAATCGGAAGTACCAGAAATATTTATTTGTTTTTACAAAATCATTTTGACTCAATTTGGAAAAAAAATACAGATTCTCCGTTCTGATAATGGAACAGAGTTTGTCAACCAAACAATGCATAATTTTTTCAAAGCAAATGGTCTTATCCATCAAACCACTTGTCCAAACACACCTCAACAAAACGGTACTTTAGAACAAAAAAATTATACTTTACTTGAAAAAACTCGTGCTATTATGATTGAATCTAGAGTTCCTCATTCTCTTTGGCAATAAGCTCTTGCTATAGCCACGTATCTTGCAAATCATCTACCAACCCGATGTCTAGGAAATAAAACTCCATTACAAGTTCTTGCCACCCAAGTTACGATTCCATCTGTTATGACCTTACCACCTCGTGTCTTTGGTTGTTCGGTGTTTGTTCATATCCCTAAAACTAGTCGAAACAAACTTAATCCGTGTGCTGAAAAATGTGTATTTGTTGGGTATGGTGTCCATCAAATAGGCTATCGGTGTTACAATCCGGTTACTCGTCGAATCTATGTCACCATGGACTGTGACTTCTTAGAATCCGATTATTTTTTTGACCACCAATCTCGTGCTCAGGGGGAGAAAGTAAGTGAATCACTCGACTGGTTGCTATATGATAGTTACTTTGAGGATATGCCGACAGAGTCGGTAGATGGCGCCACCGAACACGCCTCTTCCAACATAAAGGAGACTGATGAGGCAGTTCTTACCACCAACGATTCTCCCGAAGACAATGTCCAACAAGAAATAAATACCATGGATACTACCAGCGAATCAGCCGAAGAAAATGCCCATCAAGAGGTAAACAATTTACAATGTCATAATTCATAAAATGCTACTGACCATGACATTTCAGGAAGTTCATTTGTTGAAACTCAAACTCTGGTTCTTCCCCTAATAAAAAATAAAAGGGTTCCTCCTGACCGGTATTCACCAGAACACGTTCCTCGTGCTTCTACATATCCGGTAAAAACTGACAGGAAAGGAATGACGAATATTGCAAAGGCGTTTTTAGCTACAATTCTCTCTGAACAAATCCCTAAAACAGCTCAAGAAGCTAAGAAGATGATTGAATGGCATGAGACAATGAATACCGAAATGGAAGCTCTAAAAAGGAATGGTACATGGGAGAATTATGTGTTACCACAAGGGAAGAAAGCAGTCGGGTGTAGATAGGTGTTTAATATAAAATGTAAATACGATGGCACCATTGAGCGACATAAGGCAAGATTGGTTGCCAAAGGATATACACAATTATATGGTATAGACTACTCTGAAACGTTCTCTCTGGTTGCACAGATTGACACTATCAGAGTTTTACTTTCAATAGCCGCGAATAAAGATTAGCCTTTTCATCAATTTGATGTAAAGAATGCTTTCTTACATGGAGACTTGGAAGAAGAGGTATATATGGAATCCCCACCAGGGTTCTCTGATGGTTTTCAAGAAAATAAGGTATGTAAACTGAAAAAGGCATTATATGGGCTCAAACAGTCTCCTCGTGCTTGGTTTGGGAGATTTACAATAGCAATGAAGCAGTATAGCTACAAACAAAGTAATGGGGATCATACCTTGTTTTACAAAAAGAGAGGAGAATTAGTCACTTGTCTTATAATATATATCGACGATATGATTATAACGGGGAATGACGAAGAAGAAATTAGCTCTCTTAGGAAAAACCTCTTCAAGGAGTTCGAAATGAAAGACCTTGGGGGATTGAAGTATTTCCTAGGAATCGAGGTTCTTAGGTCAAGAGGAGGGATTTATATCTCCCAACGCAAATATATATTAGATTTATTAGCTGAAGTTGGCATGGTGGATTGCAAACCAAATGACACTCCTATGGTTGTGAATCACAAACTAAAGATAATTGAAGGGGGCAGACCAGCGAGTAAAGAAAGGTACCAAAGGTTAGTGGGAAAATTGATTTACCTGGCTCACACTCGACCCGACATTGCATACACGGTGGGAGTAGTTAGCCAGTTCATGCATCATCCTCAGGAACACCATATGGAGGCAGTAATGATGATTATTCGATATCTCAAAGGCACACCATGAAGAGGCATAATTTTTTTTAAAAAAATAGACACCTTGATGTTGAAGTATTCACAGATGCTGATTGTGGAGGGAATCCTAACGACAAGCGATCAACTGCTAGCTACTTTACTCCTCTTGGAGGTAACTTGGTGACTTGGAGGAGTAAGAAACAGAAAGTAGTATTACTGTCAAGTGCTGAATCAGAATTTAGAGGAATCATTAAGGGGATTACCGAGATACTTTGGTTAAAGAAGATAATGAAAGAAATCGGATCCCCTCTAAAGTGTCCAACTCAGTTAATGTGCGATAATAAAGCAGCGATTAAGATTTCAGAGAACCGGGTACAACATGAAACAAAATATGTTGAAATAGATATGCACTTCATAAAAGAAAAGATTGAAGATGGGACAGTCGAACTTCCGTTTGTTAGATCCGAAGACCAACTGGCAGACATCCTGACAAAAGCGGTTGCTGCAAGAACATTCGAATTAGTTTTATCCAAGTTGGGTATTGGTGATCCAACTACACAACTTGAGGGGGAATGTTAGAATATTAAGTGTATTAAGTTTCCTTGTATAGGCCTCTAAGTTCTCTATATATTGAGAGCCTTACTATTGAGTTAACATCTCTAATGCATCAATAAAACAAAAAGGAACATTTTCTAATAAACACAAAACCCTAGCCGCTTCCTGCGGCTACTTCTCTCTTTGTTTTTTAACACAGTTCAATTTTATCAAAATGTTCAAGACTACTTGAAAACTCGAATAAAATATACTCTTATTGGTAAGTTCAATCAAGGGATACCCAAAAAGCATACATTAAATGATGTTATACAGAGATTGAAACTTAATAAAGAATGTAATATTTATGTTTGGGATTTAAGGCATATGCTTCTTGAATTTGAATCCAAAGAAGACCCGTGTAAAGTTTTATCCAAGAATATATAATACCTGGATGAATCAGTCATAAGGCTCATCAAATGGACCCCTGATTTCAATACAAAAGTTGAATGTCCAGTTTATCCTGTTGGATTAGGTTGGAAAGAATACACGAATACTTGTTTGATGAACAAATCATCTCCTCAATTTTTGAAGACATAGGAAGCCTAGTCCAAATTAAGATTCCTAAAAAGAACAGAGTCTACCATAACTCATGTTTGGCTTGGGTTGAAATGGATTTAACGCAAAAGATTCAGTACAAGGTATGGGTTGGTTTCGGGGAAAATCAAGGATACTATATACAATTAAGTTACAAGGATCTGCCAAAGTACTGTAATAATTGTTATCATATTGGTCATGATGCTGGGAATTGTACGAAGATTAAAGGAAATGATCAACAAAAGGTTGATGACTTCATAACAATAATTAGTACTGAAAAGATCACAAAAACAAACATTAACATGAAAGATATTAAAGATGACAGGAAATTTTTAAAATCTTTTATTGTTTCTCATAATAAAGTTTCTAAAGAAGTTCACAACAAAAATACGAATCAAGATACTGAAACCAGTCCTATCAGCAACAAAAAGAGGGGAAGGATATCCAAATCAAGGACGACAATACTCCAAAAGATGAAGAAATAATAGATGTTATCCAATCATTGGAAAAATGATATAACTTAGAATATGAAAACTTGAGTTATGAGATTAACTCCCCAAACAAAAAATGAATAAGAAGCTTACCATAAACACTAGATCACAAGATCAAAGAAGCCAATACAAAAATTCCATAAAGTTCTGAATATGAAGCTCAAAGATGTAAGAGATATGAAAAAAGTTAACAAACTAACTATAAAATCTCTGATGTTTTTTCAGGGACAAACGAGAAAAACAAATCCAATTCAAGATGATTAAGATCCTGAATAGGAATGTTAGCTGGATTCACAATAAGTCTATTACAAGAAGACTCAATTCGATCATTTCAAAGGAGCAAATAAAGCTTGTAGCAATCCAAGAATCGTTAATTAAGGAGGACAACATGATGAATACTGCTACTAAAATTGGTATGGATAACTTCACTGCTAACATTTCCAATAAAGTTTTGTTTTTTCTGAAAAAAATACCTCATGTTATGGTTAACCATTCTCAATTACTTCACACTAAAGTAACTGGGATTAATGATAATACAAGTTTCCTATTAACTATCATATATGAAAAGTGTCAAGGGTTTAGCAGGTTTGAGCTATAGAACTCTTTGAGAGATATTTATTATTCTATTGCTAATAAGGAATCGATATTAATGAGAGACTTCAATGTTATAACATTGCTTGATGAGCAGATAGGCTGCATTACCAATACTATCGACAACTCTGAGAATTTTAATGAAATGATAAGAGACTGCAACTTGGAGGATACATGATAGTATGGTTCTAAGTTTACTTGGAACAAAAAATCTAAGTGGAAAAGATTAGACAAAGTGTTATTTAACTCTGTTTGGACTAACCTTTTCAATGATACTAAAGTGATACACATGACTAGAACATGTTCTGATCATATCCCTTTGTGCATCACCATTAGTATATATAAAGTTAATTATAAAAAGAGCTTCAACTTTCTTGATATGTGGACACTGAACACTAAGTTACTATCTTTCGTGAAAGAAAATTGGAACAAAGAACTTAAATGTTTCCCTATATTTGTTTTTTGGAAAAAAACAAAACATATTAAAAAAGTTTTAAAAGAATGGAATAAAAGTCATTTTGGAAATATATTTGATACAGTTAAGGAAGCTGAGATTAATGTTAAAAATAAATATGTTATGCATCAGGAATATAACAACAATGAGTCTAGAATGGTTTTATCTAAAGCTAATGTTGATATTCTTTTAGCTATTAAAATGGAAGAATCATACTGGTTTCAAAAGTGTTATATTCCTGGCTCAAGGAGGGTGAAAAAAAGAATACAAAGGTCTATCACAATTATATTAAGATAAAAAGAAAGAGAAATACCATTAACATCATCAAGGAAATAGACAATTGGATCAAGGAAAGAACTTAAATGTTTCCATATATTTGTTTTTTTGGAAAAAACAAAACAGATTAAAAAAGTTTTAAAAGAATGGAATAAAAGTCATTTTGGAAAGATATTTGATAAGGTTAAGGAAGCTGAAATTAATGTTAATAATAAATAAGTTATGCATCAGGAAAATAACAACAATGAGTATAAAATGGTTTTTTCTAAAGCTAATGCTGATCTTCTTTTAGCTATTAAAATGGAAGAATCCTACTGGTTTCAAAAGTGTTATACTCCTGGCTCAAGGAGGGTGAAAAAAAGAATACAAAGGTCTATCACAATTATATTAAGATAAAAAGAAAGAGAAATACCATTAATATCATCAAGGAAATAGACAATTTGGATCAGTGACAAAGACCAAATTGGGAACTCAGAAGCTAACTACTTCAATGACATTCTCACAGAACTGCCTTACAGTATGAAAGAGGAGGAGGATATTCTTATGAACAACTCTATATTTGAAAACATTCCTAAACTCATATCTAAATATATAATGCTTATCTTATGGCCAAGCATATAGAGGATGAGATTTATGAAATTATCACTAATCTTAAATCCTTGAGTGCTACAGGTATGGATGGATTTAACACTTGTTTCTACAAGACTTGCTGAAGTATTATAAAAGATGATCTTTTCTTGGTCTTAGCTGACGTAATGCTTGGTAAGAAAATTCCTAAAGACATTATGGCTACGGTGTTATGCCTGATTCCTAAGTCTCATAATCCTACTAAATGAAAGGAATTTAGACCAATTTGTCTTTGTAGTTTACTAAACAAAATAATGTCTAAACTTTTAAATAACAGATTGACTAAGATTATGCCTAAAGTGATCTCTAAATTTCAATGAGCCTTTGTTCATAATAATTCTATTGATGACAATATTTTGATAGCAAAAGAACTGATTTTTTATTTGAACAAAAAAATGAAAACTAGTAATATAATGACTCTATCTTTAACTTAAAGAATACCCGGAATCTAATAGGAAACAAGAGCAACAAATCCAATCTTTATGACAAAATATGGAATATGATAACTCCTCGTAAATGTTCATTCCTTGTTTGGAAGCTGCTGAAATACTTTATACCTGCTGATAAAATTTTGCAAAAACGAAAATTAATTTTGGTTTCAAATGTTAGTTCTGCTGTAACATTAAGTCTCCCAAACATCTTTTCATAAATTGTGACATTTCTTGGAGCATTGGGTACTACTACACAAAACGTTTCAAAATAAAAAACGGATAAATTCATGACTATTGCTCATATGATCAGAGTTTGGTTCTGGTCTACTGATTAAGATGTTCATTGCAGAACTAGAATATCTATTCTGATTGTTTGGACTATTTGAAAAGAGAGAAACAATGCTTAATTCAATAACAGGTTTAAAAGTATGGAATCTACGATCATTTACATAAACTATATCATATTCTGCCTTGATCAAACTAATAGTTTTCGAGCTAAACACTGAAGGAATAACTTTAAAGCATGTAGAACTCGTGTTGCTTAAACTACATCAAGTAAAAAACCAAACACGTCTACTTGAAATGGATACCACATGCTACTGATTATCTTAAATTGAATACTGATGCCTCGTGTCAGACCAATGAGGAATCAGGATGGGGATTTATTGTTAAAGATCACAACGGAAGCATTATGATTGGTTCGACTTGTTAGAGATATAAGGCCTAGGCCCATTAGCCCATATTTTTTTATCTATAAATAATAGCTCTATACTCTATGTAATATATACTAGGTTGCTTCAAGGAGCAGCTAATGGAGCTTCCATTCTGTTTGTCCAAAAACAAAAACTCATAGAGGATTATAAAACACAAAGTTGAATTCAAATAAAAGGATAAACTAAGAACTTTGATTCAACCTCAAAATGACTATTAAGATCTTAAACTGTAATGCTAGGGGTGTTGGAAACAAAGACACCCTTAGAAGAATCAAGTCAATCGTAAAATTTGATAAAATTAACTTCATAGGTATACGGGAGTTTATGATCAATTCTTCCATGTTGGAAAACATCATAAGATACTTAGGTTTTGATCACAATTTCTATAATAAAATTTGGCTTACTTGGAAAAAATGAATTATATATTAACATCCTTAGAGATAATAAACAATTCTTCCATGTTTCAGTAAATCATCATTCTCTCAATAAGAGTTTACTAGTAACTATAGTTTATGCTAAATGTACAAGAACCTTTAGAGAAGATCTTTGGAAAAATCTAAAGAAAATCTCCAATACTAACCTATAGTGGTTAGTATTTGGAGATTTCAACATCATTTCATCTACTAATGAGAAGATTGCATCTCATTTATGCACCAAGTGCATAGACGAGTTTAATGAAACCATCCTTGAATACCAGCTCGAGGATGATGAATTCATTGGATCAAAATTTACTTGGACAAGTAACAAAGTTTGGAAAATATCAAATAGAGCATTATACAATGCTGCTTGGAGAACTTTTTTTGACAACACTTTGGTGAAACATCTGGCCAAAATAGGCTCAGACCATTCACCATTTTGTATAATCATAAACTATTACTCAATCAAGCCTAAATCCAGCTTTAAATTTTTAAACATCTGGCTCATCCACCCTGATTTCATGAAAATTGTCAAAGACAATTAGGATGCTTAAATGCCTAGATCACCAATCTAAGCCTTTTGGGCCAAACTTAAAAGATTAAAATATGAATTAAAAGACTGGAATTGGGCTGTATTTGGTAAATTTTTTGACAATTTAAAAGAGGTTGAGCATGAGGTCAGTCAAATGGAAATCAAATATCAAATTTCTAATTTTATGGAAGACATAATTAAATTTTCCAAGGCCAAAGCTAAACACTTAAATCTTATGGCCAAATAAGAGACATTTTAGGAACAAAAAGTGCCTCTTTTTGGCTTAAAAATGGTGATGGAAACACTAATTGCTTTCATAACTATGTCAATAAGGGGATAATTAAAATAAGAATCCGTCGAATATGGAATGTTCAATCATAAACTGAAGACCAATCCACTATTAAATCTTCTATTGTTGAGCACTTTAGGAATATTCTCACCAATAATAATAATTTACATGACCTTGAAAGACTAAAAAAATATATTCCTAAATTAATTACAGATCATGAGAACAACCTCCTCTTAAGCCCTCTTACAACTGTAGAAAACTATAACTTCATATTGTCTCTTAACCAAAACAGTGTATCAAGCCTTGATGGATTCAACATTAAATTTTATTCTTCTTACTGGCATATCATTAAAGATAACTTAACTAATGCAATTAATGATTACTTCAACAATACCTTCATTCCCAAATGGTTTATATGCCACTGTGTTATGTTAGATTCCAAAAAATGAGTCCCATAATAACTGGAGTGACTTCAGACCCATAAGTCGCCGCAATGTCCTTGATAGAATAATCTCAAATTAATCAATACCAAGCTGTCTTTAATTTTGCCTAAAATAATTTCTGAGAAGCAGGGTGCCTTTGTTAAAGGTAAATCCATTCATGATAATATTTTAATAACCCAAGAAATATCCCATGAACTTAATAGAAAAATTAGAGGGGAAACCTCATTCTAAAGCTTGATATGGACAAAGCTTTCGATAGGTTGTCATTTTACTTTATAACTAAAATTCTGTTCAGTTTTGGTTTTAGTAGTGACTTCATCAATTTAATAATAAAAGGCATCAATAATGTTCATTACTCTATTATTATGAATGACTCAACTTATGGTTATTTTCAATCAGCTAATAGGGTGAGGCAGGGCGATCCTCTATCACCCATAATCTTTATTATAGTCGAGGAATATTTTCTAAGGGGTATTTTTCTCATTTTCCATGCCAATAATTGTATGAAATATTATTCTAAAAGTAAAGTTAACATTCACAGCTTAACATTCGCAGATGATATCATTATTTTTATGAATGAATCATATGTAAATATTAATAAGATGACTGACTTTCTCAACCATTATCAAAGTGTGTATGGCCAAATTATCAACAAAACCAAAACTAACTTTATAACCTCTGTGAAAATACGTATTAATAACATTCAAACTATTGAAACGAAAACTGGATTCAACTATAAATTCATCCTCGTAACTTATTTAGGAATCAATATCCATCATAGTAACATAATATGCTACTTTGATGACTTGGTTACCAAGATTCATAAGAAAATGAAGGACTGAGATTGTAAGAAGTTATCTTTTGGTGGTATAATGATTTTGACAAACTCTGTTCTTCTGTCTATTCCCTCTTATTACCTCCAAAATTAAAATCTCTCAAACAATGTCCTTGAAATAATTCATAAGCTTTTCGAAAAATTTATGTGGGGTACCAATGGTAATAAGAATGTTATTATTTGGTGTAAATGGAAGAACCTCTCCTATCCATGTAATGAAGATTGTCTAAATTTTATAAATCTAAAAGACATTCAAACTGCATTACCTTGTAAACTTTTATATAAATTTAAAGCTAATAAAACTTTATCGTCAAGAATAATAAAATCAATCTACTGCAATAAAATTCACCATTTTCAAACCAGAACATAGTGATCGTGATCAGCGATGTGGCTGAATCCTTTATATATTGGACTATTGGAAGGAATGACATTGATTTTTGGTTAGAAAGATGGTGTCGCACCAGTCCATTAATAATTCTTCAAAGACTGAAAACAATTATTAGTAGACCATTACAAAGATTAATCAATTTTGGGAGAATGACAACTAGAATTATACAAAACTTAGGGATAATGTTGTGCCTTCAAATATTAATAGAATTTGAAAATTCAATATTCAAACTAATAAACCAGATGAGATGAAGTGGAATGCTTCATCCTTTGGTTTGTTCAACCTTCAAGCCACTAATAGGATTAGAGATAAAAACATGTCCTCCCTGGTGTTTAGAAAAATCTAAAACCCTAGTTTCCCTAATAAATACTATTTAACTCTTTAAAAAACTAAAAACATTTCATATCGATGGATACTATAATTCAAAAGAAACATTTCTGTATAGCATCCAGGTTCCAAATCTGTGGTAAAATTGAATCAATTGATCAATTATTCCTTCACTGTAAGAATACTTGAGAAGTATGGAAATACTACTCAAGTATCTTTGGTATCACTATAGAAATTCATATGACTTTCAAGAATATTATGTTTAATTGGTTATCTTCAAATTCTAAAGCAACTCATATAAGAACAGTAATCCTATCAATCATTTCTTGGGCTATCTGGTCTGTTCATAACAAATCAAAACACAAAGAGGTTCATATTTGCTTAATATATCAAAGAGAAAGTCCACCTTGCCATAATTAAGTTAGATCTTGCAAAATAACTAACTAAAAATATATGGACTGGTGATTATAAAAATACCATGATTCTTCACTGTTTTCATCACCAAAATCCCGCTAATAAATCAAATTATGTCAAATGGAACCCTTCTATTGGTAATAAAGTTAAATTAAACAATGATGATTCTTGTTTACTCAATGATGAGTCTAGTGGTGGGTGTTTGATTATGAAATCTAATAGCGACATGATTTCATTTTGTAGATTAATTTATGGGAAGCAATCTCCTTTCATTGTTGAGGCTAGAGCCTTATTTAATGGTTTAATATTGTGCAAATACTTGGGTCTATTTAATGTGGACATTGAAATAGATTCGAGTATTCTATTTACATATTTAGCCACTGATGTTGTGCCTTGGTATATTTCTCCGATTATAACATACTCTAGGAAGTTAATCCTATCTTCTATGTCTATTAAACACATCTTTAGACAGCAAAATGTAGGTGTTGATTAGATTGCTAAACGAACTCTTGAGATTAAATCAAACTTCAATTTTAATAATGGTGAGATTCCTAATAAGCTTAAGGCTATAATTCTATTAGAAAGTTTAGGAGCGGGTTACTTTAGACTGAAAAATGACTAGATTAATATATATTAATTATTTGATGACTCATATCATAGCTCTAATCAACTAAGTAGGTTATAAGCCCGACTTCTGTACTTTTCTAATGCATTACAATTATAAGAGGATACGTGACAATATTCAAGAATTCCAGATCAAATTGACAAAGTAACCTCCTAATGGAAATAAAAGGGATTTCAAGATGGTTCAAACCAACATAAGTTCATTAAGTACATGATCACACTTGCCGCAAGAGTCAAGTAATGTCTTAGTTCCCAAAGACTTCAGATTTAAATTAAAATTAAATCCATGTAGTCAAAAGTGTAGTAATTCTTAAAATATATATTTTGTCATCAAGTTCAGGATTATATTCTTGTTTTCTTTGTAACTCAATGGATTTTTAGCCTTAATTTTGGCAATAATATTTAATGTTGTATATATATATAATTGAGATAAATTTTACCTTACATGTGAAAATAAAATGTTATATGTTATATAAACTTAGTCATGTTTTTTGTCTTTCTCTTTATGGTTTATATTTTATGTATAAAGAGTAGGTTGTTTAAGACGAAACGCTATCTAATTATCAACAATTAAATTATTGAGATTGTGATGATGTTTTTAATATACTATAATAATCCAAATCGTTTGATTAAGTTTGTTTGTATATGTATTATATTAATTTGTTTTAAAAGGAACAAATATTATATCATATTTATGTTTATTGAATGGATGCAATGTGTCGGTTAGAAATTATATTTTATGTATATCATTAATCATTATGAGATTTTCTTAAACTTTTTTTTACACTTACAAGAGATAAGATGTGTAAGTGCTAATGATTAGTGGAGAGAGGGTAAATAATATCATCGGAGGATAAGAAAAAAATTTCCTATTTAAATTGAGAAATTATTATATATTATTACATCTTTAATTTCGATTAGTAAATATTCTATATGTGCAAAATAAAATTATTATATATTATTTAATCTTTAATCTCGATTAGTAAATGATTTATATGGGCAACATAACCATCCACCGACTACTTACTTTAGAAGTATCACAAAAGGTAAAGCCAACATATGGGGCACGGTTTTACGATATAAGAATTCGGAAACTTATAACATCAACAATATTTTTTATGCATAACATATATAATATTCACACAAACAATTAAAAAAACCTAGGCCATTTTGAGATTCAATTTTTGTTTTCCAAAATGATGGAAAACAAGTACATAAACTAATGTGTAGCGACTAAGTGATCAAATTTGATCGTTAATTTTTTTGCATATTCCATAAGCATTAAGATATTATGCACATTTCAAAAGGTTCTTATTATAGACAAACTTTATAAGATAGCTTGTTACAAGATATCATAATTTAAAGTTGTCGATGTCATATAAACAAAATGATATTTTTCATTTTTTTTATATTCACAAGGTCTTGGATGTTAAAGAATTATATGTGAGCCTGTCTAAGACGTTAATGGAGGAAGAAGGGTGTAACTTACTAGGTATAATTTTTTAAAATCAAATATTAGATTGTTGCGAGCTATCAATACTATATTCTTAAATAAAGTCTGTATGTTATGCAAATAATATATTTGAAAAAATATTTACTATCATTTTAGAAGATGATAGTAAATATAAACAGTTTCAAAACATTTGTAAAACTTGGGATGTTTGGTTTAATATGTAACATGTTGTGAGTAAAACATTACATTGATAAAAAAATTCCATCACATAACAAATGAGATTCATGATAACACAAAACATTATATAAAACTATTTTACATCATACTGGTATGATATATAATAATAAGATGTTTTACATGTTCAAATTAAACGTTAAAACATATCTCATAAAAATATTATATTTGATGATGTAATTTTCTTGTAACTCAGATATGAAGGTTGAAGATGATATAACTTATGAATAAATAAATAAAATCAAATAGATAAATAAAATTAATAATAATTATAGAATATGAAGATGTCATATCCTTTATTTATAAAAATAAATCTCATATTTACAGTGATACATTATTATTTCTTAATAAATAAGGAGAATTAATTGATAAAAATTTAATATCATGTACACGAAGCAAACCTGGCTTATACATGTGGTATAATGATTTCACTACTTCAGATTTTGTTCTAGATTTCCTAACTCTGGTATAAAGATTTCAGTAGTTCATATTTTGTTCTAGATTTTCTAACTCTGAGCCCAATGGGTTTTAACCTCTAGTGGACTAGGTAATTTTTTGTTAACATATTATAATGTTATCAATAGCCCATTAGTCCTCCCTAAAGTGTTCAGGAATTACATTGATCTCATATTTACATTCCCTATATTACAGTGGTAAAAGAATATATGGTGGTTATTGCACAAATTCACCACAACAACAAATTGCTCCATGGGTAGTGGAATTTTTGTTAACCTTGATGCCATTATACCGGCCAATAAAGTATACCATGCATTGGGGCTCAGGTGGCTCAGACATAATCTTATCAAGTGAGGGTACCTTAGTATCTCTGGATCCGAAGGGAATCGGAGTCCCCAATTCAGCACATCAGTGTATACTACTAGCTCCTGGGACTTGCAGTCCATAGAGGTCTCTGGAGTGACTGAGATTCTCACTTTAACAGATTAAGGGAAGCCTCAGTTTGTTCGAATCCGACCCAACTTAGCATTATGGGTATATACATAAGCAATTTTTTGGAGGGCTATAAAGTACTTCACAATGACTTTCTGAGAGTTTGGCCCGAATTTCCCTTCCAGGAACTCCGGAAGTGACTCAGTGTTGGGCAGACCCACTTTAACTTTGCTTTTCCGATATGTTGCAGTGTTCTCTATCTGTCCGGATGCCTCAAAAAGAGTATCTACTATACTCTCCTCCATAGTATCCTCCATTACGCTTGACTACTATTAAGATGGTTTAATATCTGCTAGCGGCTTTATTGTCTCCAAACTAGCAGGTTTCAAAGAAGTAGGAGTAGTTTTAGCTTTAGACTGACGAGTTATTCTGCGAGGAGGGGTGGATTTCTCAATGGATTTCTCAGCATCTGAACCCATTGCCAGGAAAGGTGAAGGTTTCCTAACACTAGAAACTGCATTTTCTTTAGGTAATGGTTTTGGGACTCTTCAACTGAAGACCTTGATTGTAGAGGAGATAGGATTGGGACAAAAGGTAATTTTCTAACTTTGGATGTCTTTGGTGACGATGATCCTTGGTCTGTATTTGTTTTTGGTCGATCGATTTCTCCACCAGGAGAGGCAGGGAGACCAGCTGCAACTCTTGCGTCTTTTATTGCTTTCTCCAAATCAGATAAATTCAGCCAACTTCCTTTCACCAATGCGTTTCTCGTTGTGAACATAAATCTACCCAAACATAATTTAAGAAGATTACCAAGCTTTCTCTCTAGTAATTTTCGTGTTTTTTCGAAACATTAGAATAGTGAAACCAATTTATATAAAGATAAAGATGTGAGAGCTTACCTAGGGGAAGACAAACCATCAAAGTAATGATTAGGGGCTATGAAGTATGGGGGTTACACCCTAAGTAAACTTTTAGCCAAGTAGTTACATGAATCAAGGAGAAAACACGGCTGAGTGGTCAAACCAAAACTCGACACGTGTCCTACGTCAAAAATGGATTTTAGAATTCTTAACGGTAACGTTAGTCTCTTCAAATCCGATCAGGCTAACTCTTGGAAATCCGATCAAGCTGACTCTTGGAATTATTAACGATAAAGTTAATCTCTACAGTTTGGATAAAGACGTCAGATCAGATGATCACCTTGAATTTATACCAGGATTTATTTTTTTGAGTTACATCTTCCAAAGATTCTTTGTAAGACCTAAATGGGCTACTAAAAAGGTAAGATTTATTTGACACTACCCCTTACATATATCCAAAGGGTAGTTCGGATATAACCAGTACCGTGTCCAACCAAACAGAATAAATTAGTTGATCGTGACTCAGTTTGTTGCTGGTCACTTGATCTCTTGGGCTAATGGGATCTTTAACTTAACTCAAGTACATAATCCGCTCCGAAAGGCCCTTGGGTCATTAATTAAGTATAAACACCCCAAGTACTTCGATTAATGAGGGTCATCAGAATTTACTGCTAGTACACACCTCAAATTTCTCTCTACATCTTACCTTATACATTAAATTCCCAAAACATTTTAAAATATTATCGTCGATCAGAAATAATCCACACCAAGCCTAACAAACAAATTTTGAAGGAATATATGAAGGGAACTGAGCCGACTACGAGGTCTATTCCATCCAAATATCCAACATCAACCTAGAGTCCAACCAAACTTCCAACAGCAGCCTGAAGAATATTCGAATGTCTAACTGCAACATGGAGTTGACCCAAACCTCCAGAAATAGTATGGAGTAAGGCCGAACCTCCACCAACAACTTGTAGTTCGATCGAACCTCCAAAAATATTATCGAGTTCATCCAAACCTCCAACAGCGACCTGAAGTCCAGGTACAACAGCTTGAAGTCTACACGAACCTTTAGTAGTAGCCTTTAATCCATCTAAACCTCCAATAATAGCATGAAGGTCATTCGAACTTTGAGAAATCCTAGATTAAAAAAATGTACAGCTGTATCATGGAGCCAAGAGAACCTTCAATAATAGCTTAGAGTCTAGTTAAATCTCTAACAATAGCTTGTTGTCCAGCTAAATATCCAGTAGAAGTATTTAGTACAATCGAACATTTAGCTGCAATTTGAAGTCAACTCTGATGAGTCCGAATTCGGAATGCTCCCCGGAAGGGCAGACCAATGTAAATCTCTCCGTAAACCGGACAGACACTAAGAACTTAAATCGGACAGGACTTTTGAACCGGACAGATGACTTCGAACACTGTGAGCTTAAGGCTGTTCGAACTATGACTAAAGTACTAAAAAACCTAAACACTTTCTAACTAAGCTACCTGCCCATCTGCTTAAAACTCATGGGTCTTTAAACATGACCCGGGTCTATTAAACATGACCCGAAAGCCCATAAGGGCCCAAGTATCATACTATAGATGCTCAACCACCAGCATTAACTTCTGGTAATGAAAATTAACTGCGGCCAAGCTGCTTAATTCTCTCTCCACCTTGAAACACCTTGAAACACCCTCACACCACCTTGAAACACCTTGAAACACCCTCACACCACCTTGAAACACCTTGAAACACCCTTACACCGCCTTAAAACTCCACTTGAAATTACTTGCCTACCCCCAGGCTATTTTTATCCCCATCAAACTCAAGCGTCAACCTATAATATGAAATCCAACTAAATGTCCACTTGCACCATGAAGTCCACTGGTACCTTTCGACATACCATGAAGTTCCGTCTAACCAGTAGTCGGTTCATGAAGCTCACTTAGTCCTTCATCGGAAAATGGAATTCTGGAATGCAGCCACACATTACTCAATACCAACAAGGGATATGGAGGGACTTGCAATCAGTTCCAGGAATGCAACCAAGACTCCAACAAGAAAAATTGTCCATTCATCTGCCATTGCAACAACAAACAACCAACTATACCCTCGTTTAGATCAGACAAGCTTACACTATATAGACCAACCAAAAGTTTCTCACAATCCCACAACTACAGGCCCAACTAAACCTTGGAAGGCCTTATTAAGGAATTCCACAAAACATACACTATAGCCAGCATAGACATGTCTACAAACTCTCGTTACTTAATGTGAAAAATGAAACTGCATCCAACATAGAACAGGAGTTATGACACCATCAAATATACTCTTTAATGGGATAAATGTTCAAAATTAACACCATGCAAGATGATAATGACGACCAACTAGATGAATATTGCATGTTGGCCCTAAATATCTCATAAGGGGACTTACTGCCAAGCTGCAATAACCACAAGTTAGACAACTATAATGGTGAGAGAAATTTTGAGCTTCACATCGAGAAGCTCAAGAGCAAGATGACATGTTTCGAGACATATGACAAGATGAGTTTAAATCATTTTCAATCACCTTTTGAAGCAATGCCCTAATATGGTTCAAAACTGTACCACGGTGAATTATCAAAACATCAAAATCTTAGGAACGACCTTTTACATAACTTTCTTAGATCCAATATCAGAAAAGAAGATGCTGATTACATCATTCACTATAAGCAACAACCAAATGCGGTACTCTTGAATACACTAAGATATTTTTTGATGCAAAAAATGAGTTACATGATTGTCATTATGTGGTGGGAGTTCCAACCTATTGACACAGAGTGATGTTATGACGGCTGTAAAAAATATATAATAAAGAAGAAAGCCTTCAACTTTGGGGATCCACTCAAGCCGATAGATATTTATATCAAGGTGATAGAAATCACAAAAGGCATAAAAGATGGAAGCACGTTTACCCAAATGTTTATCCTTATCACTACACTCTAGAAAAAGGTAATGATTTGTTGATTATGAGATAAATAAACATTAAAAAAACACCATGATATTTCATGGAGTCTTACCAAATTACCAACAAAACAAAGAATTTCAGGTAGAAATTAATTAGAAAGATCACGTGGCATCCATAATAATAAAGCAAACGGCAAAAAATAAGACCGCATAGGACGAGGTCCATTTATTGAATTAATTGATAACTTGGAAACCATTTATAACAGGAGCAATCACATGGCCTGATACTGAATACCGAGGAAGCTACACAAACCCAAAGAACACATGGGAAAAGACAAGCACTTCAAGATGCATGGTGACTTTGGGTATTGTACAAGGGATTATTGGGCTTTATAAGACCAAATCCATAACTTGGTAGAAAACGAGAAACTCTTGAAGATTGTGAAAAAAAATAATTAATTATAGAAGATATGATTTCACATATTAGAAATATCACAGTGCAATACGTTGGTTCATTCATTTGTAATGAGATTATAAAATGATGGATTGCGCACTACTTGTTTTGCAACCACTAAATATAATTTTTCTAACTAAGCGACATTATTAGTATTACCTTGACAAAAATACTTTATTTTATTCATAATAATTGTAGACATTGTTTATAAAATAAAAATAAAACCTAATGTATTTTTAAGGGTGAAACTTGCAATATTCAAACAAGGTTGGTCCAATCGAGGATGTAGTCACTGTCAGCCAAATTTGTGGCAATAATTGGTGAACACCTACTGAGATGTTGTATAAAATAACAAGGTATATGTAATCAAACATACAACAATATATTTAACATGGTTCAGATCTTGAAGAAATTCTACATCCACAAGTAAGAAACTCATATTTTAGAAAAGAAGGTTACAATAAGACTCTCTTAAATAACTCAATCATTCATTTTTTTACAAAAAACCATCGGCTTACCTAAATAACTATAAATCTCAGAGTTCCTGTCAATTTTTTTATCTTATATTTTACTTTTCTATCTAAATTCACACAAGCAAGAAGCGTTCTCTCTTTAGAAGTCTTATGTCTGTTTTTGTAGCCACACCACACCATAAGAACTCCAATCCTTCTCTCATTTTATATAGACTAAAAAATGTAAATCATAGTACATCAAGCCTACATTAGAATAAATATGTATAAACCTTTCCAAACCAATTAAGGAAATGGTTCCCGATATTCTGACACATGGTACAAAATTTTAGGTAGTGGCACCATTTCTTGACATCTGCGTCATTGTGCTATTTGTCTTTCTTCAATGCACGCTCAATATTTATCATCTTAATCAAATACATAGGTTTTTATCCAATTTATAATCTTTCATAAAAGTGATCAAGATATTGCTAGGAGCTTAAAAGAATACTAAGAAGTCTTTGACAACCAGTTCTTACACCTTCAGTCCAGTATAAATGAATCTACTCCTTCGGTTACAATGAAAACTTAACGTTGTTATTTGGTAATTATCTCCCTTAGGTTCGAGTGGATTTATTTACACCTAAGTCTCATGGAGAGCATCCAACCATAATAGAGTTATCAACAAACACCCTCTAATTCTTGACTTGCTCAAATATTCGGCCCTTATATCTTTGACTGAGTTGCACAAATCATATTTTTTTAGCTTTAACACTTTATTCCAGTATTTGACAGAAGTTACTTTCAGCTTTGAGGCTTCGTTCTAGTCTTCAATACTAATTTCCAACTTCAACTATTTGATCCAACTTCATCCGTTGATTCCAGTTTCAACACTAAGTTACAGTCTCGGTACTATGTTACAATTTCAACACTAAATTGCAGCTTTAATACTATGACTCCAACATGTGTTTCCCCGATGATCCAATTGCTCACCAAAATCCACCTCCAAGTTCAGATTGATCAAGTCCCATGCAGTCTGTGAAACTTGTTGCGGAAATATTCCGTAAGAGACGAGTATCCTAAGATCCTACATCTAATAAGGTGGTAGTAACATCCACCTGACCTAACTCAAGATTAGATTGAGCAACACTTGACATCCAACTGCCAAAGTCATCTTATTGCTCCATATTTTAAACATCTAAAACCTATGACCCATAAAAATTCTTGTCAAGGGCCCATTCTATAAATGGTTGAACTTTCTTAACGAAGCCCAAACTTGTACCCAACCTAAAATCAACTTTGAGAGAAGCATCATCGACAGTAATATATGTAGTGATAACCTATGTGATTAGTGGCCTTTTCACTCTATTTAATACCTATATTTATAATTAAAACCTTATCACTCCTAGGATCCAAACATAAAAACTTGTAACCTTTTATATTTTCTTGATAACCGAAATTCTAGGGGCTTCCGTTGATGATGTATCTAGATATCCCAACAACTATTTCACTCAATTTCTTGCTCAGTCAACCTTTCAGAAGCATACCCCTTACTTTCTTAAGTAAATTTTTGCTTATCTTCTCAACTATTTCATGTCTTAGAGTACTTCTCAAGATTCCTTATCTAAACATACCAAATTTAAAACAATAACTAGTGAATGTTTCATTTATAATTTCCAAGCCATTATCAGTTTTAGAATTCTTTAGGTACTTATGAGACTGATTCTCCACTAATTTTTCCAAACTATCAAAAACCTTAAGAAGCATTTCTATAAGTTCCAAAAGTAGATGCATATTCCATTAGAGATCATTCCAAACTAATAAAATCATAGTTCGATTAGCCTCCATAACAACTAGTGGATCTTGTAGGACCATAAGTCAGTCATATTTACCTTTATACATAAATTATTTATCATTTAACATGCTTATAGATATAAGATTATGTTTAAGTTCAAGGACATACCTCATATTTTTTAAGGTTTTTTCAAATCCATGGGATAACTTGATTAATCAAGTCCCATGTAAAAGAAGAACAATATACTCAAGGTGTTTTGAATGTTATGTCTATGGTTGTTAAAATCAAGGTGGTTCAATAAATAAAAAATTTAGTTTTACCATAATTCCTTAAATATGTTTTAAAAGTAATGAGGATGTTCAAAGGAAGACAGTTTTGAAAAGTGACTCTGAATGTCTTAGACTAAGTGTGAGGGGTAGACATGGAAGGAGAGGTTCAGTTAAGAAAATAGGAAACTCTTGGTCCAAATCAAAGAGATTTTTGGATGGTGAAAAGTGAAATGTTGGCTATATAGGAAGAAAGTACATATCAACACCAAATGCTCAAATAGAAGAAATGGTGATAGCTATCTGAAACAGGATACCTGGAAATATTGCAATGGTCTCAGATGACTATGAATATACTGATGATTTAATGATTTCTACTTGCATGTACAGTGACAAGTGGATGTTGGATTCAAAGTTTTATTCCATATGATTTCCAACAAATATTAGTTTGAAAACATGATATTGTTTGATAATGGTAAGGTCATACTCGAAATGATGAACCCTATAGTGTAAAGGGGATGGGTAACATTCAGATCAAGTTATCTACAAGACTTAAGATAATAATAATAATAAATGTAAGGTATGCGCATAATGTTAAACAAAAAACATTTGTTATATAGGCATGTTAGAAGGAAAATGTAAGGCTTAATAATTGTTATGAAAACCTATAAAATTTATAATGTGTTAAATCTTAAATCGTATGTAGTTGTTAGAGGTTTGTTTAGTATAGAGAGATATTCAACCAAGATATGACTTCTGATGTTAGGGAATGTGAGTGAGAAAGAATTTATTGAGCTTAGCAAACAAATTTGTTCGATGGTAACAAATTTCAGAGCATAAGCATTTGTGAAAGATGTGTACAAGGTAAAAACAAGAGGGTCAAGGTCTTTCCTAGAAACCATACAACCAATACTATTCTTGAATATATTCATTTATATTTTTGATCTCTGACACGACAACCCACCATGGATGATGCAAGGTTCATGTCCTTGATTGATGACTACTCCAGAAAATTATGAGTTATGCTTTTAGGAACTAGAAGAGGCTAGTGAAGAATCAGGTTGGAAAGATACTGAAGAAGTTAATGATTGACAATGGCTTAGAATATATGAATAAATCATTCACTTGTTCTTATTCTAAGCTTAGAATTTCTAAACATTGAACCATAAGGGAAACTCCCCAATATAATGGGTTTGCTATAAGAATGAACCAAGCCTTCATGAAAATAGTGAAATGTATATTATCAATAAAAGTCCCTCTACAACACTGAAGTTTAAATATCCAAAAATGATATTATCTAGAAAGAAACATGTGTTGGAACATTTGAGAGTATTTAGGTATGGTACTTAGGCACACTAGAAGAAAGAGAGGCTTTAACGAATAACATTATACGTTCTGGTGTATGACATGGACTTCAGAAATATTTGATTAACCGAGGCACAATTCTCAATGAGAAGGTCATGTTATTGATGAATATGGTGAAAGCCGAACCTGTTGCTGCTAAAAAGAGATGTGAAGTTGATGATGGATCTAAATAAGAGAGTGAAATTGATGAATTTATACCAAATATGATTTCAGAATTGGTATAAAGTTGGCTCATGCAGACGAAGTTCACCAATTTCATGAAATTGAAGATGACCGATAGTTTAATTTTGAGAGCCTCATATGTTTAGACTGTTGAGAAATATGTTGATATTAATAGTTACGAGTCGGTGATGGATGCAACATAGAGAGCTTTTAAAGCTTACATTGAGGTATAAATTTATTAATATTATAGATTATGCCTTTTAGATTGAAATACAAGCAACTATTTTTGAAGCTGAGCTACCTCAATGCTGTGAAGATTAATGATAATAAAATATGGTTGATGGTTATGCGGGAAGAATTGAATTCTTTATAAAGATGCGCAACTAGATTATTATAAAGAAACTGAAATGTTAGAAGCTTGTTGGGAGTAAATGTATATACAAAAAGAAACAATACATTCATAGAGTTGAGTTATCCATATACAAATCTAGTTTGGTGGCTAAGAGATTCGTACAAAGAGAGGGTGTGAAATTTTCTAACCAATTATGAAATAAACCTCTATAATGGTTATGTCGTCAATTATCTCTCGATTTTATATTGAGCTATATCAAATGGATGTTACTAATGCCCTTCGATATGGAGAAATAGAAGATACCATTAACACATTCCAACCAAATGTTTTGAAGAAGAGAAGGAAAAATATGTGTGTTTGCTGAAGAGATCCTTATATGGGCTGAAACAGTCGTCGTTGCATTGGCATAGAAGATTTGGTTATTGTATGAGGTCCATCAAGTATGCAAGTCATAAACATTTAGCCATTCAAAAATTCAGCCAAACAAAAATTCATCCATCTGAACATTCAACCATAAAAGATCTTGGATCTGTGGTCCATGATTTAATGATCATGCACATTTGATTCTAGAAGTATCTTATAGACTGATTTAGGAGAGATCCGTCCTTTAGGTTTCAACAGATATTTTTACGCCTAAGTCTTTGACTGAGCTCTAACCTTTTAGAGATTCAGTAGTTCTAGCTTTTTAAAATCTGGCTTACACAAATCTTTGGCACGTAAGTCCAACTTAATTACACCAGTCACTCTTTTAGAGACATCGAGTTCACCTGCTCCCCATAATTGCATAAGTTTTATGTACTTCATGAACTTTGAAATTGATAATACATTGGTCATAACATTTAAATGATTTTCTTTACTTGCAATGTTTGTTAACTTCACTCTCTCCAACACATCTCAGATGAAGTGAAGCTTGATATCTACATACTTAGTTCTCTCGTGGAACTTCATAAGTTATATCTTTTTGTATACTACTAATTTTACTCAATAACTTTTTCATCCATACGGCTTGCTTCATTTCTTCAATATCAACAATTTAATTAGATTTCGTAGATGATAAGGTAATGACCTTATGTGAATAAGAAATTCTAACCATTCATGTAAGAACAATAAACTCATTACATTAAGTTGACTTCATTGTGTCAAGGAAACCAACATAATCACATTCAGCATTCCCCGTTATATATCATCAAATTTGTACATATGATTACATAATTTAACTTCTATTGAACCCCTTAAGTATCTCATGATCCACTTGAGAGTTTACTAGTGAAATTTTCTTGGATTTAACATAATATACTTCAAATACTAATAGAGCATGCAAGATCAGGTCTTGTGTTTATTATCATCCACATAATGCTTCCAATAAGATTAGTATATAATATTTCATGCATGAACTTCTTATTTTTTACTTTGGTTGGTTCTTAACTAGTACTTACTTTGAAACATGCACCAGTGCGAATCCAACCTCTTTTGGCTTCTAACATACCAAACCTCTTGAGAACCTTTTGTGTGTATTCTCGTTGAGCTACGAATAGATACCCCTTCAATCTATTTAATTTTATATTAATACCAATTATCATTATATTATATATCATATCTTTCATCTCAAACTATCCATCCGGCTGAGTTTTTACCATTTCAATTCTCCTTATATCATTTCTAGCTATTAGAATATCATCCACATACAATAGCAACATGATGTATCTCTCAATATCAATTTTGAAGAGTCGAAAATTGATGTTTTACTCCAAATCACTAATTATGTAGCTATTTTTCTGAGCATATTTGAGGATATGGACAGAATAGTACAAGCTACTGTCATGTGTTTGAGGTACCATCATTTGTCACTGCTTACAAACGTACGAATACCAGACATGTTGAGCTATCATTTTTTTGTTGTATTGGGGAACAAAATGTAAGGTGTTATTGTGAGTCTGGATGAACAACTTACTCATTATTGATTATATAAATAGTAAAAGAGATGTATGAAGCATGTTGTTGCAACATTGATGGTACCGTGAGAAACAAGAGTTAGAGACAAAAATTGAGAGCTTATCTGATTTTAGAGAGATAAGTAAGATACGAAATAAACATTGAGATCTATAGTTTCTTTTTTGAGCTGAAGTTGTCTTGCAATATAAAAAATATGGTTGTGTTAGTTGAGTTTAGAGAGTTTCCTTGTAACATTATTATATATTAAGTTTGTTTCTTTTACCTGTCGATGTAGAATTTCTTCAGAATTCTAACAATATTAAATCTATCATATGTGCTTGATTTACATTATTGTATTTCTTTTGAACTTTTTGTTTAAATAGACAAATTTTCGAAGTTTTATTACTCATTATCATCAAGCGAGTAGTTGGTCATCAACTTACAAGGTTCGATTATAGTGGCAAAGGTTCAGCTTGCACTAGTCAAAGCTTAGGCCATTTCTAATCATATTAGATATTATGATTTTCCCAAACAAACATCAACCAAACAAATAAAATGACTATGTAAAGTTTTTCAAATTCTTTAAACGGATATAATACAATAATTAGCTTATTTTTAGTTAAACTCGAGAGAAGTTTTGATTTAGATTTTTTATTTTATTTATGATTATATTTTTTTTATGAAATTGCTTCCACGCATGTTGATACATATATAGTACTATGTTAAAATTAGTTATACATGACGTTTCTAATTCATGAGTTGTATTTGAACAATATTCTTTCTTATCTTTTAGTTTCTTTAAGAAGGCTTATGAGTGTGAGCTAGACTAAGCTAGGTAGTAAACGAATTTGTGTTGGCTTTATAGTAGAGGCATAAAGCTAAATAGTTATGGAATCTAAGTCTATTAGTTATACATATTGTTTTGACTACATCTAAAATATTTGTGAAGTCTTGAGTCAAACGTAGTTAAGACTCTTTCTTTTCCAACTATACTTTTTTTCTTTAGTATATTTAATCCCTGTTGATTTTTGTTCATCTCCAAATTATGTTTCTTCTTTATCACTTTATCTTATTCAATATCCCTCATCTAATGCATAGAAAACTGTTGAAACCCAAATTTGTCCCAAAGAAGTAGGAATCATGAGTATGAGAGAAGCTTGGTAAGTAAATGAGTCGTTTGGTCATATGATTGAACATATATAATATCAAGAGTACATTAAAAAACCTGATCTCGTATGAAATGGGCACCAAGATTAATATGTTTGGTATGGGCATGGAAGACGGTATACGAGGCAAACGAGATGGATTCAAGATTATCACATAAGTGGAAAATTAAATTTAAATGAGGATTGAACGAAGGAAAATCAGCTCAGCCGAGAGATGGTCTAGTGCACGATATTATGATTTAGTGTTGGACATAGCAACGACATACTGTTTATTTGAAGACGAGGAGATGAGTCTGCCTCCAAATAAGAAACAGTAGCCACCTATTGGTTTATGATCATCAGCTGAGTTGGCAGGGACAATATCAGGGAAGCCAGTTCAGTGAAGATATGAGTCTGGTTTAATATAAAGACTTATGCTTCAATTGCTAGATAAGTATCATAACACTCTCTTGACATATTTATATTATTTAGTACTTGGTGTCTATTGAAATTGTTGAATTTATTTACAATAAAATAGATGCATGGGTGAATGTGGAGTAGATATTGTAATGTATCTAACACACTTTTCTATTTTGTAAGGTTAGCAATGTATCACTTTTGGTGATGGAAAAAGGCTAGCCAACATGCGTGTGAGTAACATAGGGCTTGGAGTTGGAGAGACCTTTGGGAGCCAATGCGTCATATATAAATTTAGATTGAGGTAGGTAGAACCTAGTAGTGTTTTTGTAAACTTCCATGCGAAGAAACCGATGTAATGAACCAATATATTTATATATTTGAGAACAACAGCTTAGTGTAATATTTGAAAATTATTTTATAGGTATTTTATGCTGTTTATTCCGACGATTATGTCATCCATATAAACTAGAATAATTAAGATAACCGACATATAGTTGTATAAGAGCATGAATTAACCAATCTTGGAATTGTGAAAATTCCACTTGAGAATAGTATACTTGATCTATCATACCATGCCTTCGATGTTTGTTTGATGCCATATAAATTTTTTCTCAATTTTCACTCATTTGAATACTTTGTAAGGTGCACAAAGCATCCAGACTGTATCATACAAACAGTTTCAGTAAACACCCCATTTAGGAAGACATTGATGATATCTAATTGCCTTACATCCTATACATTTGTAGTAGTAATAGTTAGAACAAGTAGTATAGAAGATTACTTAATCACAGGGTTGATACCAAGGGTTCAATAAAACCCTCGACGACATGTCTGGCTTTGTAGCATCATATAAACTCATCGATGTTATATTTATTTTTTAAATCCATTTAAACTTTACAACATTCGTGTTAGGTATCGAGGGAATAAAATTTCAGGTCTGAATTTGCTACAGAGAATTAAATTCTTTTTGCATAGTTTGTGTCTATTTAGGATAACTCAGAGCCTCTAACATTTTGGTGGGTTTTGTAGGCAGACGGGTAAAGATAGTGGTGTCATATGTGTAAATAGGATTGAGTATAAAAATAAAATTTATTTCTTTTGTTTGTATATGATGATGAGGTTGTACAGTGAGTGGTCGATCACTGATAAACTATATTTTACTAGGGTTGGGATTTTTAAGTATGTTTTCAGCTTCAGCATCATGTGCATACTCTTGTGTGGTAGGTGATGATGAGTGAATGGGTATATTTAGTATTGTTATATTATTTATAGAGGTTAATTGATATTCATGAATATGTATAGTAAGTTGATCAAGAGGGAAGTCCGAACCAAATCTATCTAAGTAAGAATTACCATTTGCCACTTGTGAGTTAGTTGTAACCAAAAACTTCCCTAGCTCATTTTAGTCCCTGATAATTAATTGTCTCTTTTGGCCAAACCAGCCAACACAAGAGACAATTGTTGGTGCCGACATCCGTGCAAAACAGACATGCAAAAGTTATTCTACATTCTGCCCATTTAGGAACATCTTAATCTAAAAAATCTTAGATTAAACGTTGAGATTAAACATCAGTTTAGACCCTTAGAGATCTAGAAGCTTCCAGATATCTTTAGCAACCCTTTACCTTTCTCTAAAAGCTTCCAGATATCTTTAGAAGCCCTTCAACAATCTTGTTATGCTTTTCAGCGTAATATATGATCAATCTTCTTTTTTTTCCTTCAGTAATAGAATTTTGCGTGCCTTTGCATAGCTTGCCCTTAGGTTATAGTAAACATCTTTTCACAAAATTTCGGCCTCAACTCCTGTATGAGAGATTCAAATAGTTCATTCCTCTATATGTATTCAACGATTCTTCTTTGGCCACATGTTGTTTTCTATTGTACACCTAAAAATTATTCACCTAGACTATTAGTAACTCTAGTATCGTTATACCTGATGTTCTAATCTTTAGAGATCAGCTCACCCGCATACCAGACTTGCACAAGTCTCATGTAGCTCGTAAACTTGGAAACCGTTAATACCTTGGTCATAACATCCGAAAAATTGTCCTCGCTAACAGTCTTAGCCCCCTTCACTTGATCTCTCTCCACCACGGCTCAAATGAAGTGCAACTTGATATCTATATGCTTATTTTACTCATGGGACTTCAGATTCTTCATCAAATAAAGAGAACTTGTACTATTAAATAACATAATTACATATTTCTCTATAACAAGGATTTCACTCAACAATCCATTTAGCCAAATGGAATCATTCGTGGTTTCCGTAGCAACCACATATTCATATTTCCTAGATAATAAGGCGACACACATTTTTATATAAGAATTCCAGCTAAGCACTCTATTAAACATAATAAACAGATACCCAAAATAGAATCAATTGTTTTAAGGCAGACTGCATAATCAGAGTCAACATACCCTTTAAATACTATATTAATGTATCATTATTATTATAACACACCCCAAATTCAGCGAAATCCTTCAAGTATGAGTTACTTGAGTGCATGCTAATGTGGTTTCCCCGAATCAGACATGAATCTGCTCAAAACACTTCCGACGTATGCAAGATCAGGTCTCGTGCAATCCATAACATATATAATGCTACCAGTGATATTGTCATAAGATATATCTAACATATAACTATTATCTCGTGATTTGGTTGGTGCTTGAGTGACACTAAGTCTAAATTAGTCACCAATAAAATTATTAACAACTTTGGCTTCAGATATGCCAAAGTTCTGAAGGACCTTATACATGTATTGTTGTTGAGATAATAATAGATATTGTTTTGACATGTTCCTCTCGATCTTAATACCAAGTATCATCTTAGCCTCTTATTTATCCTTCATTTTAAACTCTTATCTTGCCCAAGTCTTCACTATTTCAATTTTCTTCATATGTCTTATTATTATTATTATGATATCATCGAAATACAATAGCAATACGAATTATCTCTCCATGTGTGTTTCCCTATTCTAATAGACACAATTTTCATAGAGAAGCTACTGACAGACCTGATGGATCTTATAAAAAATGAAATATTCCATTCCATTTCCTCAATACCGTTTCAGCCCATAAAAGGGTATCTCCAACTAACAAACATATCATTCCTCCCCTCTTCAAACCCTTTCGGCTAGCACTTGTACATTTATTCTTCCAATTCACCATGAAAGAATATGATATTAACATCTATTTGATCTAATCCTAGATCTAATATAGAAACAATTGATAGCAGAACCCTTATATAGGTTTGTTTTGCAACAAAAAAAAAACATCTCATTGAAATCAACCCAGGAATGCATTTCTTCCACTTTAATATCCATTTACTCACAATAAGTTTATGATCCTTCAGTTTCTTCACAAGAATCCAGATGCCCATCTTCTTGAGAAATCTTAGTTCTTCTCTCATGATCATAAGCCACTTTTATTTAGCATCGCTCTTCATAGCATCATTATAGCTTATGGGTTCAATAAAATCTCTATATATTTTAATATAAGAAGTATTTCGATAATATTGTCAAACCCATACATATGAAACAACCTGTTTGGTCTCCATGCTCTATCTTTCACCAATTGATAACTGGCAAGCTAATGTTGCTTTTTAGTCTGATCATCTAAAGGAAATGGAACACTAAATCCACTTCTATTTTCGAACTCATGTAATGGTTGAATTTTCTATGGGTGAGAAAAAGCTGGACCAATTCCTCAATCATATTCGACAAAAAGGTCCCCAACTTAACTCTCTAGATCATACTCATCATCAACTTTATATCTCTTGCTCCCTTCTTCAATGGCATGCACTCCTCATTGAGAACCACATCTCATCTTATCAAAGCCTTTTTTTGTCCAGGTTTAAGACACCACAACCTGTGTCATTTTACTCTTTCCGGAAGGCCAATGAACAAACATTTTAGTGTTTGCAAATGGAGCTTTTGTTGTTTCACATGTGCGTAAATAACATATCCGAACACCCTTCAATGTTCCGACTTAGGTTTATCTCAAGTCCATGCCTATTGAACAAAAAGAAACTTTAACACCCTTAAACTCTTGTTGATGATATATGCAGCCGTAGTCACAACTTTTCCCCGAAACATTCGGCGCACTCTAGTTGTTTGAAGCATACACCTAACATTTTCCCACAAAGTCCGGTTCATTCTTTTAACAAGTCCATTCTTTTGGGGAGTCCCACTTACACTTTGGTTTTTCGAAATACCAAGCTTTGCCCAATAATTAGTGAAATCATTTTGGTTATATATTCCAAGCTATTATTAGTCCAAAGCTTCTTCCCCAATTTTCTGGTCTATTTCTCCACCAAAGTGTTCAAGTGCGTCATTCTTGGTCTTCAAAAGTATAACCATACTTTTTTTAGAATAGTCATCTATCAAGGACTTAAATTACCTTAACCATTATTACTAGGCTCTTATGGGACCTCAGAGACTCGAATGAACATACTCAAGAACACAATTGATTGTATGTTTTCTAGGCATAAACTTTCCCTCTTACTCTTACCCAACTCACAAATTTCACAAAAGCTCAACTTCTGAACTAAGTTACCATCCAACAATCCATGTTCTTTTACGTTTAGTAAGGAAATTCTCACTGGCATGCCAAAGTCCAAGATTCAACAACTTGGTTGAATCTTTCACATACTAGACACACCATTTACCAGTATATAACCCTTAAGAAATAACACAATATTCGTGTTATAGGTTTTCATATCAACAAGGGAGACGTGCAAGACCCTAGTATGTCGTCTCCATCCATATAGGTAAACCCTTCATCATCCAACTAACATCTTACTCTAGAATTCATCGTAAGCCCCTTGGACTTTGATTAAGAGTTTCCTCTTATCTTGCTTGAATCTTACCCTTTACACTCACTAAGAGACCTTTAAAGTCACTTTTCATTATTGTATTTTGATGAATATCTTTCAACTTTAAGACACTCCTCATTTTGTCCATGATAATGTACTCTTTTCCATAAATCATGATGGCCACAAAGTGCTTCTTGACCTTCATCAAAGAAATTAAGAGGGTTATGGAATGGTCCTCGTCTTCCACATTCATACCAATTGTATTCAAGTCAAGAATGATTATCTTGAAATCATCTAGGCGTCTTAAGATCTATTTGCTACCATATATTGACAACATGTTTTTTCTTAAGATATAATTTTTTCGCTAAGGATTTTGTCACGTAAATCGAATTCAGCCGATTTCATATCCCTAGTGTTATAGGTTCTTTAAATAATTCTTGAAGTAATTCATCATCTAAGCTCAATATGAGGTTATTATGAGCTTTTTAGAAAAATTCGGCATCAACCTTATCCACAAATGCTACTTCAGTGGGAGAAACCAATCATTTTTGTAATAGGAAAATCTTAACATTAAGGTTAAACTTCACAAAACTCTTGTTGGTGGCATTATTTGGTTTCCTTGTGAGAACCTTATCTTTAACCACAAGATCAAAATAATATTTTTTTTATTCTTTGTATAAAGACTACCAAATCGTGTTACTCCAGATTATCCATGCTAAGCGCAAAAATAGTTTGGCAAACTCTCCTAAGAGAACCCCTTTAACTCATATTAATTAACAACACAAGAATAAAATAATAAAGTATAAACCCAAACCACACACACATGACATATTTAACGTTGTTCGGATTGTGAAGAAATCCTAAATCCACGGGAAACATACAGTTGATTTTATATATAGAAGGTTACAAGAGGACATTTCAAACGCTGAAACACTCAACCACTCATTTTTGTTATAAAGCTCATTCAACTTACGAAGGAACTATGGATCTTAGAATATTTCTTCAAGTGTTAACCCTCTACCTTAACTATAGCCAAAAACTACTAGCTTCCTCTATCACATCTCACAAGTGTTCTTTCAGTTAATGACCAGTAATCACGCACACATTTTCAATGATAATCTCTCACTATTTATATGAGATCAGTGACATGCACAAACCTCCCTAAATCATTTTAGTGCCTCATAACCGATTATCTCTTTTGGATAGACAAACCAACACAAGAGAAAAATGTTGGTGCTGACATCCATATGGCGCATGGCTATATAAGTTGCTTGAACCTTTTTTTACCTTAGAGTATGTTTTAATCCAACAAATCTTAGATTAAGGGGCAGAGATTAAACATTATTTCAGAATCTTAGATATCTAGCTCTATATATAAGCTTCTAGGTATATTCAGAAGCCATTCAGAAACCATACTATGCCATTTGGCTCCATTGATGATCAATTTTCTTCTTTGGCCTTTAACAATAGCATTCTTCATGCCTTAGATAGAGCTTTGCCTTAGGTTCCTACAACAGTCATTACACCTAAATATCAGCCTCATCTTATGCCCGAGAGATTAAAATAGTTCATGCCTCTACATTCATACGATGATCCATCTTATACCACAGGATGTCTTCGATAATACTTATATTCTCAAGTTACTTATAACATACACCTAACATTCTTAGGCAGGGAAAACAAGCACTCTCAAAGGTTTTAAGAGCCAAATAGTCAGAGATTTTGTGATAAATTATTTGACTCGGTGTAAGGTTATCTATAATGATATTTGGTAGTCTATTAATTAGAAAAACAACTATAATAAAACCTTAGTCCAATATTTATAAGGTAGTTTTGCTTATGCTGGAAAGGTTCTACCTATTTCAACTATATGTTTATGTTTCATTTATCTCCTTCTATTTTAAGAAGAAATGTAAACGAAAAATGTTCAAATATGTATTCATAAATGTTTGGGTGTTTGAACAAGTGCTCTAAAATCACCATCCGCATCAGATTGTAATAAAAAAAGTAAAATTGGTTTTCAACAAAGTTTTCAAAATGAATGAAGGTAGTGATTCACTATTTTCTTTAAAAGGGTACAACTATGTGTATCTGCTATAATCATCCAAAAAGTAGATGTAATATTTAAACCCATATTGAGACTTAATAAGAGAGACTCCTCCAAACATACGTGTGTATAAATTTTAGAACATATGAAGCATTGGACCTAGAGCTAGAATAGATAGAGAATGAGATTTTCTTAGTTCATATGCATTACAAAAATTCATTTAATTTCCTAAAATAGTATGCAAATTAGACTTATTTATGATAAAATATACGACGATACTAGAAGGATGACCAAGCCTCCTATGCCCATTTTCAATTGGAGAATTAGTTAGAACTATATTAGAAATTTTTTAAATAAACTCAATATTACATATCTTAAAGATCTAATGACTTAGCTATTGAGAAGTGTTGGCTGGTTGGTTCTTCAATTTTATATATGCCAATTTTAGATATCCACTTAACTAGGACTCTGTTAATTAACTCTCGTAAAAAACCCAACATCATGAAATTCAATATACACAGGATTATGTGAGGTTATTTGAGAGACATATAATAACTTTTTGGTAATTTTGTGTATGGTAATAAATTTGTTTGCACATGTATAATAATTTTAGTGTCTGGGGTGTAAAATAGGTCACTTTTCATCATTATCTACCACAGTCGGGTGCTTACCATTATAGTCAACTTTCTATTTTATGAAATTTTGGTTTCCAATAACATGGTGACTAGCACAACTTTTAGCATACCAAGATGATTCACCTCCCTGTGGTGTCACCATGTAAGCTCATTGGTCAGTGTCAATTCTTTGACTGGTCATTTAGTGGAGCTTGTATGCAGGTATGATCATCCTTGAAATAACATACAGCCCTTGAGTGTCCATACCTTCTATAGATCTGATATGTAGGCTTGTTAGGAGTAAATCTTCTTCATTTGTCTTCTCTAAAACATGTGCGTCTATAATTATAATGAGTATCCTTTCTGCCTCTGAAATATTTTCCTTATCCTCTAAAATAGCCATTTTTTGGCGTTTATAGTTATTAATATTTTATTATATCCCATATAGTTTTTTTAAGCATAGTTAGTTGATGCTAAACTTCGTTTCACTACTACCGTTTGTAAATTATTAAGTTTTTCTCGTCTGATTTCAAAAGTTAGTAGAACAAATTGTACGTCTAGCCAATTTATTATCTTCTTATTAGCAAGACTCACCACTATTGGTGTGCTCTCTGAGTCTAAATAATCAAACACTTGAGTGACTAGGTCATCAAGAGAGATAGAACTACCAGCTAGAGTGAGGTTGTAAGTTATATTTTCTATTTTGTTTAGATACCATTTTATAGTTAGTATATTTTATTGGTTTTTGAAACTCTGATTTGAAATAAATGATCCTATTTTCTATTATCTTCTTATTAGCAAGACTCACCACTATTGGTGTGCTCTCTGAGTCTAAATAATCAAACACTTGAGTGACTAGGTCATCAAGAGAGATAGAACTACCAGCTAGAGTGAGGTTGTAAGTTATATTTTCTATTTTGTTTAGATACCATTTTATAGTTAGTATATTTTATTGGTTTTTGAAACTCTATAAATAAATAAATGATCCTAGATCCAGTGTGGGATCCATAATGGACTTATGAATTCATCTCACAACTGATATTGTTGGAGGTGTTCAAATGGTTATTTGATTTGTTGCCTCGCGTTAATGGAAGAACCGTGGCACTCTACAACAAGTAGTTACTTCTTTTAGTTTGATATCGTTGAAGATGTTTAAATGGTTGTTTGATTTTTTGCTAATTATAGATTCGATGGGTATTCATTCAAAACTTACAAAACCTGAGTTTAAAATGTAAAATATATTTGAACTATTTATATAGAAAGATAGTCTATTCCGACCCCAAATTAAATTTGAGAAGAATTTTAATTTTGAATATTTTTGTATTTTATTTTTAGTATAAAATTACTGTCATAAAACTTTGGTACATTTATATTACTATGTTAAACTTAGTGCAACCTAGAGATTGTAATTCATTTGGTGTATTTATGCGATATTCTTTTTTTACCTTTTAGTTGTTTCTAAAGGTCTTATGATTGTGAGCTGGATTGAACTAGGAATTATATATCTTTGGGCTGGCTGTATAGGAGAAGCCCATAGCTAAATAATTAGAGAGTCCAAATGTATTAGCTATACGTACCGTTTTGGCTATAGCTAAGAGACTTCTGAAATCTTGAGTGGAACCTAGCTGAGACTTTTTCACTCTAACACTACCTTTTTCTTCTTCAGTTTATTTAATCTTTGCTTACCTTCATCTTTGAATCATGCTTCTTCTTTATCAGTTTATCTTCTTCAATATTTTAAAGGTTTCAAATTTAAAGTGCGAGTACATGGTTATGTACCTACTCTTTTGTCCGCCGAAACAGTTTTTAAGGCACTGCCGTGTAGGAAAAATCAGTCCAAGGTTCACAGATTGGCTGATAGATTGTTCTATATAAATATGAACTTGCCATGAAAATGCTGTCTGCCTGCACAATTGGAAGGGATAAACAACTGGTGCGGGCGAAAAAGAAATACAAGGGACAAATCATATTTCTTGCAAATCGGGCACTCTATGTCATAGCCCACGTGTTGTGGAAATAAAGTGCCCTCTTCAAGGCCACAATGCTAATAGATGCCGTTATGGTGTATATATTTGATTTCAAAACTGGATCCAGCCATCCTTGGTCCGAGAAATGAGCACCATACCAATAGAATACAAACAGTATAATTTTTGTTTGCAGCACCACATTGACACTTACAACGAGGTAAGTATACTTTGCAAACATGGTAACATATGTTCTCTTTTTCTTTCGTTAATAGATTTTGAAGAAAGTGAAAAAAAGACTTTTTTCAAACTCGTTTCTGTCAAAGTATTTACCGTGAAGTAAATGTATATATAAGATAGATGAATGGTTGTATTGACTGGATTGATGATCGTCATAATTGCCTAGAATTAGTGAATTAGTAGGGTTGATTGTATTGATTATAGTTATAATTATCTTTAGCTATAGTATATGAGTTTCGCTAACCGGTGTCATGGGCATCGGTTAGTAACCATTTTTTAGCATACTTTTCACTAATTTTGATGTACTTTTTTTTTTAAGCAAAGATCGATATATTACCAAATTGATAGTTTTACAATCTTAGAGGACTAAATTGAAAACAAAGTCAAACTTTCGACTTAAGAGAATAAGACGACAGATTTCAGAAATTCCTATATTGAAAGAAACCCTAAAATTTCTTCTCAATGTCGTCGAAGCTTTTCTTCCATGGCTTCAGAGCTAGCCTGAGTCAAGGTACCTGATTCCCAAGTTTTCTAGTGTTGTGATGGCTAGAAGAGGAATCGGAGCATTTAAACCCTCAAAAGAAAGGTTTTGACGAACAGAGATGACTCTCTTCGCTATCCAGTCAGCTGCCTGGTTCTGGATTCTGGATATGTGACAGAGAGTCATTCGATGATGGATCAGGCTTCTACAAATGGTTCTCACCGGCTCGTGAATTGGGGCAGAGATACCACTTGCAACCATGTTGATTAGAGCCAGACAATCTGACTCTATATCAACATTTTCCCATCTGTTACGCTTGCAAGTGATGAGTCCTTCAATAAGAGCTTTACATTCAGCCTGAAACGGATTCAATTTCCCAAATAAGGAGCCTCTACCTAGTAATATATCTCCATTTTCGTTCCTGAGAATGATGCCCCCACTCGACTCCCCTGAAGAACAGCAAGCTCCATCAACATTAATTTGTAATCTGTCAGGATTGGGAGCAAGCCATTTCAGGTACATTACTTTCTTCTTTTTTCTGTTTATAGTCTTGCATCCTAACGGTGAACCTGCGTTAATTACCAACGACCATTTTCGTTTCTGACAATGATGCCTCCACTGGACTCCCCTGAAGAACAACAAGCTCCATAAACATTAATTTTTAATCTGCCAGGATTGGGAGCAAGCCATTTCAGGTACATTACTTTCTTCTTTCTTCTGTTTATAATCTTTCATCCTAACGCTGAACCTGCGTTAATTACCAACGACCAGTGCTTAGAATGAAGCTTGTTCCCTGAGTCAATGCCCAATATGGTTCTAGAGATTCTATTAACATCACTCTTGAAATCGTCTCGAGTGTTGTTGAATTTAGAACAATTTCTATTGTACCAGATGGTCCAACAGATAATTTGGGAGACCATATGAGTATTATGAAAGTTACAGTTAGTGAAACAAAACCAAGTCTGAAGCAAGTGATTAAGAGTCATAAATCTACTAATTGGTATTTTAAAAAGGCACCCAAAGTAGTTCCAGATGGCCCAAGAAAAGTTGCAGTTGACGAAGATATGGTTTTTCTCTTCACAACTGCAACAAAATTGACATTTAGAGACTGTAATAATGTGTCTTTTGGAAAGGATACTGTTAATGGGAACAAAGTTTTTAATGATTTTCCAGCAAAGAAATGAGAACTTTTTTGGAATAAAATGGCTCCAAATTTTTTTGAAAAAGTTTGACTTGTTACTTTTGTTTTTAATTTTTTCCGAGGTTAGCATTGTGTTTGATGAGGAAGAATAAAAGACGTATGGCAAAATTTTAAAGAATTAGTTTTATTAGGAGAGAATTATAAAGAAGAAGTTTATTAGGAGAGAATTGTAAAGAAGAAGTTGTATTAGGAAAGAATTGTAAAGAATACAATAGAAATAGTCATTATGAAGAGGTAAGAAGATGTAGGGACCAAAGATGTAATAAGGGTGAATTAAAGCGTGTGAGACCATTAATTGTACTATATAAGGACCCCACATGCTTTATAGATTCTGGATGAATATTATATTACTTTCTCTCTCTACTTAATCTTGCTCTCAGCTTCTCTCTCTAAAAAGGCTACTTAACAAAGAACTAAAAGTCTATTTTGACACTAAAAGATTCTCGTAACACAAAATTACCCTTCTAGCTATTCTTGAACTCTTCAGTGGCGCCGTCTGTGGGAATCGAGGATTGTTCTAACGACAATAGCTTTCTGGAAATAATTCCTAAACCGAACAGAGTTATGGAAGAGCAAGGGGGTGATTTTGTTAATAATTGCGAGGAGAATCTGGTGGGCGACGATTATCAGAATGATTTGGAGTATGAGGCGCATGGTGGTCAGCACGTCGGAGATGACTTTGATGATTCGGATTTGTTGGCACGAAGGAATGAGTTGTTGTTTGAAATTGAAAGTTTGAAGGCAGAAAAAGAAGTTGTTCGGGGGAATCTTCGTTCTGAGGTGAGAAGTGAACATGATTGTGTCAAAGAGGAGCGTGAGGCCGATTTTCGTCCTAAAACCAGGGACGATAGATATAGAGGGCATGAACGACGATCCTCAAGGAGGAAAGAAAAACGCCATCTGGATTCCTCTGACTCGAGCGACTATTCCCGTTACAGTTTTTCGGAATCATCTCCTAGGAAAAATCACAGAAAAAGAAGACATGGATGAAGACATGTAGAGAACCGGAGGGGAAGGAGCTTGGAGAGGAATTCTCCGACGAAGAAGAGTTATTATACTCGAGTCAAACAAATTTTTCCGCCGAGAACCAAAACGTTGACCCGCAAAATTCGAAGTGGCAACATCAATACATTATGCCGTCCGAGGAGGGACTATATTTTCCGAGCAATGAGAACTTGCGAGCTAATGCTTATCGGACGGGTCATAATTGGAGAGCTTCTCCCCTGTCCTCAGAAATTCTGGTGGGTAATCTCCCAAAGCATTTCGATATCTCTAAGTTGGAGAAGTTCGATGGGACGCAAGACCCTGATAGCTATATCGAACAATTCAAGAACTTCATGATTAATTTCGATGATGATGACAAGTTGTTGTGTAGAGTGTTTTCCCAGACTTTGAAGGGGGTCGCCTCTAAATGGTATAATCGGCTCCCGCAGGGCTCGATAAATTTTTTTGACATGTTTTGGAATATATTTAGACAGCATTTCGTGGGGAGCAAAAAGTTTCGAGGCAATAAAGACACGATAATTTATTGTATGCAAAGAGTTGGGGAGAGCTTGAAGAATTACACCAATCGATTTGTCAAAACAAAAATGGACATTGAGTATTGTAAGGACTCAGTGGCACTTGCAGCTTTCAGGATGAGCCTACTACCTGGACTCCTAAAGGATACGGTGGCGGAAAGTGAGGCCATGACCTTTGGGGCATTGTTGGACCAAGTTGAGAAGAGAATTCTAGTGGAGGAGACTCAAGCGTCCGAGAAAGGATCGAGCGATCAGTTGGATCAGAACCAGTTTCACAGATCTGAGAACTAAGGGCGCCGAGCCATTGTCCAAACCAAAAGTACGGGCCAGTATCCGCCGAGGCAGAGAACAAATCCACAGCTCTATGGCAATCAACAAAATTATAACAAAGGGGCAAGGCCAATTTCGAACAAATGGGTTCGACCGAATTACTTCGCGGAGTTAACGGAAAATATGGCCACAATATTCCATAAGAAAAGATCAATGGTGCAGTTCAGGAAACCTTTTCCTATCCAAACTCCGAGGGAAAGCAGAAGTGTTAGCAAGTATTGTAAGTATCACGAGGATATTGGGCACGACACTAAGGACTGCATCGCTTTGAAAAAAGAAGTGCAAGCTTTGATCGAAAACGGAGTGTTGTTAGAGTTTGTGAAAAAGCACTCCCAAAACAAATGCTGTGATAAAGACTGGTCCAAAAATTGCTGACACAGCCATGGTGATTTCCGAGGAGGTGGATGTTTTTTATATTGAGCAAGAGTATCTGGATCCCAAGGAGGGAATGAACAACGTGAACATGGTGGAGGAGATTATTCCAAGGGGGAAAGTAAACGACCTCTGTGCTTTCTTTGAGTCACTGGCTATCTTTGGAGGAGATACCATCGCAGGGAATTCTAATCGCTCGCGGAAAAGGCATATGGTCCACTTGACCACTCAAATTGAAGCAGGGCTGTCAGCACAAATGCATCGCTTACCTTCCCCCGTCATTTGTTTCGATGACGATGATATGCGAAATATCGCGGGCCCGCACGAGGTTGCGGTGGTTATCGCTGCGGGTATAGCTGGAGATCAAGTACAAAATATACTTATTGACACGGGAAGTTCCGCGAACATTTTGTTTATGAGCACATACAGAAGAATTTTCGACATACCCGTTATAAGACGGTCCGACAGAACCATTGTGTGGTTTACCGGTGCCACAGCAGTAATTGTCGAAGAATTTCAGTGTGTGGTCGAGTTAGGTCGTGGGCCGTTTAATAAGGAAGTGGAAGTACTATTCATTGTCGTTGACGCACCAACTTCGTACAATGCAATTCGGGGTCGCTCTTGGTTGTCCCGAATGCATGGTGTGACCTCGACGGTGCACCAGTGTTTGAAGTACGTGGTAGGAAATAATATCGGGACAATAAGGAGCAGCCAGAAGATGGCTCGAGAATGTTACCAGATAGCTTAGTCCCCGAAGGGAGTTTGAGGAGACGTGTCAGAGAAGGCATAGCAATTAAATGGGCCTTCCTCATAAATCATTCCATGTGACGATCCGAGGGAGACCCCCAGATTTATGGTCCTAGAAGAGGATTCTGAGGAGCATAAATTTGGAGATGGGAAATTTTTGAAGATCGAAGTAAAACTTTCTTTTGCGTGCAAAGAAATATTGATTGCGTTTTTGTCTAATAAGCTCGACATGTTTGCTTGGTGTGCACAGGATGTGACGGGAGTACCATCAGAGATAATATGTCATAAACTCACAGTACGACTTGATTTTCGACCCATTGTCCAAAAAAGGAGATCAGTCTCTCATGAGAAGTCCGCAGCTGTTCTTTCAGAGGTGGAAATGTTATTAAGCATAGGTCACATTCGAGAGTCTTAGTATCCCGTATGGACTTCGAATCCAGTCTTGGTTAGGAAAAAGAATGGTAAGTGGAGGATGTGTGTGGATTTCACAGACCTAAATAGAGTTTGCCCTAAGGATCCTTTTCCGGTGCCTCGCATCGATCCGTTAGTGGATTCAACTTCTAGTAATCGACTATTGTCTTTCATGGACGCATATTCAGGATATATTCAAATCCGGTTAGCTACCAAAGATGAATAGAGCATGTCATTTATTACTGGGAGAGGGTTATATTGCTACAAGGTTATGCCATTTGGTTTAAAGAATGCGGGGGCAACATATCAGCGCTTGGTCAACAAAACCTTTAAGGGACAAATTGGTAAGAATGTCGAAGCCTATATCGATGATATGCTTGTCAAGAGTTTGCGGAACGAAGATCATATTTCTGACTTGGAGGAAACTTTTAACAATTTGAGTAAGGTCAATTTGAAACTGAATCCGGAAAAGTGTGTTTTTGGGGTATGATCGGGTAAGTTCCTTGGCTATATGATAAGTGAAAAGGTATAGAGGCTGACCCGGAACATATAAAAGCTTTAACAACCATGACTCCACCTCGGAATATCAAGGAAGTTCAAATATTGACAGGGAGATCGGTAGCACTGAATAGATTCATTTCTCGGTCATCGGATAAGTGTGCACCTTTTTTAAGGTATTGCGGAATGCGAAACAATTTAATTGGACCGAGGATTGTTCAACATCTTTTTGCCACATTCAAGAATATTTGACGTCCCCTGATATACAGACTAAACCATTGGTGGGGGAGAGGTTAATTGTTTACGTGGCGGTATCAGATTATGCAGTCAGTGTCGTGTTACTCCGGGAAGAGGCCACTCTTTTAAAACCCATTTACTATGTCAGTAAGAGTTTGTTGGATGCTGAGAAACGATATCTTACATTGGAAAAGGTAGTTTTGGCTTTGGTAATGGCTGCCAGAAAAATGAGACCTTATTTTCAGGCACATCCTATTGTTGTTCGAACAACATTCCCCCTGAAAGGTTTGTTACAAAGGTCCGATATATCTGGGCGAATGACTAAATGGTCAGTCGAACTGGGCAATTTTGACATAACATTCGAGCCTCGGACGGCGATAAAAGCTCAGGTCTTAGCTGATTTTTTGGTTGAATTCCATTCAGAAACGGACGACACAGAAACTATGGGTTAGGCCGATAGTGGAGTGGGTGTCCAATTAATTTCTCCAGAAGGGATAGCCATGTTCCAAGCTATTCGATTTGGTTTCAAGGCAACTAATAATGAGGCGGAGTATAAAGCGGCGCTGGCAGGTTTGCGGTTAGCTCGAATATATGGGGCCAAAAAGATTAGACTGCTCAGTGATTGACAGTTGGTGATAAATCAAGCGTTGGGCGACTCTGAGGCCAGAAAAGATAAGCTTATACAGTACCTGAAAGCATTTAAAGATTTGGTTGCTGAATTCGACGGGGTTCAGTACGAGCATGTTCGAAGAGAGGCAAATGTCATCCCCGATTCTTTGGATACAGCTTCGCGAATGGAGGGTTATCTGTGGGTATTGATTCAAGAGCACCCTTCGGTCATGGTCGATGCAGAGCATTTAATGAACATCAAAGAGGTCAGCAATGTGATCACAAATGATTGGAGGTCAGAACTCATTGACTTCTTGGAAAAAGACAGTTTACCTACTGGAAAATATGAGGCTAGAAGGATCAAGTTCAAGTCTCATGGCTATATCGTGTTGGGAGGCGTTTTATGTAAGAAATCTTTGACCCGACCATTACTAAGGTGTCTGGACAAGGACGAGTCGCAATTTGTCCTGTCAGAATTGCACGATGGGGAAGGTTCGGCTCATTGTGGGTATAAGGATATTTTTGGCTAGTTATTATTGGCTAGTTATTATTGGCTGACTGTCTCTTCTGATGCGAAAGAATTGGTGAAGAGGTGTGATACGTGTCAGCGCTACGCAAACATAATCCACAAGCCTGAGGTGTACTTGGAGAGTATTTCAAAAGCAGTTCCATTTGATAGGTGGGGCATTGACCTAGTTGGGCCCCTACCAATGGCAACTGGAGGCAGACAAACTATAATTGTGACAATGGATTATTTTTCTAAGTGGGTGGAGGCAGAATCCCTAGTAGGGACAAAAGCAAAAGATGTTATCAAATTCATTATTTCAAATATTTGTTGTCGTTTTGGGGTCCCAATACATATCACAACGGATAATGGACCTCAGTTTGACAACAAAGAGTTTAAGAGCTTCTGTTTGTCTAGAGGCATACGAAAATATTTTTCTGCCCCATTTCATCCCCAGGCTAACGGTCAGGTGGAAGTGACCAACCAGACAATTTTGGATGGCCTGAAAACGAATCTGGAAGGAAAGGCAGGAAGATGGACTGATTATTTATAAGAAGTATTATGGGCTTATAAGACAACGCCTCGAACTGCCACTGCGGCGTCTCCATTTACCTTAGTATATGGTATGGATGCAATCGTCCCTTCGGAGATGGCTTCCCCATCATTTCGTGTGGAAACCTATATTGAAAATTTGAATGACCAAAGCAGAGCCTTGGAATTGGATCTGGTTGAAGAGAAAAGACAACGTGCATAGTTAAAGTCTTTGCATTATTAGACATTAATGAGGAGTAGATACGCTTCTAACGTAAAGCACAAAGATTTTAAGGTGGGAGACAAAGTATTGCGCAAAGGTTTTTTGCACACTAAAGAGAAGAGCCTTGGAAAGTTGGGACCAAATTGGGAGGGCCCCTATGAAGTGACAGAGAAAGTGAAACAGGGAACATATAGGCTAAAAGACAAGGAAGGGTGATATCTGAGGCTTCCCTGGAACATCGAACATTTAAAATTGTATTTAGAGTGAGAAAGAAGTTAGCATGTATTAGCATGTAATGTTTGCAACGCACTTTTTGCCTCGAATTATTATTTGGGCACTAATACAACGAGGTACCACTAATACAACACACTTTTTGCCTCGAATTATTATTTGGGCCACAATATTTTGTGCCCCGAATTTTTTGGTACTCGAACTATTATTTGGGCTACAATATTTTGTGCCCTGAATTTCTTGGTACTCGAACTATTATTTGGGCCACAATATTTTGTGCCCCGAATTTCTTGGTACCTCGAACTATTATTTTGGCCACAATATTTTGTGCCCCGAATTTCTTTGTTACCTCAAACTATTTCTCCTAAGCTAGTCTTAGCACACACTTCATAATGAATATTACGATGCAAGTCGGTATAGATTAACCATTCAACGCAATTTGGCAAACATTTATGAGAAGTACACAAAACATTTAACAATTTACACAATTGACATTCCAAGCCATGGCATACACAAAAATACAAGGAGTCCATCTCCTCGAATAAAGTTAGATGGGCTACAAAAATCGCCTTAAAAGGACTTATTCACAAAAAATGCTACTATTTTTCCTAACTAGCCAGATTTATCCGAGGAGTGACTTTCCTCAGAATCTGAGGCTTCACTATCACTCACCACGATGTGAGGTTGACGAAGATCCAGGGAGACGAGTTTCCAAAAGCTGCCTAAGTAATATTCGGGGTGCTCTGCATGAATTTGGGTAATCAGGCCTGCTTGGACGATAGCATCACGAGCATTAAGATTGGTTGCGCACTTAGCCGCATAGACATTCACGACTTTTTCTTTCTCATCCTCGACCTGCCTCGGAAAATCCTCGATCCGCTTCGCCAACTTATCCCGATCTTCTTTCACTTTCTTGTAATCAGCAACACAGTCATTGAATCCTTGGCATGCGACGCGGTGCGCTTTTTGATACTCGGCCAGTATATTTTCTTGGGCCTCTGTTTTCTTTTGGTAAAGGTCTCTCTCTTCCTGACAACACCTCTCAAGCATCACCACGTAACTTTCGGAGGCAGACAACCGTTCATAGAGCGCATCTGCTTGACTCTCTATGATACAGGCCACAAGGGTGAACCACATATTCGTGGCCTGAAATCCTCGAGGCCATGATATAGGCCACAAGGGTGAACCACATATTCGGGTCGACTTGGGAGGGACAAAGGTCTATTTTAGCCAAATATTCGATGAAAAAAGGGTCTAAGGGATACCTTAGCCCCCCAATAGACAACTAATTCATTCTCCCTCACTGACAAAGGTGTCTCACTTTCCGACGGGAATCTGATAGTGATGTATGGTGGAATGCACCAACGAGTCCTCAGCATGGGCTCCTCGGATGGAAAAAAATACTTGTACTGAATGTTGTGCAGGGCCACCATATGCTTATTCTCGATGCCTCGAATGTTGCGACTAGCGATAACATCCAGCTCTAAGGGCAGCGTAATGTCTCCCTTCGATTTTGGGGCAATCCGACGAGCTTTCTCTTAGGAGATTGTTAAGGGGGAAGAAGTTTTCCGACTAGAAGAACCTAGCGAAGGGATCACCTGTGCTTATGGTTCGAGGGCAACTGAGGCAACCGCTTTTCCCTTAGCAGCTGTGATTTTATTCTGCATCTCTTGGACATCCTCCTCATTAATGGTTGTCCTTGAACGGGAAAACTGAGGAGTCCCATGCCCGGTAATCGATGGGGTAGATGGCAGACTAGACTCGACGGAGTCTTTTTTGCGAGGAGGGCTGTTGAACACAAGGGAAGGGCTCTCGATTGCTACCACCACGAGGGGTTCTTGAATTACTATGGGCGTTTCTTTGGCATGTTTCCACTCCTGCGAACTTTTCTTATCTTTATGATGTCTTTTCCTTTTCTTAGAGGAGTGTTTGTGCTGTTTATCTTTACCCATGAGTTCGATGGGGTGGAAATCAGAATGTAGACTATGTTGTGCAACTTCGAGGGGGATGATGGCAGCGAAAGTCTCTTGGGGGTGCCAAGAACCAAAGAATGTAGTGACAGAAGGTTGGGGTTGAAGTTTCACGTATTCACCAGCAGCAACTCTCTCTTGGAATTTTTAACTGATCAGAAGCCACTCTGGAATCCGACGAGGTTTGTTAGCCAGCTTTCTCTCTCTATAAAATTTTGGAGTAAAAAGTTTGGAATGATAAGAAAATGGGGTCAGTATTTATAGAGAGAGATGGGCTTTTAGGGTAAATTGGGCCTGGGGACATTTTCTATTGTTTGCCTATGGGCATTATGGGTAATATAGGTGCTAAATTTGTCGATAAAAAAACATGGGGGAAGATGCAGAGGCCATCTAATGATATAACGTCTTGGGAATAGGAAAAGATCTCTAAAAAGATATGCTGACAAACATTTGCGACTGTTGATGTCATAATTTTTTGAGTCAATCCTTGCAACCTACTTAGCCTCGTATTGGAAGCTATGGTGTGCTAACACACTTACTTCCGATGAGCGATGTTGATAAGGCCTGGTTCAAGTCTTGCTAAGATTTTCCAAGGATTGGGGGGCTACTGGTTAGTAGGACATAAAAGGTATTCTGTATTCGAAGAGAAGATAAAGAGCATTTTCGAAGAGAAATTTTGCACTCGAAGGTTTGAGGTAATTTTTTAGGTGAGTTACTCGAAGAGAAGACATCCAAGAAAGAGCATTTTCGAATATAAATTTTGCATTTGATGAGGAATTATTCGAGGAGAGGATATTCAAGGAAGTAAATTTATGAAGAGGATTGAAATGAACAACGGAAACTTCTTCACAGTCCTAGTAAAAGTATTTTTACTAGGACTGGGGGGGGCTACTGATGAGGAAGAATAAAAGACGTATGGAAAAATTGTAAAGAAGTAGTTTTATTATGAGAGAATTATAAATAAGAAGTTTATTAGGAGATAATTGTAAAGAAGAAGTTGTATTAGGAAAGAATTGTAAAGAATACAATAGAAATAGTCATTATGAAGAGGTAAGAAGATGTCGGGACCAAAGATGTAATAAGGGGGAATTAAAGCGTGTGGGACCCTTAATTGTACTATATAAGGACCACACACGCTTTATAGATTCTGGATGAATATTATATTACTTTCTCTCTTTAAAAGGCTACTTAACAAAGAACTAAAAGTCTATTTTGACACTAAAAGATTCTCGTAACACAAAATTACCCTTCTAGCTATTCTTGAACTCTTCGGTGTTAAAATTGCTGTCATTAGATAGTTTCCAACCTATCTTGTCTTCCTGATCAGGTTTGAGTTTGAAACCATTTATATGGTTAACTCTGTCCTGAGACAGGAAGCCCAAAAGAGTTTGAATATCCCAGCAGTTTTCTTTCCAAAAAGACTTGACATTAGCAGGTAAATACCAGCTGTGGGTGCTATGGCTGGTGAGTAATGGAGGCATATCATACCACTCATCAATCCAAAAATCCACACAACCATTACCAAGAGACCACTTTATATACTTCTCAGCCTTATCTTTAACAGCAAAGAGTCTCTTCCAAACAATAGAGTCATTGGTCTTACAACTAGTTTTAATTGGGTGAGTGTCAGGGCTGTAAGTTTTGTGCATAAAGTCAGATCAGAGACTTTTGTTTTTTCGAAAAAGAAACCAGAGTTTATAACTGAAAATGTGTTGGATATCAATTAATCTTTTGATATTTAACCCACCTTTATCATAAGGCTTACAAAGCAGATTCCAAGAGGCCCAATGTATTGATTTTTCGTTATACTTGGACCTCCAAAGGAATCTATTGAAACAAAGTTCAATTTTATTAAGAATGGTAGAAGTGATAGCTCTGTTCTGCATCTAGAAATAAACTATAATATGAAGCACATTAGATATTAGGGACATTCTGCATCAAAAGACAAGTGCTTCATGTCCCACTCTTGAATTTTATTATGAATTTTTTCAATAAGAGGTAAGTAATTCTTTCCGTTGTTGTTTGCAGAGATGGTGATTCCCAGATAGGTGAAAGGAGCAGAATCAATCTTGAAGCCAGTTGCAACATTAAGCCTTGAAGCACAGTCTTGAGAGGATTTAGCTCAGGTAATCACTTTAGTCTTATCTTTATTTATAGCTTGACCTGAGATTAATTGGTACTTTTCAAGCAGGTTACTGAGCTTATCAATGGTGGAGGGAAAACTGTTTGTGAAGATGATGATATCATCTGCAAAAGCTAAGCTTGGTAAGAGGTAGATTTAGTATAATACTTCATGCTTTCATTATCTTTAAAGAGATCAAGAACACCTCTAATAAGAACATCCTGAGCAATGATAAAAAGGCTTGGAGACAGGGGATCTCCTTGTCTCAAGCCTTTTTTTTTGGAAAATAGCCAACACTTAGGCCATTAATTAGGACATAAATCATGACATTAGATATTAGAGTACTAATAATAGAAGTAATGTCTTTAGAAAAACCAAAACAGATTAAAACGTTTAAGACAAAGGCACGAGACATCTGGTCAAATGCCTTTGTCATATCCAATTGCATAATAATGTTACCCTTACTAGGTTTTTTTTTGATATTGTGTAATATCTCCTTTGTGATAAGAATATTCTCATGTATGAGTCTATTCTTCACAAAGGCTCCCTGATTTTTATAGATAATTTTAGGAAGGAACTCAGCAAGTCTGTTGTTAATTAAGCTAGAAATGACCATATTGAATATTGTACAGAGACTTATAGGTCTGTAGTTATCCCGATTAATAAGATTAGAACCTTTAGGGATTAGACAAATCTCTGTGGAAAAAAACCCCTTAGGGATACTACAACCTTTAAGATAAGCATTCAAAGAGTTACAAATATCAGTCTTAATAATATCACAGCAAGTTTTCAAAAAGAAAGTATTAAACCCATCAGTGCCAGCAACACTGTCTTTCTTCATAGTGTTGATAGTAGTCCAAACTTCATCCATATTTGTGGGTCTGAGCATAGTTTGCTTGTCAGAGTCAGTTATTAGCTTAGGGATGCTAGCAAAGATGTGATCCTGCATATTAGAGTTTAGATCAATAGAGTTGTCATAAGAATCAATAGAGAGAATGTTTTTAAAGTGATATTCAGCTGACTTAGCTATGTCCTTTTGGCTGTGGAGCCAGATGCCATCATCCTTTATACCACTAATTAGGTTCTTCTTTCTCTGCTTAGAGACATATTTATGATAGATCTTGTTATTGCCATCACTTTCATTCAACCAAGTGTTGAAACACTTTTGTCTCCAATAGGATTCCTTATCTTTTAGAGCCTGCATTAGAATGTTGTTTGCTTTGGCAAGGTTGGCCTTAGAGTTTATGTTGTTTTCATTTTGATGGATAGTCTCTTTTAAGTTTACATCATCAGTAGCATCCTTCACTCTGTTGAAGATGTTGCCAAAATCATTGATGTTCCAATTCTTTAGCAGTTTTTAAAGTCTCTTAAGCTTAAACCAGAAGATATTGCTATGATTTCCATGACAAGGAATGTCCCAATTCTGCTTAACTAGACTTAGAAAGTTAGAGTCATTAGCCCAAACATTAATGAATTTGAAGTTGCATTTGTTATAGTTTGAAACAGAATTTAAATTGTTAGACAAGGATATGAGTAAATGGGCATGGTCAGAACAAGTTTTGACCATGTGAAACACCTGAATACTTTGCATAGTAGAGATCATACTATTGTTGACTAATGTTCTGTCTATCCTTTCCAGCAACAGTTGTTACTCTAAGTGTACCTGGATCCCACATATCCAGTGTATTCAAGATTACATATTCTGATGGCTTCATTGAAGTCTTCAGAGCTCCCAACATCAAAACTAGAGCAACCAAGCTGGTCTTCAGAGCTAGTGATAGCATTGAAGTTACCAGCAAGCAGCCAAGGATTTCTATCATTAGCTATAGAGACCATGTTGTTCCAGATATCCTTGCGAAGAGAACGCTGATTCTTGGCATACACAGAGGTAAGATTGAAGTTGTAGTTGTTAATGTTGATTCCCATGTGTAAGAATTGATCATGATCAACATTAACGAAGAGATTAATTTCAGAAGACCAGAACACCCACACCTTATTAGAACAGTTAGCAACATAATTAACAAGACCAATTCTCTTATATATTTTCTCCATCTTATCGATTCTGGCCATAGGCTCTTGGATGGTAACAACTTTAATCTTTTCACTCTGAATCATAAAAATAAGCCTGGATAAGGTAGAACTATTGTTGATACCACGAGCATTCCAGCTACATATCTTTATCATTATCTAGATAAGGACTTGTTTAGTTTGCTCTCCCTTTTTTGAAGAGACTTTACTGATAGTTTTCTACTATGCTTGTTTCTGTTTGTAGATTTGATCTTGTGATTGAGAATCGAGTTAAAGTCTGGACGGCGAGAAGTGAAACTTGGAGACTCACATGGAGAAGTGAAACTTGGAGAAATATCACAGCTTCCAATATTCTTGGGATGTGGAGAATAAGAGTTATTAGCAGTCTGATTTTCAAGATTAGTTTGAAATTTAGAATCAAGCCTTTGAAGGGCACCAATCATTTCAGGGTCATTCTTGGATGAGCTATAGTCTTCATCATAATTATGAGCCACTTCAGTAGTGTCTTTAGTATCAGACTATTTGTCTTTTATAGTAAATATATATTTGAGTTTCCTTCTATACACTTTGCTGAAAGATTGTATCTGTGTAGCCTTTGGAGCTTGTATAATGTTAGCAACTTCTTGAACAATATCTTCAGTGTCAATAAAATCTTTATTTTCATTGCATTGCTCTTTGTTTTTCTCTTTAATATAAGTCTTTTTGCAATCTTTTGTGGTATAAACCAAATGATAACAATTGAAACAATATCCTGGAGCATTCTTATAACTGATGCATATCCAATTCCCATCATACTCGACAAAGCCCACCCATATACTTCTCTTGAGCTCCTTTACAACATTAATCTCGATCTGAGCATATCAAGCGTTTCTGCTGGCTCTATGCTTATCAGGTATCACAACACGATGTACTATTCCAAGAGTTGAAGCAAGATCCTGAATAACATAGATGTTATACATGAATTCTGGAATTCTTTCAAATCTGACCCATAGCAAAGCAGTAGGGTTTTCAATGTTCTTGTTGAAGCCTGGGCTCCATTTTAACATTCTCATGCTTTTCCCATCCACAGACCAAACATTTTTAGACCATAGAGGACTAACATCTTCTTTAAGACAGTACTCAATCAGAACGTGACGAGAATTAATCGTAATGAAACTGTATGAGCCCTTAAACTTGAGATATTCAAGAAAATATTGAAGAGAGGTACGTTTAGGTATTCCGTTGGTAAATTTTCCGATTAAGGTTATTCTACTCTGTGATAAGAGAAGGTTTTTGGTCTCCTTAGAATACTGGATAGAGATATGGTCGTCGGTTTCTTTGACGAACTCAGGGTTTGTTTCTTTAGGCGTAATCTTTGGTTTCACAATTTCAGAAAAAGATTTGTTGCGGGAACCGACCGCGCAACACGAAAGAGAAACCGTAAGGACCTCGATATTGACCTTTAATGACGATATTTTGAGAGGAACTATTACAACCTTATGAGGACATGCTAACCAGCGGTGCTAATATTTTGAGAGTTATGGTAACAAGGATTGATAATGGAAGTTCGGTGAACGTTATCTTTAAGGCAAGCTATTAGCAGATGTTGGGAATCCTCCCTTATAAGACAACAAACCGACAATTGGCCAGCTACGAAGAAAAATCAACCAAATTCATAGGAGAAATTGAGCTATTTGTCACACGGTCGGGTATGACAACACCAAAAACATGATTCATAACCTTTTTATGATTACAGAGGCCCATAGCTCCTACCACACCATACTAGAAACACCATGGCTTCACAAGCTCGAGGTCACGACTTTCTCATTCACGAAATGTATAAAATACCCAGTCGACAATCAAGTAGGAATAATAAGAGGCAATCAGAGACAAACAATGCACTGTTATGCAATAACGATGGACCCTTCCAACAAAAACAAATAGCAATTAACAAACTATGGGGTCGGGGATCACCAAGAACCGATCAACAGAGATATTTTAGAGGTGGATGACCCATGGAGAATGACGATGATGATGATGCCCTACTTTAAGAAGAAAGCATAACATTGGAAGAGGGAAAGGTTGTCAAGATAGGAAATAAACTTGAACAAAAAATTTAAACAGTCTAATAATTTTGCTAAAGAAAAACGAAGACATATCTGCATGGGTTGTTGGGAAGATGAAAGGTGTAGACCAAAGTTATATGTCTCATTCATTAGCTATCAATAGCAATGTCCGACCGGTAAGACAAAAACGACGGGTTTTTTCTCCAGAAAAATCATAAGCAATATTCAGAGCGGTTGATAAATTAGTCAAGCTGGGTCATATCAAGAAAGTGCAATACCCGACTTGGATCGCTAACCTAGTGTTGGTAAAAAAAGAAGAACGGGAAATGACGTATGTGCGTGGATTTTACAGATCTTAGCCAAGCCTTCCCAAAAGATGCTTTCCTCATGCCCAGAATTGATCAGCTGGTTAATGTTGCTTTAAGGAAAGAGTACTCGTCGTTCGTGGATTCGTATTCAGGGTATAATCAAATATCTATGAACCTAGCGGATGAGGGGCATACAAATTTTCAAACCAAACGAGGCCTCTACTACTACAAGGTCATGTCATTTGGGCTAAAAACGCTGGATCAACATATCAGAGGCTCGTGAACAATTTTTTTGAAGAATAATTGGGATAACATATGGAAGCATACATTGAAAAGGGTCAAAACGTTTACTTTGACCATAAGCGTTCGAAGCGCTGAAAGAGTGCTTAACATCCTTAAAAGTGTTAATAACACACGACCTAAGGGAACACTTTTACCTGTATTTATCAGTATTAATTTACGCTGTGAGTGGGGTACTCGTACGAGAGATGATAGGGGTACAAAGGCAGTGTATTACTTCAGCAAAGGGCCCGTTAATGCAGAAACCAGGTATCTCAACTTGGAAAAGCTAGCCCTTAGATTAATGGTCGCGTCTAGGAAAATATGCCCATACTTCCAGAGTCATACCATTATTTTATGTACTTCATTCCCTCTGCGTAGCGTACTCTAAAAGACGGATGTTTCTGGTAGACTAACAAGGTGGTCGGTGGAACTTAGAGCGTATGACATAGAATAAGAGCCTAGAGTAGCAATAAAGGGCCAATTAGTACTTTAAGGGTCAGGTGGGAAGTTAACCTGATTAGAATGGTCGGATGAAAGTCAACTGAGAAGAGGGTAATATGGTACTTTGTTTGAGAGAAGGATCTGTTAGGGCGATAACTAAAGTATCACACCCTACATCGGTTAAACGTGGAAAAGATCAGTGGTATGTAAGTAAGAGCATATCTCAACTAGTATGAGGCATTTTGGAAGTGTACCAAAAGCAAAGTTGTGAGGGCCTTCAAGCCTAAAAACAGATAATATCATACTAGTGTGGAAACTAGTTGTTCTTACTTATATACGGAGACAGAATATGAAATCCCCATATTCATAGCAAGTAGTATCAGAGCTCCAATCCTAGACATAGAACTGTGTGGTTGAAATTCTCGGAGAATATTGAACATGATGAAACAATAGCCATGTTCAAGGTAGAACATCTGCTCTATAGATCACAAGATGACCTAGTTTGGTTTTCTGTGGCTCATGTGTCAAGAGTGTCACTAAAGAATAAGACAGTGTGGTGATAGGAGTGAGCAGATTGAGGGATCCGTTGTAATGCTTTATGGGTCAGGTGGGAAAGCACCTGATTAGAATGGACGGATGATAAGTCAACTGAGATGAGGCTAAGTGGTACATTGTCCGAGAGGAGGATTTTTGAGGTGGTGACTAAAGTCCCACATCCCATATCAGTTAAACATGTGATGGATCAGTTGTATATAAGTAAGAACATATCTCAACTAGTATGATACCGTTTGGGAGCGGACCAAAAGCAAAGCTGTTCGGGCCTTCGAGTCTAAAGCAGACAATATCATACTAGTATGTAGATTGTATTTTTCTTACTTATATATGGAGACAGAATATGTGTACCCATATTCGCTTCAAGTGGTATAAGAGCGCAAGGCCCATACAAAACGCGATGTGGGCAAATTTTTTGAAGGATGTCGAACGTGATAAACTAGTAACCATACTCAAGGTGAATGATCTTCTCTATAGATCACAACGTGACCTAGTTCGGTTTGCTCGTGGCTCGTGTGTCAAGAGTGACGCTAAAGAACAAGGTAATGAGACCTAGTTGGGTTTGCTCGTGGCTCATCTGTAAAGAGTGGCGCTAAAAAAGAAAACTGATATGCTGATAGGAGTGAGAAAATATAGATTTGTTGTAATGCTCTATGGGTTAAGATTTTTTATTGAAAAATAGGTTCATTGAATACTAAAATAGGTTCATAGTGTAAATTTGAATTTCAAAGAAGATAAAAAAAATATAGTTAGATATTACAGTAAAAAAACTTATGTAATAACATATAAAGATATTTATTATCATACAAATTCCTTTTTGTAAGAGCATACGATAAGGAATTAGTGTTTTAAGATTTTTTATATTATGAAAAATCGATTAGCTAAAAGAAATAAATAAAACTTTGTTTATAATGTATAATGTTATAATAGTTAGATCAAAGTTATATGATAACTTACGAGTCAAACCATGTTAAAGAGCGTCGAACATTAACCGTCTACATCCTTAAAAATCTAAAATACTTACATATGAGTTAAAAGAACGTATAAATTTTATCATCTTTTAGTTTGAAATATGAATTTGTTTTGTTTTTCATTAGAATGATGATGCTATGAGATTGAAATTCGACTCTAAAGCCTTCAAATATGCATTTTCACATATAAAATAAATAAATATATATTATAGGTATACTTGGATTATAATACTCCTGCTAAATTGATGAAAACACAATTTTTGAATTATAAGAAAAAATAAAACTTAAAAATATTTCAAAAAATATAAAAAACGTTTTTAAAAACTAACACTTAAGTTTGTTGAGCAACCTATTAAGTTTCATATGAGTCAATTTTGAAAAAAAGACCAGAATATTAAATTCTAAATATATAAATCATCAATTGATTTTTTTTTTCATTTGTTGAAATGATATTTTGAAAAAAAATATCAATAATACATCGATACCTTTTTTTATATAATACAGGCCTAAGACTTTAAAAAATATAATAATTGTTTGCGTTTATATTTTTGAAAGAAACTGTTTGCAACGAAACCTATCAATAATATCTAACCATTTTTAGTATCTAGTTTACCTTCAAGTTCAAACGTGATTAGATGTAAATGGTTAATTGAAAAACATCACACATATAGAACCATCAAATATTTTAAGTTTAGATTTGTTGTTTTTGGGAAAAATATATATTTATTTACACATATATATATATATATATATATCATTGTAAAACATACGATGGTAACAACTTTTTCAGTGATTGCATAGATATACAATCTTAATATTTATCAAAATGACATTCATAAACAAATATTTTGATGATGAAGATGACATTCATAAACAAATATTTTGATGATGAAGGTTGCATGAAACAATTTAAAGGATTCATCCTGCTGAGAAATTAATCTAAAGTAGATTATATGGTTTAAAGCAAGTAGGAAAGAAATCGTACAAAAAAAATTGAATAATTGCATCGACTAATGACAATAAACATACCAACGCGGATATATATTTTTATATACATAAGTTGTTTATTCTTAACAATGATATAAAGGACACAATAAAATTAAAGTGATATTTTCCTTTTACTTTCAAAATAATGTTTTTAAAAAAGAAACAATAATGTTTTTAAATCAATTATATTACATTAAACAAATAGCTAAAAAAATTAGTCTTTAAAAGAACGCAATACATTACTACTATTATATTCGAAAAAATAGATGAAAATGGATCAATTAGAATATATTAACCCGAAAACGTTTTATCTGTTTATAGATACCAATAAAGATAAATGTTTGTACATGGATAATTTATATAATCAAACTAGTAAGACGAGTGAAATAATAAAAATAAATAATTTTTATTTTCAACTTAAAAGATAAACATGTTTTTTTTAAAGATAAATATGTTGGATAACTACACATTATTTTTTAATAAAAAATAAAATAAAAAAGGTTATTCTTTGAGTTAATCGCATTACATTAAAAGCAAACATATATTTTTTAGTCATTCTCCAAACTAAAGAAAATAAACATATCATTTAATCATACTATTAAACTCGGAATATACAATAAATAAACAACTACTAAATTATAATACACAAACCAAAAGTACACTTTATCTATTTATACTCTATAATTAATATTTCATTTGCAATTGGTAATATAAATTCAATTTACCAGTAATAAATAGGTAGAAATTTGTCATAAAATTATATAATCTATAATTTAAAAATAATCCTAATACACGTGTTTCTAATCATTCAATTGTTTAAAAAATACTTAAAAGCTATACATATGCATATGCAAGGCGTATGCCTAGTCTATCTAAATTTTTTATTACGAAATAATTTTCGAGTATAAAATGAGAATATAATGTGTTAGCTACAATATATAAATAAAATAAATAGTAAAGAGACTTAGTGTTAAAATATCATTTCTTTCAACATATTCAATGATACTCAAATTACATTGTTTCTTTTCGGAGGGAACCCGCAGCCGCTACTCAGAGTGCAATGAGTGCGCACAGGGTAAATCCTCAGTCTGACGCAATAGCCTGTAAACCAACGCCAGAAGGTAAACCACACAAGGTGACAGGTTCAACCGAGAAAGCGTATGTAGAGGGACTCGAACTCATGACATTTGGTCACAAGCATGTCTTACTCAACCAACTCGGCTACCCCCTTAGGGGTACTCAAATTACATTGTCATATTCAAACAACATTGAGAATAATATACAACGATGCGTACAATCATAATTCAAGATGCGTTAGCCTTAGACAATGAATATAAATCATATAATTCAATATATGATTAGATTGGTGTTTATATATGTTATAATGATAAATTGATGTAGCCACTTACCAAAATATTTTCTCAAAGTTTTGAAATGTTTGAACTAATATATTTGTGAATGACAGTAATCCAACATAATTTACCGACATCTACACATTAAATTGTTAATGGATAAGAAAAATTTACTAATGAATGAAATTTTATAACACATATACACCATTATTTATTTTTTTAAAAATTTCTTATAAACGTTTAAGTATGGGTTTGCCTCTTATGTGAGTTAAAAATGATTCTAAAGTTTTTTTAGCATAGAATTATATAATCATAATAAAGATAAGTAAAAAACTTAGGATCAGTAATTGATGGAAATATTTATAAATTTGAGAACATAAATTTTATTGAATAGAAATTTTGGTTCAAAATTTCGACAACTGAACTTCAGAATAAACGTTTTAACTTTTACAATGCGTTAAAAATCAAATAAAAAAAATATGAGATTCAAAAGCACGATATTTGTAAAAGTGAATTTTCGAAGTGTCGTGTGTCGTGGTCATATGTTATAGGCCGCACGTCGTGTGTCAAGGTGATTGATAGTATATTGTGATATTATAGTGTATACGTGAGTTCGATAACACATAATTCATAAGAAAAATATTAAAGGTGCAATACTTAGAAATATCAAGTATTGTATGCCATATATCGCATGTTATGTGACGAAGTTCATTGGTCGTATGTTGTGACAACATATCATACATCGTAGGTCATGTCTTGAGTATAACATGTTGTTTGGCATATGACATTTGCAAAGAATACAAACAAACTTCATTACATGACACATGACAATATGTTAAAGCACACTAACGTGAATACATAACACATGATAAAACATTAAAATAAATACAATATATTCACACATATTTTTTTTTTGCATGTTTATGAATGTCATAATTATAATAATCACCATCAAGTGGTAATATATATTTTACTCAATTTACGTTTTGATTAGAGTTAGTATACTAAATATAGTTGAGGATTGCAAAATCAAAAAGTTTGTAGAAGTATCACAATGGAGAATATTTATATTTAAAATTATGTGATTTGTTTTAGCGACTAGTAAAACATGTTCACAGATAAATATACATAACTATATTTTTATTTCAAAATTAATTATTTTTAGATATTCATTTAGCATAGAAATAATTTTTTATTATTATTTGTAAAAAATAGATTTCAAATTTATATATTATCAATGTACCAAACAAACTTCACTCCTACGATATTTGGTGTTTGATTTATTTACTTTTTATCTTAATTGTTTCAGTTAAGCGTCATTTTTATAGCCCACTATTTTTGTTTCGTATTTATGTTTTACTTTTGTTATATCATGTTAAATTACAAATCCTAACACTTCACATATTTTTATTGGATTCGAAAGCTGTACTATAGGTATTAGATTAATATTTTTTATTTTATCTTTTTTTCTTTCATTTTTTTTATTTTTTCCTTACAAACCCTAACACTTCGCCTTATTCTACCAAAACCTGAAAACAATGTTGTAATTGTTAGGCTATAATTTCTTATTTTCTCATTTTTTTACTTATATTATTCTTTCTATATTATCTGATATTTTAATTAGGTTATGCTTTTGATTTTGATTTTGATTTTCTTATTTTAGATCTAGTTGTTTCTCGTATCGGTCGGCGTACGTTTGATCGATTGTTTCTAACTTTTTTATTTTTGAATTAACAAAATTTGGATGAACTAGATGTCTTGATAAATAGTTTGTGATAAATAGTATGTGCACAAAATTCACAAAAATTGTATGTGTTGGATAATATATGTTTTTTTTGTCTAAATTAATATAAAATTTGAATGTTATTATATAATTTTGAATATAATGTTTTATTCTAACCGTAACTTTAATGTTAAGATCAAATTCATCATAAATTGCTTATTTTTTGTTATCCTTAGCTATCAATTATTATTTTGATTATTCTTAATATCCATCCACATTTTATTAATTATATCTTGAGTGTTATGAACTAATATAGGATCCATTTTATATTTAATTTGTAATTTTGACCATAATTTGAGTGTTATATTTATATTAATATCGATTTTTTTATCCTTACTATGTTTTATGGATTTTTAATAATAATAATATATCTTCATTGTACATTTTTTTTATCATTATTATTCAACGTCATTCTATTAAGTATAGAAATTTGAAATGCAATTTCTTAAAAAAAACTTAATCATTATAAAATATGATGTATCATATGCTTTAATTGACAAAGTTTGAAAAAAATACATATTTTAACTGGTTTTACTTAGAGCTTATAAGATATTTGTGTATAAGGTAAAATATAGAACATAAACTTAACAAAGAGTTATTATATAATTAATGAAAAATAAGTTGTCTTATGCATAGTTTATATTTTATAATATCGATTAATAAAGGAATTTAGATGTGAGTTCAATCTGATTATAGACCACAACCTGAATGGTTTGACTATAATAGTTAAAATCTAGATTCATATTAAGATAATAATAATCGTATCGAGTCTAAAACTAAAAATGATAGTAATAGTTGGTAAAATTGGTACACTCACGGTTCCATCGACTATAACATAATTTTATGGTAACTTATAATATATAAATTATCTGATTTTTTTATACCTTTTATAAAATTCTATTTATCTTCAATTTGAATTGATATATTTATATCGAATACGTCTTTCAATTTATTTGCTTTGAATTTTATAAGATCTTTGGGTAAATGATAATGCGTTGTGTTTTTTTTATACACAGTTGTTCAAATTGTTTGTTACATTATTGTTTTTAATACTGAGAAACTAGTAGTTAGATTTTGGTGTTCAAAAAATCGTTAAAAGTCCAACCATATACGACATCATAAATACTTACAGATATTACAAAAGTGTCCTAATTAATCTAGTTGTCATTGTCTATTGGTTATTCTACTATTATATCACTACATTTAAATGATCAAAAAAAATTTATCTTCATTTCTAAAAAAACATAATTCCGATGTGCATATATTGTAAGAATATAGTATATTACAAATATTTACCGGCCAACTTAAAAAATATGAGAATATATTTTTTAACACCACGTGCCCATGTATTTCAGAATTTATAGTTATAAGATTAAGTTATAAGATTTTTGTGATTAATCATATAGTTATAAGGGTACAACTATCGTTTCTAGTGAAAATAAAATTATTAAAGATTTCAAGAATTTGTAAATTTAGAAGTGATTAGGGTGAAAATTACTTGGTCCATAATATTCTGTTCACAAGATCCAGAAGCTCACTCGGCTAGCATACAAAATATCAAGATATGATCATTAAAATATATCAATAACTCATAAATATATGATTAGTCAAATATACTAATTTAAATTAGTATAAGATATAATTTGCTAGTAATAAGATACGATATTTATTGATTGTATGAGATACTTTGTAATCTTATATATATGAGTTACTCTAATGAATAAAATATAATTGTTGGTTGTTTATTTTTATTTGGTACTTATACTCTGCAGATTACTATAGATCGTAAATCCTCATTCGAATCTACCCAAGCATAATTTATCCACACCAAATTGACATTATTTGTGGGAATCAACTAATACCAATAAAATATTTTTCAAAAAACCAAAGAGCTAGAAGTATAAAAGTAATAAATGGAAAATTCAAATAAATATTATACTTCATTCATAATAGGAGAGATGGTCAGCGACCAAAATCTAAATAAAACTACTCTGGTTATTTTGTTGCCAGACTTTCAACAGCTAGAACTATGGAAGGAGCAAGCTAACAATTTTCAAAATATTATAAGAAATATTTTTTACTCCTCATCCATAATTGAAATCCAAGACACAATGTGTTGAAGATGATGCTTAATAAGAAGAATAATGCAGAGAAGATGCAACAAGTTCAATACTGAGAGCACGCCTCCAAAACCTTACAAACCAACGCAACATCCCCTTTAGATTCAAGGTTGAAGTTCTTAAATATAATTGAGATGAAGGATCCTCCAACAAAAACCAGAAGCGACAACATTTTCATCGTGATATGAGGAAGATAAGTAATATTTCAACTTTTTATAAAAACTGAAATGAATAGAATGGATCATGACTGAGAGCGCCAACCAATCTAGAATGGAAATTTACGTGAAACAATCATCCTAAGAGTGGACTTTTTTATCTAACATAATGAGCAAGAAGCTTCACCACCCTAGCCAGAGGTCTAGCCATGCTACCAACATGTTTAGTAGTTTAGTTAGGATCCAACCAAATTATCAATAAACTTCAATGGCTCAACTAGAGATCTCGTCGAACTATCAGTAGTATCATGAACCTCCATTATCATCTTTAGTAGAACTTTTCTCACGTACCACTAGTCTACCCATCAATATATCAAGAATACCTTAAGCCTAATTCTAAGTTTATGTGCACAATCAGTACATGTTATTTCTAGCTTGCATAGGCCAGGATAACCCTTTGAATGCCTATCACTCCACGCAACCAAACCGTTAATATGATGCAATACCATAGGCTTAATAACTGTATGACTATCAATACTCATTCCTAAATAAGAATAACGCCAAACCTTTGGATGAAAAGTGGTAAAGATCGGGACACTTGCAAGCTTAGCTTCTTATTGGGCAGACAAATAAAAAGATGTAGTTTCTTAACAATTATGGTGATTTGTTGGAGGATGATTCCTCATTAGCACCAAATATAATATAAAGATAACTATTACAAAACTTTAGCAACCATAATATGGACAAGTTCAACATAAAATGGGATGTTGAGCATCACATTGAATAATTTAAGAGTGAGATATTGGGGTATATAGTAACTAATAAGATGTTGTTAAGGGAATTCTTCATGACTTTCAGGAAAATGCATTGACACCGTTCAACAACCTTTTGCCAAGATGTATTAAGAGTTTCAATTTAGGAAGCATGTCATTTATTCCAAGTTGATAGAACAAATATGGTGATTACACCATTCCGTACAAAAAAAATCTAAATGAAAGCTTGCGAGAATATACTAAGAGGTTTTTTAATACAAAAATTGAGATGCATGACTGCAATGACTTGGTGGTAGCTGTAATGTATAGGAAATAGATATTATCGCATCAATTTTGAAGAGATTTCAAGGTCTTGTCTTGATTAAGACACAACAACTCCAACTACATACCCATATTACCATCCATTAGCACGTCACAACGAGCCAAACATATTTTCCTAAGTCAAATCCAAACCATATAACGATGTTTTTAGAATAACATTATAAAGGGTCTTTTTTCCGACTGGAACATTATGATCAAGGGAAAAGTTCCCAAGAACAACCCAAAATATATATAAAATTAATAAAAATAACAATCGAATAAAAGAACGTCCGCCTAGAGGGTATATACCAAACTGAATGAGAATTTAGGAATTATTTATGAGAGAAAAAAATATGCACTTAGATATTAGCAACCATAGAAATTACAAGGTTACGGGTAACACAAAAACATGAACAAGTTTTGTAAATTCTACAACGATATCATACACTACGTAAGAGGCTTTAAGGATTTATACGACCCAGTCTAGAATATGATTTATGACACAATACTCTCGGAGTTTTTTTTTAAAAAAACGAACAATAATGAATCAAGGCATGTTGGGGCTGACTAAGACTCACCAACAAGAATTGAAAAGCCAGCACCATGAGGGTTTGAAGAGCCAAAGCCTTGGATAAAAACACAATAGTTGAGTAGAAGAGGAACAATGTCCAGACTATGATTCAAACAAATAAACCATATGTGTAATGTTGAAGGAGAGTTTTACCAGGGATCACCAGAATTTCAAGAAAGATACAAGTCGGTGATTTAGAATTGCATTAACAAAGTCAGACATCATCGCACATATATTAAAATTCATACCGAATATTTTTATTCTCATATTATAATTTGAAATAAGTAGGAGCTCCAGTGATGTCATACTAATCATATTTGAATTGGTTTTAGTTGGAGTTTAAAAAGTTATTATGAACACTAGAATTTTGACTCGCATCTTATAGAATTGTACATACAACCAAATGAGATACGTTATAGTATTGATTCATTCTCATAAAATATTAACTTGAATCACAATTACATATGTAAATTTTTTGAATAAGCTCATTATGGATGTATTCTTTGGTATGTTGGACCTCTAGAATAAATTTTGATGCATGTTCATGATAGTAAGTGTACCATCTTCCTATAATGTAATTGTGGATAGGTCATAGCTAGACCAGATGCATGATGTAGTCTATATATCAATGCCTTGATAATACAGATGATCTTAGAGAATCATGTCAGCTTATAGATCTATAGGAAAAATTAAAGAGTATTAGAAGGGAAGGCGAGAAAGTATTATAAAGTGCTCGAGACATTCTTATAGATCTCATGTATAAATTACTCGATTTTTTACAAAACAATATTGATTTGTGTTCTTGAAATACCTATGATGTCACAAAATTCCCAACCAGATTTATGTACCATAAATAATCTATCAACAATAACATTCAACCAATAAATAAAATAAAAAAGACCGCACTCCCAAAAAAAGACATAAGAAATTGTTGAATAAGTGAACATATTAACTAGTAGTTAGGCATCTACAAGAATATTATTATCTAGTATAGACAACCAATCTAGTACTAGAGAAAAAGAATAATGACAAGTGAAGGATGTACGTAGATTTCACAAGCTTAAACAAGGTATATCTGAATGATCCTTTTAACCTCCCAACAATTGATCAACTGGTGGATGACACCTTAGGGAATAGTATGTTATCCTTTATGAATGCTTATTTCGGATACAACCATATACAAATGTATGAAGATACCCATGATCATATCCTATTTAGAACATAACGAGGGCTTTAATATTATAAAGTATTGCTTTTCAGGCTGAAGAACGCGAGGGCCGCATATCAAAGATTTACTGACATTTTTTATAGCCCAACTCGGCCGAAACTTGCAGAATAAATTGATTATATGTTGGTCACAAGTGTTCAGGATGAAGACCATTTAGTTGACCGTGTCAAAACCTTATATAACCTCAAAAGGGTTAATTTAAATATAAATCTAGAGAAATGCACTTTTACTGTACGGTTTGACAAGCTCTTAAGATACATCCTCGTCAAGAAGGGCATTGAAGCAAATCATGCTAAACTCTCAAACTTGGATGTAATGGTCCACAAAAAAACACTAAATAAGTATATATTATGGCTGGAAGATTAGCAGTTATCAACAAACATATCTCAATATCATGAGATAAATATCATCCTTTTTCAAAGTCTTAAGAGGTTCATAAAGTTTCAATTGTAATTCGGTTTCTGAATAGTCCTTCAACAATATCAAGAATTTACTTACTCATTCAGATATGCAAAAAATCCAAACTCAAGAAATTAATGTTTTTGTACCTTGTGTTGGCGGACTATGTTATAAGCATTATTCTAATAAATGAGGAATAAATAACATCAAAAATCAATCTACTATGTAAGTAAATCTTTATTGAGTGTTGAAACTAGGTACTTGTAGCTTGAAAAGCTTGATATAGTATTGGTCTTGGTGGTTAGATATATGAAATCGTACTTCATATCCCACACGAATATAATATGAATGTCCTTCTCATTGAGAAATATATTATAGAAGCTAACTATGTTTGGAAGACTGACCATGTAATCTATGGATTTAGGAGATTATGAGATCTAACTTAAGACATACATGGTAAAAAGCTTGTGCTCTGGTATATTGTTTAACAAAATTTCAATTTAAAAGTCTTATCCTCATAAAAGTTAAATCTGAGTCCATTCGGATGGTCTGGATGGATAGTGGAAGCAACAACCAAGGCTCGAGAGTAGGGGGCTAACTAATTTACCCAAAAGGAGATATATTGGCTCAATATATAAATTAGGCTTTCTGGCTTCAAATAACGATGCATAATATGAAACAACAATTACAAGTCTTCGACTAGCAAACATTTATGAAGCCAATAGAGTCTAACATTTCATAAACTCATAGTTAATGGTCAATCAAGTATTAGGTAAGGCCAAATCCAAGAAATAAAATATCATCTAATACTGAAAAGAGATTCAATTCCAAGTAACCTTATTCAACCAAGTGGATTTTGAGCAGACGCCAAGAAGATATAACATTGTTGCTGATGCGTTAGCATATTCGGCCTATACAATAACAGTATGAGTTATTTTTTAAAAATAAACCATTAATTTCACTACCTAATAAATTCTTATCCACGGTTTTAGCCTAATGAGTCACACTAATTTGAGGAGGAGAAGAATAAAAAGAACACTGGAGAACCTTTATCAAAATATATCAGACTGAAATAAAAATGCAAAAGAATAAGTCTTAGGCAAGAATAATCAAAATGAAATAAACAAGGTTTATGTGAATATTTGACACACTATACATTTAGGGGGTAACCAAATATTTTATCCGGTGTCTGGGTTATGATGAAACATCTTTTATGGTTGAAGAACTCCATGATGGAGAAGGTAATTTCATTTGTGGCTACAAAGGTATTACATCGAATAATGTTTCTCTAAGGTTATTACTGGTTAGATTAATTGATGATGAAAACATGTCACGCATTGATATACTTTATAATACTAATATAATTCTATAAAAATCCTCATTGTTATACTAAAAACAATTCATTTTAATAATTGTGGCCTTGATATTTTGAGCCCCTTTCTAATAGACTACTTATCAGTGGGTTGAGGCACAACCATCGGTACAAATCATAACAAATAAGACTATTAAATTCCTCAAATTAAACATCATATTGCTACTATAGAATACCAAGAGCCATCATAATAAATAACAAGACTCAATTTCAGAATGAAAGACGTGCATGGTTTTGAATAACAAAATATATCAAACAAATTTTATATTATTTTTTCCATCCACGTGAAAACGGCCAAGTGGAGGTTACCAACCACACCATATGATATGCCATAAACAAAATGTTGGAAGGAACACTAGGAACTGGAGAGACATTTTGCAAGAATTCATATAGTCCTACAGAAGCACTAAAAACGACAACTGATGAAACACCATTACATTGGTCTATGGTATGGAAGAAGTGGTCCCAGCCGAAAAATGATAAAAAAAAACACCATTGCATTGGTGTATGGTATGAAAATACTGGTCCTAACCAAAATGGTTATGCCTTCTTAAAAATACTCAAATTATGAAGAATGAAACAATTTGAAAGAAAAATATACCAAGCTTGATGTAATAGAGGAGGAAAAGGCACAAGCCCACATCGAGTCAGAGCATTATAAAACTGTAAAGGCAACATATACAATTATTAAATTCGCTTCAGAGGTTTTGAAGTAGGGGACAAAGTCCTAAGAATAATATTCATTTATACCAATGACAAGAGTCTCATAAAGCTAGCCCCAAATTGGGAAAGACCTTACACGATGGAATCAAAATTAAAGCCATGAAGATACTACATATTTGATAAAGAATGAAAACAACTTTGAAACCCATGAAAATTTAAGTATTTAAAGTTGTACTCTCCTTATGCTTCACGTAATTATTGTTTAATTGTTCGTTGTAAAAGTTTGTTATTGGTGGCGTGAGTAAGGTTTTAATGAGGCATTTAACAATTAAGAAAAAAATTATATTATAAAAGTCATGTGTTATTTTAATTTATTATTTCATCCAACAAAAAAGATGGTTCCAAATGTAATCCCAATGCTTCAACTAGTTAGGAAAAAAATCAAAAGCAAAAAAGAATAAGTCTCAGATGAAAAGAGAACTTGGCATCCCTAACAAAAATCTAATAAAAAATGATAACTGCGAAATGAAAATGTTGTATTTAGAACTTTAAGAGAACTTGGATTCTATAATAAAAATCAAAGCAAATAAAGAGAAGCCCAAGACGTAAAATGTAGTCTTCAACAACTTACAGGTCTCAGAATCCTTTAAAAGGTAAACAAATATAAAATAAGATAATTCTAAAACTTCACGATATTTGACATCCTTCAAAAAAAGATAAGCTTGAGTTGAAATGTAGTCTTTAACAATTCAAGAAATCTACACACCCTTCAAAGAAAAAACAAAACAAAGTACATGATGATTTTTAAAAATAGTCCTAATGGGAGTAATGAACCTTCCAATAAATAAATAAAAAACGTTAGATATTCTAGATATAATCCAAAAAAGGATTTTGTATTCCTTATTAATGTTTATGCTTTTTAAATTGATCATTTGAAGTAAGATGACAGAGTACCAGACAATAAAGTGTAAATTATTAAATATAACTAAAACAACGCAAGCACAATCCATTGAAAATAAAAATGGATAAATTAATTTTATTAATTTTTAAAAGAAAAGCAAGATAAATCAATTCCTTCAAAATTTCTCCAACAAAGGAGACTTCGTACAAAGTATTAACACCCTAGGCTTACATAAGCTGTCTAGAAGACATACAAAAATACCTAAGGAGAAATCATTTTTGGATGAGATGTTGAAGCTTCATCTTTGGCTTCTTCGATTGTACAAACAAGGACCATGTCTTTGGTTCGGATGAATGAAGATATGAGACTTGTCTCACCATAAATAAAAATTATTAGAGCTGCAACAACTTTAGAAGTACCATCTTCTTCTTCATCATAAAAAACAACATGAGAAAAATTTTGCTCCTCGACCTTTTGAAGAAGTTTATCAACATTATAACCTTTTTATTGAAGTTGTAAGAGGCTCGTGATCAAGAGAGTCAGTTCATTGTCAAGTTGATGGGCTATTTTATCCAAAATATAGTCGCATAAATGGTCTAATTCTAGATATGGGTGGGTATACTTAATAAAAGGTAATAACTGATTTCGACTAAAGTTTCAAGAATACATCACACGAAGTTCCAATTATTTTTGTAACATTTCATGTTTGGTCAATTCTTCATTTTTGGACTTAGTATAATCACTTTGCTCCACTGTCCAAAGCCATTGATCTTTTTTTAACTTGCCAGCCAAATTTCTTAACCCCTGATTAAAAATGAAATTATTGTACCCTGAATAAGGTTCATCTAATACAGTAGACCGTTAAATTTGAACAATGAAGAAATCTTATCATGTTAACGTGCAACCAATAATCCCTTAGAAAAAAAAGTTCATAAGATGAACCTGAGCCTATTTTGTTGGCTTGCAATTCAGTCATTAACGTTTTTTTGGTAACAACCTTATATTGTAGCTCTATTTTTATTTTATTTTTCTTATCTTTAATTTTGACTTAAGGTAAAGCATTCAACTCTGAATTATCCTCAAACGGTTATGAAACAAATATTAAGATTGGTTTAAGGTCAAGAACATGAGAAATTAGGTTATCACAACCTTGGTGAAGTAAGACGAATGCATTCAACATAATTTGCAATAGAATTCTGGTAAAAATCAACATTTAACATATAAACATTTAACCAAATAAAAAATAGTATCATAAGCTGACCAAAAATTCTAAGTCAATTTGTATCTTGGCCAATCAGAAGACAGATCGATAGATCGATAAGGTCCTTTTAATAGTTGTAGGAAAATAAATGATTGATTACTTTAAAAAGTATGCTCCAATAAAGAATTAGAAACTCTAGAAGTAAAAGGAGCTCAAGATATGGTTCCATAATAATTAATTGGCCTGTTAAAAGTTCCATAAAATTGTATCATGATGCAGACAGTTTAGCGTTAGGAATTTATGAAAACTGACGATCACCCGAAGAATGCGGTGAATTGACAGTTTGGAGCTCCGGTGTCTGATTTTGACCCACAACACCTTGTTTCGAAGGAAACGACGCCACAAATGCAAGTCACGAGATTTGCTCGTGTACTATGGGCTTTTTTGGGCATTTGGGCTCATCTATCAGCTTATTTCGAGTTTTTAATACTTTATGATATTTTAGTAATTTTTTTATTTTTGGTTTTAGGGTTTCAATTGAACCCTTATATAAACATATATTCTTTAAATTGTTTGGGGAGTGGTTTTGATTAATAAAATTAGGGTTTATCCCTCTATCTAGCTTCTTTTGCGTTCCACTCTGAATCATATCACATGTAAGTGCATGAAGACTTACATTTGTTGGCATCTTCAGCGTATGTGAAAATCGTCATCTATATATAATTTGGGTGTGTCATTAGTTGTAAAATTATTTAAGATAAGTTAGAGAGAAATATGAGTCAAATCAAGTTCATTAAAGGCTTCGACAATGACATATGCGCCACATACAACCTTTAACTCCTCACCAGTTGGAATCGCACCATCTGTAGCCTTCACTTCTTCAATAATTATAATTTTATCCCTCGAAGCGTTGAATTCTTAGAAGTTATAATTATTTTATCTACAACCAGTTATTTTTCAGCAGCTTCGGTTGTAACATATGCATCATTTGGTTGCTCAACAACTATAATAAAAATCATATGCAACCCTCAGATTCACCTAAGATAAAGCTACAATAATATCCACAATTTACCTTGTAGAAGTCACACTTGGACCATCCTTATTCTTGGATTTCTTGGACTTGGAAAATTTGCCATATCTTGCTCTTTCTTATTTCTTTCGAAAAAAATGTTCTCTTAAACGATTAACTCGGGAAAAAGCTTCAAAAGTACATTTCTTCCTCGTTGTCTTAAAGTCTAATTTTAGAATATCTCCAACATGAGACATTTCCCTTTTCCATCACAAGCCTATCATCACGAGTCTCTTCATTCATCCACTTATAACCGGAGAAGCTACCAGTTTCTTCTCAGATATAGAGCTGAGACTTAGCGCATCCATCTTGGTCTTGATAACAATGTATTTAGTACTAATAGTCTCGACGACCAAAGTCTTAATGCAATTGGTAGTAGTCAAATTTTTGTCTATATATTTGATTTTGGCCCTACTTCTACCCTTGGGAGCTGTATGATTTCTATCCTTATGCCCAACACTTTTGTTTTTTTTGTTTCAACCTTAACAGGGTTGGTAATAATTTCATGCCTTGAGAACATTTGACTTTAAACCTTTCATATAAGAGCATTCACTTTGGAAGCCTTACAATAAGCCTCCGATATAGATATTTTTTGAACAAAAATTAATCTGACATCACTATTTTCTCTGTAATATGAGAAGTCACCTATAACATAAAAAATTGGATATATACCACCAGTAATAAATTACCCATGATTAAGGAGGGCTTTATATGAATATGAAAACTCTGACGCCGCATGCACAAGTTTGGTGTCCTTCCCTTTTGCATGTTCTATATGAGACTTGTAATCAATCCTTTGTATTGGATTCAGTATTCAAAAAAATACAATTGAAGTTAAAAAATCATACATAATCACACATTATAGTAAAAATACACAAACTATGTAGGATTTACCTTTGAAGATCTGAGTTCGAGAGTACATCTGAATGTCTTGTTTTATTCATGTCTTCGAATAACATGAGACATAAACAAATTCATTTTTCTAAACCTTGTTGAAATATGAAAGTTTAATTAGGATCTTCGTTCCACCATCCATGATAAAAAAGAAAAGATTATTAGTCTTTTCGTCAGAAATCATGTTCATTGCCAAGAAATTGCTACTACTAAAATGATCATGCAATTTCCGATAAAGTATGATGACTATCATTAGTACCTTCCAGAAATTTGGTACAAGTTAACTTAGAAAATATCGATCTATTTAAATAATTTAAATAAATCCTGGAAAAATGAGAGCCTAACATCCATTTGCACAAGGTAAATAAAAATAACTACTTCATGATCGTCAATGGAGTTTCACCAGTTTGGGGAAACCGAATGTTAAAATTTTCTAAAATCCATATATCTTTTTTTTTTCTCTAATCCAGTAAGATCGATATATTAATATATATTATCATTTAAGCTCATGGTCTCGATATCATTAAGTAAAATCCTTGCGCACTTCATTACAGGCTTTCTCGTCAATTCGACAAAAACTAATGCTAACAAATAGATAATTATGGATATATCAACAACCGTAAAAGAAATATCAACCGTTAGAAGTAATGTCAAAATATGTTATACTTCAATGCCAATGATTCATATGGTGAACAATTGGATTTACAAACTCCTCAGATATACTAGAAGGATTACGAAAAGGAGCACTAGTACTATGAATCATGATATTTGAATCATCACCTTCATGATGAACTATATGTTTTGAGTTTTTATGGTTATTATTTTAACAAAATAAAGAAAATTAAAACACAACAACCAAATTTTTAAGATTAAATATGTAAAATAAAAGTAAAACTAAAAGTTTTAAAGCAAAAATATGCTTTAGTCGAAAACAGAAAAAAAAAATCTCAAAAGAAATTAATGGAAAACTGAGTAAAAACATATAAATGAGAAAGAATAAGCATATTTATATTAAAAGGTATAACAATCAAAACCATTTAATTTTAGAAATTAATGGTCTAGATTAATTTCCAAATCAACTATCTAGATTGAATCAATTCAGAAGGTCAATATGCAAGGATATGAAATACATGCACACGTGTAATTAAGCACTAGAACATGCGTCTCGGCCACGTGTCACTGTATAACCTCCCACTTTTTCAACTTCAACATTTACTCAATAGAAAAAGTGTAACTCACTACCTGAGCTTCCGCAATGAAACTTAAGCTATAAAGTCTTAACACTTTAACCATGAAGACGAAGATTGCTTCCTTATATAATCCGTCAAAAGTTGTAATCATTTTTTCATGTTTTAAAAGGACTATGTGATTACTCTCTTATACTTGGAATCAATCTCAAGCAAATTCAAAGAAATTACAAATAACTTCATATCGTTCTAAAATTTCAGAGCATATGTTCTTAGAAAAATTCTGACTACTAATAACATAATCCAAATTCGACAAATATCCCATATAAAAAATCAAGATGTTAGTCATTTCTTGATACTCTCATAAAGAGTAGAGAAATAGTGATATAGGTGGAAAATGGTTGGTCCATAATCAATCCAATTTAGCCCTATAATACATAACAATCAAGACAAAAGCAAATATACTATTAACTCTTAAGATATGATCATTCATATATATTATTAACTCATAAAGATATGCTTAGTCAAATATATTAATTCAAATAAGTATAAGATATAGTTTTTTATAAGTAAGTTCTATTTTTTATTTATTATAGGAGATATTGTGTAACCCTATATATTTATGTATATAAGTTAGTCCAAGAAATAAAACAACTAACTTTTTCACTATCATTTTTTTGGCGCTTATACTCTATAAGTTTTTCTAGATCTCGGATTCTCATCCAAATCAACCAACACGTGATTTGTGTACCCCAAGATGAAATTCAAAACAAATATACTGATAAAATTAAAAATAAGAGAATTTTTTAGTTATATTTGGAATTTTACTTGAATATTTTTTTAACTAAGTTAATGATCATATTTTGAATATTATAAAAATATTTGATTTGTGGCGAGTTTTGAAAGTTTGGACAATATACGAGTGCAACCAAAACCTCACATCAGTTAAAATAGTAATGATCAATACAATATAATTAAAAATATATCTTAACTAGTATGAGACCTTTTGGAAGTGGAGCAAAAGAAAATCGGTGCGGGTATTGGACCCAAAACGGACAATATTATACTATTGGAAATATCGAGTTGTCATTCTCGATACACAGTGTCATGTGGGTGAAGACCTCAAGTGGAAGACATGATAGAGCGCTATGGGTTCTGTGGTGAAATCTAGCATAACCTGATAGAGTGAGTGGATGAAAGTCAATTGAGAAGAAGCTACCTACGTTTAAGGTGAAAGATCTATTGTAAAGCTCTATGACTCAAACAATGTGGTCTGATTATAATAAGCAGATATATTTGTTATAAAACTATATGGTTCAAGTGGTAAACTCATGCAAAACCGTATTAGATTGGGCGGATGAAAGTCAATATAGAGGAGACTAAAATAATACTTTATTCAAAATAAAGAATATCTAGGTGGGACGAAAATATCCCACGTCGGTTAAATATGAAAATGATCAATGATATGTAAATAAGAACATATTCCAACTAATACGAGATAATTGAAAATTTTAAAAATATATATTTTATTTCAAAACAAATAATATCATAATATTTTCAACATGCATAAATATTAATTTATTTTTTATTTTATCCTTTTTGAATAAAAGACTCAATAATTAAAGTTTATCTAATTTAAAACTAATATCAATATCGACGACATATATCGTTTACACATAAATGCGAAGGTAGATTATTTGTCAAATTTGAATACATAGATATATTTTCGTTTTATATGCATCATGATCATGTTAATTATTTTTTAACCATGCGGATTGTGTACGATTAAACTCCCCTCTTGTGTTTTATTATTATGTTACTTACACTGATTTACTTTTTATTTTTTATTTTAAATTAAATTTTCTATTTCATTTTACAAATTATCTAACAAAATAAGCATGTTTATAGATTTGATTCTGTTATAGTTTTTTTTAAGCTAACAATAGAATATCTTGTGAAGGCCAAAAGGCTAGAATCCAAAAACAAAGAGGATAATTACAAACATTGGGAAATATAGGTCCTAAAACAAAAAGGGAACAAAATCCCTAAAATTAATTCCTTCTCTTCAAAACGTGACTTTCTGTATGAAAGAGAAAGTCTTCAACCATTCCTTCAACAACTTCATAAGACAAAATTCCGATCACTCAAGACACATCAATAACGCTCCCATTTTTGCTTTAAATCCTTCAATCCATAAACCCTGATCGATTCTGCAATAAAGAGGGATTAGAGATGAAGAATTATCCAAGATTAAAAGAGAGAGATTTAAAGAATTGTGCCTTATATAAGGGATTTTGTACTTTTCCCGATCGATTATCGACTTCAGACGAGGAGGAAGATTGCTGGAGCTAAAACAAAGCTTCATTTTGTACTTGTTGGTCCATTTGGCCAACCAGTCAGCAACAAAGTTTTGAGCGCGACTGATGTGTTTGACCACCATGGACGGATTAATTAGGTCCCGTATGCAAGAAATAGGTCTGGTAAGAGTATTGGGGCAAGAATCAGAGGCGAGAAGAGATAAAATAATTTCGCAATTGGTTTCAAGGTCGATGTTGCTATAATTGAGCTGATGACAGAGGACAAGCCCTTTGATGAGGACTAGCTATGAGCTGAAATCAAGCTCCCATCATGCCCTCTGATGATAATGCTGCCACAAGCGTCACCGTTGGGTAACGAGGAGCCATCGACATTGATTTTGATCCAGTTAATTGAAGGAGCTTGCCAGTAAAGAACATATGAAGCTTTGGTTCTGGCACTGTTGAAGCATCCAAGAGACGAAGCTACAGATTGAAAGGAGGACCAGTGATTGGGCTTAAGAAGCAAGGCTGAGTCGAGACTGTAGATAAAATGAGAAACCAGGTTTATCGCAGACAAGGAAGTGCAACGAAGATCTTTGATTTTCGAGTTATTTCTCATCTTCCAGATGACCCATGCTACAATGGGAGGAAGACTAGAGCAAATGTGAATAGGCTTGGAGGATGCCCAGAACCAAGAATGGAGAAGATGTGGAAATGTCATAAATTTGCCAGTCCTCACTTTGAAATCTGAGAAAAGTGGTTCCAAATGCTCCAAGCGAAAGGGCATTCGACAAACAAGTGATTGGTTGTCTCAGCACTCTCAGAGAATTGACATTTTGACACCAAGGTAAAATGTCTTTTCTGTAGAGTGTCATCAGTGGGAAGCCAACTATGAAGAGTCCTCCAAGTTAGGAAAGAACACTTTCTTGGTGTGATGTTGTTCTAAAGATTGCCAAAAAAGCTTGGATTGGTTGTGTTTCACTCTGAGATGAGACCAAGTATCTCTGGTGTTAAAGGATCCGTCTTTGGATATAGACCACAAGAGGTGATTGGGATCAGAATAATTGATGAGAGGATGAGTTAATTCCTTGATAGAGCATAATCGTTTCCAAACTTTGGAAGACCTGGTCTTGTTGGAATCACCATCAAGAAGCTGATTTTAATAAGTGATGTTAGTGAATTTTAGCCCAGATAGAGTCATTTCGTTTGAAATTGAACCACATGTTGCAAGAGGAAACAATTTGAAGATCTTTAAGGCTTCTGACGTTGAGGCCGCCTTCAGGGTAAGTTTTACACAGTTTGTTCCTGTTGCTCCAATGAGTTTTAGACTGATTTTGAGAAGATCCCCATAGAAAACTGTTGAACAGTTTCTCTATTTTGTCAATGATATAGGTCGGGAGAATATTGGTTTGCATCCACTAGATGGGGAGAGACATAAAAACAGAGTTGATCAGGCAAAGTCTACCCGCAAAAGATAAGTTATTTCCTTCCCACTCTCTAATTCTGCCACATATGTTATTGAGAAGAGTATCATAGTTGTGTTTCCAGTTGTTGTTGCTAAGATTGACACCCAAATAGAAGATAGGGAGATTGTCATTAGTAAAACCTATATTGTCAATCAAGGTTTTAATCTTGATATTGTGCATTTTGCTAGAGGTAATGATACAAGTTTTCTCCTTGTTGATAGTCTGCCCAGATAGATCCTGATAATTCTGTAAAAAAATCTCAAGGTAGAAATAGCATAAGGAGAACCATTATTGAAGATCAATATATCATCAGCAAATGTTAAAGATGATATACTGATTTGGCATCTAGTTTTGTACTGAATATATTTGTTATTATAGTGTAACATGTTAAGACCTCTTATCAGGATTTCTTCAGTAATTATGAAGAGGTAGGGAGACAAGAGGTCTCCTTGTCTCGGGCCTGTTGTAGTGCTGAAGTACCCAGAAGTAGTCCCATTAATGAGGACAGAAGTTTTAACTTTAGTTATTATGTTGTTAATGAGTTTTCTAAATTTAGTACAGAAACCAAAAGTGTTGAGGATATGGTTAAGGAAACTGAATGATAATTTGTCAAAATCCTTTGCCATGTCCACTTTTATGATGATATTGTCATGCTTAGTAGATTTATTCAAGTAAAAAATTAGGTCATTAGCCAGAAGAATGTTATTATGGATAGACTTTTTAGTCACATAAGGACCTTGGCTTTCGGAAATAATTTTAGGCATAATAGTCTCCATTCTTTTGCAGATAATATTAGGTATGATCTTGTTGAAAGTAGTACACAGGCTTATAGGCCTGAAGTGCTTCAAACAAGATAGATTTTGAGACTTGGGAATAAGAACAAGACCTGTTGCTAGAGCCCCTTGAGGGAGGGGATAGCCATTGAAGAAAGAAATGATGGCATTATGAAGATCATCTTTGATTATCTTCCAACAGTGAGTGAAGAAGATAGAATTAGACCCATTCATGCCTGCTGCACTGGTGGGACTAAGGCTTTTGATGGCAGCAAATACTTGCTCTTCAGTAGGGTTACAAGTAAGGTTTCTGTTGTCCTGATCTGTAATGACATTAGAAATAGAATAAAATAATTAGTTGTTAGTATCATCTTCAATATTTAAGTTAGAAGTTTCAGTGAGAATATTTTGAAAATAGAAAATTACAGAGTTGCAAATATGATCCTCATTAGTTAATCAATTTCCACCATCATTAATCTTAGAGATATAGTTTCTCCTAATCCTTTTCTTGATGAAATTGTGATAGGTTTTGGAGCTCCTATCACTGTCTTTGATCCAAGCAGAATAAGTCTTTTGATGCCAGAAGCACTCTTCCTGATTCAACGCCTTGTTGAGGAGAGCATGAGCTTCAAAGAGGTTAGTTTTGTTGATTTTGTTATTGCTTTCAAGAAGAATATCTTCACAACTTTTAACTTTCCCTTCAACTTCTTTGATCAGGTTTAAAATGTTTCAAAAAATATTTTGTTCCAACCTTTAAGGGAAACTTTCAGTCTCTTCAACTTGTTCCAAAACTTAGCAATAGGAGGACCCTGCATTTTCATTAATACACCATAGATTTTGAAATTTAAAACAAGAATTTTTATATTTGCTTATGTTGGATATAAAGATCAGGATAGGCATATGGTCTGAGCACGTTCTGGGCAGATGGTGGACCAAGGTATTGTTGAATAAGTCAGCCCACTCAGCATTATACAACACACGATCGAGCCGTCTCCATTTGGATTTATTAGTCCAGGTAAATCTATTCCACATGTACCCAATATCTTCAAGCTTGCAAGTGTTGATGGCATTGTTAAAGTCTCCAGCACTATTGGAGCAGATGTAGAACAAATGTTTTGCTCAAAAGTGTTGAGGATGGTATTAAAGTCACCAAAGACTAACCAAGGCTCAACACTAACAGTAATCTCACAAAGAGAATGCCAAAGAGCCAATCTGCCACTCCTTCGGCATTTGGCATAAACAACAATAAGAGTAATAGGAATACTAGAGTTAGGAAACATGATCTCAGCATTGAGGAACTGGGGATGATTTGAGGTAACATAGATGTTAAACCAATCAAACCACATAAGCCATATTTTTCTGTTACAATTAAAGGCAAAATTGTTGAATCCCAAATAATTAGAAATAGTAGATATATGAGTAGACTCCACCATAGGCTCCTGAATGCAGATGATACTAATATTCTTGTTCTTGATGATGTTTTTAAGTCTTCTTTGAGAAGATATGTTAGAGATACCGCGGATATTCCAATTAAGGATTCTTATCATATTCAAGTGAGTTAATAGTCTATTTTTTCCCCAAGCAGAGGCTTGTATATTTTCTTCTCATTAATACTTCTATTATTGTATTTAGCAGCTTTAAGCTTTTTGCTTAAAAGAGACTTGAAACTAGGATCTGTATCTTTTTTCTTAAGGACCGGTGTTGTTGGAAGACTGCCAAAATTAAGGTGATTGAGAGTGTAAACTTCATTCTCCTTAGGATTCTTGTACTGGTCTTGATTACTTTCAAGATCAATAATAGCTTCTGTTATATCAATGTTGTTAGGAATTGTCTCGTGAGTAAGAGTGTTGACATAAGTTTTTCTATTTTCTTCAACTACAGGAAAGATAGGATTGGGAGAAATGATCTTGGAGATTCTGTCTTCACTACTCATTTATTTGGTCTTGTTAACAGGTATATATATTTGAGATTTGAGCTTTGGTTTGTTGGTTTCATCACTACTTGGTTTAACACTTTCTTTCAGGTTTTTTGAAGATAGTTTTCTACATACTGAAGAATCATGACCCAGGTGGTAGCAATGGTTAGAGTAAGCATATACATCCTTATAGCTAACATGAAGCCAGCAGCCGTCAATAGATCCAAACCCCACCCACACATCGCGTTGCAGCTTCACTAAAACATTCAATTCAACGAGGGCATAGCAGGCATTGAAGATAGCCCGATTCTTGGGAGGAACCCAAGATTTCAAAGGAGCTCCAATAAATTCTGCTATGGTAAGAATTATATCTTCTTTGTACATGTATTCAGGCACTCCTTCAAGTTTTATGAATTTTTTTCCAGCTATGAAGATAGAAACAAAGTTTGTTATCATCATTGAATCAAAATCTACAAAGTATATATGATTTTTATTTTATAGAATATAATATTTATATTTATATTTTGTTAATTTTATTTATATAACTTTAGATAAATATAATAAATTCCGAATAAAAAATAAAAATAAAATACAATAATAATTGATTTATTATTCACAAAATCGTTGGTTTATAGGATAAATTTTTATTTACAACCATATAATATGTGTTATGGAAAATCACATTTTGAGGGAAACAATTTCGAAGAGAAGTAGACAAACTTTTAAGTAGACAAACTTTTAGTTTCATTTTTTCAGATTTCTTACTTTTGTGAAATAAAATATTTATTTCGTAATAAGCAGAAGAAAAAATGACATTTTTGTTTAATATAGATTGAGAACAAGATTTGAATAAATCGAATAAATGATATAGGACAGAAACAATAATTTGCATTCCTTAATTAGTGCACCCAAAGCCAAAACGTCTTATAATTTGGGACAAAAGGAGTATATCATTAAAATAACTCATCTTCAATATCCTAACTATCATCGACCAATTATATAAGATTTTTTAGAAATAATAGATATTTTCACCCAATCAAAAAAGCATGCAATATATCTATCTATTAATTATAAATTTTACTTTGAAAAGAAGTTGATTCCGTAAATTTTACTGGTGACTATTTTTGTCACTTATTGAACGAGATCGTCTATCTTGTTGTATTTATGGGAAAATATTTCCGTTATATTCTTCCATAAAAAATTAAGTTTGTTTGTCTAATTATAGTTTGGATTAATCCAGCTAATATCCATATATATATATATTTCCTTTTTCTTATAATGTATGTATTATAGTATATAAGGTCCAATAATCTTTTAAGATTTGATATTGAAATACAAAAGGTAAAACTCACGTATTACCATTATCAAATTTTAAGATTTATGGTTCAAAAATCATAAAAACCAAAACTTATATATAAAAGAATGCCCAGTAATGAAATTTTTTGTTATCTAATAATCCACATAACAGATTTAAAAAAATTTAATCTTTGATTTAGTTTTTACATAATGTTTGGACGTTTATCAAACTTTTTTTTATGCCGTAACTTATTTTGGAAAGTTTAATTATATATTTTAAATATTAAACATGCTGAAAATATTGATTAAATGATTTGAAGATTTCATATTATCTAACAATATAATTTTACAAATAAATTATGATTTTTTTATTTTATGTTATATATTTTATGATTAAGTTTGTTGGATATAAATAAAACATAAAAAAAAATTATCCAATAAAAAAATTCAATACAAATTTATATTTTATTGAGTTACCAAATGAAAATCTATATATATTTTAAGTAGATAACATATATCACAAAAAAAGATCGGATGTAATAAATATTAGTCATAATTTGAAGGATTAGTAGAAATACTTTTGAAGAAACGTAAGTAGTGTTGGAATTCTTTCATTGAGTTGAATCGTCACATGTTTTATCGATGTATCGGACTATCATCAATATTAGTCTAATAAAAGTAATCATAAAAAAAAATTAACGAACTAGTAGTAAAATATGTATCATGAAGGTAATTCTACAAATACCATGTTTAATTTCGAATATTGTGAAGGATTAGATTCAGAAATAAACAACTTAAACAAAACGTAAAATGATTATTTTGTGAGAAAGGTTTTTTCTTCTCAATTAAGCACGAGTTTTGGTTGCCATCTCTTTGTAGATCATAACCTAACAAAAGAGTCAAGGATCATCTGCAGCAAGTTCGGAGTGTGAAGATCAAGGAATGTATTTAGCCACCATGAAGTTAAATTCTTAAATCTTCATATTCTCAATATATGAATTAATTATGTATTTAGGACTGAAAATTCTTGAATTGATTTGGTAGTGAATTAAAAGCACGCTTAAAGGAAAAAAAGACTGAAAACTTACAATTCAGTGTTTGGATATAGTAGTACATGCATAACCTTAGTTGTAAAAGAAAGTTACATAAATATTGTAAGCATATTGGTTACAAAGTATAACATGTTATTACTATTGTAATCCGTTGAATTGTTAGTTGCTCATATTAAAAGTTAGGATCTATTATATAAGATACCTACTACTAACAACAACCACAAGATACATAGTTAATAAAATCTATCTTTTTTTTCCTCAATCTTCTCTCTACATATAGTTCTTAAACATTCAAGATTACAACATGGTATTAGAGCAGGTTGTTGATGTTTTGATAAATCTAAGTTTTATGTTGTGGGAGTTGGCCTCTTAACGGGGATTAGAGTAGAGATTTGGTACATCCATAACATGTACAGTTCCTGCATTACTGGTAAATAATATATAAGATTGAGAAATTGAGAGGAGGATAGAGCAAGCTTGTTCCTTGGTGTTGCACCACTGCGAAGATTGCTTTTGATTTCACTGTTTTTACTATTTTGCTATGCTGGTTTTTGGATCAGCCTTCTTGGTAACATCAATAAACTCTCTTAATTATTTCCGAAAATTTTAATTTAATTGTTCTGTTAGATGAAGATATATGGGAAGAATAATTGATACTAAATTACCGGCGTTTTCGCAATGATATTCTTGCAATATGTTAATATCAAGAAACGGCTTGGATTTGGTTATTTTAGATAAATATAAGTACTTTCAGGTGCTTTTTTATTTTGTTTTGGATGATATATATAATATCGAACTACTACACATGTTTGTAGTGATGATAATAAGATGTGTACAAGTGACACATATTTTTGGCAAGTGGAATTACCGCTTGTTTTTAGGTGATAATGTTTTTCGCTTTATTGATAAAAGATATAATGGTGTTGCAGAATGCAAAAAATATTGTTCTTGAGTGCAAGAACTAGAAAATTACAAGGAAAATAATTTATTGTTCGACCAAAAAAAGGAAAAATAAGTATGAACCATACATATATACATTGATACAGTCGGGTGGTGATACAAAAGTGCCACTAAAGAAGTATCAATGGCTGCATCTATTACTGTTGCTGCATTTCTTTTGAAAGTTGTACGTTCGGGTATGGCTAGGTGTGGTGGAATGTGGGTATCAGTGTGTGCAAATGTTCAGGTTTCTAGTGATGCAAAATGTTATGCAAGAGAGGCGTTACAGATAGTTATATGTGTTAGAATGTGGTTATCAGCGTGTTCAAATGTTCGGGTTCCTAGTGTTGCATAATGTTATGCAAGAGAGGCGTTGCAGATAGTTACGTGTGTTAGAATGTGGTTATCAGCGTGTTCAAATGTTCGGGTTTCTAGTGCTGCATAATGTTATGCAAGAGAGGCGTTGCAGATAGCTGCGTGTGTTGATGGTTTCGCAGCTACAATGGTCGTTGGTATGACTGTGAGTGTATTAATAGATGTTGCAGATTATGCTAGAAGTTTAAATGGTGGTTTCGACATAAAAAAATAAGGAACTTGATAAGTTTCCTAATATCTAGTTGAGACTTGAAAGATGTTCTCTAATATTGGTGGGCATCCAAGAAACATTACCTCAAAGTAAATGGATCAGACAATGCAATATTGTTTGAGATATTTGTGCATATTACAAGAAGAGGAATTTTTCCCATAATGTGGGATATTTTTCTAGGGAGGCTCGATATGCAGGAACTCGATTAAACGATGACCGAGTTTTTTTTCTGCGTATATAGTTCTTGTAACTCATTATGAAAAAAATCATAGATTTAAGAAGAGATTTTATTCGATATGTCAACCCATATATTTAAAATAAAAATAAGATTAGCGATTGATTTTTATCTTTGGAACTCCAGAAACTGCTTCAAAATTGTTTGGTTGCTATGATTTTTTAGGGTTAGAAGAGAAAAGATGAAAATGGATGGTTCTTGGAAAAATTTGGGTTTTTGGTTTAAAATTAAATAAGGATAAATTAGGATTTTCCTTTATGGACAAAATGAAGTTTTTTTATGAATGATGGAGGAAATAAAAAAAAATTTCCTAGGAAATAGCTTCACCATTTCTTTAATGGTGTTGCTGTTGATTGTATGACATGTGGGTCCTCCTTTCTTATTAATAAACTAAATTCTTGCTGCTTAACAAAAACTATATTGGGTTTATGGGCTTTGTAACAAATCCAAACATTTATACTGTGTTGCTTGTTTAATCACAATTTTGGATGAAACTAAACAAATTTCTATCCATGGACATAGAGTAATTCTATCGATGGTTGTCCGAAGAAAATTCACTTCGTCTCCTGCTGCTGTCACCAACTTGAAATTTGTTTAGTTTCATCTAAAATTGAAGATCTATGTCCGATAGAGATTAGATCTGTTACAAATTTCTATCGATGGGCTTTTAAGATTTGTTGCGTAACAGATCTAATCTCTATCGATGGACATAGATCTTCAATTTTGGATGAAACTAAACAAATTTCAAGTTGGTGACAGCGAAGTGAAGACTATTTTGTTCGGGCTTCATTTCAATGGCTTCCCTCTTCAACAAATTTCAAGAGGTCTGTCTCTCTCATTTACATAACCATTGTCAATCTTTTTCACCGTTAACAAACTGAAGAGACGGTTTTCTTTTCTTTCCTTTCCTTTGGTTTTTGTTTGATTTTCTGGCAATTGAAGTAGCTTAATCTATACCGATTCTTCGTGGATTGAAGCCTATACTTGAGTTTTGAATAATTCGTATTAGTAAAATGGCAGTATATAGAGGTCGTCAATTGGTTTTGAATTGTACTTTTTGAGTTGTTTCGATTCCGAATCTGTGACTGTGAGTCCCTTGCTTAAATATTTAGGGTTCGATTTTGCCAAATGTTTTGGCAGGAAGGAGCGAAGACCGAGAATTTTGACCTATTAAATTATATTTTCTGCTGCTGGTTTTGTATTTGGCTGCTATAAACTAATCTTTTCATAACTTCAAATTCTATATTGCAAAAAACAAAATACCATTCCACCTTGAGAATGGGTCTGTCCAATGTTGCTTCTATTGTGTTTCATACATCATAATTACCCTTTTAGTGCTTTTGGGGTTTATAGGCTGTCAAAGTTATCGCAAAGAGTCCCACATTTGCCAAGGATCGGCGGCAAATGCAGTTTGAAGCAGACATTAATAGCTTACATCTGTATACAAGGTCAGAATCATTTGCCTTTTCGTCAAGTAATAGTTTTAAGATCGTCTCAAATAGCTCACAACTCACAAGGAAGCTGGCCAGGGTTTGTTTTCAAAACGGTGTAGCTGACATTGGCTCTGTAATAGCGATTTACCCTGGTGTGGTATACTCCCCAGCGTATTACCGTTTTATTCCTGGATACCCGTGAGTTGACGCCCATAATTCGTATCTAATCACAAGATATGACGGAACTGTAATCAATGCTAAACCTTGGGGATGCAGGGCCGGAACTCGTCAATTCTGGGACCGTTCTCAATTACCAGAAATCAAGCAAAACGCTGAAATCCCTGGGAAAGGCACAGACCGTGTCTGGAAAGCGCTCAGCAAGCCTTTAGAAACTAAAAGAGGAGCAATGAAAGGTGAGGTATTGGAGCGAAGAAACCCTTTGCCTTTGGCTCATTTTGCTAATCATCCTGCAAAGGGTATGGAGCCGAATGTCATGGTTTGCCCATATGATTTCCCATTGACAACAAACGAAATGAGACCCTTCATTCTCTTTGGCAATGCCGAAGAAGTAAATATGAGGAGATTTGGTAGCTTTTGGTTTTAGTCTAGAGGCTGGAAGAATAACAGTTCAACCGAAAGTGTTTCTATATTGAAGACGCTTGTTTTGATGGCTACTAAAGCACTTTGTAATGAAAAAGTTCTTTTAAACTACACGTTGAGCAATTCGAAGAGACGACCGGTGTGGTATATACTGGTCAATGAAGAAGAGGATCAAAGGAGATGGAGCTAAAGTACGTCATCGCTGTGTTGTCGTATGATAGTCTCTCTCACTTTTTTGTATACCCGAGTTATTTATCTTATTCAATTAAATAAGTTTTTACATTTTTCAGTCCCGTGAAAGCTTACCTTCAAGAGTAGCATACATTGTTTTAGCCTAATTACCAGGTTTCCATTGCAGTCAAATTTTCATTAGGTAATTTTCTAAAATACAGCTATTTCGATTTTTATGTATTCAAAATCTTTTCGTTGTCCTATACTCTTTCTGCAATGAGTTTCGTGTGTTTGCGAGATCTAACATTTCGGTCTATTCATCAAGTAGAAAACAAAAACATCTAATTGATCCTTTATTGTCATAAGTTTTTAAGGTATTGTCTGAATAGTTTTCTTAGCTTTCTAACCGAATTATTAACTTGCTTATTTAATACGTCAACCTTTTAAAAATTTAAGATTGAAAATATTTTAAAATTTTCATATTATGTTTAATAGTGTTTAGAAAAAATTGACGATCTAGATCATCTAAAAAACATGTTTATACACCAACTAATATTTGCAATGTATAAATAAAATTTTAACCGACAAACATAGAGACGTGCTAATCTTGAATTCTCTATAAATATACCATTATTTGGGAAATCAAATCATAGATTATTATTGATATGTTTTTTATGTGCCATTCTAAATGGTTGTATTATTATTATTTTTATTTTTCAAAAAAGTATTAAATAAATTGAAAATTGTTCATACAAAAATTTAGGGCATATCCTGAGGAAATACATCAACAAATCGACATAGGAAGGTCGAATGCGAGAAACAGTAAAAACGAGCAATCATAATAGAGAGATAAGATCCAATCGAACAAGTAGTCTAAAGTACGAAGAAAACAAATGGACATCAGAGACAACATTTGTAAGCATCAGAGCGATCAACTTAGTGGAGGATCACGAACTGGACTCACCAAAAGTAACCTGCAAAACAAGAAAGAAGATTAATATAAAATAATATTTACAATGGCCAGCTAGTCTTGGTGTCATGGAGTCTAAAACGGAGATATGATAAGATACGATGAGAAACCAGAGAGGCGATGGCTGGAGGGGAACCAAATATTCTTAAGTTCCTCTCCATCCAGACGTGGTAAATCACCGCAGCGAAGCAGGAATGCCAAATAAACTGGTTTCGAGATTGAGACCAATTTGATGCTTCACAAACCCAAGACTGCCAACAGGAGGCGTTAAATGGGAATCCTAGTTTAGTACTTGCATTGGTCCATATACTCTGAGTGAAGCTACAATAAAAAAAAAGATGAGAGATAGTCTCACGGTCAGAGTTGCACAGAGCACAGTCAGGTGGGGTGTTATAACCCCAACTGAGGAGCTTGTCAATGGTGGAAAGCTTGCCTAAGATAGCTAGCCATAAGATGAAGGAATGGCGAGGAACATTGAATTTATTCCAAACTAACCCGGCCCACCCCACTTTAGGGTTAGGCAACCGAATGGCGTGGTACGTGCCTTTGATGGAAAAAAAGATGCATCATGCCTTCGCTTTACCAGTAAGGAATATCATTGGAGAAGATGTTAGGGGAGGGAGGGAGACAATAAGGTTGTGGATCTCCAACAGGTTAGCGCGGTTTCGAGCACTCGCAAATCTAATGTTAGAAGGCTAGTTCCAGTTTTCATCGAGAATGATATCCGAGACCTTGGGGTTTTTCCCCAGCTTAGAGTCATTGATGATATTGTCTCCATAGTGGGAAGCAAGAGAAGAAGAAATGAGCCATGGATCGTACCAGAAAGAGGTACTAGAGGCATTTCCAATTGCCACCCTGCACAATTTACATGCCAAAGGGCGGAGACGAAGAATTTTCCTCCAGATCCAAGAGGGCGAGGATCCCCGTGGGAGATTCCAAATTTATTATTTTTAATTTTTTTCAATTTTGATCAAATCACACAAAATGGAGTGATTATTATTACTTATGATTGACCAAAGATGCTTAAGGACAGCCGCCTGATTCTAGATTTTTAGGTCCAAAATCCCAAGGCCGCCCTCTATTGTGGGCGAGGTGACTATAGCCTAGGCTACTTTGGAACCATGGATTTTCATAACAGAGCCCAACCAAAGAAAACGACAGAGATATTGAGATAGTTCTTTGATAATCCTTGAGGGGAGGATAAAAATTGAGGACCAATAGACTTGACCAGCGAATAAGACAGACTTAATAAGCTGAAGTCTACCGGCATAAGAGAGATACTTAGAGGTCCAAGAGTCAATTCTAGAGGTGATTTTGTGAAGAAGAGGACGACAATCCGAGTGGGTGAGACGACTAGTAAGAAGAGGCACTTCCAAATATTTAACAGGTAGAGAACCTTCCAAATATCCCAAGATGGTTAGAGGATCCAACCGAAGGGAATCAACAATACCCGAAAAAAATGATGTGACTTTTAAAGGGATTGACTTTGAGACCAGAGAGAATATAGAACTCATCAAGAGCCTTTTTGATAAGAATGAGGGAGTTGACGTTGCCATAGAAACAAATCATTAGATCGTCTGCAAAGCATAAATTAATGATTTTGAGCTTTTGACATTTCCAATGAAAGAGAAACTTCTTATCATGACTCTTCTCCTTAAGAATACTGGAAAGAACCTGCATGACAAGGACAAAGATGAAAGGGGAGAGCGAGTCTCCTTGTCCTAGGCCTTTCCTACCTTTGAAATTGCCATGAGGATCTCCATTAATATTAATGGAGTACGAAGGAGAGGAAATGCATTTGATGATCCAGGTGATCATTTTCTCAAGGAAATACATTTCAATAAGAATGTCAAGGATGAGGTGCCATCTGATATTATCAAAGGCTTTCATTTAATCGATTTTGAGAGAAACCCTTTTGTCTATGCAATTAGAGTGGTAACCGCGCAACAACTCTTGGGATAAAAGGATATTATCTGAAATGTTCCTCCCTTTGACGAAAACCAATTGGGAATTATCAATAAGATAAGGAAAGGAATCCTTGATTATATTGGCTAAGACCTTAGAAATGATCTTGTAACTAACATTACAAAGAGCAATGGGTCTAAAGTCAGCATGCCTAGATGGAGAGTCCTTTTTAGGAATGAGAGCTATAGAGGTGGAGCTCCAAGAATCATCTAAAGATTCATAATGAAAGAAGTCAAGGACACCATTACAAATGTCTTGGCCAACAATGCTCCAATTAGATTTGAAGAAGCAAAAGTTGAAACCATCAAGACCTGAAGCTTTGTTACTGTCAATACTGAACAGAGCGGATTTTATTTCAGCACATGATATCTCAAGAATCATAGATTCCTTATCCGTATTAGTAACTTTAGAGGTAAGAAGAGAGGAAAAAATTTCCAGACCCGGATAACCAGCAGGATGCCTAGCATCGAGAGAGTTTTCAAAATAATACAAAAACTTTTGAAACACTGGCAGGAGTAGAGATAGTAACTCATCTCTCATTATTAATGGAAATAATCTTATTACGGAAAAGCCGAGCCTTAATACTATTATGGAAAAATTTAGTGTTTTTGTCACCAAGCTTAATCCCGTTTTCTCTAGATTTTTGTTTAAGAAAGAATTCTTTGGCTCGACTAAGAAAGATGAAAGATGATGACGCTTCACATTCATCCGAGACAAGAATAGGATTGAGCGGATCACTAGCAAGGTTGGATTGAGCCTGAAATAATCTTTTTTTAGCAATCACAACCATAGAGCTAATGTCATTAAACTCTTTACGGTTGAGTCCAACAAGAATGTCACTAAACTCTTTACGGTTGAGTCCAACAAGCTCGGACTGCAGCCTAAGAAGTTTGCATGTGACAAGACTCATCCCAGAAGAAGTTATGGGGCTATGCCAAATCTTATAAACAATGTCTTTGAAATGCAGGTGTGATTGCCACATGTTGAAGAATTTGAAAGACTTTTTACGCTTATGACGTGGCAACCTGAGATTTAGCGTAACGGTGGTATGGTCAGAGGATCGAAGAAAACTAAAGTGAGAAAAATACATTGGGAAAAGATCGTCCCAAACAGGGTTGACAAGGACTCGGACAATCTTGGATAGAATTTGATGATCAGGTTGTTTATTAATCCACGTGAAGTGAAAACCAGTAGATCGAAGATCACTGAGCTCGCTACGGAAACAACAATTATTAAAGTCATCTATTGAAGAAGTCCACTTATCATAGGAACCTAAATGCTCATCAGGGTGACGGATGGCGTTGAAATCCCCAAGCGAAACCCAAGGAATGTGCTTGTCTACCATGGATATGGTAGTCAAGTCATTCCAGAGGTGAACTCTATCGACAACTTCATTAAAAGCATAAATGGTAGTAAATCTAAAAGAAGCATCAAAATTATGACACTTAGCCAAAAAATGAATAAACTGAGGGGATTGAGACACTCTAGAGATAATGATAACACTAGGGTTCCAAATAATCCAAATTCTACCTAGGTGGTGAGGGACATGCCAAAAGGGAACCATTTTCCTAACGATAAAATCTACTTTATACAATTGGACTTTAGTTTCGACTAGAATTAATAAAGAGATACTATTACTAATAATAAAATGAGTAACATCTTTTTGTCTAACGGGGTCATTTAGACCCCGAACATTCCAAGAAGCAATATTCATAAATTAAAAGACTTACAGCGCTTTAGACGATGGTCCTGTCGGAGGACAAATCCAAAATACCATTATCATTAGCATCCGCGAGACTGTGTCTTTTAGGAGGACAAATCCATATCACCATAAATAGTGTCGTCGGTAAAGTAAAACCTCTCAAAAAGAAAATCCACCTCTTCAACCGTACTTTTAGCCTGGACTCCAACCTGTCCTCAATTAATTCCTTACGCATCACGCCATGAATAAATTTATGAATTAATTCCATATAATGAGTTAATTTAAAACCCAACTCACTATAATTATACTTAAAAATTAATTCACCGTGATTAGATTCCGGAGTTAATCTCACTATCTGAGAATTAATTCCAAACCCTTACCAGGAATTAATTTAAAAGCTAACTCACCATAAATATATTTAAGAATTATTTCAGACCCAAATTCACCATAAAAAGAGTCACTAGGAATTAATTCCTTACTCGACCCACTGAGAAATGTTTTTACACCATGATATAAATCGTGGTCAAACAGACCCTCTTGATCATGGCTACGGCTGCTCATGCTGGAAGTGATCTCATTCCATTGTAGAAAACACGCAGTAAAAGGTTACCGTCGGCGAAATGGGGTTGCAATTCAATAGTATGGATGCAGGTCGACAGGATCCAACGGCAGACTGTAACCAAAAAGAAATAAGAGGTTTCGAAACGGCAACTGACTTCATCATGGATCATAGATTTTGATCCTGCATCTGGGTAAGTCAAGGGTACCCAAATCAGCCATATGGGTACGAAGGATCAAACCTCTTGCTCGGAAACAAATGGCCATGTAGCAGGTTCCGGAGGTAGATTCCCTCATCCTCGCCATAGCTACACCCTTCACGGGTGAATCGAAAATGAAATCTAAGGATGTACTCGAACATCTCCTTGTGTCGACCTTATCTTCCTCCAATTTTCCTTTGTATAGTGGAATCGGTATCCACCCAGAACCACCGCGTGGATCTTCTTGATCCGGATATTGGTAGCCATCGACATATTCCACGAGGACCGGATATTATCAATGATATAGACCACTCTGATGTCGAGCATAACCTGCGCCGAGACATCATGAACCAACCACCGTCGATGATGCCAACAACACTGGTGCCTGCAGTTTTACAACCACCGGTTGCGGCATTCGAAGGTCTGGTGCAACCCTCCACGCCACCATACCAGGGAAAGAACAGATCTGGAAAGCAAAGCCGAACAGACCACCGTACACCATCTCCGAAGACTAACAGACCTAAAGACTTAGATAAACTAGCCGATGACAAATCTCCGAGCCCAACCATGGTGTTGGTTGGAGGAAAAGAGTGAGCTTCATGTCGTAAGGCTTGAGACCACTCTGGCAACCACCGGAAAAATATGAAAATGTTACCATTTTTAGTGAAAAATGACCGTTTTAGTGAGAGGAGAGAGGTTTCTCTAACTTTTTGAATTTTATTACCTTTTTGTATATTTTTTTTCCCGATATTGGCCTAATGACTGTATTATTATTTCTGGTATATAGGTTTCGACATATCAAATCGGAACCTCTTATAGAAAAATATTCCAAATTAGAAAATAATGTAATAATGTCTCATGTCTCAGATCACCGTACGAATGAAAACTAAGTATTTACATATAAAAAATTGATGTCTTTTGAATGTCCAATAAAAAAAGTCAACGGTTTAGAAACAATTAACTACCTTCAAACGAGTTCGCTAAACGTTTGGAAGACAAAAAACATATACTTCCTATATCCCGTAATATAGGCCGTTCAAGGTTTTGGAGTAGAAACCAATAAATACAAATGATTTTTCTCTTCTATAAAATAGACTCCTATAAAATACAAGAATCAATCTAATTCTATTGGGTCAAAGTTATTAATTTAATAAAAAAAAACAAACAATAAAATATCATTGGTCAATAAAAAAATTAATTACGGCATTGATATTACCAAACGAAAATTAAAGTAGAATTTTTTGTATTTTATAAAACGACTTATATTGCGGACGGAGGGAGTATATAACGATCTATAAAACTAAAACCTGGAAAGCTTCCACTAATCCGTAATAAATGAAGTCTCCTAGATGTACTACTCAAGTCCTCTAAAACCAATGGTAGATCTTCACGTAATGTTCGAATCTTCACGCACCTTTAATTAATATTAGCAGATATTGTGCATCACAATAAATATATATATATATATATATATATATATATATATATATATATATATATATATATATATAAAAGATATGTATGAACTAGTTTCTCGTTGTATTTGGGTTTAAATTTATATATTCATCAGTGCATCACAAAATATATATGGTATGTATGAACATCTTGACGAACCTAGTTTCTCGTTGTGTTTGGGTTTAAATGTATATACTCATCATCAGTAAAAATACCGCGCAACCATTTCAAACTAAAACCGATCTTTTTTCTTTCTATCTCCTAATGGATACCATACGAATTAATTCTTAATAATTGATGACACTCCAAATATAACTCATTTTAGTCTCGTACCATCTCAGCTCCAACAAACAATCCTCCACCGAAAAATTAGTGGGTACGTATAAAACATCAATCATGATATATGTATATAATAATAAACTAAAATCTATCGGTGCTTGGATGGTGTTGAACTAATATAACATTTCTAACAATTGAAGAAATTATCAGTCAACAACAATTATATTGTTTTCCAATCTGTTTAGCTGATAACATCAGTACCGAATAGTGATTCCGAAAATATAATTTCGTACTTAACTATAACAGATTAAACAAATAAGAGTTTGCAATTTGTGAAGTATAAATATAATTAAAGCATTAAATAAATATAAATATTAAAATACTTACCTCCCATTAACATGTTAGTCGTCTTGTGTTCGGCCCGCATAATTAGGAATAGTCGGATATTGTTTTCGTCCATGAACTTTGTTATTTTTTGTCTGAAACAATGATTTCGCCAAATCTTAGTACAAAATTTCATCGCGACCATCACATGAGGCGATAGTCTTTTGTGCACATATTTCGCGACCTACTGCAGGATACACTGACTTCCATCGTGGCAATACACTAACACTAGTGAATGCACATCTTCCGTCTAACTCGGTCAGGGAAAAGTCTATCGTCCATTTGTTGCGGCAGTCAAACTGTTGGGTAGGACAATGAACTTATTTGCATCTAGATCACCTAGTACTATGTTGGGTATGCTTTAGCCTTGCAGTTTGCAGTTGGAATTGTATCTCCCTCGTCCAACGCAAACATAATTCGCGTGTGAATTTTGGACGAGTGCGTATGATTGTCTGGAAAAAAAACCGAATAATAAAACAAATTATTTATAAATAATTCAATAAATATGTATTTAAAATTAGCCGATGATGTGCTGAGATTAAAATATGGAGGAGTTCGCTCCGCAAATTTCGTTTTGGGTACCAAAAATTCATGTATATGTTCAGAATACCGATAAAGGCAAATGCGTTGAAATAAAAATTATTTAAAACGGTGTTTTGACTAAATGACTTTCAACACGACTCTTGAGCCTAATATTAGGTTATTTATAACACAAATTTAACCTAAATACCATCAGTTTAGATAGATTTAGGGATGACCATTCGGGTGATGTCGGGTCTGAACCGGCCCGATCCGAACCGATCCGATCGAGTTTTGTCCGGTCCAAACATAGAATGGACCAGGTCCGGGTTAAGGAATTGTAATCCGCAACCGGGCCGAGTTCGGATTTCTAGTTTGTCCGATATGTTCCGGTCTAAAAATAATAAAAATATATAAAAATTAATATTATATATATTATTATTATATATATAATAAGTTGTTATATTTAAAAATAATAAAATTAATGTCCACGGGTCGGACCGGGTTAACCGACGGACACGAACGAACGGATTCGGATTTGAAAATACAAACCCGAAAGCGGATCGAACAGGATACAACCTCAAATGTCTAAAAAACAGATTTGGGCGGACCGACCTGAATCCGATTTAGGCGGACCGGCCTGAATCCGGACTGTCAGACAGTCCATTGCCATCCCTTTGTAGTTCTATTCTGAAATATAAAAACACTAAAAGTATAGGTTAAAAACATAAATTTACATAAAAGATATTTATCGAGTTCTAACCATAAAATTGGTTATAAAAATAGACTATTCGTCTAAATGGAAAAACAATGAAAGAGTTAAAAGAGAAAAAAGTGATGCAAAAATAATAATGCTAAAGAAAGTGAAAAACACTTATTAAAAAACATTTAATTATTATTTAAAAAACATCTTACTCGTTTAAAATGAATTCAATCAAATTAAAGTTGGATGACTTACCAATAAAACCCATTTAACAAACATATTACGGATAAAGACTCAAACAAATTAAGGGCTTTATATCTTAAATACCCTTCTATATAACTAGCTTCTGTTTTTTTTGTTTTTTTTTTAATTTTAATTTTTAAAGGTCCGTATCTTTTAAACCGTAACTCGGAAAAAAAGTCCGAAAATACCATTGATTTTGTTTTTTAAGACAAACAAAACTAGTACCATTCATGATATGTTTTGATTTTTTTTTAAATTATATTTTACACATGTTTCTCATTTATATAGTTTCGCATCTAGTGATTGCTTTCGCATCTATCAAAACAAAGAGGTTTCTCATCTAGAAAAATAAAGAAGGTTTCGTATCTATCAAAATAAAAAAGGTTTCGCATCTATCAAAATAAAGAAGGTTTAGCATCTATCAAATAAAGAAAGTTTCGTATCTAGCAAAATAAAGAAGATTTCGCATCTAGCACAACAAGACAGGTTTCACATCTATCATTACAAAGAAGGTTTTGCTTATTCTTTGCAAAACCCTAAAAAATTTAAAACTTTAAAAGTGTGTATCTTTTAAACCGTAACTCGAAAAAAAACCGAAAATATCGTTGGTTTTGTTTTTTTAAGACGAACAAACTAGTACCACTCATGATATGTTATGAATTAAAAAATAATAATTTTTTTAGAACAAATAACGTTTCGCATCTATCAAGAACGTGTTTTTTTGCATCTACCATTTCAGAAAGATTACACGTTTCGCAACTATCAGTTGGTACATATCCAAACGTTTCGCATCTATCACAAAATATGTTTTGCATCTACCAGTGAAAAAACATACAGGTTTCACATCTCCTTCACTGAAAAACCAGTTGTTGTTACGCGTCTGAAAATCCCAAAAACACAAAATAAAACACTAAAATCAACGAAACACTAATACAATGCTACAAATAAACTACATTGCCATAATTCGAACTCAAAACTAACCAAAAATTCGACTCGAAACACTACGAAAACAGATCTTAAAAAACTGAGATTTCGAGCTCAAATTCGAGTTTCAAACACACAAAACATTGAGTATCTTTGCATAATCAAGTAAAAACAGAAATCAAAATCAAATGAAAACAAAAGAAAAACAAAAAATCGAGTAAAAAAATGAAAGAATCGCCTAATACAGAGTTGTTTTATTCACGAAGAGAGAGAAAAACAATTGGGAAAAAGGTGAAGAATAGGTTTTAAAAGCCTTTTATATTATAGAGTAGGGGTATTTAGGGTATTAGTGAGTCTTTAATAGTAAATATTTCAAAAAAAACAGATCTTTCTTGGAGATATATGAAAATATGGGTCTTAATTGGATAATACTTTGGGTATTGGGTCTTAAATGGTACTTAACCCATTAAAGTATTTAATTTTATAATATCTATATATCAGTCACAGCGTTAAAATACATCTTAAAGTTATTATAAGATGAACATATTACAATAACAGAGATCGAACTTTATATTCAGTTATTTACCACGTCTAGCATCAATAAACTTAAGAGTTTTTTTTGTATCTAACCGATTTTTTTTAAAATTTCGCTTTAGATTTCATGACACCAAAATTTGCGGGTCTATATAATTTTTTTACTAGCTTATTATTTTTTATTTTGTAAGTTTTGGGCATTCGGCTCGGTTTTTTTTGTTCTCGGTTCTTTCGGTTCTTTAAAACTTGTGCCAATTTAAGAACCAAATAAAATTCGGTTCCGTATGGGTCGATTTAATTTGGTTTCAATCAAATATTTTTGGATACTTTAAAATTTATGCAACATCAACAAACTCGTCTTATAAATAAAAAATATAAGATTATATTAGATCGTAAGAAAACTAAATATTAAACATAGGAGAGATCCAAAATTAGTATATTAAATAAGAATGTTAATAATGAAAAAAGTAAGAGAGGATATCAAATTTATTAAATTATATAAATGTTGATATTTTGTTATTTTGTCTATACGCACAATTGTTTATAGATACCTCGCCATTTTGAATTAACTATGTTGTCATTTATTAAACATAATATAATCCGACGTTAATGATATACCACAAATTTAGAGGAATATAACTTTCGGAAGGAGAAAATATATTTTGAAATAATGTTAAATTTAAGGTTAATACATGTGTTCGATTTTAACGGGTATCAAGGATTTTTCGATTCCGGTTCTGAACCGAAAACCGTGGATAATTAAACTGGAACCATTTGGGTATTAAGAAAGAACCGAATCCATTTCGCTCGGTTCGATTTTTTCGGTTCTGGTTAAAATATCCATGTCCAGATTTTGATGTATTTTTAAACCACTCGCTCTTTGTTCAGTTTCTCTTTAGGTACTGCTCGATCGTTTTATTTTTTTATCTATGTATTTTACATTATGGGTAAGTTGGGTTTGTGCGGTCTGAGTGATCGATCTTCTTCTTTTTTATTTATCATGTCATATTCTATTTTCTCTTCTTATTTGCAGTTTTTTAGATTGCTTTGTCTTATTTTCCGCCTTTGTATCTCTTCGGAATTGATCTACATATTTGTACAAGTATTTTTACTTTAATTAATATTTTTATTATTAAGAAAAACTTTATACTCGACCAACGGCTAAAAAAACATTGTTAGTCCTCCATGTTTACCATTTGTATCAACATAGTCTTTTTTGTTCACTTCTGCATAAAACTCATCCCCTTCGTTTAAAATTTTTGCAAATATAGTCCCCCGCATATGTAAACCATTTAAAAACTGACATGTGACACCTAACTTCTAAGTTTTGTATTACTTTTGGTCCCCAAATCCAAAATTTTGTATCACTTTTGGTCTCCAAATCTCAAATTTTGTGTCACTTTTGGTCCCCAAAATGTTCAGAGGACTAATTGTGCAAATTTTTAAAACGAAAATGATAAGTTTTATATAAAAGTGAACGAAAAAGACTATATTAATACAAGTGGTAAACATGAAAGACTAACCGTGCTTTTTACCCTCAACCAACATTAATAGACAAAGGAGAAAACTAGAGTGACAAAATAATTGAGTAAAATTTTCACATGGATAAATAGTACTGTAAATACTGAATTTACACAGTACTATTGGAAAGAGAGAGAAATGAGTCAAACTTCATGACCCTAAATCCCTAATATATAAATTGAACAAAATATCACCCTGCATGTGTTAGATTAGATTGGTCAGGTACGAGTTGAAGAAATTTGTAAAGCGGTAAACAGGCGTGCACCTTGAGAACTGAAGGATTTTATTTCAGTTTGCCAAAGTTACAGACCACCGTGAAGCTTTCTTCTTTCTAATTATTTTATTGGTCCCGAGTCCAAAAAGTTGGAACATTCATTTGCACTACTCTAGCATGCAATTTATTATCATTTCTTTCTGATCTATTTTCTAGTTAGTTTAAACAATATTCTATTAAACAACTTTTTTATTTTTTATTTTTTGTTGAATAGCTAAAAGCCGTTTCAATTTGTTAAATATAATTTAAAGTCATTATATAATTTTTATTTATATATCTATAATTATAATAAAAAATAAAAATAAAAATATATGTTTTTTCAATGTTCAAATTCTTTAGGTTTGTTAATATAAAAATAAAATTGGAGGAATTTTTTTTTCTGGTCATGTCTCTCCATTTTCATAAGCTTGATCTTTTGACATTTATAAGGATTCCATTCATCTCAGATTCATTCATTGTATGTTCGCCAAATTGATTCAAAGATGTATATCAAAGATGTGGAATCGTCCCAATAGTAGAACTGGAAATTGTATTTTGGTTATGTCCTCCGACTAGACCATGAACTCACTCATTATATTTTCTAAACATTGTAATGTTTATTGCTTTTCGAAATGTACATGTCTGAAACGATCCAATTAGATATAACGATGTCATTGCTTGCTTCCATCATCATTAATATTATATCTATAATTATCCTTATTGACACAAAGGATGAAATGTTTCGTTATATAGTCCTATTATACCTATATCCAACAGAATTGTAGTGATATTTTACAATATTTTTGTTATAACATGATAACTTAAATTACTGGACCATATAGGTCATTAGTATTCAATATCAATTGTACAGTGATATCGTATCATACCAAAATTTTAAATCAAACATATAACATAATTATATAACTATAAAAAATAATAATTTAAAAATAATTTTAATATTCTATATACGTTGGTTTTATAATAAAAAATTAATAGCAAAATTATGATATTTTTCGTAAGAATCATTTGTAGAAAACTAATTGTTCATCAACAAATTTTAGATCAATTAGAATTTTAGTTGTCCCGATTGAAAATGTATAAAATTTAATTCCACATATGGTATCGAAAGATCTATGAATCTGTTTCTAATAAAGAAATATCATATTAAAATAAAAATTTATATTTCTCGTAATAATCGTCGAAGTTGTCAAAAATCTACTTTGCATAAAGAAATTTTAGATAAAATTAGAATTAATTTTGTACATATTAAGAACCTTCAATTTTTTTATTTTATATATACTGTGAAGATCTATGAGTCTAGTTTCTAATAAAATAAAATATAATATTAAAATAAAATTTCTACATAAAAGATATCGTATTTTCGGTAACAATCATCGAAAACTAGTATACCTAAATTTTGGTAGGATATTGGTACTCAATTTCGTAATATCGAATAATTGATAGCGGTAATGATTTAAGAGGCTTGATAGGAACACCGTACTGAAATCACCCCTAATTGAGACTAAAGTCCGTCTTCATAATGTAGATTCTATAATCAGATTTATGGCCCCATTTTGGCACTACGTAACAAACCATACCTCTTACCTTTTGGGTAGGATTTGGATTTTCTAGAATTATAATGTCGTAAATATCGTTATGATATCCTCTTCGTCATATTTTATTTATGGTAAAGCTAAAAGTCTTGATTTTCTTATTTATTTTCTCTTCACTACAATATATGCATTTAACGATGCTCCTGATTGTATTCCCCTTTGGAATAATCTTGAGTTTGTTGCGACCCAATATCAGGGAACCCCTTGGGTTTCTCTAGAGGACTTCAACATCATCCATAAAGTCGGAGGAACGTATTGGCTCCACGTAATACTAAACTACGACTATGGATGAACTTAACAAAAGTTACTACCAGTGTTAGCTTATTGACCTTCATGTCACTAGGTTCCAAGTCACTTAGCTCAATAAGCAACGAGTTAAACCTATCCAATCCAAGATTAATCCTCTCATAGTCAATAATGACTGAGACAAATAGTTTTTAATGTATTCCGCACATTATGGGTTTCCACGTTCTTCATACCACACCACCTTCACCCTAGATCTGGAAAACTCGCACGACCATAAGATATACTCTTTAAATTTTTCATTATGTGGGAATCCCATAATCAACTCAAAGACATTGTCATTAATAGTTAGAACTTACCCATCAACATTATGGGTATGAGTTTGGTTTCCTAAAAACTCACTTGTCTTCAATCCGTTCTCAGTGGCCTTAATCGTAGAGAATATAGTGGCATTAGTTATCGGGTTTCCAGCGCCCAAAAGGTATCCAAACGCAGTCTCTTCTCGTTGTGAACTTCATAAAACCTGCTTCCGTCTCAAAAGAAATTGAAGCTTCATTTTTTTATCTTTCTTATAGAGCTAAAGAATCTTTCCTTAAGCAAATATTTAGAGAGAATTTTCCCAAACTCGGAAGCAGAAACACTAAATTCTTTCACAACAATATAAAAAAAACTTGTATTTTATATAATTAATTATCTCAACCTCTAATAATAGAGGTGGAATGATAACTAATCCCCCTAGGGTATAATGTTGGAACCATCCCAATAAAGTATATAGGAGTCTTTCTCCTCACGGTCTATTTTCCTACACCAATGTCGTACTCTCCTTCATAATATCTTTTCGTGCATTGGCTCTTGGAATTCGAAACACATTTCATATGCGGGTAGATTCCAATTCATCAAGTCAGTTCTCTTTGATGGTCACGTCTATTTGTATTTAATTTTTATCCTTCCATCAAAGGTTCTCAATGAGTTTATTTAATATTTTTATTGATCCTGTGTTCGTTCTATGAGATGAAAGTTTTGTGGTAAAACGTGGCTTGGTCCATTGTAACATTGTCCATGAAGGAAAACAACCTTAGGATTCTAAACCTAAAAACCTGGAATCGGGTTGTCGTCCTTAAACACTTGTGGTCCATCATAAGTAAAAAATACAACTCAATCTGGTGCGACTAGATTAAAGCCTAAAAAATTAAAAATATTAAATTACAAGATTTAAATCTTGGCTCTATCCCTGTTTGACTTGGAGGAAAATATTATATCCTAGATTTTGGCTAACAAATTATGTAGGATAGTGGTCGATAATGTAGAGTATACATTAATATTGTAAGATCATTGACTTCTCCATACACATATGGTAACCATTATAGACAAGATATAATCCACGACTCAAAGTTTGGCAAGAACCTCAAGGTTTCAGACATCATTCGGGAGGACCTCTAGAACTGGCCTTCGCAAATCAGATCAACAAGTGCTAAGAATCACATAAAGCTCCAAGTGATCAACAACTTTATTCTCTTATTCCCTCCACCTAAAAAATAATGCGCTATATTTTACTTTTATATAATTTAGTTATGTGAATTTTTATATAGTTCTTATAAACTATGATAATTTTATTTTTACAATGAATTTTGTGTCGTTTAAAAAATTACCATCACTCGGAAACATAGAAAGAGTATAAAGTCCAACTATGTACAAAGAATAACATATTTTATTTGAATATATATGGTCAATATTTTAAATTAAAAATAAATTGTATTAAAATAAATAAGCTTTTATATTTATTGGGACATATTCGTTATGAAATGAACTAACAAACACGTAAAATATAAACTTAATTTATCTTGAAAATATCTAAATGAAAAAAATATACATTGACCACATATTTTTAAATATGAATTTATATAATTTTAAAATTAGATAATAAGATATAAAAAATATACATAACAAAAAAATAATGGTAACAAAAAAAATCCATACATTTCATACGGTAAAATAAAAAAAAAATCTAATAACAATAAAATTATGATAAGAAAAAATTAGAAAATAGTTAATATTATAGAAATTTTATGTAACCAAATTCACGATGGTCATCACATTCTTCGAGATAATTATCAATTCTTAATAGGTCAAACGGAAGATCTTTGAAAATATATATGAATTTTTTAAATGAGTTACATTTACAATATCAAATCTAATCAAGTATATAATTTAATGTCATTAATATATTAATGATTAATTTTATGCAAAATAAACTAAGTCAATTTTACGATTATTTCGGATGGACGTTTGAAATTTATTCAATTACCTTTTGTTGTGTTTTGCACTATAATTTCAAACTTTATCAAATGAACGTAAATTACACTTTCTTGAATGAATTATAGATAAATAATTGTATGTTTAAGAAGCACAAGGATGTGAAGATCCATATCTCTCATATTACATCTACAAGATAAAAGTAGCTCACCGTGGACTAAACCAAGTATCATATACGTGTTATGATCAACTTACTTCATATCTTCTAAAATGTAGATATGCTTGTAGTTGAATTGATAAGATCTTATTCATTGTTTGCTTTTATTCATACGTCGTGGTTTCATAAATCTATATAGAAGTTATATATTCGCATATACTTCTAAAATATTAATGACAAGCTTGTTCACTTGCTGGAAATTGGGTTCAAAATAAGCATGGTTGGAGGACTCAATATGGTTCTTAAACTTCAAATCAAGCGTAATCCCAAATAGGATTAAAATTTTAGCACTAGAAATTCTTGAAGTGTCTCAACTCTTATAGGTGTCTCTGAAAAGTTAAGTAAACTTTAGGAATACGCATCAATTGAGCAAAAACTATATCGAAGCATGGTATATAGCCTAATATATCTAATAAGTAGATTATTCGATATATGTTAGAATATTGGAATATGCACTTGTTATCAAGTTGATATGAAAAAATATCCTTTAACTATAGTTAAAACGATCATTTATTACATATATAGTACAATTGAATATGGAATTTAGATTGATCATGAATATTTAATGTGCCATATTAGTTAAAGTAATGTCGATTAGACAAGAAAATTAGACGATATAAAGTCAAATACTGGTATTTGCTTTTACATTCACAATAATCCTTTATCGTAGTACAATAAAAACAATTATATATATAATATTGAAAATATATATTATACACAACTACTTTAGATAAATCATATATTATCGGATTACAGGTGGTGATAGAATGAAGCTTGAGTCCAAAACCCACTTGTAATTGCACCTACAAGCTGAAGCCATTAAAAAAAATCAGTATATTCATAATCATTTGAGGCCACTAAAGCATCTCTAGCTTCAAACATTCAATGATTATCTTCTTTCTTTCTCTCAGAGTAGTTCTTACTAATATAACCTTCATTCTTGCATAACCAACACCTCACCCTAGAATCACTCACCAATCTACTGGATTTTTACCGGTATTTTCCTTTCTTTCTACTTAAATATTTTGTTTCAGGCCTTCCACTCACACGTAGTCCTATACCATTTGAGTCACTCTTCAAACTAGTATTCCTCTATAGATATTTTGAGTTCAAAGAACTCTTAACTTTGATATCGTAAGGGTTTTGTATCATAGATCATGATGTCAACAAAAGGCTCATATACTTTCGCAAAAATACTCAAAATGAGTACTACTTGATCCTTATCTTCTAATTTTACTCTAAATATATTAAAATATAAAATGGTCAAATTACAATCATCCAATTGTCTTCAAATTTCCTTCATACAATCCATTACTAATATATACAATGTTTTCTTAAGATCAAACTTCATGGAACTCATTTTTGTTAGTGTGTTTAATCTTCCGGTTAAATCTGAATCTCTAGACTCAATATCTGAAATGATCTTTATATATTTATCTCATGTTTATCACCAACAACAAATATTGTCACCGATGTTTCACGCTCACCACACAAATTCTTAAGAAATAAGTTATGGGAATTTTAACATTAAAGCCTAAAATAATTGGCTGAGACTTAGGCTTCATCAATGATAGGTTTCAGTAGTGGACCAAGACTTAGCCTCAGTGGTGACTAACTCCATATAAGCATGACATGAATTAATATAACTTTAACTCGTTAGTTCTAAACTCAAATTTACCAACAATAATATAAATATAATAACAATCACACAATACAATATTTTAGTATCCTTTGGATCGTAAGGAAATCATACATCCACAAACAATAAACTATTGTTTTTTTATAGAAGAAATATTACAAGAAAATTCACACACAAAATTAACACAATCGTGCAACTATACTTTGTTACAATATTTCTCAAACTTACAAAAGGAACTCTAGGCTCTTAGTATTTATCGCTCAATAAATTTTCTAAATTTATTTATCTATTTAAAACTCAGTATTGCTCTATCTATGCAGTATCGCTCCAGCAACAAGCTTCATATTTCCTCTTGGTATTTATAGAAACAAGAATGGATAAAATAAGCACTTCAAACTCACTATAATAACTACAACCGAGGGGTAGTGGTACAAGTTCAGCCTAACATCCGTATTGGCCTTTATTATCAGACAAGTAGTGGTACCAACGTCACACATACGTACCCCATTACTATTTTTTACCAATTCTCCAAGCATTCTCATATGATCGTATTTTTATCAACGATTATTGTCGTCATATATTTTCAAATTTTTCTCATAATATCAAATTTAATTTCTTCCACATATATATAGTATCTTCAGGAGATTCAACAAGTAAGGTTCACACCTTGAAGTTTCAGTAGGGAATAATCCAACACTTAGGTTCCATCAGCAAGGTTCATGTCTATTAAGTTCCAACAAGTAAAGTTCATGCATTTACATTCCATGAGTTAAGTTCATGTACCTAAAATCTAACAGGTAATATTTATGCATTTAGGTATCGACCATTCTGTATACACAAAAGTCTTGAAAAAGTTCATATCCTTAAATTTTAGTATCCGTTTATGCACTTAAGTTTTGGTTGAGCTCATGTTTTAGTTACTTTGTTTATGATATCATGGATTTGTTTTGCTCGGTTATTTATTTTGGTTTATCATATATTTTTATATGGGTTTTTAGTTGGATCGATGAAAAATGTGATGATCCATAAAAAATTAAGATCCAAATATTTCTTTGATATATGTTATGGTATGGATTTTGGTCTATTTGTCTAGATCTGATCCAAGGCGGTTTCATTGCTTCATTAGCATATCTGCTTTGGCAGCCTTAAGACTTGCAAAAATTTGTGGAGTTAAAAGAGTACGGTTGATAAGTGATTCACAACTTCTGGTAGCCATGCTTCTGGCTGGTCGGAGGCAAGAACAGATCACTTGGTAAAATATATGAGGGTTTTGAAGGCTTAACTTTGAGTTTCGAGGGTGTCAAATACGAACATCTCCATAGGGCTGGGAATTCAGTGGGCGATTCTTTGGCTAGAGCATCTTACTCAGAGAAGTACCCATGGATAGTCATCTAGGAAAACCCTTCGATCATTAAGGGCCCCGAATCAGTTGAAGGATGTGTTGAGGCCTTCTAAATTTCCATAGTTATAGTGAATGATTGGAGGAGTGAGATACCAAAATTATTGGTAAACGACCTATTACCAGTTGATAAAGTGATGGCTAAAAGAATATGATTCAAGGCATATGGGTATGTTGTACTCGGGGACATACTATATAACAAAATATTTTAGTCGTCCTTTACTCCGATATTAGGGAAGGATGAATCGCAAATGATACTTTAAGAGTTGCACGACGGGGAAGGGTTAGCACATTGTGGCTACAAAGCATTGATACGAAGAGTTCTTCTTGCTAGGTATTACTGGCCGACCCTTTCCTCGGATGTAAAAGAATTAGTGCAGAATTCTGATACTTCCCAAATAATTGTTAATGCGATCCATGCACCGGGTGAACCCCTCGAATTGATACCAGAGTCTTTACCATTTGACCGGTGGGGCATTGATTTGGTCGGACCCCTTCTGATGGCTTCAGTAGGTCGGCAAAAAATCATCATTGCAATAGATTACTTTTCCAAGTGGGTGGAAGCTGAACCGTTAGCAGGAAGAAGAGCAAATAATGTGATCAGGTTTATTGTTTCCAACATCTATTTTCGCTTTGGTATTCCAAGAAAAACTACAATGGATAACGGACCGCAGTTTGATAACAATGAGATGGAACCTTTTTATCCATCTAAGGGGATACAACAATGCTTTTCAGCACTTTTCCACCCCAAGGAAAATGGCTAGGTCGAGGTGACCACTCGAACAATTTTAGATGGGCTAAAAACGAATCTAGAAGGTAAGGCCGTAAAATGGCTGGACTATCTACAAGAAGTTCTATGGGCTTATAGAACAACTCCTCGGACTGCAAGGAACGAGTCACCATTTGCACTTGTTTATGGGATGGACACAGTAGTACCGTTAGAAACAATGTTCACATTGTTCAGGTTAAGTGAATACTCTGAGGAAATAAATTATAGGGGAAAGCGCAAAGAGTTGGATCTGATAGAGGAAAAGAGAAGAAGAGCGCAGTTAAATTCTCTACATTATCAGACTCTAATGAGAAGTCGTTACACGTCAAAAGTTTGAAGAATAGAGTTCAAAGCCGGGGACAAAGTTTTGAGGAAGGCCTTCCTTCACACAAAATAAAAGAGGCTGGGACAATGAGATTCTACGTGGGAGGGTCCGTACTCAAAGATAAAGAAGAAAGAGATCTTCCCCACCCTTGGAATATTGAGCACCTCAAAATTAATTTAGAGTGAATGAGTGCCTATGTAAATATTTTCTTTATTAACTTATGTAAGTATCGGTGACATACTTTTTCCTACCCTGGTAGTGCAGAAAGGTTTTAATTAGGTGCCTTGATAGTCGACTTATATATAAAATCCCTTTGCCATTTTAAAATGATTCGTATAATGTTCATCTTTTTGAACTCAGAAGATACTCTAAACAAGTTTAGACATAAATTTTCATCTTTTTGAACTCAAAAGATACTCCAAATAAGTTTGGACTTAAATATCCATCCTTTTTAACTCAAAAGACACTCCAAAAAAGTTTGGACAATAATGTTTCATATTTTTTAACACAAACGATAATCTGAAGAGAACGTTCCCTATTTTGAACAAAAAAAATGGTTAATGAAAATTTCATCGTTTCAAACCTATGACTAACCCTGTCACGTAAAATATCTTTTACCTAAAAAATAAGTTGATATAAACATTTCTTAATATGAAGGATGTTTTATCAAAAGCGGAATCCACATTAAGAAACTATTTATCCAAGGGAGGACATGGGTAAAAGAGTTTCAAGTCAAACATTTTCATATGATAAACTTTGAAACATGAAAATAAATTCCAAAAGAGGAAACACATCTGCATCATCAAATCAAAACAAAGTCCCATGCATTTACGTTTACAGATGATTGACAAAACAAGCATAAAAACACTATTCGGATGCAGTATTTTCTCTGCTGCCTTCTGAAGAGCCGGATGCAGAAGAGGAGCTTTCCGAGTCACTGCTGAAGAGTTTGAAGAAAGTCTAGGGGTGATTACGCGATACGAGAATCTCTTAGTGGTGATTATGCGATACGAGGATCTCTTAGTGGTGATTATGCGATACGAGGATCTCTTAGTGTCAATATAGGTAATTTTACTTTGTTTAGGTGCTGTTTTTAGAGAGAGAAAGTGAGAGCTTTTTGGTTAAGTAGAGAGAGAAAGTATTATCTTATTCATCGCGGGATCTGTGAAGCGTGTGTGGTCCTTTTATAGTACAATCGCGGGTCCCACACGCTTTAATTCCTGATTGTTACACTTTTGGTCCCTATATCTTCTCTTCTTCTCATTCTAGCTATTTCTTTAATGGTCTATACAATTTTCCCCTAAAATAATTTCCTCTTTACATTTTTCTCCTATCATACTTCTTCTTTACAATTTTCTCCTGTCAAACTTCTTCTTTACAATTTTCTCCATGTCTTTTATTCTTCCTCATCAACTGCTAGTTTCCAAGTCTTCCATAGAGACACCTATTGGGCGGTGTATTTCAATAATACGATGCCAAAGGCTACCTAACTTCAAGTCATGAAATTTCTCATGCATCTTCAACACTAGAGCGGACTTCATGTTAGCATCTCTCTCTTCAAGGCGAGACACAATATCGGCTGCATACGTATCCAAACTTTTCTTCTTCTCAATTTCAAAGTCCTTCTTTAGAGAGTCATGGGCTTTTGACAGCTTTTCAATGTCTGTGACAGTCTAAGTAAAATACGACTTGGTCATTTGAAAAGAATCATAAAGATTGTCGACGGTAGTATTCCTTTTAATATCCCGTGTGATAAAGTGTTCCATCCCATTGTGAAACTTTCTTTTTTTGTCGTAAATTTTAGTCTCTAAGGAAGAAATGTTGAATAAGCGATCAACATATTTTTTTTTCTCTTAAGTAAGTTCATCATCAACCTTCTTTAACTAAGAAGATATCTTCTTCTCTTTGACAAGTTCATCTTTCAAGCTCTCAACCTCATTTTTCAATTTGGCTACCTCAGTGGTCAGTATTTTTACTTCACCTCTTCTTTGGCGAACTTCCCTTTTATAACGATCTTTGTGGATAGCTTTCCTTTCGAGGAGAGCAGCAACACAAAGCAGTTTTTTTAACTCATTATCAACAAAGTCATTTTCATAGACATCAAAGTAAGGTGAGGCATGGGAGAGATGTTCACCTTCCTCGAGAATTTCTTTTTGACCAACAGTTTGTTTTTTCTGAATGACAAATTCTCCTCCAGAATCTGAGTCGACTATAATGAATTTATTTATGGGGGTAAGCTTGGACAAGTAGTATTGCCACTTTCTCTATCATTGTCGATGGCCTTCTTTTGCTTCTCCTCAACAGTGAGCCTCATCGGCCTCACAGCTCCTGTTCTCCCAGCTGGCCTAACTTCAACTGTAGTTTCCTTATCAGCATTCATCTGGTCTTCTCCCTGGACGCTAGCCCAAGGACTTATCCTTATGTCAACTTGTTTTTCTTGTTGGATGTTTGTCGCCCTTTCTTCTTAAGTTTCATTCTGTTGGTCTCCTTTGACTTCAGTCCTCTACTCTTCGTGGGAATCGTTCTCTGAGCATGCATCCTCCTCGGTTTATTTATCCTTCTCTTTTGGTTTTTCAATATCTTGGTGACTAGGAGCCTGAGCCCGAGTAGGAAGAAAAACTATATTGTCCAAGCCTTCCAAACGCTTGAGAATAATATCTTCCGAGGGAGGCACCATGAGTTCAGACATGGATTTTTTATGACCAGGATCGTATCTCCAAAGGTTACTTCTAACCAAGTTCATTGGCATGAATCTATGATGAAATTTGTGACTCTAATTATTACCCACCCAGGTACTTAGCTTCTCAAAGATTTTCTTGGCAGATTTCACATAATCTTTGAAGGTTTTGGAAATTCCCTTCATAACTGTTTAGAAGAAATACTTTAAGCTAACCAATGTTCATAAGTAAAACAGAATAAAGAATGAAGACAAATAACTCGTCCGGACCACTTCAAAGTTAACCGATGGGGAAGGTCTTTAGAGTCCTCAAAACCGGTCTCCCATAGCCCAGAGAAAAAAATAAATTGTTGCTTCTATTTTTTGTCGGGTTCTAAGAAATCTTCAATCACCTTGTACTGCCTTGAAAAACCAAGAGGGTAAAATAGGTAATGAGAGTTCTTAGCTACACCTGAGATGGAGAAGAGTTGCTCCATTGAAAAGGCTGTCTCGAAAATTATAAAGGATATGATGCATGCCATGAGTGTATACCACATGTTAGGACCAGCTTAAGAAGGGCAGAGTCCGATAAGATTGAAATACTCAACTAGAGCAGGATCGAGAGGCAAGAGAAGGCCTCAATTCATAAGTTCGGTGTAAAGAATTAACGCATGATCGCGAATGGATAGTTGTGTCTCCCCAACAGTGGGAAATCGAATAGAAATGTTTCCGGGGATCGCCTATCAGTCTCTGAGTTTCACCTCCTCGGTCGGGTGGAAATATTAGTATTTTACCTTGTAAAGGGCAAGTAGGTGCTTCACTTCAATATCACGAAGGTTATCCCCCAAGATATCTTCTATATTCAAGGGCATATTTGAGGCACGTCTTTTTTTCTTCTTTTTCTTATCCTTTTTTACCAAGGAATTTTCTCCTTGCTGAGGAAATGGGTCTGTTATAATTTTCGGGGGAGGAGAAGATATGTCTTGACTCAACAAAGATGGTCTGAGGGGAGAAATCACCGTCGGGATAACTTGTAGGGGCTGAGCTTCAACCACAACCATATTGATATTTTCTTGATCGTTGTCAGACTCGTCAATCAAATTTTTCAGTTGGAGTTCATGGATGGATTCTAAAACTTATTCTAAACGAACATTCATAGAAGAATACTTCATGGGGCTGGTTTCGAGAGTCGTTTGAGAGGACCCCTGAGGAGTTACCTGAGGGGTTGCAACAAAAGATTAAATTTTAACTCTGATAGACTTTGTAGGCGGGTCTGGAGAGCTCTTCCGTTTAGCATGCTATCTTTTATTTACCTGAGGAAGCTTTTATTTTTCATTACTCATTGTTAAGAGAGGAGAAGATTTGCGATTTTGTTCATATGACGGAGGATCAACTTGTTATTTCTTGAACAAGCTTGACCAATGGGCTGAGCAGCAAGGGAAACGCGTTCCCGGATAGGGGACCTATCTCGAAAGTTTACCTCAAAAATGTCTACAGGTGTTGGGTATCCTCTACCATTGGAAGTTCTACGAGCAGCAACTTGGTTTGAGATATTTAACCGCCTCCAAAGCTTATATTTTTTTCGAGATTGATAAATTCTCTATTCATGAAAGACAATAAGACAATTTGGGTTGAAAGATAATCATTTCTCTCTCTAGAACATGAACTCTCTACTCATGGATGAACATAAATAAAAGATTGTAAACTTGGAACTAGAGAAAGAGATGAATATTTATAGTAAAAGTTGTGGGTATTAAGGGTCAAAAGGTGAAATGTTAGTTTCAAAGAAGTCTTTGACACATTATCTCTCTCACGAACTGCTTCAAAAAGTGTGTTGGCATGCAGTGGTAGATACGTGTCACGTGGCCAGAAGTGACTTCATCGTCTAACTTATTTCTGACACTATAATGGCTAGGCAAAGACATGCAAAGTTGAAAGAAATTATGGTTTAGGTGAGGTCATCATGAACAAGGATGAGGTCACCATGACCAAGCGTGAGGTCATAAATTCGAACAAGTCTCATACCGCATAATCTGAGCGATGGCAATAAAGAAATATATTTATGGAGCAAAAGTAATGGAGTCGAGCGATCCGAGGAGAGATATTGAAGGTTATACAAAGAATTTTGGGTGTCGAAAAAAACCCGAAGTCGCTCAAAAAGAAGGAATGATGACATCCATTAGTCAGTCCCCATTCAAATATCTTCACAAGGACTGAGGGGCTACTGATAAGGGAAGGAAAATATAGATAATAACAAGGTTTATTACATAAAATATAAAGACTAGATTCATGTATTTAGTGATTAAGGAATAAAGCAAAGCAAACATAAGAGATAAAAGGTTTAAGTGATATACCCTAAGAACTTGTTTGTAAAAGAGTAAAGTAGTGGGGTGAGAAATCCACTTTAACGGTGGTAATCATGTAATTTTACTATCCACATCATGTACTATATAAAAAGACATTCCCTTTTTGGGAAAAGAGCCAATGATTAGTCAATTATTGCTACATTTATTCTTTTTGTCTCTTTATCTCTCTACAAATCACTCATTCACTTATTAGAAATATCTGATACGAACATTTCTTAGACAGATGCTCTTCTACAAATATTTTCACATCTGAACTAACCTAAGAATTATCTGAGTTTATCACTACCAAAACAAATTTGATGACCTCAAAAAGATATTCCTTTCAGTCTTTCTCTAAGTTGTTTACGAAATCTCTCTTAATAAGAGACAAAACATAATCAACTTGAATTTGGGACATCTATTCAAAATTTTAATGAAAGACTGTATTTGTTATCTCATGAATGCTTTTCATAAAAAAATATCAATTGAAATTGAAATGGAGGATTTCTCTTCTGCTTTGGTATGACTTTGATTATTCATCAAGCTCGTCAATTAGTTAACCATCAACATATTTTAGTAAATAATCATATTGTAGATATCCCAAGTTATCGCTGCAAATCCTAATATATTAATACAATGACTAATGAGCAAAAATCTAGAGCTTTGATTCAAAAATTTAATGATTCATCTGTTCAGGAAGAATTTCAAATGATGTAGATCTACACACCATGTGCAAAAATTTAATGTTGATTCGTACTTATTGTGAAAAATTTGTTAGTGATTCACATAACATCTATGAAAATGTTAGTCTTGTTTGTACATGTTGTACGAATATCCTTCGATAATCTGAAGAAAAAAACTCACACCTTAAAAACAACCTTAAAAACAGCCCAAAGTACAACAATCTTCTATCAAACATAAATCAATTAATTGCCAACAAATAACAATATACGAATCAAATAAAGAACAAAACTTTAAAAATAAAATGAATTAGAGTTTTTTTAATATACTAACTTGAATAGCTAAAAATTCAATAACAAAAAATTCATAAACTTAAAAAAAAAACCAAATTGATTTAATGATAAACTGTTGTTTGAAATAGATTTTAGAACTGTTTTGGAAAATTATAATGTTAGAAGAAAGATAACTAAAGTATTTAGTAAAATGATTATTGAAAATGACGGGCAAAGAAGAAAATGTAAATAGAATGTATGAATAAGAGAGAATAAAAAAATATGTGTGAAAAAAATTAAAAAAATAAATTGAAGAAGGAAAATTTAAAAGATCTCCACTTAAAGACATTTGAAGTCGTTAAAGGTAATGGTAAATCTTTTGAAGATTAATTAAAAACTATTTGAAGATAACTTACGGATTTTTAATTTAAAACACATATTTTCTAGCCTCTTGATAATCATGTTTTTTAAAGTCCTTCATAAATTTAAAAAAGTTGTTAGAATATTTAGCTTTTAAAATTTATTTTATGTGTTCAAAAAAGTTACTCTACATTAATAAAATATAACCGGTTTGTTTGTTATATTATTTTAAACAAGTTTATTAATTCTTAATGTTGTTTATATATTTATTTTTTATGTTTTTATATTTTAATATTTTTATTATTATATTTTATTATGTACAAATATAGTAAATCTATTAATTATAATAAAATGAGGTATACAATATTTAGACATGCGGAAAGTTTAAAATGAAAAATAAGGTTATTTTAATTATTTATCAGGATAAAAGAATATTTATTGTATAATGTTATAGTTTACATATTGTTATATCGAATTCTAAATTTCGCGGTCTAAATTTTATATTTTTCTCTAAATTTTAGAAATTATTTTTGAAAGAATGATAAGTTATTATTTTAAAATATTAAAAGGTACTATTTATAATTAAAATATTTGATTAAGTTTTAATAATAAAGAAAAATAAATATCATTTTACTTGATGATTTTTAAGACTTTAAAAAATTATGATAGATAAGAAGTTTTAAAACTCTAAAATTCAAATTGTGGAACTAAGTTTTAAATTTTAATTTAATTTTAATATGTATAAAATAATTTTAAAAAGTTAGATTAAAAGTTATGATTTAAAATACAAGTTTTAGAGCTAAAATTTAGAATAATAGACTATAAACATTTATTTATGAGTATTGTATTCAAAAGTATCTACCATTAATTTTTCATAGTCATTTAGTACCTCAAGCTTTTAATATCCAATATTAAAGTTATTGCTCATCTAAAACGTAACTAATTCTATAATACTTCAAACAATCATGCTTTTGATCACTAATCTCCTTTTTAAAACCAAATATTTTTTTTTCTTATTTTTATTTTATTTGAAATATATATATATATTCTTTTTATTATTTTTATTTTATTTGAAATATATATATATATATATATATATATATATATATATATATATATATATATATATATATATATATATATATATTCAAGCCAAAGCACGGGAGAAAAAACTGAAAGTATAATCGGTTCTGTTTTTTTAAGACGAACAAAACTAAATCCATTGATAAAGTGAAGAAACCATACATGATGAAAGTGGAGAAACCAAACATGATGGAAGTGTAAAGAACATGCATGATGGAAGTGTAAAGTAAGGATGGCAATGCTGGTCCGAGCCGAACCGACCCAAACCGGCTTGACCCTGTCGGGCTTCGTCCGGCCCGAACTTATAATGGGATGGATACAGATATGAAAATTATAACTCGTATGAGGGTCCGGTCCGGTCGCGTATGGATTTTTAGTTTATCCAACGGACCCAATCCGAAAATATAAACTATATATAAAAAATAAAAAATGTAAATAATAATGATAATGATATATAAAAAGGTTATTACTTATAAAAAATATTTTCCAATAATATATAAATTTGGTTTCCAATAATTACTAATTAGATTCATCTACTAAATATATTTTTCAATAATTTATTTACTAATTCATTCTCTTACCAAACTTAATTTCAAATCGTATTTAAATTCTTATAGTTATTGATTCATTTTAATATAAATTTACAATTAGTTTTTATCATTTAACCTCAAATCATGTTTTAAATTGTTTGTTATGTTAAATATGTATATTGTTTATTTGAATAATATAAAATTATTTATTTTGATTTTAAAATTGTATATCTTAATTTTTGTTTAAATTAAAAAATAAAATGAAATTTGAGATGGATTCAGATCGGGTCGTACCCGACCGAACAATCCAAATAGTAAAAAATAGTGTTTGCGGGTCATGTTGACCCGCGGACACGTACATGTCGGGTTAGGGTTTGAGTAATAAATAGATAGGCCGGAGCGGGTCAGCCCGAACACGGCCCATTGCCATCCCTAGTGGAGAAATAAGGCATGATGAACTGGAGAGACCATGCATGATTGAAGTGGAGAGATCATCCATGATATAAGTGAAAATATCATGCATGATGAAGTGGAGAGATCTGAGACATGTACTACTTTATGATAAGAGATACGATTTTGACGAACAATTTATAAAAAATATTATCCATAAATCTAGTTTTGTTCCTCTTAAAAAACCGATGGAACTTTCAGATTTATTATCCATAAGCCGATAGAACTTTCAGATTTATTTTTTTAGAGTTACGGTTTAAAGATACAATAATTTGTTAAAAAGATATTGAAGAGAAGGTTTGGTTCAAAGAAATATAAAAATGATATTTTTTATTTTTGTCTTTCCAAATATCTATTCCTAATCTATCAATTTTAGATATTAGATGGTAATGAAATAGTTTGACAGATATTTATTATTAGTTCACTTTATATTTATTTATAGGGAAATGTCACAAAAGATACCCAAAACCAAACTTTACTGCCATCTAATACTTCGAGTTTTGCGGCTAAAAACATGACTAGTCATCGGAATTGGTTACTTGTTGTGAAACAACCACTAAGGTTTCTTCATGCCTAAAACAAATCACTTTTGTTAACAAATGTTGATGATATGGTCACTAGCGCATGTTAGTTAACTAGAGTGTAGCATGTGGCACCACTTAACCTTTTTTATTGCAAATATGCTCACTCTATATTTTAGACCCAAAGTACCATATTACTTATGTTTTACCATTTTGCTTTTACTTTAACATTTTTACTATATAACTTAAATACTACCATTTAATGTTTATTAAATTCCAATTTGATTTACCAAATTATCGTGGAGTCTTACCATAAGTACTATGGAACCATGGAGAGCGTCGCTAACCACGGCGAATAAGATGGAAACTCTGATAAGAAGACTTCGACTGAGTACATCTTCGTCGTCTCAAAAGATGGAAAAAACGATTAGTAAAGATCAAGAAATGCACAAACGAAACAGACATCAAGTTCTACAACCCTAAGAATAGATAAGAGAAAGAATACATGACGTTCCTCTCCGAATAAAGATAATTAAGGCCATACAAAACCGTATGAACAATCTAGCTTTATCCGATGCAATTTTATGAGATTTGATCACCATAGTTGATGGATTGAAATTGGAGGAGAATAAAGATGAAAATGGTTAGGTTTTATATATATATATATATGAGATCGATGAGATTGGGAAACATAGTTTGATTTCGGTGACTTTTGTGAGTAAAAAATTGTTTGCTTATTTCATGAGTGCTCTATCCATAGAGTGGAATGGGGATCATGATATGTTGAGAAGTCTTCATGATTTATTTAAAATTGTTCATTAATAACTTTTAATGGCCATTATTTTTGTAATTCAAAGTCAATGAATTGACATTATGTACAGTTTTACTAATCATGAATCCATTTGCATGACTCAATCATCAAAGAAGTAAATGGAATTCCCAAATCCTAATGGAAGTAGTCAAGAATCCTCGATTTTATAATCATATTGTTAATGTTTTTACTAGGTTACATATCATCTTTAAAATCATATTTTATTTGGTTCCAAAAAAGACCTAGATGAAAAATCGAATCTTAAAAAAATCAGGAAGGATTCCATAAATGTCTTGCTATAAATTTAAATTACATACTTAAGTTAAAAGTTAAAAATAAATGATAAAAATAAAAATATAATTAAATTAAAAATAAATAAGTTAAAGTAAAAAGTAACTCGAGAATTTGGTAAAAAATAAATGGTAAGTTGGTAAAAATAAACAGTTAGTTAGTAATAGTCAAAAGGTAAGTTGGTTAAAAATAAAACGTTAATAAATTAAATCATGAGAAATTTGGTGTTAATTGTTGAGTGACCGTATTTGTATAAAAAAAATCATATTTTTGGTTCCACGCTATCGTCGCTTTATTAATTGGCATGCGCCAATGACAATATATACAACATTTGTAAACATAAGTGACTGATTTGGGAACCATAAAACCTTAATGGTTGTCTAGCAACATGTAGCCAATGTAGGTGACTAACCAGAGTTTTTAACCTCAAGTTTTACTATTACCTATCTAATACCTATTTTATGTACTTAACTCAATCTAGATACCCAATTTTCTAATAATTCCTCAAATACACATGCCTTATCACCGACCACGTAACCAATTCTCTTTTTCTGAACCAACAACTTCTTTTTCTTACTTTTTTTTTCTTTTATTTTTTAAAAAATTGTATCTTTTCAAACCAAAACTCAGAAAAATGAATCTTAAAGTACCAGCGATTTTGTTTTTGTAAGACGAACGAAACTAGATCCATTGATGATATTTTTTGAATGTTTTTGCCAGAAAACATATGAGACCATATATAAAAAACATGTTAAACCATGCATACAAAAATATGCTACACCGTGTATTAAAAAAACACGTTAGACCATGCATAAAATACATGTGAGATAAAATATAATAAATTATGCGAGACCATGCATAATAAAGCTGAGAGACCAATCATTATTAAATCATGCGAGACCGTGCATGATAAAGTTGAGAGAGTAGACATAATTAAATCCTGCGAGACAATGCATTACAAAATCATATGAGACCAGACATGATAAACTTAACATACCATACATTATTGAATCATACGAGACTAGGCATGATAAACTTGAGAGGCCAAACATTATTATATCATCTGAGACCAAACATGATGGGAATGGAAAGATGCGAGAGTAAGCATAATGAAGCGGAGAGATATGAGACATGTACTATTTGATGATAAAGATGCGCGACCAAAGTTACTGGGTCTGGCAAAAATGAAATTAAAAAATATCATCAATGGATTTAGTTTTATTTGTCTTTAAAAAATAATATCTACTCTTGTATGTTTTTATGCCTCGTCTCACGTGTTTTTTATGTCTCCTCTCTCATGTTTTTTCTACTTCGTTTGTATATTTTTTTATGTGTGGTCTAACATGTTTTTTTATATCTCGTCTCGTATAGCGAAAGAAAATTAAAAAAATTAAAAAATATCATCAATAGATCAAGTTTTATTCGACCTAAAAAAATAATGGTGTCTTTCATTTTTCTTCTCAAACTATTGTTTAAAAAATACAAATTTTTAAAAATATATAAAAAATAAGATATAGTTCAAAATATAAAAAAAACTTATTATTTTTTAGTTTGGTTCGTGTGTTGTTAGCATTACAATTTTAGATATTATAGAAGCCTAAATAAGTATTTATAGATAATTCACTTTTATTTATGTATATAATATTTAAAAATTAATGTTATATAATAGTTTTTTTCCGCAAAGTTAGGACTTTTATTGAAAGCTTTCAAAGTACAGGGGCGAAATTGAACAAAAAAATCGCAATTACACTTAATAGAGAAATGACAAGAATTCACCCTTGCTTTGAAATTATCCAACTTCCAAAATCAGGTGAGGTCACCCAGAGACCTCATCGACCTTCACAACATTCTTCGGCTCTCCCATCACCGGAAAACACCATTTCAATCCTCCACTGGAAACACCAAATCCAAAACAATCTTCATGTCTGTTCCTGATGTAGCCAAGACCGATACTTTTGAGAAAGACGATTGCTTTCAATGTAATTGGAGCAGAAAGATAATCAAAATTAATGTCTTTTCTGCGAGGAAGAGTCTCCTTCGCAATCCAATCAGAGGCTTTATTCTGCTCCATGTAGACATGCTTGATCACCATTCTTGAAGTAATCAGATTTCTACAATAAATTATAGTGGGTTCCAAGTACCAAATAGTTTTGCCCCTTCCCAATTAGCTTCACCAAGATACTCGAATCGACTTCAATATCGAGGTTATCAATTCCCAGAGACTTGCAAAGCAGAAGTCCATCCATGAGAGCCTTAGCTTTAGCAACAATTGAGTTATTCTTTCCGTAAATTCTACCAAACCCTTTGATGATAACCCCTTCACTGTTCCTGATGATCCCTCCACCACTGGCCTCACCAGTAGAAACTGAAGCACTATCCGTGTTAATTTTATACCGATTGAGCTTTGGGGCATTCCATTTAAGAGATAATGGAATACATTGCTTAGTCTGCTGAACATCACAGCCCGGGAGAATAGCCACTCTAGAGTCTTTTCCCTAATGCTTCTATCTTAGTAAGTACGAATTATTTAAAGCGGTAATTATGTAAATCACCTCGTTGATTAAAGATGAAGAAGTAACGTTCTTTTTATGACGTTTTTATGATTACGAGCTCTCCAGATAGTCAGGAGATGATTGCAGGGTTGATGGATCTGACACTAAGATTTTTATAGAAGACCAATACTAGGTTCGTATTAAATGTTGAATCATCATGTTCATTGTAAGATTGATTCCCAAAGTAGTTCTTAAATAATTCCAAACTGTCCAGGAGAGATTACAATGGACCATGACATGTTTCATGGTTTCCTCTTTATGACAGAACTGGCACTTTGAGGCCAATTGAAGTTTCCTTTTCTGCAAGTTAGTTTCTGTTGGAATCCAATTCATCAGGACCCTCCAAAGAAAAAACGAGCATTTCTTTGGAGTTACAGTGTTCCATGTTTTCTTGAACAGGTTAGACTCATTCCCTTTAGCTCTAACAGCATTTCATGTTCTTTTTGCGTTAAACTTTCCATCATCAGTCAAGGCTCACATTATTCTATTTGGGTTGTTGTTCAATTTAAGCTTTTAGATACTAGAAACCACAGTGTATGGCACTGTATGGTTTAGCTTATCCAAATCCCAACATTCATTAGACCAGTAGTTATTGATCCTAGTGCTTTCATATAGGCTCATGTTATCAGTTTTATTGAAGTAGATTAGAGCCTTCTCAGTACACCACATGTCCAACCAGAAGTCGATCTTCCCACAGCCTAGTATCCAGAAAACGTGCTTATCTGCTCTGTCTCTTACCTCAATTATTCTGGCCCAAACTCTTGACATTCTAGTAGGAAATTGTGCAACAATTGGGTGCTAATTCTTACAGCAGATGGAACACATTAGTCTTGACCAGAGAGTAGAGTTAGCTCTTATATTAAACCATAGCTTATACGAATAAGTCGTCTGCAAGTCTTCAATCTTCTCCATATTAATACCCCATTCTTCATATGGACTACTAATCCTTTCATGAAGCCCAATTGATGTTTTTGGTCTCCATTTTATTGCCCCATAAGAACTTATTATATAAGTTCTCAATCCTTTGGATTACAGTCTTGGGGATGGTTGTATTCTGAATGTAATACAAGGGAAGAGCAGATATGACAGACTGTATCAAGATCAATCTCCCTCCAAATGAGAGAGTACAGCCATCCCACTCAATAATCCTTTCTCTTACACTAGAGACAAGGTTGTCAAAGTGACTGATTCTTCTCTTGTTTTTTTATCATCACTCCCATATATTTGAAGGGCATAAGACTGTGTCTTATGCCAAAGCATCTTTCAACATCATTTATACATGATGATGTAGTGTTATCAGCCACAATTAACTTTGATTTATTATTGTTGATGTCTGACCAGAATTGGTTTGATAATGTGACAAGAAGGATGATATCTTTGAACTAAAAGAGGCTAAGTTGTTGCAAAAAATGGTCAAGTCATCAACAAACGCCAAACAAGGTATTAAGTGATTACCCCTTGCTTTGCATCTGGTTGAAATATCATCTTCATTAAACTTCTTAAGGCCACTTATGAAATACTCCTCAACTAGAATAAACAGGCTTGGGGGCAAAGGGTCTCATTGCCTTAAGCCCTGATTAGACCTGAGAAAACCCTTTGTGGCTCCATTAACTATTACAGAAAAGTAATTGTTAGTAATGTTATGCTTAATAATGTCAATGAAACTCTGGGAAAACCCAAAAGACTTGAGGATTGAATGGATAAATCTATGAGACAGCCTATCAAAGGCCTTCTCCATATCAATCTTCAAGATAATATTGCTGCAACCCTTAGTTTTCAGCTTAAGATCATACAGACCTCTCTAGCTATAAGAATATTCTCCTGGATGCTTTTATTGGCTACAAAAGCACCCTGCTCCTCAGAAATGAGCTTAGGAAGAATCACATCAAGCCTCTTGTTGATAAGCCTTGAGTATATTCTGTTGAATAGAATGGTGAGGCTTATAGGACTAAAGTCTCTCAAAGACTTAGGAAAACTAATCTTAGGGATGAGGCAGATTACAGATGCATGAACCCCAATAGGAACATCCTCTCCCTTAAAGACCTATTTGACAACATCACAAAGGTTATCACAGATGATATGCCAACATTCTTTATAGAATTTGGCATTATACCCATCAGGACCTGCAGCCTTGTTAGGGTTCAACTCACAAACAATACTGTAAATATCTTCCTTAGAAGGGATCCCAATCAGAGAAGCATTCTCCTCCTCAGTGACTAAATTAGGAATAACACCAATAGATCAATAATGTTAGTTTCACAATCAGTATTATTAAAAAAAGATTGAAAATAGGAAACAACAGAATTATAGATAGTTTCCTATTCTTCCAGCCACTGGGAACCATCCCAAATTCTTTGAATCTTATTTCTTTTTGCTCGTTTCTTGACCAAGTTATGAAAAAAGGCAGAGTTCCTATCATTGTCCTTCACCCACAAGGTATGAGTTTTCTTCTCTTGCAAGTAGCTCCAGGTGAGGAGCATTAGCTCTGTCAATATTAACTTTGTCAGTAATGTCATTAGAAACCTGATATATGTTTTCCATAATGACAATATCTTCTTCAATCTATTTGATTGAATCAGAAATATTTTCAAAGTCCCTCTTGTTCCAAGTCTTCAAGCTCCTTTTAGTCTCTTAAGCTTACTTTAAAACCTTTGTATGATCCTCATTCATGGAAACTGACCAACTTCTTTCCACAACCTCTAGAAAGTTAGGATGTCTTGTCCACATATTGAAAAATTTGAATGATGGCTTGAAATTTTCCTAGTTTGAGGAGATAGTTATACTCATAGGAGAATGGTCTGAACACGTCCTAGCCAAATGAACCACTTTAGTACTGTCAAAATAGTTGATCCAAGCATAATTGTAGAGCACCCTATCCAACCTTCTCCATTTCCTTCTGTTAGTCCACGTATACTTAGATCCAGAAAGCCCCTCATCCATTAGATTACAATCTAGAGTCAAGTCACTGAAATCATCCATACTTCTTAAACAAGAATTGGTACATGATAACTGCTCATCAATATTGAGAATGGTATTAAAATTCCCAACCACAATACACTCAATGTTATCATTGATTTTTCTAAGAGAATCCCAAAGATCAAGCCTTAGAGACCTATTGCATTTTGCATAAACAACAGATAGTCTGAATTTCTTGTTTATATTAGAGTAGTTCACAGTTACATGAACAACTTGCTCTTCATTACTTATAGTTTCAGTTTCATAATCCTCAAGCCAAAGTAACCGGATTTTGTTATTGATGTTTCTAAAATAGTTCTTATACCCAATCTTCCCAGCCACTTCAGATATCTTAGAAGCATGTATCAATGGCTCCTGAATAGTCATGAAAGTAGGATTTTCAGACTTTTTTAGCGACCTCAATATTCTAATAGTTTGTTTATTCCCCAATCCCCTTACATTCCAGTTAAGTAGTTTAAATGTCATTTAGAATATTTAGGTTTGGCAATCTTTTTCAACTGCAATAGTTTGGAGGAAATAGGGCCCTTGTTGTTATAAGTTTTAGTCTTCTTCACCTTTTTATTTACTTTTGTGAAATCTTTGCTTTGATTGTGTAATAACATTTCATTTTCCTGATCTTTTATAGTGGAACACTGAAGGCTACCCGTAGTTCCTTCAGTTGGAGAGTTAATACCCAGATTCAAGTCAGAATCATCTTCTTCAACAAACAAGGAACTCATCTGGACCATCTCAGAGTCTTCAATGACTGGTTGGTTCTCACTTTCCCCAGAAGACAAATCAGCCTCTTCAGATATAACAATATCAATAATAAGCTTGATATTACTAAAAATTTTCTATTCCTTGTCAACAGACTCCATTGTTCTTTTATTATCAACTATCACCGATTTTAACTGAGACATTGTAATTGCATTTTTTCCCAATAAATAGAATCTGTATTACTATCGATCTTTACTTGTTTCTGGTTTAAAGTATTTCTTTTGCAAACGTTTTCCATATGCCCAATGTGCTAACATATATTGCAGTAGCTAGGGTGAGAGCCATAGCTAACCTCAAAGCAGAAGTCGTTATCTTCCCCAAACTTGATCTGAACTTTATTAACCAATGGTTTCGACACATCCATTTCAACCCAGAACCTAACACAGTTGACTTTAACTCGATTGACAGAAGAAATCCATATCTTCAATGGTGTTCCAAGACACTTAGCAATTTCCAGAATTGTACCTTCGTTGTACATGAATTCGGGCAAGTTCTTTAACATTACCCGAACCAGATTTAAAAGGCTCTCACTGTTAGGATCAAAATTTGTGCTCTACTTAAGCAATCTCATGGTTTTCTATAGTCATACTGAGCCACGCTGAAGTGATTGCAGAAATTGAACTTGCTAGAAACTCCTTAATTACTTCAAACTTAGGCTATCCATAGGAAAATTTCCCAACGGTCGTATGTTTTGACAAATGTAGCAGTTGATCTCTATCTTCCTTCGAAAAGTTGATCACCAGTTTTTCTTGATTTTGAGTAACAGAGTAGTTCTTATAAAGATGTATCTGACTTTTGTTATTCAGAACATCATTAAATGATTTCGTAGTATCACGGAGATCTGCTTTTAAACGCCGGGTTGGTGATTATATTTATTTCGGGGAATGATTTAAACAAACCATTTTGTTGATCTTGATTATCTCTCGAAAGCAGAGGATAATCTTCTTAAAAAACAGAGGCTTCTATAGATGAAGATTTCACAGATATTAGCGAATTCGAATTCGGATCAGATGCAACGATCTCGCCTTCTTCTATGGTGGAAGAATTCATCATTCTTTGAAGTAATCTAAGCAAGATTGGTTTCAATTCTGGGATTTCGAATTGGTTTCAAAACCTCGTTTCTTAACAGAGGGTCCCATTTTCCTTCATATTCTTCATTTAATTCATACCTAATTTATTATAACTAGTTCTTGAAATTTATAATTTTTATGATTGAACCTTAATTCTGCTAAATAATAGTTAAAAGCGCTTCACCGATATTTATATTTAAAATAGACTTCAAAATTGAAATTAAGAATAAAGATGTTCTGTTATGTCTCCGTTTGGCTTTATATGAAAAGAAGAGAAATATGATGGGTCCCCTAGGTGTGCTGCCGGCGATTCCGGAAATTAATGAATCAGCTTTATATCCAGTAAGTTTGTGACAAAATACACTCCTCCGTAACATTTGTTGAAGATCATCGGATTTAACAGCATCTCGTATGTAGATATTGATTTGGAGACGGCGAAGAAAATTCGCCATAAAAATCACTAATTACAAATGTTTTGTTACCTTAGGGTTCTTAAAAATTCGCCATAAAAATCACTGATTAGAAATGTTTTGTTACCTTAGGGTTCTTAAAAGAGAAAACTAAAGAAAAACAAGAAACAAATTAAAATTCAGATATTCTTTATATAAATAGGAGTATTTAAAACACTAAAAAAGTTTAAAAGGCTAATTGAGCTTTAAATATTTATAAATTGTATATGAGCATTAAATTAAAATTCAGATATAAATATTTTTAATATTTATTCATATTTCATTTTATTTTATATATTAGGCTTTGAAAAGTAATTTGTTTTTGGACTATCGGTTTTAGTGAGAGATAGTCTATAGACTTTCAAAAGGAGATTGGTAGTCCCTCGACTATCTAGTTTGGATAAATTAGTCCATTGCATCTGTTGATTAATGTAAAGCTGCCACGTGACACCATACTTAACATAAACTTGTATGATCAATGATTTATCGACTTTAATCATGGTTAGATTTAAATTAAATCTGAAGGACCATTGTCTAGTTTTGAGTAGAAATAAAAAAGAAAATCAACAACAAAAATATTTTGATTTTAGGAATGTTGACCAAAATCGCCGACATGAGATACAAAAATCAAAGAGTTTGGTCGACATTAAAACCATCATCGCGGGCCTTATTATTTATATATAAAACATAGATTGCTTATTTGAACATCTGTGACATGTATGGTCATCTTGATACAATCTTTGGATGTAACTTTATTACCAATGAACTTAGCTACATGGTCACAAATTTGATAATCTTGGTCACTAAATTTATTCATACAATTTTTGAAATATTTATAAACGTTATAGTCACCTCATAAAAGAGCTAACACTCTCATCTGACATTTAATGAAGCTAATTATATTATGGAGAGGTCTTTAAGTCTATTATAGAGAAAACTCATTTTATGGTCTACTAATATTACTAGGTATTTTAATGTAGATTTGGTCTTTCATCCCACTAGGTGTTATAAAAGAGATATTTGTCTCGATATCCACAACCACTTTCATCACCAACATAAGGTTATGGATAATAAACAAATTCTTTGGATAATGACAACCTGATTACTAATATCATTATATTCTTTACATTTAAGGTTTCTAAGTACATACTGAATTTAGTTAGTTTCAAAGAAACTCTATGTATATTCATCAACAGAAACATAACTTCAAATATATCATGAGATTTTCGTATATTAAAGCATTTTTTAGTATAAGATTTAAGAAATCCAAAGTTAAGAGTTAAGTTAGTATGGTCTGAGGATTTGTGATAACTAAAATGGACAAAAACACTAAAAACTTCATCTTAGTTACTACTAACAAGGACATGAGTAATCTTAGAAGAGATATAACTATCACATTCTTTATTAGACCACATATATTAATGATATGAGGCTCTTGGGTCGAGTAACTCACAAAAAAAGTAACCCTTGTTAAAATCAATACTGATACAACATGAAACATCATGTAAGTGGAGCACGAACAAAGCCAAATAAGAATCTGTAACTTGAGCCGTGTATGTTTCATTTAATCCATAACGACCCCTGATACAGCATAAATAAGTCAGAAGTGAGTAAACCAAGCCCAAGTCAATGAAGTTTGACTTAAGGAAGAAACGCAACCGAATACATTTGGCCAGCCATCTTTAGTTGACCACACGGTTGCTTCAGGTCAGGTTGGCAAGACTTGACCAAGTTTTCATCAGGACATGGCCAAAATTATCCCGGTGTCCCAAATTTTCATAATATTGTCTTGATGGATAAAATTGGCCAGAAATGGAGGAATCTTCCTCCCAAATCCTACTCGACTTAGCCAAGCCTTAACTGGTTCCTTGTTGAAATCTGAAAGGAGTGACTCATGAACCCGCACAACAATCTTGCAATGAGCATATATTTGACACCTCCATGGACATTAACCAACACACACATAACCTATGTCGTTCCCCTCTCTCCCGAGTACTTTCGAAGTGTACATAAACCGTGTCTGATATTGTATAATAAAGCAACCCCAATGACGTACCTCCGTCTAATAAAGCATCTCGAGAGCTAAAAAGTGATGCACCAATAATGAGACAACAACCAAAGAATTTGCTAAGTCAATTCTACTATATAAATAATTTAGTATCTCATTTATAATATTACGTAAAAATTATGGAGAAACAATAGCAACAACAATAAGATATTTTGCTTTATAATCCATACTATAAATAAAATTCAAGTGTTCTTTATTCTATACTTTTAAGTGCTTGCAACGTTTAGTATAATATTTATCTACTCAAACATCACGGTTCATTAGGTTCGGGTGATTCCCCCCCCCCCCCATAATTTTGGTTCTGTTTTCGGGAACAAAATAACCAACTATCCAAGCTACTCATAATCATAAATTTCCACATTTGTAAAACATGAATCTAAAATTCGAGATAACTGTCCAGCATCGGACTACGAATATCGGTGCTACAGCTTACCTCACCCCAAAAGGTAAGCCTGGATGGCCAGGCAGTCAAAATGGTAAATCCTACACACGAGGAGCAATTCATTGCCGTTCCTATAGACGTTGTCACTTTTATTCACTTCGAAAATGGGGAAGAGGACGATGATCCCATCATTCTTACTAATGAAAGAATTTACGACCTAGCTCAGCAAGTGAGCAAGAGAGACTCGACAGGGTTTTACCCAGGATGATATGACCCGAGAGGAACAACGAAGCCACCCTGCAATGGTGGGCCATCCATCACTAGGACCGACCCCCTTTTATCAATCCAAAACCGACCACCTGAGAAAGAACCTTGAGGAGATACCCTAGGATAATTTATGAGAAACATATGAAAAACTCGTAGAAATTGGCCAAGCTTTCCTCGAGACTTGGCCAACCTAGCCTCGAGATATGGCCAAGATTTCCTTGAGATCTGGTCAGGCTGTCCTGACTAAGAATTCCTCAGTCATCTAACGATAGAATATTCCTCGTTGTGGACTACCTCCGAGAGCAAAAATTAGAATTCCTTGGAACAAACAAGTTGAATGAAGCATTTCTAGAAGAAAAGTTTGACGTCATAGTGAACATTGGGAGGAATTCGAGTGAAGACAAACCTAATTCTCTAACAGCCCGAGAAGGAGAATGGCCCTCCGAATATTTCCCTATAAGAGATGTGGTGTGGGTCTGCGAAGGAAGATCCTAAAGATCGTGCATTTAATCTACAAATATAAATTTGAAGGGTGGTTACCCGTAGACGGAATGTCTTGCTAACAACGACGATGCTAAAGTAAAATCTATGGAAGCCACTGACGCAGGAACAATGACGGTTTAATGGTTGAACATGCACGACATGTTGAAAGAAGAGGTATTCCACAATTGATCACATGTAGTATACTCATTAGCTAAATATGGAGTAACCTAGATAGTAAGTGACTATAATTCACTTAAGCTAAGTATGGCCGCACCATTGTTGGCTTTAAAATAATACATATATAAAAAACAATACATAAAAAGTTGAAAGAGTTTCTTATCTTACCACTCGTGAGAAAATCTAGAGAAATATCTATACAAGCTAGATATTTATTCTTCAAAGGTTTGTTAGGGTGTGGATAAGACCACCAAGACGGAACCCCTCACTGTGGACGACCTAAGAGCATAAGCTACAGAGCAGGCATGAAGGAGAAAATTCCCTTTAAAAGGAAAACACGATGGCATTTTTCAAAAAAATCTCAACGCTTAGACCCTAGTAGCAGTGTTCCCACCTTTATGAGCAGGACAACCATCCGTTGTTAACCATGTCTGATGCCTACCTTTACGATAAGAACATAAACACTGACCTTCTAGCCCTTCTAGGAAAACAATCCGCACAACCAACAACATTAAATATCAGCAAACAATGCAAATATCACCAAGACCATGTGCATACCATGAAAGAATGTCAAGTGCTAAAAATAGAGATCTAGTGGTTGACAGAGAGAGAACATCTAAGGGAGTTTGTCAAGAAACTAGAAGGACGATAGCAGGAGTGGTCATACATCCCTTGAAGTCTTGAAATACACCATATGGCTCCCAAACCTAAGGTAAGCAAGCTGGACCAACCCGAGAGTCGTCTTGAGATTGAAAAAACACGATAGAAGCGAGAAACTTAAAACCTACATCTGAGTTTTCCATATAGACACCTGTCAGATGTGTTACACACATAGCTTCTGCATGAACTACATTCGGGTTTGACTTCTGTTATCAATACATCACGGGTTAACATGATTGAAGCACACGTCCTTAGCACGTCCAACCCCGATATCTTCTTCACGGACAATGATCTCGAGGGATCTCCTTTCACACAATGATCACGACCGATATTACGGGAGTACAACTCGATAAATTTGGATAAGAACGAGAGAGATAGAAAATATCATATTAAGCTTAGCCACAAAACATCTCTTCTTCAAGATCATCCTACACCCACCTTCTCTTCTATGATAGGTTTCAATGGCCAAGCCACCATACTTGTGGAAATGACGCCGTTTAAGGTGTCAATTGAGATGGACAGTTGGGTGGGCTTCAGTGAATTTAAAATGAGACCTCTTAACCCTTACTCTTACGTTTTATGATTTTCTAACTCGTGTTGATAATCATTGCACCCAAATTATTTTCAATGGAAGTAATATTTTGTTTAAATTTTGTACAACTAAGCATTCTTTATATCACGTTCAGAGGAATTAACATAACATTTCAACCAAATAAGAGAGAAATACCCTCTTTTATACAAGTTCACGACACAACCCGTTGTTTGGCCAACATGAGATATAATCTAGAACGATAACTTGCATGATCCATAAATCGAAAAATCAGAAAAGTAGAGGCAATCTTACAAAAATAAAGCAACGAACAAAAAAGCATACACTAAAAATACACATGAAACTATAAAGAACTAAAATTATATCTTGAGGCCTGTGAGCCCATCTATGTAGGTTCAAATCTTGCTATAAAGTAAATGGATTAGCATGCACACTAAGTAATAAAACGTGAGGGGATATAAAATACAAACCAAAATATAACATATCTAAACATTTTACGTACTAACAAGAGTTTAGTGAATCTGGTTTCGTTGAAAACGTAAAATGATACTTATCTTACAACGAAGAAGGGCCACACATGCCCCCTCCCCAAAAAAGAAAATAAAAGTAAAGGGTGAGTATTCCACACTATAAAAAAATAACCCAATATGCCCACGAAATTCAAACCTTGGTGAAAACTTTGATTTATACAATTTAGGATAAGCTAGGGGGAGTGGGCATCTGTCAATGATATGAAAATACCAACGAGTGAATTAGCTTAATATGGGTCACTCTAGTCCATAAATTAAGATTTCTCTGGTGCTCGCGAATGGAGCAGAAGAGTTATTCCACGGATATAGACCGAGATAATCGGATGCAAATAAGTAACCTCGATCGAACAACGAGATAAGCAGAGGAAAATTTATCTAACAAAGGCATTAAAATCTCTCGGTGTAAGAAGGTCACTCGAGACCTATCAAAACTCTTCTAGACAGAAAAGGAGACGGTCTCAACTCGATGTCATTATAATGTTAGCTTAACCTCACTCGGCTTTAACACGACATAAGATTAGCATATCCTCGCAGCCTCATCTCGGGCTTCTTTAGAAGTAGCTCGCTTAATGAATAAAAATATATTTTTTAAAATAATAAAGCTTAGAAGCCTCACTTGAAATCCTTTCTCTCAACAAATCTCAACCTTGGTCGACCTCAACTCGGCATTAGCTTGACCTTAGCTCGGTATCGATTTGATTACCTCAACTCAACATCAAAATTAGTTATATTAAAAAAGCCATACATAACATAACCTCTGCTTGGAGACAAAGGGATACTAAAATACATAATTTATGGAATTTCATGAGCGGAGCACTCCAATCACTTGTAAGGAAGCAAAGGACTGGAGAGAATTACTGCCAAGTAAGGTACGACCAAAGCCAAGTAAGGATCTACAACTTGACCCTTGTATGACTCATTGAATCTAGATGACCCTGGATACAACATAAATAATTTTAAGGTGAGTTAACCAAAATCGAGTCCATAAAGTTTGATTTAGGAAAAAACTACGATATATTACATTGACACTAAAGATTTTATTGCTCTAAAATAAGATATACAAGTGTTGATCGACATTGAGAAGTTAACTGCTTTTGTTAATTCACAAGAAGGTAATAGGCAAGTGATCAATAAAGCAGAACAAAGTAAAAGTGGGGCACAAGCTGCTTCATTTAGTGTCTGAAGGAAAAATATTGAAGTTTCCAAACAAGAAAGTACGATGGTAATTATTGAGCAATTTGACGTGGATTCAGAATACCTAGATCCTGATCTGGATCAGAATCGAATCAGTACAGTGGCATAAAGTACTAGAAAGGTTTTCAAACTATGTAATTTCTTTGGATCATTAAGTATTTTGAGGGGGGGGGGGGGAGATACAATGACAATATCTTCGAGTTGCTCCAAAAAAAGACATGTGGCCAGCTTGACCATACATTTGGAATGAAACGTATCTACACATCTCTACCAAAACCCTACTCATTTTATCGTGTTTGATGAAGATGATTTGAGAAACGTGGCAGACCCAAATGAAGATGATGTGGTAATAAGGGCATCAATTGAGGACACAAAGATATGACAAATTTTAATTGAAACACGTAGTTGAGGTAACATTTTGTTTCTATCTACTTATAAACAAATGAATAACCTATCAGTTATTCCACGATCAAACATGACTATAGTGGGGTTTACGGGTAATTCTGTTGATGCCATTGGAGAATTTGAAGAAGAAGCATTGTTAGGAAAATGACCATCTAAGAAATTGTGAGGGTTTTGTTTGCGGTAGTGGATTTTCCGACCCCTTACAATACAATTTTTGGCAAATATTAATTGTCAAGTATGCATACGGTTGCGTCAACAGTTCACCAATGTTTTAAATATGTGGTTGGAGGTCAAGAAGGGGTAGTTCGGAGCAGTCAAAAAATGGTTAGAGAATGTTACGTTACCCTTCTTGCTCCAAAGTCCACAGAAACTGTTATAACGAGAAAGAAATAGTAATTACTATAGTCCTCTTTGGATCCAAAAAAGATAGATGATCCAAGAGAGACTCCTAGTGTTTTTATACCAATAGAAAAGGTCGGAGTACACAGTTTAGTAGATGGGAAGAATGTTAGAGTTTGAGCCAAATTACCATCACAGTTGAAAGAAAAATTATTATCTTTTTTGTCAAAATATTTACACGTGTATGGTTGGTGTAATGAGGATGTAACTGGTGTACCAACAAATGTTATTTTCCACAAACTTTCTATCTGATACGATGTAGCCTTTTCTAAACAGAAATATGAAGTTGTAGTTCAAGAAGTATATAGATTGACTAAGGTGGGGCACATTCGAGAATCCTAATATCCACTTTAAATTATAAATACAGTTTTTATTAACAATAAAAATAGGATATGGTGGATGTGCATTGATTTCACATATCTTAACAGGGTATGTCCCAAGGATCCTTTCCTAGTGCGTCGAATAGATTAGTTGGTAGATTCTATTTTGGGAAATAAATTGTTATCCTTTATGGATGATTTTGTTGGGTACAATTAGATACAAATGGATCTGAAGGATCTGGTTCATACCACGTTCATCACTAACAGGGGGCTATACTGTTATAAGGTAATGTATTTTAATGTCGGGGTCATTTATCAGTGATTGGTTAATAAAGAAATTTCCAAACTAATCGGAAGAAATGTTGAAGTTTATATTGATGTCATGATGGTAAAAATCCCAAGAGAGAATGATCATTTACTTGACCTCCAATAAACTTTCTATAGCTTGGAGGCCATCAATTTAAAATTGAATCTCAAGAAGTGTTTGTTTGGTGTACGGTTTGGGATATTTTTTTGCTATATCATCAGTAAGAAATGGATCAAGGCCGACCTAAATCAATTAGATGCATTGTTAACTATGGAACCTCCTTGAACTGCCAAAGAAGTTCAAGTATTAACTGAGAGGTAGTCAGACTTGAATAGGTTTATTTCAAGATCATCTAATAAATATGCATAGTTCTTCCAAGTATTGAGAAATTCCAAAGACTTCAATTGGTACCCAAATTATGATAATGTATTCCTTAAAATCAAACGACATTTATCTTTGCCTAAAATTCTATTCAAAACAGTTATTAGAGAGAGACTTTACATGTATTTAGTAGTATCAGATTATGTTGTGAGCGTAGTGTTAGTTTGGGAAGTTGACCACTATCCTCGTCCCATTTACTATATTAGTCAGAGTTTATTAGATGTTAAGAAAAGATACCTCAAGCTAGAAAAGCTAGGTGTAGCCCTAGTAATAACGGCCATAAAAATAAGGCATTATTTTCAAGTGTAATCCATCACAGTTCAAACTCATTTTCCACTTAAAAATGTATTGCAAAAACCAGACATATTAGGTCGAATGACTAAGTGGTCTATGGATTTAGGGGATTATGATATTGACTTTGCTCCTTAAACGACAATTAAACCAAAATATGTAGCCGACTTCTTGGTTGAGTCTTATTCAGAGAGGCCCTATGACGAGTTTTTGATTCATAAGCCTACAAAAAGTGGGTAATTCGAACAGATGATAGATCCTGAATGATGGGATGTGGGGCTGGAATTTGTTTACTTTCCTTTTTCGGGGATTCAATATACCAATCTATAAGTTTTGTCTTTAGGATATCAAACAATGAAGCAGTATACGAAGCATCTATAGTAGGCTTAAGTTTGACTCAGTTATGGCGTGCCAAAATAATATGATTATTAAATGACTCACAGTTAGTCATATATCAACCACAAGGGAAATCTGAAACCAGGAAAGAATAGTTGGTGAAGTACTTACGAGTGTTGAAAGAAATCTACTTGTTTTAAATATGTAAAATACGAACATGTGCCAAGATTAGAAAATTTAATGGTTGACTCTCTGACAATTACATATTCGGAAACTTACCCTTAGATTATATTACAAAAGTGTCCTTCTATAATAACAACTCTTAAAATGGAAGTTGATGCTGAAGAGATATTTCAAATATCAGCCATAGTTAGTCAAGAGTGGAGGTATGGTATCCAATAATATATTACCAAAAGAATCCTACCTGAAGACAAAAGCTTGGCCAATAAGTTAAATTTCAAAGCACACAGTTTTTTGGTTTTTAGTGGGATCCTCTATAAAATGTCTTTCAGTAGACCTTTCTTACGCTTCCTCAAATCCAATGAGTCCCAAAAAGTTTTGTCTGAGTTACATGATGAGAAATTATTGGCACATTATGGCTATAAGGCATTGACTCAAATACTTTTATTGGTAGGGTATTAATGGCCATCTATTGTGGCAGATTCTAAAGAGTTAGTTTGAAGATGTGAAACCTGTTAGAGATGTGGAAATGCAATACCCATACCAGCAGTTCCAATGGAGTCAGTATCAGAAGCAGTACCATTTGATAGATAGGGACTTGACTTGGTTGGACCACTTCCGATGGAATATTGATGGTGTCAAACTATTATCTTGGAAATTAATTATTTTTCTACAAGTTGCACCCCTATCAAAACTGACTTCCAAAACAATAACTAAATTTATCCTCTCTAATATTTTTTATACGTTTGGAATCCCTAGACGCAGTACTACGGAAAATGGCCTTTAGTTCGACAACAAGGATATGAGGGTGTTTAGTGCATCGAGAGGAATTCACCATTGTTTCTCCTCGCCCCAAGCAAATGGACATATAGAGGTGGAAAATAGAACCATTCTGATGGGTTTTAAGAAGAACTTAGAAGGGGTGGCCGGTAAATGGTATAATTACGCGCAAGAAGTGTTATAGGTTTATCGATCCACTCCACATATTGCCACGCAAGAATCTCATTTTTCCTTGGTTTATAGAATGGATGAAATTGCACCATTAGAAGCTACTCTTCCTTATTTTAGGATTCAAAATTATTTTGAAGAGGAAAATGAAGCTGCAATAAAAGCTCAGTTGGATTTAGTCGAAGAAAAGAGAATTAAAGCCCATTTAAGAACAATATATTACTAAGTTTTAATGCGGAGTAGGTATGCGTTCAGATTACGAAGAAGAGACTTCCAACAGGGGGACAAAGTTTTGAGAAAAGTATTTATGCACACCAAAGATAGGAAGTTCGGAAAGTTGGCCCCAAAATAAGAAAGGTCATACGTTGTGTGTGAGAATATTAAGCAATAGACTTATCAATATATTGAGGCACCCGTGCAATTTCGAACATCTAAGGTTATATCTTGAGTGAACTAATATAGTAAATATTTAATTTTCTTTCGTTCAATGTAAATATTTATAGGCATACTCGTTCCTACCCTGGTGGTACGAGGAGGTTTTAATGAGGTATCTGAATCATCATTAATCTACTGTATTTTCCTTTAAAAATGTGTTTATAACTATCTCAAGTTCTTATTGCCTTCGAATTGATTACTTTTTTAGTGGATCATCTGTATCAAATTTCTATTGCCTTCGAACGGATTACCTTCGAATGCCTCATGTGTATCAATTTTTTATTGCCTTCAAATGGATTACCTTCGAATGGCTCATGTGTATCAAATTTTCATTGCTTTTGAATGGATTACCTTCGGATGGCTCAGGTGTATCAAGTTCTTATTGCCTTCGAATAGATTACCTTTGAATGATTCATATGTACCAATTTTTAATTACTCTCGAATGAATCATGTCTTAACATTAATTATATCCGGATAATACTAAGATATACAGATAAATATATATGAATAGGTAAAACAAGTTTATAAAATGATAGATAATACAAAATGCTTTAGCTGATCCAATGACTTAGTGGTATCCGAGGAGAAAAATACAAAATTCATTGGCCGTGCCAAGAACTTGCACAAAAATATCTGATTGAAATAACAAAATGCATTGCACACATCAAGGGCTTGCATAAGAAACAATTACATCAAAATATATTGGCCTTGACTCACTCCTATCAGATTTTTCTCCTTCTTTCTCTTCCAAACTCTCACTATCAGAGCCCTCTTCATCAGAATCGTCATTGGATGAATCGTTAGAAATACCAAGCTGACCGGCTAAAGATATGTCATGAGGCAGCAAATCCACTGGTAGATGTCCCCATAAAACCTTAAGGCTAACTTAGGGAATTTCTTATGAAATAACAACACAATGTCTGATTTGACTGAGTCATCCCTCCCTTGCAACTAGTCTATCACTGTTTTGGCATATGCTCAACAACATCATCTATTTATTTGGCATATTTAGCTTTGAGAGAGGTAATCTCGTCATCTTGCTTCATGAAAAGATCCTTGTGGGTTTTTCTTTCATCCGATAAGCGCTCAATGGTAACTCTGTCATCAGTATGCTAGTTATTTAATGAGGTGATCTCCTCAGAATTGGATGACTGGTGATTTTTATAATCAGCTTGTAACTAGTCACGATCGGATTTTACTTGAACTAGCTTATTTTTAAAAGATTTCACATCTCTGGTTAGACTTTCAACCTTGTTCTTTTCCTCCTCATTTCAATTCTTCAAATTCTGATTTTCATCATAAAAGAAGTGATATTTTCAATTTGAGACCTTACTTGTCTCTCCAATTTGACCATGAGCCTCACATAGCCCATTACTGAATACCCCAACACACCGTTCTCCATTGATAATTCAAAGGGAACTTCTTCGAACACCACAATAGTATGCAGTTCTTGTGGATTCAAATAAGTCAGTTTCAAAGGTTCCGAAATCGAAAATGTCCATATCTTCAAGTGGGACACCATCTCCAAAAAAATTCATTTCAGCTCAAGATAGAGATTAACAATAGTCATTCAACATATATTTTGATTCTTGGTTCCTCACATCATGGTCTATGTCTAAATATAGTATACGTATAATTTGTTATGCTCATATGTAAATTAGATATATGTTTGCTAACTTAATTAACAGTTAATGTTGCATCTGACATATACACGAGAAATATAAAAGTTACCAATAAGGGGTGCATGAAGGAGATCAAGGAATTTGTTGTTTCCCTCGTATCTTTTGATATTTTTAAGGATGATTCTTTTGTATGGCTTTCTAATTATGGTTATCGTATATTAATCATTGAGCTACACATAAATATTTTTGTTTAAATCACACTCGGGTTATCTCGGTGATCTTGACTTGACAAAATATAATATATCTCGCTACACATTTATCTTGGGGCTAAAGATTCAATGAAAAATATTTACATATAAGTAGCTATTTTAGGGCCATATTTTAAGACGACTTATATGTTTTATACATGGGAATTGTGGACTATATAACCAAATATTTTTCTAATTTGAATTTGTGTTTCACATTTATGATGCATCCATACTAAGGCTCGGAGTAGAGAATATGAGATCCTATATGAAAATGTAAATGAATAAAACCTTGTGTGATAAATTGTATAGTAATGGAATAAATTTAGAGGTTTATGTATAAGTGAGGGACTAATATGCAATTAGACCTTTTGTGTAACCGCTTCTGTTATACTTACGAATTTGTGCCTATATATAAAAGCCAAGGCTGAACTAAGAAAAAATTCCGACTTTGAGATCAAACTACTTTCACTTCTTGATTTTCTCTCTCCAGAAACTAATTCTCTCTACTTTACTCGACGAAACATATTAAATCCACATCAGATTGGCAACTTCACTAGGGACGATCTCGATTGGTGCCTTGATTATTCTCGTTCGATTTCTTTTACTATTACGTTTTGATTGTTCTTGTTCAATCTTTGAAAGTTGTTTTAATCAGCAATGATCCAAGAAACGAAAGTGATCCTCTTGTTTGAAGAGCAGTTGAAATGATAAAAAATGATTTGCAAGGAGGCGATGATAAGCAAGATGAGTCCATTCCAGCTCGACAAACTCAATTAGACATTGAAATGTGAATGAATCATTTACTGGATAAAATCACAGCTCTAAATGAGAAGTATGAATAAAAAGAATAAGATATGCAATCAGTTAGGTTGAAATCAGAGGTGAGACATATGGATGACAAAAATAACGCTGACAATTAGTCTGATCGATCTTGCACAGCTCGTCAAGTTCGACGTGCACAGAAAAAAATGCATTTTGAATCTTTTAAGGAATGTCACATCTTTTAATGGGTACATGAGTTTCAAAAAGCCCGCTCCGATAAACATGCCAAGGGAAGAGTGAAATAATAGGTTTTATAAGTACCATAATCACATCGGACATGATACTGAAGACTTTATTGCTTTAAAAATGAGGTGCATACTCTAATTGAGAATGGCAAGTTGTTGGCTTATGTGAAAGGGAAGAGTAATGCATCAAAGGCTCATGTTGCATCGACTTCACAAACAACAAATCCAAATTTACAAGCACAAAATCTAATGAATATGGATTCCAAGATTGATGATTTCGATGTTGCATCAGAATATTTAGACACAAACCCAAATTGGTTGATTTAGAAACAAGGCCGAGTTTGAAGTTTATGTGAATATTTTGAGTCCTTTACAATCTTCAAAGGAGACACTATGACTAACAATGCCAATAGTTCTAGAAAAAGGCATGTAGTGAGCTTAGCTACTCAGATAGAAGGAGGGATGTCTACTCATCTGTATGGTAAGATAGATATTCCCTTTATTTTTTTTGATGAAGATGATTTGAGACGCACTGCAGGTCCTCATGAAGATACAGTGGTTGTTGGAGCAGAGGGAGTTAGCGTTGAAATCCGATGCGTGCTAATAGATACAAGTTTCCTGAAAATGTTCTTTTCAAGTCAACTTATGATAAAATGCGTAATCCTCCTCGGATTTCCCAATCAGAACATACTATCATTCGATTTAAATGAGTGAAAACACAAGTAATTGGGCAGTTCAAGAGAGAGGTGCGTTTGGGAAAAGGACCTTTCAGAAAGAAGGTTCAGGTGTTGTTCATGGTAGTGGATTGTCTAACAAACTACAATGCTATTTTCGAGAAATATTGGCTTTCGAGGATGTATGCAGTTGTATCAACACTCCACCAGTGCTTGAAGTATGTCATCGGATATCGCGTGGGGGTCGTCCGAATTGATCAGAAGGTTGTTAGAGAATCTTATGCCACACCTCTTCGAATTTGAAGGTCAAGAAGTGGTGATAAAATGGCTGAATAGCAATCAGGGGGGTTGACCTCGAATGTCAAGGAAAGGGTTGATGCTCCGAGGGAAAACCCGGGTTCTTTAACTGAAAATATAGATGAATATGCTTTTCCTGATGAAAAAGTACTTCGAATAGGATCCTTACTGAACCCATCTTTACGTCAGTAGTTGTTACAGTTTTTGTTTCACAATCTGGATATTTTTGCTTGGGAAACAGAAGATGTGGTAGTAGTTCTAGTCAAAGTGATACTTTACAACCTAGCAATTAATCCAAAGGTCAAACCTGTTATCAAGAAAATACGTGATTTCATGAGAAAGCATAGGCTATCATTGTTGAGGTGGATCGTTTATCAAGGTCCGGACATAAAGGGAGTTATAATATCATTTATAGACAGGAAACCCAGAATAGCATATTCATGCGCCACCATGGTAGGACAAGCTCAATCGCTTGGGAAACAGCAAACCGAGATGAATGAAAAATGGAGAACGTGTCGATTTCACAAATCTGAATCGAGCTTGTCCTAAAGATCCATTTCACGTTCCTTGAATAGAGCAATTGATTAATTCCACTTCAGGAAATAAAATTTTGTCTTTTATGGATGCCACTGCAGGGTATAATAAAATTCAAATGGATCCAAAGTATCAAGAGTGTAGCACATTCATCACTGATCGGGGCTTGCATTGTTATAGGGTTATGCCTTTTGGATTAAAAAATGTTGGAGCAACATATGAAAGGTTAATGAATAAAATCTGCGCTTCTCAGATCTGAAGAAACATAAAGGTATATACTGACGACACGTTGGTCATAATTTTAGCAGATGATGCGCACTTGGAAGATTTGGAGGAGACTTTTTTGAGTTTAAGGGCTATTATGCTCAAGTTAAATCCTTAGAAGTGTACCTTTGGAGTTTGATTATGAAACTTCTTGGGTTATATTATTCATGAAAAAAGGATATAAGCTTACCCAGAATAATTAAATGCTTTAGTATCAATGACATCACCTCGAACTATCAAAGAAATACAAATTTTAAAAGGAAGGTTAGCTGCTCTTAACACATTCATTTCTAGATTTTCTAACAAATGTTACCCTTTCTTCCAAGTGTTACAAAGACCAAAAGAATTTGAGTGGACCTTGGAATGTGAAGCAATATTTTCAAGCATTAAAGAATTATTGTCATCACCAGAGATATTGTCCAAGCCTCGTATCGGAGAATAACTCTCTTTGTATATTGCAGTATCGGATTTTGCAGTAAGTGATGTTTTGAAAAGTGAAGAATTGAGAATTTCGAAGCTGGTGTATTATGTCAGCAAGAGTTTAGTGGCAGCAGCGAAAAGGTACTTGAAGCTCGAAAAATTAGCTATGGCTTTACTAATGGCTGCCAGGAAAATGCACCCCGATTTTCAAGCTCACACTATCGAGGTTCGAAGCTCGTTCGCACTGAAAAATGTTTTACAATGCCTTGATATTTCTAGGAGGATGACCAAATGGTCAGTTGAGTTGAGAGATTTTGATATCAATTTTTCACCTCAGACGACTATCAAGGCCCAAGCTTTAGCTAATTTTCTTGTTGAATTCTGTTTAATTAGATTAGACGAAGAGATAAACAAGGAGGTCTTGCCAAGCAGTTCAATGTGGATAGTTCGAACTGATTGGGGTTACAGTATTTTAGGATGTAGTGCTGGAGTTCAACTGATTTCGCCATTTGGAGAAACAACGTTTCAATCCATTAAATTTGGATTTCATGCATTGAATAATGAAGCTGAATATAAAGCTGCATTGGCTGGTTTAAGGCTTGCGAACATTTCTGGGACAATTTCAGTTCGTTTAGAAACAGAGTCCCAATTATTAGCAAATCAGGTGGCTGGTGTCCCCGAAAGCAAAAAATGACCATTTAATTTTATATCTTTGAAAGATTCGGAATCTGACTCTTTTTTCGATCACGTTACTGTAGAGCATATCAGCCGAGGAGACACTATAGTTTTTTATTCTTTGGCAACCGTGGCTTACACAGAAGAATACCCTTGGATTTTATTACAAGAGATTCTTTCGATTTTAACCCGCTTAGAGGAGTGTATATATGCAGAAGAAGTTTTCATCACACCAAATGTAATTCGAAGCGATTGGAGAACTGATATTTAGAATTTTTTGTTAAGAGGAACGCTGCCTCAAGATATGCAGCTGGCTAAGAAGTTGAAAGGTAAAACATGTCGCTATATTGTCTTAGATGGGGTTTATACAAAAAGGCGTTGAGTAGGCCATTATTGCGTTGATTAAACATACAAGAGTCACAAGAAATTCTGTCAGAGTTACATGATGGAGAAAGTTCAACACATTGTGGGTTCAAGGCGTTGAGACATCGAGTTTTGTGGGCAGAGTATTATTGGCCTTCGATTAGGAACGACGCTAAGAATTTAGTTCGAGGTTGTGATACTTTTCAACGATTCGCCAATTCTATTCATAAACCTGTAGTTCCACTCATGTACATTACTGAAGCCGTCCCTTTTAACGAATGAGGAATAGATTTAGTGAGACCATTGCCAATGGATTTTGGAGGACGCTAAATGATTATTGTGGCGGTGGATTATTTTAAGAAATGGTTAGAGTCTGAACCATTGTCTAGAATAAATTCCAAGGATGTAATTAAGTTCATCGTGAACAGTATTTGTTGCCACTTTGGGGTACCTCAAAAAATTACCACGGATAACGGTCCTCAATTGAACAACAAAGAATTGTCTTCTTCTTTTGCTTCGAGGGAAATAACACAATGTTTTTCAACACCCTTTTATCCCCAAGAAAATGATTAGGTAAAGGTAAAAAATAGATCTATTTTAGAAGGTTTAAAGAAGAATTTAACATGGACTGCAGGGAAATGGCCTAATTATTTGCGAGAGGTATTACGGGCTTATCGAACAACTCCTAAAGAGGCTACTAAAAAAACACATTTTTCCTTAGCATATGGGATGAATGATGTTAGTCTTGCATAATCTACATTACCTTCTTACAGAGTAGCTCAGTATTCCGAGGACCTGAATAACGAAGCAAAAAGAGCATATTTGGACTTGACTGAGGAAAAAAAGTTATAGCTCATCTGAATATGATTTATTATCATAATCTTATGAGAAGTAAATATAATTCAGAGGTAAGAATACGATATTTCAAGGTTGGTGATAAAGTTCTAATGAAAGTATTCCTCCATACTAAGGATAAGAGCCTCGACAAGATGGCCCCAAATTGGGAAGGTCCATATATAGTTGTGGAAACAATAAAGCCATGTTCATATCATCTTTGCGACGAGCAGGAGACGATGCTTCAACATTCTTAGAATATACAATATCTAAAATTATAATGGGAGAAACTATCTCTTTTGGATTTTTTTTCTTTTTGAATAATTGGCACACTCTTTCCTACCATGTTGGTCTAGGTAGGTTCTAATGAGGTGCTATGTAAATATTTGATGTTATCAATAAAACTATTTTGTTTGTCAATGGTTGTTTAAGTATACTTATTTAAATTATTTTGGTAACTAGTCAAAGACTGATCATCTTTGAAGTTGACCAAGAGTAATTATTCTGAGGTGTTGTATACACTTTTCAAAGAAACAACCATATTCGAAGTGCTACGTTCTTTAAACACACTATCATATTCGAAGTGCTACATTTTTTTAACGCACTATAATGTTCGAAGTATTATGTCATTAAAAACACATTATTTATTTTTAAAGTGTTAACATTTTCTATATACACTTTGTATTGAGTATAATCATTCGAAGTAACCATGCCTCATTAGATAACAAATAATAAAAATATTAAGAGAAACAAAAGTATTATTGCATAAATTCGATGAACACACACAAAACAAAATTTTAATACAAAAAATGGCATTTAACAGAGTCAAGTCATCCTACAACAATTGGATGACAGATACAAAAAAAAAAAAGCAAAGTTATTTGTCGTCGGAATTCTCCTCGGAAGACTCCCCTTGGTCAGAAGAACTGTCTTCTAATTCTGGCTCTTCAGATGAAGAAGCAGGTACATGGTCAAAGGCTTTTGCTGAGGAGATTTTCAATGCGAATCTGCTCCCAAAAGTAATAGAGGTCAGCCTTAGAAAATGAGGCATGAATTTCACGAAGAAGATTAACTACTTTTTTCTCTTCGGCATTTTCTATGGTCGCTAACATATCCTTCCCACATTCGTTCTCAGCAGTAGTTACAGCTGTTTAGGTCGGATATTGTTCAAATATTACTGGACGGGTATTTAGATAAAATCCAAAGGAGTAATTCAGGAACTCTCCACATTGGAATTTCAATAAACAGTAGACCTTGGTGGATTATGACTCAGCTGTCTGCTAAATACTTAGGTTTTGGGCTTAGGAGTCTTTAAAACTGACCTGAATCCAAGATCCGACCCAGATTGCCCATGGATCCTAAAAACAAAGTATAAATTCCCCAACCACCCACATTAATGAGGTTGGACTGAATTAGTTACTAGTACACACCTCTATTATATATATATCATTTACTACAAAAATTCAATAATTAGTTAATAAATTACCTAGAATACCCTTTGATCAGAAACTACCCACACCAAATTGGCGAATGGGAGACGAAGGTGCCTGAATAACAAATTCAGAACTAGTAAAAAAGAGACAGTTCTGATATCGTTAAGACATAGATCTTAACATGAAGGAGCTTCCACCTCTAGGAGTTGATGCTCCACTTCTAGGAATTAAGGGTGTGGCCCATGACAATATTTCTCGTCACAATCCAGATGAGAGACAATTCATGCAAGATGAAAGGGATTAGCTGAGGGCTCAAATTGAAGCTTTAAGGGCTCGAAAACAAGCTGAAAATGAGTAAAAGAAAAGTTTGATGCGTCCGGACTACATCCTACAAGTGAGCCTGTTGACAATAAGTTGTCCACAAAGACTCATGTCAGCTCTAAAAAACACATGGATCTAAACGAGTTGTGAGTACAACTTTAGATTCGTCGGATAGGTCATCAAGTGACTCAAACGTTGAAGGATCACTTTCATCCAGCATTGATGAGGGTCGTTTAAAGCAGAAGATAGGGCTAACAAAAAACATTCAAGAAAAAAAGAGAAAAGTGGTAGAATAAAAAAAACAAGTATTAGGGTAAAGTAAAGTCTTCGACTGATTAACATATTGATCATCTAGTACTTGATCCGTTTTTCATTCAATCCGAACCATGTATTTTTGCTATTCCTAATGAATATATTATTTTCAACCGTAATCACAATTGGAGACAATCTCTTTTGTCCTAAAAAATACTCTCTAGACACCTTCCCAAGCGATTTGATAGTTCTAAGATGGAAAAGTACGATGGAAATAAAGCTCTGGACAACCATCTTGAACAATTCAAAAAAAATATGAACATTGATGATGATGATGATGATGATAAGTTATTGTGTCGGGCCTTTAAGGGAAGTTCCCTCAAGTGGTACAAGAATGTTCCCAAGGACTCTATAAAGAACTTTGACATGTTCTGGGTGGCATTTCGAAGACAATTTGTTGGGAGAAATGAGCTCAAGCGGAACGGTGATACTATTATTCATTTTTCACATGAGCCAAATAAGTCTTTGAAGGAGTATATCAGTAGGTTTGTGAACACAAGGAATGCATTGGTTGATTGCTTTAAGCAAATGGCAATTGCATTTTTAAAACAAGGTTTTAATCCGGGCAATTTAGCTGACTCAGTAACCCGGAAGAAAGCTATGACTTTTGGTGGGCTATTAAATCAAGTGGGGAAGCAGATCACTGTAGAAGAAACCAAGTAACATCAATTCCACAAGCAACAACTCAATCCCAGCCTATGGTCAGTTACAAACCAAAAGAATCCGGACAAGGATCATCTTGGTCTAGACAAAATCAGTCCAGTCAAAACCAACAAGTTAAAACTATGAGAGGCCCTTGGGTTCAACATAAGTGGTTTACTGAGTTGGGGGAAATATAGTAACAATATTTGATAAAACTAAGAATGATGTGCACTTTAGAAGGCTAGCTCCACTGCATTCCCATAGAGAGACTCGAAGTACTCACTTCTGTAAATATCACAATGATATGGCTCATGACACGCATGATTGTATAACATTAAAGCAAGAAGTACAAGATCTCATTGAGAGGGGAAAGTTGGGTACTTTCATTAAAAGACGATGGGGCAGCAGACGAAACAACATGGAACCTAACACCAATGCACCCCGAACGACTTCATCAACCCTCCCAGGGATATCCACCTAGGAAGACGCTACGATGATTGTTGAAAGGTTTGATGTGGACAATGAGTATCTTGATCCTGATCTAGATCAGAATCGGGTGGGAATTATCATGGATGATTCTGCCAAGGTTTCTGATATGATAAAGTTTTTTGAGTCGTTAACTATATTTTGGGGAGATACTATGACAGCGCCCTCATGTTGTTCAAGAAAGTGACATGTCATCAGTTTAACTACTCAATTGGAAGGAAAACTGTCCATAAACCTTTACCAAACTCTTTCTCCTTTCATAGTCTTTGATGAAGATGACTTAACATATATAGCGGGTTCACATGAAGATGATGTGGTAATAGGAGCATCGGTTGAGGGAAATGACATACGAAGAATCTTGATTGACACTAGTAGTTCAGGAAATGTGCTATTTCTAAACACTTATAGGCAGATGAAAAACCCTTCGATTATTCAACAATCAAATAGAACTATTGTAGGGTTCACTGGAAGTTCGGCTGATAACATCAGAAAATTCGAAAAAAAAAAGTATTATTGGGGAAAAGACCCTTTAAAAATGGTAAGAGTATTATTTTGTTGTAGTTGATTACCCAACATCCTACATAGCTATATTTGGAAGATCTTGGCTCTCTAGGATGCATGTTGTGGCCTCTACAGCCCACCAATGTTTAAAGTATGTTGTGGACGGACAAGTGGGTGTTGTACGAAGCAGCCAAAAAATTGATAGGGAATGTTATGTAACAACTCTTGCCTCAAAGTCACTAGAGGTAGTTAAGATTAACAAGGAATAGCAACTACTGGATCCTTCCACTTGTGAGAATGAAATAGATGACCCAATAGAGGCTCCTAGTACTATGATACCCATTGAACAAGTTGAAGTCCATTGTCTGGTAGAAGGAAAAAATGTTAGGATTGGAACTAAGTTACCATTGATTTTGAAACAAGAATTATTGTCATTCTTGTCTAAAAACAATAAATGTGTTTTCATGGTGCAATAATGATGTAACTGGAGTTCCAGCTGAGGTGATCTGCCACAAATTATCAGTCTGATCTGATGATGGATTAGTAGTACAAAGAAGAAGGACTTTTCTAAAGAAAAAGTCAATGTGATAGTGCAAGAAGTAGATCAGTTGACCAAGATGGTCCATATCAAAGAATCTCAATACCCTTTGTGCACACTAATCCTGTGTTAGTCAATAAAAATAATGGGAAATGATGCATGTGTATTGAATTCACCGATTTTAACAGAGCATGTCCTAAAGATCATTTTCCAGTGCCTCGTATAGATCAATTAGTGGATTCTACATCAGGCAACAAGTTATTGTCCTTTTGGATGCCTTTTCAGGGTATAATCAGATACAAGCAGATCCGAACGATTATGATCATACTACTTTTATTACTGATAAGGGCTTCATTTCTACAAGGTAATTCCATTGTGGTTAAAAAATGCTGGAGCTACCTATCAACGATTGGTAAATAAAACCTTTGCTAACCAAATTGGCAGAAATATGGAAGTATATATAGATGACATGATAGTAAAAAGCCTCAAGGAAGAGGATCACATATCTGATCTTCAAGAAACTTTTTCTAATTTAAATGATATCAACTTAAAGTTAAACCCTGAAAAATGTATACATTTGGAGTCTGGTCTGGCAAGTTTCTAGGGTATGTCATAAGTGGTGAAAACGGGATTTAGGCCGATCCGGATCAACTGAATGCTCTATTAGTTATGGACCCCCCCTCGAAGTACTAAAGAGGTTCAGAGACTAACCGGACGACTGGCTGCATTGAATCAGTTTATTTCAAGATCATCGGACAAATATATTTAGATTTTCCAAGTTTTGAGGAATGCTAAGAATTTTAATTGGTCTCCATAATATGACAAAGCCTTTCTTCATATTAAAAATTACTTGTCATCTCCCAATACATTGTTCAAACCCATTCAATGAGGATATCTGTATATGTATTTAGTCGTATCGGAGTATGTTGTGAGTGTTGTACTAGTTAGGGAATTAGAGAATTACTTTCATCGAGTATATTACATGAGTACGAGTCTGTTGGAAGTAGAGAAAATATATTTAAAATTAGAAAAGCTAGCTTTATCATTGGTGATAGCAGCCAAGAAAATGAGGCCTTATTTCCAAGCACATTCAATCACCGTACGGACATCTTTTCCTTTAAAGAATGTTCTGTAAAAATTTGATGTATCAAGAAGAATGACTAAATGGTCAGTTGAGCTTGAAGACTATGAAATTGACTTTTCTCCTTGAACTGCAAACAAGGCTCAAGCTATAGCTGATTTCTTGGTAGAATTTCATATTGAGAGGCCCTATGAAGGAGCTCAAGAAAACAAGTGTAAGAATGAGTGGATAATCCGAACAGACGGTGGATCTCGTATGATGGGATGTGGAGATAGAATATGTCTAACCTCCCCTTATGGTAATACTATGTACCAAGCTATATGTTATGGTTTTATGGCATCTAATAATGAATCAGTATACGAAGCAGTAATAATTGGTTTGAAATTAGCTAAAATATCTGGAGCAAAGAGGGTCCGGTTAGTAAGTGATTCCCAGCTACTTGTCCATCAGCCTTAGGGACAACCTGAAACTAAAAAAGATCAGTTGATGAAGTATCTACAAGTTTTGAAAGAAGTAGCCATGAATTTCAAAGACGTTCAGTATGAGCATGTCCTCATATCGGAGAATACTATGGCATATTCTTTAGCTATTATAGCCTACTCTGAGGTGTATTCATAGATCCTTATGCAAGAATTTACATCTATAAGTTCAGCACAAAAGGGTATGAACATATCTGGTGTACAATCCAAATATTGGAGGTTTAAAATACAACAATTCATTACTAATGGAGTTCTACCTCTAGATAAAGTTTTGGCTAAAACATTGAAGTACAAAGCTTGTGGATACTTGGTATTAAGAGAAATTCTTTACGGAAAATATTTTACCAGACCTCTTCTACATTGTTTAGGATTTCATGAGTCTCAAAATGTTCTAGCTGAATTACACGATGGGGATGGGACAACACATTATGGTTATAAAGCTTTAACCAAGAAATTTTTACTAGCTGAATACTATTGGCCCGATAGTATGGCAGATGCTAAACATGGTTAGAAGATGTGATCTTTGTCAAAAATGGGGGAATGAGATCCACGTGCCAACACACCTGGGAATGATACCTGTCTACTCAAGAATCTCCTTTTGCTCTTGTCTGTGGTATGGATGCGATCACACCTATAAAAACTACTTTACCTACATTCTCGGTATAAAACTATTCTGAATAATCTAATGCTATGATAGTAAGAAATCAATTGGATTTGTTTGAAGAAAGAAGAGTAAAGGTACATTTTAGAACAGCACACTACCAGGGTTTGATGAGAAGTAGGTTTGCAACTAAAGTAAAAAAAGAAGAGATTTCCAGATAGGGGAGAAAGTGTTAAGAAAATTCTTCATGCATATCAAGGAGAAACAATTTGGAAAATTGGCTCTGAACTGGGAAGCCCATACATGGTATGTGAGAGAATCAAGCAAGGAACGCACAAAATTTAAGACAAAGAAGGCAACATGTCGAAACACCCTTGGAACATTGAAAATCTCAAGTTATATTTAATATAAAATCATCTTGTAAATATTTACTTTGTTAGATTTCAATGTAAATATTATGGGGCATACTCTTTCCTACCATGGTGGCGCATGGAGGTTTTAATGAGGTGTCCGGGTTAAAAGAAAAAAACTATCTTATGCATTTTCAAAGAATTATGATAGATACAAAGAGGTTCGATGAGTTAAACACCATGCTGATGAGTTAAACTCCTATTAAATACTTTTGGCCTTCAAATGAAATATTTTTGAAGTGTCCGATGAATTAAACACCTATTTAACACCTTAGATTTTCAAATGTAACATCTTTCAAGTGGTTGGATGAATTAAACATTTGGTGAACGCATCAGAAGAATTAAGTACTCATTAAAACACAAGAGAGAGAAATCCATATGAAGGAAAACATAACTTTAAAAACTATTTGAGTCATCAAAGATGTCTGACCAATCATTACACAGAATGTCTTGGCCATCCAAGGACTTTAGTTTTGAACACAAAATTAAAAGTACAATAATCTTAGGGCTCGTTCTCTTCGTTTTTTCCCTTACCTTCATCTTTCTCTTGTTTTTTATCTTTATTTTCATATTGCTTAGGACTCTTAGCATCAATTCTTGAACCTTCATCGGATCTTGAACTCTTGTTAGATCCCTCATCGGAATCAAACCCACTTGGTGAAGAAACACCATGTTTATCATCATAAGGCATGGTATGAAAAGGTATTTCATCGTATGATACAAACTTCCACAGAGGTCCAAGGTTCTTTTTTGGAAAGGTCTCATGGAATAACAAGACCATGTCTGCTTTAATACCTTCATCTCCCTTTTCCAGAGAGTCCACCATGCTAGCAGCATACTTTTCCTTTGTTGCAAGTATCTCTTGAGTTTGATTCTGTTTCGGATAAGAAATTTCATCTTCTTTCTCTTTAAGAATATTATTCAGCTTTTTATTCTCCTCGGACGGTGTGGTAAGGGTGCCTGCATATATAACATTCTGATCTTTCAAGGACTTGATCTTCCTAGAGGTAGCTGTTTCCAATTCGAAATATTTGGTGTGAAAGTTTTTTTGGGCAGTCTTGGACAGTTCCAATTTGGTGCTCAAGTCCTTGTTCCTTTTATCTAAAGCCTCCACCTTTTGTTGTTTAGTTTAAATGGAGCTCTTCAAATCCTGATTAGCAAAGCCAAGAGAAATAATTTATTTAGCTTGAGCCCTAACTTGCCTTTACAAATCAACTATTGGCCGGATGTAGCCTAAGACTGCATGGCCCAAGGTGTCCTACTCACTGATTACTTCGAAAGATTCACCATCATAGATCATGGCATTGGCTATGGTGGATGACTGGAAAAATTTCCGAGCAAAATCATCCTTATTAAACTCGATGAAGTACATGTTACCAAGCTCATCCAGATTAATATCACCTTCAATAGTAGGTGATTTGACTGTAGGAAATGCCAGGCAATGAGGATCAGCTTGAACATATTCTTGTGTGGGAACACCAGTTGGAAGAGTAGATAGAGCATCTGTAGGTCGGGGTATTATCTCTGATCCTATGTTTCCTTTCTTCTTCTTCCCAACCCTTCATTCACTACCTTTTTTGTGCCTCTTGTAACCCTTTTTCTAGATTGGAGATGGATATTCAGACCATTCGATTCAACCTAACGTTACTGTAATTGTCTCTAATAAAGCCGCATTTATCCCTTCAAGATTACCCGAACCACCCTCTTTAGGAATCTGATGCGATGAATCAACTCCTTCCTTTTTTGCTTATTTTTTTATCTTGTCTAGAATACTAGGGGCTTTGTTCTATGTTGGCAAGTATATTTTACCATCTTTTGCCTTAGTTCTTTTAAGGATGACCTCTGATGGAGGAGGAACAGTAAGTTGTTCACATGAAAGTTCTTTAACCTCACTTGTGTTCCACAAGTGAGCCCTCGCCATGTTTGCAGAAGTGAAGCAGTTGTGGAAGACAAGACCCAACTTCTCTAAGGACCATTGGTTTAGGTTGGTGAATATAGCCCTTACATCCTTCAAATGCTCTAAATTGTTTTTCGAGAACACTAAAACATAGATACCATAATCAGTTCAGTATAACAAAATAGTATTTAAACACTGAGTAAAAATTCGAACCAAAGTTACATGAGCTCTTCTAATATCTTGTCAGTTGACTTGGATTCCCTTTGGTTGTTATCTTTTTTCCATTCTCCCAAACCCCACTTACGTAGCAAAACTGAGTCCTTTATGGTTTATCTTCCTCTAATGAGTCATTAACCATTTTGTAGTCATTCCCCATGCTGCAATGATCGAAAGAGATGTGGTGGTTTCTACACAAGCTAGCCACATCAACAAACTGCTCCATAGGTATTAGAGTTTTTGACAATCTTGAAGCAATAATGTTGGCTATCAGAGTGTACCAAGCATTGAGACTCAGTTGTCTTGGGAAAAGTTTTATCAGATGAAACTACCTTACAATATCTGGATCTAAAGGAAAATGAAGACCCCAATCTAATACCTCCGTATATACTATTATCTCCCCAACCTTCCAGTCCATCGGAGTTTCTGGATGGATGGGAATACTCACTATAACTGACTCAAGAAAACCTCATTTCTTCCTAATCATATCCAGTTCAGCAGTATGTGTATATACATAAGAGATTTTATGAAGGGCCAATAAATATTTCACGCTAACCTTACCAAAATTAGGCCTTACTTTCCCTTCCAGGCACTCCGGAAGTGTTTCGGTATTAGGCATACATACCTTTCCTAAAAGTCTGAACTGTTGCGGTGTCTCTGGTATTTCCGGACATCTTCAATTATACTTGGTCATTGGTCAGCTGGCTTAACCCCTTCGGTTTTTTTGTTATATGAGCAACATCACTAGGAGAAAGTGGTAAATTCGGACCCAAAGAGACTTGAACAAAATTCTCTATTGCCCTTGGGTTGATATTATTTAATGATGGAAGGGTACTTTTATGTTTGGAGAGTCGAGTTACTCTTCAGAGTGTAGTATTTTCAGCATCTGATCCCATGGCAATGAAGGGTGAGGGTTTCTTGGTACGTGAGATGATTTTATCTTTAGAAAAAGGTTTTTGAGTTATTTGAACTAAATATTCATAATCTAGTGTATATAAAGTTGGGATGAAAGGAGTCTTTTAATACAGATGCTTTTGAAGAAGATGAACTTTTTTCTAGCTTCAGAACTATTGTGCTAATCACTCCAGCAGAAGAAGCAGGGAGTCCGGCAGTGATCCTTGCTTATTTCTTCTCTTTTTCCAATTCAGACAGGTTCAATCAACCTCCTTTGATCAAAGCAGTGCTAGCTGTGAACATAAAAATTTATCAAAACTAGAACAACTCGAACATCTGAACTTTATCTCTCTAGAAACTTAGATATGAATTTTTTTTCTCACTCTACAAATGGAAACAGTAAAATAGTCAAGTATATATAGGTGAGAAAACACTTGAGTATCTTTACCTAGGGGAGATGAATAGTTTAGACAATAATTAGAGGCTAATAACCTAGCCAAATCACTTTCTCAAAGAATAGGTGCAAGTACCTAGGAAAAACGACTGAGAGGTCGAACTAAAAGCTGACACGTGTAACAAAAATTGTTTATTAAAACTCTGAAATTTAAGAGTCTTCTTCTTGACAAGAAGAAATCCCTTCAGATCCGGTCCAAGTTTTCTCTTGGCTACTCAAATATTCCAAAATATTATGATCCATGTCTTCTCTTATACAGTTAGCTCTTCCAAAACATGTTTTGAAAGAACTAAAGAGGTTGTTGATAAGGTCGGATACTGTTCAAATATTACTGAACGGGTATTGAGACAAAATCTGAAGGGGTAATTCAGACACTCTCTAAATCAGAATTTCAATGAATAGTAGACCTGAGTGGATTATGACTCAGCTGTGTGCTAAACACTTTTAGGTTTTGGGCTTAAGAGTCTTTAAAACTGACCTGAATCTTAGATCCTACCTGGATGGCTCATGGATCCTAAAAAAAGTATAAATACTTTAAACCACCCACATTAATGAGGTTGGACTGATTAATTACTAGTACACACCTCTATTATCTCGTTTTTTTACACTTGAGCCCGAACCCGGCCCGACCCGCTCTCGGACTCATATTTTCAAACCCGAGCCCATCTGTTTCTATCTCATTTTGGTGAGCCCGTTTTTTTACACTTGAGCCCGAACCCGGCCCGACCCGCTCTCGGACTCATATTTTCAAACCCGAGCCCATCTGTTTCTATCTCATTTTGGTGAGAAGTTTTGAGCTCTTCTGTTTCTTTTTTGGTGCACAACTCTAAGATGATTCTTGAGATAGATGATCATTTTGATAAATTCTAATCTAGCCAGCTGAGATTCATGGATTTGTTTCTCCACGGTGTCACAAAATATTTCTCTCATCATTTTTTCAGCAACACCAATTTTCTTATGGCAAACCGTCTCTTTTTCCATATTCTCTAACTGGGCTCGAGCAGACTCAACTTCTTGGCATAATTTTTATGATACATCGCTAAGATTGGAAAATAATTGAAGAGAAAGTGCGATATCTTTGGATGGATCTCGGCAGGTATGATCATTGTACTAGGATAAGGCATAAGAGAAGAGGAAGATGGAGGCAAAGAGACCCATGGTGAAGTTTCCTCGGGAAGAATATGAGCAAATCTCTTACCATAATTTTGCAGTTGGTCTTGAAGTTCTTGAACATATGGATCTTCATCTTCAACAACCTTTTGATATTGATCGAGGTTGATGAAGCTATCAGGATCAAAGTGATCATCACCTCGATTATTGTCTGCAGCAGACTCTTTTTGTTGAGTGCCTCCCTCTTCATCACCTGCTTTACTTTTTTTTTATCTTCCACTACAATAATTTCATCAGCATCGGAAGGTATCACCTATTGAGCGGTTTGTACAGCTTTTTTTTACTCTCTTTTGTGGAGTTGTTTTAGATGTGCTTTTGTTTTTATTCGAGGCAGTTGTCTTCTTTCTTTTTGGAGAAGATTCAACTTCTTCTCCTTCTTCGATAGTATGAAGGATCTTTTCTGTTATTTTTCTCTTTGATTTTGAGTGCTGCGTCGGAACTTCTGAAGGGCTAGCACCAGATGTGCTAACTGATTTTTTTTCCCTTTCTTTTTTGAAGGAAGATGGTTGTCTGACCTATTCCGAATTGGAAGAAGCACTTTACCATCAGACGCCACCAATCTCTTCATAACCTGAATTGGATCTGGAAGCTCCATCGGATTTTCTAGGAAGTCAGCACCAATAGTGATTCGCCACAAGTAGTTGTTAATAAAATTTATGGGCAAGAAAGCTGAGTGGAAAACATTGCACCATTCTTTTCTGCCCATGTGGCTAACTTAGAGAAAATTTCCTTAGCATAGTTTTCAAGAATCTTATATCTTCTCAGAATTTCTGGGATGTAATAAGAATATATAAGCAAACAAATAAATGAAATAATGAAAACAACAATAAAAGATAAGCAGTTTACTGTTACTCCTCCAAACGAGGTTGAGTCTTGATGGATTTGCCTCGGAAATCTCCTAATTATTTTCCCACGCCCTTCATATGAAGAAAAATTTTGGCTTCCAAAAATTTTCATCCTCGAGTAGGTCGTCGACTATCTTGAGATCATCATCAAGTGTGAGATAGTAGAATGGCATGACAAGGCCCTTCGAAAGCTTTGTCAGGACAAGCAATCTATGATCGAAAGAGGAATTTGTGCAAGTCTGGAAGCCATGATAATTGACAGAAAGGTAAACCATTGATTGGGAATAGCTTATGTAGGACAGAGGTCAAAGAGCTCAAAATACTCTACAATCATTGGTTCTAACGGAAACCGAAGACCCCAGTTGATAATCTCTGGGTACACGACCAACTTATCATTTCCACAGTCAAGTGGAGTCTCTCATTCTTTTGGAAACTGAAGTACAATGTTGTCTCGAATTCCCCATTGTTTTTTAAGGAGGCATCTTGAGACTCTGGGTAATAAATATATGGCACATTTTTACTGTCAATATATATTCAGCGTTAAGTGGTCTCAAGTTTTCACCAACTGAGGCAGCCAGATCTTCATAGAGCTCAACATGAGCTTTCTTTTTTTCTTATCCTAGATGTTTTTGCTTTGGAAGCACCTTACACTGCTTCGTTATCCGTTTCCTTTAAAGCATCATATTCTGTATCAGCATCGACGTTCGATTGTGTGATTTTAGAATCAACTTCCTCCTCGGATGCCTCATCAACTAGTCGAGGTGGGTTATGATTCAAAGTTGGTTCTCTATTGTCGTTACTTGAGGGATTTTGTTGAGACTATGTAACTGTCTCAACAACTTCCCTCAGAGGAGGATGAATTTCTGGGTTTTGTTTGCTCTCTACTTGTTAAGTTTTGGATGTTTTCTCATAAACGTACTTAAAAGACATGAGGTGGATTGGTGTTTTCCGATGAAGTTAACTCAAGGGTTGAAGATTTAGATGAAGGTAGATAATAAATTTTAGAAACAAGTAAACTATTTCTCTTTAAAAAAGTATTGTGAATCAAAATGAGGCACAAAGAAGTATTTATAAGAAAAGTTGAGGGAAAGGGAAGTGGAAGAGGTAGAGAAAGCAATTGGATAGAATTCCAAATGGTTATGTAAATGAGAATTTGGAACCTGTCATATGGTAGGCCTAGTGGCAGACCTAGATCCTAGGGCATCATCACCTATTCGATCTATGCTTCGAATTATTGTGACTGTTAGAATGAAATAAATCCATATGGAAATATTCCAAGAGTTGAGGAAATTATCATCAATTCGAGGATGAGATTTCACCAAAAATATGGAGACATTAAGTTTAAAGCAGTTCGGATCTTGGATAAATGGATTTTTCTCCACCAATAAAGATTTTTGAAGCCAATTAGTTCTCATTTATTGACATTCATAATAACTAACGGGGCTATTGATAAGAAAATAGAATATTGGGGATCAAAATGTAAATGAATAAAATCTTGTATGATAAATTGTATAGTTATGAGAGAGAATTAATTATTTATATATAAGTGAGGGACTAATATGCAATTAGACCTTTTTGTGTAAGGTGGTACAATCATGATGTATGTTGCTTGTCGCCCGTTTTCTTATTTCACATGTTTTTGTGTAGTCAATCTCTTTTATGTTAAGTTTTTCTTTTATGTGGTGGAGTTATGTAGTTTTTTAATGTTTTTATATGTAAACTTGTATGGTAAAAAAATAGGAGTGTATGATATATATCATTTACCATTTTCTATTAGCTTCAACTATTATATGAGGTATGTTGCTAAAGTGCATACGATTTCTACTTATATTTAATTTAAAATTAATCATACTTTTTTAAATGATAGTATTAATATATTAAAATTTAAAAAATATAAATCATATATCAAATATATTATATTAATTAATATTTATGTCGAAAATATGGCCACATACACAATTAATATTTTGGATACACTGGTAATCGCAAAAACAAGTGATTTGATAGTGGTCGAATCTCTAGGTGTAAACTATATGGATTTGACAGTATGTCGTAGCTTAATCCTTAGGTGATTCACCATTTGAAAGTGTGACAAGAAAGAAGTAGAGCTTCGAATCTATGAACCTTAAAACACAGAGTCAATAAGAAAGGCGGAAAGTAAAACTAATCACACATTTACGGGTAACAACCACTTTAATTTTGTTACAAATCATACTTGGCTTATAAAATACACTATTAATATTTAGTGTTTCTCCAAGTGTTATCTACAACACTATTTTGTTAGAAAGATAATAAAGAGAAATTGATGGAAATAATTTCATATTTTTATTGCCTATTAGTGTATACATGGTTAATCTTTTATAGTACGTTATAAGAAGTATAATTATTGATATTGATGATACAAGGTTAATCTGTTATAGTACATTAGTCTTACTCTCTAGTAATGATAATCTCTAATCTTTTGGTATTTCCAATGAATCTCCTAGTCTTCCCAATTAATTAATATTTTGGTATTCCTAATCAATCTATTATTGCTCTTCTTAATTAATTAATATTTTAATATTCCATACTTAATTCATAATTAGTATTTAACACCCCCTTAAGTTAAATAGTTGGATTTCCAATACTCATCTTGTGTAAAAGTTTAGTGAATATTTGTCGGGTTACAACTTTAGTAAGGGTGTCTGTTAGTTGATCCTTCGATCTCACAAAATGAAGTTCAATTGTATCATTTTCTTATATTTTCTTTATGAAGTGTAGATATAATTTAACATGTTTAGTTAATCATGCTAAACAAGATTTTTCCAAGATATTTATTGATATTTTATTGACATATTTCAGCTGACCCATAAAACATGGTGGAAATCAAATTTTAACCATATTTTTGTTTCTCCTTTAACAATTCATTGGAATTATGCCTCAACACTCTAAAGTGTTATTATTATATGCTTATTTCTTCTCCATGTCACTAAGTTTCCCCTATTTAGTGTAAATACCCTGATATAGACCTGCGATCATATGAATTACAAGCCCAATGTTCATCAGTGTAGGCTTCAACACCTAGATGTCCATTTATTTTGAATATATCTTTATTTCCCAACGTGCCTTTTAAATATCGTATTATCCTCATTGTCGATTGTATACGATCTAATTGTAGGTGGTCCATAAACTGACTTATAACCCTAATTACATAGGTTATGTATGGTCGAGTAAGTGCGAAGTAAATTAGTTTTCCAACTAGTCGTTAATATATTTATTGTTCGGTCAAGTCAGCGCTTTCAATCATTCTGAGCCCATGATTAACTTGCATTGGAGTCTCTACTGGTTTACAATAAACCATTTATGTTTTTGCAAGTATATCAATAATATACTTCCTCCGAGATATAAAGATCCTTTTGATGGAACGTAAAACCTTATATTTTAATAAGTATTTCAACCCTCATAGATCCTTCATCTCAAATTCTATGAATAAAATCTGCATTAGTCGTACAATCTTTTCAGTGTCAATTCTTGTTATGATCATGTCATATACATAGATTATTAAGCAAGTGATCATATTATATATTTTTTAAGAAACAAAGTATGATCAAAGTTACTCTGGTTGTACCATATTACTTTATTATCACAGTAAATCTTCCAAACCATACTCGTGAGAACTGTTTGAGCCAATACAGTACCTTCCGAAGTCTATATACTTCATCTTTCCTAAACCCATCAATGAATCATGGTGGAGCTTCCATATATACTTCTTCTTTCAAGTCCATACGATGAAATGAATTTTTTTATATCAAATTGGTGAAGTGACCAACTTTTGTTTGCTACAATTAAGAATAAAACTTGATTTGTGTCTATCGTTTCCACAAGAGAAAAAAAATCAGAATAATTAATTTGTAAGTCTGTGTGTACCATTTTTTCACAAGTCGAGCTTTATATTGTTTTGTGGTTCCAACAATTTTGTGTTTGATAGTCAAGACTCATCTACATCCGCCTAAAGTTTTTTTTATGCTAGGAATTTTGCATATCTCTCAAGTACTATTCTTTGCAAGGTAATCTATGTTTCCATTCATGACCAACCGACACTATTTAATTCGTATTGCTTCTTGGGAAGTATTTGGAATTTCATAGGTGTAGAGAACCGTAATAAAAACATTGGCCTTTTCTGAAATACTATTTCTAAGCAAGTTTCCTATAAGATATCGATTGGCTAGATAAACATGTTCGGATGAGTAACGTGTAAGTGGACTCTATGATTATTCGTACATGAATTTTTTTTATTATTATTTGGGCATGTCTACACTAGTGTCAGCATTTAAATAATCATTAATTATATGGAAAGCAAATGGACGGAATGGTTCACTTAGCTCTTGTAAGACATCACTTGAAGGTTGATCATTAGTAAGTATGAAGTCGTTGATCTATTATACATTGATTGGTGGTTCTGTGGATACACTATCTAGAAGGATCATGAACTTATCCAACCTATTGAGTCACTTATACTCTCTCTATGAATACGAGGTTGGATAAGGTAGTAGAAGTCTAACTCAAGGAAGTCATAATCCATGGTGATATAAATGTGATAATTTATTGGAGGATAACTTATCCAGCCGATAAAAATGAATTTTATGGAACAATGATAAAGTTTAGATCGATCACCATTTGGAACATGAACAATTACAGAACAACCAAATATACAAGGCGTGAGAGTTAAGGTATATAGTATATTTATTTAGGTTAAAGTATTTAAAGTGCGAATTTATGGCCAATAAACTTTTATAGGTAAATGGTTAAGTAGATAGGTTGATGTTGCAATGGGTTTAATCCATAAGTGTTTGAAAATATTATACTCAATCATCATAGCTCTAGTAATTTTAAGAAGAATCCAACTGGTCTAAAAAATCATCCAGACGAGGTATAGGAAACCTGTAGCGAACAGTGATCTTGTTGATAGAACGGCTGTCCACACACATACGTCAGGAACCATCATTCTTTGGTGTCAGCAACGCCGGAACTGCACATGGACTGAGACTTTCTCGAACATGCCCCTTAGCCAACAAATCCTCCACCCGTCGACGTAATTCCTCATGCTCATTCGGGCTCATGCGATAGTGGGGCCAATTTGGGAGAGCAGCACCAGGAACCAGGTCGATTTGATGTTGAATATCCCTTAGAGGAGGTAACTCGGGGGGGGGGGGGGGGGGGGGCAAAGTCTCAGAAAGCATATCTGCAAACTCCTGCAAAAGAGACTGAACTGCAGGGTTAGGGTCCGTACGAGAATTAGTCACAACAGGATCACAAAACAACAAGAAGACCACACTAGCTTCTTCCATGGCTGCCTGAAAAGGAGAACGAGACATGAAGGTTGTTGTGGAAGGACCAGAGCCAATGCTGAGGGACCGAGGCTTTGGCGGTACTAGAAAAATCTTCTTACCCCAAAAAAATAATGAATAAGTATTAGCACGACCATCATGCACAACAGACAAATCATACTGTCAAGGGCGGCCAAACAATACGTGACAAGCGTCCATAGGCACTACATCACAAAACACCTCATCCCGGTATGTCTGCCCCACAGAAAATGATACAAGCACATGTTTAGACACAGTGATATCAGTACCTTTACTCAGCCAGGCCAGCTTGTATGGCTTGGGGTGCGACTCTGATTTCAGCCCGAGCTTCGAAACCGCTGTCTCGGAAATTACATTCTCACAGCTACCAACATCAATAATGAAGGTGCACACCTTACCGCCAATCGTACAAGTGGACTGAATCACATTATTTCGCAGCCAGTCACTCTGATCAGGAACACGAGGGGAAATAAAAGTGCGCCGTACCATCAAAACTGTACCAACATCACCATTCACAACCTCCTCCGCGACCTCAGTCACATCATCATCATATGTATCAAACTTCGGGAGACTATCATGAACAATGGGGGGAGGTTCAAACACCTCGTGAGAGAAAAGACCCCTAGCACCCGCAGCATTCGGACACTCTACCTGACGATGCCCTAACTCACCACAGCCAAAGCAACGTAACTTACCAGAAGAACGGCTGGTCGCACTGCGCCCATGAGGGGCCTGATCAGGGGTTGGACGTGGAACTGGTGCGGGTGCTGAGGTCCATGTAGGAGCACCAGTCCGTACACCAATCTGGGTTCGTCGAGGCAACTGTTTCTCTGCCTGGAGGGCACGTCGATGAGCTTCCGAAACAGACAACGGGTCGAACATGTTCAACACATCCTGTAATTGAGGGCGCAACCCACCAATATAGCGGGATACCCGTTGATGTGATGACTCGTTCACATCCGTACGAGCAAGAAACTGAAAGAACTCCTCTGTATACTCGTCCACAGAGCGTGGCCCCTGACGAAGATTCTGGAAACGCTAGAATAATTCTCGCTCGAAATTGTAAGGCAAGAATACCTTGCGAATTTTATTCTTGAACTTCTCCTAACTACGTACTTTCTCCTTGCCTTCACGCGCACGGATCTTTTTCACCTGTTGCCACCAAGCTTGTGCCCTGCCGCGCAGGTGGATGGTAACCAAAGCTACCCGTCTCTCCTCAGGAACTTCCTTGAAGTCCAGCACCTCCTCAACCTGGGATAACCAATCAACAAACTCCTGCGCCTGAAGGCCACCATCAAAGGCAGGAATGTCGACCTTAAATCCAAGCTCCCAGCGGCGGCCTTGATAGGAATTCTGTTCTGACCCCTCTCCAAAAGGGTTATCGAGACATTCAATCTCCACACCGTGTTGCTTGGTAGTAAGTTCAGCCACCTGATGGGTAAGATACTTGACCTGATGGCGCAGGTCAGTATTCTCGTGATCTCTGAAATCACTCGCATCTCTTTCCACAGCAACGCCGTCGCGACCTCTGGGTCTTACTCGTACCATCTCGCAGGACTGCCTGTGTCTGATACCAATATGATATAGATTAAACACAGAGAAGCCAATATAGGGAAACCCTAATTTTCTTTATTAAAATTCAACCCCTTTACATCGTAAACAAAGTCTGTTTAAATAAGGGTTCGAATGAAAACCCTAATACGAAAATACCAAAAATGTCCGAAAGTAATAAAATTCGAAATAAAATAGTAAACGATTCCGAATGCCCAAAAAACGCCATATGCCACGAGCGTAGCTGGTGACTCCAGCTCGTGGCGTCGTTCCCTTCGAAATAAGGTGCTGTGGGTCAAAATCGGACACCGGGAGCTCTGAAACTGTCAATTCGCTGCATTCTTTGGGTGATCACCTGTCTTCATAAATTCTAGCGCTAATCTGTCTGCATCACTCACCAAATCAAAATAAATCTCAATGGTATGTTTGTGTATTCCATAATGTGTACATTTTAACTTGGACTTATCCTCTTGTGATGATAATTTTTAATGCCTTCCAGTAGATTTTGAATGACCATTTCATCCATTTTCTCCTAATCTTGATTTATTTAAATCACAATGATTTTGATGTTAGCCTCATTCTGATTTATCTTGATAATGGAATAACCTCATTGTTGGTTGTTAAGATCAACTATCTATATTCAACCTTGCATAGGCTGATTCAACTGAGGGTATGGGATCTGGTTTCAAAATATCTCCTTGAACTGCTTCGTATTTGTCATCAATATGTGTTAAAAAACCGGTGTAGTTTTATTCAACCAAAACTTTGTTGTACATGGCTATATCATCAGGATCCTCCATGGGATTTGGTGATCTTCTATCAATGCTCATCCAAATACTTTATAAACTGTTCAACAGTTTCAAGAGTGTCACTTCCCTGATGTATGGTACTCGTCTTTCTGTGCAATTCATATGTTTGAACTGCACAGAAAGACGAGTACAATACTCATTCAAATATTTTACTGTATGTTACAAGTAATCCATTTTACAGGGTTGTAGCCATTATATATTATGCAACATGATTAGTCAAAGATGGGTCAATATTTTGAACGATCCAATTAAACACAATTTGAATCAGATTTCCCACATCTTACAGATGTTGGATTGGTTGCCTCCGGTAGTGTACTAGTGAGGTGTTGTGCCTTCCCTCATCATCCAATTTTCTTTTTCATGAGACATACCCACAAATCGTAAATTTTATTGTTGAGTTTGTAGCCAATTAATAGGCTATTAGTACCAATTTCAGTTGGTTTTTGATTGCCCAATCCATTTTCAGTAGATTTTCTATTTGTAAGAGTATGTTCGTTGTTGTTTATAGTAATGCCTGAATTTGATTCTGACATTTTGGTTTGTGTTTTTGAAATTTAAGGTTGGATAATTTAGGTGTTACTGGTTTATTTAGTTTCTCATGGTGTTTGACAAAAACAATTATGCTAGAAAATAAATGGTTTCTTAATCTAGAAAGATAATAAATAAAATTTGGTAGAAACGTTTTTCCTTAATTTTATTGTTCATTATTGCATACAACGCTAATATTTTATAGTGCATTATTGTGAAATAATTATATTGACATTGATGATATGTTGAATCTCTTAGTCTTTCTTTATAATAATGATAATCTGTATTCTTTTGTCTTCCTAAATAATCTTTTAGTCTTCCCAAGTAATCTTTAATTAATCTTTTTTACTCTCATTTAGTAATCGTTTGGTCTTCCCAATATAATCTTTAACATGCTTCTCTTTCTAAAATCATACAAGTTTGAGACTTTCTCTCGCTAGCAAATTCACGCAACACGCCACACATGTTTGATACCTATATTCTCTTATATATAATCAATGATAAGTGAACACAAATTGTTCATTTAAACAGTTGAAAAACGACCCAACAACATTAACATCCGTACGACCGTACACTGTACCAGGTAGTGGTACCATCACCAATGATGGCACATACTCCCTATGTCCATAAATATTTGACGTTCGAGCAAAAAAATCTTGTCCCAAATTAATTGTAGTTTGCAAATTTTAAAGTAGTATTAATGGGTGTTTACCATTTTATCATTTTTCATATTAATTATTTACTCTTGTCTTATCTTAAATACATATTAATGGAGAGGACTATTTATGGCAATTGAAATTACTTTTTACAATTTCGAAGCTAATAATGAAGTTTCTTATTTATGTGTACACACCTAAAACGTCAAACATTAAGGGACGTTAGGAGTAACACATATGTACTTTGTTCTATATTGTTCATTCTCCTAATCATTAGTAACTTGATCAATAATGGAGAATGATTCTATCACTTAAAGATTCTTCAAAATATTAGTGAATTAGTTCATTTTAGAAAACGTATGTATCTTCATAAATATACAACTTTACATTTTTTTTCACCTAAATCATATGATTTTGTATTTTTGTTTCAACAATTACTTAACAACCTACCTCAACAAAATTCATCTTTAAAATTTATTATTTTTTAATTCCGGTTGAATATCCTACCACTTGAAAATTGTTTCTAAATGCCGATACTTAAATTTTTAAAATTTACGACTTTTCAATTTGAATTTTGTACAAATCTATAACATTTAAATCCCGACTAAATTGCACCGATTAAACCTGTGCTAATCCTTAAAAAATAATATCAGCCAATTAACAAACATTCCTTATTCAAAAGAATAAACCAATATATATAAATTATTAGAAGATACGTACTGCCATACCTTATAGGAGTAATCCATATCACTTACACAAACTAGATCTGTCATGTGTCCAATTTTGTAATTAACCCTATTACCCTTTAAAATTGAAGTACAGGATTTAATATCAAAATATTGGATAAAATGAATGTTTTAACTCAGTTTTAAATTTATTTTGAAAGAACAACGGATAATGCTAAAAGAAAGTGGAATTTATATTTCGAGAACTTTTTTGTAAGTTTGACTAGAAGTCAGCCAGAATTTTGAGGACAAGCTTAAACTTTGTGTTACTAACCAATCAGAACAGAACACGTCACTGATGTGTACAACACAACATAACAGCTTCAACTGTAAATGTCGTGTAATAAATAAATTTCAGATGAACAGAAATGGGAGACCGTTCACCTCGAGCCTTGCTAGATTCCCAGTCTTCAATACTAACATTAACATCCTCTTTTTCTTTTTCCTTTTTTCTTTCTTTATTTACTTATATCCCAAAAAGTCTATCCTCTCATAATTTAAGATGAAGTGAGAGAGATAAACAAAAGCAGAGGAGAGAGAGAGACAGAAAGACACCGCTCCTCCTTTCTTTCTTTCTTTCTTCTTTACTGCCCTACTCTCGTTAATCTCTTATCTGTTGTGTTAGCTAAATCAAAATGTTAGAAAGAAGAAGAAGAAGAAGCTACATTGTCTTAATCTCTCTCTTTTACTCATTTTATCAACTTGGTGCAACAACTATAAGTTTCAACAACATTACTACTACTTCTCTTAATCTCAATCCTCATTTTGACCCTGAATCTGTTGTTCTAGATGTTCAAAGGTACAATGCACCTCTCTTGACTATCTCTTTTCTTAGCTAAAAGTTATGTTTTTTGTGTTTTTCATTACCTTTTTTATCTGGGTTTTTACTCTCTTTTTGGTTCATCGAGTGCTCTGTTTTTCTCTGTTTCACTCTGTTTCTTGTTTTGTTTGCTTCTTTGCTCTGTATATACTGCTACCTCTGTTTACACTACAATGTATGTTCATATTCAAACTCTATCTGGATATTTTCACCAAAAATATAAAAAACAAAAGTAAAATAAAGAAAAATTATATTAATATGCATAATATATATATATTAGATTATTATTTGTGTAGAAATTAGAATAGATGGAGAAAGTTGTCACTGTATTTAATCAGTTTGTTTTTTCTTTTATGGATAGGGCTATAAAAAAGCCAAAATACGTCTAAATATTAAATAATATTTATTAAAAAGAAAAAAAGAAAAAAAGAAAAAAAGAAAAAAAGAAAAAACGAGTATATGTTTAATAATTTTGCGCAGCCTCTCAAGAATTTATTAATTAATAGAAGTAATTTTTTTGGTTAATATTGCGACCATTGCAGAAGAGTGAATGCTTCTGTCTCAAGAAGACAAACCCTCCAAACATACGAAAGAGACCAATCCTACTCCTCATGTCTCACCGGAAACCCAATCGACGATTGCTGGAAATGCGACCCCAACTGGCCGAACGACCGTCAACGCCTGGCAGACTGTGGTATTGGGTTCGGCCAATATGCGCTCGGAGGTAAAGGCGGACAATATTACATTGTAACCGATTCGTCTGATGAAGATGCAGTGAACCCTAAAATCGGAACATTAAGACACGCGGTGATTCAGACCGAACCGTTATGGATAGTGTTTCCTAGTAATATGATGATCAAGCTCAAACAAGAACTCATTTTTAATAGTTACAAAACACTTGATGGAAGAGGAGCTAATGTTCACATTGTTGGTGGGGGTTGCATTACATTGCAGTATATTAGTAATGTTATTATACATAACATTCATATTCATCATTGTCACCCATCTGGTATGTTCTCTCTTCTACTTTATTACTATGTTAGTATCTTGCTTCTTAAATTCAATCTAGATTTCCAATTTTTGTATTAAATAGGTAACACTAATATACGGTCGAGTCCAACGCATTACGGATTCCGCACAAAATCAGATGGAGATGGTATTTCCATTTTCGGGTCGAAAGACATCTGGATCGACCATTGCTCTTTATCTCGCTGCAAAGATGGTTTGATCGATGCGGTAATGGGGTCGACGGGGATCACCATCTCAAACAACTTCTTTTCGCATCATAATGAGGTGATGTTGCTAGGTCACAGCGACAACTACGAGCCGGACTCCAAAATGCAGGTAAACATATATATGTTAATGTTCTTTTCATAATTCAAGTTCGACATTTTATTATACGCCATATAAATCACTCAGATGAAATTTGTGATGTTTAGCATTACTAAAACCAATTGAACCTAGCTCAAAGTAGACTATGTCATCAACTATAGGTGATGTGAGATTTTAACTATCAACTGGTAAAAACAGGTTACGATTGCGTTTAACCATTTTGGAGAAAAGTTGGTACAAAGAATGCCACGGTGCAGGCGCGGCTACATACACGTAGTAAACAACGACTTTACGCAATGGGAAATGTATGCGATTGGTGGTAGCGGAAACCCTACAATAAATAGCCAAGGAAATCGATATATCGCTCCAAAGAATCCGAATGCTAAAGAGGTAGTAAATATTAGTGTGAATGTTTTTGTTATATGTGGACAACATTGATAATGTTAGTGTGCTCTTCTGCTTATGCCTCTCCGTTTCAACTTTGGTCATCATAGTGTTTCTTTTCGTATTTTGTTTTGTGTGTGCTGATTTCAAAATGTACTGCCCGAATCTATTTGCTTTTCTAGGTGGGGTTCCTGTTTAACTTGTTGGTATGCAACTTGACTGATGGGGTCATAGTGGTCCTAGTTTAGGATTAGGAACATTAAATTTGTGTCATTCTTTTGGTACGAATTAAAGAACAGAATTGGTAATCTATTTGAAATTCGGTCACTAACGTTTATGTAACATGTTTGTTTTCATTTTGTGGGTAGCCTCAATTGGTTTTGTCATATTTAATTGACATATTTAAAGACTTGTCGAATCGACCTCATTTAGTTGGAATAATCCTGACTAAATTCGATATCGAACTGCAACATACTTGATGGGCCAAAGTTATTAAAATGTTTGTGAACAGGTGACTAAAAGGGTAGACACTAGAGATGGTGAGTGGCATGGGTGGAATTGGAGATCGGAGGGAGACATAATGGTCAACGGTGCTTATTTCGTGGCCTCCGGTGAACTAGGAGAGGTCAAGTACGAGAAAGCTTATAGTGTTGATCCTAAATCTGCTGTTCTTATTGATCAACTCATATTTCATGCCGGTGTCCTTGGTGTTGGTGGCAGGTGATTATTTCTCACTTATACAACCTTGGATTCTCTTTTTTTTCTTTTACTTTTCACTCTTTTACTTCTTTAAACTCTTTTTTCATGCCTTTATAAATATAAAATGCATCTATTTAAAAAGTAGTATAATGTTTTGCACTTTTGAGTGAGTGTTTTGCACTTTTGAGGAATTAGGAAGTTTATGTTTGTTTTTAGGTGTTAAATGTTTAGTTATATAAAAGATAAAATTTGTTTATGATTTTCGTTGAACATTGAACAGAGACAACAACGTAGTAGGAATGTGGAGTACCGGACCAAACGAACATGGAAACGAGTTAGGGGCAGACATTGACTACACCGACGAGATGTCTAATATTAGTATTAATCTTCCTAACTTGACTCTCTTAGTTCTACTAATCTTTTGTTTTTTGTTCATCTCAGTTGTTCCAATGTTGTAACAGAACGTTTAACATTGTAGTTTTTATTAAATTGACTATGATTTCTTAACAATCAGTAAAAGCTAACTCGACCTACTGCTAATAACCTTGAAACTGATTGTGGATGCGTACGAAACAAACTTGATTCTGGTTTGAACTCGGTTCGTAAATGATTCCGGTTCGAACCAAATCGTAAGTGATTCTGGTTTGGCTCAAAGCTCGACCGCATACAGATTTGCTGGTTTGAACCAAATCGCAAATGATTCTGGTTTCGCTCAAAGCTCGACCTCATACAAGTTTGCTGGTTTGAACTCAGTCCATTCAGGCTCAAGAGCAATTTGATAAAAGCTCAAGAACTGAAAAATTGGTATTGCAAATTATCAAGCTTGGCATGTATGGGAATTACAAGCCAAGCCTTGCTCAAAATAGTGCAAAAAAAATTCAAGCTAGCGAAAGCTTTGAGCATATCGTTTCATCAGTTTGTGCCGAGCTTGAGCAGCCAGTCATTCTGCTAAATTCCACTCCAAATTACACCATAGATTTTACTATCCAACACATGGATTCTTGCAACCCCTATAACCAAAACATGCAATAAAATGAAAAAATGATCAAACAACCAAGATTTTAATTATTTATCTTTTGATGAGATATATTTGTAAAAACATAAAATTTATGATTCGGATCATTAGAACAAAGCACAATCTCTATACATCAATGCAAAAACGCGATTCTCAGTTCCGGCAGATATTCTGCTGCTTAACTTATAATAGCCTTGTAATGAAGCAAAAGTGCAGCTGTCCTCGTCTCAATACGCAGTCTATTAGCGGTCGATGAATGATTTATTCATGAGGTTCACGGCATTGTCCATAAACTGCATTTATAGATATTGACCAACATCATCAATCATAATTACCACCAGAATCAGCATTCTTAAAATTTAAGAATATATACCTTACTTCACAAAAAATAAGCTAATCAACAGGTTTCAGAGCGAACATAGTCAAAATCCCTATCATAATAAGGATTATTTAATAAGCTTAGGCTGCTAAACCTAATGCTAGTCGGACGTTAGTATTTTGGGAAAAGCAACTTAACCCAAAAGTCTTGAACAATAATGATAGTAATGGCACACGTAAACTTGTTTTAGTGGGATAGCAGAAGAATTCGTAAAACTGCAAAAGATGAAATTTTACCTTCCCAAGCAGCTGCAATTCTCTTCCAACTGGTTCCAAAAATTTAAGGTCAACTTCAACAGGCCACACCTGTTAACATGCAAAATAGAATCAACCAACCCAAATTTTAAAATGCACGATACTACTAATATTACCGGGCCGAGTAAAAATGAAAGAACGGAAACTTGAGCACGCCACTTGTAAACACAAAATCCTTCGCCTAATAGTTGTGACGCAAACCCTATATACCCTCTTAGGATATAAAACAACCATATACTAACAGCTAAAGACAAGTATAATATTTGAAGCCACGCTAAATCCATTAATCCGGGAACCCCGTTAGACATGTTGTTTTACGACATTCAACGGTAATAGGACATAGTGAAAAAGCAAACAACCACCAGAAACAATAGGAACCCATCTACTCGTTTACTTAAGTATCATGCATTTATCTTGTATACTGCTCATAAATGAGCTAGCTTTAGAAAACAGTGCACTCTAAATAATGTAGAGCAGAAACGTTTTTTATTGAATTAAATTAGTAAACCTTTTCAGCATATATTTTTAAAGCAGTATATATGTTGATAAATGCACAAACAACAGAAAATTAAGATTCAGTATCAGATTCAGCATTGTATTTAGATATAGCGTGCAACCCAGTACACAGAGTCCGTCCGCGTGCTGCTATTTAAATATGTAGCAAACTTATAATACTCATCATGTAAATATTAGTAGCACTTATATACAACAATGATTTGGTATTAAAAAGTTGAATGATAAGAGAAACATGCATAAAACAAGATATATAAAAAGAAAAAATACAGCTACAATATCGACAATGCACTTATCATTGCCAGCACCTAGCGCGTGTTATTGTGATGGACATGGCGTATATTGCACGCTACATGAGCTATTAATAACGATTCGATATTAGTCTCCACTAAACAAACTAATAATATATCTGCAGTTAGTATCTTTTCCAACAGCAATGAGTTGGTCAGAAATTTTAGACAGCAGCTAGCGAACTGCTCCAGATACACTACGCGGTGGCCATACTTCACTACGTTAACCAACAACCAACAGGCACAGTAAGGAAACAAACAGCACAGAACTGATAACGTTTTCAAGAATTGAAGGTAAAACCTAAGATAATAGGTTTAATAGTCACAAATTTCAAAAACTGAGGCTAAACCCTAAGAGAAAAGTAATTCTCAACCCAAAAAGTATCTAGTAGGAACCAAAGTATACAGTGTGGCAAAAAGAATAAACCTTCACCTAGCAATTTCACACATCTGATATACATATTCAAATTAATAGATAAAACTAAACAAGACAAGACAAAAGAATGGAGGATTAAGAACCCACCTTCAGACCGAGTAGTCGAATCGGAGTAACTTGACCGGGGACGATGCACTCAGGGCCAGCTGCTTCCAATATCGCATCCGTTGCCAACCCATTACCAATCGGGTCCGGATTCTGCAAAAGACCGAAACCCACATGAGTAATTCAAAATCAATAAAAACCCAAACATCTAGAGAGAGATAAGTAACCTTCATGACAGAGATGGCGTAATTGTTAGTCGAAGAATTCGATACGCGAAGAGAAGAGGCATGGCGGATTTTAGGGATTGGTTTTCCAGCTGAAACTCTCCATGGTGCATCTTTAACGAGCGACGGCACCTCCTTTTTGGACATTTTTGGTTTTCTATGGGTCTCTTGTGGTTATGTAGTTATGTTATGGGTGAGTTTTGGTTTGTATTAGGGAGAGATTGTGTTTTGATTAGATAGAAGAGAGGTGAGATATGTGGAAAACAGAGAACATGGCCGTATGAGAGTAGATAGAGTTGTCGATTGTGAGTGTTTGGATTGAAAAAGAGGGAATTTAAAAGGTTTAAGCTAACTAATACAAAACCTACTCAAAATGGAATATGGATATTCCGGAAAAGAAAAGTATAAATAAATCAATTTTATTAAATTTATATTAAGTTACGTTATATCTCGATTTGATGTATATATTTTTTTATTTGGATTCAATTTTTTTATAAGCAAATAAGAGATATATTACTAAATTGAAAGTTTTATAATCAGAAGTCTCAAATTGAGAATTTTAAAGAAGATCAAAGACCTAATTGAAAATACATAAAGAATAGTGAATTCCCAATTCACGGAATTAAACCCTAAAAACAAAGAAGAACCCAACGCTATGAAGACGAAGCTAGCTTCAGGTAACAGTCTTCGTCTACTCTGAAAATCAATCCCAAAATCTGAATCGTAGAACAAGATTTGAACAAAAGAGGAGAAGAAGATTTGTTCATCTAAACCGGGTCGATGTACCCGATTCCTAGGCTTTCCACAGTCGTGATAGCCAGTAATGGGATCGGGGTATTGTAGCTTGAGAAAGATTGGTTCTTGCGTTCTGACAAGACCCACTTCGAAATCCAGTCGGTCGTCGAATTTTGCGTTATGGGAATGTGTCAAAGGCTCATGCTTGGGGAGATCAGGCTTCGACATATTGTAGTCATGGGCTCATGAAGAGTGGAAACATTGCCAGAGGCGAGAATGTTGATTAGTGTCAGACAAACTGACTTTACATCAACATTATGCCAAAGGTTTCTTCTGCAAAGAATAAGTGCCTCTATAAACGCTCTGCATTTAGCTTGGAAGGGGTCTATTTTGTCAAAGAGGAGACCTAAACCAGCGACAATATCTCCTTGCTCGTTTCTGACCAAGATAACTCCATTAGCTTCCCCGAAATAACTGCTCGCCCCGTCAATGTTGATTTTGAGCCTTCCTGGATTCGGAGCCTGCCATTTCAGGTAAACTGGTTTTCTTTTTCTGTTGTTGATGGTGGTACATCCCAAAGAAGACCTTGCGTCAATCATACGAGACCGGTGTTTGGCTTTTAATGTATTACCAGAGTCGATACCCAACATGATTCTGTTGATTCTGTCAATAGCACTCTTGAAGTCATCATGAGTGCTATTGAACTTACAACAGTTTCTGTTATACCAAATTGTCCAACAAATAACTTGTGGGACAAGATGGGTAACATGAAATTTGCTGTTAGAGAACCAGAACCAACAGTGAAGGATGTGGGTTAAACTCATGAAACGCCTCAAGGGTATCTTGAACAGAATACCATAGTAATTCTATATAGGCCAGGCAAAGTTGCAGTTGACAAAGAGATGGTTTTTCTCTTCACAACTGCAACAAAACTGGCACTTAGAGACAGTAACAAAATGTCTTTTGGAAAGAATGTTATCAATTGGGGCAAAATTTTTAATCAGTTTCCAGCATAAAAAAAGAACTTTTTTGGTATGAAATGGTTCCAAATTTTTTTAAAGAATGAAAACTAATTGTTCTTATGTATTATTTTTTCCCAAGTTAGTTTTGTATTTGGTGTGGATTATTTTCGACTGAGGGTAATTTGGTCAGGCGTTTTGTGGCGTTTCAAAGGTATTTAATGTTTGAGTGTTTTGTAGTGAGAGATTTAAGCTGTCTGGTTGTATTAAATGTCCATTACCCTCATTAATGAAAGTGGTTGGATATTGATACCCTTAATTATGGGCCACATGGTCTTTCTGGTCAAACTTATGAAACCGGGTCGAATTCAAAAACACATTAGTTTATTAAGAAGATTAGCAATTAGCTTAGTCAAAATGTGATTAGTTTTTAGTACTTTCGTCCAGTTCGGATGGTTCAGTGGGTGACTTTTGTCCGAATTGTCCCTGTCCGGTTTCTTCAATGAGTGGTAAAAATTTCCAGACTCATGAGTAGCCCCTTTTTTAGGTTTGGTTCGAAGGCCTTTGGCAAGACCTAAAAAATCTTTCTTAAGCACTAATAACATTCTCCGGACTGATTAAGTGTTCTACTCAGGATTTATTCGGACTAAAAACTTCTCAGAAGTTGAAAAGTTCTACTAAGGATCGTGGGACACGTGTCATCTTTTGATTTGCCTCACCAGTTGTTTTTCTCCTAGAACGACGCTCCCACTAATCCCAAAAAGTAACCTCTTCATTTAATACCCATGACGTCAACGCCGCCTTCAATCATTACTTTTATCTTTTCGAATTCTCCTAGCCTTTAGCAATTTTTTTATCTCATTAGTATAAATTACTTCATTTTCACTGTTTTACCATCTTCATTACTCTCGCATTCCTTCATCTCAAAGCTTTCACCTCTCTTCTAAAAATCCTTTTGGTGTGAATTTATGTTCACGACAAGAAAAACATTGGTAAAATGCGGGTGGCTTAATCTTTCGGAATTAGAAAAAGCACAAAGAGTTGAGCGAGAAAGGCGCATTGCTGCGGGTCTTCCAGTTTCTCCAATCGACAAGCCTGAAACACCATCTTCAGAGGCTGATTGAGGTTCATCTTCTGCTAGAAGCTCCAAACCCAGGAGGTTATTTCAACCAAGTCTTTCACCCATCGTATCAGGCTCCTCGGTTCAGGAGTCACAGCCCACTGTCGAATAGGAAAAATCTGTTACAAGCACAAGGAGACCCTCTTCATTCATAGCTATGGGATCAGATGCTGAAAAATCCCTAGCAAAACTGATACTTCGCCGAAAAGGCCGCTTAGTAAAAGCCAAGCTGTTGTTTCTCAGTCTAAGTCTCCGAAATCAGCCCCCCCTAAGTCTGGGGCCAAGGACAAAGCTACAGGGTCAGAGGCATCTATCAAAGTCCCTAAGGATAAATCATTTGGTCCGGAGGCTACTGGAACAAGCCTTCGAAATGAACCCTCCGGATCTGAGCCCCAGCCGGACACCAGACCACAAAGAGAAAGCGATGCTTAGCCATCGGGACAGCTCACTGAGCCAACCACCAGCACTCCCCCACCAACGAAAACTAACAAACCTTCCATGGTGATGGAAGAGGCGATGGAAGACAGCATAGAAGAGGCCCAATATAAGACCGATGTGTCCGGCCAAACAGGGGAAATTGCCACTGATAAAAAGGGAAAAGGTAAAGAGAAGCTGTGTTTGAAACATCCGGACCTGCCGGAGTCCCTAGAAGGCAGAGTGGGACCTTGCTTCCACAAGGTAAGCATAAAGTATCTGCTAGCCATGCAGAACATTAACTACGCCTTTGTTCATACTACTGAATTAGGCCGGATCCGGATGAAGTGGGGGATCCCAGAATCTGTCAAAGTGAGGACACCGGTCAATCCGGAGACATCAATGGACTGTAAGCTGAGTGAGATAGTTATCTATACATAATTGTTCAAATGGGGGCTCAGATTTCCCTTGGACCCAGAGATCGTCATATATTTTCATCTGATAAAGCTCTGTCCAAGCCAACTGAGTCCCAACGCTTGGTACACCCTTATGGCTTGCATCATGGCCTCCAGGATCTCCAGAATACCACTTCCGATGGAGAAATTTGCTACTATGGCCAGGCTCTGCAAGAACCACATCATCCCCTTCCATCATTACAACATGGGTGACAACTTTAAGATGATGGATGATCTGCTCGACTCAGAGAAGAATTGGAAGACCCAATTCTTGTCCATTAGTGGAGCTTGGGAAAACGGGAAGAAGATTAAAGCTGGATTCAACCCAAGCAAGCTAACCAGCAGATGGAAAAGCACAGGTAAAAAAATTTCATCATGTTTGTTTTTCTCTTTATAAAAAATCTTATTACTAAATTGCTCTTCTTTTTTCTTTGGGTACTGCTACCGAATGAGTTCTCCGACTACTTGGAGGAGAAGCAGACAACCTGTGCCAAGCTGAATGCTTAGGCGGCCGACAAATGGGGAAATCACTTCCACAATTTTTTTACTGCTGGCAACCTGGTGAGGTCTCACCTCTGGAACACAACCGACCGAAGAGACTTGTCTTGGGAAGAATTGACCACACCACCTCCTTCGGGCGTCATTCTGTAGAGGACAGAGGCAAAGGATAGGAAGCTGGCCTTGCCTTCCAGAGCTAAATCCCCAAGTAAGATGAATGGAAAGAAAGGCAAGAAGAAGCAAGATGCAGCTGAGGTCGATCAGGTTGGTGTTGAGGAGATCGTCCCAGCAAACCAGGAGGTGCAAGACCAAGTGGGGATCGATACTGCTCTTCTTCAAGTGGTTGAAGATGAGAGTACCAAAGAGGTAGGTGGATCTCCAAAACCCTCAAAGGCTCCCAAAAAAGACCGAAAATGGGGAGCAGATAGGGAAGATAGGGAAGCCAAGAAGAAGAAAATCTCCAAGGGGGATGAAGTAGCTCTCCGGCCTCTGGAGTCTCTTCCTCCGGTCGACCCAACAGACCCTACACAGGCAGAGCAAATCCCAAGTGATTTTCACACCGGAGAGGGTACCGGAGGGGATATTAACATCGATGGAGTAGACATCAGTGACCTTCAAGGGATTGGCCTTTACTTTGGAGACCTCGAAAAAGACGACTTTGCTGGCCCTTACCTCCCTCCAAGCTCTTCGAACATGGTTACTTTCAATGGTAAGTCTTTTTCTGTTTCAAGGGAGAATGACATGGTGACTCACTCCTTGCTGAGCAACATCCAACCGGTGCTCAACCTAGAGAGACAAGTGCAAAGTCAATCTACCCTTATCAACACAATAAATGCAGACAAAGAGAATTTATCTAACAACCTCCTCAATGCCAATCAGAGTGTTGAGGCATTAAAGAGAGAGATCGAGGAGTTGAAGAATGGGAAAGAGTATTTGGCCACCAAACTAGCTATTTTGGAGGGGGTTAACAAAGAACTTCAATCTAAGTGTTCTGGCTTGGAAAATGATCTCTCCAATTTGAAGGAGGAGGTGAAGGCCAGGGACAATGTTATCCAGACCCTGACTAGTGACAATATTTCACTCGAAGATGCTGTGTCTAGAGCCACCAAGGAAAAAGAAGATTTGATAAAGGATCAGGAGAAGACAATTCATGCCAAGATTGATGAATACACCAACAAGGTGATCGACTCCCAAGAAGAGAGGTATGCCGAAGTTAAATCTGATATGTTCTTGCTCTTCCACCGAACATTCCCGAAGAGGATGCTTGGTAATTTGTGGCAATACGTTGAATATGATGATATCCCATTCCACACGATGGTGGATGGTGATAAGAAAAACTACTCCAGTGGTTATGATGACATCACTGATGAAGAAGAGGGGACTGCAGAGAACCCTAATGAGGATCCCAAATACCCCAAGAAAAAACCATATGAGGCTGGAACATCTAAGGGAGCCCAACTTTAAAGTTTTAACTATCTTTTCTTTAATTCCTATGTCAGACTAAAGTCCTTGGATGGCCAAGGAATTTTTGTAACCGTGTTCGGCTCTTGTCCGGATAAACCTTTTCTTTTTTAACTTCAAAGTCCTTAGATGGCCAAGGCAATTTATATGTTTAATATCATTCCCCGGTACTAGCCGGGCAACTTTGCTTTACACAATTCTTGCATTGTTTTATAGTTACCCAATTTTGATGGTTAATGTTTAAATAGCCCTTAGTTATTTTACAAGTATTTTAAGGTGAGAGTGTTTAAATTCTCCGATGAAAAATGTTTAAGTGGTCATCACTCTACCAGATCAATCTGGTCTGTCAGCAATACTTAAATTGTTTTAAATAAGCTATCAATCAAACCACTTCGAATTTTTTAAGAAGGCATCAAATTTCATTAAAAAGCCTGGACACCTCATTAAAACCTCCCCGCGCCACCAGGGTAGGAAAGAGTATGCCCCCTAATATTTACATGGACTTCAAACAAGTAAATATTTATATAACTCTCATTCTAGATACAACCGGAGGTGTTCAATGTTCCAGGGGTGATTCAAGATCCTTCCATCTTTATCTTGAAGCTTGTATGTCCCAGGCTTAAGCTTTTCATTGACCACATAGGGTCCTTCCTAATTTGGAGCTAGCTTGCCGAACTGCTTCTCCTTCGTATGTAGGAAGACTTTTCTCAACACTTTATCCCCTGGTTGAAAATCCTTCCTTCTGACTTTAGAAGCAAACCTGCTTCTCATCAATCCCTGATAGTGTGTGGCTCTGAGATGAGCCTTAACTCTTTTTTCTTCTATCAAGTCGAGTTGACTTCTGATTGCCACTTCATTAGCCTGTTCGGAAAAATTGTTGACTCTAAATGAAAGAAGAGTTGCCTCTATAGGAGCTATTGCATCCATACCATATACCAAGGGAAACGGGGATTCTTGTGCAGCAGCCCAGGAGTAGTCCGGTAGGCCCATAGTACTTATTGTAGATAGCTTGGCCACTTTCCAACAGCCCCTTCTAGATTCTTTTTAAGACCGGACAGAATGGTCCTGTTCGCCACTTCAACCTGACCATTCGCCTGCGGGTGGAAATGAGAAGAGAAGCAATGCCGAATGCCTTTAGAGGCACATAAACTCTCTATATCCTTGTTATCGAATTGTGGCCCATTGTCTGTGGTTATCTTTTTTGGAACCCCAAATCTGCAGTAAATATTAGATAAGATAAATTTTATAACAACTTTTGAAGTAGTTCCTGCCAGTGGGGCTGCTTCTATCCACTTTGAGAAATAATCGATGGCAACAATGATAGTTCTGCACCCTCCGGACGCCATAGGTAGAGGTCCTACCAGATCCAGCCCCCAACGAGCAAAAGGTATTGGCTCAGAAATTGACTCTAAATGGACAGCTGGGATATGAATTTCATTACTGTATCTTTGGCATGGATCACACTTCTTCACCAATTCCTTGGCATCTTTCATTATGGAGGGCCAGTAGTATCCAGCCAACAAGACTCTTCTGGTTAAAGCTTCATAACCACAGTGTGTTGATCCCTCACCATCATGTAGTTCGGACAACACTATTTGGGACTCTTCAATCCCCAAACATTGTAAGAGAGGTCTACTAAAATACTTCTTGTAAAGAACGTCTCTTAGGATTACAAATCCACGAGCCTTATACTTTACTTTTCTTGTTACCGCTTTTTCTGGAGGCAAGATGTCATCTGAAATGTATTGAAAAAGAGGATACCTCCAGTCTTGAGGTTGACTCACTTGTATATTTAAACTTTCCTCCTCCTATTTACTATGACTGGGTTTAATGGATGGACACTCTTGCACATGAATCCATGGGTAGGACTCATAATATACTATGGTTGTCAAGGAGCCTGCTAGCGTATTTTCTGTTCGGGGTATGTGCTCATAGGTGATGTCTTTGAAGTTAAGTTCCACTTCTTTAAGAATGAATATATATTTAATCAGCTGCTCCTTTTTTACCTCGGATTGACCTTGTGCATGGTGGATAAGAAACTGAGAATCACTCATTAACCTGAACTTTTTGGCTCCACAGATTAGGGCTAACTTTAAACCAGCTATGGCAGCTTCATATTTAGACTCATTATTAGAAGCCCTGAAAGCAAAACATATAGCCTGGTACATTTTTTCGCCGTACAGAGAGGTTCAAATTATCCCAACACCACAACCCATGGTACTTGATCCACCATCAGTCCCAACATCCCATACTTTCTTAGTCTTTTCACCTGTTGCTTGCTTAGTGTCTCTGTCCGAATAGAATTCAACTAGGAAATCAGCAATAGACTGAGCCTTGACTGTAGTTCGAGGGGCAAAATCAATATCATAGTCCCCCAACTCTACTGACAATTTGGTCATTCTGCTTGATATGTCTGCCATCTGAAGAACATTTTTCAAGGGAAAAGACGTTCGGACAATGATAGAATGAGGCTGAAAGTAGGGTCTCATTTTCCTAGCAGCAATTACTAAAGCCAGTGCTAGTTTTTCAAGTTTTAAATACCTCTTTTTAGCATCTATCAAGCTTTTGTTGATGTAGTACACCGGAAGAGGATAACTATCCACCTCTCTTACTAGCACTGCACTTATGACACAATCGGAGACTGTTAAATATATGTATAGTGTATCTCCATCAATAGGTTTAAACAAGGTTTTGGGGGAGGATAAGTGTTTTTTATATTCATCGAAAGCTTGGTCGCACTGTGGAGACCAGTTGAATTCTTTTGCACCCCTTAAAGTTTGGAAAAACGCGGCACACTTATCCGAAGACCTTAAGATAAAACGGTTTAGAGTAGCTAACCTCCCTGTCAATCTTTGTACTTCTTTAATATTTCGAGGAGGCTCCATCTGTAATAAAGCACTAAGCTGGTCTGGATCAGGCTGTATCCCTTTCTCACTTATCACATACCCTAAAAACTTCCCGGACTGCACTCCGAAAACACACTTCTCTGGATTCAACTTTAAATTAACTTTTACCAAGTTGGCAAAAGTTTCCTACAGATCTACCAAGTGTAGTTCTTCTTCCACACTCTTTACCATCATGTCATCAATGTAGACTTCCATGTTTCTTCCAATCTGATTAGCGAAAGCTTTATTCACCAACCTCTGATAAGTAGCCCTAGCATTCTTTAACCCAAAAGGCATCACCTTATAATAATGAAGGCCCCTATCACTAACAAAAGTAGTGTGTTCTTGATCTTTCAGATCTATTTGAATCTGATTATACCCGGAGAAGGCATCCATAAAGGACAACAACTTGTTCCCAGACGTAAAGTCCACTAATTGATCGATCTGAGGGACCAGATATAGGTCTTTTGGGCAAGCCCTATTAAGGTCTGTAAAGTCGATGCACATTCGCCACTTCCCATTTTTCTTTTTTACTAATACAGGATTGGCTGTCCATAAAGGGTACTGGGATTCCTTTATGTGCCTCATCTTAGTAAGTCGGTCAACCTCTTGAACTATGACATCAGCTTTCTCCTTAGAGAAAGCTCTCCTCTTTTGTACAACAGGTGTTATATCTCTTCAGATGGATAGTTGGTGTGATATAACATCTGCTCGTACTTCGGTTACATCAACATTGCACCAAGCAAAAACATGTTGATAGTCTGTTAAAAAAGATAGTATTTTACTCTTCAGTTCTGATGCCATCTTAGATCCGATCTTGACGTTTCTTCCTTCATCCAGAGAGTGAGTTTCAACCTATTGAATTGGTATTAAAACACCAGGGGTCTCTCGAGGGTCATCAATTTCACCCTCTCCCCAGAGGGCCCCTCCAACTGCTAATCCTCACTGATCCGAACTACCCCCAAAGTTCGAGGGGCCATTGCTGTTGCATAACACTCCCTTGCTATCTTTTGACTACTCCAGATAACTCCCACTTGTCCTTGCACAACATATTTTAAACATTGGTGGACCGTTGAAGCCATAACATGCATCCTGGAGAGCCAAAACCTTCCCAAAATGGCATTGTAGCACGTGGGACAATCCACCATAATGAAAAGTACTCTGACCATCTTCTTAAAAGGGCCATTGCCCAACAAAACCTCCTCCTCAAACTCCCTGATTACGTCCGATGAGCTTCCAGTGAAACCCACAATTGACCTGTTTGAACGCTGAATCACTGCTGGATTCTTCATTTGTTTATAGGAAGTTAAAAAGAGGATATTGGCTGAACTGCCGGTGTCCACCAAAATTCGTATAATGTCATTGCCCCCAATGGATGCTCTTATCACCACAACATCTTCATGGGGACCAGCTATGTCCCTCAAATCATCTTCATCAAAAACAATAAAGTGAAAAGGAATTTGCGATTGATAGGAAGTCATGTCTTCTTCCAGTTGAGCAGCCAGGGTATGAACATGCCTCTTCTTCGAAGAAGCAGTCGGTGCAGTCATGGTGTCCCCTCCCCCCCCAAATATGGTAAGTGACTCAAAAAAGCTGATGAGCCCAGACACCATCTTGTTATGTTCTGTGATAACGCCCACCTTATTCTGGGTTGGATCAGGATCCAAATACTCTGACTCCATATCGAATCTTTCAATTATCACCATAGCCCCATCCGGAGCCGATGTCCCTGCGTTGTTTGTTGGGCCAGTCCGATGAGCATTATCAGGCATATTTCCACTTCTTCTTTTAAGATAAGCACCCAACTTTCCTCTTTCAATCAAAATTTTCACCTCTTGCTTCAAAGCGATGAAATATTTTGTATTATGACCAATATCATGATGATATTAGCAGAAATAATTATTTCGACTTTCCCTAGGAGATTGAAGCGCAGCTGGCTTCCTTAAATGTACTTCATCTTTTGTTTTGTCATAGATGGTTGCCATATTATCGGCAAACCACTCCGGTTGAACCCAAGGCCCTCGCTTATTTCTGGATTGTTGGATCTGAGCTGGTGCTGGGTGGGATTAAGCCTTAGCCCGGTTGGACCCTGTCCGGCTTCCTTAGCCTTGTACCCGGACTAATTCTGGTTCTGGTTTGGTGCAGCTGGGGCCGATCTCACCTGCCTATGCACCCTGGTCTTCTTCGTTTCATCTACATTTATTTGTATTCCCACTTGATTCAGTAAACCACCCCACGTCATGACCTTCTTTCTGGTTACTGAATCAGACAAATTACCAGGGTTCAAACCCTGCCTTAGAGAAACTATTGCTACTTGTTTAAAGCAATCAGCTAATCCATTCTTGGTGCTCACAAAAAGACTTATATATTCTTTTAAGGATGTATTTGGTTCTTGGGCACAATGGATAATAGTGTCTCCATTTCCCTTCACTTCCTTACTTCCAACGAACTGCCTCCGGAAGGCCACCAAAAAACTATCAAAATTTCTGATGCAGCCCTGTGGCAGGCTATTATACCACTTCAGAGCACTCCCCGTAAAAGACTGGGAGAACGCTCTACAAAGCAACTTATCATCATCGTCAAAATTCATCATAAAGTTTTTGAATTGCTCCAGATGATTATCTGGATCTTTACTCCCATCGTATTTTTCCATCTTTGTACTGTCAAACCTCTTAGGAAGGTTTCTGGACAGTATCTTGGAAGACAATGGAGATTGTCTTCAATTCCGGCCACGACTAAACACAGTATCTTCATTGGGAGTTGCAAAGATACCTGGTTCATCATGAAAGGCGAAAGGATCCATTAACAGTCGGTCTACATGTCTCAGGCCATGGCTGTGATCGCGAGATGACCCTTTTCCTAGATGTCTTTTCAACCTTCCATGTCTGTCCTTCTTTCTTGATGACTTTTTTACCAATTTTTACTTCTTTTTAGAACGACCTTCATCACTGTTGGATGACAGGGACTCCTCAACTCCATCTTCGTTCGAGGAGCTACTAGAAGATTCTGAATCTGAATCTGAGCTCTCCACCGGTTTTAACCGGTGAAACTTCTTTGAGCTAGCATGAGTCTTTTTAGTACTTACATGGGTCTTTGCTGATGAGTCATGCTCCCTTGGATTGTCAGTGTGGTGAACGGCTGACATTTTTTATTTTTCTTTTAAGCCCATCTCCACCCTTTTAGCAGCCCTCAAGGCTTCTATCTCAGCTTTCAATCTATCTCGCTCTTCAATCGTATATTCATCATTTTCTCCCACCACTTCTGCCAAAGTTGGTGGCACTGTCTGCTCGTCCGGATTCATCCGAACTGGTTTTTCTTGATGGTTTCGAAGGTTAAATTCAGGCACATTCTCCTCCCACTATGGTCGCCAATTTGGTGTGGATTATTTTCGACTGAGGGTAATTTGGTCAGGTGTTTTGTGGTGTTTCAAAGGTATTTAATGTCTGGGTATTTTGTAGTGAGAGATTTAAGCTGACTGGTTGTATTAAATGTTCATTACCCTCATTAATGAAAGTGGTTGGGTATTTATACCCTTAATTATGGGCCACATGGGCTTTCGGGTCAAACTTATGAAACCGGGTCGAATTCAAAAACTCATTAGTTTATTAAGAAGATTAGCAATTAGCTTAGTCAAAAGGTGTTTAGTTCTTAGTACTTTCGTCCAGTTCGGATGGTTCAGTGGGTGACTTTTATCCGAATTTCCCATGTCCGGTTTCTTCAATGAGTGGTGAAAATTTCCGGACTCATCAGTATTGAAATTCTTGTCTTTAGAAAGCTTCCACTCAATCTTATCCTCCGGATCATGAATGAGTTTGACACAATTAAAGTGTTTGACTCTTTCATGTGATAGGAAGTAAAGAAGAGTGGAATTATCCCATCCACCTTCTTTCCAAAAGGTATTTACCTTAGCAGATATGTACCAATTGTTAGGGCCATTATTACTGATGATAGATGGCATATCATGCCAAGCGTCAAACCAGAAGTCAAGATCCCCTTTACCAAGAGTCCATTTCACATTTTGATCAGCCTGGTCTTTAATTGAATGGAGCCTTTTTTAGACAAAAGAGTCGGTAGCTTTGCAAGTAGATTTAATAGGGTGAGAATCATGACTATATGTTAAATGCATTAACTCAGCCCAAAAAGAAGCTTTTTTTCTAAACAGGAACCAAAGATTTTGAGAGAAAGTGTGTTGAATATCAATGAGTTTTTTGATATTCAATCCACCTTCCTCAAAAGGCTTATAGAGCTGGTTCCAAGAAGCCCAGTGGATGGATTTTTCATTAAAGTTAGACCTCCACAGGAACTTATTAAAACACATTTCAATTTTATTTAAAATAGAATTGGGGATAAGACTATTCTGCATCCAATAATAGACAATAAGGTGAAGCACATTCTTGATAAGGGATAGTCTACCCCCAAAGGACAGGTGTTTCATGTCCCAATCATGAATTCTATTGTGGATTTTTTCAATTAAAGGCAAGAAATTCTTCCCTTTGTTGTTTGCAGCTATGGTGATGCCCAGGTAGGTAAATGAAGCATGCTCAATATTGAATCCAGTAGCAGTTTTTAGCCTAGCAGTAGAAGCCTCAGCAAATTTAGCAGAGGTAATTAATTTCATCTTTTCCTTGTTTATCATTTGATCAGAGGCTGATTGATAGGTGTCCAGCAGGCAACACAGCTTGTCAATGGTGGATGGAGTGTTGTTGGTAAAGATAATTATGTCATCAGCAAACGCAAGGCTAGGTAAGATGTAACCTGATTTCAGATGAACTTTCATATTGTTATTAGCTTTGAACAGATTATAAAGGCCTCTGATGAGTGCTTCCTCAACAAACATGAATAGACTTGGAGACAGCGGGTCTCCTTGTCTTAACCCATTCTTATGAGGAAAGTACCCAACAGTGATACCATTAATTAGAATAGAAAGCATAACATGAGAGATCATATTATTGATGAGGGTAATTAGGTTAGCAGAGAAACCAAAGCAATTCAATATTTTGAGAACAAAGGCATGAGACATTCTGTCAAATGCCTTTGACATGTCAAGCTGCACCATAATATTGCCTTTAGAAGGCATCTTGTTAATACTACGAATAATTTCTTTAGTAGTAAGAATATTATCATGGATGAGTCTATTTTTGACAAAAGCACCTTGACTATTAGAAATAATGGTAGGCAAAATTATAGAGATTCTATTGTTAATTAAACTAGAAATTGATGAGTCCGAATTCGAAGTGCTCCCCGGAGGGGTAGTCCAAAGTAAATCTCCCCGTAAATTCGGACATGACTTTTTAACCGGACAAATGATTTCGAACACTGTAAACTTAAGGCAGTTCGAACTATGACTAAAGTACTAAAAAACCTAAACACTATCTGACTAAGCTACCTGCACATCTGCTTAAAACTTATGGGTCTTTAAACATGACCCGGGTCCATTAAACTTGACCCGAAAGCCCATAAGGGCCCAAATTTCACACTATAAATGCCCAACCACCAGCATTAACTATAAGTAAGAAAAATTAACTGCTGCCAGGCTGCTTAATTCACTCTCCACTCTTAAAACACCTTGAAACACCTTGAAATACTTTGAAACACCTTTAAACACCACCACACCACCGTGAAACACGCTTACACCGCCTTAAAACTCCACTTGAAATTACCAGCCTACCCCCAGGCTACTTTTATCCACACCAAATTGGCGACCACAGTGGGAGGCGACGGTGCCTGAATCAAGCATTCAAAACCAAGTAAAGAAATTCTGTCCGAATGAATCCGGATAATCCCGAGCTTCCACCAGCTTTGCTCGAAGTGGTGGAAGAGAACGATGAATATACTGTCCAAGAGCGTGACAGGTTGAGGGTTGAAATAGAAGCTCTGAGGGCTGAAAAGGCCAAGATGGGCATGAAGGAGAAATCCAAAGCGTCAGTTGCTCATCGCTCTGATAACCCTCGAGAGCATGAGGCTTCAAAAACTCATGTGAGCACTAAAAAGACACATGCCAGTTCTAAAAAGTCTCACCGGTCCAAGCCTGTGGAGAGTTCTGACTCAAGTTCAGAATCTTCGGACAGCTCTTCGGACAGTGAGGGAAATGAAAAATCCTTGTCCTCCAGCAGTGATGAGGGGCGAACCAGAAAAAACAGAAACAAGTTAAAAAGTATTCCAGAAAAAGAGATCACCATGGAAGAATGAAAAGGCACATTGGGAAAGGATCATCTCACAACCGGAGGCATGTAGACCGGATGCTGGTGGATCCTTTTGCTTTCCATGATGAGCCAGGTATCTTTGCAACACCTAATGAGGATACTGCGTTCAGTCGTGGGAGGAATTGGAGGCAATCGCCTTTGTCTTCTAAAATACTGTCCGGAAACCTCCCCAAGAGGTTTGATAACACCAAGATGGAGAAGTACGATGGCAGTACTGATCCGGACAATCATCTGGAGCAATTCAAGAACTTCATGATGAACTTCGATGATGATGATAAACTGCTCTGCAGGGCATTCTCCCAATCCTTCACGGGGAGTGCTCTGAAGTGGTACAACAGCCTTCCTCAGGGTTGTATCAGAGACTTTGATACTTTTTGGGTGGCCTTTCGGAGGCAATTTGTGGGGAGTAAGGAGTTAAAGGGTAATAGAGATACCATAATCCATTGTGCCCAAGAACCAAACGAATCGTTAAAGGAATACATAAGTCGCTTTGTAAATACAAAAAACGGGCTGGCTGATTGCTTTGAACAAGTGGCAATAGCATCCTTGAGACAAGGTTTGAACCCGGGCAACCTGGCCGATTCAGTAACCAGGAAGAAGGCCATGACCTGGGGAGGATTGCTAAATCAAGTTGGCAAGCAAATAAATGTTGATGAAACAAAGAAGACCAGGGTGCACAGACAGGTGAGATCCACCCCGGTGGCACCAACTCCAAATCAAAACCAGTCCGGGAACAAAGCAAGAGAAACCGGACAGGGGCATGGAAGGGGAAAAGCTCAGTCTAAACCAGCTGCTCCTGCACAAAGTCAACAGTCTAGAAACAAAAGGGGACCATGGGTCCAACCGGAGTGGTTTGCAGAACTCAAAGAAAGTGTGGCAACCATCTTCGATAAAACAAAAGATGAAGTACACTACCGGAGACCAGCAACCTTGCAGTCTCCCAGAGAACATCGAAACAGTTCTTTTTGCCAATACCACAGTGATATTGGCCATACTACTGATGATTGCATAGCATTGAAACAAGAGGTTCAAAACCTGATCGAAAGAGGGAAATTGGGTGCATACGTTAAAAGAAGAGGAGGCAACAGGCCTGACAACACTCACCGGGCTGGTCCGGTTAATGCTGCCCCAGAGGGGGCTATGGTAATCATTGAAAGGTTTGATATGGAATCCGAATACTTGGATCCTGATCCAACAAGGAATAGAGTGGGTGCAATAGAGGAGCGTTCCAGGTCGGTCTCCGGGCTCATTAAGTTCTTTGAGTCCTTGACAATTTTCGGAGGGGACACTGTAACGGCTCCTACCACTTCATCAAGAAAAAGGCATGTTCATAATTTGGCTACCCAGCTAGAAGGGGGCATGACCTCTTATCAATCGACAAGTTTATTCCCATTCATTGTCTTTGATGGGGATGATTTGAGAGACATTGCTGGCCCTCATAAAGATGCTGTTGTTATAGGAGCATCGATAGGGGGCAATGAGATAAGGCGAATCCTGGTAGATACTGGGAGCTCTGCCAATATCCTTTTCCTAGATACTTACAAGAAAATGAAAAATCCAGCTGTGATTCAAAAGTCAGACAGATCGATCGTAGGCTTCACGGGCAGCTCAGCTGATGTAATCGGTGAGTTCAAAGAAGAAGTATTGTTGGGCAGAGGCCCTTTCAAGAAAACAGTCAGAATACTTTTCATTGTGGTGGATTGTCCCACTTGCTACAATGCTATTCTAGGGAGATCTTGGCTCTCTAGGATGCATGCAGTAGCTTCGACAGTCCATCAGTGTCTAAAATATGCTGTTCAGGGGCAGGTTGGGGTTGTCCGGAGCAGTCAAAAAGTTGCAAGGGAATGCTATGCCACTGCCTTGGCTCCACGAACTCTGGGGGCAGTCCGTATAAATGACCAATAGCAGTTTGAGGGCCTTTCTGGGGGTGAGGGTGAAATTGATGACCCCAGAGAGATCCCCGGAGTGTTGATCCCAGTTGAGGAGGTTGAAACACACTGCTTGGAGCAAGGAAAAAATGTTAAGATAGGGTCCAGAATGCCACAAATGTTAAAAGAAGAGATGTTGAAGTTCTTAAAAGACCATCAGCATGTTTTTGCTTGGTGCAACGCTGATGTTACTGGAGTTCCATCAGAGGTGATTTCCCATCACCTATCTGTCCGGAGAGACGTGGCACCAGTGGTGCAAAAGAGGAGAGCTTTCTCAAAAGAAAAGGCTGATGTCATTGTACAAGAGGTTGACAGACTCACAAAGATGGGGCACATTAAAAAATCTCAGTACCCTTTGTGGACTGCCAATCCGGTCTTGGTAAAAAAGAAAAACGGTAAATGGTGAATGTGCATTGACTTCACAGATCTCAATCGAGCTTGCCCAAAAGACTTGTATCCGGTTCCCCGGATAGATCAGTTAGTAGACTCTACTTCTGGGAACAAGCTACTCTCCTTCATGGATGCTTTCTCCGGGTACAATCAGATCCAAGTGGATCCAAAAGATCAAGAGCATACCACTTTTGTTACTGATAGGGGTCTGCACTGCTATAAGGTGATGCCCTTTGGCTTGAAAAATGCTGGGGCTACTTATCAAAGGTTAGTCAATAAGGCATTTGCTGATCAAATTGGAAGAAATATGGAGGTTTACATTGACGATATGATGGTGAAAAGTATGGATGAGCAGCTGCACTTGTCCGACCTCCAAGAGACTTTTGCCAACCTGGCCAAGGTGAATTTAAAGTTAAATCCTGAAAAATGTGTGTTCGGAGTGCAGTCCGGGAAGTTCTTAGGGTATATTATAAGTGAGCATGGAATATAGCCCGACCCGGACCAACTCAATGCTTTGTTCCAAATGGAGCCTCCACGAAACATTAAAGAAGTACAACGATTAACGGGGAGGTTAGCAGCCTTGAACAGATTCATCTCCAGGTCTTCGGACAGATGTGCTCCATTTTTTCAAACCTTGAAGGGTGCAAAGGGGTTTGAGTGGACACCACAATGTGATGAGGCATTCAATGAAATTAAGAAGCATCTGTCCTCTCCCAAGACTTTGTTCAAACCAATTGATGGGGAGACTCTCTTCGTATATCTGGCTGTTTCAAGTTGTGCCATCAGTGCTGTGTTAGTAAGGGAGGTTGATGGGTATCCTCACCCAGTGTACTACATCAGCAAAAGCTTGATTGATGCTGAGAGGCGTTACTTGAAACTTGAAAAACTAGCATTGGCCTTGGTGATAGCTGCAAGAAAGATGATGCCTTATTTTCAGGCTCATCCTATCATTGTCCGGACGTCTTTCCCTTTAAAGAATGTCCTTCAAAAAGCGGACATTTCAAGCAGAATGACAAAGTGGTCAGTAGAGTTGGGGGACTTCGACATAGACTTTGCTCCTCGAACAGCAGTAAAAGCTCAAGCTGTGGCTGACTTTCTGGTCGAATTCCATTCTGATAGGGACTCAGAACAACCTGCTGATTCGAAAGACAAAAAAGTGTGGATTGTCCGAACAGACGGGGGATTCAGTGCCATAGGGTCTGGGGTAGGAATATGTCTCACTTCCCCCTATGGGGACAACATGTTCCAAGCTATTTGTTTTGCTTTCAGGGCATCCAATAATGAGTCCGAATATGAAGCAGCTATAGCTGGGTTGAAATTGGCTTACATCTGTGGAGCAAAAAGGGTCAAGCTGCTAAGCGACTCCCAATTGCTTGTCCACCATGCCTTGGGCCTATCAGAAGCTAGAAAGGAACAATTGATCAAGTATTTACTTCTCTTGAAAAATGAGGCAATGAAGTTTAAAGCCGTTGTTTATGAGCATATTCCCCGGGCAGAGAATGAGCTAGCAGACTCATTGGCAACAATAGCATATACGGAGTCCTATCCATGGATCCATGTGCTTGAAAGCCCTTCTATTCAACTTGATGAAGGTGAAAAAGAGGAAATCTTTGAAATACAAGTAAACCGGCCCCAAGACTGGAGGTCTCCTCTTATACAATATCTGGCTGATGGCATCGTGCCTTTGGATAAACCACAAGCCAGAACGTTAAAGCACAGGGCTCGTGGTTTTATCATGATTAGAGAGGTCTTGTACAAGAAATCCTATAGCAAACCTCTCCTACGCTGTTTAGGGGATCATGAGTCACAAATAGTTCTCTCCGAATTGCACGATGGTGAGGGGTCAGCCCATTGTGGATTTAGAGCATTAACAAGAAGAGTGCTTCTCTCCGGATATTATTGGCCATCAATAATGGAAGATGCTAAGGAGCTGGTAAGAAGATGTGACCCATGCCAGAGGTACAGCAATGAAATTCATGTACCAGCCATTCCTTTGGAATCAATTTATGAGCCCATCCCTTTTGCTCGATGGGGATTGGACTTAGTTGGGCCTCTCCCTGTGGCGTCCGGAGGGCGTAAAACCATAATTGTAGCCATTGACTACTTTTCGAAGTGGATAGAAGCAGCCCCCTTGGCAGGGACAACATCAAAGGCTGTTATAAAATTCATTATATCCAACATATGTTGCAGATTTGGTGTCCCCCAGAGAATAACAACAGACAATGGGCCACAGTTTGACAACAGAGAAATGGAACGCTTCTGTGCCTCGAGGGGTATTCAGCACTGATTTTCTTCACCCTTCCACCCACAGGCCAATGGGCAAGTTGAAGTGGCTAACAGAACAATACTGTCCGGTTTAAAGAAAAATTTGGAAGGGGCTGCTGGGAAGTGGCCTAGTTATTTACAAGAAGTCTTGTGGGCCTACCGAACAACACCTGGGGCTGCAACACAAGAATCACCTTTTGCCTTGGTCTATGGGATGGATGCAGTAGCCCCCATAGAGAAGACACTCCCCTCCTTTCGAGTCCACAACTTCTCCGGACAGGCTAATGAAATGGCAGTTAGAAATCAACTTGATTTAATTGAAGAAAGGCGAGTAAAAGCTCATCTTACAGTGGCACACTATCAGGGCTTGATGAGAAGCAGGTTTGCTTCTAAAGTTAAAAGAAGGGACTTTCAACCAGGAGATAAGGTGTTAAGGAAAGTTTTCTTGCATACCAAGGAAAAGCTTTTCGGGAAACTGGCCCCAACTTGGGAGGGTCCCTATACTGTGGTTGAAAGAATCAAGCCTGGAACATACTGGTTAGAAGACAAAGATGGCAGGGTTTTAACTCACCCTTGGAATATTGAACACCTTCGAATGTACTTGGAATAAAACTTATGTAAATATTTACTTGTTTAAACATCCATGTAAATATTTGGGGGCATACCACTTCCTCTCTTCGGCGCCACGGAGAACTTTAAATAAAACTTGGAGCCTTCTTAAATAATTTTCTAAGTTTTTGCAAAATTCTGTTGATTGTCATACTATCCGGACTGAAAGGTCTAAGGGCTACTTAAATTCTAGCCGGAGAAACTAAACACTTTCACAACACAATAACTCAAAACTATTTAAACTCCAGCTATTTGAACAGACTATGAAAGAAGAGAATGGTTGAGCAAAATAAAATATTCATTCAAAAACTTAAAATTGCCTTGGCCTTCCAAGGACTTTTTAAACAAGTTTGGGTACAGTACAAAAATCTGTCCGAATAATTCGGACACCATCACAAAAAAGGTGCCTTGGCCTTCCAAGGACTTTGGTTCAAGAAAAGATAAACAAAACAAATTATGAATTAGGGTGGAGCCTTTGAAGATGGCTCACCCTCATCTGTTCTCTTGCTCTTAATGTCGCTTTTTTCCTCAATGATCTTCTTACCTTTGGGGTCAACCTCTTCCTCACCCGGACTCTCTCCGGTTTCCTCTTCGTCACCAGACGAGGATATATCAGTATACCCTTCATCAACCATGGTCCAGTATGGGAGATCATCGTCATCCACATAGCGCCATAAGTCCCCTAGTCTCCTCTTCGGGAACTTCTTGTGAAACAGGAGGACCATATCGGACTTCACTTTTTCAATCATCAATTCTTCACTCCGAATCATCTCCCTGGCATAAGCGTTGATTTTGGCCTTGATCATGGCCTCTTGATCCTTCACCAAAGCAGCTTTCTCCTCAACAGCCTGAGTCACTGCATTCTCTAAAGCAAGTTTGTCAGTGGTCAGGTTGGTGACAATTTTCTCCTTTGCTGCAGTTTCTCCTCTTGAGGCTGTCAAGTCCCTCTCCAATCCGGACAGCTTAGCCCGGAGATCTTTTACGGTCTCTTCTAAAGAAGCAACTTTTGTGTTGCTTTCATTTTGACTCTTCTTTAGCTGTTCGTTCGATTCCTTAAGCAGGTCAACCTTAGTAGTAGCAGTCCTGAGGTCATCGGACAGCTTCTCCTTCTCAGACTTGAGGTCTTTGATGGTTTCTGCCTGACTCCGGACTTGCCTTTCCAAGGTGAGTACTGGTTGTACGTTGCTAAGGAGGGAATGGGCTATGACATCCCTCTCACTGGAAACCAAGAAAGTCTTACCATTGAAGTTTACTGTGTTGGAGCTACTTGGGGGAACATATGGCCCTGCGAACTCATCTCTTGACAGGCCAATGAAGTAATCACCTAGAGGGCCTAGACCGGTGACGTCCACTTCATCCATGTTAATCTCTCCCCGTTCAATCTCATCAGTATGGAATTCCCTTGGAATCCCTTCATTAAGATTCCCGGGGATCTCTTCAGCCAATGTCGGATCGGTTGGGAAGGTGGGCTCCGGATCCCGGAGAGTGAGCTCTTCACTTTGAGAAGTCTTTTTCTTTTTGACTTCCCTATCAGCACTGTCACTCGCTTGTTTACGAGTCCGTTTAGAAGCCCTTGTAGGTTTTGGGGAGTTCACCCCTTGCTTCTCACTCTCCAGTTCTACCACTTGTAGAAGGTTTGCATCAACTTGAGCCTGGACTGGCACCACTGAACCTGTGGGAGCCTCTTTCTCTGAATCCTCTACTGCTTTCCTGCCTTTCTTCTTCTTGCCCTTCATTTTACTTGGGGCTTTGGCCCGGGCAGGAAGGAAGAGGGTCCCATCCAGTTCATGAGACCTTCTCAGCACTACATCTTCATCAGGTGGGGTGGAGAACTCCTCCCAGGATAGATCCATTCGACCTGTGGTGTTCCACAGATGGGATCTCGCTAAATTCCCAGGGGTAAAAGCCTTATGAAACCGGTTCTCCCAGTTCTCTGCGGCCCATGCATTTATCTTGCCACAGGTGACCTGTCCGGATTTTAGATAGTCTCCGAACTCCTTAGGCAGCTCTGATAAAACAAGAAAGTAACTGATTAGCATAAACTAAATAAAAAGAGAAATTCGAACAGAAACTTAAAGTAAAACTTACGATCGCTCCTCCATCTACTTCGAAGAAGGCTAGGATTCTCCCCAACCTTGATTTTCTTGCCATTCTCCCACGAGCCACTCACAAACAAGAATTGGCTCCTCCACTTGCTCTCCGACTCCAGGAGATCATCCACAGCTTTAAGATCGTTCCCCATGTTAAAGTGATAGAAAGGGAACTGATGGTGTTTGCACAAACTAGCTACAGCAGCGAACTCTTCCATTGGAAGAGGGATTCCGGACAACCTAGACACCATAATGCATGACATCAAGGTGTACCATCCGTTAGGACTTAGCTGTGATGGACATAGCTTGACTAGGTGGAAATAGCGCACTATCTCTGGATCCAGTGGGAACCTAAGTCCCCAGTTGAATAGCTCCGTAAAGAAGACTATCTCGTTCCTTTTACAATCCATTGGGGTCTCCGGATCGATGGGAATTCGGATTTTTACGTTTTCAGGGATCCCCCACTTAGTGCGAAACCGTCCCAAATCTTTAGTATGGATAAACGCATACTTGGTCTTTAACAGAGATAAAAGATACTTGAACTCTACCTTGTGAAAGCAGGGTCCTACTCTTCCTTCGAGGCTCTCCGGCAGATCCGGACGCCTCAGATACAAGTCTTCTTTGCCCTTCTTGGCAACAACTATAGCAGTTTCAGCTTGTCCGGAAGACTCGGACTCAAACCTCACCTCCTCAGTGGAGTCTTCCATCCTCTCCTCCATTACTGTTGGGGGAGCTTCTGCAGAAACAGCCCGGGGAGGGATGAAGCTTGGCACAGCTGATCCTCCGGACTGTTGGCTCGTTGTATGTTTTTGAGTTCTCACCTCAGTTTGAGTTTCTGAGCTCGAGGTTTCCTTGGGAGGTAATGGACTGCTAGCCTCCGGACCAACCGGCCTTTCCCGGAGAGTCCTAACAGTTGCCCCGGACCCTGAATCGTTGGTATTTTTTGAAGAAAGTCCCTTAACCAATCTGCTTGGTCTTTTCATGATTAGTTTGTCTGGAGAATGATCGGAGTCGGACCCCATAGCAATGAAAGTGGATTTCTTCCTGACACTTGTGACTGTGACCCCCGGTTCAACGATAGGGATCGACTCTTGAACTGAAGAGCCAGATACTATAGGAGAAAGTGTTGATTGAAAGAGCTTTCTGGGTTTCGTACCTTTCGAAGAAGACGAACCTCTATCAGATTCTTCGATTGAAGGGGCTGGTTTCTCGACAGGCGACGCTGGAAGCCCTGCTGCAAGTCTTTTCTCTTTTTCAACCCTTTGAGCTTTCTCCAATTCTGAGAGATTAAGCCAGCCACCCTTGATCAGGGCTGTTCTTGCTGTGAACATAAAACAACTAAGGAAATCTTGAAGTTTTAGAGAGATGAAACTTTGAGTAAAATGGCAGAGTGAAAGTGATAAGTGAGGCTGTGAAAGATGAATGAAATTTATAGTAAATGTAAAAAAGGGGGTTTGATTCCTAGGAGAATCCGAAAAGTTGGGCAATGATTAAAAAACGGCGCTGACGTCATCAATAGCATTTAAAGAGGTAACTTGTTCGAGAAAGTGGTGCAAGTTTCGAGGTGAAAAAACGGCTAAAAATAACCAACCAGAAAGTGACACGTGTCCCACTAACTCTGACAAGGAACCGTTTGGAATTTGCAACGATTGCCCTGTCCGGGTCCGTCCTCAACTCTCTCCGAATTGGAAAACCACTTCCTCAATCGAACTGTTTTTCAGTTCTTTGACAAGGACACTTGTTCAAAAACCTAAAAAAGGGGCTCCTGATGAGTCCGAATTCGAAGTGCTCCCCGGAGGGGTAGTCCAAAGTAAATCTCCCCATAAATTCGGACAGGACTTTTTAACCGGACAAATGATTTCGAACACTGTAAACTTAAGGCAGTTCGAACTATGACTAAAGTACTAAAAAACCTAAACACTATCTGACTAAGCTACCTGCACATCTGCTTAAAACTTATGGGTCTTTAAACATGACCCGGGTCCATTAAACTTGACCCGAAAGCCCATAAGGGCCCAAATTTCACACTATAAATGCCCAACCACCAGCATTAACTATAAGTAAGAAAAATTAACTGCTGCCAGGCTGCTTAATTCACTCTCCACTCTTAAAACACCTTGAAACACCTTGAAATACTTTGAAACACCTTTAAACACCACCACACCACCGTGAAACACCCTTACACCGCCTTAAAACTCCACTTGAAATTACCAGCCTACCCCCAGGCTACTTTTATCCACACCAGAAATCAGCCTGTTGAATATTGTGCACATGATGATAGGTCTGAAATTATTCCAACTAATAGGATTAGGCGCTTTGGGGATGAGGCAAATCCTAGTGGCAAATACTCCATTGGGGATTCTACAACCCTTGAGATAAGAATTCATAGCATTGCACAGGTCAGAATAAATGATCTTCCAGCAAGTTTTAAGAAAGAAACAATTAAAACCATCAGTGCCTGGTGTACTGTCATTCTTCATTGCTTTGACAATGTTCCACATCTCCTCCTTAGTTGTAGGCTTAAGGATAACTATATTGTCCATGTCAATAATGAGCTTAGGAATATTGTTAAGAATGGAATCCTGCATAGCTATATCATTGCAAGTATAGGGGTTAGTAGATAAAATCCCTTTAAAGTAAGATTCAGCGGATCTAGCAATATCATCATGATTTTGAATCCAACCATTCTCCTTAATACCATCTATATAATTCTTTTTTTCTCTTTTTGGATACATAATTATGGTAGAGTTTAATGTTACCGTCAATTTCATTTAGTCAGGTGTTGTAACACCTCTGTCTCCAGTAGCTCTCTTCATTCCTGAGGGCTTGAATAAGCATGTTGTTGGCTAAAGAAAGGTTAGCCTTAGTCTCATTGTTATCATCCATTTGATGAATGAAATCTTTATTGTTAACATCCTCAGTGGCCTCTTTGACTTTTCTGAAAATATTGCCAACCTGCTTAGAGTTCCAATCTTTAAGAAACGTTTTTAGTCTCTTAAGTTTGAACCAGAAAACAACATTAGCTTCACTATTACATTGCATATTCCAATTCTGCTTGACAGAGCTTAGGAAATCAGAATCATTAGGCCAATCATTGATAAATTTGAAATTAAATTTATTATATAAAAAATTGTTACTCTGAGTATTAGAAAGAGTTATGAGAAGAGGAGCATGGTCAGAACAAGTTCTGACCATATGAAAAACTTGGATATGATTCATAGAGGAGACCATTTTGGGATTGATTAGAACTTTGTCTAATCTTTTCCTGCTTTTGTTGTTGCTCCAGGTATATCTGGATCTCACATAGCCAGGGTCTTCAAGGCTACAAAGTCTAACGGCTTCATTGAAGTCATCAGCAATGGAGTCATCAAAGGTGGAGCAGCACAGCTGGTCTTCAGAGCTAGTGATAGCATTGAAGTCACCAGCAACCATCCAAGGCATATCATCACAGGATAATTCCATCATCTGGCTCCAAAATACTTTTCGCAGGGTTCTTTGATTCTTGGCATAGACAGAGGTAAATTTACAAGTAAAGATAGAAAAGTTGACCTCCATATGGAGAAATTGATCATGGTCAATGTTAACAGTAATGTTCACATCATCAGACCAAAAAACCCAAAGCTTAGCAATATTTTTAATTTTGTCAAGCCTAGCCATAGGCTCCTGAATAGCTATCACCCTGACCGTATCATTCTGAATTATATACTTAAGCCTAGACAAGGTTGGATTATCGTTGACACCACGAGCATTCCAACTAATAATCTTTGTTATTATCAGATAGAGATTTGTTAAAATATTTCTCTCTTTTAAGGAGATAGTTGATGGACAACCTTTTAACACTTTTGTTTATGTATGCAGACTTTATCTTATTGTTGATTATTGAGTTGAAATCTTGGTCAATGAAGGTGGCACTCAGGGATACATTAAAACTTCCAATATTTTCACGTTGAGGGGAAGAAGATTCAACAATCTGGTTGTCAGAGTTGTGATCCCGATCCAAGTGTTGGAGAGCACTTATTAATTCAAGATCATTCTTTGAAGCACTATCCTCCTTGTCAAGACTAGGCATAAGATTTTCAGTATTAGTAGAATCAATAAGATTATCTTTGGCTATAATAATAGACTTAATTTTTCTTCTGTAAACTTTGCTAAAAGTTTGAAGTTGAGTTACTTTTGGAATTTGGAGATTTGTCGAACTCTCTTGTAAAGAATCAGATTGAATCAAATCTTCAGCTTTCTTTTCAGAGTCTGTGTTATTTTCTTTTTCTTTTTCTTTGTCTTTTGAATCATTCTTCCTACATTTATCAACATTGTGTCCCAAGTGATAGCAACTGTGGAAATAGTTAGGAACATTTCTGTAACTAACTCCAACCCAGCACCCATCATTTTCGCCGAAGCCAATCCACATATTTCTTTTAAGCTTCTTTGAAACATCAATCTCAACTTGGGCATAGCATGCATTGCTATTGGCTCTATGAGAATCAGGCACAACCGTTCGATAGACTGAACCCAAAGAAGAAGCTAGATCTTTAATAATGGAACTGTTGTATAAGTACTCTGGCAGTCTTTCAATTCTAACCCAAAGCAACATTATGGGGCTTTCGTAATTCTTATTGTTCTCCGGGCACCACTTAACAAGTCTCATGATTTTCCCGTCGACGTTCCAGATTCTTTTAGACCAAATCCTACTCACATCTTCTTTTAAGCAAAAATCAGTCAGAACCTGTCTTGAGTCTATCGTAATGAAGTTATAGGACCCCTTGAATTTAAAAGATTCAAGAAAATCATGGAGTTACGCACGTTTCGGTATTCCTTGACTAAACTGTCCTATTAGTGTAGTTCTAGATTTTTGCAGGAGGGCTTCCTTAGTAGATTTCGAGTATTGGATCGAATTATGGTCTTCAAACTGTCTGATAAATTCAGGGGAAGGTTCACAACGATTTGAAGTAGTTTTCAAGATATCCGAGTACGATTTATTGAAGTTGTTTTTATTGTTAGTATCATTGCTAGGTAGAAGAGCATGGAACTCTTCCATGTTGAAAGCTTCGTTGGTCATTGATCAGAATCAATGGGGATGCCGGAAACAGAGAATAGAAACAAAACAGGGAGCAAAATTTGTCAGAGGACAAGCGAGGAGAAGAAGGACAAGACAGGGAAGCGCCTCCGAAATTAATCAGAGGAGTGCTACCCTGTAGGCTCCGATGAGAGCCACCAGAAAAAAGTCACGATCAGAGATTCTTGCACGATCTTGGAGCTTTCAACCTCTTGTAGTTCTAATTTGTCACTACTTCATATTCTTTCACGATCGGAGATTATTTGGATTCAATTTTGTCAAATGTCTATTTTTCTTTTATCCTTTTATTTTTATAAATTTATTTTAGAGATGTTAGATTATATTTATTACTTTATCTACAATATATTTTTTAATTTTTTTATATAAATTTATTTGTTTGAGTTTTAGTTAATTGTATTGATTGTGGCAGAGATAAATCTATGTTTTGGATACGCGTAAAAGATCACAGTTCTCATTCTCGAGTAGTTTCACGCGTAATGGTACAATAAATAATTGGATTTACACCCCTAAAATATAGGGCAATATCCGGTAAATCGTACGAAACTGTGCATCCAAAATGCGAGGATTTGTATTTTCGCATAAATCGTGCGTGAATTGGACTGTTTCGCGAACATTCCAAAATATGATTGTTTTGAAACGATTGTAATTTTGTTTGTTTTGTTTTTTTATGTATTTTTTTAGCTTTTGATAATTAATTACATCTTAATTCTGGATATTTTCATCATCTTCCACAATTAACTTACAATTTATGTATTTTCTTTTTTATTTTTTAAAAATATTATAGAAATTAACATTTGAAGTGTTTTAAATTGGTTTTAGAATATTTTTTTCAAAGTAAAAATAGTTTGGATAATTCAACTGCTTTAAATTTTAAAAATCCGAATCCAACAAATAAATGTGAGATATAATCCAGCCCATTTATATTCTCTAATTTCAATAAAAAGAATTAATGTCTAAACCGATTATGAATTCAAAAGTTAAAAAAACTAGGCAAAATTGTCTCAATAGAAAAAAAATCATTTCCTCAGCTATAGATGTTTCAGTAGATCAATCAATCTTTAAAGAAGCCATGCATGAAGTGTTGAACAAATAAGAATAGAAGAGAACAAGAAAGCAAAAGAGATTGTTCCAACAAAATTCTTTCATTTACTAATACCAAATTTCACAAGTACTACAACATTACATTTTTTAAAAGCTGCTTCTTTTGCTTATCTTCAATAATGAATTGGAACAAAAGAATGAAAAAGAAAAAAGGATCAAACAAACTGAGAAGAAAAAAGGATCAGACAAACAAATTAGAACATGAGTAATTAATCAAGCAATGACCATATCGTCTCGCTCTCTTTCAGCAGCCACATCAGCTAATCTCTTCCAAGTGGATTCGCGTTCTTCTTCGATGTCCATGGCCCTGGCTTGTTTCTCCTCGTACTGCCTCTGAACCTCTTCAAACAGTTCAGGATCCATATCCATAAACATTTTCCGGACGTTTACTGTTAGGCTATGAACTGCTTGGTTCCAGTGATTCCTAATATTTTTCTCCAGTGCCTCGAAAATTACAGGTAATATGGCACTTCGGTTGTGAGCAATTAAGCTTACGATGTGCTCGTTGTTCCATAAAAATAGCGCCCGTTCTGCAACCTGCATTGAAGAAATTTATAGACATCAGAGGAATTGCCACTTATGCTTAAATAAACTGTCAATAAAAATATCACAAAATTATTAGGAGGGGTAAAATGGTCTTGAATTAATAACTAATGAGGCCAGGGACCAAATTGTGTCACCTAATGCATCCAGGATATAGGTAGTACATTTCTAAACATGCAATACTGTTATAATAATTTTGTAAACATGGAGTACTGTTATGAGATTTTTGTAAGCATGGCGGACTCGCACAAATTTTTTCTCGATAAAGTTAAGTGCGAACAGCATTACACAGACGAACACTCAGCTCGAGCTCCAGAAACAAAAAGAAAAAGAGAAATATGCATCTGTCCCCTAACTTAGATGTTGATATATCAAAGGATGCTAACTTTTTGGTATAGATGCGTAGATCTTTTCTGTTTGTTATAATCCCATTAGAAGGGAAAAAACGTATTTCATAAGAATATCCATTGCACGGCCTGATCCAGCTTTCAAGTAGTTAAATAGGAAATCATTTGGAAACCAATACTCCGACAAGAAACATCTAAAGTGGTGTGCGCTATTATGGTCCAACCTAAGAAAGACACTATTTAAGCGATTCAATAATCAGGAAACAAATATGATCCAACCTAAAACTATATTTAAGCAATTCAATAATCAGAAAACAAATAAGACAAAACCTAAGAAAGATACTTCATTTAAGCGATTCAATGATCAGAAAACATATAAGAAATGAGGCAGATTCTTCGCACGAATTGTTTATCCGTGTAGCTAGCTCTAAAATTTTGTATATATAGATGTGAAGAATTAATTCAATTTTTTCTTCTTTCTTTTTTTCTGATGTTGACGATACCTACTATAACCTACTGTATTTTTTTGTTACATTTTCAATTTAATATCCCGATATTTTGTTTACCCTTCAACAGTCGTGACTTCTAAAAGTTACAAGAGAAAAACCTACACCGAGATAATAAAAGAAATAACAGCAAAAACACTATAATATTGATCACAAGTCTATATATACATAAATTATAAACCAAAACTACACAAACAATTTGCACTGACGTAGCTATAAAAACTAATCCGGCAGCGGCCTAGTGGATGATGCTACCATTCAACTTACAAAATTTCAAATTATCAACTCAACTATGCCACATCAGGTTGTTCAAATTTTTACAACCATTTTGTATTGGTAAATTATTTTCCATATATATACATATCCTTTTCCAAACATTACTTGACAATAGAAGTAGTAAAAGAGAACAGAAAACAATATCCGTACCTGAAAATGAGAGCTATTAAGGCAGCGGGCTAGCCGTCTGAAAAGAGGAACCATGCAACGTTGAAACTCCACAGACTGCGTTGCGTCAAGCACCTCCTCAAGTTCATTAAGAAAGAGAACTTCCTTCTGGCAATTAACCACGGGCCAATACTTCAACAATCCTCTAATCACGATATCTGCAAGCTTGTAATCTTTCTCAACAAACTGAATTACGCAGTAAGACAATTGCTGATGGTAAGTAGTAATTGGCTTGGGTTTATGCAGTGGAATCAAAGCTCGGACGAGAAACAATTTGTGTTCCTCTTTCATCGGCAACGCAAACCCATTAATGATACTACCTAGAATCTCCAACAGCTCTCCTATCCCACTGTATCTCTCGGTTTCGTAAACAAATCTATAAAATATATTGTTAATGGCTTTTCTAATAAAGGGCCTGTGTACCATGAACTTGCCATAGATTCTATGAAGAATAGTTTTCAAGTAATCTCTCTCTCTTGGGTCTTCGGAATCAAACAACTCAAGCAATTTAAGGACAAATGAATGATCTATGTACCGTTTAGCGACTTTAGTATCAGTATCGGAGGAAACAATGTACCTCAATAGCACTTCGTAAACAAGCTGCAAATGCGGCCATGAGGGTTCTAAATAAGGTTCATCCTCGTCCGGATCGGCTGGCTCTTGTCCAGTGTTTTCGTGTGAGGTCGGTGGCAGACACCGGAATATATTAATCGAAACCATCTTAATCATCTCTTCTTGGCAAGTATCACTGATCTTACACGACCCAGATTGAATAAAATCCACCAGCTCTAACAAAGTTTGCCTCTTAATCTCCTTCTCTCGAGGAGTTTTTAATGTATCAGAGAAATCGAACTGAAAGCAACAAATTTGCATCTTTTGCAAAAAGAGATTTTGTCGCTCGGACATAGGAACGTCCCTAAAGAGGGGAAGTGTCTCAACTGAGCCCATGGGTGGAGGCAGAGGAGCAACTGGTCCGACAGATACGGTGGCATGACCAGCCCGAGAAGCATGACTAGTCAGAACCGGCCCTGACCTCCCTGGTAGACCAAACCCGTTAATTGACGGGTCAGGGTCCGATTTGGGAATTTTTCGGCCCTTTATAATTTTCTTCAACATTAGATACCTTGTTCTTCCCCGATTACTAACCCTAGGTTTAACTAAGCTGTAGATAGGTAAAGCGAAGATCGGCTAGTGATTTCGCTACGAAGATAAAGAGTTTCTATAGATCGAATTCAAGAAGTGAAAACCTCTACGATTGGAGCGTATTCGATACTAATCGGAAAAGTGAATTCGGTTCTTTCAGTAGGCGATTTGAATGAAAGAAATGTACCTTTTATTACAGATAAGCAAGTGGGATTTCAACGTTTGATTGATCGGTGGAGTCACCGGAACCGGTTCGATAATCAGACAGTGGTGCGTGTGATCAAATCTTTATAAGAAGAGAGAGAAAGAGCAGAGTTGGAACACGAAAGAGAGGAGAAGGAGGCTGGAAGTGAGTGAGAAGGATAGGGGTAATAAAGGAAAAACGAAAATGATTTTTTTTTACTACTAATCTTCATTTTATTAATAGCTGGTAGGGCTGTCAAACGGATATTTCGGATACGAATATGCTTGTATCCAAATCCGAATCCGAAATCCGAAATTACTATCCGAATCCGAATTCATATCCGAAGTTTTATAAAAAATAGGGTATGGCTATATATATCCAAATGTGGTTTAAGTATACCCAAAAAACGCAGTTGACTTTTCTTTGACTTTTTTAGGACGAAAAAACCCTTAAACTTTCATTTAATATCCGAATTGCCACTAAGTGAAAAAAACACTAAGTATATCCTAGATACACCCAATTCACAAAACAATCTATTTGGCTAGGGTTAGGCTAAAATGAGACTCGTTTTCTTTATAGTGAGACCCGGTTATAGTGGGACCCGGCTTGGCTATAACGAGACTCACATTAATTACAAAAATGCCATTCATATAAATAGCAAAAACTCAGAATTTGTTACTCTTTCTACCTCCAAAAACCCTAGCTCTCTCTACCTCCAAAAACCCACGTTTTTTAATCGATTTTTTTTGAAATCCAACTCCAGCAAGCTGTTAAGGTAAGGATTCTATACTTCATAATGCAATTGTTTTTCATTTTCCATCGTTTTTTCTAGAGATATCAAGAGTTTAACATTCGGGTAAAAAACTTGAATTTTTATGTAATTGGGGTTGTTTTGTTGGATTTTAAGTGCATGTATGTTGTTAGTTAGGAGATTAGGACCGTTTAGGGTTGTTTTTTTAGAATTTAGCATTGATTTGGGCAGATCTAGGGGCTAGGTAGGGTTTCTATCGCTGGGGTATTTCCACGCATGTTCGTGCGTGGAAATACCAAATCCACAGCTCGTGGATTTTAAGTTTTTTTACACTTTGAATTCGTCTAATTGTTCGGTTTTGTCTTATGCAGTATGCCTCCTCGCCCACGTCCTCCCGTTACCGATACAGACTATGAGTCGGATCATGAGACAGAGGAGCTCGCTCGTGCTGAGACGTCTCGGAGCGTCCGGGTCCGTGTTAGAGGGACCTTACAGGTCGTCGACCGCCCAGACCATCGTCGCATATCTACGGACCAGCGCTTCCGTAGATATAATTCTCACGTCGTAGACCTATATTCGACGTTCCATGCCTACAGAGAGCACGAGGCTTATAGCGTCTTCAAAGGCGATGTAAGTTTTTTAGTTTTAATTTACTTTTTAAAGTTATTATTATTATTGGTTTGTGTTAGAAATTTTATTAGTTTAGGTTAGAATCAATTTATATGTTACTGCATTGGATTTGTTATTGGTCTGTGTTATAAATTTTATTAGTTTAGTTTAGGTTAGGTTAGAATTAATTTATATGTTACAATGACTTTAGGTTTTAATTTTTAACATTGTCTACTGAAATGGTTTGTGTTTTAAATATAATTAGTTTAGGTTAGGTTAGAATTAATTTATATGTTATTGCATTGAATTTGGTATTGGTTTGTGTTGTAAATTTTATTAGTTTAGGTTAGAATGAATTTGTATGTTACTGCATTGGATTTAGTATTGGTTTGTGTTATAAATTTTATTAGTTTAGGTTAGAATGAATTTATATGTTAGAATGAATTTAGGTTTTAATTTTTAACACTCACTACTGCATTGTATTTGTTGGTCATTGGTTATTGGTTTATCTTAGTTGTTATACTGCATATATATTGAACATGTTGGTTATTGGATTATCTTAAATTTTAGATTGCATATATGTTTATATATATTGTATGTTTTTAATGAATGTAGGCCACGCAACAGTTGCGCTGTTATGCGATGTACCATACTCATAGTGCCTGGGACTTGAAAGTCCGCAGACACGGGTACTTGCGCAAGTTAAGAGCACGTGTTTCTGGCCCTTGGTTGAGGTCTTGGGTAAGTGGTCTACTAATGCCCACTTGATTGAGGCATTTTTGGAGAGATGGCATCCCGAGACAAACACTTTCCATTTCTATTTCAGGGAGATGACCGTCACCCTGGATGATGTCCATATGATCACGGGGCTCTCAGTTGTGGGTGTCAACTGTGAAATATATGAGTACCCTACTGCCGATGAGCGTACTGCGGCATACGCTCACTTACTTGGGTGCAGCGCTAGGGAGCTTGAGGCGGAGATAAATGAGAAAAAAGGCGGCGGTAAGAGGCATGTTCGCCTTGCATGGCTGAAGAGGAGATTCTGCACCCATCAGTATTACGACGATGACATCACTGATGTGGATGCCCGCCGAGCTACCAGGGGCTACTTGTTGCACTTCTTTGGCTGTACTATTTTGGCCAACAAGTCGGGCAACAACATTAGCCTTGACTACTTACAGTTCATTGACGATTACAGTAGCTCGGCGAGGTATAACTAGGGACAGATGATACTAGCGCAGCTCTACTACTAGCTAGGCAGAGGTTGCCTACACGTTACTTCGGGTATATCTGGTTTTTTGGCCTTGTTAGAGACGTAGATTTACGACCATTTCCCGTCGTTTTCAGTTCATCAGTACCCGAGGTATAGTATCGCACATCCTACTTTGTGCCTGCATGCGCCTCCGAAGTTTCGACAAAGCCAGCAGGCTCGAGACGGTGTTAGATTTTGCCTAGGTAGCTTCACCGAGCACGATGTAAGTTATAATCAGTTTCATTTCAATTATTGTATATATAATATAAGTTGCTAATGATAAATGGTTTGTTAATATTTTACAGGTATCATTCATGCCGTATGTGGCCATGCGGGATGCTCGAGGTCACGCTGATATAGCTTGGATAGATGCGACGCTGAAGGCGTCGGACATTGTCGAGGCGTACTATCCGCTACGGGTGGCTAGACAGTTGGGTCACATCCAGCAGGTAATATTTTGTAACTCTTTATATTAATATTGTTTGTATTGCGCATGTGTGCTACATAGTTTAGAATTTTTTTATAAATACAGGTTCCTGGTCCATTGCGTCCTGTTCTTACCGGTTCTAGTAGGGTTCGTCGTGCGAACACCCTCTACCTCTGGGATGCATTCAGTTGGGAGAACTGGGAGTCACACTGTATTCACCCGAGTCTGAAGGGTGCAGAGTTTATTCCTGTTCAGGAGGATGGTACCACTTTGATCTAATCTTCATGGGTTACGAAGAACTTGTGGTACATCATATCTGATCCAGAGGCTCACCGAGATGATGCGGAGATAGGGGTGAACCCTTCACCACACACACATGCGACCACACTGCACGAGCTGACTTCGCGCATACTGGATATAGAGGAGTACGACCGTAGCCACCCCGACATTAGTTTGGAGGGCCTTCGGGATCCTTTGGAGGAGATATACCGTATAGCTCACGAGTACAGAGATTGATTATCATTTATGTCTTTTGTGTTGACAGTTTAAGACTTTTTATGTGTTGTTTAATTTTCACCGGTTTATTTTTTGTGATGTGGTATTGGGTCGTTCTTTAATTATGTGTTATGTTATTTTGTTACATTTTAGTGATATAACTTTCGAATGTTTGTTCAAACTCTAACTTTAAAACTCCAAGTTTAGGGGTAGGTATCAGAATGCAAAACAAATGCAACATAAACTAAAACATAAACCCGAACGTTTTTGTAAACACGAACAACAACACAAACTCAAACATAAACCGAATCAGACACTTAAACATAAACTCAAACAAAAATATCAAAGTTAACGTAAACCTGTTGTAAAACATAAACTCCATAGATCTTTCGCATTCTTGTTAGTCACGCATTTTGTCTAGGCGGATGTCAATAATGACAGCACGGACCAAATCCAGCTGGTCCTCTGTTAAAAAATCTGTGGCTTGACAGTTGAACCGGTTACACGCAACACGACGTTCCAATTCGGTGAGGCTAGAAACTGGATGTTGACGGAATGTGACTAAGCTAGACCACCTAGCTTTCACCTCATCGACACGCCTAGAAATTCTTGGCGGTTGAACACCATCCCTTCCATATAGGAAGTACATCTTGCATAGAATGCCCACCAGTACTTATTACCCCCCTCTATCATGTTAAGGTTACCAACTTCAGCTGATGCCATCATCAGATATTGATCTTCCAACTCAGTTCATGGGCACATTTTTTTGCAATTGATATATTTGCTATAATTGTTACTGCCTATAAAACGTTTTTTTGTACCACTTGTAAGATAAAGATAGCGTAATCCATGTTGACGAATGATTGTGCGACACCTAATATTTAAAAAAGTACACAAATGCAGCAGTGCAATAATAAGGGTCTCATTATAGCGTAACTTCCATTATTAGACGTCTCGCTATAGCGAGACACGTGAAAAAATTGCCGCAAAAAACACTCGCGTTTAATGCACTTCCCGTCCAAACATCCACGAGCTTATAAGTGGATGCTTAGCACTCCTCAAACATAAACAGTGCAATAATGGAGTTTACCCCTCATGAAGACTACCATTTTCTTGAGGCGGTGAAACTTGCCCTACGTGAGTTGGGTGAAGATAGTAGCGATGCGTTTTTCGAGCTAGTCTTTTGTAAGATGTACTATAACTACAGCCGCTTAGGAACGGAAGGTTTTGTTGTGCGTAACCGTGAACAAATCAAACAAAGGTACATTTATTGCAAACCAATGGATCGTTTGTTGTTTCTACCATTTAAAATTAAGCAAGAAGCGGCCGCCGTATGGAACATGACGGTGGTAGACTACATCACTAGGGACATGGTACTGTATCTTCAAAATAGGATTACTGAAAGGGAAGAGGGGACTGACTCTGACGATAACTTGGGATATGACTTCGACTAATGGGCAGTACTTATGTTTTTAATTGTTTGCACCTTGGAGTTTCTGTACTGTTTGTTTAAGTTAATGTTTGAACTTTTTGTATTTTACATTTACCATGTTCTACTATTTCTTATTTGACTGCCCATTTTATTTTGTGCCCATTTTTATGTATCCAATGTATCATTCTTAAAACAACCCAGTGTTTACATTAATTCAATCACATTGTTGACGAATGATTGTGCGACACTTAATATTTAAAAAGTACACAAATGAAGCAGTGCAATAATAGGGGTCTCATTATAGCATAACTTCCATTATTAGACGTCTCATTATAACCAGACACGTGAAAAAATTGCCGCCAAACACACCCCCCTTTACGACTTTCCCGCCCAGACTTTCCCGCTAGTTAATTAACGCGGGAACAAAAACCTCATTTCCCGCAAATTATTTAAGAATTAGCACACCGACTTCGAGTCTATAAATACTATAATCTGAGTATGAAACAAAACATCTTAAGTTACAACAATGGGTGATTCAGAGTGGAACATGCACGAAGATGCAAGCCTCCTGGTCGCATTTGACTTCGTCAGATGTACGATGCAAGAGGAGATTCCTGGTTTCATCGATGCGGTTTTGTGCAGGATGTTCTTCAACCATGGTAGGGAGGCATCATGTCCAGGATGCTTAATGCCCCGACCACGCGGACGCGAAGAAGTGTTCGAGAGGCTACCTTATCTTAAGCCAATCACTATACATATTGAGTCATTGGATTACGAGACCCGTTTACATGTCCAAAAAGTATTCAACATGGGATCTTAAGGTACAGTTACGCAGGAGATGGTGTCACATGCGACGCAGCAAAGGGAGCAAGAAATGGCCGACGCAATTGCCAGCGCCGTTGAAACGTATTCAACTCCCGAAGGAAGTACTGATGAAGGTGAATATTCGTTCGAGTATGGACTGAACTATCCGACTCCATAAATCTAAGTGTGAAATGTTAACTAAGGGTTAGCCTACCTATCATTTGTCTTCAGTTATTTGCTTATGTATTTCTAATTATGCAATGCTTTTGATTAAATTGTAATGTTTTTATGCATTCGACATATTTTGAAGTTTTAGTGCTATTGTTTTCAAGATTAACATTCAAACATAAAACATCGAATGTTTACATTCATTCTATCACAACTTAAAATAACAACAACTAACGAAATAAAAACTTCAAACAAATACTGGAATGAAAAATCACAAGTTCAAATAACAACAACTAACGAAATAAAAACTTCAAACAAAAACTGGAAAGAAAAATCACAAGTTCAAATTACCACCGATACGAAAATAACAAGTTGAAATAACATCAGTGGAACGGTTATTCGTATCGAAGTTTGTATTTAACATCATCAATTCCCCTCTTGCAATAATCTTATCCTCCATAAATGCTACCATATCCCTGGTGATGTAGTCTATTGAGCTCAGGTTCCAGACCGTAGCAGCTTCTTGCTTAATTAACGATGACAAGAAGCACAAATGTTGTATTGGCTGACAAAAAATATATCTGCGTTTGATCTGCTCACGAGTACGCACAATGATACCTCTTGTACCCATACGGCCGTAGCCCATGTACATTGTACATAGGACACACTCGAAAAACGCATCGCTGGTATCTTCCCCCAGTATCTGGCGGGCAATCTTCACAGCTTGAAGCATGTGGTAGTCTTCGTCCGCCGTAAACTCCATATGTAAACGTTAACGAGTTTTATATTTATGTTGAATGCTCAATGTTTGGCAAGTATATTATGATTTCTTAATTTTATGTCATATTTATAAGGGACAAATCAATTTTGGTGGGCGGGAAATAGTAGGGGTTTCATTATAGCCTAACTTCTATTATTAGGTGTCTCGCTATAACGAGACCTCTAACATATCTCCCGCTTTTATTCCTTGGCAGTATATGTTTGGCAGTACATGATATCTCGATTCCATGTTTTTTTCCACAAGCTAATGTTGAGCTTGTTGTTTTTTTGTTTAAACTAATGCTCGTAATAGTTGTTTTAGTTTTTGAATGATTAGCCCTTAAGGCTTGAGTTTCTGTAGACTTAATTATTATTTTTAAAATTTAGGCCTTAATAGGTACCCTTTTGCCATGATTTTTGGTTGAAGGCCAAAAATTAATATATTTTTTTTGGATTTTCGACCTCAAATGTTGTTAAAACTATGTTTTGAAACCATTGGCAACCATGAATGGGCAAAAACAAATCCTAAGTGCCCCAAAACCCTAATTATTTTTTTGGAACAGAACCTTTTTTGGCACACGAAAACGTGTGCATGTACAAGTACACGCACATTTTTGCGTGTTATTGTACATGCACACGTTTTCGTGTGCCGAAAAAGGCTCTGTTCCGAAAAAAAATAGGGTTTTGGGGCACTTAAGATTTTTTTTTGCCCATTTATGGTTGCCAATGGTTTCAAAACATAGTTTTAACAATATTTGAGGTCGAAAATCCAAAAAAATAATAATTGGCCTTCAACAAAAAATCATGGCAAAAGGGTACCTATTAAGGCTCTGTTCCGGAAAAAAAATCATACGTCCGTTTAAAAAACAATGATATACTATACATTGATAATATACTATACATTGATATTATACATTGATAATAGGACATTGATAATAGGACGAAATGATTACCGTGTACGAAACCAATTCCAACTTCGACAATAGGACATGATCTTGGAGGCACACCACGCAAAGGAAGATACGTGTATGATAGTTGGAGAGATACATAGTATACTATACATTGATACTGGGTGGCTATCACCAACCCATAGTCGGGTAATATCATCCAGTGCCTAGTTCCACTCTCGTACATTTTGAAACAATCCAATCTCCGCAATAGATTGTCAACACGTTGTCCACCATCAAAAACCCTTTCCCAAAGATCACGTTGACTTGAAAGTTCATACATCAAATCCCTTCTCACTGCCTCCCATGTGTCCGCATTGCCTTTAATCGTCAAAGCTACTGCCCTAAATCCGAAATTACCGTCCGGAGCAACGTCTTCAACGCTACTTATGTAGTTGTGCAAGTACTCGGGAAAACAACTCTTATATGCGCTCAATCCTTTTTCTTTATTCGATTTTCTACATCGAGTCGCTTTCTCATTTTTCAGTGGCACTTTAGCTTTGGACTTCGATTTGCGTACTAAAAATGCCTTAACCGCCGACGCGGCCGTGCTACCTATCGTGCCGGGAGTACTAGCGCCTAAACTATCGTATTCCCACTCGCATGGGTTCCGCTTAGTTGACTTGTTGACACCGGCTTTTTTCCGCCCTTTCGTGACAACCGGTTCCTTAGGTTCCAATTCATGGCTTCTAGCGGGATCTAGGATTTGCATCATCCTATTTATTACGTGATCTTGCACTTGTGTATGGTACTATCAATTAAGGATAGCTTTCTTGTAAGCTCATCTTCGGTACCAACGTTTTCCCTAGGCTTGATCGCTAAAGTACTCCAATAAACATCACACTCACTCATTTGAATCGACCTACCTTCTTTCGCGATCACATCACACTCACACGCACAAGGAAAATTGTGTGTTGTCCTAATTACACAGCCACACTTTGCGGGAGTTAACCACAAATCCCCGGCCTTTCTAATAGTTTCTTCTAATATTTGAATGGCCGTACATGAAAGTTTACCTTTGATGTCACGAAAGATAGCTCCCCTAGATGCTTATCTAGGACGAAACAAACTTCGTTCGAACGTTTCAAAGATGGTAGAGTGTTGAATGCGAAGCAACGCATGAACTTTATCCCAAAATTGCTCAAACGTGCATAGGCTTGTGCCGACTGCCCGTTTTAGACTAGAGTGAGCACTCTCCGCCCTAAGCCATAAACTTAAATTTGTTACAAGTCTAACAACTAATTAAATATAGTAATGTATACATATGATAATATAACTCACCGGTTGCTAGTGTGGTTGCCCAAATGTTTAATCTTGTTAGTGTAGACATTAAGGAATTTATGTCCGTAAGGGTCTATCCATTGTTTCATCAAGTACTCGAGAACCTTAGGACAATATGCGTAGGCTTTGTGCAGGTCGGAGAGGTTTTTGTTATACTCTTCGATCATCGCCGAATGTTGAACCGCGACATAAAATTCTAAGAACTCCTCCCCCATGTCCGCTTTGGGCAAAACTTTCTTAGAGTATGAGCTAATGTTCCTATTTATATGCCAAGTGCATAACATATGAGTTGCATCCGGGAATACCTCATCGATAGCGTTCATTAAATCCAACTCCCTATCTGTGACGATAATATTTGGTAATGCGCACATGTTGTTCACCATCACTCTCCTTAGAACGCTCATTGCCCACGTGTAGTTCTCTTCTTTCTCCGAACTCATAAAAACAAAAGCTATACAAAAGGTCTTTTTCGTCGAAGTTTGGCCAACTATTTCTAGCAAAGGCAGTTTATACCTTGTAGTCTTGTACGTGCTATCCATTATAAGCACTTGAGGAAAAGTGCGCAACAAATCGATGCTCGTGGGATGTGCGAAAAACAATTCTAGGATTTTGTCGGTTTCTTTGTTTGTGCGCTCCCAAACATAGTACTCGTGCTCCTTTAACTTACCAAACAAGTATTGCATTTGGGATTTGCCCGCTTTATCAACCAATTGGTGCTTGTGCCGCATGTTGTAGATGGTACGCATAGTAGATACATTTTCCGGATCTCTTAACTTCAATCCACGGTATATATCTCTTGGCCGAGAACCGATTGTTGTGAGTTTACGAACATACTCCTCCTCTTCCGCCTTTAACCTCGCGGCCCGTGAATGACCATCCAAATGCAAGAAGGGTTGATGGTTGTGTTTTCTAATTAAAACTACCAATTTCCAATAGCCGTGTGCTTCTAACACCGGATTTCCCCTAAGCATGAACGAACATCCGCATTTTTTGGATGAACAATCTCGTCGTTTCTTCACAATCCCCGGTTTAGGCCTCGGCTTGTAAACACCGTGCCTCTCGCACTTAAAATATAACCGCGGTGTTTTACCGTTTTTACTACCATCGTCATCTTTATCTACCACGCCAATAAATCCTATACTCTTGCTCTCTTTGTCAACCCATTCGATCAATTCCGCCTTGGTGTAGAATTTACCCGTCGTAAATATTTGACTATAATCCGCCATGTTACATGGTGCTTCCGCTGGTTCCTACACAAACACAAACATGTATTTACAAGTCAAATAATAAAGACAAACCCAATATTCAACCAAAAAGGCATGTAAAACCAAGACAAACCCAATATTCGCATTAAAATGCTTAGATTTGGTAAAATCTTCGCATGTTCATGCCAAGATGTGTCATCTTCCCCGCGTGTTCTTGCGTGGAAGTGTACATCTGAATGCACGAAAATGCAAATATTTGTTATGTGCATAAAAAAAGCTAATTTTTACCTTAGTTACACTCTCCATGTGGTCAGTAAGCGGCTCCTCCTCCTCCGAAAGGAAATCATCAACGTTGCAGCTCCATTTGTCATTATAGTCGCTTAAATCCATGCTTGGAGTAATTGGGTTTAACTTTTAATAATTAATGTTTATTAAATGTTGGGTGGGAGTTTGAAAACTTTAAAGTTTGTGTTTTTTTTTGAATTTTGGAGAGAGAAGTGGTAGGAAAGAGAGGAGGAAAAGAAGAGAATGAGTTGGTGGAAAAATTATGGTTTTTATATGTAGGGGCAATTTGGTAATTTCACACTTTCAGAAAAATTTGGATTTTGGGTCTCACTATAAAGAAATTGGGTCTCATTTTAACCGTGCCCATTTGGCTATGTATACACAAAAAACACAACTCTCTACTAGATCAAACCCCATATTACTACAATTTTGTGAAATTCTTCAAATTGTTCTTGAACATTCCAAGTTGCCTCAAGAACATTCAAACTCTTTTCAATTTTTTTAAACTTCTTCTAATAAAAACACAAAATCAAAACTTGTTTGTTTGGAAGTTTTTTCTTAAAAAAAATTAAAAATTTAATTATTAAAAAAAATCATAATTTTAGGGTGTTTGGAGGCCATTTTTCGGCCGAAAATCGGTCGGAAAATGGCCATTTGCGAAGGTTGGGCCGGTACGCCCCCTTGTACCATCGGTACTGAGGGTCTGTACCGGTCGGTACGCCCCCTGTACCTATGGTACGCTCAGCCTTCGCAAATGACCATTTTCCGGCCGAATTTCGACCGGAAAATGGCCTCCAAACACCCTAAAATTATGATTTTTTACCTAATTCAACAATAACCCTAAATTTTGATACTAAGACTAAGTTTCCATATTTTAGTTCACCGGATTTTAGTTCGCCGGATAAATTAGAGAGAACTTGAAGGTTTTAGAGAGAAGTTAGAGAGTGTAAGAGAAAAAATGAGGTGGATAAGGTTAGTAAAAAAACCCTTATATACCTAGAAAAGGGTATTTTTGTCAAAATCTGGGTAAACTTATACCACCTTTGGGTAAACTTAAAATTGGGTATACTTAAACCACATTTGGGTATATATAGCTTGGCCCTAAAAAATAGCATCTGAATCTGTATCCGACGAATATTATCCGGATACGGATAATATTTGAATCCGAAATTCTACTAAATTTTTAACTAATTACACTATTTATTGGGCTACTTTTATAAGAACCTTAGTAGAAATTCATATTCCATTTTAGATGTGGGATAAAGCTAAAAAAATATACTTATTTTGAAAAGCCACCGTATATTTTATAGAAAATTTGGTAGCAATTATTTTCCACATATAGATGTGGGATAAAAGTCATGAGACTAAAAAATATATACTTGTTATGAAAAGCCACCATGTATTTTATGAACAGCTTGGTAGCAACTCTTTTTTCCAACTTTAGATGTGGGATAAAATACAATTTTTAAAGAAGCAACCTTCTATATTTATAAACAATTTTGTTAGTAATTTGTTTTGCATTTTACAATGTGGGATAGCTAAAAACATGCTTAATATATATATATATATATATATATATATATATATATATATATAAAAATTCGGATATCGGATATTTCGAATACGGATATGACTATATCCATATCCGCTATTTTCGGATACAAATTCGGATACGAATATTATCCGTTTTCTTTCGAATATAGATATAATCTATTTTATTCGGATTCGATATCGAATATTTCGGTCGGATATCGGACTTTTCAGATTTTTTTGACAGCCCTAACAACGTGTTTAGACAGGTGGCAAAATAGTAAAGACCCCTCAAATCCAGGTGATACACATTAAAAAGTGTACTACGTAGAGAAGAGACGATTGATTGAAAGGGGTTTGGTTAAATTAGGGCCAAAGGATAACCAGCTCAAAAAAATTGACCAATTTTAAAGGTTATTAAAAATACTTTTTAATCTTCGTCGGTTGAACCAGCGGGGAAGCTTCCCGCCGGGTGAATATACGTGGTCCGGCGGGTGAGACGGTCTCACCAGACGGATGAGAAGGTTTCATCCGTTGGGGAGTTCCCCCGCCGGTTGAGAAGGTCTCAACCGGAAGGTGAACAAACGGATCCAAAGACAAAATCGTAAAAGTTTAAAAACGCTCAAATTTTAGAAATGGTTAACATTTTTTGGGCCCTAATTTAGCCATACCCTTACTAAAGTTGTGAAAACAAATTAGTAATAAAGTATCTGAGTTTTACTAGTAGTATTCAATTTAACTATACATTTTCAAAATTATTCAAAAAATTTATATTGATATATTTTCTAATTAAAAGAAATATCAGTCTAAAATCATATTTGCTCGGCTAATACTTATATAAAGCGACAACAATTAAAAATTCCCATTTAGTATTTTTATTTTATAAGTTCGTCGGATAAAAATGGAGACGAACCAAAACAGAATGCTTTCACCTATTTAAAATTAAGAGGGGATGCCGCCTAATACTAAAATTCTGGTTTTTTCAACAGTTGCGTTCTTCTATGTAAGAAGAAGACTTTGAAAGAACAAAAAAAGTTTGGATCTGTGCTTAGGCAGTTTTTTTGTTGAGTACAAGATAATGAAAAGGAATACGAATACATGGTTTTAGAGTTTTTTATAAGCAATAGAATTGGAGAGAAGAGTTTGATACACAAAAGAGTATTAAAAAATATTTAGGATAACATAAATGCGCTAAATGAAAAATTCAGGCGTAAATTCGAAGAACTAAATTTGAAGAAAGTGAATTTAAATTTCTCGACGAGTCAATCTTTTAAAACAAAATTTGGATTTAGAGAAGTTCTAGCGAATTCCATAATATTATGTGAACTGAAGATGATGGAGATTTCAAAGAGGCGACTTGAAGCAAAAAAGAGCCATATTACAAATTGTTTCCAGATTGACATGATAAATTATTTCATGACAATAAATCTAGAACGAATGATTTTAGAGAAATATTATCGATAAACTTGGAATGAGTAAAGACAGAGTAAGCTTATAAATTTATGGAGGCATCAACAACTACTACTCTAAAGAACAAAACATCAAATAATGACATACCATTTGTTCGATGAAATTACTAAGCAAACATAAACGAAACTTGGGCAAGATTATTCCTTTAACTTTTTAATGAATTTGGTGGAAAAAACTTGACCTTAGGTTCTCAGTCAGTCCAGTCCTCAGTTTCTCAATCATTCTATCAACCGCTATTAGGGTAAAAAATGTATTGCAACGATAAAAGCAAAGCCCAGAGGTCTCCTTCATTTCTATCAAATTTTCACATCAGCATCAATTGTTTCCACTAACATATTTATCTTTCTTTCTTTTTTATCTTTGAGCAATAAGATGAAGCGTGTTCTTTTCTGTAAGAGCTTTGATAGCGCGTTCAATTGTTTGTTGATGCTTATCAAGACAAGCTTTAAGCCTTTGGGTCATGATTTTGAGTATGATTTGAAGATTTTCCAGTCCCAAACAGAGACTTTTACCAGATTTCCTTTATTCTTTATGCTTTTGGCTTCCTTAAGCTTTTTGGTTAGGAATTTCTGAAATTCTATGTCTACTTCTCTTGTCTTTAGTAAGGGGGTGATGGTAGGCTTCCAATGTTTTGCTGGTGTGGAATATGAGATTCAGTTGCTAAGTTTCCATAGTCAATGGAGGAAGATAACATATAGCCATATTCAAGAGTTTGGATGGCCTCAATAATCTCAGCTTCTTCAGCAGTGCTTATGTTATTCTTGCAGGTATTTTTGATGTTTTTTGAAGATTTATCTTTATTTAGATCATGAGAATTTGTTTTGTTCTGATTTAAGTTTATCCATGTTGATAGGAAAATTGACCTTTTGGGATGATCCTTTTGTCGACTAGTAGTCTCCTTGTGATTATTTATTTTTCAATCATGGTGAGATTTGAAAATTATCTACTTCATATTTGGTTGAACAATTTGTATTGCGTTAGCATCCATAATGTCAGCTGAGATAACTTTTTTACCATTCTCATTTAACTGGGTTTCGTATGAGCTTTCTTGCATTTGTCTTGTTAGTGATCTATGTGATGACAAAATAGACAGTAATTAGGGAGATCTTTGTAGCTTATTTCAAGCCAACATCCATCATTATTTCCAAAACCAACTCAAACATTATACTCAAGTTTCTTTGTAAGGCAAGTTCCACCCATGCATAATATGCATTGTATATTGCTCTAATTTTTTCTGGATAAACCTTGAGAGGCTGACCAATTGAAAAGGTGATAGAGTGCATGATATCCATATTATAGAGATACTATGAGACTTTAGTAATCTTTATCCATACCGGGGTAATTGGACATTCTCATTTAGGATTAAAGAAGGTAGTCAATTTGACTAACCGCATAGAAAACTCTCCTATGATCCAAACGTTGCGAACCCATAATTTACACATATGAGACTTTGAAAAAAAATCAATCAAGGCCTTTCTTAAGTCCCAAAAGGAGACATTGAACTCACCAGTAAAATTTATAGTATTCAAGAATTGTTTTACTATATTAAGTTTTGGCATACCTGTTGAGAAATTTCCAATAAGTGTGAATTTTGTTGCATTAACAAGTTTTTATTTGTCTTGCATTATGAATTGCATAGAAATGTGATCTTGTTTTTCTTGAAGTTCAACAAGAGCAAAAACTGTAGAGCACTTTGTTGACTTGAACATGTCAGCGTAGGTTTTTGGTGCTAACAGGTTGTTTTCCTCTGCAGACAATTCATTTTGATCATCTTTGGAAATATTTTTTGTTTTGATATGGTTCTGAGTGTTTGTTTGCTGATGCAGAGCTGGAAATTCTTTATCAAATGCAACTCTATTTTGTCCTTCTTTAGCAAGAAGACTGACATATTTTTATCTACAAGATGCATTGATATCATTCTTTTGTTTTTTATGTTTGGATGGTGGTTCTTTTCCACTGATTCGTCCATTTACAATGAATGGCAACCAGCAACAACGAAAGGGATAGTGAAGTCTCTCGCCGTGGAAACTCAAACTAAATGATCAAGAACACAACTTATTGGACTTCTTGAACTTTTTAGAATTTTTAGAGCTCTCATTTCTTCAAAAGAATCCTACGTCAACTATTAGTTTATGAATGAATATATCCACAAATAATTTTAGTTATTTACGAAAAAAAAATTCAAGTGGTTTTAGAGTTTGTTATTGATATACTACCAAAACCAAAGCTAACTTTTCCAAGTTCAAATATATTTTTTACTACAATTAGGATTTTTCTTCCATAGTAAATTGGTTTTTATACCTTTCCCTATTCACTAATAAGTATTTCACTTACAACAAAATTAAACACAGATAAATATATATATATATATATATATATATCTATATATATATATATATAAGACCGCACTTTGTATGGGAGTTGATAGAATTTCTGTTGAAGTCAAATAATATTTCAATACATGGAAAGTTTTTTCATAATTTTTTTGAAGTCAAATACTCTTTCAATACATTTCACTCATAAATTATTTAAACATGAATGAAGTTGCATGGCCTGATGGTTACAATGGTAAATTCTTCAAGATATGCTGCAAAATAATTGGGAATGATCTTTGTGAAGCTATCAGAGATGTTATCAGAGGAAACCCTTATCCCAACTGGGATTCATACTACTTCAATTTGTCTAATTCCTAAACTTGAATCTACAAAGACATGGAAAGACTTTAGGCCTATTAGTCTAACTACTATGTTGAACAGAATTATTTCAAAAGTAATCAATAATAGATTGGAAACTCTATCTCCTAAGATTATATCTGAAGAACAAGGGGCCTTTGTAAAAAACAGAAGTATACATGAGAATATTCTTATTACCAAAGAGCTCTGCTATTAATTGAATTATAAAATAAGGGGATGTAATGTTTTATTAAAGTTGAATATGTCTAAGGCTTTCGATAAGCTCTCTCATAAGTTCATTCTAAGGATTCTCTCTGCATTTGGGTTTGATAATTAGTTCCAAGACTCAGTTATCAAGAACATCAACAATATTCATTCATCTATCATTATTAATGGTGAATTGAAAGGGTTTTTTAAATCAACGAAAGGCTTAAAACGGAGAGATCCTATGTCTCCAAGTCTGTTTATCATCGGTGAAGAGTATCTGGTCAGAAGTATCAAGCAGATTACAATTCAAGATCCTTCAATTAGATAAAAAAACAGGGGAAGTTGTTACATACCTTGCATGGATTTCGCGGATGATTTTATAATCTCATGCAATGGTAATATTTCTTCAATCAACAAGATTAACAATTTTCTAGTTCATTACCAAAAGAGATCATGGCAAGCAATAAATAAAGAAAAATCAAAGATTATTGGCCATTCTAAAATGATCAATTATAGAATTCAAAGTGTGGAACAAATTATGGGTTTAAAATACAATTTTATGCCTATGGAATACTTGGGTACCACTATCAGCAACAATAACATAGTCAATAATTTGGGAATCTAGTCAGCAAAATCAAGCAAAGAATCATGAATTAGGAAAGCATTCACCTATCTTATGATGGAAGGCTAACCCTTGTTCAATTTGTCCTAAACATAATTCCTACTTACACTTTGCAATATTCTGTTAACTGATGAGTCTGGATTTTCTCACCACTCACTGTAGAAACCGGACAGGGGCAATTCAGACAAAAACCACCCACTGAACCATCCAAACAGGACTAATATATTAAAAACTAAATCACTTCATGACTAAGCTAATTACTTACTTTCTTAATAACTAATGGGTCTTTGAACTCGACCCGAATTCATAAGTATGACCCGAAGCCCATGTGGCCCATAATTAAGGGTATAAATACCCAACCACTTTCATTAATGAGGGTAATGAACATTTAATACAACCAGGCAGCTCAAATCTCTCACTACACACCACTTAGACATTAAATACCTTTAAAACTTTACAAAACTTCAGAAAAAATTACCCTCAGTTGAAAATAATCCTCACCAAATTGGCAACCACAGTGGGAGAAGAAGGTGCCTAAATTTAGCATTCGAAACCATCAACAAAAACCAGTTCAGATGAATCCGGACGAGCAAGAAGTGCCACCATCTTTGGCAAAAATGGTGGGAGAAAATGATGAATATACGATTGAGGAGCGAGATATGTTAAAAGTTGAAATAGAAGCTTTGAGGGCTGCCAAAAGGGCAGAGATGGGCACCAAAGAGAAGTCTAAGGTGTCTGCATCTCATCATACTGACAATCCAAGAGAGCATGAGCCATCAAAGACTCATACTAGCTCAAAGAAATCTCACCGGTCTAAACCGGTGGAGAGTTTAGATTCAGAATCTTTTAGTAGCTCCTCAAATGAAGATGGAGTTGAAGAATCTTTGTCATCCACCAGCGATGAAGGCCATTCTAAAAAGAAACAAAAGTTGGTTAAAAAGTACTCGAGAAAGAGGGACAGGCATGGAAGGTTGAAGAGGCATCTGGGTAAAGGATTGTCTCACAGTCATAGTCATGGCCGGAGACACGTAAAGCGCTTGTTAATGGATCATTTTTCCTTCCATGATGAGCCAGGTATCTTTGCAACTCCCAACGAAGATACTGTATTTAGTCGTGGCCGGAATTGGAGACAATCTCTATTGTATTCCAAGATATTGTCTGGGAACCTTCCTAAGAGGTTTGAAAGTACAAAAATAGAAAAATATGATGGCAGTAAAGATCCAGATAACCATTTGGAACAATTCAAAAAAATTATGATGACGATAAACTGCTCTGTCGAGCATTCTCCCAATCTTTTACGGGGATTGTTTTGAAGTGGTACAATAGTCTGCCACAAGGCTGCATCAGAAATTTTGACACTTTTTGGGTGGCCTTTCGGAGGTAGTTCGTTTGAAGTAAAGAAGTAAAAGGAAATGGAGATACAATTATCCATTGTGCCCAAGAACCAAACGAATCCTTAAAAGAATACATAAGTCGTTTTATAAATACTAAAAATGGATTGGCTGATTGCTTTGAACAAGTAGCAATAGCCTCTCTAAGGCAGAGCTTAAACCCTGGAAACTTGGTTGATTCAGTAACTAGGAAAAATGCCATGACATGGGGAGGTCTGCTGAATCATGTTGGTAAACAGATTAATGTGGATGAAACAAAGAAAACCAAGGTGCACAGGCAGGTAAGGTCTACTCCAGCTGCACCAAATCAAAACCAGAACCAGTCCGGGAACAAGGCCAAGGAAGTCGGGCAGGGTCATAACAGAGCCAAGGCTCAATCTCATCCAACTGCACCAGCCCAGAGCCAGCAATCTAGAAACAAGCGAGGGCCTTGGGTTCAACCAGAGTGGTTTGCTGAGTTAAAAGAAAAAGTAGCCACCATTTATGACAAAAAAAAGATGAAGTACATTTCAGAAGGCCGGCTGCATTACAATCTCCCAGGGAGAGCCGTAATAATTGTTTTTGTCAATATCACCATGATATTGGCCATAACACTGAAGATTGTATTGCGCTGAAACAAGAAGTGTAGAATTTGATTGAAAGAGAAAATTTGCGAGCTTATGTTAAAAGAAGAAGTGGAAATAGGCCTGATAATGCTCATCGGACTGGTCCAAATAATGCAGACACATCGGCTCCGGATGGGGCTATGGTAATAATCGAAAGGTTTGATATAAAGTCAGAATATTTAGACCCTGATCCAACCCGGAATAAAGTGGGTGTTATTATAGAGCGTTGCAAGACGGAGTCCAGACTTATCAGCTTTTTCGAGTCACTTACATTATTCCGGGGGGGGGGGGGGGGGACACCATGACTGCACCAACTGCTTCTTCGAGAAAGAGGCACGTTCATACTTTAACTACCCAACTGGAAGGAGGCATGACTTCCTATCAATCACAAATTACATTTCCCTTCATTGTTTTCGATGAGGATGACTTGAGGGACATTGCTGGTCCCCATGAAGATGTTGTTGTCATAGGAGCATCCATTGGGGGTAATGACATAAGGCGAATTTTGGTGGACACCGGAAGTTCAACCAATATTATCTTTCTGACTTCCTACAAGAAAATGAAGAATCCAGCAGTAATTCAACGTTCGAACAGGTCAATTGTGGGTTTCACTGGAAGCTCAGCATATGTGATCGGGGAGTTCGAAGATGAGGTTTTGTTGGGCAAGGGCCCTTTTAAAAAGATGGTTAGAATACTTTTTATTGTGGTGGATTGTCCCACTTGTTATAATGCCATTTTGGGGAGATCTTGGCTCTCCAGGATGCATGTTGTGGCTTCGACAGTCCACCAATGTTTGAAATATGTTGTGCAAGGACAATTGAGAGTTGTTCAAAGCAGTCAAAAGATGGCAAGAGAGTGTTATGCAACAGCACTGGCCCCTCGAACGTTGGGGGCAGTCCGGATCAGTGAGGAATAGCAGTTTGAGGGGCCCTCTGGGGGAGATGGTGAAATTGATGACCCCAGAGAGACCCCTGGTGTTTTAATACCAATTGAAGAAGTCGAAACTCACTCTCTAGCTTAAGGAAAAAGTGTCAAGATAGGGTTTAAGATGACATCAGGATTGAAGGATAAAATGTTAGATTTTTTGAAAGACCATCAGCATGTCTTTGCTTGGTGCAATGCTGATGTAACCGGAGTACCAGCAGACATTATATCACACCAACTATCCATCCGGAGGGATGTAGCACCTGTTGTAAAAAAGAGGAGAGCTTTTTCTAAGGAAAAAGTCGATGTCATAATTCAAGAAGTTGACCGGCTTACTAAAGTGGGGCACATAAAGGAACCTCAATACCCTTTATGGACAGCCAATCCGGTGTTGGTAAAGAAGAAAAATGGTAAATGGCGTATGTGCATCGATTTCACAGATCTCAACAGAGCTTGCCCAAAAGATTTATATCCGGTCCCACGAATTGATCAGTTGGTGGACTCCATATCTGGAAACAAGCTGTTGTCCTTTATGGATGCCTTCTCCGGGTATAATCAGATTCAAGTAGATCCAAAGGATAAAGAACATACTACATTTGTCAGTGACAGGGGCCTCCATTGTTACAAGGTGATGCTGTTTGGGTTAAAAAATATTGTGGCTACTTATAAGAGGTTGGTAAATAAGGCTTTTGTTGATCAGATTGGAAGAAACATGGAAGTCTACATCGATGACATGATGGTAAAAAGTATGGACAAAGAGCTACACTTGGCAGATCTCCAGGAAACTTTTTCCAACTTGGTGAAAGTAAATTTAAAATTGAATCCAGAATAGTGTGTCTTCGGAGTACGGTCTGGAAAATTCTTGGGGTATGTGATAAGTAAGAAAGGGATACAACCTGATCCAGACCAACTTAATGCTTTACTACAAATGGAGCCTCCTCAGAATATTAAAGAAGTACAAAGATTGACAGTGAGGTTGGTTGCGCTAAACCGTTTTATTTCAAGCTCTTCAGACAGGTGCGCCCCATTTTTTCAAACTTTGAAAGGTCCAAAATATTTCAACTGGTCTCCGCGGTGTGACGAGGCCTTCGATGAAATTAAGAAGCACTTATATTCCCCTAAAACCTTTTTTAAACCTATTAAGGGAGAGACCCTCTACGTGTACTTATCAGTTTTTGATTCTGCTATAAGTGCAGTATTGGTAAGGGAGGTGGATAATTATCCTCGTCCGGTGTACTATATCAGCAAAAGCTTGATAAATGCATAAAAATGGTATTTAAAGCTGGAAAAATTAGCACTAGCCCTAGTAATTGCTGCAAAGAAAATGAGGCCCTACTTTCAGGCTCATTCTATCATTTTCCGGACGTCTTTTCCCCTGAAAAACGTTCTTCAAAAGGCAGACATTTCAAGTAGAATGACCAAGTGGTCAGTAGAGCTACGAGACTACGACATTGATTTTGCCCCTCGAATAGCAGTCAAAGCTCAAACTGTGGCTGGCTTCTTAGTTGAATTCTATTCGGACAGGGATACTAAGCAAGCAACCAGTGTAAAAGATAAAAAAGTATGGGTTATCCGGACTGATGGTGGATCAAGTACCATGGGTTGTGGTGTATGGATATGTTTAACCTTTCCGTACAGTGACATGATGTACCAAGCTATATGTTTTGCTTTCAGGGCTTCCAACAATGAATCTGAATACGGAGCTGCTATAGATGGTTTGAAGTTAGCACTTATTTGTGGAGCCAAAAAGGTCAGGCTAATGAGTGATTCACAACTTCTTATCCATCATGCACAAGGTCAATCCGAAGCAAAAAAGGAACAACTGATTACATACTTATTTGTTCTCAAAGAAGTGGTACTTAATTTCAAAAGCATCATATATGAGCACATGCCCCAAACAAAAAATACGCTAGCAGACTCATTGGCAACCATTTCCTATTCTGAGTCCTACCCTTGGATTCATATGCAAGAGTGCCCATCCATTCAAACCGGTCCGGAGAAGGAAGAAGAAAGTTTGAATATACAAGTAAAACAACCCCAAGACTGGAGATTTCCTCTCCTCTAATATCTCTCAGATGGCATTCTGCCTCCGGAAAAAGCAGTAGCAAGGAAAGTAAAATACAAGGCTCGTGGTTTTGTTATCTTGAGAGATGTTCTTACAAAAAAGTCATTTAGTAAACCTCTCTTACGATGTTTGGGGACCAAAGAGTCCCAAATAGTGCTCTCTGAATTACATGATGGTGAGGGATCAACACACTGTGGATACATGGATCTAATTAGAAGAGTTTTGTTAGCTGGGTATTACTGGCCCTCCATAATGCAAGATGCCAAGGAGTTGGTGAAAAAGTGTGATCCATGCCAAATATACAGCAATAAAATTCATACCCCAGCTGTCCCTTTAGAGTCAATTTCTGAGCCAATACCTTTTGCTTGGTGGGGGCAGGATTTAGTGGGACCTCTACCCATGACATCCGGAGGGTGCAGAACTATAATTGTTGCCATTGATTACTTTTCGAAGTGGATCGAAGCAGCCCCATTGGCAGGAACTACTTCGAAAGCTGTTATCAAATTCATCATGTCTAACATTTATTCCAGATTTGGAGTTCCACAAAAGATAACTACAGACAATGGGCCACAATTCGACAACAAGGAGATGGAGAATTTCTGTGTTTCTAGAGGCATCCAACACTGCTTCTCTTCTCCTTTCCACCCACAAGAAAATGGTCAAGTTGAAGTGGCCAACAGAACCATCTTGTCCGGTCTTAAAAAGAATCTAGAGGGAGCTGCTGGAAAATGGCTAAGTTATCTGCAAGAAGTATTATGGGCCACCGAACCACTCCTGGGGCTACAACACAAGAGTATCCATTTGCCTTAGTGTATGGAATGGATGCCATAGCCCCCATAGAGGTTACTCTCCCTTCATTTCGAGTTCGTAATTTTTCCGAACACGCTAATGAAGTGGCAGTCAAAAGTCAGCTTGATTGGATGGAAGAAAGAAGAGTTAAGGCTCACCTCAGAGCCACACACTATCATAGTTTGATGAGAAGCAGGGTTCCTTCCAAAATCAAGAGGAGGGATTTTCAACCAGGGGTTAAATTATTGAGGAAAGCCTTCTTACATACCAAGGAGAGGCAGTTCGGCAAGTTAGCTCCAACTTGGGAAGAACCCTATGTGGTCAATGAAAAGCGTAAGCCTGGGACATACCGGCTCCAAGATAAAGATGGAAGGGTTTTGAATCATCCCTGGAACATTGAACACCTCCGGTTATATTTAGAATGAAAACTATGTAAATATTTACTTGCTTAAAGTTCATGTAAATATTTGGGGGCATATTCTTTCCTACCCTGGTGGCGTAGGGAGGTTTTAATGAGGTGCTCGGGCTTTTTAATGAAATTCGATGCCTTCTTGAAAAATTCGGAGTGTTTCAATTGATAGTTTCTTTGAAATTTTTTATCAATGACATACCAGATTGAATTGGTAGAGTGATGACTACTTCAACATTTGTCATCAGAGAATTTAAATACTCTCACTTTAAAGTACTTGTAAAATAACTAAGGGCTGTTTGAACATTAGCCATCGAAGTTAAGAAACTATAAAACAATGCAAGAGCTGTGTGAAATAAAACTACCCATTAAAATATGTGAAATGCCTTGGCCACCCAAGGACTTCGAATTTTCAAACAGAAAGGTTTTCCCGGACAAGGGCCAGAAACAATTACAAAAAATGCCTTGGCCATCCAAGGACTTTGGTTCAGACACAAAAATATAAAAGATAATTGATACTTTAAGACTGAGCTTTCTTAGAGGACTCAGCCTCACTTGGCTTATTCTTAGCTTCAATGTTTTCTTCATTCGGACTCTCCCCGGTCCATTCATCTTCATCGGTTATATCGTCCCAACCACTGGAATAATTATGCCTGTCACCATCAGCCATCGTGTGGAATGGGAGGTCCTCATACTCTACAAACCTCCATAAGTCTCCCAGCGTCCTCTTCGGAAATTTCTCATGAAAAAGTAAGACCATATCTGACTTGACTTTGGCATACCTTTCCTCCTGGGAGTCAATTACCTCGTTGGTATAAGCATCAATCCTAGCTTGGATTGTTTTCTCTTGCTCCTTTAACAAGTCAGTTTTTTCTTGTTCAGCCTTGAACACAGTATCATCGAGCAAAGTCTTGTCATTAGTTAGGGTTTGAATGACGTTGTCTTTGGCCTTCACCTCCTCTTTTGAAGAAGAGAGGTTTTTTTTCCAGGTCAGATTGCTTCAATTGGAGTTCTTTGACAACTCCCTCCGCAGTGGCCAGCTTGGTGGCCAAATCCTCTTGACCTTTCTTCAACTCCTCAATTTCTCTCCTCGATGCCTCGGCATTTTGATTGGCATTAAGGAGGTCATTAGACAATTTCTCTTTATCAGAGTTGAGTGTGTTGATGATGGCTGACTGGTTTCACACTTGCTTCTCCAAGGTAAGCACCGACTGAATGTTACTCAATAAAGAGTGGGTGATAAAGTCTCTCTCACCTAAAACAGAAAAAAATTTACGTAGAAAGTGATGATGTTCGAAGAGCTTGGGGGGAGGTAGGGGCCAGCAAAATCATCTTTGTCAAGGTCTTCGAAGTAAAGACCAATCCCTTGAAGCCCACTGATGTCGACTCCATCAATGTTGATGTCCCCTCCGGCACCCTCTCCAGTGTAGAAGTCACTTGGGATTTCTTCTGCTTGAGTGGGGTCAGTTGGGTCAGTTGGAGGAAGAGGCTCCGGAGGCCGTAGAGAAACTTCATCTCCCTTGGAGGTTTTCTTCTTCTTGGCCTCCCTTTCTTCACCTTCTGCTCCCCACTTTATGTCTTTCTTGGGAGCCTTTGGAGGTTTTGGAGATCCAATTACTTCCTTGGTGCTTTCATGTTCTACCACTTGTAATAAAGCAACATTGATCTGTCCTTGGTCTTGCTCCTCCTGGTTTGCTGGGGCAGCCTCCTCCCCCTTATTTGGGTTGACCTCAGCCACACCTTTCTTGGCCTTGCCCTTCTTGCCCTTCATTTTTCTTGGGGCTTTAGCTCTACCTGGCAAGGATAGCTTTCCATCTTTTGCATCTGTTTTCTTGAGAATTACCTCCGGAGGAGGTGGAGTGGTTAACTCCTCCCAAGACAGGTCTCTCCGGCCAGTGGTATTCCAAAGGTGGTATTCCAAAGGTGGTATTTCCCCATTTCTCAGCAGCCCAAGAATTTAGCTTGGCACAAGTGGCCAGCCCCTCCTCTAGGTAGTCATTGAATTCCTTCGGCAGCACTACTAAAAAACAAAGGAAGAGAAGTTAAACAAAAAAACTTGTTATAAGTAAAGGTAGAAGTATGTGATGAGATTTTTACCAGCGCTTTGCCATCTGTTGTTAAGTATGCTTGGGTTGACACTGGCCTTAATCTTCCTCCCGTTCTCCCAGGCGCCACTAATGAACATGAATTGAGTCTTCCAGTTCTTCTCCGACTCAAGCAGGTCATCCACCGCTTTGTAATTATCGCCCATGTTAAAATGATAGAATGGGATGATGTGGTTCCTGCAAAGGCTGGCCACAGCAGCAAATTACTCCATCGGAAGAGGGATTCCGGAGAGCCTGGAGGCCATGATACATACTATGAGCGTATACCAAGCATTGGGGCTCAATTGGCTTGGGCAGAGCTTTATAAGATGGAAGTATCTGACGATTTCCGGGTCTAAGGGAAACCTAAGCCCCCCAGTTGAATAGCTCGGTGAAGAAAAATATCTCACTAAGTTTGCAGTCCATCGGTGTCTCCGGATTCACCAGTATCCTCACTTTAATGTTCTCAGGGATCCCCCACTTCGTCCGGATCCAGCCCAGTTCAGCTGTGTGAATAAAAGCATAATTGATCTTCGGCATAGCTAACAGATACTTTACACTTACTTTGTGAAATCAAGGTCCCACTTTTCCTACAAGGCACTCCGACAGATCCGGGTGTTTTAAACATAACTTCTCCTTGCCCTTGTTTTTCTTGACAGTAGCAGCCTTACTTGTTTCCCTGGAGACATCAGTCTCAAAAAGGGCTTATTCGATATTATCCTCCATTACCTCTTCCATTACCATGGAAGGATTATCAGTTATTTTTGGGAGAGCAGAGCTAGTGGTTGGCTCGGTAGGCCCTCCGGATGGTTAGGCATTACTTTCCTCTTGTGTTTAGAGTCCGGCTGGGGCTCAGATCCGGAGGTTTCTTTTTGAAGGCATGAACTAGTCGCCTCCGGACCGAACAACTTGTCCTTGGGGACTTTTATAGGTGTTTTTGACCCTATAGTTTTATCTTTGGCCCCAGACTTAGTAGGCGTGGATTTTGTAGGTTTAGACTGTGGAGCGACAACCTGTCCTTTCACTAGACGACCTTTTCGTCGATTTATCAACTTTTCTAGGGAGATGTCAGCATCTGATCCCATGGCGATGAATGGGGAAGGTTTCTTAGTGCTTGTAACTGCCTGCTCTGGTTCAACAATAGGCTGTGATTCCTGAACTGATGAGCCTGAAACGATTGGTGAAAGATTGGGCTGAAATAATCTTCTGGGTTTAGAACTTCTCGCAGAAGACGAACCCCGATCAGGCTCTGAACTTGGTGTTTCAGGTTTGTCGATAGGAGAAACAAGGAGGCTAGAAGCAATGTGCCTTTCTCGTTTGAATTTTTGAGCTTTCTCTAACTCCGACAAGTTGAGCCAACCACATTTTACAAGGGCGTTTTCTTGCTGTGAACATAAACTTACACCAAGAAAATGATTTTTTGAGAGATAAAAGCTTTAAAGATTAAAAGTGTGGAGATAATGAAGATGGTAAAACAGTTAAAATGGTTTAATTTATACTTAGAGACAAAAAATACTTTGAAACCTAGGAGAATATGAAAAGATGGGAGTAATGATTAAAGACGACGCTAGATGATGAGAGAATAAATGACTAGGAATGATGTTGGATCTTGGACCTGATGTGACTAGAGCACAAATGTAGAGAGAGAATATAAAAAGAGAATATTATATTCAGAATGTCCCCCCTACCAAGAATAATGGGTCTCCTTTTATAGTGGAGAAGGGTGGACCCATTAATATCCTTGGTGGGCTTGTTTTATTTCTTTTTTAGTCCTTCATAAAGTACCTTATTTACAAATTATCCTCTAATAAAAGATAAATACAATTATGGACATATTAGTTTCCTTCTAATTATAATTGACTCCTTAATATCAACACTGGAGGATTATTCCCTTATCAGACGTCACCAGCATTAATTGAAGAGGTTACTTTATGAAATGAGTGGGAGCGCCATTCTAGGAGAAAAACGGCAGGTGAGGCGAATCAGAGAAGGACACGTGTCCCACGATCTCTGGCAAAACCTTTAAGTTTCTGAGAGTGTCACCACTCCGGATAAAGCCGTTACGCAAGTTCGAAATCTGTTCGGACATTGTTATGAGTACTCATGGGCTATTTTTTAGGTCTTGCCAAAGGCCTTCGTACTTTTATATTGTTTTTCTTTCCAGACGAGGGTACATATGCGGTGCTATTATATGTACCAAACTCATCGTGGGTGGGATCTTAAGGACCAAACCCGCATTCGTAATGAGGTATGGATACTTTTTTGGGACCTATCATTGGTTTCTTTACATGCTGAGCTACTAACATCTACTTATTAGAGGCATTTTAGAGAGGTGGCATCCGAAAACCAACATATTTCACTTCTCTTTCAGTGAGATGATGGTGATATTGGATGATGTGCACGTCATTATAGGTCTTCCAGTGGTTGGGGTAAAGTTTGAAATTGTTGAGTTTGCTAGTGGAGATGCAAGAAATGCGACATATGCGTGCCTACTAAGAGTCATTGTCGAAGAGTTAAAGGATGAAATAAAAGAAAATAAAGGGGGAGGCCAAAGCCACGTGCACCTCGCTTGACTGAAGAGGAAATTTTGTAAAACGGAGTATTTTGATGATATATCATTGATACTGGTGTTTACCGAGCTACGATGGGTTATTTGTTGCACTTGTTTGGTTGTACCATATTAGCCAACAAGTCGGACAATAATATAAACCTTAACTACTTACAGTTTATCGACGATTGTTGTAGTTCGAACATGTACAATTGGGGACATATGATACTTGTGCAGTTGTATATCGAGGTAGGTAAGAGTTCTTACACACCAATTATGGCATGTCTAGTTTCCTTGGCCATTTCCCTAATTTTTCTCATGATCAATACACGAGATATAGTATTTCACAGCCTAATATGTGCAAATATCCGTCTCCCCCATTTCGATAAATCCATTAGGCCCAAAACAGTCTTCGTGATTACCTCGGTACCTTCACCAGCCACGATGTAAGTTATATTTACGGTATTTTTATTTTCCATAATAATGTTATAATTTACACTTTGTAGATGCATTTTAAACATTTGTTTCTTTTTGCAGGTGTGGTTCATGCCTTACTTGTATTTACATGATCTTCGTGAGTTTTCTATGGTAGCTTGAATAGATGGTACCTTAAAGTCTTTTGATATTGTCAAAACATACTATCCATTACAAGTCGCTAGACAGATAGGGCACATTTAGCATGTAAAACATGCATGTTTAATAGTCGGTTTATGGTTAAATTTGTGCTACTATATTCAATGCATTAGTTGTTATAAATTTAATGTTGTGGTTAGATTTTTGTGATAATAGTTTTAATACATGTACCTAGTCTGCTACGTCTTATTTTGAAAGGTTCTAGTAGGGTTCACCATGTGAACACTCTTTACAATTGGGACACATTCACTTGGAATCATACGGAGTCCCACACTGTTAATCCTAGTTTGCGAGATAGGCAGTATGTTGTAGGTCACAAGGATGGTACTACATTAGCGTACGCTGCATGGGTGCCAAAAAAATCCCCAAAGTAATAGTATAAATAAGGCCATAGGTCAAAGAGACAAGAGGTCATAAATTTTGGGCAATAAAAATACTAAAATATGAATTTAACGCAGTTCATAGGTCGAAAAAAATCAAAAACCACAACAAAAGAGGCCATAAAACTAGGATATTAAAAAACTATAAAATATGGTCATAACTGAAGCCATAAATCCATAAAAAAATAGACTAAAATAAACAAGGAAATAGAGGTCATGTGATACAAACAATCAACAACTTAATACAAGAAACAAATAGCTTCATGAGAAAGATGCCCAAACAACATGGTCATATCGTCGGACGATGGAAGCACATACCGAATATGTACATTTCAACTACTCATAAAAACCCACGTAAAACATATTAATTGTTGTTCACCATATTAACATAAAAAATAATAGAGTCTTAAAGTTACAAACATGAACCACAAATAGTACCTTTAAAATTGAGTTAAAAATGAAAAAGTATCCATTTTACGTCCGTCAATAATATCTTGTTCAATTTATATGCTTACATGTGCATTGTTTTCACCATTACCACTCACAAATTCGTTTTCGTCGGCCCACCTTTCATCCGCATGTTCAAGTTTTAACTGAATCCTTAGCAACGTGACACCAGAAACGACTGAGTTCTATCTTTGGATTCATTTGAAATAATTGACATACGAGAATGGATATTATTTCCTTAAAGAGCTAGATAAACAGTTAAAACTTCTTGTGTGAACATCAGTTTTCACGTACATACGCAATTGCTTTTAGTTTTTTTTTGTTTTCCTTGCCTTGTATTCCTCTTTATTCAGCCCATCATTGTCACCCTCTGCAAGGTCCACCTTCTCTTGTACCGCTTTTTGGTTGGCTTTTGAGACCATCTAGTACGACTTTAACTACAATGTCACATCGCAAAGTATCTGACAACTCAACTCTATAATATATATATATATATATATATATATATATATATATATATATATATAATTTCCTCAACTTTTCTTTTAACATAAAAACATTTTTACTAAACTTGAGATCAACCGAAAAAACCGACATAAAGGCATGTCCATCCCCAACTGAAAGAGATTTCTCATGATAAGAATGTATTAAAACAATTTATATATATATATATATATGTGTGTGTTTCATGTTAATTTTCAATCACTTAGGCATATAATATAACAAACTTAACCACAAACTTACCTCCAAACCAAGTTTAACTTTTCGCTTTAGTATGTATGTGACCGGCCGCAGAATGAAGACGAGATCCTAAGAAAATAGTAAAAGTAGCAATCCATCATGAATTTTAGGCCAAAACTTTAAGAAAAATCATTAGATTTCTTTCGCAAAGCCCTGTAGAAGGATGAGGGAAATTTGTTGAGCAATAACCATGTGTTTTTATTATAATGAGACGTCATAAAAATAAAGAGATTGATCGAGTATTCTTCTTGGCTTCTTATACAAGTGTTGGGTCCAATGGTAACTCTAAAAACTCTATATCCTTATCAACGATATATTACTCTATTAAATTCAACAATGTCGATTCCTTCAAAGCTTGGTCCTCCATCCACACATGTTTTCTCTTACTCTTCTGGGTGATTTTTGCCTGCTTAGCCAAGCTTTCACCAATATCTGACAAATCCCGTTTACGAGAGGTAGAATCCTTCTTTATTGGAACTAAAGGTTCTAGGCCCTCATCATCTCCGGATTCGAGTTGAGGAGTAATGAGATGCACCAGCCGAGATAGTATTACTTTCTTCCCATTTTTTATCATTAGTTCACCACAACCAGTAAATGAGAGAATTTATTCCTTAATGGATTGACAAACATATAAGACTAGAGATGATAATTTTTTTTATAAAACTAGTATTATTAATCAAAGAATCAATTTTTCAATGATTGGACCTCTTATTTATAATTAACTTAGTCCTAATTATTTAGGATGGATGACATGTGTATCTTATGACATGTGTCGGTCATCTATTGCAAAATACTACTACTGCATCATTTGAATGTCATGCGTATTTTAGTAATACATTAATCATATCTCAAATAATATATTATCTTTAAGTTCTTTCTATCTTCATTTGGTCCCTACTTTTAGCATTGGCTTCTTATCATCATATATCTTACCATTGCTTCCATATTACTATACCAGTTCAATCTTTTAATAATACTTTTAGCTAGTTGTTTTCTCGATGTCTTCTTCTATCTATTGTACTGGTCATTTATCTATTTTGATTTCTTAATGATGATATCTTTTGATGTCATTGCCTTAATGAATTTTTTTCATCTTTGCTCATCAAGGGAAAATGACCCACTGACACACGACCTTATTATGACTTATCCTAATCTTATACTATATTTCATATATTTTAGAGTCTATTTATTTTTTTTAAAAGATAAAGTTATTATCACTTGAATTACATTTTGATAACTATTTAAATTAAATTTTATTTAAGTTATTTTACAGTCGGTTATTTTTACAAACAATCAATTCACATCTTATATTTAATTTTAATGATGTCATTAATAAATATTTTTAATCAATGAATTTGTGACGTTTTATTTCTTACAAATATGACATTTAATCTGCATCACTCATCTAGGATTGATCATATCTTTTTTCAAATAGGATATTAGCAGAGTTTCAAGTGTCAAGCATAAACATTTTTTTACCTTAGCTCCCGCGATTTTTATGGTGATGATTATTACATCTCATGAGGCCCTTCTACCCCATCCCCAAGTAACCATTGTCAAATGTAATCAAAAGGAAATGAACCCTATAAAGGTGGACCAAATTCAGGTTGAGATTTTAGACCTCAATGTTAGCGATGTGATGTTTATTAAAATTTTCATGTTCTGACCCAGATTTGAGAATTCGTTGCAGGCCTTGTATAAATGATATAGCTTCGTCTGCCGATAACGCTGCATCTTCTGTTGCTAAGAGGATTCAACCCTGAGTTTTGTTGGTTGATTAATTTTATTATGCTTAAATTAATTAGGGGTTCGATCCTTGAAAAACTACTATATCTTACCCTTTTTCATAAGGTTTTAAATTTTGATCTTTCAAGGCCTTAAACTTTTGAGTGTGACGACTAATGTCGTTATAATATTTCCATAATATGTTAAAAAATTTAGAGTCCTTAAATTTTCACACTTTATATGGTTTTTTTTAATCATAATGGATCTCTAGCCTTGACATATAACATAAATATTCTTTTACAAAGATCATTATATTCGGTATTTGAACCATTTTAGTTTTTAGAATTTTGACCCCTTGTGGGTCTCTATTTATTATTTCCTGAGTTTTTTTTAACGGGAGATTGTCACTAAGATGGGTTGGTAGTATGCTACTAGATTATACTGGATCTACTGAGAGGGGCTTCAGTTGTATGTTGGTTATGTGGTATGAAGGATATAAATTTGGCCTTCTCAGCATCTTTACTCATGTTGTCTCATCTATTTTTATTTACATTAACTGTATGTAATGCATGCTACCAAATTATGGCAATTTTCGAACCTATTTTTTTATCAACTTCTTAGTGTAGTCATGCATAATTTTTTTTTCTACTTACAATGGATTATGTAATCTTCGTCTCTGTAGATTTCCTTGATTCTATAAATTAATCTCAGAATATAATCTAGATTGGTTTGAATATATAAATCAAGCTCAAAGGAAAATATTTGAACTGCCTAAGGATGTAGTCTCAGAAGATCGTGAGAATGCTCGACATAAAAGCTTGTTATCTCTACCAAAACCCAATATATCATTTTAGAATTTCTTCATATGATATTTTGGGTAGTTTGTACCATCGTATTTGTTTATCCTTTATTAGTTAAATTTCTCGGATATATCGCCACCCAATAATTCTAATGCTAGTAAAGATGTTGCCAAAAATATATTTAAGTTTTTCTCCCCTCGCCTAAGATATATGTAGATTGGTATGTCTAGGATTTGATTATTCATGGATGGGATTTTTTTGGTTTATTGTGCACATGCCATTGCGGGCTGAAGAGAGGTATCCCAAGATGGAAATGAGGGTTCAACAGTGTTACATGATAACCTGATAGGCCATTTATCACTCCATTATCAGGCTTGGACTAGAAGAGATTGTGATCATTCTAACGATGGACATGAGATCGGATCCATGAGAGAGTATGAGAGTGCTGACGATAATTGTGTTTGTGTTTATCAATCGATCCTTTTTCGATTAGTCCTTACTTTCTCTATCTCATAGATATGTCTCCCATGGGTGATTTTCTTTGTGTTCGTTTTGTGGTGAGTGGTCGGTTGTTGTACGATAGCCTCTGACAGAGGCAGTGAAAACGTTTGTGCCTTCCTTAAAGTTCTCATGGTTATCATGATAATAAAAATTTCAAAGTGCGGCCTCTTCCACCTTACGATTCTAATAAAATATTCGATCGATGTTGTTTCTTTGATGACGGCTATCATTTGTTTGATGGTAAAAAATTAATCTATATAGGTTTGATGTATGTTTTCACCTTGTTGTTTAGTCGCAATGATAGAATCTAATTTTTCATTGAAAATAAGATCTAGCTTGCTATCGGAGGTAGGATTGTAAGGCCTACGATACGGGTGTTTTGACATGGTATAAATATTATATTTTCTTTCATATCATGGTTAGAGAATAATTTATATTGGTTTTTTTAAAATATTTTGGAAATATTTGGTTCTTATGAACGAAGTCAATAATATAGTGTGATTTTATACGACCGATGAGTCGAGCAACGAATATTGCAATTAAGGTTTAAGCTAATAAAAAATCAATATTATATAAAAATATAGTTCATAGATGAATACACAAGTACTAATAAATGATCATAATGTGATCAAGAGCTCCTAAATCAGAGCTTTTATTTATAGTTAGGTTATAGTTATACGGTTACATTTATTATACAGTAAATAATTATCACGTCACATATTAACGAGCATTAGTATGATAAACGTGATATTTAAGTGTTTTCTCAAACTTTATATAAGCTTAGGTTTGATCAAGGTACAAATCTAAGCAGTTTCTTGAGCCTTTTATAAACTAGGGTTCACGTAAATTATATTACAAGCCCTCAAACAACTCAAGTTTCGCTATAATACAAATTTAACCCTTATCATATTTGATTGAAAAAATAAAAGGCAATCAAGATTTTTACTTGAAAGTGTACGGTTCAAAAAATATTTTAGATTAAGAGTTGTTCGAGTAGTCATTTGTTATTAATGTGTGGTATATAGTTTATTTTTTGATAAATGATTTTGGATTTCATTACACGAAATCAAATTAGTTGTAGTCATTTGTTGTCAATGTTTGGTATATGGTTTTTCTAATTAGTATGTGTTATTTTACCCTTACATGGTTTCCCAGCATATATGGAATCTTATCAAAGAGGTTCAATTTTTTTACATAAATCATTTTCATTATTGTAAGCAAATCAACTACGCTATAGTATATTATGGTTTGGTTATGTTTTGTTAAGTAATTGATTTATAGTTTCATATGTTTCTTTTATTTTCATTTTGTTTTATTGGTTTATATTTTTCCAAATAGACTGTTACGATTGATAAGGGAAGTAAAATAGAAGTAGTTAATATGTAATTTAGCTCATAAATAAGATCAAGATCCATGTATTTAGTGAATAAAGACTAAAGTAAAGCACACATAAGAAATAAGGGGCTTAAATGATAGACCCCAAGAACTTGTTTGTAAATAGTCAAATAGTGGGGTAAGAAATCCACTCTTACGGTGGTAGATATGTAATTTTACCATCCACCTCATTTACTAAATAAAGGACATTCCCTTTTGGGAAAATGACCAATGATTGATCAATAATTGCAACACTTATTCCTTTTGTCTATTCCTTTTCTAGTAATTCACTGTTCACTGTCACATCACACGAGTATTCTCTAGTCCGACCCTCTCACACGAACATCTTCGCTTCTGAGTCTCACTCAATATTCTCTGAGCTCATCAGTGGCGCCGTCTGTGGGAACCGTTTGGTAACCAGAATTAATTTTCTAAAACTTTGAAAGTTAAAAGTAAAAAAGTTATGGGTACAGAAACTCGTGGAGAGATTAAGACTAATCCTACTAGAGATTTTTAGTCGGTGTCGAATCTGGAGACCATCTGATAGAAGAGCAAGTCACGAACGAAGGCAATGCTCTGAATCGGTACGCGGAAGAACTTTTAGAGGAGTCAGTTTTGGTCGCCAGACAAAAAGAGTTGCTAGAAGACATCGAAAGGTTAAATGTTGAAAGGGATGCCATGATAGCGAGTATAAAAATGATCAGATATGAGGTCCGACAAGAAAGGATCGAGGCCGATCACACCCAAGATGCTGTTATACCCAAAGAAATCCAATGCAGGAAAAGTCATCGCCATTCTAAAAGACGTGCTAGATCCGAGCAAAAATATGAGCCGTCTGAGCCTAGCGAGTATCCCTCTTTGAGCTCTGATAATTCTTCCTCTTCGGAGACCGACTCGAGGTACAAGGTGGATCAAAGGCACAAAGATTCGAGGACACATAAACACACTCATCAGACTAGTAGGAGAAGGAACGATTCGAGGAAGAAAGCTGATGCTGGTAAGCGGAAAATGTACTCCGATGATCATGTTACTACTAGGAAGCAACCTCAGTCCGACAGCTATCACCAAGATTACAGAGTAGCAATCACTTTACTTCTCCAACTGAGGAAAGGTTGTACCCAGCCACTAACGATGGTCCGGAGGGAAGTACGTACAAGGTCAGACATAATTGGAGGTCATCCTCCCTCTCTCCGAAAATCCTCTCCGGGCATCTTCTTAAATGGTTTGATATTTCCAAACTAGAGAAGTTTGATGGGACCCAGGATCCTGATAACCATATAGAGCAGTTCAAGAACTTCATGATTAACTACGATGATGACAATAAGTTGTTGTGTATAGCTTTCTCTCAGACGTTCAAGAACGCTGCCTCTAAGTGGTACAACCGACTACCTCAAGGGTGCATAAAGAATTTCGATATGTTCTAGAGTATGTTCCGACAGCACTTCGTCGGAAGCATAAACATTCGTGCCAACGGAGATACCATCATTTATTTTCGACAGAAGATTGAAGAGAGTTTGAAAGAATATACCAAACGATTCATTCAAGTTAAAATGGACATGGAGTATAGCAAGGACAAGGTAGCATTGGCTGTCTTCCGAATGGGCCTTCTTCCGTGGATAATGAAAGATGATGCTGCAGAAACACAAGCTATGGCGTTTGGAGGTTTTTTGGATTAGATAGAAAAAAGAATCTTAGTCAAGAAAACCAGGGCCTCAGAGATAGAATCCATGTCTCAATTCTATCAGGATCCGAACTTAGCCAGAACCAGTACGGAGACGATGAATGTCCGACCACAGGCTGCCCAACCGGTCACAACTGTCCGACCACGGGCTCAGACAGTTTAAGCAATGAATCAGGCCCCTCAACGGGCGACTCAGAACCAACAATATCAACAGGCAGGTCAAGCAGTTCAACAGTATGTCAGACCGGCTTCGAGCAGGTGGGTCTGACTAGCTCATTACGCCGAATTGACTGAGTGTGTCTCCACTATTTTCAAAAAGGCACGTGCAAATGTGCATTTCCGCAAGCCTTTTCCTCTACAAAATCCGAGGGAGCACAGGAAGAATAAATACTGTCAGTTCTATGATGACATCAGACATCACACTAAGGACTGTGTGGCTGTAAAGAAAGAAGTCCAATACCTAATAGAAAACGAAAAGTTGGTTGACTTTGTCAAAAAGAATACCGCAGTGGTACCAAAACAAGAAGTCGCTCCAAGGCAAGACGATACCATGATGATTTCCGATGTGATCGAATAATAATTTATGGATGCTTTTGATGTGGCAACGGAGTATCTTGATCCGAAGCCGGGCAGAAATAGTGTAAACATGGTAAATGAGTTAATCCCAAGAGGAAAAGTCAGTGAGTTATGTTCATTTTTTGAGTCACTAACTATTTTCGGGGGGATACAGTAGCAGGTATATCAAATTACTCGAGGAAGAGGCACATTGTAAGTTTGGCAACACAATTGGAGGCAGGAGCCTCATTGCACCTTTACCGGAATCCATCACCAATCCTTTGCTTCGAAGATGACGACATGAGGGAAGTAGCTGGTCCACATGAGGACGCAGTGGTAATTAGAGCGGAGATTGCTGGAAACGAGATAAGAAAAATTTTGATGGACACAAGGAGTTCCGCCAACATTATGTTTATAACAACCTACAACAAGATAACCAATCCTCCAACCATCCTACGATCCGACAGGACGATAGTGGAATTAACTGACGCGACCGCAAACGTCATCGGAGAATTCGAAGGAATGATAGAGCTGGACATAGGCGTTCAAGAAAATAGTTACGGTATTGTTCACACCTACCTTGTAATTTTATTTTTATTCCTTTCACACTTTCAAAGTCGCAGCAACCCATATATGTCTTAATTCAAAAGCAAAAGGTCAATAATATATCTACCGTCTTGTTGGTTATAAAGAGAGGTTAAAAGTTCTTACAACCTAGATGAAATAGGATATTATTGCTTTACTGATCATAAAACTAAATACAGGCATTTTATTACGCGTACCTAATTTTCTATAAACCCGAAATGTTTTGGCTTTCCAGTCTGCAAACCATCGAAACATTGACGCAATTGTAAAAAGGGAATATCGAACTAAAATGAAAAGAATAGTGATGTAAAAGTTGCAGATGACCTACCTACATTGTTTATAATTAAAATATAAAGACAGACAATGACAAAATAAAACATCAACCCAAAATGAAATATAAGAAGTTGTATATACGAGAACATAAAGAACCAGCTTAGCAGTCTAACCAAGTAATGGAATTTTAGAATAGGGGAATTTTACATCGTCTACTACATATCTTAAGCTGTGTAACACTATTAACAAAGAGATAGTATCCCTTTTGAAATCAATGTAAAGAAACAATAACAAACCCCAAAAGCAGATGCCAATCTACTCTACACATTCAAGCCTTGATTATAATAAATAAACTACAAACGACAAACTACAAACCATGTTTCGATCCAACCTTTTTATTCCTCATGATTTTCCAGCCTATTGATTATTCCAAGGTAATGTGTATAATGAACATACAAGCGAGAAAATGAAATAACCCCGAATCCATAATATTTTAAACCAAAATAACTTAGATCCAAGAGATGGATACCATGAAATCGGCCATTGTTTTCTGCTGATTCAAAACTATATGCGAAGAAGCCTTCTTCAGGTATGGGAAAAAGGAAGACGAGGGAGGATGCGGTTTAAGGTTTTGAGAGATGAATCGACCGTAATAAAGCATGGTTTTTAGGGTTTTCATTTGCTTCCAGTCCGCTTCAATATTCGAGGACAACTAGGGGGTATGGTAATGGTTTTGCAAATCTTTTTGGATGGGTACACTATTTTCTTCCATCATAGAGTACTGTTCGCCATACACCACAACCGGATATATCACAACAATAAGACATCACATAATGCTCATCTTAACAATTTAAACTACCGACGCATGATTGTACATCACGATACATCGCATATTTAGACTTCTAATAGTCATTTACCATATGACAGAGGACGATACGTGTCCTAATGTCAATCCTAATGATCCTGACCTATACTCCAAGCTCAATGACTACAAGTAACACGAGGTGTATAATGTCTTCAATAAAAATACTTAATTATGTCGTTAATTTGTTTTAATATGTTTATAAAATAAAGTATCCTTACGTCATGTATGATACTCATAACCAATAGGATCTCACGCGGTAGACTTGGGTCAAAGTCGAATTTATAAAGACGTATTTTGGTCATCGTATATCTCTCGCGTTAGTATACTCACGCTCACTTACTTGAGAAATTCTTGGAGCGTTGGCATACAAAAAACAATTCGTTTGATTTTTCTTTACATGAGATGATGATGACGCTAGAAGACGTCCACACGATCATTGGTCTTCCCCTCACACATAATAGTTTTGATCTTGCTGTTGAGCCTGAGAGTAATAAGAAATTAGGCCAAGTGCTTTGTTTTGATCATGTTTACCTTGATAATAAATTTTATGAAAACTGTGGTAAGAGTGTTAAAATGTTTACCTACATTGATTGTCTGATACTTATACGAGTATGATTTATTGGGATGATCATGTCACATCGTAGATCGTTTCTCATGCCACATTCGGTTATCTTCTACATATTGTGGGGTGTTGTATTTTGGTGCGTAATATTAGGATTATTACTTCCCTTGACTATTTGCAGTTCACTGATAACTATACCAGTTTGAGATAACTATACCAGTTTGATTTTTCAGATCGGATACTGAAGATGGAGGGGATGGATGAACACATAACTATTGAGGAGATATACAATTCTTTATATGAGTGCTTCCATTTTGTGCAACATTATTAATCTAGATATTTATTTTAGCATACATTGTTACGATTATGTTATTCGTTTTGATGATCTTGTTATGTACGAATTTGATGATCTTGTTATATTCGTGTTTTAAGGTACGGTATTGAGTAACTCAATTGGAATGAATCAATATTTTTTCTATTGAGAGACCAATTAATGGTTGAAGCTCTATACTAAATAAAGCTCATGTGAAGATCCAACAAATATCTCACTTCATTTCCATAATTAGTTTTCATATTTCCTTTTTTTTACAATGAATCCTCAATTTCATTTGAGCTTATCTTATGTCTTTATTTCTTGTAGAATTTATTGGGCTCAACAACTACTCTTTGAATATGATAGAATTTAGCATACATTGTTACGATTATGTTGTTTATTTTGATGATCTTGTTATGTACGAATTTGATGATCTTGTTATATTTGTGTTTTAAGGCAAGGGTATTGAGTAACTCGATTGGAATAGATCAAGCTATTTTCTATTGAGAGACCAATCAATGGTTGAATCTTTACACACGTGAAGATCTAACAAATATCTCACTTCATCTCTAGAATTAATTTTCATATTTCCTATTTTTTACAATGAATCCTCAATTTCATTTTAGCTTCTCTTATTTCTTTATTTATTGCAGAACTTATTGGGTTCAACAACTACTCCTTGAATATGATGGAAGTTTATTGACAGAATCAATATTTTAAATGGACCCATGAAAGGTTAAAGCTTTGCAATCTGCTAAAGAGGTATTGGCTCAATCCATTGAGTATAAAATTATTTTCGAGATTATTTCTTTTGATATGCAAAACAAATAAATTAATAATAGATTTCAGGCAGAACCTGTCTCGAGTGTTAGTGACATGTAAATTTATTTGAGATTCTCTTATTTCTTTTTTTTCTTCTAGAATTTATTGGGTTCAACAATTACTCCTTCATAGTGATGTAATTTTATTGAGAGAATTCAAGTTTCAAAAGGGGTCGAGAGAAGTTTGAAGCTTTACAATCTACTAAAGAGGTATTGTTTCTATCCACCAAGTATAAAATCATTTTCCAAGTTGTTTCTTTGGATATGCAAGATAAATAAAATAGTGATACAGGTTAGTGACAGTGATTTGCTATGAAAATGGAAAAATAAATGTGTTATTCTCTTATTGCTTAAGTTGGAAAATATTACATTACTTTAGGGTCTCAATCCCTTTATGTATTAAATTCATAATACATCACTCAGCTATCTCCCAATAACTCACCATTTTCAGTTATACTTGATCATGGATCCACGTTTCATTCCTACTTTTTTAGTGTTGCATTGTTACTGCTTTTAGTGGCCTTACTCTCGTAATAACCGTTTCTCGTCGACCGGGGTATGGTCTTCCCTTCACACAGATGATATCTGGATCTTCTACTAGTGTTCCGTGTATTTTGTTGTGTGATCGAGGGTACATCGACATGGTCGTCGTGTATAGTCCGTTGTATGGTTATGCTTTTTTAGGTAGTAATTGACTACCGCTTCATAGTCAAAGGTACCTCGTCATGGTCGATGGATATAGATCGGTGACGGGGTTATGACTTATCAGGACTCCCTTTAGTCCTAGTAAAGGTGAACTATGTTCAAGAGTTAATTTTTAGAATGAGTATAGTGTTATCCATGATGAGGTATTAGTTCATCCACCATTCGCGTTACTTCCACGTGTCATGTATAATTATTGCCTTTAAATTATATTGTCACACATGCGAGTGTCGTCGTCATTTATATGTTGCTATGTGCCCAAAATCTTATACCTATGTTTGACAAACGTTGTAGCTAATTTCATGTATGTAGAAAATGGCACTTCGTATTTCTTTATTTGACGAAACAGAGCAACCTTTCATATTCTCTTTAGCCTATGACGCGCAAATAGGCCCAAGCTAACCTGTTGATTTTATGTACTATAAATTACAATAAAGCACCATTTCATCTTTTTGCTTGCTTTCAAACTGACATTGAAAAAACAAATTATTGTTAGTGAGTTGTTCATCATTTCCCTGCCTTCTAATTCCGGATATAACACCAAGGTAAATATTTAAACACTTCAGTTCTTCACTTTGCTTTCCTGTTTTATGTGAAGTTTGATGAATAGTTTTATTCATCTAGCTTCACACAAAACTTGAAATTTAAAACCCTAAATAATTAACGTTGCAATTTAACAAACAAATCCAGAAAAATAAAAAATCATAAGTTATACTACAAAATTTTATTCCAATATAACAACATTAAATTTGGTTATTGTAGTGTTCGTTAGTTTTCTGGACTCTCTGCTTGGAAACTTTAGATACTTGTATTATGGATTTCCATTTTTTTGACATCAACTTATCTATGCGCCCTCCCACAAATGGCTCGCAAAAAAGTTAAAAACTGGCATGAACTTCATCCTAGGTGCCCCACTAGTGGACAGGGAGTAATACATAAACTTTCTCGACAATTATTTCAACCATCTGGCGCATCTTTATAAAAATCTAATCCCCAAATGGTTTCATAGGTTTAAATGAGTTTATGACTTTCCTGACTCTGTAATTACTAGACTTCCAGAATCTAGTGAACATTTGCATCACACTATGGATGGGGAAACTTGTTTGTATACTACGTTGTTTGATTGGGGGATCTGACTTTCTTTACCAAAGTTAATAAACGAATTCTTTAGGTACATTAGAATATGTCCCATGCAGTTAACGACCAATGGTTAGTGTTTTCTGCTGAGTATCCTACTTAGTTTCAAATTATTAGATAAGGAGATTAGTATAACATATTTTTTGCTAGTATTGATGTATATAAATTGTTAAGAATGCCGTACTACTACATATTCACTCGTAGTAAAATCGTTACCTTTCTTGACTTCGACAAGCACTATAAACTTTTTTTTATTATATTTTCTGAGAACTGGGAGCATCCCATTGCAAAACATAACCTTCAATTAGAACACAAATGGATGAGCACAAGTAAGCCTCGAGCCGATTATTTTCTTTAATGCAATTTTTGTTGTTTATCTCCCTATATTCTTATATTTTCTTGTTTTGATTTGTTGAAGGTACAAATTCGCAAAAATACCAAGAACTGTGGAAAAAACTATACAGTGATCGCGAAGCAAACCCATTGGAGCGTCTCTCTATTGCCGCCTACGCACAATGGGAGCTTGAATACCCTCGTTTATGTACTCATACTAAATTTATCGTAGCTGGAATGTGGCCTTTGCTAGAGATACAGATGTCTGAAGACGAAGATGTTACCCTTACTGCTATTAGGGAACTAGTCACTACTGAGACCTCATGATCCATACTGTTAGAAAGGGTGTATGCAAGTAACCAAAGATGTTTTGGACTGGAGATCTCCCGCCCCCAGAAGACCTAAACACTATGAAGAAGGTGTTGATGCCATTGTTGGCCGAAAGAGACCTTTTATGGATGGTGACGCGGTTGAGTCAATACCCAAAAGGAAAAATAAAGTAGGTCGTGTTGTTTTTTTAAAGTTAATGTGATATTGATTAAGAAAATTGTACAGAGAAACCTTCCTAACACGTTACAAAGTTACAAAATAAAAACACGAAAGTTATATATCTATATATATAATCGTTTAAATAACCTAATCCATAATTTAAGTTGAATCAACAATTAAAATAACTGTATTATGTATGTTTATTCACTATTTTCATAAGAGATATCATGTTATCGGTCAGGATTTAATATCGGAACCTACTTTTATCTATTTTAATTTGGTTCATTTAATTGTACGTTTATTTAAAGATTTAAAATCCAAAACACATTTTTTTAAATTCAAGTCGAGTATTAAAGAAGATAAATAACAAACCATGTAAACATTTAATATAAGGATGGTTCAATAATTTTATCTTTGAAATTAGTTGCAAATGATGATGTTTTTGGTAAATATTACAAAGATTTATCCCCTCACTTCAAGTTCCTCTCCCACGAGCCATCTTTTTCTAATTAGAATTGGATTTTTTTCATATTTCAAGTTATGTTTGATAAATTATAAGATCAATCAAAGAGTCGACTGTCATGTTCGTGTTAATCCTAATATTAGGGATTTAGTAACTGGTAGACGTAACATGGGTAGTTTTTCGTGCTTATCATATATATATATATATTATTTTTGTAAAAAAATTATATTCTTTTGTATTTTTTAGTATTAATTAAAATATTGTATGAAATGGTTAAGTATTATTATTTGAACTTTTTTATTTTTTTTGTATCGTGTGATTTTTAATATTTTTAATTTTATAATTTAAAAAAATTATATATTTTGTTTATCCATATTTTTCAATACTCAATTCTAATTTTTAAAAATGTATTTTGTTTCTTGAAGTTTTGAATATCAAGGGTTGTTGATTTTGTTATTTAATATAGTGATGATAAGAACTAATATGTTTCCAACTAAACGAACCAAACTAAAACAGGTAATAATAGGGTTCGATATTAAATCCAGACCGGGAAATGAACAATCATTAGGTAGAAAATTCTGATGTCAATATTATTGGAGGAAATTGGGCTCCAAGAAACCCAAGAAGCCTTCTTGAATTCTAGGTCACAAAATCAATCAAATCGATAATTTTCCCCTTTCCCCTTTCTAAACCCTAGTATCTATATGGTGTTACATTCTGAATTTTCTCATCTCAAAGAACAACTTAATGAAATCTCCATTAAACCACAAAACAATAGCCTCCATCAAGAATCGAAGATCTATTAACAAAAAAATCATTGATTCAAGACCCTAAGGCGACATGCAATCTAAAGTAACCCATCAAGAAATCTTCAACAACCCGATGTATGAAGAAGCTCCAGCATTTCTTCCAACAAATAATAGAAGGAGATCTTACAAGAAATGGTTAAGAGCACAAGAAAATCGAGTCAAGAACTAAATGGAGAAACCGGGAAAGGGTTCGTGCATGCAAACGTAACTAGTGGAGGTGAGTAGGACTACAAATTTGTGCGATTCCAGAAATCTGATAAGTCAATCCTCTTTTCTCTATAAAAAATAACACTGATTGCAAAATTCTCTTTTAGAACCCCTTCTGTGGAAGATTTTAAGACTTTCCTTGCATCACTTAGATTCTTAGGTGATGTCAAAATATTCTGGAAAAGAATTGTTAGAACCATTGGCCAATTTTCATCCAGGATTCTTAAATGGTCTACTGGCTTTCATCCCAAACAAGCATCTTCTATGACTCCTCTTTGGGTTTCGTTCCCAAAAATACCTGAATATATGTATAATCCAGAATCAATTAAGCACATTGCCAAAGCAATGAGATTGCCTTTAGTAGTGTGGATACCCTTTAGAAACCCTGCAAGCTTTAACATGTGTAAAGCTTGGACAATATTGGACACCTCAAGTCTCTTTTCCCAACGAATTTGGATACGCTTTGGGGAAAGAGACAATTTCTAGCAGGATTTCACTTACAATGACATCCTTTCTTTCTGTAAAACAAGCAAGCATATTGGTCATAATGAAATGCTATGTAAAATGAAGGAACTAAAAATAAAATATTCAAAGGAATTCAACAAAAATAACAACCTGAAATCTAATGAAATCTGGATTCCAAAAGTAAAATCAGTAATTGAATCTAACAAACTAAACCACCATGAACATGAAAATCCAATTACTTTAAGAGAACATGAAATGAATGATTTTACTATTAATAGAGAGAACAATTCTCGCCAAAATAATGTAACGCGTGTATATTCCTATAATAATAACCCTAACTAAGGTATTTACTTATCTGAACTGAAAACGTAAATAAATAATAACCTTATTTTTAATCAAAATGACATTCCACCAAACATCAATAAAGGTGATGTGATTGAAGAAATTCAATCCATCAATTTAAGTAATTCTTTCAACATATTCAATGAGGATAACTCCTCTGCTAATGAATCCCTTGGCCTTTCACAAAATGTCAGATGACCACTTAGCCTACCCCATTCTCCTGTTACCAAACAAATTGAAAAAAATATAGCAAAACTCTTAGGAAACCAGTAGAACAAAGATCAAATGACTTCAAAATTATTTAATAAACAAGCCATTGAATATCAAAGGATCTATTGGATCCTCAAAAACTCTAAAACAAATGACTATAACATTTCTGAACTGGAATGCTAGAGGAGTAGGAATATAGTCACTTTTAGAATAATAAAGATTATTGTAAAAAAATATTCAATAGATCTCATAGTTTTGCAAGAAACTATGAAATCTAATGAAAAATTAGAAAAGACAACTAAAAAACTTGGTTTTGAAATATCCTTTAGTAATACAAATAATAGAATATGGTTGTTATCGAGGAAACATTGCAACATTCAGATCTTGATAAACTCTGATAAATTAGTCCACACTATAGTACACCACTATGCTTCCAGGAAAGAAGTATTAATTACCATAGTGTATGCAAAATGTACTCAAGCCCAAAGGCTGTCTCTTTAGGACTAATTAAAGAGCTTGTCTCAAAATAATAAACCTTGGCTTGTTGTTGGAGATTTTAATACAATCTCCAACGCAAGAGAACAACTGAATTATGCAACATTGTGTATTAAAGGAATGGATGAATTTAATAATATGATATTGGACTGTAATCTTTAGGACCTTGGATTTACAGGGTCAAATTTCACTTGGTCCAATAATCACAAGTGGAAACGCTTGGACAGGGTTTTACACAGTGATTATTGGAGAGAATACATTGATATCACTATGGTGAAGCATCTGGCCAGAACTAAGTCAAATCATTCACCCTTAGTGATATGAGTCTCATTAATATCAACTGACCCAAAACTTTCATTTAGATTTCAAAATATGTGGTTACAACGTCAGGACTTTGAGACTACTGTGAAAAATAACTAGACTATCCCAATAGATACAACTTTTTTTATCAATTCCCTAATCTATTCCTTTTGGTACAAGTTAAAGAGACTTAAAAACCAATTGAAAACTTGGAACATAGAATTTTTTGGTAATATATTTGATTGTATTGAAAAAATATAAGAGGAAGTAAAGATAGTTGGATGTCTACTTGAACAATATAATACCCAAGAGAACATAATGAATCTTTCTAAGTTAAGGGCTCAACATTAAACTTTTCTTGCCAGAGAATACACTTTCTGGCAGCAAAAAAGTGTTGCAATATGGTTAAATGATGGAGATAATAATACTAAAACATTTCAAAATGTTGTTAAACAGAGAAGAAATATGAACAGAATCATGGGATATTAGAAAATGATATACTCTTAGAAGACCAAAGCCTAATAGGAGAAACTGCAGTCAATTACTTCAAGGAGTTATTAAACTATCAAACAAGTGATTCATACTAAAAATTTCTACCTGACATAAACTCTAAATTGATAACTGATGAAGATAATAGTTTAATACTAGAAAATCCAACAATAGATGAAATCCATTTAGTCATTAAGAGTTTAAACAACAATAGTGTCTCTAGAGTTGATGGTTTCAACTCCAGGTTTGATCTAGAGCGTTGGTCTATTATTAAAAATGAGTTATACATGGCTATAGTTGCATACTTTAATAACTCCATATTCCAAAAGGCATGTTTGCAACGTCAATTTGCTTAATTTCTAAGATCAATTTACCTAAAACCTGGTTAGACTTTAGACCAATAAGTATGTGTTCAGTTTTTAACTGAATAATCTCAAAACTAATCAATAATAGATTGGTAATATTATTACCTAAAATTACATCTAAGGAAAAATGAGCTTATGTACCTAATAGGAATATTCAGGAAAACACCATAATTACACAAGAATTGGTACATGGACTTAATATAAAAATGCAGAGGTAGTAATATAATTATTAATCTAGACATGAAAAAGGAATTTGACAAGTTAAGTTTTAAATTTATATGTCAAGTAATGCAGGCTTTTGAATTTAACTACCAAGTTATTAATCTAATCAAAACAGGAATTCAACTACTCTGTCATTATAAATGGAATAACATATGGATTTTTTTAAATCAAGTAATAGTATTAGAAAGTGGGATCCTTTATCACCCTCTCTCTTTATCATAGCAAAAGAGTTTTTAATAAGAGGTACTAATAAAACTGCATATCAAATCCCCCAACCTACATACAGAATCAAAGGTTCACTCAACATCAAGTGCTTAGCATTTCCAGATGATGTTTGTGTTGTTCTTAAATGGCTCAATTAAAAATGTTAAAAAACTCCGCTCTTTTTGGATATCTACCAACAATTATCTGGTCAACAGATTAATAAATAAAAGACTACTTTTATATCTTCATCAACCATGCCTAAAGAACGCATCAGTAACTTGGAAAATATACTAGGATTTAGTCACAACTTTCTCCTCTTCAAACATTTAGGAATCCCTTTATTTTTATCTAATAACCAATGTTACTATGATGAACTGATATGAAAAATAAGATCTAATATTAGCAATTGGGACTCCAAATCCTTATCTTTTGGTGGAAGGCTAATTTTGATTAAATTAGTCCTTCTTGCTTTCCCTCTTTACTATATGTAAAGTATAATATTACCAAGGAATAACATTATCAAAATAAATAAGATCATTAATAAATTTCTATGTGTTGTAGTGAAATCAAAAAAACCACACTTTGGACTAATTGGGAAAAAATTTGTAAACCTTATAGTGATAATGGTTTAAATGTTAGAGATCTTTCAGACATACAAGCTGCATTCTCATTTAAACTCTAGTTAAAATTTAGATAGAACAAAACTTTGTGGGAAAATCTAATGCATGCTACCTATTGATTAAAACTACACTTATTACAATTCTTAGTAAAATAATCAAACTCAAAAGTCTAGAAGAGAATAACTAAAATTAGATCCCAAGCTGAGGAACATATTTTTTGGATAATTGGTAAAGGGAATATGGATTTCTATTTAGACAAATGGCACCATTCTAATCCACTAATAACTTTAGAACCTAATATAAAAACACTTGTTATAAAAAAATCAAGGGTTTCTGAATTCAGGTCTAATAACAATTGGAATATGGCTAAACTTAATGTTGATGTAATGTTCTCAAAAGAAATCAACAGAATACTAAAAATCTCAATCAATCCAAACCGTGAGGATTCTATCATCTAGAAAAATTCTCCAGATGGTAAATTCAATTTAAAATCAACTTGGAATGAAATTAGACCTAAACAACTAAAATCTAACTTCAAAAGTAAAATATGGAATAACATCTCACCTAAGAAATGTTCAATAGCCCTATGGAGAACATTAAACAACTAAATATCAGTAGACTCAACCTTTCAACAAAGAGGATTTCAACTAGCATCTAAGTGCCAGTTTTGTTTAGAAAGTGAGACTCTAAACCATATTTTTGTATCCTGCTCAATCTCTTAGGAAGTGTGGCAGAACTTTTCTGGAATATTTGACATCATCATAGGTCAACACATGACTATTAACAATATCATTAATAAATGGTTCTAATCTACAACAAAAAAATAATGTGATAACTATTTTACCATCTTTAATAGTATGGTCCATCTAGAATACAAAAAACAAAACTAAACATAACAATTCACCATTCTCAGTTAAACCTATTATTGACCATATTATATATCTAGTCACTACATTAGATAGAGCCCAACTTATAAAGTCAAAGCACTAGAGTAAGGATCATCATGGGGCTAGACATATTCAATGCTTTGACCAAATGATCAACACACAAAAACGGCATATACATTAAATGACATCCACCTTCCATAAATAGATTCAAGCTTAACTGCGATGACTCATTATTAACTAATAGTGAGTCTAGCAGTGGGTTTATTATAATAAATAATGATAGCAAAGTGATCATTGCACAAGGCTCATTGTTAGGAAATTTTTCACCAACCATTGTTGAAACATTATCTTTGTTAAAAGGCTTGGTATACTGTAAAGAAAATAATCTTAAAACAGTGGATTTGGAAATAAATTCTCTAATGTTTTTAAAATGTTAGCATTTGGAAAGAATCCATGGGTTATGACTAAATTACTGAGATGTTGTAAAATCTTATTTCACCCTCGAATGGTGCAAAAACATATATAAAGAGAAGAGAACACAACTGCAGTGGATTGCCAAATACACTTTGAAAGAAAGGGAAGAATGCTCCTTTCAGGGTTTTGAATCTCCTACCCCACACAATGCTATTATTTTACTAAAAAGCTTGAATGTGGGCTACATTAGATCAATAAATTAAAGTTTAAATAACCATTGGCAGGTCTATACCTGACCAGTATTCTTTGTTTCAACTCACATGTAAAAGAAGAAACCAATAACATTCATTGTAGGTGACAGGATACTGAGAAGACGATATGCAGAAGGAATGAATAGAATAGTGATTTAAAGATGGAAGAAGAAAAGGTTGGAGAAGGAGTCGCTGGCTGGAGATATGGAGAACTAAGGAATGCCGATGAAATTCAAAAGAAGATTCAAGCTAATGTCAACATGTACAAACATAACAACATCATCCAAAATTTAACCTATAGTCAATTGTAATATGCCGGTTCAATTGACAAACTTGTTATGAACTACCTTTTTATCAATAAAAAGTCTATTCTTTGGGGGAAAAGAGTAAAAAAAAATTAAATCCAAACCGATAACATGGTTTCTCTTGTGAAAAAAAGTGAATAAACATATATATAATACACTCATTTTAATTGTTGGTCCAACTTAAATTATGAGTTTGGTGTTTGTAAATGATTATATATATATATATATATATATCCTATTTTTATTTTGCAATGTGTAAGTAAGGTTTCCATCTATAATTTGCTCAATTAGTATCACGTCAAGTTTCAAATATTTTAAAATTTTCAAAGATCAAGTGTCACAAGACAAATCATGTTAATCTCTGGTTACTACTACTAGTTACTTTGAAATATTGGGATGGTTCAATGATATTAAAATATTTGAGAGAATTAATTTTAAAAAACTAATATTATTAGTTAAGAATGTATGCAATGGGGTAGGATATTTACATAATAATTATTATTATTTATTGTAATTTTATAGCTTCGTAATATAAATGAATGATCATTGTTATGACTCGATTTATAAGTATTCACATTATGAATTTATACATATATATACATATATATAGTGGGGTGGTACCTCGTTTACGAAAGAGTTTAATATAACAAAAATGGCTTTACAATTAGGATTTGGTTTTGTGATTTTTAATGCAACAAATTTGTGAAATAAAAAATCTTTTAGTATTGGATTTCTAGGAGAAACATTTGGTAGCTAAACAAGTTTATACTACTATTAAAATAAAGGATGGTTCAATAATCTTACTTTTGGAATTAGTTTCGAATGGCGATGTTTCTGGTAAATATTACAAAGATATTCCCCTCACTCAAGCCCCTCTCCCACAAAAATATCTTTTCCTAATTAGAATTGGATTTTCTTCCTATTTCAAGTTCTGTTTATAAATTATAAGATCAATCAAAGAGTCGAATGCCATGTTCGTGTTAATCCTAATATTAAGGATTTAGTAATTAGTATATGTAAAATGGGTAGTCATTAGTGTTTATAATATATATTTTTTATTTTTCGTAAATGTTTTTTTTGTAATGTTTTTAATATTAGTTAAAATATTGTATAAAATGGTTAATTATTATTATTTGATCTTTTTTATATATATTTTTGTATGATTTTATTTTTAATATTATAATTTAACAAAATTATATATTTTGTTTATCCATCTATTTCAATACTCCACTCTAATTTTTAAAAATGTATTTTGTTTCTTAAAGCTTTAAATATCAAGGGTCATTGATTTTGTTGTTTAATATAACGCAGATAAGAACTGATCCATTTATAGCTAAATGAACCAAACTAAAGCAGAGTTCGATATTAAATCCAGACCGATAACATAATTTTTCTTATAAAAAGAGTGAATAAACATACATATAATACATTTATTTTAATTGTTGGTTCAACTTACATTATGGATTCGGTATTTTTAAACGATTATATATATATATAGACATTGCAACGTTTAAGTAAAGTTTCCATCTACAATTTGTTTAATTAGTATCACGTCAATTTTCAAATATTTTAAAATTTTCAAAAATCAAGTGTGAGAAGGCAAATCACGTTAATCCTTGGTTACTGCTACTGGCTACTTTGAAATATTATGACGGTATTTTGAATTAATACATATTTTCTAGCTTTATAAAAGATATATTAAGATAGCGTGAGAGAATAGAGATGAAATAAAACTTGGATTTGAGATTATCCACGTCATTTCCAAAGAGTGAGAGGTATGGTTGACTGCAAAATACCAAAAAATGATCGAAAGATCTAATTATATAATCCACATTATACAAACCAACTATAATTTCAATTAGAATAATAGTAGAGTTACTATTACTCATGATATAATTTAGAATTCGAAATCCCGAAAATTAAATTATACTAACGACCATAAAATATTAACTCAACTTCTACGAGTATCTAAAAAGAATTGTTTCACTCCACCGTCCACCATCTACCTTATAAAGCAATTATGAATGAATAGGTTTACCACTATCTACGATGGAAAACTCACTACTACAAATATAAACGAATAATGTATCAACCTACATATATCATACAGAAGATGTCCTGACTGTTTTGTAAATTAATGGAGCCATGATTCCTTTCGTTATTAACATAATAACGAAATGTCTTTGTTATGGTGTATTCTTTTGGATATGTAGAGCTACAGTCAAAATGAGATTGTTTTACAAAGTTCTTTATGTGGTTCTTGTATTTCCTTGGTTTAGATGTCAAAATACGTATCCAGGTTTTGTAATAAGTATAATTAAAATGATGAATTGAAATATCGGATGGACGTGTTATCCAAGAAATGAAGCAACTAAGTCGATTGTAGGAGTTTTCTCGATTTTACTATATGTATTTATTTATGTATTTCGTTATAATCATCTGATAACTTTCGTGAGATTTAGTTAGCAATATTTTAGTTCAAGTGTGTTTATGAACAACTAGTATGTTAAACAACTAACTAGTTGTTGTTGTTGTTTTTGGAGGTGTAGTTTGTTTATCAATTTTTTGGAATACTCAACTCTAATTTTTTAAAATGTGTTTTGTTTCTTAAATCTTTAAATATCAAGTGTTATTGCTTTTGTTGTTTAATATAGCGATGATAAGAACGGATACGTTTTCAACTAAACGAACCAAACTAATACATGTAAAAACAGGGTTCGATATTAAATCAAGACTCATAACATAGTTCCTCTTATGAAAATAGTGCATAAACATACATATAATACTTTCACTTTAATTGTTTGTCCAACTTAAATAATTTATTTGGTGTTTGTAAACTTTTATATATATATATATATATCCTGTTTTTATTTTGCAACGTGTAAATAAAGTTTTCGTTTACAATTTGCTTATTTAATATCACGTAAAGTTTCAAATATTTTAAAATTTTCAAAGATCAAGTGTTATATGACAAATCACGTTAATCATTTTTTTACTACTAGTGGCTACTTTGAAGTATTAGGATGGTACAATGATATTAAAATATCCATAGTAATAATTTAAGAATGTATGCAATGGGATAGGATATTCACATAATTATTATTATTTATTATAATTTTATAGCTTCGTAATATAAATGAATGATCGTTGTTATGACTCATCTATATTAGAAACTACTATGTTTATGTTGGACACCTCTATTCTAAATATTTCATTTTCTTGTGTAGCTTGTGCAATCAATTTACTGATTGTTCAACTTTCCCGTATGCAACTGTAAGTGGACTGAAAAATTCTTAAACTCTCTCGAGAAGGATTGAAAAATAAACCTAACCACATATTATTCAGGTAAGTCTAACCCAATTACTTTTAATTTTATGGGAATCATAGACATGCGGAGAATGTGCTATCAGATTTTACCTTTGTCAATGTATTTATCGATTAAAAGCTCTTAACAAGATGTTGCATATCTACCTTGTCATTATTAGCAAAATATTTCTAAACTTCAGTGAATACATAGTATTTGTAGCATCTTTTAGGATAACCTCACAAAATACAATTGGTATTCCTTGTATAATGGTCATGCATAAACATAAGAACAACTATTCATAGTCATGAAAATTCCAATATATTCTCATATTCTCTATACATTGTTAAAAAACAGTCATCCAGTATTGGGAGGTTGTTCCCCAACGGATTGTAACTCATCATATGAACTCGAAAAAAACAAATAACACATAACACAAAAGATTTTTTTACATATAATAGCTAGCATGGTTGAACATGTCATATACACGTAAAACATAATATACTATGGTAATAGAGGGAAAATTATCATGATCATTATTTTAATTTTCCTAAGAACCAGTGAAACCCTCTAGAGAGAAGATTTCACCTACTTAAATGAAAAACCCTTAATTTTTCGAAGTATTGGTGAAACCCTTTGTAGGGCTAATCTCATCTAATGGCGTGGAGGAGCGATAGTGCTGCCAACTATTAACCATTGTGAGATTATAATTTTAGCCTAACTAAGAGAAAAAGGTTCATTTATGCAATATTATCATTAGTGTTGAAGAACTCTAGAATCTTACAATCAAAAGTACTAGCAAGTAAAGTGGAAGATATATAAATGGTTACTCTGAAGCTTGTGAATGAAATTGTTTCGCTTGAGATTAAAGAATTCTTGATGAAGCAGAGTTTAAAATTACTTGCTCATTGGACATGCTAGGTATGAACGATCCAAGACTGTGAGCAATATACTTGTTATGTTTGGTCAGATTGATGCTTGTGAAATTAAAAAGACTTAGGACTTAGGCAACAATCAACGATCAAGAAAACTTGTATCTCGCCCATATAACAGATTCATATGACACAAAGAGGCTTGAGGGAACCATTCTTCTAAGTGGAACTGTAGATTTTGAACTTTAAATACTTGATTTACAACTTTTTATGCACTAGGTCATAATAGTTTAATCCCTCCTATGATCAGGTTGGAATTTTAGACCGACTTTAATCTTCTTTTATTATTTTCTTGTAAAGGAGAATTTGAAACTAGTATTCAGAGATGGGGACATAAAGTAGAACACATTCAACTCCTCAATGCAGCATAAGAAAATAATTTGTTGGCTTAACCAAAATGAATGATCTTACAGTCAAGTGGTCAAAAAAATTACTAAAACATCAAAGACCAGACCTAATGATATTTTATAATCCTTTTTAAGTTCAGTACTTACCAGAGTCTAGTCTGGTTGGTTTAGAAATTACAGTGAGGGTGTAAGAAAATATGTATTTCCGATTGAGAGATTTATGATTGTTCACGCACTTGACATGTTTGAAGTTCATAATCGGAAAGCTAATAATCCATTTAGGATGTCTATCTTTGGACATGTGAATATGGAGGACTATTACAATAGGATATGTTTAATGTTTCCACATTTTTACGACTTCTGTTGGTCCAATGAAGTAATCGGTTTCCAAGACAAAGATCTATAGTATCCAAACTTCGTTTTTATTGTAATGAAAATGGGGTTTCTTTTGGCAGTGATGATCGGTTTGTGACTTCTACTTTACGACTTAATATTATCCTAATATCCGCGGTGCGAGATTTTGATGCTGGTCTAGTCTTACCCTTTATTGTTTTTGTGAATCATAACATAATGTTGTAGCATTTGGTCGCATGGTGCATCATGGTCGGTTCTGAAACCATATTTTCATCAGACTTATCCTACAAAAATGAATGTCGAAGCATTAAAAGAATGGTGAATATGGTTTTATTCAACAATTTTTTGTTGAACTATTTTGAAGAAACTAGGGTCACTCATTTAGCAAAGACTTGCTCAGATCACTCTCCTCTCATTGTCAAAATATCCAACACTCTCAACATGTGCAAATCTTCTTTCAAATTTATGAACATGTGGACACTGCATGATGATTTTAACAAGTTAGTTGAAAATAACTGGTCTAAAGGCATTAAGGGTAATGTTATTCAAAAGTTACTTGAAAGAGACGAGATGTTTTGGGAACAAAAATCTCATTCTAATTGGATCAAAAATCGTGAAAGAAATACAGCTTTCTTTCAAAATTTGGTCAAGAAAAGGGTCAAAATGAATAAGATTTTCAGAATATAGAATGGGACAAAGTGGATAGAAGACCAAATGTCTATTGGGGAGTTGCAGTTGATTATTTCAAAGAGTTATTAGCTGACATTCCTACTCTTTGGGATTCGAATGTTATTCAAGATCTTATCCCTAAAGTTCTAGAAGATGAGATAAATGATACTTTGTAAAGATTCCTAATGAAGATGAAATTCAGAACATCATATCTAATCGTAATCCTAATGTTGCTCATGGACCTGATGGTTTTAATGGGAATTTTTTTAAAACCTGTTGGTCTATAATATCTAAAGATCTATGTGAAGCAATTGGAGGGGTTTTTAGAAAGGTATGGATATGTATACCCAAGTATAGTTAAACCACTCGACAAAAAAATTAATCTCGAAATTGCCATTAAGTAAAAAAAACTACTAAGTGTATCCTAAGTATACCCAATTCACCAAATAACATATTTCGCTATCTATACCCAAACAAACATTCTTCTTTAGTGAATTTATCATCCAAATAGTCTAGTTTTATTAAAATATTTGAAACCAAGTTCAAACTTCAAAATAAAATCAAGAACATTCAACCTCATTCTAGAGAAAAACACAAAATAGATCATGACACAACCAAAACTAGGGATTAGCGTGGAGGGTTTGATGTCGTCGGAGATAAGGGATGATAAAATATCGCCGGAAAAGGAGTTGGAGTCGCCGGCGAAGCAGCCACCGTCGCCGGAGAAGCAGCCATCGCCGGAAAAGGTAGATATTTTCCTGGTAGCCTCAGCACCATTGGTTCCTGGCCATGAAACCGGTGGTGCGTAAGTCACGCACAGCCGGTTCTCGGCCTTAAAACCGGCCGTGCGTGACCTACGCACCACCGGTTCCATGGCCAGGAACCGATGGTGCTCAGGCCTCTGTCCGGTCGGTACTGAGGCCTCAGTACCACCGGTTCTGTGGCATTGAACCGGTGGTGCAGGGGCCTCAATCCACTCGGTTCTGAGGCCCCTTCACCACCGATTCAAGGCCATAGAACTGGTGGTGCACCTGGTCGTGTACGGCCGGTTTTAGGCCTCTTAACCTTTGGTTCGCGCAAATGTTTCGTAAAAAAATCAAGGTTTTTTTCATTTTTAATTATACCTTATTGCTTATTGTGGTTTGTTGTTATGTAACAAGGGACATATGTCGCCAATCGGACTGAGCAACCTTTTGCTACTGACTACAGTCATTTGTTCTTCACTACTGTGTTCTATACACACGACGTATTGATTAAATGGGTTACGAAGACAGGAAAACTCCATGGTATGGTTATCAACATAAGTCGGCGCGACAAAGTAAACAGTAAAAAAAGTCCTAGGATGTATTTCCAGTGTGAGAGGTCGGAAAAATATACTCCAAGAGTAGCAGAAAAAGATCGTAAACGGAAGTCTACAGGAACGAAAAAGATTGACTACCCATTTCAGCTTCTCGGGTTAATGGTGGAGCCAGATCAATGGAAGTTAGAAGTAAAATGTGGTACTCATAACCACGAGAGTTCAAAACAGCTAGACTGTCATTCTTTTGCTGGCCGTTTGAATGATGAAGAGATGGAATATGTTGAACGAGCAACCTACATTGGTACTAACCCCAGAGATATAATGAATGTTGTTAAGAAGCTAAACGAAGATAATGTTTCTTCCATGCGCACCATCTACAATGCGCGTCAGAAAAGTAGGGTTTTAAAAAAGGTGGGTAGGTCACAACTCCAGTTCTTGTTGGGGGAGCTTAAGTCAAATAGTTATTATGAATGGCATAAATCCGGTAAAGACGATAGACAAGTCATTGCAAATATGTTTTTCGCCCATCCAGTGAGTGTTGACCTTTTGCGGACATTTCCAACAGTTTTAATCATGGATAGTACGTATAAAGTCACACGATATGGTATGCCATTATTTGAGATAGTGGGTGTGACGTGTACCGGATTGACTTTTTTTGCAGCATTTTCCTTCATGTCCGGTGAGAAGTTTGAAGTCGTTGATTTCCGTTCACGGAATTCAAGAACCTCGTGTCATCATGACTAAAATAGATTTAGCGCTAATGAATGCCATTGAAGTGTTTTTCCCAGAGATAACGCATATGTTATGTCGATGGCACATAGCATAGAATGTTCAGGGGCAAACAAGAAAATACTTCCCCGAGAAAAGTGATCATTTGAAATTTGTTTCTGCTTGGAAGAAGATTGCGTATGCAGCATCAGAGGTTGAATTCGATCACGCCCGACGAGACATGTTATTGGAGTACAAAGACTACCCTCTTGCAATTGAATACACTGAAAAATCGTGGCTCGATAAATACATGGACGAATTCGTTGTTTGGAAGACGAAAAATAACTTGCATTTGGGACATTGCACGACTAACCGCATCGACAGTGCTCATTCTAACCTAAAGTGTCACCTACGTACAAACAAATTAAACTTTGAGTTATTTTGGGGTAGGTTCATTCTCTTGTCGAAATCCAACATGCTGCCATTAGGTCGTCGTTCGAGAAGAGTCGTTACATAGCACTGCATAAGTCCGCGGACAAACGTTTTGATGAAATTCGAGGCAAGGTTTCCCACATGGCGTTAGAACTATTTTTCGACAAAGTAAAGAAGGCCGAAGATAGCAAGATGGTCGCTATTAAAGATGGGTCGGATGTTAAACACAATGGCGTCTGTATATGCGCTATAAAATCTACCCATGGTATACCTTGCTATCACCAGGTCTGGAAGTGGCGTAAAGACGGAATAGTTGCATCGTTAGATGCGTTTCACACCCACTGGACAAGGTTAGAAATAATGTCTCGTTCATTCCGTACGACCATGAAGATTCTCAAAGATGATCTATAAAAGCTAGTAACCGATGTTATGGAGACAAAAGACGAAAGTCGTATAAAACACATTTACAAAAAATGGTTTGAAATTATTTATCCTGAAACATCCTCATTGCTAGAGCCATTGGAGAAGCAGAAACACCGAGGCCGCTCGCAAGTGAAAAGAAAATTAGTTGTCGATACATCATCCACTAAACGGGACAAATGCTATTGAGAACACATGGATGATGCTGATAAGGCTAGTCTTGACTCAGTCATGAACTCTTTAAAACCACCAAAAGTTAAAAAGGGTAAAGCAGTTCCTAGTACAAATACGATTCGGGCAAATGTGCCTAAAGTACCTCGTACTTGCAGTTCTTCAATTGCCTCGCTCGCTAGCAACATCGTACAATCATCCATTGGTGGAGTCAAAGAACTAATACACGACCCAAAAGGTTTTATGTGTTGGTTTCCAATCACTTCAATCCTTTTATATCGGGTATAAATGATGTTAAGGCAAATGGTCATTGTGGATATAAAGTAGTTTCGTTTGGGTTGTACGGTCATGAAGAAGGTTGGCGAGGTGTTCGGAAGGAAATATACGATGAACTCATGGATAACTATGACACATACAGCAAGATATATAACGGTAAAGAGGATTACCTGAAGGTTGCAGAAAGTATAAACTACTACGAGACACCAACATCCCTCAAATATTGGATGACAATGCCGGAAATAGGCATTGCGATTGCAACCAAGTTCGAATGCATTGTTCATTTTGTGTCACTCGTGGGGCCTCACAACTGTAGTCATACTTTTTTACCTCTGCGCAGTAAACCCCCCATTATGGCCCAAAGACGTGAAATTGGGTTTGGATTCGTTGATACTAATCACTTCGTCAATGTAAGTCATTCGATTTATGGTTTTGTTATTACTTACAATTTTATTAATTAATTTTTTATTCTAATTTAAGTAGTATTAAAAAGCTATCAATCAAGCCCATATCCCCTTGCGCACGCATACATCCTACATGGCAGAAGTTGAAGAGTGAAGATGCTACATATTGGGAGCTACCAATAGTTGGTCGCTGAAACAAAATACATGGAGCTCGAAGGGAGAAAGCCAGTTTGTTCATTCCCAGAAGTAACTAATCTTGATGAATTTTAGTAGTCGATTTATATCTTTTGGTCGGATTTGTGTTCATGTTTCGATTAGATTTATGTCTTTTGGTTGCTTTATGTCTTTTGGTCGGATTGTTGTTGTTTAAAAATTTGTTTACTTTATCATAACGTTTTGTATTTCAGTTATTTGACTGTAATTCATGAAACTTTCTAACTTATAACGATAAGCAACTAATCATTTCATAACTTAATATCAAACGTTACAATCAAGCAACAACAACATCGTAGAAACATGAGTACATAACTTGAGATTGAACAGACAGTTAGTCAAAATCGTAGCCTCCATTGTCGGTGAGAATACGCACTGTTTCCTCCTTCATGGCAATTTGAGAATGAATGTACCATTTCTAAAGACAAATAGTCTGTGATTACTAAACCTAATGAGTCAAATGCCTCGTTCCTAACTTCTGGGGCTCGTTAAACACCAAGAACATCGGTCCACTAGTTATACACCTGTACTTAGTGGGTACCTCCTCACGAGTACGAGATTGAGGCATTTGTCTAGACGTAGACATTTCTCCGTACATGAAATACATCATACACAAAACTTCATCAAAAAACTCATCGGTATTATCGTCCGGCCGTTTGAACTTCACGTGTTTCGCAGCCTTGAGTAGATGAGCATCATCAAACACACTCCAACCCATTAAGATTGACTTCAACTAGGTTTGAAGAAGAGTTTTTTGTGTTTGGTTTTGTAACTTAGACCTCTTTAAATAAAAAAAATAAAAAATTACTTTGGCGAGAATTAAAGAGCGCGAAAAAAAAAGACGCGGGAAAAAATTTCAAGTACCAATTGCGCACCATAGGTGCTGCCTACTGTGTACCTATGGTGCACAGTGGAGTGTACCGATGGTGCCAAGTCCATAGTACCATCGGTACACCATCCTGTGTAGCTATAGTGCATAAAGGTTGCACCATAGGTACAAAGTGTGAGGCACCATCGGTGCGCCTCACTGTGTACCGATGTTGCCATGCACCGGCTGGTACTTGGCATGCCGGCAGGTGCATTGTACCATCGGTATAAGGGGCATGTACCATCAGTACATGCCCCTTTTACCGATGGTACATTGCACCATGGGTACGCCTTCTATAGTACCCATGGTGCACACACGGTTGTACCATTGGTAGGTAGTAGTATGCACCATAGGTACTCCTGACTGCGTACCAATGGTGCAAAATGACTTGTAAAGTTTTGTTAATTTCTTGTTATGGTTTAAAAACTGAAGTCTTTCTTCATGGGTTGGAGTGAGTTTGATGGTGTTAATTTTTTATAATGGTTGAAGTTTTTTGTTAATTTTTTGTTATGGTTTAAAAGTTGGAAGTTACAATGGTACGAATTAAGTATTTTGCGGATTCGAAATTTTCAATAAGCATTCAAAGAAAGTTTAACAAATCTAAAGAAAATGATGGAAATAAAAAAGTAGACGTCATAATACAAAAGTAAATAGTTTAACAAATCCTACAAATGGAAAAACAACATCAACGTGAATGAAAAAGATAGATCATAACAAAGCTAAAACAAGTCCAATAATAAGGACAAATAACCAAGGAGAGAAGAGCTGCAGGACTTGATCTCTCCACCTAAGCGCACCATCTTCCCCAAGACCTACAGGCAATGTAACAATCGACCGAACAACGTTTAGCAATCTGTCGTCCGTGGTGCGTGGTGGTGGACTAATAGTATGTCAACCATACTCAGCCAAGTACCTCCAGTAGGTGTTCGTCGCAGACTGTCTATATGTGGCGATGTTAACGGTCAACCGATCCTCAGAAAGCGAGTGATGACGCCAATCTAGCCATGCACTCTCTTGCCATGTGTACCTCGCCAAATCTCCCTTCTTGTAACCCGGTCGGAGTACAAGTGGGAGTTCGGGTTCATCCTGAACCCGTCCGAACTGGCGCATAACCCGATCAGGCATGTAACCCTCGACTGTGCTCATCATCCGCAAAAGATAAACGATGGTGCGGATCTCCTGCACGGGAAACTGGACTCTAATATCCCCGTACGGCTAAAAAATGACCTGTTTCAAAAAAGTAAAACACTTAGACAGTTTAAAAAAATAAAACTTAATATGAATATGTTACTGACTACTAAAATTTAAACACTTACATTTGTCTCCTTCTGATATGAAAGGAGAGTACGAATAACCAATTTGGGGCGGATATTTTGCCCAACAATCCGCTTCGGTAGCCACTTCACAATCCTAGGTTTCCTCGCTACATGGTCCGCGTTCTCGGAGGCTCTAAACGCGGGGAAATGGTTATAAATCTAGCAATCAAGCATGGCTACAAATCCGTACAGGTTATGCTTCGATGCTTTCGAAGCATCACCCTAACCACGGAACAGGAATGCCAATGCACTCGCACCCCATACTATATCCCACAAACCAGAATCTACATTCGCCAACCCGTACAAGTAGTCAGCCTTGACGCTTTTCTGACAAGTATCCGCAAAATTAGTGCAACCAAATAAGAACATCAGTTATGCTTGTGATACCTGGCGGATAGTCTCAGCATCAGTCTGCTCGATGTAACGACCCCTGGTGAAAGTCTCTCGCGGCCACTTGATCTTGAAGCCAACGCCTCTAGTGGACTGTATCTCTGCACGGACCTCATCCACTGTCAAACCTAATATACTAGCATAGTAGCTGTATGCCTCATCACGTGAAGCCGTGACTATATCCAAGGTTCGGCAGGAGTTTACCCTTCTCTGCCAGTCTCATTCCCAGTAGCTCCATGAGCCGACGGTTTATTAAAAAATGTTAGATTCAAAAGTCAGTTACCATGGTTGGCAGGTGGAGTGGCCCAAACCCATATACATTACTTATATTATATGGTTAAAATTACCATTTTATGGTATTATTAATCCCCGCACGTACGGTTTTTAGGGGGATCTGGTCGAAAGACCGGCCGGCGCCGTAATGCAACTGACATCGTCGAGGGTAATTGTCATTTCCCCAAATGAGAAATGGAACGTATTGGTCTCCTGATGCCAACGCTCAACAAATACCTCATCAAGTACTGAGTGCGTGAAGTACTGAGGTAAGTGGGCTATAAGAGAACCGAAAGGAGTTCGTGCCAAATGTCGCTGCACCTCTGGCTGAGTACTGAGGTCCCACATACGAAGAAAATTATAATGTGCCTGTATACCTAATGAAGTGAGACTCTATAAATAAAAAACTAAGTCAGAAACTAATAATAGTAAAACCTTAGACTAGACGTTTAATAATTTGGTACTTACCTGTCCTATGAAGATGTGATACGCCTCGTGCTCTGTGTAGTCAGGAAACAGAGGTATCCTGTTGCATTTCAGAAATGCAAACGTCTTTCGCTGCTCCTCTGTGTAGATCGTATCGATATGCTTCTCATCGATGGTGTCCTGCTCAGGGTCCCTAGTGACATCCACCCTGTCACTAACAGGTGGTGGATGTGTACTAGTATGCGCAGGGGATTGAGCACTACGAGCGGGAGGTGGTGGATCACTAGTAGTGGGAGGTGGTGATCGGTGTGAATGCGACGTCTCGCGTCGTGAGGAGCCTCCGCCTCTACTATCATCCATTGCAATCTCTAAGGCTTTTTCTTTCCTCTTTCCATGGTTGATTCAGCATAAAGACCGATCAGTCATTATCATCTCCTCCTCCTCCCTGAGATGAATAGTCTCAGGGTCCTCATCTGAATCTCGTCCGTGCTTGGCATCACGGACCCGCTCATCTTCGACGGCCCGTACCGTCTTTAGATTCTTCCCCGGGTGTGGCGCCCGTGATCCCGTGGGATACACCCTAGAGCGAGGAAGACGTCGCTCCTCAACGACGTCGGACCTACAATAATACAAAAAAATACGAAATTAATAACAATAACATATGATATAACCCGCAAAATTAAAAAAACAAAACTAAAATTCGCAATCGAACTTCCTATTAAAAGTAATTTCTTAAAAATTTCAATTTTTTTTAAAAAATGCAAAAGGAATTTTTAAAATGTAGTTTTGACAATTTTTTAAAAAAATCAGTTGTGCACCTATGCGGCTCAACATGGGTGTCCTGTATCGAGTGGCACGGGTGCATGTGCCACTCGGCACAACCACTCGCACCGATGGTGCTACCCTAGGCGCACCACCGATGCGAGTTGCTGGCCATTTTCCAACAGGTAACCGGGCTGGAAAATGGCCCTTAAACCCTAATTTATAGCCTAAATTCTACCCTAAATCCATACCTAAACCCTAAATTCATAACTTAATCTAACCTAAATCCTAAATTCATACCTAAAACTAACTAAATTTATTTGCAAAATTAGATTAGAGAACTTACGTAGGTGGTGGTGGTGGGTTTTTGTTCTTCACCATGATGGAGGAGGAGGAGGAGTGGTGGTGGCTCGCCGGAAAATTTGAGATAGAGGTGAGAGTGTTTGAGAGAAGATATTTTGAGAGTTTAGAGAGAAGTGAGAGAAGTGAGGGAAGTGAGAGAAAGTGTAGGGAAAAATGTGGTGGATGGAAGTTAGTAAAAAACATTGACTTATATACCTTTAAAATGGTATTTTCGGAAAACAATTAGGTATACTTAGATCACCTTTGGGTATACTCAAAATTGGGTATACTTAAACCAGAATTTGGTATACATAGCTTAACCCTTTTAGAAATCAGCCTATTCCTAATGGTGTCTTTGCTACTGTTGTATGTCTTATCCCTAAGTTCAAAGTTCCTAATTCCTGGAAAGATTTAGGCCGATTAGCCTTACGAGTATGTTCAGCAGGATAATATCTAAGGTCATTAATAACATAATTAATGCTATTCTTCATCTGCTACTATCTGAGGAACAATGGGCTTTCTAAGAGGCAGAAACATTCATGAGAATGTTATGATAGCTTAGGATCTCTCATATGATTTGAATCTTAAATCTAGAGGAAGCAACATCATTATGATGTTGGATATGACCAAGGCCTTTGAGAAGCTTGATCATACTTTTTTATTGAGTGTTCTTGCTGGTTTTGGCTTTGGGCATGGTTTTATTCAGCTTATCGAAAGGTGTATCAATAACAACTATTTTTCTATAATATTCAATGGGGAGGCTAAAGGTTATTCTAAGTCCAACAAAGATCTGAGGCAGGGAGACCCTTTATCTCCCTCTCTCTTCATATTAGCTGAAGAGTATCTGGTCAGAGGGCTTAAGAAATTAGTTATGGATTTCCTTAATATTATCTACAAGAATAGGAACAATATGAAGATTCCTTGCCTGGCCTATGCATTTGACCTGCTTATCTTCTTTAATGGGTCTTCTGATTCCATTTCCTTGATTGGTGGTTTCCTGGCTCATTATGAAGAAAAATCTGGTCAATTAGTTAATAAAGAAAAGTCTAAACTAATTGTATCAAATAAGATGTCTTCAAACAAAACTTCATACCTGGAGCAGTAAACTGGTTTCAAGCATAACCAGTTGCCCTTCAGGTACCTGGGGATAACCATTAATAGAAGAAATAAAGTTAGCAATGTTGATTATTTGGTTTTCAAAATCAATCTGAAAATTTCTGAATGGGACAAGTCTGTTTTGTCCTTTGGAGGTAGGCTGGTCTTAATTCTATATGTTCTCTCTACTTACCCTATCAGGCATGTAACCCTCGACCGTGCTCATCATCCGCAAAGGATAAACGATGGTGCGGATCTCCTGCACGGGGAACTGGACTCTAATATCCTCGTACGGCTAAAAAATGACCTGTTCCAAAAAAGTAAAACACTTAGACAGTTTTAAAAAATAAAACTTAATATGAATATGTTACTGACTACTAAAATTTAAACACATACATTTGTCTCCTTCTGATAAGAAAGGAGAGTACGAATAACCAATTTGGGGCGGATATTTTGCCCAACAATCCGCTTCGGTAGCCACTTCACAATCCTAGGTTTCCTCGCTACATGGTCCGCGTTCTCGGAGGCTCTAAACGCGGGGAAATGGTTATAAATCCAGCAATCAAGCATGGCTACAAATCCGTACAGGTTATGCTTCGATGCTTTCGAAGCATCACCCAAACCACGGAACAGGAATGCCAATGCACTCGCACCCCACGCTATATCCCATAAACCAGAATCTACATTCGCCAACCCGTACAAGTAGTCAGCCTTGACGCTTTTCTCACAAGTATCCGCAAAAATAGTGCAACCAAATAAGAACATCAGTTATGCTCGTGACACCTGACGGATAGTCTCAGCATCAGTCTGCTCGATGTAACGACCCGTGGTGAAAGTATCCCGCGGCCACTTGATCTTGAAGCCAACACCTCTAGTGGACTGTATCTCTGCACGGACCTCATCCACTGTCAAACCTAATATACTAGCATAGTAGTTGTATGCCTCATCACGTGAAGCCGTGACTATATCCAAGGTCCGGCCAACTACAGGGAGACCTGTAATGGGACAAGTCCGACCAACTTAGCAATGTTGATGATTTACTTTTCAAAATCAATCCGAAAATTTCTGAATGGGACAAGTCAGTTTTGTCCTTTGGAGGTAGGCTAGTCTTAATTCAGTCTGTTCTCTCTACTTACCCTATGTACACTTTGCAAAACTCAGTTATCCCTAAAACTGCTATGCAAAAAATTGAGAGATTATATAGTAATTTCTTATGGGGTTCTAAAGACTTTCAAAAGGCAATGATTTGGTCTAAATGGAGTAAGGAAGCAAAGCTCTATTTGGTCTAAATTGTTATACTCCACTTACTGTAATGGAAAGCATCATTTGACTGTTTCAAAGGGTACAATATGTTCTATTATCTGGGATAGGCTGCTGAAAGTCAGAGATAGGGCTGATAAGTTTATTATTTGGAATCCGGGTGAAGGGTTGATGGATTTCTTGATTGATAGGTGGTGCTCCTCTTAACCTTTTGTTACTTTTGAAGATGGCCAAGACAGGTCAGGGTTTGGGCACAAATTGGTAAGGGATTTTTTGGAAGATGATTATTGGAAGGCTAAAGTGAGAAATGTTGGTTTATCAGAAATCAATTATTCTAGTATCAATAAAGTCTTTCTTTCTAATCAGAAAGACTTTCCTAGCTGGACACTTTCTCTAAATGGCCAATTCAATACGAAGCAAACTTGGGAAGAAATTAAAAATAAAAACAACAATACTTATCTGTTTGGTAAATATTGGAATGTGATAACTCCTTTCAAATGCTCCTTTTACTTATGGAGAACTCTACGATTACCCACTTATTCTGTCCTGCAAAAAAAGAAAATTATGTTACCTTTAAAGTGTAAAAAATGTAACTCAATTGAAACTATTAGACATACTTCTATTGAATGCCCGTCTGCTTGGGAAGTGTGGGTATTTTTTGCTGGCTTCTTCAATATTCGAATCAACCAAGCTATAACTTTTCCTCATATGGTTAGAACTTGATCCCGTAGTTCTAAGAAGAAGGTTCATATCTGTTCGATCCTTCCTCCTATGATTAATTTGGTTTTATGGTACTCGAGCAATACGAAAAAACATGATAATCATAGTTTATGCTCTAAGAAGATGATCAATCATGTTTTGTTCATTCTCGAGGGTTTAGATATATCATTTCTACTTAAAATGAAACATTATGGTAAATTTAGTTCAATTGGTCTTTTACTGGGTTTTCTAAACCATCTTCAAAAACCCAGAATAGCTATGTCCCTTCTACGGATTAATCCTAAAGATGATAGATACAAGCTCAATTCTGATGGAGCTTGTAGTCTATTAAATTAAGGCAGTGGAGGGGGTGTTGTCAGAGACAGCAGTGTGCTCATTGTTTTTTGCTATAGCAGATTGTATGGTAAGAGTACCCCGATTGTAGCAGAATGCAGGGCTTTATTACACGGGTTGATCTTATGTCATAAGAAGGGCATTTCAATCTTGGACATAAAGACTGATTCATCGTGATTAATTGAAATGATTTCGGGAGGTAGAACCCCTTGGTTTCTAGTTCCTATTATGACATGTTGCACGGAGCTCATCTCTTGTCATATGAATTTGATTCATATATTCAGAGATCAGAATGAAACTGCTAATTGGGTTGCCAAAGAGACCTTAAAATCCACTTATGGAATGGATTTTAACAGAAATCAATCCCCAAATGCTCTTATGGGTATCACATTTCTAGAGATCTTGGCAATAAGTTACATAAGAAACAAAATAATAAGAGATTGAGTTTCAAAACTCTAATGAACATACACGAGTCTCGAACTGAAGCTTGATGAAGGGTTTGACGCAGTGATCTGCTGATATCTTCGGTTTAGGGTTTGTTCGAAATGGATTAGGTTTGTTATATGTGGTTGTTCAAGAGGTAAGGATTGCATGAGTTATTAAGAGAATTTCTGAAGGTTCTCGATTTTAGGTGCTTTAAAGATTTCTGGTTTTCTCAAGGGAGGTTGGTGATTCGTGAGAAGATGGTGGTGAAGAGGGGTTGATTGAAGAAGAGGAGGTTGTTTTCTGATTTAGAACTTAAGGTTATTGTATTGAAGCCGAATCGGATCGGATCTTTCGATCCATCTTGGCCCTTGTTTATATAAAAGGCTTTTGAACCCTTTGATTCTATCAATAAAGAGTTAGGTTTCGATTAGAAAAAATGTTTTAGTGGTTTTATCTAGAAACATATTTGAATATATTTAAAAAGTTAATAATTTTATTTAAGTTGATAATGTTGGTTGTATTCGTTAGTGTTCGGTTTGAATCTATTTTATAGGTTATGATATTATTATTTTTGTTTTGCATTCGCGCAAATGAGTCATAGTCATTTTTCATATATATATATATATATATATATATATTATTTTTTGGATTTGCTATCGATTATGAGTTTTTAAAAAAATTGACAAATATTTTATTCCAAAAGCGATTTGATAAGATAAAATCTATTTTAAACACGTGCTGATAAAAACTTGTACTAAACAACTCATGAATTTGCAAAACAAATTTTATTATTCATAAATCCATCATCATTTACAAATGAAGGTTTAAATACACACTTATTTATAAGCTGTTCATCTTAAATTAATTCCAACGATCATTAACAACCTACTTTTTCTATAAATATTCAACTCAATTTCTTTATATTCTTTTATCCAGTCTCGCTCTTAAAATTTATCAAGAATCAAACTTATTAAGTTATTCGGTTGCTCGTAATCTATCTATATAAAAGGTTAGTACTTCATTTGTTTTTCAAATTTTTTGATTGAAGTTGTATAGATATTTATTGTTTATAAGGAGGGGGGGGGGGGGCTTAACGCCATAGATATTTAGAAATTCTTTTTTTTGTAATGAAGGTATGTAGATTAATATGAATCTCAAAATAATCAAAATGGACTTAAGGATTTAGATGATGATTCCAACAACTCGTGCAATATAAACTCTAGCTCATCGTCCTCCTCCCGAATTAATCAGCCTCATAACGCCCAACCTTGTCATGCTCAACCTCGTCATGCTCAGCCTCGTCATGCTCAGCCTCATCATGTTCAACCTCTTTATGATCATCATCGGTTTATTATGATTAGCTTTAACTCGTCATGCTCAGCCTCATCTTTAGGACCTCATTTTTAGCACCTCATCTTTATCACCTCATCTTTAGCACCTCATCTTTAGCACCTCATTTTTATAAGGGACCTTTATGATGAAAAATAAATTACTAAGAAACGTAACTAAATATTTATTATGTAATGGATAAAGAGTAAGTATGGAGATAGAGAGTCTTTGTAAGTTGTATAAATATGAGTAAAACTCTAGGTGTAAGGGAAAACAAAAAATATACATAAAAATCATTATATTCATATTTTTTCTCTCTAATACCTCTCTTTTGGTATTAGATTACACTTTTTTACTTATAAAATTGGCTTCATTTGAGGGAACGTTTTATTTCTCATTATTCTAAAAACCAAATTTTTATCTTTATTTTCGTAGAAAAAACGTCGTAACAATTTTCTTCTCCGATTGAGTAGCGATATGTAGACGTCGAAGGACCTATTTGTTTAGTTTTTTTACGTCGAAGTGGCAGATCTTCGCTAAAAGCTGGTGGTTTCTGATCTCATTTCTTAAGAAAAATTAAATCAAGCTCACAAGTAATTTGATTCTTAAGCTTATGATTGTGAATCGAAGATTTTTAAATCAAGATTCATTTATGTGGTAGGGATCAAATTTGTTTTTGAAATAGTTAGTTATTTTCATAACAGTAAAATATAAAAAGAATGAAACCGCAAAGACTTGTAGCAAACGTAACAATGACATAATAAAACACACATGTATATGTGTGATAGTATACGCGATATAAAAACAAGAGAGTGTGGAAAATAATAGGAATGTACATTGTGATAAGAATATGATAGAACAGGGGTATACATTACAAATATCACACACAAGCACAGTAATGGATTTGTACTGAATAACATCAATGATTAACAAGATATACATAAGATGAAGTTACATAAACGTATACATGTGTATTGTGAATAATTGAGAACCAATGAAAAATTAATGGTATTATAAAAATAATACTATTATGGTTACAAAAATGGAGAATATGAGAAGCACATAGAAGAAGAGCTACTAGTCAGGGAGTCAATGGCTCGTCTTTAGTTTGGGATCTCCTTCGAGGGTTTGTCGTCGAGATCCCGTCTTCATGGGCTCATATTTAAGGGATTGCCTTTAGTTCGAGGGGTTATCTTTGAGGGCTCGTCAACATAAAGAGAAAAAGAAGGATCATCAACATTTTAAAAAAAGATTTCCTTAAAGTAAAAAAAAAATCGTCAAGAAGATGGTTCATTAATATCAAAGAAAGAAGAGGGTCACCAATATAAAAAATAATAGGTTTTATCAACATAAAAAAGAAGAAGAAGGTTCATCTACATAAAAACATATTCGTCAAAATAAAAAAGAAGTGTTTTTTAACAAAAAAAAGGCTCGTCTCCAGTCGAATGTGAGGGCTCTTCTCCATTTAAATGGACCATCTCTAGTTTAATACAAAGACTATTCTCTAGTTGAAGGCTCATCTCCAGTTAGAAGGCTTGTCTCTAGTCGAATGCGAGGGTTTATTTTTAATTAAAGGCTCATATCAAGTGGAATGCGAGTGCTCGTCTCCAATTTAAATAGTTATTTGCATGAGAACCGGGGGTTTATAAATAATAAATTAAACATTTTGGACATGAGATTTATGTGAAGTGAACAAACATATACATAAAATATATAAGAATGAAGTAACAGAATAACAACTTTATAATAATACATATGTGTATACTGGTTGGGAACACAATAATACTATGATCGTCATTATATAGTGAATATATTGTAAGTTACAAGACGGAAACTTGAGAATATTATGAAACCACCACAAAGATGATGATGATGATGGCAATAGACCTGAGCTTTCCTTCAAGGACAAAGTGAAACCCGACTGATTATTCTGAAAACCTAAAAGAAATACATCACCACCTCCGTAACCGCCTAATCTTCTTCTACAAATCCCTTAAACCCTAACCAATTTATCTTTACTCATGAATTGTCGTTAAATGGACGATTTATCTCTCTCTTCTATTTGATTCGTCATCGAGATGTAAATTCTTCATGAATCAGCTCTACGTCCCAGAACTAAATCGGATCATGATAAAGGGTAAATTTACTCTCCGTCGTTTTTTCGATGTTTCTTAAATGTCACCTCGTTAAAAAAATAACAATCATCACCATGCGTATTCTCTCTCTAATCATCAACTATACTTGAAAAACATTCACATGTGAGATCTCTTCCAAATAGACGTGTAATTATTTCGGGACCGGACGCATTCCAGCGCCGCATTAAACGATATTTCATAAATGCTCGGTTGTACAAGAGCAAGCCTCAACGTCATCGCCTATGAGAAATGATATATTATCGCTCGGTTGATCTTTAACGATAATGCTATGATAGGTTGTACAAAAATGAGAACGGGAGGTAAAGCGATTCCACGCGTATATAGATCAAGTACATAATATGAGTGGTGATACTATTTTATTATAAAATGCACAACTTATATAATAAGTTTGCTTGTATTATAATCATTGCAACATGATAACCTGATGTAGCTACTATATTATTCTTGAGGAAAATAAAGTTGAAGTTAAAATTGTCGGTGTTGGAATTAGTTTATTGTGATTCATATGGATCAAATATTTTATCCATGTTTGTCTATAGATTGCCTAATATGTCATATAATAGTGCAAATCTGGATACTTCTTAAATAAAGTGGCTAGGGATTAGGCTGAGAGATATGAATAAGTATAAGATACTAGAGCAGTATTTGGTATGCATAATGTTTGAAAGAAATGATGAAGAATAAAAATTTAGAAAATGTAATGACACATGAATTGAGTGCATGAATATTAAAGAACAAAAATAAATGTGATAAGGTGTGAACAAAGAGGTGCACATCACGAGACAAATTGATATAAGTTTGTTATAGGCTAGTAATATGAACACGGATATGAGTAGAATAATAAAACAACATATGAAGATTTAAAAGAACGAGCGCGAGTACACATTCAAATGCACATGATACAAACTGATATTACTAATTATTTGGTGATATTAATAGTTTTGGTTGGAGCCTCAACCAATCTGTATTAACAATCGGGGAAATGCAGGTTGCCGATGACGAATCATGATCTTAAAATATGGAAGATTCTTGCGTAAATTGTGCATCTGCAGTTAAATATTCAAGCACTGCCAAGGATAACCATGAAAATAACTCGTACTTTCCAATTAGTCATAATATGACATTTTGAATAATGTTAATCTCCACCAAACTCCCGGAGTAATGGATTTTCAAAGACATATCAGTATTATCTGTATAAGAGCCTTCAAACTCTCAAGGCGTCAGAAGATCATGGTTAGGATAGTGGAGCGCTTGATTTGTATGGCACGCAGAACTGGACAATTGAAAAAGAAAGTATAACAGCATGATAAACATTTTTCAACACAAGGTTGCACACACACAACAACAAATAAGGCTATGGGGTATTACAAGAATCGAAGTTGATACACCCAGGATAGAATCAAATCTCTAAACGAGCAACGGTTTCAAACAAGATACCTTCACAACAAAATCATAACAACTCTTCGCCAACAACGTGATATTCCAAAAGTAATTTTTGATCTTTGTCAATATTTTTACTTTATAACTCAGACTTTAAAAAAATGCAAACTACAAAAGGGGAGTACATCTCATAACTTGGCTTAATCCTCATAAAGGCATCATAAAGTATATTACTGAACATGCATACATTTCAGAAATTATCGCTTTCTATAAAATAATTAAGAGTGTTAATCTTATTTTACATAAATATAACATGAATTTTGCATAATTTTATACGAATCTATAAGGTAAAGGTCTTCATCAACAAAAAGAGGTCGTGTAATAATTCATAAAAAATGACAATTGCCAGCTCATCTCCATGAGAGAAAGGCTTTAAGCCAAAGTGATCACCATGATAAAACACCAAGTGATCTCCATGATAAAACATAAAGTAATCTAAATGCTAGAATATCTATAAGCCAAACAATCCTATGTAAATGATGATGTATGTCGTATGTAATAATAAGTGAACATGGTTAATAAACTAAACTTAAGGTTGAAAAATTGTATGGTTATATAAGTGGCCACACTGAGCCCTCGCCTAGGAAGTCGAATTGCAATTATGGTTGATCAACCAAGCCCGAGGTGGAAAAACCATAAGGTTATGCAACTAGCCATATTGAGCCTTGACTTACTCATCTAATTGTAACCATGGTTAATCAACCAAGCCCGATATAAAATCACCATCAGTTTATGCAACTGTTCATACTAAGCCATGGAGAACTAGTCAAATAAAGACATGGTTAGTAAACTAAGCTTGTACGGCTACACAAGTGGCCACACTAAGACCTGATGAACTAGTCATATATATATTGACCTCCCCTTCCCCGAAGAGAAAGAAAACATAAATATGTTTCCCAAATAAGTATACTCTCATGATAAAAAATAAATTATGAAGAAGCAATTTGTTCAAATAGAGATTCTTCTTTAGTATCAACTTCATCAAATAAACTATTAAATACAATAAGGTAGAGATGCATTGATGACAAGCGACTTGAGAGATATTAGACTTGAAGCATGCCAACCTAAAGCATATCGACCTTAAGTATATCGCATAAAACATGTCGACTTGAATAATACTAACCTGAAACATCTTGACCTGAATTATAAAGACTTAGAGTATGAAGACTTGAAACATGACGACTTCAAGTACGTATCTAAAACATAAATAAGGCAAAATACTGGATGACAAAGCTAAATAAAATCCTTACTTCATCATTTAGGAAATACTATATGGGTCTAAAAACCTTTTATATTATAGAATAGGAGTCTTTAGGGTATTAATGAGTCTGCAATGATAAATATTTGACTAAAACGGATCTTTCTTGGAGAATAATAAAAATACGGGTCTTAAAATAATAGTTAGGATTTCATGTCTTAAATTGTACTTTACCCTTATTATTATTACTAGTATTTTACTAATATTATTATTACAAATATTAATACTACTAGTAATATTATTAATTATACTAATAATATTATTACTAGTATTATTATTATTATTATTATTATTACTTATTACTATTATTTATAGTATTACTAGTAATATTATTATTACTACTATTATTATTGTTACAACAACCAAATAGTAATTGTTTTTGGATACTCTCTCGATCATCGAGTCTAAGCTATACTCTTCGTGAGTTTTGAAATCGTGAACGTAGTCCGAAACAAACGAAATTTCGCATTGGGTAACCTACTGCAATATGTAAGAAGTAGAAAAATCAATTAGACACTGAGATTCCGGAATTAGCTAGCCCATTACGCCGGGACATGATGTGCATGCCCTTGCCCACGCCATCGTGTGGTATAGAGGACTGTCTACATGCCACATTCATGGCGTAGACAAGGGTTGGCACGCCACGAGATGATGTGCGTAGTATGCTCTTCGCCACTACTGTGGGCGAAGAACACTACCCCGACACCAACGTATGACGAAGAACACAAAAACTCGCTTCTTTTAAAAAAGAGAGATGGAAAGCAGTGTATCTACTCGGCGTCCATAATGGTCTGCAAGAGAACTGTTTATGGCTCAATTTTGGTCATATTATAAAGATTTTGAAAAAATGGGTTTATGTGGTTAGAGTTTTGAGGTTTTTGGTAGTTTGGAGAAGATGATGATGGTTGGTGTTTTAAGCGGTGTTTGCAACTTCATGGAGTAGTTAAGAATCCTTAGTGGGGTGGGTTGTAAATAAATAGGGTTACAAATATTGTTTTAGTTTTTTGCCGTATATATAAAAAAACGACTTCGCGGAGAAACAATAGTTTTTTTATAGTAATTCTCTTATATAAATTAACGTAATATATCTTACAAAATCATATTAACTTACATTATATGAATTATATAATTGAGATTTTTATAGTAGTATATTATCTTTCTTATTGTATATGAATAGGCAAAACTGTTAACAGCAGTTATAATTTTCAATTTTGTTTATAAAATTACTAAATTTTACATTTATAAATCATTATTTTTAATTGTCATTTGTCTTTGTTTATTATTCAAAATAAACTAACTTTATACATATAAAATTTAACAAAATAGATTATAAAAAAATTTGTTTCGTACTTCGTAAGGTTTTGTGTCAATTTAAAATAATATTTTCAATGTAAAAATTAAAATATTAAAACTGTCAACACTATAAAACTTAAAAATTGAAAACCTAAATAGAAAAGAAAAAAAATCGAAGACTTGAATTTACTTTTATATATATATAAAAGAGATAAATTGTTTTTACAAAACATCCAGCCCACCAATTAATCTAATAGATTTGGCCGAGGAAAAGGGAACCCAACTTTTATAGAAGACCCCATACCTGACATACAAAATTTCTAACACCCTTGGTATCGTTCTACCCTATTAGAAAAAGTCAGCAGTCTGACTCAGGTTTAAAAAGATGACTTTCCAATGAACGATATCTTGAATAGTTTATGGATCTCAATAAGATTGGTTGAACTGAGATGGCGCTTCATCCAAAATACAAAAAACTGATCTCTCAACAGGTTATTTCAATATAAAATTCTTTTCAAATTTTAGGCTATTTCAGACGATGGCATATCCAGATAGCGTTGAGCTTCAAAACTATCCAACAAACAACAAATATATAGCTTTAATCTTCAGATATAATTCTGTTAAACATTGAACATAGACTTATAGGTCTATACTCTTTCCAAGTAGAAGGATGATTAATTTTAGGTATGAGGCATAGACCTGTAGCAAGAACACCTCTAGGGAGAGAGGAACCCTTCAAAAAAGAGATCACAGCTTCAAAAAAATATTCTCTTATGATGTTCCAACAACTAGTGTTGAATGTTAGATTAAACCCGTCCATGCCAGCAGCACTGGCAGAATTAAGGCTCTTGATAGCTAGGAGAATTTCATCCTCTTTAGGCTCCATTAGAAGATTCAGATTGTCCTGGTCAGTAACAATATTAGGAATGGAATTAAAAATGAAATTATTAAGGTAATTTGACTTAATTTCATGATTAGGATAAGGATAGGAAGAGAGAGCATCCTTAAAGAACTTTTCAGTATAATTGTTTATCTGATCGTCATCAATAAGCCAAACGGAATTGTTTCTAATTTGGGTCATCCTGTTCTTTCTTCTTTTTCTTTTGACAAAATTATGAAAGATCTTCGTATTTTTGTCACCGTCCTTAATCCACTTAGTATAAGACTTTTGTTTCCAAAAATGTTCTTCTTGAATCAAATCTTGATGAAGCTTTTAATAGCCAAGTGCCAATTAATCGTATTAGTATCAGTACTATTCTCCATGTAGAGTTGCTCCATGTCGTTGACCTCCTCTTCAGACTGCTTAATTTTGTCAAAAATATTACCAAAGACAGAGAAGTTCCATTCCTTCAAAGCAGATTTAAGTCTCTTCTGTTTGTTCCAGAACTTGTTCAAAGGCGTACCCTGCATATCAGACTTCCAATTAGCTTGAACAAAAGGGAGAAAATTTTTATTTAAAACCCACATATTTAAAAACTTAAAAGTAGTCTTAGTTTTTAAATTGTTGTTAGATTTAGAGATTAGAAGAGGTAAGTGGTCAGAGCAGGATCTAGTGAGATGTTTGACCCTAGTTTATTGAAAATAGTCCATCCAGTCAGAGTTAAGGAGCACTCTGTCTAATCGCCTCCAGTTAACTTTGTTAGTCCAAGTAAACTTGCATCCCATATATCCCGAATCCTCAAGGTTGCACTGATTTATATCATCATTAAACTCTTTAGAACTCCCATTACAGTAATGGAGACAACCCTTCTGCTCAGATGGTCAAGAAATGGAGTTGAAATCTCCTAAACCAATCCATTCTTTAACAGTAGGAGCAATGTTGATAAATGAACTCCAGAAGACCCTCCTGTTATGCTTTTGACACCTAGCATAGATAGAGGTAATGTGAAAAGTCTTCTTGGTGTTAATAAAGCTGACTTCAGCATGAATGAACTGAGGATAGTCTTGAATGATGTTAACATTAAACAAGCTATTCCACAGAATCCAAAACCTTACTATTACAGTTAGATTAATAGTTAGGTAAACCATTTTTTGAAGCAAGATTTGAAATTTGATCAGATGAAACCATAGGCTCTTGAATAGTAATTATGTTGACAATTTCCTTGATAATGATATTCTTGATTCTTCGAATAGAAGAATTATTGGAAACTCCTCTTATATTCCAACAGAGGATATTAATCATGATCAGAGGTAGGAGGAGACTGACTTTTGGCCTCTGATTTGGGCTTAAAGATAGTTCTTTCTTTCCTACTTAGAATTTTGCAGCTTTTAACCTATTGCTGAGAAGATCATTAGAGTTGATGTTGATTTCTTTGTTTTTCAGGGTTGGAGCCTGTGAAAGACTACCAAGATTGCTCTGATTTGGAGAGTTTCCCGAGACAGAGGAGTCCACAATAATCTCTTTGTTCTTCATGTATTCTGTAGCCAAATTCCTTATAGCTTCAACCATCTCATCGCTTTTCTCAGTGTCATCAGGTACTTGAATTGTGGGAATTAAACCAGCTTTTTCAGTATCAATATGATTCTTGGAACCTTTGGCTTGATATATTTATAAATTTTCTGCTTTTATTTTTGTTCACATTAACATGATTGTTAATGTGCCTCTCATTATACTTCTTGTGGGATTGTTCAAATGAGACAGTTTGATTCTGTTCAAGTACTCTATCATTAGACTTCGAAGCCTTCTTTCTGCACTTATCATCTTTATGACCAATATGATTACAATAATAACAATAAGCTGGAACATCTTTGTAGCTTATACGCAACCGACAACCCTCGTTAGATTTAAACCCCACCCAGATATCCCTTTTAAGATGTTGAGTGATGTCTAACTCCACCATAGCGTAGATAGCGTTATAGAGGGCCAAATTCTTTGGTGGAATCCAACATTTAAGTGGCTCACCAATAGTGGTAGCAATTGCGTTAATTATCTGGGTGTTATACATGTATTCAGGGATCCTCTCGATCCTAATCAAGATAGGAACAACTGGATTTTCTATCTTAGGATTAAAATGGTGCCATTTCAGGATACGCATGATTTTGTCTCCAATAGTCCATATTGGTTTCATCCACAACATACACATATCTTCTTTCATAGAAAATTCAAAAAGAAGATGTCTAGAATCCCAACTGCTCATATTGACTTCATCCTTAAATTTGCTTCCTTGTGTAAATGTATTCATAGCCTGCCTTTTGGGACATTCTTGAGAGAAGTTTGCAATAAGGGTCTGAGTTCTGTTTTTATCAAGAGTATCCTTTGTTTCTTTACTAAACTGGATAGATATATGAGACTCGTGATAGTTGATTTGTATTGGATCAAGTTTTTCTTTGGTTTTTGTTGCAAATGGATCTTTCAAAACATCAACAAATGTTTTACCTATTTTGATCTTCATTAAAAACTGTCATGACGCGAAGAAAAAAGAGAAAAGAAAGGATTCTCGAGAGAGGAGACAAACTGAAAATAAAAAAAGGATCCATTCTTAAAATTCAAGAATCTTAATTTGCCGTTTTCCTGAAGGAAAGCAAAGTCGTCTCTTCCTATTTTTACTTAATTGGTGTTTGAATGTACGGAATGTGTTATTAAAACGAACTTCCTTTTAATTGAGAACATCTAATGTATCGTTTTATAATTATAAATTGAACTGAAAATTGCAAGTTGTAATATATAGCTCTGCGATTCAGAGAGAAGTACTCAAAATCTAAATAACATAGAAAAGGGATCCGAACGAACGAATCAGTAGCCAAAAGGTCTCTTCCACTTTCTCTTACATTACGTCTCCTTTCCCTCGCCTATTATCCAGCCGTTTCACCCAGCCAAGCTAATCGATTCCATGGGCTCGTCGGATAAGCACGGCCTATTAACTCCGAGAAAGCCAGCTCGACTAGGACAACAGCCAGAGATTCTCGATTGTACCGGTCACTAGAAAAGAAAATCGACTGATTTCCAAAGTACGAAAATCGATCGGTGGAACTTAGGGTTTGTGATTTCATAGAATGTTTTTGCTGTATTTGTTTATCTGACCCTTGCATTGAGGTTTTATACTTTTTAGTTACTTGATTTTATTTAAGCTTTTCCTTTTCCTTTTTCTGATTAGGGTTTGTGAAATTTTGAAATGATGTCTCCTGTTTAAATTCCAATTTTAATTGCAAAACCCAGAAAGTAATGCAAGATTTTGATGAAGGAGAATGTTGAAGTAAGAATGAAATCACCAAATTGGGGTTCTCATTCATTATTCATTGATTCATAGTTAATGTTTTAGTGTCAGAGACTAACTATTCCAAAATGTGGCCGTGCCATGTTTCAGTATACAACTACTCCTGCAAATGAGACAGAACAACCCCTCTTCTTCTGCAGAGATCCAGGTGATGCAGGTATAGTTATATACTAGAGTTTTATGAATTTGTTAAGCTCACACATTATTTCTGCCAAGCTTGTGTTGACAATTTAGCATCTCGGTTTTTTTTTTTATTCGACAAACTTTAAATGATTATATACCATTTGATCTATAAAATCTTAATATTTTTTTTTGTTTATTTCTTTTCTACGGTTAACACCAAAATATTATTGTTTCGAAAGTTAAAATATTAAAAATATAGTTTATTTTACATTAAAAATTTAGATTGACAAAAACCTTATAAATAAAATTGAAAAATATATTCATTTAATAAAATAACATACATTAAACTTATAAATAAAATAAAAATTAAGATCGATGGATCCATATATAACATATTAAGCGTACTAATACATTATACATTATCATACGTAGTATTTTTTTATATATTAAAATAAAATGTAGTTTTTATTAAATAAACTACGACTATACAAATAAATAAACTAATAGGTAGCTTTTATTTTTCATTGAATCATCATGGTAATGTTTTTAATCTAGTATGATTTTTTAACATGATAAATTTTGACATTTTCTCATCAAACAATAACAAATTTTTATGAAATTTATTCATTCAAATTCAAATTTGAAAATTGAGTTTGATTTTATTTAATAAAATTAAGTCTAAACGGTATACTTTAAATTTTTGTATCGGAGAATCTCAATTTTTTTTAATAAAAACTATAAAATTTAAAATTTGATTTGATTTTATATTTTTAAATTTTAAATAATATTTTAATAAATTATAAATCTCACGTTTTACAAAAATGAAAAAGTGAGAAGTATCTTTAATAAATATATTTACTTATTCATTCAAAAAGCTCGGTGCAACGAATCTTTTTTTTCTATAAGTTTGAAAGGTTGCGTCATTATATAATGGTAAGTTGTGTCCAGCTGTAACCTATTCTCTTTTATTTAATTGAATGGTAGTCATTATATAATGGTAAGTTGTGTCCAGCTGTAACCTATTCTCTTTTATTTAATTGAATGGTAGCCATTATATAATGGTAAGTTGTGTCCAGCTATAACCTATTCTCTTTTATTTAATTGAATGGTAGTAGCAGAATTGGTATTTTTTGATTTTAAGTGAGATTTTCATATATTTTGATTCTCAGTATTATTGTTAGATTTTGAGTTTCGATAGGTTTTAAGACGGTTTTAGTTTACATGTGAAGATGTAAAATCTTCTATAGTTATAGGAATAATAAAAATATGTTTATTATTAGTACGAGGGTTTATAGTTTAATTATGTCGTACCAGGCCGAACCAATTGATAAATTTGATCTAAATATTAGATTGAAAACCGTTCAATAACTACTGAACCATGCCATTACATTATTTTTGCGGGTGATAGATAGTGTCTGACATGATATAGCATTGTTAGGGTCAAGGGTGTCTAACATAATATAGCGTCGTCAGGGTTGAAGGCCAGCATCATATTCCGGAATCAAGATGCTTTTCCAAATCGCTAGAGCCATCATATGCTTCAAAAAAGAATGGATAGAATTTGTTCGGTAATTGTGCGGCTCGAACTTTTTCAATAGATAATTTCTCCTTAGAACATACACCGCAATTGTCGGGTGTAAATGATCGTACTGCTCTGGCGCGCCTTCTTTGTCGGTTTTTGAGGTTGTTTGTTATTCCTCTTGATAGTGTCCCTTTTTTTTGGCATTTTTTACCGTTATTATCCTTGTTTCTTCACCATGTTTGTCGCGTTTGGAAGACCTTTCACACCTGGCCGCTCGGCTTTCCTTGACAGCGGACCTTACCCGCTGATAGCCGACATCGCAGTTCTGCGATCAAAGTATTGATTGCATCGTTCATCTCTGCCATAATTGCTTTGGCAGCCTGACCAACTCTACTTCGGCCCAGTTGCATCCCCAAGATTTCTTGTTCGAGCCGTTTAAATTCTGTCCCATTTTTCCCAGTATTGGTTCGAACGGGTTGATCAGCTAAATTAGTTATCATTTTTCACGGTGGAGGGTCTACCGCAACCAAAGAATTTATTGGCGCAGTCTCCACCCTATTAGAAGGATAAACTTCTTAAACGGTCTGGAACATAATGATACTTGGGCCTGCTGCCTGTTCCACTTCTTGGTTTGAGTTAGCCATAGGAATGCGTCTTTCGGTAGGCTCTGTTTCAATCCTGAATCTAGTTACTACCATTGGTGTTCATGCACGAATGAGTGTTTTATGTTTATATCTCGTCTCGTGTCTCTCGTATCTTTTCTTCATTCTCTAATCGCTCGTCCCATATCCCTCGTCGCTCTCCGTTCATCCAGTCACTCATCTCGCATTCCTCGCCGCACGTCTCTTGTTATATGTTCCTTGTCCCGTATCTCGTGGCTCTCGTCTCTTGTTTCAAGTTTATCATCTATCGTTTTTCGTCTCTCGTTTTTCTTAATGATTGAGCTTAACAAATTTAGTGTAATCCATGTGATCCAGCTTGTTTGTAGTGATGATGCTGATATGTGTACAACTAACAAATTTATCTTCATTTAGCAAGTAAAATTACCATTTATTTTTTATGAAAGATGCATGTCGTGATTGAGCAGCTTGGAGGTACCAAAAAGACTCTAATTTTGCTGGCTGATTGTGATGTGGAGGTTATTGATGATATAAAGAACTTGAGAGGAAAAATACATTTAATTGGTTTGAGTAGTGCGTCTATAATCGGAGGTGGTACCGACCAAAAGTGGAAACATAAATTGCTCGTAACCCTAACATTGACTGTTCTTGCAAGTTACTGATTTGTTTAGTCAAAGAAAGCGGGAAAATGGTGTCCAGACTATGTATGATATTCAAATACATATAATATAAAAAGTTCTAGAGTTTGGAGCTCCAAGGTGGTTTGGTAAGCAGATGGATATACACATGCAACCTTCAGTTGAATAGCACCGGGTTGAATCATCACATTATGGACAAGATGGTGTATATTATGATAATGAAAATCAAATGGAACAATCATCAAACTTGAAGATACCTTTGGATGCATATGACATCTATATTATTGTAACTGGACGTCAGCCTCAAAATCGACCATATATAGACACTTTCGTTAACCAGGGTACTGCTCTAAGAAGAATCAGTTTGCAGATTGAACATATGTTGCTCCGCAAATGTGTGCGAGGAGAAGAATATATAGATGGAATTGTGAAAAATGGTGCTTCTCCGAGGAGGGTTTATATCAAGCAAGTAAAGATAAATAATACTAAAGATGATGATGAAGTTCAAGAAGTTTTCATAAAGGAGAATGAAAAAGCTTTAGAACAAAGACTCACTAACTTCCACCAATCTATCAAAACTTTATTTCTGATTTGACAAAAAGCTTACTCAATTATCTTCAATATAATATATACACCCACTAACTCCACTCACCACAAATGCTTCTATAAATACACGAAATCCATAACTTCTTCCAATTCAAAACACTTGCCACAACTTTTCCAACTCGAAACACTTCTCACAACCCTTTTTCCAATTCAAAAGACTTCTCTGATATTTTTTCAACAAAATGAGTTACAATAAACCTGATTTTTCTCGTATGCTTTCGGAATGGGAAGCAGATTTTGAAGAGTCTCAGAGTGATATTCAAAATTTTGTTAACGTCAGTAACTTAGTTCGAAGTCAAACTATGACATATCTTGTAGAAATGTATACGGAAACTGGTACGGGAAATTCAAGTGGTGAAGCTTCAAAACCTCGTGGCTCTGTGCATGGTCGTAAGTACAAACGCCGTAACCGTGAAGGGGGACATGCAAAACTAATGGCAGATTCTTTTATTGAAAATCCAACATTCTCCGATGATGATTTTCGAAGGCGCTATCGTATGCATCGTAGATTATTTTTACGTATTATGGAACATGTTCAACAAGCAAATTCATACTTTCAAGGAGGTCTGGATGCCACTAGACGCAATAAATTTACCCCACATCAGAAAAACAATAGATGATAAACGATAGATGATAAACGATAGATGATAAACTTGAAACAAGAGACGAGAGCCACGAGAACGGGACAAGGAACATATAACAAGAGACGTGCGACGAGGAATGCGAGATGAGTGACTGGATGAACGGAGAGCGACGAGGGATATGGGACGAGCGATTAGAGAATGAAGAAAAGATACGAGAGACACGAGACGAGATATAAACATAAAACACTCATTCGTGCATGAACACCAATGGTAGTAACTAGATTCAGGATTGAAATAGAGCCTACCGAAAGACGCATTCCTATGGCTAACTCAAACTAAGAAGTGGAACAGGCAGCAAGCCCAAGTATCATTATGTTGCAGACCGATTAAGAAGTTTATCCTTCTAATAGGGTGGAGACTGCGCCAAGAAATTCTTTGGTTGCGGTAGACCCTCCACCGTGAAAAATGATAACTAATTTAGCTGATCAACCCGTTCGAACCAATATTGGGAAAAATGGGACAGAATTTAAACGGCTCGAACAAGAAATCTTGGGGATGCAACTGGGCCGAAGTAGAGTTGGTCAGGCTGCCAAAGCAATTATGGCAGAGATGAACGACGCAATCAATACTTTGATCGCAGAACTGCGATGTCGGCTATCAGCGGGTAAGGTCCGCTGTCAAGGAAAGCCGAGCGGCCAGGTGTGAAAGGTCTTCCAAACGCGACAAACATGGTGAAGAAACAAGGATAATAACGGTAAAAAATGCCAAAAAAAGGGACACTATCAAGAGGAATAACAAACAACCTCAAAAACCGACAAAGAAGGCGCGCCAGAGCAGTACGATCATTTACACCCGACAATTGCGGTGTATGTTCTAAGGAGAAATTATCTATTGAAAAATTTCGAGCCGCACAATTACCGAAAAAATTCTATCCATTCTTTTTTGAAGCATATGATGGCTCTAGCGATTTGGAAAAGCATCTTGATTCCGGAATATGATGCTGGCCTTCAACCCTGACGACGCTATATTATGTTAGACACCCTTGACCCTAACAATGCTATATCATGTCAGACACTATCTATCACCCGCATAAATAATATAATGGCATGGTTCAGTAGTTATTGAACGGTTTTCAATCTAATATTTAGATCAAATTTATCAATTGGTTCGGCCTGGTATGACATAATTAAACTATAAACCCTCATAATAATAATAAACATATATTTATTATTCCTATAACTATAGAAGATTTTACATCTTCACATGTAAACTAAAACCGTCTTAAAACCTATCGAAACTCAAAATCTAACAATAATACTGAGAATCAAAATATATGAAAATCTCACTTAAAATCAAGAAATACCAATTCTGCTACTACCATTCAATTAAATAAAAGAGAATAGGTTATAGTTGGACACAACTTACCATTATATAATGACTACCATTCAATTAAATAAAAGAGAATAGGTTACAGCTGGACACAACTTACCATTATATAATGACGCAACCTTTCAAACTTATAGAAAAAAAAGATTCGTTGCACCGAGCTTTTTGAATGAATAAGTAAATATATTTATTAAAGATACTTCTCACTTTTTCATTTTTCTAAAACGTGAGATTTATAATTTATTAAAATATTATTTAAAATTTAAAAATATAAAATCAAATCAAATTTTAAATTTTATAGTTTTTATTAAAAAAATTGAGATTCTCCGATACAAAAATTTAAAGTATACCGTTTAGACTTAATTTTATTAAATAAAATCAAACTCAATTTTCAAATTTGAATTTGAATGAATAAATTTCATAAAAATTTGTTATTGTTTGATGAGAAAATGTCAAAATTTATCATGTTAAAAAATCATACTAGATTAAAAACATTACCCTGATGATTCAATGAAAAATAAAAGCTACCTATTAGTTTATTTATTTGTATAGTCGTAGCTTATTTAATAAAAACTACATTTTATTTTAATATATAAAAAAATGCTACGTATGATAATGTATAATGTATTAGTACGTTTAATATGTTATATATGGATCCATCGATCTTAATTTTTATTTTATTTATAAGTTTAGTTTATGTTATTTTATTAAATGATAATATATTTTTCAATTTTATTTATAAGATTTTTGTCAATCTAGATTTTTAATGTAAAATGAACTATATTTTTAATATTTTAATTTTCGAAACAATAATATTTTGGTGTTAACCGTAGAAAAGAAATAAACAAAAAAAATATTAAGATTTTATAGATCAAATTGTATATAATCATTTAAAGTTTGTCGAATAGAAAAAGAAACCGAGATGCTAATTTGGCATCCGGGAAGATATTTATATACTGCAAAGATGATGGAACATATGGAAGCGAGACCGTTTCAGCTGAAAATGATGGCAAGTGAAGTGACAATCAATTTCAATGTGCTTAGTCCTCTAATAAAATATATATAATTATTTCCTATATGCATGACATTTTTGTTATCACAATGTAAAGAAGTGGATTGAAGAATATTAATCCTCATATCTTCAAGAAGCCACTGTAACTAAACAATCTCATACGTGGGTAATTTTATAACACAATATTGAGCCTCGGTAAAGATCTACAAACAACATCATGTTTTTTACTTTTATATGAGATTTATGAATCTTAAAAAAAAATAAAGAAATCAGTTGTGGATTAACAGTAATGAGGATCGATATCCCAATAACATCACTTTGAGTATGCAGTGCGAGTCATAACGTCGAAAGAAACAAGAGGCTTTGGAAATAAGCATCATGAAGATATCTCAATATACTTAAAACTCCCCACTTGACATAGATAGGAGCAATGACAAACTGGCTAACTATATGAACAACATGAGCTATATCTGGTTGAGTAATTGTAAGATAAACCAAGCTCCCTACAAGAGTATGACATAGTCAGGTCTAATAGAAGGACACCATCAATAGAAGAATGACGATCATTAGTTTTAATAGGGGTGTATGACGTTCTTCTGTCAAATAATTGTGATCGCTCAAAGAAATCAGGTATACATTTTATTTGAGAAATAATATATCTTTTTTGAGACTCAGCCACCTCAATAACCAAAAAATAACGTAACAAGCACAAGTTTTTCATAACAAACATATGAGCCAAATCATACTTCAGTTCCTCAATCCTTAAGAATATGAAGACGACTAGAATATGGATCAGACGACTTGAGGACGGTGGTCAATATCGTTTTAAAATATATCACGTTGATTGGAGGCTAGGGTTTCATTCGACTTTCTTTTTCCAAATATTTTATCTCTCTAAGATTGGTAAAATAGGAGAGCGATTCAGCTTTCTATTTATAGACTTGAAGATGATGTAGTATAAATTTTCACTTTTCTATGTTAGTAAGTGTCTCTACTCCCTCGAGATTGGAAAAAGGCACTCACACACGTAATAGGGACTAGACTGCTTCATAGCGGAACACATGATGATCAAGTGGAGGGCACATGCAAATAGACAGTCTCATTTGAAGCCAAAAGAAACCTCCAGGTCTCTTATAGAAACCTTCGGCGTTTCCCTACCAATTTTGTTTGACACAAGGTGTTGTTGAAGCTTCAGAAAATCCAAAACGGTTCGGCATTTTTCAATAGAGCTTGAGTTAAGGTTGAACTCACCATAGGTTCTTGGCAACTGGAAAAATAGGAAAACAACTTGAAGCTTCTGGGCGATTATCGAATCAAACTTGTTTATTCACCCGAACGCTTTCCATTCATGGACATCGAGATATTTTTCAAGCATGATAACTACGACATAAAATGTTCATTATATTCATACTTTGACAAACTCATTAAGAATGGCGCACTATTGATAAACGAATAACTAGTTAGCATTTGGTCCGACCTTTGGACTAGTTTTACTTGTATTAGTTAATTATAAAGAGACAAGTCCAATAAAAGCTTTATATATTTATAAACCATGAGAGCTCTAAAATTCTCATTGGTCACTATATATATATATATATATATATATATATATATATATATATATATATATATATATATATATATATATATATATTATCACATTGCTTGATCTAGGTGAACAATTATTATTCTGGTCTAAAATAGTTATTAGGCTCTCTTTAATTATTTTCCTTCTTATTTAATACCAACTCCTTCCGATGTATAGATCTCATAATTAGCACCACCGTACCACCGATCCATTCGCATCCAAAACATTTTTATTGAACCTAAATTGATCCTTAGTTTTTCAAATTTCACATTTCATTACAATTATTTTTTGTGTTTTTTTTTGAAGTTTTTTTATCCATATCGAACTATTTAGACTTTCTTATCTTTGTCTCGGTAACATCTCAGCTTTTATAATATTCTTGCACATAATTGATACCCAAATATGATATACGATATATATATATATATATCGAGATATGAAGTCGTATAATTTAATTTTTATAATGTTCAATATAGATAGTTTTAATATAGATAATTTTTATAGAACGTAATAAACTATCAACAAAACAAAATCGTATACTACTTTTGGATATCAGTTGTAATTATAAAAAAACAAAATCGTATTAATATTTTTATATTTTATTACAAATACTATATATATATAATATAATATTTGTAATAATATATAAAAATATTAATATAAATTGATATGATATTGGTCATGGCTAAAAATTTAAGATGGATTGACAAAATTCTCCACGTCTTAAATAATAAAATATTTTTATTTCAATATTTCATATAACAATTTTTTTATTTTTTAATTAGTTTAATACTCTTATATCTTTATTAACAATAAAACCACCAATCTTTGTTGTGAAATAATTCACGTCCACCCGATACTACATTGCATCCATTTCATCTTATTTCACATGCACGCCATTTTACTGTGCATTGTTTGATTCTGCTTTTTGGCATCAATCTAACGGTCGTGAATCGTTTTAGTACCATTGTTTACTTTTAATGGAGTATTGCTCGTTATTATTGTGGCGGAATACGTGTCGACCAGTAGCTCAGAAAAAAAAATGCTTCATCCGTGGACGGCACACACAATAACGAGCAACAATAGCCTCTAAGGGGTAGCCGAGTTGGTTGAGTAAGGCATTCTTGTGAACAAGGGTCATGAGTTCGAATCCCTCTGCATACGCTTTCTCGGCTGAGCCTGTCACCTTGTGTGGTTTATCTTCTGGCGTTGGTTTGCAGGCTATCGCGTCAAACTGAGGGTTTACCCTGTGCTCACTTATTGCACTCTGAGTAACGGCTGAGGGAAAAAAAAATAGCGAGCAACAATACTTTTGGAATGAGCCGTCATTAATTATATCAGTAGACAATTAAAATAGCGTGCACAATGCACATGAAATAACATGACATGGGGCAACAGTCAATAAAGTGTCTGTAACTAAAGTGTAGAATTTATCGTATAAATTCAGCGACACAATTTATTGTGGCCAAGAATTATGGGTCCATTTTTAGATAATAAAAATTGTTTGTATTTAAAAACAATTTCTTTTAATATATTAAAAACCATTTTGATAAAAGATAGTAGGGTGTTATAATAGAAGTTTAATATTTTAGCACATATATTAATAAAAATAGTGATATATTGTTTTTTTAAATGATAGATTAAATGTAATAAATATAAACTAGTATGGTCCAATTACGGTAACCAAACTCATACAATAATAGTTATTTAATATATATTTTTTAATAAATATTTTTTTTAATGAAAAAAAATTGATTGGTCAATACTGTAAATAGTTTTTAAATTTAATATACTAAATTAACTTGCGTTGAATTATATATAAAAATCGTTTGTATAACTAATATAGTTATTATTGTCAAAGCAATAGGACAATATCAACTTCCTGATTTCAAGCTTGAGTATTTTTTCTCTTATGCTATAGCCATGGCCTCGATCTTCATCATCATACGTAGAAGAGTTGACGTATCAACCTCTCTTTCCTTCCACTTTCTCTATATTGTTGTATCTTGTTGACGTGACCTTTACGGTTGTTGGCCCTTTTCTTTATATTTAGGAAACAACCTGCACCAACTTAAACAACGAAATATTTATTATCTTCTTTCTCCTCATGTCTTCTCCGACGAAGTTTAGCAATCTACATAATGAAAAGAATGAAAACTTCAGCGACCAAGAGAATGAAAACTTCAGCGACCAAGAAGACACAGACGGTAAGTCAAAGTTTAGAAATGGAATTTTTCATTTATTATGGAATTTTTAATTGAATTTTTTTAATTATTGATTTAAAAACAGAAATTGTCTCGGAGCCGTCAGAGATGTCAGCTCCTCTTCCCCCTCGGATTCCGACTCCGAGGGGTCCAACTCCTTGTCCAAGGCCTGTTTTCGTACAGGCTCTTAGTCCGTCCAACAGTCTTCCTCCTGCAGTTCTTAGTCCGTCCAACAGTCCTCCTCCTGCAGCTGCAGCTTTGCCGAAGCATCGAATGACAACTACTATGAAGATGTTTTATTTTACTTTAGGTATCATGATTTCCATAGCTTTAGTTTTCTCAATATTGTATTTTGTCAACAAACGAGCACCAAAAGTTACCATACATATAGCATGGGCTAGTCTGGTTTGGGGTGGTGTTACCACCTCAAAACCACCGGAACCCGTAATAAGACTCGAATTGGGAACCGAATTCCAGTCTCTCAAAATTATGAGAATTACTGATACGGTTGTGTCTATGTTATACGAAAGAAATTTAATATTGAAAATGAATTTCAGCACAGTAATGGAAATTACTAAGGGTTCAACTACTTTTCCTCTGGCATTGTTGGCAAACAATGATAGAAGAATATATTATCAAACTCTCCCTCGAAGAAGCAAACCATATTTTTCAAAACAAGAGAATAATTTTGAACTCATATTTGAGTTTAAATCTCACTGGAGATCTTTTTTTTGGGAATACAGTAAAAACCGTATGATAGTATGTTATCTTACAACTCGTCTTCCTCTCAATGGTCGATCCCTCAAGAGTCCTTGTAAAACCATTACTTAAAGTTTAATATATATTTTTTTAAAAAAATTATCTAATAATTTTGATAATAAATATAATATATATTATAAAATAAAAAATAATAAAATTTTATACTTTTTATTATTATTTCATAAATTCTATCGATTTTTTTTAATTTTATATTTACGACCTTCATGCACTGGCCACCTAAAAGTATTGAGGTAACTACAGCACCGTAGCACACCGTGAATTGAATCTGGCCTACGAAATAGCGACCCCATCCTGGCCCTGCCAAACCAATTTGGTTTCATCATTTTTGCTTTGAAGATTATCAAAAGTCCACATCAAAATCTATGAGAAAGTTGTTAAATTGATTCGTTAGAAAGAATTGTTTTTGTATTATATGCGACCGACGGTTGCTTCTGGCGTTACTTGTTTGGATTGAACAAAATAATTTAGTGGTAAAGAAGACATGCTTTTGACATCACTTTGTTGACTAAAAGCGAGACACCACTAGCGTCAAATTCAAACGTAGGCCCGCCCGAAATAGAAAAGACTTTGATGGGTTTTTCTTAAGAATAAATAGGCCATTATTAGTCATATACTCCCCCTGTCTTATAATATGTGTCTTTCTAAATGAGATTTTTTGTCTCATAATATAAGTCGTTTTCATTTTCCAATAAAGCATTATTACATGTATTCCACTTTCAACCAATAAAATAGTTAACTTTCTGCATAAGTTATTAACTCCACCAATCAAATTTATTTTCTTTTATTCTTTCAAAGTCATTATTACTTTTCTTAATATTGGTGAAGAAACCTTAAACGACTAATATTATGAGACGGAGGGAGTATAAAAAATACACAAGCAAATTCTGGGTGTAGGTAAGTTTTGGTTGTTTTGATGTTAGACCAGCGAAACCAATAAATACAATGATGTTTTCTATCTCCTATAAAACACAAGAAGCAATCTAATTCTATTGGGTCAAAGTTATTAATTTAATAAAAGGAAATAAACAATAAAATATCATTGGAAAAAAATTAATTGCTCCATTGATATTACCAAACGAAAATTAAAGTGGAATTTCTTGTATTTTCTAAAACGACCTAGATTGCGGAATGGATGGAGTAATAAAATTGATAAACTGATATAACCGATTCAATAAATTGGTATAACAGATTCAGACTAAGTCAGCTCCAAAATCCTTCCACTAATTTTGAATATAAGCATATCGTATCTCCCATAATGGGTAAGAAGACACTTCATGTTTGAGGGGTCAAAAATGATGTGCAAATCATCAACAACATGGTAGAAACTGTACGAGTTTTTGTCCTTTGCAAGCTCACGTATATTTTGGAGCCTATGCAAACTCGTGCTTTCTTACTGTGATGAAGATTTCAGAGACCTAGCATCGTCACTAATTGTGGAAAAGCTAATCTATTTGTTAGCCTTACCTTGTATTAACTCAACGGAAAATATAGTCTGTCCATTGGAATTCTTGGACTGTTTTTCGTGGTTATCAAAAGACGAAGCATCTATAGTTGAAATGGATCCCGACTCATCGGATTTTCCTCGAGATCTAGTTATATCACGGTTGCAATGTTCATTCCAATAATTCTTTTGCTGCTCTAATGGTTCCATCATAACACATACATAAAGATTATACTATAAGTCATCAACAATCCCTTAATGAGCTTTCGCTAGCCATCTATCTGACTCTAATATTGCTTTTCGAACAGAAAGATCAACATCTGACGTAAACATGAACTTTGAAAAGGAATCGGTTATTCCGACTTGTTCATATGTTCTAGATTGAACAAATGAATATTTTAAGGTTAGCCATCTTAAATAGTAAAAGCTTGATAAAACAGGGACTCTCAGCTGCACAACTTCCTGAAAAACTCAAACCTTGTAGATTGCGCACTTTATATAATTTGTTTATGTTTGAAAGAATCTCAAGTTGAGCTATCTTACGGTTATCCCTCAAAATATCAAAGACTTTGTAGTGAGAATAATGCGACCAATAGTTGTAGCACCATAACCAAAAACAGGTGATTGATCACGTCAACCAAACCTTAGCTTTTCAGTGTCCATTATAAGGACATAATACTGACCCCGAATCAGATCGAGCGAGTATGAAAATATACGTCTCATTCACAATTGGAAACGGAATAAATGCTGCTTCATCTACAACCAGTAACTTAATGATCCGATTTACAGTTCTATTATAAAAATTAAGACTGATAAAAAACCGAATCAGAAATATCACCATGGTAGTTTTATAGTGTTGTACACCTTGAAGAGAAGGAAGATTTTATTATTTGCAAAACTTAGCATATATATATATATATTGTAAATCACAGTATAATTAACTTTGATATAGTTTCACACACGGTGTTAGGCTTTTTTTTTGTAAAGCAAGTTTTGTTAAAAAACTTAGGGTATTTTAGGTGTGAAACTAGGCGTCGTGTTTGAATTAGTAACATATGATCTACGGAATTAAGATTTTTGAGCTGGAAAACTAAATATTATTAAAAGTCTGAAACTTAAACTTGGTTTGTTTTCCAAACTATCATATTTTTCACATTCTCTCAAAATTTGTCGTATATGGAAAAATTTATAATTATATTTGTCACATTACACAGAATTATGGCGATTTTGAAAACAAAGTCGCATATCCTGGAAAATTTCATACATAGTTTGCTAAGTTAATTAGAGAATTGACAAACTTATTTCTTGACAACGATGACTAATAAAACTAGATATTTTTCTAATTCACCAATGAATTAGGTTTAACCAATCCAATATTGATCATTTGGTTTTGCTATGACCCATATATTGGTTGGGTATCATGGTAGGAATATTTACACGAAATATTGACTTTAGATGTTTGTTCTTATCATTTTCCAATCTAGGTCAAGAATATGAAAATCTAAACTACTACTTGTGAAATATAATATATTATAAATGTGAAACATTTGATAAATCTCATGTGAAATGTTTAGTATGTTTGATGCTGAACAAATTTGAAATGATATCTGCAAAACTCGATTACGTATTTCACTACATATAAGATACATATAAGTAAATATTTTTCTAAAATAATGACAACTTTCACTATGTCATTAAAACCACCGACTTGTTGGTTGTTTTATGACCCATTTGTTGTTTTTCATATTGTAGTGTTCATTCCAATAATTCTTTTGCTGCTCTAATGGTTCCATCATAACACATACATAAAGATTATACTATAAGTCATCAACAATCCCTTAATGAGCTTTCGTTAGCCATCTATCTGAATCTAATATTGCTTTTCGAACATAAAGATCAACATCTGACGTAAACATGAACTTTGAAAAGGAATCGGTTATTCCGACTTGTTCATATTTTCTAGATTGAACAAATGAATATTTTAAGGTTAGCCATCTTAAATAGTAAAAACTTGATAAGACAGAGAGTCTCATGTGAAATGTTTAGTATGTTTTATGCTTAAGAAATTTAAAATGATATCTGCAAAACTCGATTACATATTTCACTACATATAAGATACATATAAGTAAATATTTTGCTAAAATAATGACAACTTTCACTATGTCATTAAAACCACCGACTTGTTGGTTGTTTTATGACCCATTTGTTGTTTTTCATATTGCGGTAGCAAAATTTACGTAAATTTGTTTGACTTTAAATGCTCATTCTTTTCATTTTCCATCATAGACCATGAATATGGAATCTAGTATAATTAAAAATGTAAAACCTTAAATAAATTATACGTGAATGTTTGATACACGTGATGTGAACCCGAGGATAAATTATATATGCAAAATATCAGTTATTTATGTCACCACATCGATAATGAATAACACTAATTATTTATCCAATGAATAATTATGGTCAACCATTCTAACCACTTTTCTAGTTCGTTTTTTTAGGATCCATATGATGGTAGCAATATTTATATGAAATATTGACTTCAAATACTTGTTCTTACTATTTTCTAATCTAGGTCAGAAATACTAAAACATAGGATATTGCTTACGAAGTATAAGTAATTATATATGTGAAACCATATTTGAATTAAATGTGAAAGCTTGTAGTATGTATTGATGTGAAACAATAAAGAAGTGATATATGTGAAACCTATGTAACAATTTTGTGTGTGGAAATCTTAAGTTATTTTTATGTTTTAGATTAGATTATAGATTAGGTGGATGGATTATGTACCAAGCGGGACAAACGAATGAACTTGAGGAGAGAATAAGCCTATATTTCTACACAACCGGAACAAGGGGTGATAACGGTTCTTGAGAACCGGAAACCTGACCATAACCAAATCGATAAGAATTAGACTGAGAACCGAACATGTTAGGATTCAAACCAATAAAACCAATAAGTCGGTAAACCTGTAGAACCAATTATAAACCGAGCCGATGAAACCTGTAAATCGGTAAAACTCATAAGGAACCAAAACGATAAAATCAATAAACTGATGTAACCGATAAAAAATTGAACCAATAAAACTAATAAATCAGTGGAACTGACACAGAATCGAATGAATAGTTACAATTGTTTTTTATTTATTTATTTTATACATTATATTGTCAAAACTATTAGATAATGACCAATTAAAAAAAGACAAAGTATAATTTATAAATTTTAATTTTTATATCATGTATCTAAGTTAAAATTTGAAAATTTAATTAATTTTTTTTAAAAACATTATGGACCAAACTGAGACCGGATCGAAAATGACCGAACGAAATCGGATCGGACCGAACCAGATCAAACCGGACAGAACCAGACCAAACCGAACCATAATCTTAGCAGTTCAATTCTGGAATCTAGAACCGAAAGCATTACGGTCTGGTCCGATCTGAACTTATAAGATTAGTGGTTTTGTCTCGTTACGTCTATACCCGGGTTGAACCGGACCAATAACACCCCTAGTCGGAAATGGTATATAACCCCTAAATCACTCTAGCAATATGCTCATCACCTGTTCAAATCCAAAATACAAGTGCTACGACATCTGAGTCGGGCATTGGAACAAATTTAAAAAGAGGCTCTCATTCCAACCGAAATACCAGGGTTATTTTATGTATTCCAGAAAATATGTGACCTACAATTTATAGAAATGTCATGTAATATTAAAACTAAGTTTTATATTTACAAGACATAATATATTATTGTTGTGAAACATATCGTTATATATGTGTGAAACTTAGTTTTATGTTGTATGAGAGAACTATCATGCGATTATATTCTCAACATACCACCTTCTAGTCATAAAGTCTCATATATCGGAAGTGAGTACGTGCATGTTTGGATATAATGCTATTTGAAAATTTTATCGATCGTTTGATTAATTTTAGTCTCAACATTCTCATCACTGAGTTGTTCATAAAGAGGGACATTAAAAGACCAATATATTTGATTTCCAGTTTGGATGTTGCAGATAATATCCTCAAAACAAAGTTTCATCGTCGGGTTAGAAATCTGTTAAAAGTAGGTTATAAATAATTATGTGTTGTTATTAGAAACTACAAAGGTGTTTGAACCAGTTTAAATTATCCCTGCAAGACGTTGTGCAACCTTGGATACCGTGACAACAAACCCGAGCTTGTAGAGTGACCCAAACGACGCAAGTATATTTGTTGTACTTGTTTGGATGCACTATATTTATCAACAAAAGAAATTTTTACGTATAACTTTAGTATGCGCTCCTCTTCAAAGACATTGATGGCATATAATCTTATATATGAGGTGTTAGTGTGCTATGGTATACATACCATCATTTTGGTGCAGTGTCAGAATAAAAAAAACCATGTGCAGTTTTCTAGCTATTTTAAATACATAGATCATCTACCATTTCTCTATTTTTTATCCATCCATAACGAGGTGGGATATCTGTCATAGTTGGCTTGGTTTTGCATCCATCATAGTTGATATCATTTCTCATTGTATTATTTAACATCTATCATAGTTGGTATGTTTTCTCATTATATGGTTTATCATTTATCATAGTTGGTCTAATTTCTCATTATATGGTTTACCATCTATTATAATTGTATTGGTTTATCATCTATTATAATTGTATTGGTTTAACATCTATCATTGTTAACTTGGTTTATGATTAAACATGTTTCGTAACTATCAAAATTCCATCTTCTTTGTAACCTTTCTCTTTTTCATTTTTACAATAAAAACCTTTCTCAATTACATTTTACAGGAAAAAAACTAAAAACGAGCCAAACCTAAATTAGTAAAACATTTCAACTATAAATCAAAGTAAAATCAGATAAAATACTAAAATCACAAGTAAAATAGAGTCACCAACTCAAAAACGAAGAATCCGTAGAAAATCAAGTTATATGAAACCACAATAAAAAACATTAAACGTCCAAATCAAATAAAAACAACAATCAAATAAAAAACTATAAAAAAAATCATATGAAAACAACAAAAAGAAACCGAGAATCGAAATAGAAGTATAACTGCATCTACTGTATATTGTTTCCGTAGAGAAAGAAACACAATAATGTTAGGGTAAAAAGAGAAAAACAGTGTGAGTAAATTTTTTAAATGCTTTTAATAATTAATTAAGGGTATTATAAAAAAATAGTTGGATCTTAGATGGTAAATAGATAAGTTAAATGAGTTTTTCTTAGAGATATATGAAAATAATGGTCTTATTTGGATAATAGTTTGATTTTTGGGTCTTATTTTTTTTTAATTAAAATTATTTGGGTAGACCCTACTCATAGATTTATTGAATATGGCCCAAATAAGCTAAATGGTACAATTCCTGAAATTTGATGAGCCAAAATGAAACCACCAATTTCTTAAAATTAGAGTTCATAGTAGCTAGGATTGATTCTTTTCAGCCTTAGGATTTTCTGGCCGAAATTGATGAAAGACTTCTTGAGGATTATTACATCTTTAAAGTTCGGAAAAATTCAGATGGAGAATATTTCAGAATATATATATATATATGCGATACTAAACCCAAATGTATATCCGGTCAAACATATTTGATATCTTCATCGATAAAATATCATTAAAAAAACTTCTCTATTTCTTGTATGAAATAGACTACACAAAAAGTTAACCATTTGCTGAAAACCATCGTCATTATAACAAATATAAAGAGGATCACACTACTTGGTTTTTTTTTATAAAATTGTATGCTAAATGTACTACATGTACGGTTTAATGCTTACATTTTGTTCGTATATGATGATGTCTACACGAGGTCATGAAGATGTCTCAAACATTTTTAAATATTTGAAACCAATTCTTTGGGTTTTGGCCTCTTGAACAATGCCACAGAATCAACATGAAAGGTGTTTTATATGCATATTATTGATTTCATTAAAAACAATATGTTGGATGAAGTGGAGATCATTCTCGTTAATCAGGTGGATACAAAATCTATTTGCATATAAATATTAATGTTTATGATTTTAAACAATTATATAATATTTGTTTGTGATGTCTTTTCATCATTTTGTGAAAGTAGAAGTATATCGTTTTTGCATAATGTAATTTTTTTCCTAAACTGGTAGTAATTATGAAACATTCCGATAATTCCTTGTAAAATATTTAATATTTCTGTTGCTAAATATAACCATAGTTTGTTGTGAAATATTACAAACGTTAAATGAAAAATATTATAGAGGTTATTTGCGATAAATTATAAAGTTTTAGAATGAAATTATTTGTTCTTTAAATTATAATAAAAAAATGATAGCATTTAGATGGTTTACGTAAATTCCATAATCAACAAATCATTTTTTCCATTAAGGGATATTTTTTAGATTTTGTATCTTCCTATTTACTTTTATAAACATATATTAAAAAGGTAAATATGTAGAAACCGTGAAGTTGATGAACATATGATTAAAAAATGTCGCATAACATGGTTTAAAAAATATGGTGTAATGTGTTACCTATATATCTGCTAAAACAAAATTTAAACACATATTTTTTTTAAAGATTTCTAAACTCAACCAACATCATTATTTTACTAATCGTAAACAATTTTTTACCATTCTTAATTTAGAAAAAAAAACATATTTTTTACAATCATCTTTATAAAAAAATGCATAAAAATTTACCATGAAATAATTCGTAACCTATACTAATTTGACTGAAATTTTATTCTTTATTATTGTTATAGGGTAAATGAAAACAAAATTAGTGGTCTCTTTCAGAAGAAAATGCCACATTCTCAAGCTCCAATTACTATACGACACACAATAAAATTGTTGAATGTCTTCATTGTACTAAGATTCTAAGAATGTGGACCATTGGAAATACAACTACCATTTGGATTGGATGTAATGTGACTGACGTTTATTTTAGTCATCATGTGTAAAAGGAATAGTAGTATGAAAGTTTTAATAATGTAATATTTTCTTACTCGTGAGGAGCTTTTGAAAATTAATGTAGTCTATTTTCATCTTGTATTTCAGAGTCCACCTACCTAGCCAATCGGTCGCTTGGTTCTATCTATGAAAATGTGATGAATAATCATGTTAGGACATATTAAGGCTCTTATGCTGGTAAAAATAGACTCTAAAGATGACGAGGTTTGACCAGAAGAAAGAAGAGAGACTAATATCTTCGAGTCTATTTTTATATCGAGTTTACTTGAACATTTTATTTTACATATTTGAAGGTCATCCTAAAGAGCTATGGATTCAGATTTGATTGGAGAGAGCTTTCCATATAGATTTACATAACCATGAAGAATGGTACTGTTGTTGTCATGAATAAGATAGGTTAACTGGATTCATCAGAAGCAAGACTACAAGCATATGCGTTAAGCTTGCATCTGCCATGAAGGGGCGGAGTCCATGAGAGGTAAAAGACCTTCTTATTTTTCTTGAAATGGTTAAAACAACCCATAACAATAGTAGTCTTTTCAGTATCCTTCCAATGCTTTTGCTTGAGAAAATTAGAATGGTACAACATAAAAACTATGTGCTTTAGCAGAGAAGAAACTTACTTTAAATTTGATTTCGTTCATTGTCTCTCTTTAAATGGTCAATATTTTCAACATTATTATAGAAATGGCACTTTGAGGCTAAGATTATATGTCTTGTTTGCATTGTAGAATCAATAGAAATCATGTTATGAAGAAGTCTCCTCAATAAGAAAGAGAATTTCATGGGAATTATATGGTTCCCAATCCTTTTATATAGAAAGGAATCGCTATGCTTGACTCTAATATTATGAATGTCTTACTTAATGTTAAATGTACCATCTTTAGAGAGCTACCAAGGTATAGCATTGTCCACCTGATCATCAATATAAATCTTAGAAATTAGGTTAATGTTAGAAGTGTTAAGTGTAAATCTTAATTCTTGAGAAAGAAGGTAAAGAAAAAAATAACTAAATTATATAGAGATAAAGTAAGAGAGAATAAGAAAATTATTCTAATGAATTTTTTTTATCCTTTACTTATTTTCTCAGCCTTTATTTATATGCATATCGACTTGCATAACTCATTCGGTTACACAAATGGGTAAATTGCATTGCAACCCCTCATATTTACAAATAGTCCAAAAGTCATCTGGCAACTATAGAATTTATCATATAAACCTTAGTTTTATTACATTTAGACATCCAACATTCCCGATCCTTATTAAGAAGAAATAAAAAAAGAACTAATTATTCATGTTCCAAGCATTATTTCCCTGAAAAAAATTGACTTTAGACCTAATGAACCAGCTATTATCAGTGTCATCATCAAGCTTGATAGAAGGAGGCTAGCCAATCCAGTTATCAGCCAAAAGTCTACATTTCGTTTGCCTAATTTCCACCTGATATGGCTCTCATCCGAGTTCTTGATTTTAGAGAGTTTATTCTTGGGAACCTTTCTTAGAATAGTTCAGCTGGAGGGGTGGTTGTATTTGCAATATATACTATGAAGAAAGTGAGCCCAAATAGATTTGTTATCTCTGAACCAAATCCACAATTTACAAGAATAAGCTGCTTTGATGCCATTTAGGCTATGCAAAGTTAGGCCACCTTCACTGAAATTTTTAAAATTAGTAGACCAATTGGACCATTACATTTTATTAGAATCATTATTGGAACCCCATAAGAACTTATTATGAAATCTATCAATTTTGGTGATGATGGTGCCATGCAACCTGCAACTCTGCAACCAATAGATAGGAATAAGAATTAGAACAATATTAAAAAAAGTTAGTTTACCCCCATATGATAATATTTTTCCTCCTTAGTCCATTTTATTGTTTATTAGCTTATCAAGAAGATGCTAGAAGTTGATTGTTTTGCTATTGGAGTTGAGGGTAATGCCCAAATAAGTGGTAGGGAGGAAGCCAATGCTGAAACTGGTTTGAATGACAAGGGCTCTGATTTTGTCTTGAGAAAGATTAATTGATGTAATGATCTTTGTTTTCTCCTTGTTTAGAGCTTGACCTGAAATTTATTGGTAGTTCTAGAAGAATCAACTAATAATAATTATATAAAACTCTTAACAAAAAGTCCAAACAATTGTTTTTATTCAAATATCTTATATTATTTTAAATCAAATTTAACTGTAATAAGGTTAGATTTTATTTCATTTCTTGTATTCGAATTATGGTTTTGAGTAGCTCTTATATAAAGCCTCATATACCTTACGTTTTAAATAAGTTTTTGGAATAATATATTTTTTATCTCTGAAAATTTTAATATTTGTTGCCCTTAAATTAGGGTTTCATCATGTTACCCTTGAATTAGGATTTTATTTATCGTTGTTTCTTTGTCAATTTCCGTCGTGTCATCAGTTTGGTATCAGAGCCTCAGTTCCTGCTACAGGGCAAGCATGTTTCTGAATCCTGATTTCATCTGATTCAAGATCTAAAAAAGAGAACAACATCTATGGCCATGAAGATCTCAACGATCGTTTGGATATCAGGGACACACCAGGTGTTTCAATAAATGATCGTATTGACCAGTTATATAAGGAGTTTAAATTGGCTACCAATCATCAGATCAAGGTAAACTTGCTTATCAAGATGTTGTCTCAGGTTATGAAGAAGTTTTCAAAACCATTTTTTCATCAACTGGACATAGGGATGTTGTCTTCAGACTATGGAAAGGTTTTCAAAACCAATTTTTTTCATCAACCGAATGACTTCAATGTGACTTCGAATAAGGAACACTCGAGAATAACTCATCTTATTCTGATAAGGTCAACGATTATAATTCCCAATGTAACAATTGAATAAAATAAAATAAAATAATTTTGATTGTTGATGGTGATGGTGCTGTGAATTCGAGGACGAATTCTTGTCAACTATGAGAGGATGACGTAGTCCAAAAAGTCCAAACAATTTTTTATTTTATTTCGTTTTATTTTATTTTATTCAAATATCTTATATTAATTAAATCTAATCTATCTGTAATAAGGTTTGATTTTATTTTGATTGTTTGTATTCTAATTTATGATTTTTTTTACTAGCTCTTATATAAAGCCTCATATACCTTACGTTTTAAATAAGTTTTTGGAATAATATAGTTTTTATCTCTGAAAATTTCAATCTTTGTTGCCCTTAGATTAGGGTTTCATCATGTTACCCTTAAATTAAGATTTCATCTATCGTTGTTTCTTCTTCTATTTCCGCCGCGTTTTCAGCCCTTGATGAGGACTTCTTCAACGCTGATAAAGATACTTGGGGACAAAGGGTTTCCTTGTCTAACTCCTCTTTTAGTTTTGAAAAAACCAATGGTTTTACCATTGATAAGGATAGAAACAAAAACAGATTTTATAAAGATGCTTATAAGCTTGATGAATCTAGAGTTAAAACCAAAAGAATGAAGGACATTGATAATGATGTTATGAACAAGATTTCCAAATGATTTGGACATGTCGCATTTGATTATACTGTTACCAACATTGGTTTTTATTCCCAAGTCATGAATGAGTTTCTTTGCAATGATGATATTTTCCTGATTTGATATGTCTTTAACATATGCTCCCCGTACTTCAAAGATTATCTTAGGAATAATGTTAGTGATTCTCTTATTTAAGATCTTACAAACTATAAATTAAATTAAATTAATTTTTGATATATTTTGTGAACTAGAATAAGTTTCATATTTTCAGAGTTGTTGTAAACCACAATAACAAAATTATAAATAAAAAATGGTGTCTTCGTATTTTCTTGAAAAACTAAATAATAAAAAGTCATAATTCAAATATATTAGTGGTGTTTACAACTTACCATATTTTTTAATAATTTCTTCTAACCAATCATAGTTGTTATAAATTGCGGATGTAATGATTAAGGCCTAGACCCATTAGCTCAGAAACACATCTAGTTTATCTATAAATAATATCTTTATACTCTGTGTAATACATATATTATAATAAACAGAAACCCTAGCCCCTTATTGGCAACTATTTCTCTTTTTTCTCTGTTTGTTTTTTAACATGGTATCAGAGTTTAGACTTAAATCTTGAAGTTTTCGTGTCTTCTGTATTGCCGGAGGGAAGTTGTTTTAGCTGTCTGCCCGAAAAAAAAAATGAAAATTTTCAGTTTTTGGATCTGGTGTGTGCAGCCACAATCAATAGACCTGATGGAGAGGCAAACAATGCCGATTTTTCCTATATTTCAGACCAGTATGTTTTGGACACCCAATAATTCAATCTGACATGTTGGATTATGATTTGATGCTACGGTTCAATAGAAATCACTACTGGAACAGTGCAGATTTTTGTTGGTAAAATTATAGATTTAATTTTGATTTTGATTGGAAATTAGATTTGAAATTAGATTTAGTATTGGATTTGGATTTTATATTTGAATTTGGCATTCAAATTTCAATTAGATTTTGTTTCGTGTTTAGATTTCGTTCTTCGTTTGGATTTGGATTTGTTATAGATTTTGTTTAGACTTGTTTAGATTTCGTTCTTCGTTTGGATTTGTTTGGCTTTGTTTTGGCTTTGTTTGGCTCCGTTTGGATTCATTTGGTATTTAGATTTCGCTTTGATTAGTTTGGAGTTTGGAGTTTGAATATTAGAGTTTGAAGTTTGAAGATTAGAGCTTGAAGATTGGAGATTATAGATTGGAATTTGGAGAATGGATTTCGATTTTTGGGTTTCGTCATTTCGATTTTGATTTTAGCGTTCTGTTTTGATTTTTTGAGAAAAATTATAAAATATATATCATCTCATTAAATATCTTGTGTAATGTATTTATATTTATAGGTGCAAAACATGATTTATTTGACATTAAAACATATCTTTATTTCACACCTAAAATATCTTTTTTTTAACTTGCTTTGCAAAAAATGTCTAACTCAACGTGCCAAACTATATAAAAGTTAACTATATTGTCTTGGAAACGTATAGATATTAAAATTCGCAAATAACAACATCGTCTTTTACACCATTGTTATTTTTATGGTGAAGAACACTATGAGGAACTACATTTTTCGTTTCATTTATCCACTCATTCGATGGTCAGATATATGCTCATGTAATATGGTATAATTTTTTTTGTTCAGACAACAACAACCTACCTTACGAACTACAAATTGAGGATGTTAAAAAACTTGATTTTTATGTGTTAACGAGAAAGAAAGAAATAAATTCAAAAACACTAAAATCTAAATTAATAAGTTGAAGATGGATGGTCGAAAATAAATAATACAATCATTGGTTTAATTTAAATCGATTTAAAAAAAATTAATACAAATAATTAGGTTTAATATAATAATTTTTTATTGAATCATATTTTCATTTAAACCCATTATTTACTAATAATAATAATAAATCTGTTTCCACTTAAAATTTAAAAAAAGATCCCATCATTTCCATAAAAACAATGCATAACATAAGCCCCCAAGGGGGTAGCCGAGTTGGTTGAGTAGGTCATTCTTATGACCAAAAGGTCATGAGTTCGAGTCCCTCTACATACGCTTTCTCGGCTGAGCCCGTCACCTTGTGTGATTTACCTTCTGGCGTTGGTTTGCAGGCTATCGCGTCAGACTGAGGGTTTTACCCTGTGCGCACTCATTGCACTCTGAGTAGCGGCTGCGGGTTCCCTCCGAAAAAAAACAATGCATAACATACTATCTAAGTACCAAATCAAAATCGATAGTAAATTCACTCGTACGTATAATTGGTTTTTAATCACCAATAGAAAAAATTAAAATTCTTTTATATAATGGAATATAAAATTCACCGCAAACAACAATTCCTTTTTCAATAATATTACAATTATCTTTTCTAAAATGAGCTTTATAAAATTGGTATTAAAAAAATCGTATTTTTATATTTAAGCCAACGAAACCGCTATTGCAGTTGAATGTTTTATTAGTATTTTTATTTTTAATTAAATATTTACGTAAATATAAAATTAAAATAGTATTTTAAATATATAATTTAATATTATAATTTAAGTAAAACAATTATAATATTTATATAAGTCTGAATTTTAGTTCAAAATCAACATTTGATATCAAATAAGATATTTATCCAAATTTGGTACCAAGTATCTACCAAAGTACTATAATACCCTTCTTTGTAATATTATCCAATAACTTTTAACAAGAAATAAGTTTTTTTTGTAAAGTTCGTAGTTTTTTATTTATAATTCCAAAAATAAATCTGTAATCACTGTTGTGTTTATATTTAGGAGACGAATCAAATATGTGGTCTATATTATATGTTTCGATAAAAATTAAAACTGCTAAACATATTAGGTTAATAGTGTTAAAAATTTAAAACTGCTAATTAGCAGTATTAAAAAAAATCTAATATCATTAGAGACTCTTGTTTCAAATCACTCATTAACAAATTTACATGTTTACACATTTTTCCTTACTTTCTCTTTAACTATGCAATCTGAATTGTTTAGTTTGGATTCAGTTTTACAGTGATACACTCAAAACTTGATACATGTGATGTAAAATATTTGTTTATATTTATATTTGAGGTGTGATCTCCAACAATAGTCAAGGGAGAAAAATATGAAAATTCAAAATATGATTTGACAAAAGGACGTCAGTGTAAGAGGGTTATTAATTCTTATCAATTTTTTTACAAATAGACTAGTTATAATGATATAACAAAAAACATAAAAGAGACAAATAGTTATAGCAGTTACAAAAGCACATGGCCTCCATGCTTTTGGGGCATAACCATCAGCAAGAACAACCATTGCAACATACTGAAAATGAAGCTTCGAAACGTCGACGTACTGATACTGAATCCGAAAATTATCAGCACCAATCATTAAGGGGAATGATGCAGTCAACTGTCACATTATTGATACCACCATTGGAGGTAAAAATGGTGAACCAAAGAGGACCATTAACTACATGGTCAAATGCCTTGGCAAGTTGCTGGTCATTCCCCAAATCAGTAGCCTGAAAATATAGATAAAGTCTCAGTTGTATCAACAAAGAACACGTAAGAACAAAAGGTCAAAGAATATTTAAAACCGATCATTTTTTTTCTAAGTCATCCATGTGTGTGAAATTTATAAAAGGCGGTAAAAGATTAATCCATATAATTTATACCAATCAATCCATAAATCATTCAAAGACCGTTTTGTTAGTATCAAATAAAATACTAACAAGTAGATGACTAACTGCAAATATGGATACTGTAAAATACAATAAATAACAAATAAATATACAAATAACAGCATATCACAATAATAATGTTCAATTAAAGGTCTCTAAATTTTGGAATTCAAGTAATGCATGGTGATAAATAACCGGCCGCGATGCATCAGACAACAATCTGACTGAAAAGTGAATTGTGAATCTTTGGCAACTTCTTGCGGAAAGCAACATCCAACTGTGCATCCAGTGTATTCTCACATACAATTTTTCCATCACCAGAAGCCATAACCACACCTCCACAAAGTGAGGACCATGTGAGTCATTATGAGAATGAGCATATGGAAAATAAACATCGTGGTCAACTTTGATCTCTGGAGCATAAACTTTTGCTTTCAAAGTGTATTCCTCTATTGCTTTATCCAGCACAGACTCCACCAAGTGATGGTGTTCTTTACGGAAACGCAATAAGATCAGAGGTTATTTTAGTCTAAGCAAGAACTGAACAATAAGATCTTTGAGAATATATTTATATTTACGGTGACCATGGCTCAAATTCAAAATATCTAATACATGATGACTATGACTCACATCCAGAAGCTCATTCTCTGTTGTCTATTTCATCTCATTGACCACATCGTCCTGAGCATGAAAAAATTTAATCCGCGAGATATTAAGCTGCATGGAGTACTCAATATTTTTTCGAACATCGACGTGCTTCTCTTTTTTCTCATACTCATGCCTGATCTTCTTCTCTGCCTCAACCAACTGTAACTTCTCAATATTAAGTTCTTCTTCTACATTGTTCCAACATAGCATACACATATCGAAAGGTTTAGTTTCGATAATTTAGTGTATAAAGTGACCTCAAACAACATTATTTCATGTTTCTTTTTTGCTTTTGTAGCACTAATCTATATATTCACCTCCAATGAAGAGAGCTTTGTAGGTTTTATAAATTCAAAGTTTATCTTTTCATGTGACATATGCAACTCCAAAGAACTATAAATTGTGTCTAATTCTGTCATACATGGTCCAGTTATAAACAACAAACAAAACAATGATGAGTTATGGTAAGATCAAATTTAAAAAGTGAGAGTAATATACCACATATCATGGATGTCGAATTATTTGCTACCGTGTTTCAGAATACCTTTAAATCCTTTTTATTTTGTCCCTTTTGTACGAACTTTGTGATTTTAGTGGTCCGAGAAATGATATTTTTTTGTGAGCTTGCTTCATGACTTTTTTCACTATTCTCCTAGTATATGTTGCACCGCGCTTAAAGTATGCACACATCCATTATTTAATGAACTTCAGGAACCAAATTGTCTCTTGAAGACTAATAGTTACTAAAATACATTGTCCAACCCATAACCGGATTTGTGCGACACCTAAGTTGATGTCAGCTAATGATCTCACCGGGGAACTCATGTACACCTCTTTATGAAGATCACAATTTTAAATTAAATAACTTAATTTAAAGAAAACATATTAATTATAAAATAAGGTACAAAAAACAAAGATAAAATGAACCAAACATGAACTGCCATGAGTTGTATAAATTGATATTTCACCATTACTCAGGAGAAATCTCCTCAATATTAGGTTTAGGCTTATCGAATCTAAATATTAAGTCATAATCATGACACATCAAGTGCAACAAATTATCTTCCTTCCATAACTGAAAGTTTCTATTCTCAAGTATGTGTGTCTTTTTGCCTTCCGGGTTGTAGAGATATGTATTCGCTAGCATAACAAACAACAAACAACAAACAACAAACATCAAATAGCAAAACATTCATATGATTCACATATAATTTAACAAATAAAAATATCATAATAAAATGTACTCTTACAACATTAATAAGATACCTTTGGATAAGTGTATTAATTAGTATATGTATGAGTTTGAGCATAATTAATATTGATCATACTAATCGGCTTAATTAAGAAAAACTTTATTTGGACTGATTTTCATAGTTCAATTCTTATTAACCAATTCACGAATAATTATCTCGTATGTAATATTCAATATATCAAATATTAAAGTTTTTTTGGACCCATTAAAATTCACATACTTGTCAATAAAAGAACATTGTCAAAACCCTAAAATAAATCAATTCACCAATAAAAATTATTTTGGCGATATATTAGATCCTTGATTATTTATCCAAGGTTGGACAACTTAAAATATGCTACATATGTTGTCAAATACCTCACAGCTACACCAATAAGACTTTATCGCAACTACGACCAGTATTATTGCGACTAATCAAGATATTAGCCAAAAATTTACAAGTTTTGTATAACAGGTCTTGACTTTGACTGAAGCGACCGGGACCATCATCGCTACCAAAGTAAGACATAATCTGTCGTAAATTAAATTTACATGCCTTGTCGAGATCAAAGATGGGTTGATCTTGGTAAAAAATTACATCTTTAGTTTACCATAGTCAGCACCCTCTCGATCGCGGCAGGCAAGCAATTTCAACATGTTGCCGCAATAAAGAGGGTGTTGATCGCGACAGACAACCCGAATCCCCTAGTTTAAACTACCAACACTTCCTTTGTTACGGCAAGCATACCTTAAATTATATTTTCAATCATTTTTTTCTATGTTTTCTGTGTTCAAAAAATTCATGGTCACATAATACATTGATTAAAGTCTCAGAAACTAACCAAAATTTATCTTAAAAACCTCGTCCTTCATCTTAAAGTCTGAAACTAAAGGTTGTATACATATTGTCTACTTCAATTGAATTAAAAACATGCATCAATATTCCTAGATACACACTTCTAACCAATTAAAAAAATAATCAATTCTCAAAAATGTGTACATTATACATAAATTAAATCAACATACTTATATTATCGTTTTTTAATTTTGAAACGAACAACCGAGTGGTATTGAGAGACTCTAGTATCAATTGTAGAAATTTTTACATTATAATTAATATAAATTACATAAGTAGAATCTATCCTATAAACAAATGCAGAATATACTTACAATCAGTAGCAGTCATTCTTAGTTTTCAAACTATATTAGTCCATTGATGATAATCCTTATTAGAACGTGGTGTTTGATCACTTGCTATGAGTTCTTCCAATAGATAATAACCAATTTCTTATTTGATCTTAAAGGAGAATCATCAAATTTATTTCTTACGATTGCTTTTGTATTTTCTCTATAAACTAAAGAACATGAATTCTGAGAATGATCGGAGGATAGAAATTGCACTCTACCATTCTACTTATCAGTAGCTATCCATCTAAATATTAATTCATTATTAAATTAGCTATCCATCTAAATATTAATTCATTATTAAATTAATATCAGTGTAATATAGTATCTAATACTGAATTAATAACTCAATTTTAACCCTATAGTTTAAATGAAAATCACACTTTGTTAAACTATCACTTTTAAAGAACATAATTCGATATTATTATTTTTTACAGCATAATCTTAAAATTTTCTAAACTAAATTGTTTATTTCGTATCCAATCTTTTACATTATTCATGATTAAATTTGTTATCAATACAATTACTTTCATACTACATATTTTATCAATTAGTCTGTTGTTTTTATTATAATTATTGTTGGACTGATATCGATGATAATCTAATTCATTGATAAAATATATGATGGTCCAATTCAATGGAAAAATTCCAACAATAATATCAAAAATTTATATTATATACATAAAATAAATTTAAATTTGGAAAAAAGTATAATTATAAATTCATAATTAATTTTGTATATTTCAAAAGCGACACTCAACGTCTTTTGAATAAACCTGAAACAAATAAAATAACAACAATTATGAAGAGAAAAATAAACTATCTTTATTTTATATATATTATCGACTAATACTAACCATGGTAAATGAATATGATTATAGAAAAATAATAGTGGGAGAAAAAAAGTAAACAAAAGACTAGTCTGAGAGAATGGAAGAATATAGTCAAGAATAAAGTCTTGATCAATGAACAACTAAAAACAACCTTACCGGATTTATACATAAAAATAGTAAAGAATACGAGGAAAAATAAATTACTCAAATCTAAAATTTAAAAAAAAAATTAAAATGCGAAATTGATGTTAAATGTCACATGTTAGACGAGAGAGAAAAGACAACAGACGCGAGGCGAGATACGAGTAAGATGAAGTGGGAGACAATAAATGAGAGATGTGAAACATGATGGACGGAGGACGCGAGATGATAAACTTGAAAAGAGAGACGAAAAACGATAGATGATAAACTTGAAACAAGAGACGAGAGCCACGAGATACGGGACAAGGAACATATAACAAGAGACGTGCGGCGAGGAATGCGAGATGAGTGACTGGATGAACGGGGAGCGACGAGGGACGAGGGATATGGGACGAGCGATTAGAGAATGAAGAAAAGATACGAGAGACACGAGACGAGATATAAACATAAAACACTCATTCGTGCATGAACACCAATGGTAGTAACTAGATTCACGATTGAAATAGAGCCTCCCGAAAGACGCATTCCTATGGCTAACTCAAACCAAGAAGTGGAACAGGCAGCAGACCCAAGTATCATTATGTTGCAGACCGATTAAGAAGTTTATCCTACTAATAAGGTGGAGACTGCGCCAAGAAATTCCTCGGTACGACGGTGTATGTTCTAAGGAGAAGTTATCTATTGAAAAAGTTCGAGCCGCACAATTACCGAAAAAATTCTATCCATTCTTTTTTGAAGCATATGATGGCTCTAGCGATTTGGAAAAGCATCCTGATTCCGGAATATGATGCTGGCCTTCAACCCTGACGACGCTATATTATGTTAGACACCCTTGACCCTAAAGACGCTATATCATGTCAGACACTATCTATCACCCGCAAAAATAATGTAATGGCATGGTTCAGTAGTTATTGAATGGTTTTCAATCTAATATTTAGATCAAATTTATCAATTGGTTTGGCCTGATACGACATAATTAAATTATAAACCCTCGTACTAATAATAAACATATTTTTATTATTCCTATAAGTATAGGAGATTTTACATCTTCACATGTAAACTAAAACCGTCTTAAAACCTATCGAAACTCAAAATCTAACAATAATACTGAGAATCAAAATATATGAAAATCTTACCAATTCTGCTACTACCATTCAATTAAATAAAAGATAATAGGTTACAGCTAGACACAACTTACCATATATAATGACGCAACCTTTCAAACTTATAGAAAAAAGAGATTTGTTGCACGGCACCGAAGCTTTTTGAATAAATAAGTAAATATATTTATTAAAGATACTTCTCACTTTTTCATTTTTATAAAAGCCATCGGCCACTAAAGTAAAACGTGAGATTTATAATTTATTAAAATATTATTTAAAATTTAAAAATATAAATTCAAATCATATTTTAAATTTTATAGTTTTTATTAAAAAAATTGAGATTCTCCAATACAAAAATTTAAAGTATACCGTTTAAACTTAATTTTATTAAATAAAATCAAACTCAATTTTTCAAATTTGAATTTGAATGAATAAATTTCATAAAAATTTGTTATTGTTTGATTAGAAAATGTCAAAATTTATCATGTTAAAAAATCATACTAGATTAAAAACATTACCATGATGATTCAATGAAAAATAAAAGCTACCTATTACTTTATTTATTTCTATAATCGTAGCTTATTTAATAAAAACTATATTTTATTTTAATATATAAAAAAATGCTACGTATGATAATGTATAATGCATTAGTACGTTTAATATGTTATATATGGATCCATCGATCTTAATTTTTATTTTATTTATAAGTTTAGTTTATTTTATTTTATTAAATGATAATATATTTTTCAATTTTATTTATAAGATTTTTGTCAATCTAGATTTTTAATGTAAAATGAACTATATTTTTAATATTTTAACTTTCGAAACAATAATATTTTGGTGTTAACCGTAGAAAAGAAATAAACAAAAAAATATTAAGATTTTGTAGATCAAATTGTATATAATCATTTAAAGTTTGTCGAATAGAAAAAGAAACCGAGATGCTAATTTGGGATCCAGGAAGATATTTATATACTGCAAAGATGATGGAACATATGGAAGCGAGACCGTTTCAGCTGAAAATGATGGCAAGTGAAGTGACAATCAATTTCAATGTGCTTAGTCCTTTAATGAAATATATATAATTATTTCCTATATGCATGACATTTTTGTTATCACAATGTAAAGAAGTGGATTGAAGAATATTAATCCTCATATTTTCAAGAAGCCACTGTAACTAAACAATCTCATACGTGGGTAATTTTATAACACAATATCGAGCCTCTGTAAAGATCTACAAACAACATCATGTTTTTTACTTTTCTATGAGATTTATGAATCTTCAAGAAAAATAAAGAAATCAGTTGTGTATTAACAGTAATGAGGATCGATATCCCAATAACATCACTTTGAGTATGCAATGCGAGTCATAATGTCGAAAGAAACAAGAGGCTTTGGAAATAAGCATCATGAAGATATCTCAATATACTTAGAACTCCCCACTTGACATAGATAGGAGCAGTGACAAACTGGCTAACTATATGAACAACATGAGCTATATCTGGTTGAGTAACTGTAAGATAAACCAAGCTCCCCACAAGAGTATGACATAGTCGGGTCTAATAGAAGGACACCATCAATAGAAGAATGACGATCATTAGTTTTAATAGGGGTGTATGACGTTCTTCTGTTAAATAATTGTGATCGCTCAAAGAAATCAGATATACATTTTATTTGAGAAATAATATATCTTTTTTTAGACTCAGCCACCTCAATAACAAAAAAATAACGTAACAAGCGCAAGTTTTTCATAACAAACATATGAGCCAAATCATACTTCAGTTCCTCAATCCTTAAGAATATGAAGACGACTAGAATATGGATCAGATGACTTGAGGACAGTGGTCAATATCGTTTTAAAATGTATCACGTTGATTGGAGGCTAGGGTTTCATTCGACTTTCTTTTTCCAAATATTTTATCTCTCTAAGATTGGTAAAATAGGAGAGCGATTCAGCTTTCTATTTATAGACTTGAAGATGATGTAGTATAATTTTTCACTTTTCTATGTTAGTAAGTGTCTCTACTCCCTCGAGATTGGAAAAAGGCACTCACACACGTAATAGGGACTAGACTGCTTCATAGCGGAACACATGATGATCAAGTGGAGGGCACATGCAAAAAGACAGTCTCATTTGAAGCCAAAAGAAACCTCCAGGTCTCTTATAGAAACCTTCGGCGTTTTCCTACCAATTTTGTTTGACACCAGGTGTTGTTGAAGCTTCAGAAAATCCAAAACGGTTCGGCATTTTTCAATAGAGCTTGAGTTAAGGTTGAACTCAACATAGGTTCTTGGGCAACTGGAAAAATAGGAAAACAACTTGAAGCTTCTGGGCGATTATCGAATCAAACTTGTTTATTCACCCGAACGCTTTCCATTCATGGACATCAAGATATTTTTCAAGCATGATAACTACGACATAAAATGTTCATTATATTCATACTTTGACAAACTCATGAAGAATGGTGCACTATTGATAAACGAATAACTAGTTAGCATTTGGTCCGACCTTTGGACTAGTTTTACTTGTATTAGTTAATTATAAAGAGACAAGTCCAATAAAAGTTTTATATATTTTGTAAACCATGAGAGCTCTAAAATTCTCATTGGTCACTACATATGTATATATATATTATCACATTGCTTGATCTAGGTGAACAATTATTATTCTGGTCTAAAATAGTTATTAGGCTCTCTTTAATTATTTTCCTTCTTATTTAATATCAACTCCTTCCGATGTATAGATCTCATAATTAGCACCATCGTACCACCGATCCATTCGCATCCAAAACATTTTTATTGAACCTAAATTGATCCTTAGTTTTTCAAATTTCACATTTCATTACAATTATTTTTTGTGTTTTTTTAAGTTTTTTTATCCATATCGAACTATTTAGACTTTCTTATCTTTGTCTCGGTAACATCTCAGCTTTTATAATATTCTTGCACACAATTGATACCCAAATGTGATATATATATATATATATATATATATATATATATATATGAAGTCGTATAATTTAATTTTTATGATGTTCAATATAGATAATTTTAATATAGATAATTTTTATAGAATATAATAAACTATCAACAAAACAAAATCGTATACTACTTTTGGATATTAATTGTAATTATAAAAAAACAAAATCGTATTAATATTTTTATATTTTATTACAAATACTATATATATATATATATAATATAATATTTGTAATAATATATAAAAATATTAATATAAATTGATATTGATATTGGTTATGGCTAAAAATTTAAGATGGATTGACAAAATTCTCCACATCTTAAATAATAAAATATTTTTATTTCAATATTTCATATAACAATTTTTTTTTATTTTTTAATTAGTTTAATACTCTTATATCTTTATTAACAATAAAACCACCAATCTTTGTTGTGAAATAATTCACGTCCACCCGATACTACATTGCATCCATTTCATCTTATTTCACGTGCACGCCATTTTACTGTGTATTGCTCGTTATTACTCATTCCGTCTCATAATATTAGTCGTTTAAGGTTTCTTCATAAATATTAAGAAAATTAATAATAACTTTGAAAGAATAAAAGAAAATAAATTTGATTGGTGGAGTGAATAACTTATGCAGAAAGTTAAGTATTTTATTGTGGCCAAGAATTATGGGTCCATTTTTAGATAATAAAAATTGTTTGTATTTAAAAACAATTTGTGTTAATATATTAAAAACCATTTTGATAAAAGATAGTAGGGTGGAATAATATATATATATATATATATATATATATATATATATATATATATATATATATATATATATATATTATCGTTCTTCTGTTATAATAGAAGTTTAATATTTTAGCACATATATTAATAAAAATAGTGATATATTGTTTTTTTAAATGATAGATTAAATGTAATAAATATAAAGTAGTATGGTCCAATTACGGTAACCAAACTCATACAATAATAGTTATTTAATATATATTTTTTAATAAATATTTTTTTTAATGAAAAAAAATTGATTGGTCAATACTGTAAATAGTTTTTTAATTTAATATACTAAATTAACTTGCGTTGAATTATATATAAAAATCGTTTGTATAACTAATATAGTTATTATTGTCAAAGCAATAGGACAATATCAACTTGCTGATTTCAAGCTTGAGTATTTTTTCTCTTATGCTATATCCATGGCCTCGATCTTCATCAATTATACGTAGAAGAGCTGACGTATCAACCTCTTTCACTTGAAGATGAATTAAAAACTTCTCAAGATCGAAAGAGCGAAAAATTCATCCACGAGAGTACAAATTTTTTCCTGTAACTTTTTTATAGCAGACTGACAATTTGTTTAACTTCTCGATTTGAGATTTCAACTACTAGAATTTTCATGATCGCCTTCACCGCCTCCAATTTTAGTGGATTTACGTTTTTAGCGGTGGATTTATTGTTTCATATAATTTTATTCGTAGATCCATACGTCTGACCATGAGCTTCCACTTTGTGAAAATTTTTCTTCTGTAGCTTGAAACGAAGATCTTGAGTATCAACTTTGACATTTGAGTGTCGTTTTCAAATTTTGTCGTCCTCATAAAGATCGAGCTCCTATCTGTCATTTTGACTTTCCTTTTTGCCTATAACTTGTCGCTTGCAAGTAGACTCAAAAGCACTTATTTAATTCAAAGGAGTTACAACTGACCTCTTCGATGTAGAATATTCCTTAGTCATTTCGAAGAGTCAACATAACGCCTGGAATATCCTTTAGAAGAAATATCTTTTAGATGTTTTTAACCTAACTTTACCCTTTTCTTCCTAAAAAAATATCTTGAATGCTTTACAATTATCTCTTGTTTCTACAGGTGAGGTGAGGAGGTTTCCCGTGAATTGAAGTTGTATAGAGGAAGAATATGATGTTTGAATGTTCTGATCCTCGTTTCCATAAATCCTTTGGCTAGTTTCCAATATTTTAAAAGCATTACCAATGTCTCCAGCTTTGATCTCAGGTAAGTAATTTCCAATCTCATGGCTTATTGTGACAGGAGAGTCTTAGTTTGATTTAGTGAGCTTAATTATTATTATTTTTTGGAATTTGATTTCCTATTAATCTGAATTTCTTAATTTCTGATTATGACATTATTAAGTCTGTTGGTTAATGAGATTTAATATGGATTGTATATTGAAGAATTCAGAGTTTTCCCATGTTTATAAGAAAAATACAGAGCTAAAATTTCTGATGTGACGAACATATTGTATTATTTGTAGTGAGACAAAGCTTATGTCTTTTAAAGAGAGAAGTGCGATAATAGATAAACAATGAATATAAAGTTACGCTAGTCACACCAATTTTTGTAAACCATGAGAGTTTTGTAACAAATAGTGATTGAGCCATTTGTGTTTGATAAGTCTTTTTGTAACCTGCTTATTTAATAAAAAAAGTGTTTCACAATCTTAACCACGTTAAATATATCGTGTGTACTTGGGTTTTTTTTCACTTTCTTTTATTCGAGAATGATGTTGAACAAGGTAATAGTTCTTTTGAAAAGAATCAGTGCATCACTTTATTTAATTGAGAAGATCAAATTTCTCAATAAGTGGTACGGTGAGCGTCAAGTAGCGGATTCAAAAGCAGATCGATCAATGATATGAAGGTTGGAGATGATATCTCATATGGAAACCGAAAACCCCCAAACGATGAGTTCCATGAAGCTTAGCCTACAAAATTTAACAAATCGAATGACTTTAACCTCTAAAAAATTATGGTTAAGTTTTACCTAATACATAAGAGATTGATTGTTGTTATCGATAATAAATCTACACAGGTTGATGTTGTGGTACTGTTTAGGGCTCATAGTTCCCTAATACTCATCTCGTGAGATAAAGCGTTACGCGAGGTATTTGAAAATCCTATAGTAATATGGATATATAATCAGATGAAGGATTTTTTCATGAAAAAATCATCGACGAACAGATTGTATGACAAGAAACAACTTTACAAATTGTATGCGGATAATAGCAAAAAGATCTGCAAACACGTAGACAATTACGATAGAATCATACTCGACTTGAATTTAATTGATGTAAATGTGAAGGAAGATGATCAAACAATTATCATTTTGAGCTTTATGTCGAAGGAATATCAACACTTCTTGAAGACCGTGCTTTACAAATAAGACTCCCTTACGATGTCTGAAGTCAATAATATCTTGAGCTCCAAATATCTTCAAAGGAAGATTTTCTGAAAGATGACTCAGTGATAGTCTTAATAATATCCCTCAATGGAGGAGATGGTGGTGTAAGGTTATTTTGCAGTATTTTGGGCAGAATCTGATGAAGTGCTGTCAGCTTTGAGATTTCTCATAACTATGAACGTTTTCTTTTTAATATGAAGACTTTGGGCTAAATGAGATTTTGACTGAATCCGAGAAGTCTCTTTGCATAATGTTCGAGGAGGATTAGAGTTGTTGGGTGATAAAGTTTTTTCTAGATCTCTTGTGAGTAGATATGCTTTGAGTTACTTTGAAATTCTATCGATGAGATATAGTTGTGGAACCATAAGATGCTGAAGAAGAATTTTGAGGTGGTGATTGAGGTAATGATGGTGATTGTCAAGGTAATTCTGGTAGATGATTGTTTTCTAGGTTGGATGAACTTTGAAGCCAACGAGAACTCTGTTTAGGATTCAAATTACCGTAGATAATGGTTTGAGTAGAGAATTGAGGAGAGTTGTATATTACGCCTGCTTCTTTGTATTCAGCAGCCCTTTCACTAATACACATGTAATCATGGAAGCCTAAAATGGGTTTTTTGTTGGTAGAAGACTTTTTCATAAACTGGTTTGAAGGTTGGCTGGAAAGATCCGACGATGGTAGCCAAAAAATTGATTTGTCAGGGAAAAGTAACTAATTTTATCTCTATAGAAAATTAGTGTGAGGTAAAGGAAATAAATGAGGAAGTATTTATAAAAGAGTTAATAGAGATAGAGAGAGAATGGTGTTAGAGAATTTGAAGAGGTGATGGTATCAATTGGCTGAAAAAGGAGAAGGCCAAATGGTTGCTTGTAGAATAGGCACTGTGACAACTGTATTCTGTTAGGCCTAGTGGCAGGCCGAGTGGGTTTTGTAAACGCGTACCAAAGAAGAGAAAATGTATCTAACCGTTATGAAAAGGCTGGCAAAAAATATTGTCCATAAATATATGAAGCAAAAGGAAAAAGGCTGTATGTAAAGTGGTCAGATCAAATTCGAAGATAATTAAAGTAAAGTTTATTCGGGTTTGACAAATATGAAGTCTAGAATTTTTTAATTGATTAACAAGTGATACACATTCGAATCAGAATTTGGATATGTATTTATTCAAAGACAAAATATGTTGTCAAAAATGATTTGGGAAATGAGAGAAGAAGATTTAATTCGAAGTAGATTGAATTTTGGCAATGAACAATTTTTACCTATTGTGACTTCTGATGACTATTAGTTCTTATTCACTAACTTTCATAAGAACTAATGGGGCCACTGATAATGATATAAAATATTGGTTGCCTAAATGTAAAGTCATATATAATAAATTGTATAATTTTTAAGTGACTTTAAGACGATTTGTATATATAAGGGGTCATAATGCAATTAACTAAGTTGTGTAACCGAATCAGTTATACAAGTCCCATACGCCTATAAATAAAGGCTAAGGTTGTGAATATAACACAAGATATTTTCATAAAAATATTTCAAGTTTTCTCTTTTACTTTCTCTCTCTACAATTCATTTTCTTTTACTTTACCTTGTTATTCATGAATTACAATTTATACTTAACAGATGCTAGGTGCAAAACCATACCAAGTATGATAGAGGCTAAAACAGGTCAATTATGAAAGATGCTAAATGCTAGATACTAAACCAGACCAACTATGATAGATCCTAAATACCAAACCGGCAGCCTATAATAGATGTTAGATGCGAAACCATGCCAATTATGATAGATGTTAACCCATGCCAACTATGATAAATGCGAAATCATACCAACTATGATAGATGCAAAATCATATAATAAGAAACCATTGTATAATATAATTTTTTATAAAAAAATTCAAAACATATTATTAATGGATCTAGTTTTGTTTGTTTTGAAAAAACAAAGCAATGGTATTTTTAGAATTTATTATCCTAGTTACGATTTAAATGATACGAACCTTTAAAATTTTAAACTAAAAAAAAAATAAAGGAAAGAATATGTGTACATGTGTTTAATGATTACATATGGAAGGATATTATCTTAGAAGTCCAAGAGCCAATACGAGCTGTGATTTTTTGTAGAAGAGGGAGATAATCAACATGAGAAAGACGACTAGTGATCAGGGAGACACCCAAGTATTTGTTGGCATATGGGCTTCCCTATGTAGGCCTTTACGATAAAATTAATGGGAGACCAATTATGATTGGATGGCACAATAAATGAAAAGAATATTCTTGAAGAGTCATTGGCATTCCAAGAAGAAACTAGAAAAGAAAGTACACTAAATTTGAAAGAGACTCTTAGATTTCCAATTAAATAATGTATTTAGATCATTTCTTTTAATCGTATAAAATAGAGATGATTTGTGGAGTTTATCATCAAACAAATTTGAGAAATACTTATAGTGAGTGAGCTAAATAGAGAGATAAAGATAAAGAGATTTTTTACGCTTGTGAGTGTAAGAAGTTATAAGCTTATAATCCCATACTTATATAGTGGAAGTTTGCTCGAGGGTGTCTTTGGTTTTTCCCTTTGAATGGTTTACCACGTAAATTTTGGTATTCTTTTCTCTTGCTCTTATTTAGTTATTTTCTTTCCACTATGCAACTATATTTTAATGCTTTTAAGCATAAGATTATTTTAGTTGGAGAAACCTTCCTTGAAACCAGATATGTTGATAAGGTCTGTCTTGAGAGTGAGGTTGATACCAAATAGGAAAAATCTGGCTTTTATATGGGCTTATTTTGCAGCCCAGAGAGAAGTAAAAATTCATTAAATTCCTCTTTAATAAGGAGTAGAGAGTTAGCATCGCCATAATAGAAGATCATTAGATCATCCGTAAAGCAAAAATTAACAATTTTCAATTTATGAAATTTCCAATAGATTTTGAATTTACGGTCTTTACTTTTCTCCTTGAGAATATATCAGAGAACTTGCATAATCAGGACAAACATGTAAGAAAAAAGAGAGTCTCCTTATCTGACTTATTTCTTACCCTGAAAGGACTCAGAATGATCACCACTGACGTTTATATTGTAAGAGGGGGTAACAATACACTTGATAATCCAAGTGATCATTTAATGAGGAAATTCTATGAAGACAAGAATATCAAGGATAAGGTACCAATTAACATTGTCAAAGGATTTCATTAAATCAATCTTAAGGGCAACACACTTACCTTTGGAGTTAAAGTGAAACATTTTGAGTAATTCTTGAGAGAGGAGTATGTTATCTGAGATGTTCCTACCAGCCATAAAGGCTGATTGAGAGTTATCAATCAGATAGGAAATGGAGTCTTTGATTCTGTTGGCTAAAATCTTAGAGGTGATTTTGTAGAAGATATCACATAAAACAATGGTGCGGTAGTCATCGACATAACTAGCAGAGTTGGATTTAGGGATAATGGAAATAGAAGTAGAATTCCAAAAATGGTTTATTCTATTAGAACTGGAAAACTATTAGACCCTATTACAAATGTTATTTCCAACTATATTCAAAGAGTTTTTGAAAAAAAATGGAGTTAAAACCATTGGGGCCAGGGAATTAATTGCTATCAATGCTAAAAGGAGCATATTTGACTTTATCGCACGTAATATGATAGGTCATTGAGGTCTTGTCCGAGAGATTAACCTTTGATGAGATAAAGGAAGATACTATGGGAAACCAGGGTACCCTAGAGGGTGTCTAGTTCCAAACAGTGAGTTAAAATGTATGACAAGGACATTAGAGATGCTAGAAGGGGTTGTGATTAAGATACCATGGGAATGCATGATATAGGTGATTTTGTTGTGGAGAAGGCGGATTTGCAACTGTTATGAAAGAATTTGGTATTTAGATCCCCAAGCTTGAGCAAGTTTGTTGTGACTTTCTGTTTGATGAAGAATTCTTCCGCTCTACTGAGGAATATATAGGTCGAGGACGCCTCAATATCTCTAGTGATAATGAGATAGATAGAAAGGTCATGATGAAGATGGTTTTGGGTAGAAAAGGTCATTTTGAGCGTTGGAAACTCTCAAACTGATGTCACTATAGGCAGTTCAATTGAGGTTTGGAAGAGAATTTTGAAGTCTATTGAGTTTAAAGGTGACCAACTCCATACCCTAGAAAGGGAAAGAAGAGTTCCAACTAGATTTGGCAATATCTTTGTAAGAGGGGTGGGAGTTTCCAAAGTGGGCAGAAGAATTAAGAAAAACCACGTCCCAACCATTGTTATCTAGATACACTTAATTTTGGAATAGATAAGATTAGAATGACATTTGATATGCTAGATGTAGAAAGAACCTGTAGATAGAAGATCACTTAATTCATAACTGAATAAACAATCACTTAATTCATAATTGAAGCAACAATTATTAAAATTATCAATAGATGTGGACCAGAGTCCAGATGAACCATAACGTTCCTCCGGACCACGGATAACATTGAAATCACCTAAAGTAACACAATGGATTTTTCTGGTCCTGAATAGAGATGGATTGAAGGATATTACAAAGGGGAATTCTGTTAGTACTTTTATTAAATGCATAGATAACAATGAAACGAAAGTAAGTGGGCGAGTTGAGGTGTCTCGCAAAACATTGAATGTGTTAGGAGGAGGATATGGTAGAGATAGAGATAAAACTTGGGTTCGAGATAATCCAGATTCTACCAATGGGTGGTGATCACGGTTCGTAAGGTAATGCCAATAAGGGGCAATTTTATTTATGATAAGGTTTACATTATGGGAACGAACTTTGGTTTTCATAAGGATCATTGCCGAAATATTATTACTCATAATAAAGTCGTTGATATCTTTTGGTCTAATGTAGCATTTAACCCACACACATTTCAATAAGAATTAAACATAAATTATTACAGAAGGTTAGCTTGTTGCCCTATCGATGGGCAAATGAAATGGACTAGCTGAAACCTTTCCATGAAAGGTGGATCTACATGTCGGAGAATCCACTCCATCTCTGCTTTCAACCGAAGTAGCCAGAGGATTCTTCTTCTCAGAGGGGTTGGACTCAAAGGAAGTCACCAGGGAAAACGGGAGCCTAGAAGGAAAATGATGGACTACATAAGGAAGAGATCTATGGATGATAGAAGAACACACTCGGGAGTTGTGGCAAAAAACCATGCATCTTGTGCATTACGGCGGGAGGCATTGGTACTCCAATCTAATCGAGGTGGTTTTATCCAAGCACCGAGATCAATCAAGGTAGGCAAAGGGGTACCTATTTTGATTGAGGCACAAATGCGAGCAAAATTTAGCTTTTCTCGACGCTCGGTTTGTTTATCACCGTAGAAGGAAATACCAAAAAAACTCTAAAAATTTCGGTGTCCAAATCAAACAAATCAAATCTCTATTTATATATCTAAAAAAATTATAATCATGGTATAATTGATTTTTTTAACTTATTATAATATTCCAAAATTTGTTTTAAGAATACTAATAAATAATTAGCTCAAAAACATTTGGTGCCCAAATCAAACAAACAAAGTTTCTACTTGTAGATATCAAAAAATAAAAAATAGTGGTATACTTTCTATATTTTTTTACCAATATTTTTTTTCTAAAATCGATTTTTTTTTTAAAAAATAAAATAAAAATAAACCTGTGCCACACTGAAGTTGATTTAAGAAAATATGAAATAGGGTTCATTTTTTGAATTTCAATTCATCATTGGAGTTCAACGTCAATCAAATATGCGTTGCTGCACGATTTGTTGATGAACACATTGTTGAAAAATGCTCAACATGGTATAAGTGAAGTTTTCAGTCTATTAATAAACTAGTATGGTCCAATTACGGTAACCAAAAGTTATTTAATATATATTTTTTAAAAACATTATCTAATAATTTTGATAATAAATATAATATATATTATAAAATAATAAAATAATAAAATTTTATACTTTTTATTATTATTTCATAAATTCTATCGATTTTTTTTTTAATTTTATATTTTGATCAATTTTAATTTTTAAAAGAACACCACCAAAGTATCAAAACTAGTCCGATCTCGGACAAAAAGTAATATGATTCTAGACTTTCAGCCAAAGACATGCTTTTACTAGTGCTACAAGTTTATAAAACATTCATGATCGTCCTATGTTTCTAGATCTTATTGGTCCACTGTCTCTCTATCACACTTTTTCAATAATTACTCCTATAAAATTAGACGAATGAGAATGAGAATGAAATTCTGTCTTTTAGATACACGCATTTAATTCGAAATTTTGATGGCTACGGCTAGAGTGTTTTATGGTTTTGGAACCACGGTTCAAAGCTGACAACCTGTTTAAGAACTGGCGGTTTACCTGCGAAACTGGTCCATTAGGACCGCAACCCGCCAGGACCGCAACCCGCCAGGACCGCATAAGGAGCAACCCGGCAGGACTGCAACTCGGCAGGACTGCGAAACCACGATTTATTTGTAAAAAACTGGCGATTTATTGGTAAATATTATGCTGATTTTATTTATTTTATAACCAAAATGTTATATTTAAAAAATATTGTGATTAAAATATTTTAAGTGTTGGTTATTAATATTTTAAGTGTTGTAACTATTATATAGTCCAAAATTTTAAATATTACATATGTTATTATCACATTTTCAATATTATTATTATTATGTTTTTAGATTTAATATTAGTAGTGTTGATTTTAATATTACAAACCAAAACTATATCTTATCATGTTAAAATATTACAAAATTTATGGTTATAATTTTAATATTACATTTTGAATTTTATTACTATGATTTGTTTTTAAATATTACAAGTGTTATTTATTATTTTTAAGTTATATTGTTGTAATTTTAATATTACATTTTGAATTTTATTATTGTGATTAGGTTTTAAATCATTTGGTTAGTTTTAAATATTGTTGTAATTTTAATATTACATTTTATTATTACATTTTGGTTAGTATTAATTTGTTTTGGTTATCACAAACATCATTCATTACAAGTGAAAATTAGCGGATTGGTGAGTATTAGTAAGTCTACGATTTATAGGCATTTTAAAACTTAAAACAACGCTTTTTTAAATATGCAATAAAATACTAATCGAAACTAATTAATATCGCAAATAATAAAAACTAAATTTAGACTAATACCAACTAATACAACTAATAACAAGCAATAACAACTAACAACAACTAATAAAATTAGAATTAAAAAAACTAATTTAAATTATTATAACAATTAAATAACTTGATAAATTATACGAAGCTCTTAATTGAACTATTATAATGTTATCCCAGCGTTATTTAAATGTTTTATCAAATAGAAACAATTTGCGAAAAAAAAATCAAACAATTCCGAAAGTAGGACTACAATATGTAAAATAAGAAATTTGAGTTTTCTAGAATATTTAGAACAAGTAGAGAGATTTAAAGAGACATAAAAAAGGAGTATATGAATTTATGAGTTTGGATTTGGGGTCTCCTCTATTTATAGAGGAGATCAAAAAAAAATTTAAAAAAACGAAAAAAAAAATATTTCCGGACCATCCGGACAAATCTCCGGATGGTCCGGACGTCTGGTCCGGGGCATCCGGACGAAATATCCGGACGCCCGGACTGGAAAATCGGAAGCGCCGTTATTTTCCTAGGAATAAGTAGATGGTCCTCCTCGTTTCTTGTGTGATTCACACTGACGGCATGGGTCCCACTTTAAATTCATTATCCATTTCGGGGTTAACATGCACCGTTGATAATGATGAATTCCTAACATGCACCGTTGATAAAGATGGTCCTCCCTCCTCGTTTCTTGTGTGATTCACATTGGCACATGGGTCCCATCGTCCCATTTTGAATTCATTATCCATGTCTCAATTGTTTCAGCATCGTTGAAAATTTCAAATAAGCTCATTTCTTTTTTTCAATTTTCTTTTAATTTTAAATTAAATTGTATAAAATTGTATCTTAATTTATTGTCTCAATGTATCGAGTGATATATTTTTGGGCATGACCTTATTTTTATCTCTTAAATAAATATATTTAATTAATTATATTTAATTATGTCATCGGAATATAATTTCTTTTTAGGAACCAAATTACACGTAGTTAATTGAAACATAGTTGATATTTTTGAATTTATTTCACAACCAAATTACATGTGTTTACGCAATTGGAATATAATCCGAATTTATACAATTTTAAAAACTTTAAATTTATACTTCAAATATTGAATAGTTCCAAAAAATAACCGTAATATTAAATAAAACATCGTAATTACATAAACATCTTAAATATATAATAATATTAAATATTGAAAGTTGTAATCGAAATACAATTAGATGTACTTATTTTATTTAATATCTACATAATATTAAATAAAAAATCTTAAATAAATAAATATAAATATATAATCAAACGTATCAAAATCAAATTACAATTATTATTTTAGAATGTAACTGATGATTATAAAATTTCGATTAAAATGATAACATATTTAAATTAAAATACATGAAATAGAATAATTAATTCGTGTATATGGTACATATCTCAATTATTGAAATTAGATTCAATTAACACTTACAAATTAATTTTAAATAACATTATAAAATATTCTGATAAACGGTTCTTAAATGGTTAAATGGTTTGGTCGATGGTTTGAACTGGTAAAAGGTTTTTAAATAATTCGTCTGGTGGTTTGAACTGGCGGTTTAACTGTGAAACTGACCCATTAAGACTGCAATCTGGCAGGACCGCCAGACCGTCAGTACCGCATAAGAGCAACCCGCCAGGACCGCAACCCGGCAGGACTGCAACCCGTAGTTCTGATTTAAACGGTGCGGGTTGGTGCTGGTTCAACCCATTTGACACCTCTAGCTACGCCTACGCCATTTTGAGTTTTGGGCGACAAACATACCCCACGGAATCTATTTTGATTCGGAAAAGTTAAACAAATTTCCTTCTTTTCGAGTATGATGGGCTGGAAGTAGAGGTGTCAAACGGGTTGAACCAGCACCAACTCGCACCGTTTAAATCAGAACCACGGGTTGCAGTCCTGCCGGGTTGCAGTTCTGCCGGGTTGCGGTCCTGGCGGGTTGCAGTCCTGCCGGGTTGCGGTCCTGCCGGGTTGCGGTCCTGCCAGGTTGCAGTCCTACCGGGTTGCTCCTTATGCGGTCCTGGCGGGTTGCGGTCCTGCCAGGTTGCAGTTCTAATGGGCCAGTTTCACAGTTAAACCGCCAGTTCAAACCAGCAGACGAACCATTTAAGCACCGTTTACCAGTTCAAACCATCAGCCAAACCATTTAACCATTTAAGAACCGTTTATCAGAATATTTTATAATGTTATTTAAAATTAATTTGTAAGTGTTTAATTGAATCTAATTTCAATAATTGAGTTAATTATTCTATTTCATGTATTTTAATTTAAATATGTTATCATTTTAATCGAAATTTTATAATCATCAATTACATTCTAAAAAAATAATTGTAATTTGATTTTGATACGTTTGAATAATATATTACTATTAAATAATATATACCTATTAGACATATAATTGTATTAAAATTTTAAATTATTAGGTGATTCTTTAGATTCTTTCAAGCTTGAAGTGTTTATGGTTAGATGAATTATATAGTTTATTGTATTTTCGAACTATTCAATATTAAAAGTTTATATGCATAAACATAAATTACTTGTAAGTTGTAAAGAACAAAATAAAAATTGAAAGCTAGGTAAGTGATTTAAATAACATTTAATAAAAAATAGAAGCAAAACAAATAATTCATTAAAAAAAACCAAACAAGTAACATAGTTGTTCAATCAAATAAAAAAGATAAACATTACAACGATAATGAAAATCAAATGCGAAAAACTAAGGAGTTTCATCGTTGTTGTTGTTGTTAGGTGGTTGACCTTGCAAATGCATGTTCTCCATCATCTGTCGCATATACTCCGACTGTTGGGCTTGAGAGTTTGCAAATCGCTCATTCCATTGATCTTGTCCATGATGCCACTGCTCGTATTGACCATGCCACTGCTCGTATTGACCATGCCACTGCTGGAGGTGACCAGTTGATCATTCACCCCTACTTGCCACTGCTGTATCTGGCTAAGCTGGTCATTTACCCCCCCTGCCAATTTTGAAAATCACCTTGCCATTTTGTAAAATCATCATGCCATTCCTTTTGTTGAGTATGCGCAAATTGCATATGATCCATTTGTTGAGTATGCGCAAACTCAGCAAATTCGCGATCGGTTCGTCTTTGCTGTGGCGGTACTCCAGAAGAACCACTAGCATTTGGATCGAAAGACGCTGCAGCCTCAACTCGATACTGAGTAGGTGGATTTGGCGGTTTTGTAAGACCGTTCGCAATATATATCTCATTCAAGTATTCTCTATGGTGGTTCCATGCCTCCAATTTCGAAATCAACTCTCCATCCCAAGAGTATATTTCCTGCAAACGCAAAGAGTTTCTACCTATAGCACTAGTCGGCCTCACCTTCACCGGAGTGTACATACTCACATCAGCTCCTTTCGAAACAAGCAATTTACTCAATATCATCCCATAAGGTAGTTTATCCGTACCACACCTCGTAACCATATTTCGAATCATCAAGCTAGGTAAATTAATTATTCCCTGATTTCGAATGATAAAAGCAGTAACAAATGTTTGAATATACGAAAGCTGCGAATCATTGTTACTAGGGGGAAGAAATATACTATTTACCAATTTCAAATCTAATTTCCCAATACCATCCAAATTACCCCGCATGGCTCGAAATTTACCGCTAATTTTCGGAGCTTCCGCACCAGCACAAGTAAGAATCTCTACTGCTTCTTCGTAAGACAAAGGCCAATCATCACTCCAGATCGTAGGGCGATAACTAATGGGAGGTAATTTATTATTGGTATACATATCATGGGTTGGAACGGAAAAAAGATCTTCGAAATCAGTTTCAAAAAAACAAATGTCTTTACAATCAATCAAACAATTCATTCCTAAACCTCTTGGATCATTTTCGATTAATCTAGCTGTGGAATAAAACCTTCGCACTAGTTCTATATACCAATCACATTTGAATCTAGCTAGTGTCATCCAACCTTGGCCATTAGTAGGTTCAATAAGTTTGAAATTTTTTTGCATACCCTCTATTTGGATCAGTTCCTCGTAGTTCAGAAACATACCGGACCAAATTTTTGTTACACCTCGACCTCCTTGCTGATTACTACGGATGCGAATCTCCCCCTCGGGGCGATGTTCGATAGTCTCGCTCTCCGTGGATTGAAACAACATATCTTCCACCTCTCTCAATTCGGAAGGGGTTGGTTCAGTACGTCCACCTTTACGAGCATTCTTTATTCTTTTCGAAGACATTTGCGAAACCTGAAATTTAAATAGAATTTGAAAAATATAAAAAAAAATTTAGAGAAGTGTAGCAGAGAGAGTGGATAAATTTGTAGTGGAGAGGGAGAGATTTGTAGTGAAAAATATAGGAGGATGTAGGGTGTATTTATAGGGTAATTTTTGTTTTTTTTTTTGTTTTTCTACTAGCCGTTTGATGACGTCAGCATGACGTCATCAAGCGGACCATCCGGCCAGGCGTGCGGATGGTCCGCTTTTGGCCATAGCCAACGGCTAGTTCGTTTGAACTAGCCGTTGGATGAACCGGGGCATCCGGGCGATGCGTCCGGATGCCCCGGTTCATCCAACCGCGGTTCCAACGTAGTAGCCGTTGGATGAACCGGGGCATCCGGGCGAACCGTCCGGATGCCCCGGTTCTAATTCGGACCATCCAGATCTATATCCGGATGGTCCGAATTGTCTGTCCGGGCGTCCGGACGAAACTGTCCGGATGCCCCGGTTCATGTGCCCGGACCATCCGGACGCCCATCCGGATGGTCCGGGCGAATTTTGTTTTTTGTTTTTTTCGGTTTTTTTTTTGGGTCTCCCCTATAAGTAGAGGAGACCCCAACACCAATACTCACACCTCTCAAACAACTCTCTACTTCTCTCTAAATCTATCTATTTGTTCGATAAGTTCTAAAAAACTACAATTACTTATTTTACATATTCTACTCCTACTTTCGAAATTGTTTGATTTTTGTTTTTCCGCAAATTGTTTCTTAGTTGTTATTAGTCTAAATTTAGTTGTTCTATCTTGTTATTAGTCTAAATTTAGTTGTTATATCTTGTTATTAGTCTAAATTTAGATTTTATTATTAGTATTTTATTGCATATTTTTAAAAAAAAAACTGTTATTAGTTTTAAAATGAATTCAAAACGTAGAAATACTGGGATAAACCAACCATCTAATGTGGATCTCAATACCATGGATGATTTTTCTCCAGAATCCCCTCACATTGACACACTCTCCTCCCACGAAAATGGTGGTGGAAGTACTAGTGGGGGGAGATCTCGTAAGAAAACATCTTGGATTTGGAAACACTACCATCTATCAGAAGATGGTTTGTCTTGTATTTGTAACGTGTGCAAAAAAATTTATCTTCACGTAAGTGGATCTAAAAATATGGGCACTAGCACTATGGTAAAACATTTAATTAAACATTCAGTATATGATCCTACAAAACCTAACCCAACTAATGTTTGCACGAACCCTCAAACAGGTCTTCCTTTTGAGTTTAACCACGATACGTATAGGGAAGAAACAATGATTTATGCAGTCGGTAGTTTACAACCATTTAGTTTTGGGGATTCTTGGAGATACGAAAATTGGATGCAAGCTGGGGTAAACCCACAGGCAACACGCATTCCACGTACCTCTTTGAGATCGCTAGCCTTTAAATATTATTTACAAAGAAAAAAAGAGATTATTCAAACTATGCAGACTTTGCCATGGAATGTTTCGATTACTAGTGACATAGCTACTTTTACTGATTTAGATATGATATGTGTTACCCTCCATTAGATGGACGCCCAATGGGTCCTCCAAAGGAGAATTATATGGTTTGAATCAATTGGGAAGCATAACGCACAAATAATTAGGGAGAGTATGATTGAATGCATGAATGTTTATGGCATTAAAAACAAGATTATGTCTATTTCGTTGGATAATGCATCTTATAATATTAGTGCTATACAATTGCTTATATAAGATTGCAATCCCCCTTTTCCAAAATTGTTTCACACCAAATGTTTATGCCACGTACTTCAATTAGTTGCGAAAGAAGGAATACGTATGGTTCAGGGTGATTATATTACCCCTATAAAAAATGGGATCCTATTTTGCTCGACATCCGCTGCTAAAAAAAGAGCTTTTAAAACACTTGTTACTTCAAATGGGAAAAAATATAAGAAACTTTTATTAGATGTCGAAACTAGATGGAATTCTACTTACACAATGCTTGCACGTGCGCATGTTTTTAAAGAAGAGATTACGACGCTTTATAATGCATATCGTGAAACACCAATTGAACCAGATCATTGGAAATTTTGTGCACACATGTTAAGATTTTTAAAACTTTTTAAAGAAAATACCCTAACCTTTTCTTCACAAAATCAACCTAATGCTCATTTGGCCCTTTTCACGATTGCTAATCTTGCCATGCATATGGATGAATTTAGATCACATTATGCATGCGTAGACATGGTGCCTGGAATGGAATATAAGTTCACAAAGTATTTTCATCCAATCCCCGATAGTTATTCATTTGCTTGCCTTTTAGATCCTTTTTCACGAAAAGAAAAATTTGAATTGCTAGTTAGATGCTTTTATAACTCTGTACGGTTTCCTACAGATAAACCCCCGACCGAACCAATTGACCCTCAAGGGTATATTAGCGGTATATATGATAGTTTGTATAATATCTATGATAAGTATGCTGCAAGATATAGATCAAATACATCTACAAATGTAAGGAGTGGTAACAATAGGGGTAGAGGGAGATCTACTAACTATATTCAATTGGCAATGTTACGAAACAATGTTACAGAAACCCCTCAATCTGATAATGAGTTGTATAGATATTGGAGCACTAGGTTTGATTTTACGAATTATCCCAACCAAGGTATTGAAGATATCATAAGATGGTGGGGTACCAAAATTGAAGAGTTTCCTATTCTTTGTAGGATTGTTAAAGAGATTTATGCTATACCTATGTCTAGAGTTGCAAGTGAGTGTGCTTTCAGCCAAGCGAGGTTGCAATACACGACTAAGAGAACAAGATTGACGAGCAAAGCACTTGGAGTGCTTGTGGCAGTTAAGGATTGGACAGCGGCAGATAAAAGGATGCAAGACATAGAGTTCAGAGACGAAGTGAACGTAGACGACATTTTCGAAGATTATCCGGATGATTACGAAGATATACTTGAACAAGAAATTGCGGAAGAAAACGAAAATGACGACGAAGATTTTACTTACGAAGAAGACGAAGACGAAGCAGGAGATGAATGATGTTTGTAATAGTTTTTGCTATTTTGTATTGTAATTTGAAAACATTTGTACAACTCCTGGCCCGCACGAGTATAAACTGTGAACGGCTAAATTATCCAAAAATGACTTTACCTTTTATTATAACAACAACAACTGTATTATGAAATACTTATAACTTCATAAGATCTAATTTCGGTTTAAAAAATAATAACAAACACTTGTAAAATTTAGAACCAAATCACAATAGTAATCAAAATGTAATAAAATAGTTTTAATATGCAATAAAACCAAACACTTGTAATATTTTAACATGATAAGATATAGTTTGGCTTTGTATTAGATCTAAAAACATAATAATAATATTCAAAATATGATAATAACATAAGTAATATTTAAAATTTTGGACTATATAATAATTACAACACTTAAAATATTAATAACCAAAACAAATTAATATTAACAAAAATGTAATAATAATTCTATAATAATATGCAATATCTCAATATTTTTTAAATATAACATTTTGGTTATAAAATAAATAAAATTAGCATAATATTTATCAATAAACCGCCGGTTTTTTACAAATAAACCGTGGTTTCGCAGTCCTGCCAGGTTGCAGTCCTGCCGGGTTGCTCCTTATGCGGTCCTCGCGGGTTGCGGTCCTGCCAGGTTGCAGTCCTAATGGGACAGTTTCGCAGGTAAACCGCCAGTTCTTAAGCAGGTTGTCAGCTTTGAACCGTGGTTCCTGAACCATTAGACACCTCTAGCTGGAAGGATGTATACAAAATACTAATGTCTTCAATAATTTAGAACCGAATCATAATGAATTCAGGAGTAACACATAACGTGGAATTTTTGTAGGCATAAAAGTTTATGTTAAAATAATATTTATTTGTTTGTTTTACGATTTTTACAACTATAAATTTAATTTTAAATATATATTTTCCATTTCTTTTTTGCAAAAAGAATAAAAACATATTTTCTTAATGACGGTTTTCATATTTCTGTTAGTAGTATTATATATATATATATATATATATATATATATATATATTATTTATTTATTTATTAAAACATACAAATTATTTTTTAATAGATCGGTATTTTTTAGGGTCGTACAAAAATATATACGTGCGTATATATGTTAACAGTTTTTGAAAACCGGAAATGACGCCGAAACCAAATTAGAAAGAATTCGATCAAGAAACGAATCGAATCTTAATGATCCGATTTACAGTTCTATTATAAAAATTGAGACTGATAAAAAATCGAATCGGTAAATACGGTAGAACCGATTCAAAACTGAACTACTCCCTCCATTCCGTAATATAGGTCGTTTAAAGTTTTGGTGTAGAAACCAATAAATACAATGATGCTTTCTCTCTCCTATAAAACACAAGAAGCAATCTAATTCTATTGGGTCAAAGTTATTAATTTAATAAAAGGAAATAAACAATAAAATATCATTGGTAAAAAAAATTAATTGCTCCATTGATATTACCAAACGAAAATTAAAGCGGAATTTCTTGTATTTTCTAAAACGACCTAGATTGCGGAACGGAGGGAGTAATAAAATTGATAAACTGATATAACCGATTCAATAAATTGGTAGAACAGATTCAGACTAAGTCAACTCCAAAATCCTTCCACTAATTTTGAATATAAGCATATCGTATCTCCCATAATGGGTAAGAAGACACTTCATGTTTGAGGGGTCAAAAATGATGTGCAAACCATCAACAACCTGGTAGAAACTGTACGAGTTTTTGTCCGTTGCAAGCTCACGTTTATTTTGGAGCCTATGCAAACTCGTGCTTTCTTACTGTGATGAAGATTTCAGAGACCTAGCATCGTCACTAATTATGGAAAAGCCAATCTATTTGTTAGCCTTACCTTGTATTAACTCAACAGAAAATATAGTCTGTCCATTGGAATTCTTAGACTGTTTTTCGTGGTTATCAAAAGACGAAGCATCTATAGTTGAAATGGATCCCAGCTCATCGGATTTTCCTCGAGATCTAGTTATATCACGGTTGCAATGTTCATTCCAATAATTCTTTTGCTGCTCTAATGGTTCCATCATAACACATACATAAAAATTATACTATAAGTCATCAACAATCCCTTAATGAGCTTTCGCTAGCCATCTATCTGACTCTAATATTGCTTTTCGAACAGAAAGATCAACATCTGGCGTAAACATGAACTTTGAAAAGGAATCGGTTATTCCGACTTGTTCATATTTTCTAGATTGAACAAATGAATATTTTAAGGTTAGCCATCTTAAATAGTAAAAGCTTGATAAGACAGGGACTCTCAGCGGCACAACTTCCTGAAAAAACTCAAACCTTGTAGATTGCACACTTTGTATAATTTTTTTATGTTTGAAAGAATCTCAAGCTGAGCTATCTTAGGGTCATCCCTCAAAATATCAAATACTTTGTAGTGAGAATAATGCGACCAATAGTTGTAGCACCATAACCAAAAACAGGTGATTGATCACGTCAACCAAACCTTAGCTTTTCAGTGTCCATTATAAGGACATAATACTGACCCCGAATCAGATCGAGCGAGTATGAAAATCTACGTCTCATTCACAATTGGAAACGGAATAAATGCTGCTTCATCTATAACCAGTAACTTAATGATCCGATTTACAGTTCTATTATAAAAATTAAGACTGATAAAAAACCGAATCGGTAAATACGGTAGAACCGATTTACGGAATAAATGTTACTTCATCTACAACCAGTAACTTAATGCGGGACAACTTGTCATGTTCATGTGACAGTATATACTGGATTGTTTGTGTGTGCTGCTTGATCGATGCATCAATTCCTTCACTTAGAACCCAAGAACCATTAGGTGCATTGCTTACAAGTATCTTATATCAAGTTTGATAAATCCATAATTTAGTCACTTCTTTGACAGTCATGTCTTCTTCATCATCCGAAGAATAACCTCTATATAACATACATATTCTTTGTTCCATCTGAATTCTGCCACTATAAACCCTACCAAAAGCATCAACGAAATTACAATCTGGCTCGAGCAAATAAATCGAGACCTTCTCACGACCTCCTTCAGGTTCTAATTGAAAATCATAATTCTCATATATTAAAACACGATTTTTTAATTTGGCTTTTTTTATTATTATTAATCCTAGATCCTATTTAGTTCTTAAAGTTCTTAGGGTCAGAGAAAGAATTATCAACAAAATATTTAACAATTTCTTTAGTTGAAATTGAAACAAAAGGATTTTTTTATTGTTTACCTTGCTGAAATAACGAGAGGCTCTTTTTTGTGTTACTTAGTCGTCTTCATCTTTAACATTGATTTCACCCTCATCGACGTATACATCATAAGTCGGATCTCCCAATTACGACAAAGTTTTATCAGAAATATCACCATGGTAGTTTTATAGTGTTGTACACCTTGAAGAGAAGGAAGATTTTATTATTTGCAAAACTTAGCATTTATACATTGTAAATCACAGTATAATTAACTTTGATATAGTTTCACACACGGTGTTAGGCTTTTTTGTAAAGCAAGTTTTGTTAAAAACTTAGGGTATTTTAGGTGTGAAACTAGGCGTCGTGTTTGAATTAGTAACATATGATCTACGAAATTAAGATTTTTGAGCTGGAAAACTAAATATTATTAAATTTGAAAATTTAAAGTATAATTTGTAAATTTTAATTTTTATATCATGTATCTAAGTTAAAATTTGAAAATTTAATTAATTTTTTTTAAAACATTATGGACCAAACTGAGACCGGATCGAAAATGACCGAACGAAATCGGATCGGACCGAACCAGATCAAACCAGACAGAACCAGACCAAACCGAACCATAATCTTAGCAGTTCAATTCTGGAATCTAAAACCGAAAGCATTACGGTCTGGTCCGATCTGAACTTATAAGCTTAGTGGTTTTGTCTCGTTACGTCTATACCCGGGTTGAACCGGACCAATAACACCCCTAGTCGGAAATGGTATATAACACCTATATCACTCTAGCAATATGCTCATCACCTGTTCAAATCCAAAATACAAGTGCTACGACATCTGAGTCGGGCATTTGAACAAATTTAAAAAGAGGCTCTCATTCCAACCGAAATACCAGGGTTATTTATGTATTCCAAAAAATATGTGACCTACAATTTATAGAAATGTCATGTAATATTAAAACTAAATTTTATATTTACAAGACATAATATATTATTGTTGTGAAACATATTTTCATATATGTGTGAAACTTAGTTTTATGTTGTATGAGAGAACTATCATGCGATTATATTCTCAACATACCAGCTTTAGGTCATAAAGTCTCATATATCGGAAGTGAGTACGTGCATGTTTGGATATAATGCTATTTGAAAATTTTGTCGATCGTTTGATTAATTTTAGTCTCAACATTCTCATCATTGAGTTGTTCATAAAGAGGTGACATCAAAAGACCAATATATTTGATTTCCAGTTTGGATGTTGCAGATAATATCCTCAAAACAAAGTTTCATCGTCGGGTTAGAAATCTGTTAAAAGTAGGTTATAAATAATTATGTGTTGTTATTAGAAACTACAAAGGTGTATGAACCAGTTTAAATTATCCCTGCAAGACGTTGTGCAACCTTGGATACCGTGACAACAAACCCGAGCTTGCCAAGTGACCCAAACGACGCAAGTATATTTGTTGTACTTGTTTGGATGCACTATATTTATCAACAAAAGAAATTTTTACGTATAACTTTAGTATGCGCTCCTATTCAAAGACATGGATGTCATATAATCTTATATATGAGGTGTTAGTGTACTATGGTATACCTACCATCTGTCATAGTTGGCTTGGTTTTGCATCCATCATAGTTGATATCATTTCTCATTGTATTGTTTAACATCTATCATAGTTTGTATGGTTTCTCATTATATGGTTTATCATTTATCATAGTTGGTCTAATTTCTCATTATATGGTTTATCATCTATTATAATTGTATTGGTTTAACATCTATCATTGTTAACTTGGTTTATGATTAAACATGTTTCGTAACTATCAAAATTTCATCTTCTTTGTAACCTTTCTCTTTTTCATTTTTACAATAAAAACCTTTCTCAATGACATTTTACAGGAAAAAAACTAAAAACGAGCCAAACCTAAATTAGTAAAACATTTCAACTATAAAGATAAAATACCAAAATCACAAGTAAAATAGAGTCACCAACTCAAAAACGAAGAATCCGTCAAAAGTCAAGTTATATGAAACCACAATAAAAAATATTAAACGTCCAAATCAAATAAAAACAACAATCAAATAAAAAACTATAAAGAAAATTATATGAAAACAACAAATAGAAACCGAGAATCGAAATAGAAGTATAAGTGCATCTACTGTATATTGTTTCCGTAGAGAGAGAAAGAAACACAATATTGTTAGGGTAAAAAGAGAAAAACAATGTGAGTAAATTTTTTAAATGCTTTTAATAATTAATTAAGGGTATTATAAAAAATAGTTGGATCTTAGATGGTAAATAGATAAGTTAAATGAGTTTTTCTTAGAGATATATGAAAATAATCGTCTTATTTGGATAATAGTTTGATTTTTGGGTCTTATTTTTTTTAATTAAAATTATTTGGGTAGACCCTACTCATAGATTTATTGAATATGGCCCAAATAAGCTAAATGGTACAATTCCTGAAATTTGATGAGCCAAAATGAAACCACCAATTTTTTGAAATTAGAATTCACAGTAGTTAGGATTGATTCTTTTCATCCTTAGGATATCATGGCCGAAATTAATGAAAGATTCTTGAGGATTATTACATCTTTAAAGTTCGGAAAAATTCAGATGGAGAATATTTCAGAATATGTATATATATATATATATATGCGGTACTAAACCCAAATGTATATCCGGTCAAACATATTTGATATGTTCATCGATAAAATATCATTAAAAAACTTCTCTATTTTTTGTATGAAATAGACTAAACAAAAGGCTAAACATTTGCTGAAAACCATCGCCATTATAACAAATATAAAGAGGATCACACTACTTGGTTTTTTTTATAAAATTGTATGCTAAATGTACTACATGTACAGTCTAATGCTTACATTTTGTTCATATATGATGATGTCTACACGAGGTCATGAAGATGTCTCAAACATTTTTAAATATTTGAAACCAATTCTTTGGGTTTTGGCCTCTTGAACAATGCCACAGAATCAACATGAAAGGTGTTTTATATGCATATTATTGATTTCATTAAAAACAATATGTTGGAAGAAGTGGAGATCATTTTCGCTAATCAAGTGGATACAAAATCTATTTGCATATAAATATTAATGTTTATGATTTTAACCAATTATATAATATTTGTTTGTGATGTCTTTTCATCATTTTGTGAAAGTAGAAGTATATTTTTTTTGCATAATGTAATTTTTTTCCTAAACTGGTAGTAATTATGAAACATTCTCATAGTTCCTTGTAAAATATTTAATATTTCTGTTGCTAAATATAACCATAGTTTGTTGTGAAATATTACAAACGTTAAATGAAAAATATTATAGAGGTTATTTGCGATAAATTATAAAGTTTTACCGAGTGAAATTATTTGTTCTTTAAATTATATAAAAAAAATTGATAGCATTTAGATGGTTAACGAAGATTCCATAATCAACAAATCATTTTTTCCATTAAAGGATATTTTTTAGATTTTGTATCTTCCTATTTAATTTTATAAACATATATTAAAAAAGTAAATATGTAGAAACCGTAAAGTTGATGAACATATAATTAAAAAATGTCGCATTACATGGTTTAAAAAATATGGTGTAATGTGTTACCTATATATCTGCTAAAACAAAATTTAAACACATATTTTTTTCAAAGATTTCTAAACTCAACCAACATCATTATTTTACTAATCGTAAACAATTTTTTACCATTCTTAATTTTGAAAAAAACATATTTTTTACAATCATCTTTATAAAAAAATGCATAAAAATTTACCATGAAATAATTCGTAACCTATACTAATTTGACTGAAATTTTAATCTTTATTATTGTTATAGGGTAAATGAAAACAAAATTAGTGGTCTCTTTCAGAAGAAAATGCCACATTCTCAGGCTCCAATTACTATACGACACACAATAAAATTGTTGAATGTCTTCATTGTACTAAGATTCTAAGAATGTGGACCATTGGAAATACAACTACCATTTGGATTGGATGTAATATGAGTGACGTTTATTTTAGTCATCATGTGTAAAAGGAATAGTAGTATGAAAGTTTTAAGAATGTAATATTTTCTAACTCACGAGGAGCTTGAAAATTAATGTAGTCTATTTTCATCTTACATTTCAGAGTCCACCTAGCTAGCCAATCGGCCACTTGGTTCTATCTATGAAAACGTGATGAATAATCATGTTAGGACATATTAAGGCTCTTATGTTGGTAAAAATAGACTCTAAAGATGACGGGTTTGACCAGAAGAAAGGAGAGAGACTAATATGTTCGAGTCAATTTTTATATCGAGTTTACTTGAACATTTTATTTTACATATTTGAAGGTCATCCTAGAAAGCTATGGATTCAGATTTGATTGGAGAGAGCTTGCCATATAGATTTCCATAACCATGAAGAATGATACTGTTGTTGTCATGAATAAGATGGGTTAACTGGATTCACCAGAAGCAAGACTACAAGCATCTGTGTTAAGCTTGCATCTGCCATGAAGGGGCGGAGTCCATGAGAGGTAAAAGACCTTCTTATTTTTATTGAAATGGTTAAAATAACCCATAACAATAGTAGTCTTTTTAGTATCCTTCCAATGCTTTTTCTTAAAAAAAATAGAATGGTACAACATAAAAACTATGTGCTTTATATACTTTATGAATGAGATAGCAGAGAAGAAACTTCTTTTAAATTTGATTTCGTTCATTGTCTCTCTTTAAATGGTCAATCTTTTCAACATTATTATAGAAATGGCACTTTGAGGCTAAGATTATATGTCTTGTTTGCATTGTAGAATCAATAGAAATCATGTTATGAAGAAGTCTCCACAATAAGAAAGAGAATTTCATGGGAATTATATGGTTCCCAATCCTTTTATATAGAAAGGAATCGCTATGCTTGACTCTAATATTATGAATGTCTTCCTTAGTGTTAAATGTTCCATCTTTAGAGAGCTACCAAGGTATAGCATCGTCCACCTGATCATCAATATAAAGCTTAGAAATTAGGTTAATGTTAGAAGTGTTAAGTGTAAATCTTAATTCTTGAGAAAGATGGTAAAGAAAAAAAATAACTAAATTATATAGAGATAAAGTAAGAGAGAATAAGAAAATTAGTCTAATGAATTTTTTTTATCCTTTACTTATTGTCTCAGCCTTTATTTGTATGCATATCGACTTGCATAACTCATTCGGTTACACAAATGGGTAAATTGCATTGCAACCCCTTATATTTACAAATAGTCCAAAAGTCATCTGGCAACTATAGAATTTATCATATAAACCTTAGTTTTATTACATTTAGACATCCAACATTCCTGATCCTTATTAAGAAGAAATAAAAAAGAACTAATTATTCATGTTCCAAGCATTATTTTCCCTGAAAAAAAAAATTGACTTTAGACCTAATGAACCAGCTATTATCAGTGTCATCATCAAACCTGATAGGAGGAGGCTAGCCAATCCAGTTATCAGCCAAAAGTCTACATTTCATTTACCCAATTTCCACCTGATATGGCTCTCATCCGAGCTCTTGATTTTAGAGAGTTTATTCTTGGGAACCTTGCTTAGAATAGTTCAGCTGGAGGGGTGGCTGTATTTGCAATATATACTATGAAGAAAGTGAGCCCAAATAGATTTGTTATCTCTGAACCAAATCCAAAATTTACAAGAATAAGCTGCTTTGATGCCATTTAGGCTATGCAAAGTTAGGCAACCTTCACTGAAATTTTTAAAATTAGTAGACCAATTGGACCATTACATTTTATTAGAATCATTATTGGAACCCCATAAGAACTTATTAAGAAATCTATCAATTTTGGTGATGATGGTGCCATGCAACCTGCAACTCTGCAACCAATAGATAGGAATAAGAATTAGAACAATATTAAAAAAAGTTAGTTTACCCCTATATGATAATATTTTTCCTTCTTAGTCCATTTTATTGTTTATTAGCTTATCAAAGAGATGCTAGAAGTTGATTGTTTTGTTATTGGAGTTGAGGGTAATGCCCAAATAAGTGGTAGGGAGGAAGCCAATGCTGAAACTGGTTTGAATGACAAGGGCTCTGATTTTGTCTTGAGAAAGATTAATTGATGTAATGATTTTTGTTTTCTCCTTGTTTAGAGCTTGACCTGAAATTTATTGGTAGTTCTAGAAGAATCAACTAATAATAATTATATAAAACTCTTAACAAAAAGTCCAAACAAATTTTTATTTTATTTTATTCAAATATCTTATGTTATTTTAAATCAAATTTAACTGTAATAAGGTTAGATTTTATTTCATTTCTTGTATTCGAATTATGGTTTTGAGTAGCTCTTATATAAAGCCTCATATACCTTACGTTTTAAATAAGTTTTTGGAATAATATATTTTTTATCTCTGAAAATTTCAATCTTTGTTGCCCTTAAATTAGGGTTTCATCATGTTACCCTTGAATTAGGATTTCATTTATCGTTGTTTCTTCGTCAATTTCCGTCGTGTCATCAGTTTGGTATCAGAGCCTCAGTTCCTGCTACAGGGCAAACATGTTTCTGAATCCTGATTTCATCTGATTCAAGATCTAAAAAAGAGAACAACATCCATGGCCATGAAGATCTCAACGATCGTTTGGATATCAGAGACACACCAGGCGTTTCAATAAATGATCGTATTGACCAGTTATATAAGGAGTTTAAATTGGCTACCAATCATCAGATCAAGGTAAAACTTGCTTATCGAGATGTTGTCTCAGGTTATGAAGAAGTTTTCAAAACCATTTTTTCATCAACTGGACATGGGGATGTTGTCTTCAGACTATGGAAAGGTTTTCAAAACCAATTTTTTTCATCAACCGAATGACTTTAATGTGACTTCGAATAAGGAACACTCGAGAATAACTTATCTTATTCTGATAAGGTCAACGATTATAATTCCCAATGTAACAATTGAATAAAATAAAATAAAATAATTTTGGTTGTTGATAGTGATGGTGTTGTGAATTCGAGGACGAAATAATATAGTTTATGACCAAAAAGTCCAAACAATTTTTTATTTTATTTCGTTTTATTTTATTTTATTCAAATATCTTATATTAATTAAATCTAATCTATCTCTAATAAGGTTTGATTTTATGTTATTTGTTTGTATTCTAATTTATGATTTTTTTACTAGCTCTTATATAAAGCCTCATATACCTTACGTTTTAAATAAGTTTTTAGAATAATATAGTTTTTATCTCTGAAAATTTCAATCTTTGTTGCCCTTAGATTAGGGTTTCATCATGTTACCCTTAAATTAAGATTTCATCTATCGTTGTTTCTTCTTCTATTTCCGCCACGTTTTCAGCCCTTGATGAGGACTTCTTCAAGGCTGATAAAGATACTTGGGGACAAAGGGTTTCCTTGTCTAACTCCTCTTTTAGTTTTGAAAAAACCAATGGTTTTACCATTGATAAGGATAGAAAAAAAAACAGATTTTATAAAGATGCTTATAAGCTTGATGAATTTAGAGTTAAAACCAAAAAAATGAAGGACATTGATAATGATGTTGTTTCGTGTTTAGATTTTGTCTGACGTTTAGACTTTGTCTGATGTTTGCTTAGATCGAAGTTTTTCGTTTTTTTTCGATTTGGTGTTTAGATTTCGTTCTTTGTTTGTATTTGGATTTGTTATAGATTTTGTTTAGACTTGTTTGGATTCGGTTGGATTTGTTTGGCTTTGTTTTGGCTTTGTTTGGCTTCGGATTCATTTGGTATTTAGATTTCGCTTTGATTAGTTCGGAGTTTGGAGTTTGAATATTAGAGTTTGAAGTTTGAAGATTAGAGCTTGAAGATTGGAGATTATAGATTGGAATTTGGAGAATGGATTTTGATTTTTGGGTTTCGTCGTTTCGATTTTGATTTTAGCGTTTTGTTTTGATTTTTTGAGAAAAATTATAAAACATATATCATCTCATTAAATATCTTACGTAATGCATATATATTTATAGGTGCAAAACATGATTTATTTGACATTAAAATATATCTTTATTTCACACCTAAAATATCTTTTTTTTTTTAATTTGCTTTGCAAAAAATGTCTAACTCAACGTGCCAAACTATATAAAAGTTAACTATATTGTCTTTGAAACGTATAGATATTAAAATTCGCAAATAACAACATCGTCTTTTACACCATTGTTATTTTTATGGTGAAGAACACTATGAGGAACTGCATTTTTCGTTTCATTTATCCACTCATTCGATGGTCAGATATATTCTCATGTAATATGGTATAATTGTTTTTATTCAGACAACAACAATCTACCTTACGAACTACAAATTGAGGATGTTAAAAAACTTGATTTTTATGTGTTAACGAGAAAGAAAGAAATAAATTCAAAAACACTAACATCTAAATTAATAAGTTGAAGATGGATGGTCGAAAATAAATAATACAATCATTGGTTTAATTTAAACCAATTTAAAAAAATTAATACAAATAATTAGGTTTAATATAATAATTTTTTATCGAATGATATTTTCATCTAAAACCATTATTTACTAATAATAATAATAATAAATCTGTTTCCACTTAAAATTTAAAAAAAGATCCCATCATTTCCATAAAAACAATGCATAATGCCCCCAAGGGGTAGCCGAGTTGGTTGAGTAAGGCGTGCTTGTGACCAAAGGTCATGAGTTCGAGTCCCTCTACATACGCTTTCTCGGCTGAGCCTGTCACCTTGTGTGGTTTACCTTCTGGCGTTGGTTTGCAGGCTATCGCGTCAGACTGAGGGTTTACCCTGTGCGCACTCATTGCACTCTGAGTAGCGGCTGCGGGTTCCCTCCGGAAAAAAAAAACAAAACAATGCATAACATACATTCTAAGTACCAAATCAAAATCGATAGTAAATTCACTCGTACGTATAATTGGTTTTTAATCACCAATAGAAAAAATTAAAATTCTTTTATATAATGGAATATAAAATTCACCGCAAACAACAATTCCTTTTTCAATAATATTACAATTATCTTTTCTGAAATGAGCTTTATAAAATTGGTATTAAAAAAATCGTATTTTTATATTTAAGCCAACAAAATCGCTATTGTAGTTGAATGTTTTATTATTATTTTTATTTTTAATTAAATATTTACGTAAATATTTAAAAATTTACGTAATTAAAACTGCAATTTTTAAAAATTTACGTAAATATTTAAAAATTTGAGTGTTAAAAATTTAAAAGTGCTAATTAGCAGTATTAAAAAAAATCTAATCTCATTAAAGACTCTTTGTTTCAAATCACTCATTAACAAATTTACATGTTTACACATTTTTCCTTACTTTCTCTTTAACTATGGAATCTGAATTGTTTAGTTTGGATTCAGTTTTACAGTGATACACTTAAAACTTGATACATGTGATGTAAAATATTTGTTTATATTTATATTTGAGGTGTGATCTCCAACAATAGTCAAGGGAGAAAAATATGAAAATTCAAAATATGATTTGACAAAAGGACGTCAGTGTAAGAGGGTTATTAATTCTTATCATTTTTTTACAAATAGACTAGTTATAATGATATAACAAAAAACATGAAAGAGACAAATAGTTATAGCAGTTATAAAAGCACATGGCCTCCATGCTTTTGGGGCATAACCATCAGCAAGAATAACCATTGCAACATACTGAAAATGAAGCTTCGAAACGTCGACGTACTGATACTGAATGCGAAAATTATCAACACCAATCATTAAGGGGAATGATGCAGTCAACTGTCACATTATTGATACCACCATTGGAGGTTAAAATGGTGAACCAAAGAGGACCATTAACTACATGGTCAAATGCCTTGGCAAGTTGCTGGTCATTCCCCAAATCAGTAACCTGAAAATATAGATAAAGTCTCAGTTGTATCAACAAAGAACACGTAAGAACAAAAGGTCAAAGAATATTTAAAACCGATCATTTTTTTTCTAAGTCATCCATGTGTGTGAAATTTATAAAAGGCTGTAAAAGATTAATCCATATACTTTATACCAATCAATCCATATACTTTATACCAATCAATCCATAAATCATTCAAATACCGTTTTGTTAGTATCAAATAAAATACTAACAAGTAGATGACTAACTGCAAATATGGGTACTGTAAAATACAATAAATAACAAATAAATATACAAATAACAGCATATCACAATAATAATGTTCAATTAAAGGTCTCTAAACTTTCGAATTCAAGTAATGCATGGTGATAAAATAACCGTCCGCGATGCATCAGACAACAATCTGACTGAAAAGTGAATTGTGAATCTTTGGCAACTTCTTGCGGAAAGCAACTTCCAACTGTGCATCCAGTGTATTCTCACATACAATTTTTCCATCACCAGAAGCCATAACCACACCTCCACAAAGTGAGGACCATGTGAGTCATTATGAGAATGAGCATATGGAAAATAAACATCGTGGTCAACTTTGATCTCTGGAGCATAAACTTTTGCTTTCAAAGTGTATTCCTCTATTGCTTTATCCAACACAGACTCCACCAAGTGATGGCGTTCTTTACGGAAACGCAATAAGATCAGAGGTTATTTTAGTCTAAGCAAGAACTGAACAATAAGATCTTTGAGAATATATTTATATTTACGGTGACCATGGCTCAAATTCAAAATATCTAATACATGATGACTATGACTCACATCCAGAAGCTCATTCTCTGTTGTCTATTTCATCTCATTGACCACATCGTCCTGAGCATGAAAAAATTTAATCCGCGAGATATTAAGCTGCATGGAGTACTCAATATTTTTTCGAACATCAACCTGCTTCTCTTTTTTCTCATACTCATGCCTGATCTTCTTCTCTGCCTCAACCAACTGTAACTTCTCAATATTAAGTTCTTCTTCTACATTGTTCCAACATAGCATACACATATCGAAAGGTTTAGTTTCGATAATTTAGTGTATAAAGTGACCTCAAACAACATAATTTCATGTTTCTTTTTGCTTTTGTAACACTAATCTATATATTCACCTCCAATGAAGAGAGCTTTGTAGGTTTTATAAATTCAAAGTTTATCTTTTCATGTGACATATGCAACTCCAAAGAACTATAAATTGTGTCTAATTCTGTTATACATGGTCCAGTTATAAACAACAAACAAAACAATGATGAGTTATGGTAAGATCAAATTTAAAAAGTGAGAGTAATATACCACATATCATGGATGCCGAATTATCCGCTACCGTGTTTCAGAATACCTTTAAATCCTCTTTATTTTGTCCCTTTTGTACGAACTTTGTGATTTTAGTGGTCCGAGAAATGATATTTTTTTGTGAGCTTGCTTCATGACTTTTTTCACTATTCTCCTAGTATATGCTGCACCACGCTTAAAGTATGCACACATCCATTATTTAATGAACTTCATGAACCAAATTGTCTCTTGAAGACTAATAGTTACTAAAATACATTGTCCAACCTATAACTGGATTTGTGCGACACCTAAGTTGATGTCAGCTAATGATCTCACCGGGGAACTCATGTACACCTATTTATGAAGATCACAATTTTAAATTAAATAACTTAATTTAAAGAAAACATATTAATTATAAAATAAGGTACAAAAAACAAAGATAAAATGAACCAAACATGAACTGCCATGAGTTGTATAAATTGATGTTTCACCATTACTCAGGAGAAATCTCCTCAATATTAGGTTTAAGCTTATCAAATCTAAATACTAAGTCATAATCATGACACATCAAGTGCAACAAATTATCTTCCTTCCATAACTGAAAGTTTCTATTCTCAAGTATGTGTGTCTTTTTACCTTTCAGGTTGTAGAGATATGTATTCACTAGCATAACAAACAACAAACAACAAACATCACATAGCAAAACATTCATATGATTCACATATAATTTAACAAATAAAAATATCATAATAAAATGTACTCTTACAACATCAATAAGATACCTATGGATAAGTGTATTAATTAGTATATGTATGAGTTTGAGCATAATTAATATTGATCATACTAATCGGCTTAATTAAGAAAAACTTTATTTGGATTGATTTTCATAGTTCAATTCTTATTAACCAATTCACGAATAATTATCTCGTATGTAATATTCAATATAACAAATATTAAAGTTTTTTTGGACCCATTAAAATTCACATACTTGTCAATAAAAGAACATTGTCAAAACCCTAAAATAAATCAATTCACCAATAAAAATTATTTTGGCGATATATTAGATCCTTGATTATTTATCCAAGGTTGGACAACTTAAAATATGCTACATATGTTGTCAAATACCTCACAACTACACCAATAAGACTTTATCGCAACTACGACCAGTATTATTGCGACTAATCAAGATAGTAGCCAAAATTTGCAAGTTTTGTATAACAGGTCTTGACTTTGACTGAAGCGACCGGGACCATCATCGCTACCAAAGTAAGACATAATATGTCGTAACTAGATGGTAGTTACTAGATTCAGGATTGAAATAGAGCCTACCGAAAGACACATTCCTATGGCTAACTCAAACCAAGAAGTGGAACAGGCAGCAGGCCCAAGTATCATTATGTTGCAGACCGATTAAGAAGTTTATCCTTCTAATAAGGTGGAGACTGCGCCAAGAAATTCTTCGATTGCGGTAGACCCTCCACCGTGAAAAATGATAACTAATTTAGCTGATCAACCCGTTCGAACCAATACTGGGAAAAATGGGACAGAATTTAAACGGCTCGAACAAGAAATCTTGGGGATGCAACTGGGCCGAAGTAGAGTTGGTCAGGCTGCCAAAGCAATTATGGCAGAGATGAACGACGCAATCAATACTTTGATCGCAGAACTGCGATGTCGGCTATCAGCGGGTAAGGTCCGCTGTCAAGGCAAGCCGAGCGGCCAGGTGTGAAAGGTCTTCCAAACGCGACAAACATGGTGAAGAAACAAGGATAATAACGGTAAAAAATGCCAAAAAAGGGACACTATCAAGAGGAATAACAAACAACCTCAAAAACCGACAAAGAAGGCGCGCCAGAGCAGTACGATCATTTACACCCGACAATTGCGGTGTATGTTCTAAGGAGAAATTATCTATTGAAAAAGTTCGAGCCGCACAATTACCGAAAAAATTCTATCCATTATTTTTTGAAGCATATGATGGCTCTAGCGATTTGGAAAAGCATCTTGATTCGGAATATGATGCTGGCATTCAACCCTGACGACGCTATATTATGTTAGACACCCTTGACCCTAACGATGCTATATCATGTCAGACACTATCTATCACCCGCAAAAATAATGTAATGGCATGGTTAAGTAGTTATTGAACGGTTTTCAATCTAATATTTAGATCAAATTTATCAACTGGTTCGGCCTGGTACGACATAATTAAACTATAAACCCTCGTACTAATAATAAACATATTTTTATTATTCCTATAACTATAGAAGATTTTACATCTTCACATGTAAACTAAAACCGTCTTAAAACCTATCGAAACTCAAAATCTAACAATAATATTGAGAATCAAAATATATGAAAATCTCACTTAAAATCAAGAAATACCAATTCTGCTACTACAATTCAATTAAATAAAAGAGAATAGGTTATAGCTGGACACAACTTACCATTATATAATGACTACCATTCAATTAAATAAAAGAGAATAGGTTACAGCTGGACACAACTTACCATTATATAATGACTACCATTCAATTAAATAAAAGAGAATAGGTTACAGCTTGACACAACTTACCATTATATAATGACACAACCTTTCAAACTTATAGAAAAAGAATGAATAAGTAAATATATTTATTAAAGATACTTCTCACTTTTTCATTTTTCTAAAACGTGAGATTTATAATTTATTAAAATATTATTTAAAATTTAAAAATATAAAATCAAATCAAATTTTAAATTTTATAGTTTTTATTAAAAAAAATTGAGATCCTCCGATACAAAAATTTAAAGTATACCGTTTAGACTTAATTTTATTAAATAAAATCAAACTCAATTTTAAAATTTGAATTTGAATGAATAAATTTCATAAAAATTTGTTATTGTTTGATGAGAAAATGTCAAAATTTATCATGTTAAAAAATCATACTAGATTAAAAACATTACCATGATGATTCAATGAAAAATAAAAGCTACCTATTAGTTTATTTATTTGTATAGTCGTAGCTTATTTAATAAAAACTACATTTTATTTTAATATATAAAAAAATGCTACGTATGCTAATGTATAATGTATTAGTACGTTTAATATGTTATATATGGATCCATCGATCTTAATTTTTATTTTATTTATAAGTTTAGTTTATGTTATTTTATTAAATGATAATATATTTTTCAATTTTATTTATAAGATTTTTGTCAATCTAGATTTTTAATGTAAAATAAACTATATTTTTAATATTTTAACTTTCGAAACAATAATATTTTGGTGCTAACCGTAGAAAATAAATAAACAAAAAAAATATTAAGATTTTGTAGATCAAATTGTATATAATCATTTAAAGTTTGTCGAATAGAAAAAGAAACCGAGATGCTAATTTGGCACCCGGGAAGATATTTATATACTGCAAAGATGATGGAACATATGGAAGCGAGATCGTTTCAGCTGAAAATGATGGCAAGTGAAGTGACAATCAATTTCAATGTGCTTAGTCCTCTAATGAAATATATATAATTATTTCCTATATGCATGACATTTTTGTTATCACAATGTAAAGAAGTGGGTTGAAGAATATTAATCCTCATATCTTCAAGAAGCCACTGTAACTAAACAATCTCATACGTGGGTAATTTTATAACACAATATTGAGCCTCGGTAAAGATCTACAAACAACATCATGTTTTTTACTTTTCTATGAGATTTATGAATCTTCAAGAAAAATAAAGAAATCAGTTGTGGATTAACAGTAATGAGGATCGATATCCCAATAACATCACTTTGAGTATGCAGTGCGAGTCATAACGTCGAAAGAAACAAGAGGCTTTGGAAATAAGCATCATGAAGATATCTCAATATACTTAGAACTCCCCACTTGACATAGATAGGAGCAGTGACAAACTGGCTAACTATATGAACAACATGGGCTATATCTGGTTGAGTAACTGTAAGATAAACCAAGCTCCCTACAAGAGTATGACATAGTCGGGTCTAATAGAAGGACACCATCAATAGAAGAATGACGATCATTAGTTTTAATAGGGGTGTATGACGTTCTTCTGTCAAATAATTGTGATCGCTCAAAGAAATCAGGTATACAAAAAAATAACGTAACAAGCGCAAGTTTTTCATAACAAACATATGAGCCAAATCATACTTCAGTTCCTCAATCCTTAAGAATATGAAGACGACTAGAATATGGATCAGACGACTTGAGGACGGTGGTCAATATCGTTTTAAAATATATCACGTTGATTGGAGGCTAGGGTTTCATTCGACTTTCTTTTTCCAAATATTTTATCTCTCTAAGATTGGTAAAATAGGAGAGCGATTCAGCTTTCTATTTATAGACTTGAAGATGATGTAGTATAATTTTTCACTTTTCTATGTTAGTAAGTGTCTCTACTCCCTCGAGATTGGAAAAAGGCACTCACACACGTAATAGGGACTAGACTGCTTCATAGCGGAACACATGATGATCAAGTGGAGGGCACATGCAAATAGACAGTCTCATTTGAAGCCAAAAGAAACCTCCAGGTCTCTTATAGAAACCTTCGGCGTTTCCCTACCAATTTTGTTTGACACAAGGTGTTGTTGAAGCTTCAGAAAATCCAAAACGGTTCGGCATTTTTCAATAGAGCTTGAGTTAAGCTTGAACTCACCATAGGTTCTTGGCAACTGGAAAAATAGGAAAACAACTTGAAGCTTCTGGTTATCGAATCAAACTTGTTTATTCACCCGAACGCTTTCCATTCATGGACATCGAGATATTTTTCAAGCATGATAACTACGACATAAAATGTTCATTATATTCATACTTTGACAAACTCATTAAGAATGGTGCACTATTGATAAACGAATAACTAGTTAGCATTTGGTCCGACCTTTGGACTAGTTTTACTTGTATTAGTTAATTATAAAGAGACAAGTCCAATAAAAGCTTTATATATTTATAAACTATGAGAGCTCTAAAATTCTCATTGGTCACTACATATATATATATATATATATATATATATATATATATTATCACATTGCTTGATCTAGGTGAACAATTATTATTCTGGTCTAAAATAGTTATTAGGCTCTCTTTAATTATTTTCCTTCTTATTTAATACCAACTCCTTCCGATGTATAGATCTCATAATTAGCACCACCGTACCACCGATCCATTCGCATCCAAAACATTTTTATTGAACCTAAATTGATCCTTAGTTTTTCAAATTTCACATTTCATTACAATTATTTTTTGTGTTTTTTTTTAAGTTTTTTTATCCATATCGAACTATTTAGATTGTCTTATCTTTGTCTCGGTAACATCTCAGCTTTTATAATATTCTTGCACACAATTGATACCCAAATGTGATATACGATATATATATATATATATGAAGTCGTATAATTTAATTTTTATGATGTTCAATATAGATAGTTTTAATATAGATAATTTTTATAGAATGTAATAAACTATCAACAAAACAAAATCATATACTACTTTTGGATATCAATTGTAATTATAAAAAAACAAAATCGTATTAATATTTTTATATTTTATTACAAATACTATATATATAATATAATATTTGTAATAATATATAAAAATATTAATATAAATTGATATTGATATTGGTTATGGCTAAAAATTTAAGATGGATTGACAAAATTCTCCACGTCTTAAATAATAAAATATTTTTATTTCAATATTTCATATAACAATTTTTTTATTTTTTAATTAGTTTAATACTCTTATATCTTTATTAACAATAAAACCACCAATCTTTGTTGTGAAATAATTCACGTCCATCCGATACTACATTGCATCCATTTCATCTTATCTTATTTCACGTGTACGCCATTTTACTGTGCATTGTTTGATTCTGCTTTTGGCATCAATCTAAACGGTCGTGAATCGTTTTAGTACCATTGTTTACTTTTAATGCTCGTTATTATTGTGGCGGAATACGTGTCGACAAATGGTTTAATCAGTAGCTCAGAAAGAAAAAATGCTTCATCCGTGGACGGCACACACAATAGCGAGCAACAATACTTTTGGAATGAGCCGTCATTAATTATATCAGTAGACAATTAAAATAGCGTGCACAATGCACATGCAATAACATGACATGGGGCAACAGTCAATAAAGTACATGTAACTAAAGTGTAGAATTTATCGTATAAATTCAGCGACACAATTTATTGTGGCCAAGAATTATGGGTCTATTTTTAGATAATAAAAATTGTTTGTATTTAAAAACAAGAGAAAAGTACCTGAAAATACCCATTCAACTATCTTATTACCCGGCGGTACCCGCTTTTAACATAATGTTATTTAATACCCAGACTAATAAATTGGACAAAAATACCCTTCCACTATATATACCCATTTTTCAATTCCAACCCACTTTTTCGACCCTCCTATCACCCTAAACAAACGCAAAATTCTAATTTTAGAAACCACCAGAAAACAAACCGTTCGACTTCGTGATACTCTCTCTCTCAAACCCAGAAACCCTACAGTTTCTCACCGTTCGCACCTTCGTCACTATCGCACCGGTCAGCCTCTTTTACTCAGACAGACTACACACCTTCAAATCTCATTCGACAAAGTTGTCGTGGAAAGCTTCTATCTCGTTCTCCGACCGGTGAAGTTTAACAGGTATGCGTTATCGTAGAAAGTATACTTTTTTTTTGCGTTTTTGACGAATTTGAACCACTTTTCTCTCTTAATTCACGATAGGCGAGGCTGTTGATACTAGAATGAAGTATCTACTGATGATAGTTGCTCAGTTTATGGGTTTATAGTCGAAGCCAGGGTAGAATTTTAGTTGCATGTAATACTGATACTCTCCTGATAAATATTATGTATGTTAGATCTGCATTAGGTAGTTCATTGTTGATTTTGGTGTTTGTTGCATAATTCCCAGATCCCTGCAACGTGCATGTAAAAAGTGTAACAGTTCGCATCCTGATCACCCACAATGCAAGCAATTCGCAGCTCGATTTTGTGTTTATACTTATTTACATACAGTTCGCAGCTTGAGTTACCTAATTCGCATCATGTCAGAACGTATTTCGCAGCTTGTCTGTTAAGCCAGTATTTATATGTATGCGATTCGCAGCTTGTGATGCGAATTATTTGTGACATTCCAACTGATTTGTGTCTGTGCAGGAAGAATGACAACAAAACCCAGCTACTACAGATCAGGGTTGGTGAGCCTTCTAACGCTACTAAAAGGCATGCGTATTACAAGGGCCCACGTTGAAGCTGCAAGAAACACACCCTTCTACACGCTTCTGAAAATGGCGTTCGAAATCTGTAATGAAGAAGAGCTGCATAGGAAACAATTCTACACAATCATTCAGTATATCCTCGAGAAATTCTCTCTGGAAAGAGACGCCTTTAGGATTGGCAGCAAGTATGTAAAGCTAACTACAAACGATATCAAGATCATATTCGGGCTGAGGCATGGCACCGAGAAGATGGAGTTAACAAAAATCGGCGCTTTTCACAAGTATGCAGCCGGCCAGGAGGACGAATCAAGGATGATGAAGAAATACTTCATGTCAAAAACTGGCATGAAAGTATCAGCTAGTAATACCAAAACAATAACAAATGCCATCATAAAGGTACGTCTAAAATGGACTTCATCTTTATAAAGCAAGATTCTGTACTTTTCTAACATAGCATGTTGTCATTGGTTTTACAGGAGGGTATAGAGAATGCCATAAACGAAGGAGGGGAACATGAATCGGAAGACGTGGCGAGGCTGTTGATACTGTTTTTGTGCTCCACGCTATTCTACTCCGTATCTGGAGATATCTTGGGCTGGAGCACGGTTTATTACGTTGAAGACCTCAACAGAATAAACAATTACGACTGGGCTGGATCGATTCTGTTCAAGCTTCGACAGTCTATCAGGAGTTGCTTAGCAGTACAAAGAGCCGATAAAATCGTCGGCTGCGTCGCCCTTGTAGTTGTAAGATTGATCTATTCAATATAAAAATTAGTTATATACATAGCATCGTGTTGATAAAACTTGTCCCCATGCAGCCCTTCATCATGGAGCACACAACAATCGGCCACGAGGTAGCAAAGCCAACCTCGATACCAAGGTTCTTCAAATGGTTGGGGTTAGAGTGTCACGCATCAACCATGAAATATCTTATTAAAACACCATACCTGGATGCTGACCAGGTATAAGCTTAATATATGTATTGAACTTGGGGTGCATACGGTTCGCAGCCTATGATGCGAACTGCTTATAAAAATATCTCAAACATTTCGCAGCCTGATATGAATTTTACTTCGCAGCTTCATGTTCAGCACAGTTCGCATCATATGTTTAATACTTAGTTCGCATCATATGGTTTACACTTAGTTCCCATCATATGTTTTACATATAGTTCGCATCATACGGTCCCATAATCATTTCGCAGCTTAACATGCGAAATGTGATTTAAAACCACACAGTTCGCATCATATGATGCGAACTGCTTATAAAAAACAATTTGTTTGTCTACACCCTCATACTTTCGAAACAATTAATTTACTTACATGTGCATCTGTTGGTAGGTTTTAGAAGGTCCATTACAGCTTACCGAGGCTGAAATTGAAGCTTTCGGAGAAAGAGAAGATGATGAAGATGGTGAAGATGCAGAAGTAACGGTACCTCCTTCACCGGAAGAAAGACCTAGGAAAAGGTCGAAAAGCACAGCATCAAAACCAAAAAAAAGGAGACCAGCATCACAGAATGTAACAAATAAGGTGATGTCTCCCACACTCGAACACCCAACACCACCCGAGCCATCGATTCCACCACCAAGACTCCCCAAGAAAACAATTCCACCACAACCCAAAGGCAAATCCAGGCAAGAGCCCTCCGACACCGACACAACCAGTATGAGTGAAACGATCGGTGATTATTTATTCAAACGCAGAGACCCTAATCTCGATATTGCTGCTCAATCAAAGCGTTTGAAGACGTACGTCGACAAGAACAAGTACGAGCGAAAAATAGAAAAACAGGCCAGAGAAGTAAGTATGACTTGAACCTTAAATAATCACTACAATCAGCACTTAATATGTTTATAAAAAGTTTGCTATCATTTTTGCAGCTGAAAGAATTGAAACGCAAGATAGCGGAACTTGAAGCACAACAACTCGACAATGCTATCTCTCTGCCAATCTGCCGTACTAAAAGCTCAATACTGCCGGAAGAAAGGGACGATGATGCCCACAATTCACCCATCATGGAGACACATACACAGGAGGTAGATAATGTAAGTAGATGATATGATGTTATCAAACAAATATCAGGTTGAGCTGCGAATTATGTAATAAACTGGTTGGTTATTACTGGTTGGTCATTCCAAACGTTTCGCAGGTTGAGCTGCGAATTATGTAATAAACTGGTTGGTTTTTACACACTTCGCATGCTGAGCTGCGAATTGTTAGGAGTGAATAACATAGATATCAGGCCAGGATGCGAAATGTGATTACACAATGATTAACTTATGCTTAACCCTTTTTTTTAATTTTTGTATGAAATAGGAGACCGAAAGACAACAACAACACCAGCAGAAACAGCAAGCCCAACAGCAACAACAACAACAACAACAACACGAACAGCAACAACACGAACAGCAACAACAACAACACGAACACGAACAGCAACAACAACAACACGAACAGCAACAGCAGCAACAACAACAACAACAGCAGCAACAAGAAGAAGAACACCACCAGCAAAAGGAACGAGAAGAAGAAGAACAACAACACCCCCAACAACAGGAACAACAGGAACAACAGCAACAACAGCAACAACAACAACAACACGAACAACAGCAACAACAACAACACGAACAGCAGCAACAACAACAACAGCACCAACGAGAAGAACACCCCCAGCAACAACAACACGAAGAACACCCCCAGCAACACCAGCAGCCACAGGTTCAACACGAAGACCGGCAACAAGGACAAGAAGAACAACAACAGCAGCAACAGATAACCTTGGCGAAGAGAGAAAGGCTAACTCAAGAGGTAGCACCTCAAGAGTCAGAACCTGTCCATCCCTGTGAGAAGACAGAACTACTCAGCCAGGAAGGGTCATCCTTAGAAGACAAAACCACTTCTTTGGTGGAACCTCAAAGACCAATGGTGCTGTCAGCAAAGTCAGAATTGCTAAGCCAACGTCAAACTGTAGGCCCGGTAACAAATCAACTGCCAGCTCCAGAGTCCCACGATAACACAGTAGGTTTACCTGATGCTTTTGTTGATGGTATTAGTACTCAAGTTTCACAGACATTTTTAAATGAAATTGATAATGTATATTACGATTGTGTAATACAACGGTCTCTGGAGAACATGTCGGAGGATGACATTAATGATTTCTGCCGACACGATCCAGCCTCTATACCGAACAAGTCAACGGCAGTGGTTGTCGCTGACCGTGCGGTAAGGCCTACTTACAATAATTTCGCATCATAACATGTGACTTGTGGCAAATGCTGATTAGAGTATTACAAACAAATATCAGGGTAGGATGCGAACTGTTCAGTGTAACCTCGTATAGTTCGCACCCTACCCTGATATATAATAACAAATTTATTTAACTGCTACTTACATTTCGCAGCCTAAGCTGCGAACTGTTTGGACTCGTTGCACTTATAATCACTGACGCCCTCTACTTTTGATCTTCGTTTCATACTAAGCTCGAGACAGTTAATGAGATAGAGGAGCCAACTTTTGCACTACTGACACAAACGCAGCCTCAAGTGGCAGAGGAAGAAGAAGAGTTCGTAATAACAATGCGGGAACCGCCAGTAGTAGAATACAGCGACTGGCCAAAGAAAACCAAAGTAACTGCGCGTATCGATCTGGCACAATACCACAAAATACAGTTGGTTAAAGCCTACGAGAGCGACACCCCTGATCCAGTGGTATGGCAGTTACCGGAGTCCAAGTTTACGTACAGAATCAGGGTGCAAGCAAGTGATCTCATGGCACTACCTTTAGAATTGGAGCTGGACGTAAAGGTATCCAATTGTCAACCAACTTTATTTTCAATGTTTCAAATATGTATTCTATATTTAACATAAATCTACAACTCCTTTGTTAGCTTATCGATGCTTGGATTCGAAAGATGCTTGAAGATGCAGACTACAAAGTTCCATGCACTAAAGCTAAAGGAGAGCATCACGACGCCATACTGATTTCGGGCATGACTGCGGTAAGTTTAGCTCAAGTAAATAGACCAAAGTTCACAGAAATGTTATCACTTTAATATACTCTTGCTTGGATGCAGCATCAAATGAGATCAGGGTGGCAAGTGGAAAATCTGGTGGACATGGCTTTTAGGAAGGGGCGCAAAAATGCCAACATTATCATGGTTCCAGTGTACACCGAGTCAAAGGACAATGCAAACCACTGGACGTTGCTCGTCATCGACGTTGACAGCTGCACAATTTCAAACTACAACTCGCTTCTGCCTAAGCTTCATGCCGTAGACAACACCACAAGAACACCTGCACTACTGGTAAATATTCCAAACTATACACTTACATTCTAAGTATGCATGCTGCGAAATGAGATCTGATATGCTGCGAATTGTGAGTAATCAAGATGTTTTTCGCAGCCTGTCCATAACTTAATTCGCAGCCTATCTATGTTGGATACAATTCGCAGCTTGTTTATAACTCAATTCGCAGCCTAACAAGGCTGTCATACAATTCGCAACCTAAGATGCGAATTCTGCATGATTTATTGTCATATAATTCGCAGCCTGAGGATGCGAAATGTATGTCACCAACTGTTTTTGTTTTTGTGCATATTCCTAACACTAATTATTATACACAGATCAAATATTTGTTGGATAGAGGATTCCTACCCAAATATAGTACAGGGTGGAAGGTGAAAGTGGAAAGAGGCTTCCCACAACAAAAAAAGGCACCGTGGACTGTGGTGTCTTCGTCTGCAAATATGCAAGCGATATTATTAAGCATAGATCAGTCCAGAAAAAATACGATACAGATATGGTGACTGCCTTAAGAGCAGAAATGTTCTATTACTTTTTAAATGACATAGACACCGTAACATATGGCTGATTCGTGTATTGGTTGTAAATACGTTAGTTGCTTGTAAATACATATGTCTGTTGTGAATTTTATTTTTGTTGTGCATACATAAACAAATTGTGACATATAATGAATCTTCATTATCTTTTAGTCCGCATCATAACCTGATATATAATGATTGATTATTATCCTGGTATGTATGAACAGTTCGCAGCCAAATCTGTATGAATACTTCGCAGCCTAAATTATATCAAATAGTTCGCAGCCTAACCTGATAGATGGTTATCAATACACACACAAATCGTATCCTGGTATACCAGCTTTATAACCTGTTCGCAGCCTGGTGCATAAATAAAATATTAAATAACATCATTCAAGAATACAAACCGGCTATGGCGTATGCCTTGGTAAACGTTTTCTGCATTGAGCACGCAAAAAACAATCTAATCATGTCCAGAACCCATTAATTGCTGATTGGACATGGATGCTATGTAATGATCACCTCCTTTCCCTATAAATAACACTAGAAAACTAGAGGCTATTTTTAAAACAAACTCTACATTCTAAACCAGAGCTATTTTTTAACAAACTCATTTCCCTCATCTCTTCGAATTCAAAAAGTCATGTCTTTTTCCACCACCACAACCACCACCTCATACTCAAACTCTGGTTCACTCGGTTCTCTGGGTGACTCCTGGTCATCCTTAACCGGTAACTGGAGTGATGAGTTGATCATGCCAGCAGCACCACCAAACAGCCCAGTATCTGTTTTTGGGTTAGACATATATGATGACTACTACTCAGCTGACTCTCAACCATTGGAAGTTGTTCCACAGCTTGCTGCTGAACCTCAGCCAGAACAGGTTCCAATGCTTCCTGCTGCACCTCAGCCAGAGGTTCAAAACAACAAAAGGAAGAGGGAAGACGAAGCTGGTCCATCGAGGACAAATTTTTTAAGCATGATGGACGTTGATGTTGAAGCTGAGGATATTGAGGAGAAAGAGAAAGAGAAAGTCGAAGACAAAGAGGAGAAAGACAAAGATGATCAGCACAAAAAGGAGAAAGAGGAAACAGTTGGTGATGAATCATCTACCAACTGCTAGAGTTGGTTTTTGTTTTTTGTTTTTTTGAAATGCAACTAACTAGCAACAGTAGCTTGTAGTGATATGTTTAAACAGTTGTTAGTTTCTGGATATATTTTGTAATCCTCCTTTTTGTAATCCAACTTGTAATCCTCCTTTTTGTAATCCAAATATATTTTGTACATCATTCACATGTTAACCTGCTATATTACTCATTTTCAACCTTACTGAATATCCTGGTATTTTATTAAATAACAATTCGCAGCTTATCACATGACAAATATCAGGACTCCTAACTGAACTCCATTCGCATCACAATTCTGGTCCTAATTCGCAGCCTATCATGCGAAACGTAAGATATGCCAAATGTTTGATCTGATTTACAAATGATTCGCATCCTGTTAGATGTTTGTAATCCAACTTGTAATCCTCCTTTTTGTAATCCAAATATATTTGGTACATCATTCGCATGTTAACCTGCTATATTACTCATTTTCAACCTTACTGAATATTCTAATTCGCAGCCTATCATGCGAAACGTAAGATATGCCAGATGTTTGATCTGATTTACCAATGATTCGCATCCTGTTAGATGTTTGTAATCCAACTTGTAATCCTCCTTTTTGTAATCCAAATATATTTTGTACATCATTCGCATGTTAACCTGCTATATTACTCATTTTCAACCTTACTGAATATCATGGTATTTTATTAAATAACAATTTGCAGCTTATCACATGACAAATATCAGGACTCCTAACTGAACTCCATTCGCATCACAATTCTGGTCCTAATTCGCAGCCTATCATGCGAAACGTAAGATATGCCAAATGTTTGATCTGATTTACCAATGATTCGCATCCTGTTAGATGTTTGTAATCCAACTTGTAATCCTCCTTTTTGTAATCGAAATATATTTTGTACATCATTCGCATGTTAACCTGCTATATTACTCATTTTCAACCTTACTGAATATCCTGGTATTTTTATTAAATAACAATTCGCAGCTTATCACATGACAAATATCAGGACACCTTAACTGAACTTCATTCGCATCACAAATCTAGCCCTACTTCGCAGCCTATCATGCGAAACGTAAGATATGATAAATGTTTGATCTGATTTTACCAATGATTCGCATCCTGTTAGAATTTCACATAATTGTACATAATTCGCATGTGATTCGAATGTACAAATGTCTAGTTTGCTGTACAGAACAATAACTATGCACAAAAAATAAATGTCCTTAAACTGGAACATCACAAGTCCTCCGGTTATGGCCTGATTTCGAACATCGGCCACACCTTAACTTCTTGGTTGAGATTTCTCCTCTAGAAGGGATTCGCTTTTTCTTAGGCCTTCCGGAGCGTCTCTTAACGTTCGGAGGCAGAACTTCAACAAAAGAAGGATCGTTAGCGCTGGACCCTTCGCCGAAATCAGTTAGAGCTGGTATGCTGAAAGAGTAACTTTCCCTGTAATTCTTAACCGTAAAGAAGGGTTCTATTACAGTCAATGGATCTTGGTCGGTGTATTGTAATGCCGCTAGAGCATGAGCACATGGAAAACACTCTTGTTGCCATGATCCGCATGAACATTTGAAATCCAACAGATTAACAATAGCCACAGGAGTCGAAAAGACTTCGAACATGGCGGAAGATGACTTACGTACTACCCAACTTCGGCACATGTCAACATTCTGCTTTAGCTTCTTCTCGTACTCGGGAACCAAATTAGTACTCCAGCTGAGACCTTCTTCGTATCTCCGTGAAACCCGAGTCATAAGCAAGACTCTAATCCAATCAATAAACTCAACAATTGGTAAGCCGCAATATTTTTTGATCTGATTGTTAAACGATTCAGCTGCGGTAGAAGCCATAGAGCCGTATCGCTTCCCTTTTACGTAAGCCTGCGCATACTTTTCAGGGGGTAAATTTGCAAGAAAATCACTCATTCTCTCACCACCTTCACATAAAAAACCTGTTAGTATCTCTTTAAAAAGCTCTTGACTGGGAGCATAAGCAAGACGGTGGAAGAAACTCAACATCTTTTTTTTATACTCCCTGTTAGTATGCTCCAGTTTGACTCTCAAATTCTGCATGAGATGGAAATAACAGTACGCATGATAGCAGTTTGGATACAAGACAGAAACAGCATTAACAATACCAGAATGACGGTCTGAAATAAATGTGATCTGGCGATCCAGCAAATGTGGTTTCAAACACCCCAAAAACCACATCCAATTGTCCAAATCTTCAATGCTAACTACAGCAACAGCAACAGGGAATAGTCCTGGAAAAAGGCAGATCAATTAAACACTACAACAGTATGCAAACGTTTAAAAATTGTAAACAATTCGCATGCTGTCTTGTAACATTTCGCAGCTTGTCATGCGAAATGTGTGTGACATTTTAATTGATCATACAAATAGTTCGCACCTTGTTATGTGAATTCGCAGCTTGTGGAAAATTTAAATAATACCTAACTCAAGCTGCGATGTAAGTACAGTTTATTCAGCATAATACCTAATTCGCAGCCTCAGCTGCGAAATGTGAGGATCACAACCCTGCTTAATTCGCATCACCTGCTGCGAATTACATCAGCATTTTCACACAAAAACATCGTTCATTAATTAGATAAATGTAACTAACCGTTGTTTCCGTCCTTTGCTACAACAGTGAGCAATGTACCCTTGTACTTGCCATATAAGTGGGTTCCATCGACAAACAACATTGGACGACATGAATGAAAACCACTAAGGGACGAACCGAATGCTACAAAACAGCGCTTGAATCGGTTTCCAGCTGACAACTCCAACTGACAGTCTGAAGTAATATCCCGGCTCTTCAAGCGTTTGAAGTATCCGCTTAGTAAACTAAAAGAGCTTGAACTATCTCCAAAAACTCCCCTCCTAGCCTTCTCTAAAGCATTCCATGACAAACGATAAGAGATATCAAGACCGTAATCTTGTTTGACAGTCGATTGTATGGTTTTGGCTGTCAACGAATGGCAGGTCCGGAGAGAATCCTGAATTTCCTCTGCAATCAAATCTGATGTTAAATGCCTGTGCCGCTTATGATTATGCTTCTGGGAGAAAACAGGACTGCAAGTATGGTTCGGGAAATACTTCTTTATCGTCATAAGGCCGGTGCTCGAGTCAATAGATGCATAAACCCTCCATTTGCACCCGCTTGTGAGCTTATTTTCACAATAAGCAGTGATCTTATTTGTTGTGTTGTACAGGTATTTGAAAGAAAAACCATGCTCTAACGCAAACTTGCACAAGGATAACCTCAGACCGGCAGCACCTTCTTCAAAAGCTTGACCCACCCCTGTAATAGCATCAGCCCAACCAGCAGTAGCAAGTTGTTTTTTCCTCTGATCAGAATTAACTAAACCGTTACTACTCTCCCCGCTAACTATTTGATCAAAAGATGGTTCTACCAAAACCAAGCTACGCTCTTTACGCTTACCACCACAATCCTTACCACCAGAGCTCTTATCAACAGAACTTTTATTACCAGAACCCTTATCGAAGACGTGTTGTTATATGAGAAAACTAACCCGTTTTAAACGCTCCAAATCAAGATATAACACCAACCCAACAAAATCACTCTGGTTATTAAAGAAACAATTATTGTGATCCCCGGAGGAGTAAGTAATTAGGTACTCACCTGTGGCAAGCTCCTCCCACGTGTTCTCTACATAAGCTTGGATACTTTCGAAGCTTTCAAACTCCGTGAAAGGCACAATTGCAGTTTGGTGACCATATTTAAAAATACAAACTCGTGATTTAGACATCTCTTAACTTGGACAATACAAGTTATTTGTTATTAGTCTCAAAAACTAGGTGCAAAATATTTACTACTGCATCAAACAATTCGCATCCTAAGACGCGAATTGTGTATACCTACAACTATCTATTCGCATCCTGTCCTGATATTTGTAGGTAACAAAGTCCTGATATTTGTCATTAGTCACAAAACTGTGCAGATTATTTACTGCACTATCAAACAATTCGCATCATAACATGTGAAATGTGTACATACATCGAGTAATTCGCAGCCTGTCCTGATATTTGGGTATATCTGCATATATCTATTCGCAGCCTGTCCTGATATTTCAATGTAACACCGGTCCTAATATCTGATTTCAAGCTTGAGTATTTTTTCTCTTATGCTATAGCCATGGCCTTGATCTTCATCATCATACGTAGAAGAGTTGACGTATCAACCTCTCTTTCCTTCCACTTTCTCTATCTTGTTGTATCTTGTTGCCCTCTTTCCTTCCACTTTCTCTATCTTGTTGTATCTTGTTGACGTGACATTTACGGTTGTTGGCCCTTTCCTATATATTTAGAAAACAACCTGCACCAACTTAAACAACGAAATATTTATTATCTTCTTTCTCTTCATGTCTTCTCCGACGAAGTTTAGCAACCTACAGAATGAAAAGAATGAAAACTTCAGCGACCAAGAAGACACAGACGGTAAGTCAAAGTTTAGAAATTGAATTTTTCATTTATTATTGAATTTTTAATTGAATTTTTTTAATTCTTGATTTAAAACAGAAATTGTCTCGGAGCCGTCGGAGATGTCAGCTCCTCTTCCCCCTCGGATTCCGACTCCGAGGGGTCCAACTCATTGTCCAAGGCCTGTTTTCGTACAGGCTCTTAGTCCGTCCAACAGTCCTCCTCCTGCAGTTCTTAGTCCGTCCAACAGTCCTCCTCCAGCTTTGCCGAAGCATTTTTAGATAATAAAAATTGTTTGTATTTAAAAACAATTTCTGTTAATATATTAAAAACCATTTTGATAAAAGATAGTAGGGTGGAATAATATATATATATATATATATATATATATATATATATATATATATATATATTATCCGTTCTTCTGTTATAATAGAAGTTTAATATTTTAGCACATTTATTAATAAAAATAGTGATATATTGTTTTTTTTAAATGATAGATTAAATGTAATAAATATAAACTAGTATGGTCCAATTACGGTAACAAAACTCATACAATAATAGTTATTTAATATATATTTTTTAATAAATATTTTTTTTAATGAAAAAAAATTGATTGGTCAATACTGTAAATAGTTTTTTAATTTAATATACTAAATTAACTTGCGCTGAATTATATATAAAAATCGTTTGTATAACTAATATAGTTATTATTGTCAAAGCAATAGGACAATATCAACTTGCTGATTTCAAGCTTGATTATTTTTTCTCTTATGCTATAGCCATGGCCTCGATCTTCATCATCATACGTAGAAGAGTTGACGTATCAACCCCTCTTTCCTTCCACTTTCTCTATCTTGTTGTATCTTGTTGACGTGACATTTACGGTTGTTGGCCCTTTCCTTTATATTTAGAAAACAACCTGCACCAACTTAAACAACGAAATATTTATTATCTTCTTTCTCTTCATGTCTTCTCCGACGAAGTTTAGCAACCTACAGAATGAAAAGAATGAAAACTTCAGCGACCAAGAGAATGAAAACTTCAGCGACCAAGAAGACACAGACGGTAAGTCAAAGTTTAGAAATTGAATTTTTCATTTATTATTGAATTTTTAATTGAATTTTTTTAATTCTTGATTTAAAACAGAAATTGTCTCGGAGCCGTCGGAGATGTCAGCTCCTCTTCCCCCTCGGATTCCGACTCCGAGGGGTCCAACTCCTTGTCCAAGGCCTGTTTTCGTACAGGCTCTTAGTCCGTCCAACAGTCCTCCTCCTGCAGTTCTTAGTCCGTCCAACAGTCCTCCTCCAGCTTTGCCGAAGCATTTTTAGATAATAAAAATTGTTTGTATTTAAAAACAATTTCTGTTCATATATTAAAAACCATTTTGATAAAAGATAGTAGGGTGGAATAATATATATATATATATATATATATATATATATATATATATATATTATCCGTTCTTCTGTTATAATAGAAGTTTAATATTTTAGCACATTTATTAATAAAAATAGTGATATATTGTTTTTTTAAATGATAGATTAAATGTAATAAATATAAACTAGTATGGTCCAATTACGGTAACCAAACTCATACAATAATAGTTATTTAATATATATTTTTTAATAAATATTTTTTTTAATGGAAAAAAATTGATTGGTCAATACTGTAAATAGTTTTTTAATTTAATATACTAAATTAACTTGCGCTGAATTATATATAAAAATCGTTTGTATAACTACTATAGTTATTATTGTCAAAGCAATAGGACAATATCAACTTGCTGATTTCAAGCTTGAGTATTTTTTCTCTTATGCTATAGCCATGGCCTCGATCTTCATCATCATACGTTGAAGAGTTGACGTATCAACCTCTCTTTCCTTCCACTTTCTCTATCTTGTTGTATCTTGTTGACGTGAGCTTTACGGTTGTTGGCTCTTTCCTTTATATTTAGGAAACAACCTGCACCAACTTAAACAACGAAATATTTATTATTTTCTTTCTCTTCATGTCTTCTCCGACGAAGTTTAGCAACCTACAGAATGAAAAGAATGAAAACTTCAGCGACCAAGAGAATGAAAACTTCAGCGACCAAGAAGACACAGACGGTAAGTCAAAGTTTAGAAATTGAATTTTTCATTTATTATTGAATTTTTAATTGAATTTTTTTAATTATTGATTTAAAACAGAAATTGTCTCGGAGCCGTCGGAGATGTCAACTCCTCTTCCCCCTCGGATTCCGACTCCGAGGGGTCCAACTCCTTGTCCAAGGCCTGTTTTCGTACAGGCTCTTAGTCCGTCCAATAGTCCTCCTCCTGCAGTTCTTAGTCCGTCCAACAGTCCTCCTCCAGCTTTGCCGAAACATTTTTAGATAATAAAAATTGTTTGTATTTAAAAACAATTTCTGTTAATATATTAAAAACCATTTTGATAAAAGATAGTAGGGTGGAATAATATATATATATATATATATATATATATTATCCGTTCTTCTGTTATAATAGAAGTTTAATATTTTAGCACATTTATTAATAAAAATAGTGATATATTGTTTTTTTTAAATGATAGATTAAATGTAATAAATATAAACTAGTATGGTCCAATTACGGTAACCAAACTCATACAATAATAGTTATTTAATATATATTTTTTAATAAATATTTTTTTGAATGAAAAAAAATTGATTGGTCAATACTGTAAATAGTTTTTTAATTTAATATACTAAATTAACTTGCGCTAAATTATATATAAAAATCGTTTGTATAACTAATATAGTTATTATTGTCAAAGCAATAGGACAATATCAACTTGCTGATTTCAAGCTTGAGTATTTTTTCTCTTATGCTATAGCCATGGTCTCGATCTTCATCATCATACGTAGAAGAGTTGACGTATCAACCTCTCTTTCCTTCCACTTTCTCTATCTTGTTGTATCTTGTTGACGTGACCTTTACGGTTGTTGGCCCTTTCCTTTATATTTAGGAAACAACCTGCACCAACTTAAACAACGAAATATTTATTATCTTCTTTCTCTTCATGTCTTCTCCGACGAAGTTTAGCAACCTACAGAATGAAAAGAATGAAAACTTCAGCGACCAAGAGAATGAAAACTTCAGCGACCAAGAAGACACACACGGTAAGTCAAAGTTTAGAAATTGAATTTTTCATTTATTATTGAATTTTTAATTGAATTTTTTTAATTATTGATTTAAAACAGAAATTGTCTCGGAGCCGTCGGAGATGTCAACTCCTCTTCCCCCTCGGATTCCGACTCCGAGGGGTCCAACTCCTTGCCCAAGGCCTGTTTTCGTACAGGCTCTTAGTCCGTCCAACAGTCTTCCTCCTGCAGTTCTTAGTCCGTCCAACAGTCCTCCTCCAGCTTTGCCGAAGCATTTTTAGATAATAAAAATTGTTTGTATTTAAAAACAATTTCTGTTAATATATTAAAAACCATTTTGATAAAAGATAGTAGGGTGGAATAATATACATATATATATATATATATATATTATCCGTTCTTCTGTTATAATAGAAGTTTAATATTTTAGCACATTTATTAATAAAAATAGTGATATATTGTTTTTTTAAATGATAGATTAAATGTAATAAATATAAACTAGTATGGTCCAATTACGGTAACCAAACTCATACAATAATAGTTATTTAATATATATTTTTTAATAAATATTTTTTTTAATGAAAAAAAATTGATTGGTCAATACTGTAAATAGTTTTTTAATTTAATATACTAAATTAACTTGCGCTGAATTATATATAAAAATCGTTTGTATAACTAATATAGTTATTATTGTCAAAGCAATAGGACAATATCAACTTGCTGATTTCAAGCTTGAGTATTTTTTCTCTTATGCTATAGCCATGGCCTCGATCTTCATCATCATACGTAGAAGAGTTGACGTATCAACCTCTCTTTCCTTCCACTTTCTCTATCTTGTTGTATCTTGTTGACGTGACCTTTACGGTTGTTGGCCCTTTCCTTTATATTTAGGAAACAACCTGCACCAACTTAAACAACGAAATATTTATTATCTTCTTTCTCTTCATGTCTTCTCCGACGAAGTTTAGCAACCTACAGAATGAAAAGAATGAAAACTTCAGCGACCAAGAGAATGAAAACTTCAGCGACCAAGAAGACACAGACGGTAAGTCAAAGTTTAGAAATTGACTTTTTCATTTATTATTGAATTTTTAATTGAATTTTTTTAATTATTGATTTAAAACAGAAATTGTCTCGGAGCCGTCGGAGATGTCAACTCCTCTTCCCCCTCGGATTCCGACTCCGAGGGGTCCAACTCCTTGTCCAAGGCCTGTTTTCGTACAGGCTCTTAGTCCGTCCAACAGTCCTCCTCCTGCAGTTCTTAGTCCGTCCAACAGTCCTCCTCCAGCTTTGCCGAAGCATTTTTAGATAATAAAAATTGTTTGTATTTAAAAACAATTTCTGTTAATATATTAAAAACCATTTTGATAAAAGATAGTAGGGTGGAATAATATATATATATATATATATATATATATATATATATATATATATATTATCCGTTCTTCTGTTATAATAGAAGTTTAATATTTTAGCACATTTATTAATAAAAATAGTGATATATTGTTTTTTTTTAAATGATAGATTAAATGTAATAAATATAAACTAGTATGGTCCAATTACGGTAACCAAACTCATACAATAATAGTTATTTAATATATATTTTTTAATAAATATTTTTTTAATGAAAAAAAATTGATTGGTCAATACTGTAAATAGTTTTTTAATTTAATATACTAAATTAACTTGCGCTGAATTATATATAAAAATCGTTTGTATAACTAATATAGTTATTATTGTCAAAGCAATAGGACAATATCAACTTGCTGATTTCAAGCTTGAGTATTTTTTCTCTTATGCTATAGCCATGGCCTCGATCTTCATCATTATACGTAGAAGAGTTGACGTATCAACCTCTCTTTCCTTCCACTTTCTCTATCTTGTTGTATCTTGTTGACGTGACCTTTACGGTTGTTGGCCCTTTCCTTTATATTTAGGAAACAACCTGCACCAACTTAAACAACGAAATATTTATTATCTTCTTTCTCTTCATGTCTTCTCCGACGAAGTTTAGCAACCTACAGAATGAAAAGAATGAAAACTTCAGCGACCAAGAGAATGAAAACTTCAGCGACCAAGAAGACACAGACGGTAAGTCAAAGTTTAGAAATTGAATTTTTCAATTATTATTGAATTTTTAATTGAATTTTTTTAATTATTGATTTAAAACAGAAATTGTCTCGGAGCCGTTGGAGATGTCAGCTCCTCTTCCCCCTCGGATTCCGACTCCGAGGGGTTCAACTCCTTGTCCAAGGCCTGTTTTCGTACATGCTCTTAGTCCGTCCAACAGTCCTCCTCCTGCAGTTCTTAGTCCGTCCAACAGTCCTCCTCCAGCTTTGCCGAAGCATTTTTAGATAATAAAAATTGTTTGTATTTAAAAACAATTTCTGTTAATATATTAAAAACCATTTTCATAAAAGATAGTAGGGTGGAATAATATATATATATATATATATATATATATATATATATATATATATATATATATATATATTATCCGTTCTTTTGTTATAATAGAAGTTTAGTATTTTAGCACATTTATTAATAAAAATAGTGATATATTGTTTTTTTTAAATGATAGATTAAATGTAATAAATATAAACTAGTATGGTCCAATTACGGTAACCAAACTCATACAATAATAGTTATTTAATACATATTTTTTAATAAATATTTTTTTGATGAAAAAAATTGATTGGTCAATACTGTAAATAGTTTTTTAATTTAATATACTAAATTAACTTGCGCTAAATTATATATAAAAATCGTTTGTATAACTAATATAGTTATTATTGTCAAAGCAATAGGACAATATCAACTTGCTGATTTCAAGCTTGAGTATTTTTTCTCTTATGCTATAGCCATGGCCTCGATCTTCATCATCATACGTAGAAGAGTTGACGTATCAACCTCTCTTTCCTTCCACTTTCTCTATCTTGTTGTATCTTGTTGACGTGACCTTTACGGTTGTTGGCCCTTTCCTTTATATTTAGGAAACAACCTGCACCAACTTAAACAACGAAATATGTATTATCTTCTTTCTCTTCATGTCTTCTCCGACGAAGTTTAGCAACCTACAGAATGAAAAGAATGAAAACTTCAGCGACCGAGAGAATGAAAACTTCAGCGACCAAGAAGACACAGACGGTAAGTCAAAGTTTAGAAATTGAATTTTTAATTTATTATTGAATTTTTAATTGAATTTTTTTAATTATTGATTTAAAACAGAAATTGTCTCGGAGCCGTCGGAGATGTCAACTCCTCTTCCCCCTCGGATTCCGACTCCGAGGGGTCCAACTCCTTGTCCAAGGCCTGTTTTCGTACAGGCTCTTAGTCCGTCCAACAGTCCTCCTCCTGCAGTTCTTAGTCCGTCCAACAGTCCTCCTCCAGCTTTGCCGAAGCATTTTTAGATAATAAAAATTGTTTGTATTTAAAAACAATTTCTGTTAATATATTAAAAACCATTTTGATAAAAGATAGTAGGGTGGAATAATATATATATATATATATATATATATATATATATATATATATATATATATATATTATCCGTTCTTCTGTTATAATAGAAGTTTAATATTTTAGCACATTTATTAATAAAAATAGTGATATATTGTTTTTTTTAAATGATAGATTAAATGTAATAAATATAAACTAGTATGGTCCAATTACGGTAACCAAACTCATACAATAATAGTTATTTAATATATATTTTTTAATAAATATTTTTTTAATGAAAAAAAATTGATTGGTCAATACTGTAAATAGTTTTTTAATTTAATATACTAAATTAACTTGCGCTGAATTATATATAAAAATCGTTTGTATAACTAATATAGTTATTATTGTCAAAGCAATAGGACAATATCAACTTGCTGATTTCAAGCTTGAGTATTTTTTCTCTTATGCTATAGCCATGGCCTCGATCTTCATCATCATACGTAGAAGAGTTGACGTATCAACCTCTCTTTCCTTCCACTTTCTCTATCTTGTTGTATCTTGTTGACGTGACCTTTACGGTTGTTGGCCCTTTCCTTTATATTTAGGAAACAACCTGCACCAACTTAAACAACGAAATATTTATTATCTTCTTTCTCTTCATGTCTTCTCCGACGAAGTTTAGCAACCTACAGAATGAAAAGAATGAAAACTTCAGCGACCAAGAGAATGAAAACTTCAGCGACCAAGAAGACACAGACGGTAAGTCAAAGTTTAGAAATTGAATTTTTCAATTATTATTGAATTTTTAATTGAATTTTTTTAATTATTGATTTAAAACAAAAATTGTCTCGGAGCCGTCGGAGATGTCAACTCCTCTTCCCCCTCGGATTCCGACTCCGAGGGGTCGAACTCCTTGTCCAAGGCCTGTTTTCGTACAGACTCTTAGTCCGGCCAACAGTCATCCTCCTGCAGTTCTTAGTCCGTCCAACAGTCCTCCTCCAGCTTTGCCGAAGCATTTTTAAATAATAAAAATTGTTTGTATTTAAAAACAATTTTTGTTAATATATTAAAAACCATTTTGATAAAAGATAGTAGGGTGGAATAATATATATATATATATATATATATATATATATATATATATATATATATATATATATATATATATATATATATATATATATATATATATATATATATATATTATCCGTTCTTCTGTTATAATAGAAGTTTAATATTTTAGCACATATATTAATAAAAATAGTGATATATTGTTTTTTTTAAATCATAGATTAAATGTAATAAATATAAACTAGTATGGTCCAATTACGGTAACCAAACTCATACAATAATAGTTATTTAATATATATTTTTTAATAAATATTTTTTTTAATGAAAAAAAATTGATTGGTCAATACTGTAAATAGTTTTTTAATTTAATATACTAAATTAACTTGCGTTGAATTATATATAAAAATCGTTTGTATAACTAATATAGTTATTATTGTCAAAGCAATAGGACAATATCAACTTGCTGATTTCAAGCTTGAGTATTTTTTCTCTTATGCTATAGCCATGGCTTCGATCTTCATCATCATACGTAGAAGAGTTGACGTATCAACCTCTCTTTCCTTCCACTTTCTCTATCTTGTTGTATCTTGTTTACGTGACCTTTACGGTTGTTGGCCCTTTCCTTTATATTTAGAAAACAAAACAACCTGCACCAACTTAAACAACGAAATATTTATTATCTTCTTTCTCTTCATGTCTTCTCCGACGAAGTTTAGCACCCTACAGATGAAAAGAATGAAAAATTCAGCGACCAAGAGAATGAAAACTTCAGCGACCAAGAAGACACAGACGGTAAGTCAAAGTTTAGAAATTGAATTTTTCATTTATTATTGAATTTTTTTAATTATTGATTTAAAACAGAAATTGTCTCGGAGCCGTTGGAGATGTCAGCTCCTCTTCCCCCTCGGATTCCGACTCCGAGGGGTCCAACTCCTTGTCCAAGGCCTGTTTTCGTACATGCTCTTAGTCCGTCCAACAGTCCTCCTCCTGCAGTTCTTAGTCCGTCCAACAGTCCTCCTCCAGCTTTGCCGAAGCATTTTTAGATAATAAAAATTGTTTGTATTTAAAAACAATTTCTGTTAATATATTAAAAACCATTTTCATAAACGATAGTAGGGTGGAATAATATATATATATATATATATATATATTATCCGTTCTTCTGTTATAATAGAAGTTTAATATTTTAGCACATTTATTAATAAAAATAGTGATATATTGTTTTTTTTAAATGATAGATTAAATGTAATAAATATAAACTAGTATGGTCCAATTACGGTAACCAAACTCATACAATAATAGTTATTTAATACATATTTTTTAATAAATATTTTTTTTAATGAAAAAAATTGATTGGTCAATACTGTAAATAGTTTTTTAATTTAATATACTAAATTAACTTGCGTTGAATTATATATAAAAATCGTTTGTATAACTAATATAGTTATTATTGTCAAAGCAATAGGACAATATCAACTTGCTGATTTCAAGCTTGAGTATTTTTTCTCTTATGCTATAGCCATGGCCTCGATCTTCATCATCATACGTAGAAGAGTTGACGTATCAACCTCTCTTTCCTTCCACTTTCTCTATCTTGTTGTATCTTGTTGACGTGACCTTTACGGTTGTTGGCCCTTTCCTTTATAAAACAACCTGCACCAACTTAAACAACGAAATATTTATTATCTTCTTTCTCTTCATGTCTTCTCCGACGAAGTTTAGCAACCTACAGAATGAAAAGAATGAAAACTTCAGCGACCAAGAGAATGAAAACTTCAGCGACCAAGAAGACACAGACGGTAAGTCAAAGTTTAGAAATTGAATTTTTCATTTATTATTGAATTTTTAATTGAATTTTTTTAATTATTGATTTAAAACAGAAATTGTCTCGGAGCCGTCGGAGATGTCAGCTCCTCTTCCCCCTCGGATTCCGACTCCGAGGGGTCCAACTCCTTGTCCAAGGCCTGTTTTCGTACAGGCTCTTAGTCCGTCCAACAGTCCTCCTCCTGCAGTTCTTAGTCCGTCCAACAGTCCTCCTCCAGCTTTGCCGAAGCATTTTTAGATAATAAAAATTGTTTGTATTTAAAAACAATTTCTGTTAATATATTAAAAACCATTTTGATAAAAGATAGTAGGGTGGAATAATATATATATATATATATATATTATCCGTTCTTCTGTTATAATAGAAGTTTAATATTTTAGCACATTTATTAATAAAAATAGTGATATATTGTTTTTTTTAAATGATAGATTAAATGTAATAAATATAAACTAGTATGGTCCAATTACGGTAACCAAACTCATACAATAATAGTTATTTAATATATATTTTTTAATAAATATTTTTTTAATGAAAAAAAATTGATTGGTCAATACTGTAAATAGTTTTTTAATTTAATATACTAAATTAACTTGCGCTGAATTATATATAAAAATCGTTTGTATAACTAATATAGTTATTATTGTCAAAGCAATAGGACAATATCAACTTGCTGATTTCAAGCTTGAGTATTTTTTCTCTTATGCTATAGCCATGGCCTCGATCTTCATCATTATACGTAGAAGAGTTGACGTATCAACCTCTCTTTCCTTCCACTTTCTCTATCTTGTTGTATCTTGTTGACGTGACCTTTACGGTTGTTGGCCCTTTCCTTTATATTTAGGAAACAACCTGCACCAACTTAAACAACGAAATATTTATTATCTTCTTTCTCTTCATGTCTTCTCCGACAAAGTTTAGCAACCTACAGAATGAAAAGAATGAAAACTTCAGCGACCAAGAGAATGAAAACTTCAGCGACCAAGAAGACACAGACGGTAAGTCAAAGTTTAGAAATTGAATTTTTCAATTATTATTGAATTTTTAATTGAATTTTTTTAATTATTGATTTAAAACAGAAATTGTCTCGGAGCCGTTGGAGATGTCAGCTCCTCTTCCCCCTCGGATTCCGACTCCGAGGGGTTCAACTCCTTGTCCAAGGCCTGTTTTCGTACATGCTCTTAGTCCGTCCAACAGTCCTCCTCCTGCAGTTCTTAGTCCGTCCAACAGTCCTCCTCCAGCTTTGCCGAAGCATTTTTAGATAATAAAAATTGTTTGTATTTAAAAACAATTTCTGTTAATATATTAAAAACCATTTTCATAAAAGATAGTAGGGTGGAATAATATATATATATATATATATATATATATATATTATCCGTTCTTTTGTTATAATAGAAGTTTAGTATTTTAGCACATTTATTAATAAAAATAGTGATATATTGTTTTTTTTAAATGATAGATTAAATGTAATAAATATAAACTAGTATGGTCCAATTACGGTAACCAAACTCATACAATAATAGTTATTTAATACATATTTTTTAATAAATATTTTTTTGATGAAAAAAATTGATTGGTCAATACTGTAAATAGTTTTTTAATTTAATATACTAAATTAACTTGCGCTAAATTATATATAAAAATCGTTTGTATAACTAATATAGTTATTATTGTCAAAGCAATAGGACAATATCAACTTGCTGATTTCAAGCTTGAGTATTTTTTCTCTTATGCTATAGCCATGGCCTCGATCTTCATCATCATACGTAGAAGAGTTGACGTATCAACCTCTCTTTCCTTCCACTTTCTCTATCTTGTTGTATCTTGTTGACGTGACCTTTACGGTTGTTGGCCCTTTCCTTTATATTTAGGAAACAACCTGCACCAACTTAAACAACGAAATATGTATTATCTTCTTTCTCTTCATGTCTTCTCCGACGAAGTTTAGCAACCTACAGAATGAAAAGAATGAAAACTTCAGCGACCGAGAGAATGAAAACTTCAGCGACCAAGAAGACACAGACGGTAAGTCAAAGTTTAGAAATTGAATTTTTAATTTATTATTGAATTTTTAATTGAATTTTTTTAATTATTGATTTAAAACAGAAATTGTCTCGGAGCCGTCGGAGATGTCAACTCCTCTTCCCCCTCGGATTCCGACTCCGAGGGGTCCAACTCCTTGTCCAAGGCCTGTTTTCGTACAGGCTCTTAGTCCGTCCAACAGTCCTCCTCCTGCAGTTCTTAGTCCGTCCAACAGTCCTCCTCCAGCTTTGCCGAAGCATTTTTAGATAATAAAAATTGTTTGTATTTAAAAACAATTTCTGTTAATATATTAAAAACCATTTTGATAAAAGATAGTAGGGTGGAATAATATATATATATATATATATATATATATATATATTATCCGTTCTTCTGTTATAATAGAAGTTTAATATTTTAGCACATTTATTAATAAAAATAGTGATATATTGTTTTTTTTAAATGATAGATTAAATGTAATAAATATAAACTAGTATGGTCCAATTACGGTAACCAAACTCATACAATAATAGTTATTTAATATATATTTTTTAATAAATATTTTTTTAATGAAAAAAAATTGATTGATCAATACTGTAAATAGTTTTTTAATTTAATATACTAAATTAACTTGCGCTGAATTATATATAAAAATCGTTTGTATAACTAATATAGTTATTATTGTCAAAGCAATAGGACAATATCAACTTGCTGATTTCAAGCTTGAGTATTTTTTCTCTTATGCTATAGCCATGGCCTCGATCTTCATCATCATACGTAGAAGAGTTGACGTATCAACCTCTCTTTCCTTCCACTTTCTCTATCTTGTTGTATCTTGTTGACGTGACCTTTACGGTTGTTGGCCCTTTCCTTTATATTTAGGAAACAACCTGCACCAACTTAAACAACGAAATATTTATTATCTTCTTTCTCTTCATGTCTTCTCCGACGAAGTTTAGCAACCTACAGAATGAAAAGAATGAAAACTTCAGCGACCAAGAGAATGAAAACTTCAGCGACCAAGAAGACACAGACGGTAAGTCAAAGTTTAGAAATTGAATTTTTCAATTATTATTGAATTTTTAATTGAATTTTTTTAATTATTGATTTAAAACAGAAATTGTCTCGGAGCCGTCGGAGATGTCAACTCCTCTTCCCCCTCGGATTCCGACTCCGAGGGGTCGAACTCCTTGTCCAAGGCCTGTTTTCGTACAGACTCTTAGTCCGGCCAACAGTCATCCTCCTGCAGTTCTTAGTCCGTCCAACAGTCCTCCTCGAGCTTTGCCGAAGCATTTTTAGATAATAAAAATTGTTTGTATTTAAAAACAATTTCTGTTAATATATTAAAAACCATTTTCATAAACGATAGTAGGGTGGAATAATATATATATATATATATATATATATATATATATATATATATATATATATATATATATCCGTTCTTCTGTTATAATAGAAGTTTAATATTTTAGCACATTTATTAATAAAAATAGTGATATATTGTTTTTTTTAAATGATAGATTAAATGTAATAAATATAAACTAGTATGGTCCAATTACGGTAACCAAACTCATACAATAATAGTTATTTAATACATATTTTTTAATAAATATTTTTTTTAATGAAAAAAATTGATTGGTCAATACTGTAAATAGTTTTTTAATTTAATATACTAAATTAACTTGCGTTGAATTATATATAAAAATCGTTTGTATAACTAATATAGTTATTATTGTCAAAGCAATAGGACAATATCAACTTGCTGATTTCAAGCTTGAGTATTTTTTCTCTTATGCTATAGCCATGGCCTCGATCTTCATCATCATACGTAGAAGAGTTGACGTATCAACCTCTCTTTCCTTCCACTTTCTCTATCTTGTTGTATCTTGTTGACGTGACCTTTACGGTCGTTGGCCCTTTCCTTTATATTTAGGAAACAACCTGCACCAACTTAAACAACGAAATATTTATTATCTTCTTTCTCTTCATGTCTTCTCCGACGAAGTTTAGCAACCTACAGAATGAAAAGAATGAAAACTTCAGCGACCAAGAGAATGAAAACTTCAGCGACCAAGAAGACACAGACGGTAAGTCAAAGTTTAGAAATTGAATTTTTCATTTATTATTGAATTTTTAATTGAATTTTTTTAATTATTGATTTAAAACAGAAATTGTCTCGGAGCCGTCGGAGATGTCAGCTCCTCTTCCCCCTCGGATTCCGACTCCGAGGGGTCCAACTCCTTGTCCAAGGCCTGTTTTCGTACAGGCTCTTAGTCCGTCCAACAGTCCTCCTCCTGCAGTTCTTAGTCCGTCCAACAGTCCTCCTCCAGCTTTGCCGAAGCATTTTTAGATAATAAAAATTGTTTGTATTTAAAAACAATTTCTGTTAATATATTAAAAACCATTTTGATAAAAGATAGTAGGGTGGAATAATATATATATATATATATATATATTATCCGTTCTTCTGTTATAATAGAAGTTTAATATTTTAGCACATTTATTAATAAAAATAGTGATATATTGTTTTTTTTAAATGATAGATTAAATGTAATAAATATAAACTAGTATGGTCCAATTAGGGTAACCAAACTCATACAATAATAGTTATTTAATATATATTTTTTAATAAATATTTTTTTAATGAAAAAAAATTGATTGGTCAATACTGTAAATAGTTTTTTAATTTAATATACTAAATTAACTTGCGCTGAATTATATATAAAAATCGTTTGTATAACTAATATAGTTATTATTGTCAAAGCAATAGGACAATATCAACTTGCTGATTTCAAGCTTGAGTATTTTTTCTCTTATGCTATAGCCATGGCCTCGATCTTCATCATTATACGTAGAAGAGTTGACGTATCAACCTCTCTTTCCTTCCACTTTCTCTATCTTGTTGTATCTTGTTGACGTGACCTTTACGGTTGTTGGCCCTTTCCTTTATATTTAGGAAACAACCTGCACCAACTTAAACAACGAAATATTTATTATCTTCTTTCTCTTCATGTCTTCTCCGACGAAGTTTAGCAACCTACAGAATGAAAAGAATGAAAACTTCAGCGACCAAGAGAATGAAAACTTCAGCGACCAAGAAGACACAGACGGTAAGTCAAAGTTTAGAAATTGAATTTTTCAATTATTATTGAATTTTTAATTGAATTTTTTTAATTATTGATTTAAAACAGAAATTGTCTCGGAGCCGTTGGAGATGTCAGCTCCTCTTCCCCCTCGGATTCCGACTCCGAGGGGTTCAACTCCTTGTCCAAGGCCTGTTTTCGTACATGCTCTTAGTCCGTCCAACAGTCCTCCTCCTGCAGTTCTTAGTCCGTCCAACAGTCCTCCTCCAGCTTTGCCGTAGCATTTTTAGATAATAAAAATTGTTTGTATTTAAAAACAATTTCTGTTAATATATTAAAAACCATTTTCATAAAAGATAGTAGGGTGGAATAATATATATATATATATATATATATTATCCGTTCTTCTGTTATAATAGAAGTTTAGTATTTTAGCACATTTATTAATAAAAATAGTGATATATTGTTTTTTTTAAATGATAGATTAAATGTAATAAATATAAACTAGTATGGTCCAATTACGGTAACCAAACTCATACAATAATAGTTATTTAATACATATTTTTTAATAAATATTTTTTTTAATGAAAAAAATTGATTGGTCAATACTGTAAATAGTTTTTTAATTTAATATACTAAATTAACTTGCGCTAAATTATATATAAAAATCGTTTGTATAACTAATATAGTTATTATTGTCAAAGCAATAGGACAATATCAACTTGCTGATTTCAAGCTTGAGTATTTTTTCTCTTATGCTATAGCCATGGCCTCGATCTTCATCATCATACGTAGAAGAGTTGACGTATCAACCTCTCTTTCCTTCCACTTTCTCTATCTTGTTGTATCTTGTTGACGTGACCTTTACGGTTGTTGGCCCTTTCCTTTATATTTAGGAAACAACCTGCACCAACTTAAACAACGAAATATTTATTATCTTCTTTCTCTTCATGTCTTCTCCGACGAAGTTTAGCAACCTACAGAATGAAAAGAATGAAAACTTCAGCGACCAAGAGAATGAAAACTTCAGCGACCAAGAAGACACAGACGGTAAGTCAAAGTTTAGAAATTGAATTTTTCAATTATTATTGAATTTTTAATTGAATTTTTTTAATTATTGATTTAAAACAGAAATTGTCTCGGAGCCGTCGGAGATGTCAACTCCTCTTCCCCCTCGGATTCCGACTCCGAGGGGTCGAACTCCTTGTCCAAGGCCTGTTTTCGTACAGACTCTTAGTCCGGCCAACAGTCCTCCTCCTGCAGTTCTTAGTCCGTCCAACAGTCCTCCTCCAGCTTTGCCGAAGCATTTTTAAATAATAAAAATTGTTTGTATTTAAAAACAATTTTTGTTAATATATTAAAAACCATTTTGATAAAAGATAGTAGGGTGGAATAATATATATATATATATATATATATATATATATATATATATATATATATATATATATATATTATCCGTTCTTCTGTTATAATAGAAGTTTAATATTTTAGCACATATATTAATAAAAATAGTGATATATTGTTTTTTTTAAATCATAGATTAAATGTAATAAATATAAACTAGTATGGTCCAATTACGGTAACCAAACTCATACAATAATAGTTATTTAATATATATTTTTTAATAAATATTTTTTTTAATGAAAAAAAATTGATTGGTCAATACTGTAAATAGTTTTTTAATTTAATATACTAAATTAACTTGCGTTGAATTATATATAAAAATCGTTTGTATAACTAATATAGTTATTATTGTCAAAGCAATAGGACAATATCAACTTGCTGATTTCAAGCTTGAGTATTTTTTCTCTTATGCTATAGCCATGGCCTCGATCTTCATCATCATACGTAGAAGAGTTGACGTATCAACCTCTCTTTCCTTCCACTTTCTCTATCTTGTTGTATCTTGTTGACGTGACCTTTACGGTTGTTGGCCCTTTCCTTTATATTTAGAAAACAAAACAACCTGCACCAACTTAAACAACGAAATATTTATTATCTTCTTTCTCTTCATGTCTTCTCCGACGAAGTTTAGCACCCTACAGATGAAAAGAATGAAAACTTCAGCGACCAAGAGAATGAAAACTTCAGCGACCAAGAAGACACAGACGGTAAGTCAAAGTTTAGAAATTGAATTTTTCATTTATTATTGAATTTTTTTAATTATTGATTTAAAACAGAAATTGTCTCGGAGCCGTTGGATATGTCAGCTCCTCTTCCCCCTCGGATTCCGACTCCGAGGGGTCCAACTCCTTGTCCAAGGCCTGTTTTCGTACATGCTCTTAGTCCGTCCAACAGTCCTCCTCCTGCAGTTCTTAGTCCGTCCAACAGTCCTCCTCCAGCTTTGCCGAAGCATTTTTAGATAATAAAAATTGTTTGTATTTAAAAACAATTTCTGTTAATATATTAAAAACCATTTTCATAAACGATAGTAGGGTGGAATAATATATATATATATATATATTATCCGTTCTTCTGTTATAATAGAAGTTTAATATTTTAGCACATTTATTAATAAAAATAGTGATATATTGTTTTTTTTAAATGATAGATTAAATGTAATAAATATAAACTAGTATGGTCCAATTACGGTAACCAAACTCATACAATAATAGTTATTTAATACATATTTTTTAATAAATATTTTTTTTAATGAAAAAAATTAATTGGTCAATACTGTAAATAGTTTTTTAATTTAATATACTAAATTAACTTGCGTTGAATTATATATAAAAATCGTTTGTATAACTAATATAGTTATTATTGTCAAAGCAATAGGACAATATCAACTTGCTGATTTCAAGCTTGAGTATTTTTTCTCTTATGCTATAGCCATGGCCTCGATCTTCATCATCATACGTAGAAGAGTTGACGTATCAACCTCTCTTTCCTTCCACTTTCTCTATCTTGTTGTATCTTGTTGACGTGACCTTTACGGTCGTTGGCCCTTTCCTTTATATTTAGGAAACAACCTGCACCAACTTAAACAACGAAATATTTATTATCTTCTTTCTCTTCATGTCTTCTCCGACGAAGTTTAGCAACCTACAGAATGAAAAGAATGAAAACTTCAGCGACCAAGAGAATGAAAACTTCAGCGACCAAGAAGACACAGACGGTAAGTCAAAGTTTAGAAATTGAATTTTTCATTTATTATTGAATTTTTAATTGAATTTTTTTAATTATTGATTTAAAACAGAAATTGTCTCGGAGCCGTCGGAGATGTCAGCTCCTCTTCCCCCTCGGATTCCGACTCCGAGGGGTCCAACTCCTTGTCCAAGGCCTGTTTTCGTACAGGCTCTTAGTCCGTCCAACAGTCCTCCTCCTGCAGTTCTTAGTCCGTCCAACAGTCCTCCTCCAGCTTTGCCGAAGCATTTTTAGATAATAAAAATTGTTTGTATTTAAAAACAATTTCTGTTAATATATTAAAAACCATTTTGATAAAAGATAGTAGGGTGGAATAATATATATATATATATATATATATATTATCCGTTCTTCTGTTATAATAGAAGTTTAATATTTTAGCACATATATTAATAAAAATCGTGATATATTGTTTTTTTTTAAATGATAGATTAAATGTAATAAATATAAACTTGTATGGTCCAATTACGGTAACCAAACTCATACAATAATAGTTATTTAATATATATTTTTTAATAAATATATTTTTTAATGAAAAAAAATTGATTGGTCAATACTGTAAATAGTTTTTTAATTTAATATACTAAATTAACTTGCGTTGAATTATATATAAAAATCGTTTGTATAACTAATATAGTTATTATTGTCAAAGCAATAGGACAATATCAACTTGCTGATTTCAAGCTTGAGTATTTTTTCTCTTATGCTATAGCCATGGCCTCGATCTTCATCATCATACGTAGAAGAGTTGACGTATCAACCTCTCTTTCCTTCCACTTTCTCTATCTTGTTGTATCTTGTTGACGTGACCTTTACGGTTGTTGGCCCTTTCCTTTATATTTAGAAAACAACCTGCACCAACTTAAACAACGAAATATTTATTATCTTCTTTCTCTTCATGTCTTCTCCGACGAAGTTTAGCACCCTACAGAATGAAAAGAATGAAAACTTCAGCGACCAAGAGAATGAAAACTTCAGCGACCAAGAAGACACAGACGGTAAGTCAAAGTTTAGAAATTGAATTTTTCATTTATTATTGAATTTTTAATTGAATTTTTTTAATTATTGATTTAAAACAGAAATTGTCTCGGAGCCGTCGGAGATGTCAGCTCCTCTTCCCCCTCGGATTCCGACTCCGAGGGGTCCAACTCCTTGTCCAAGGCCTGTTTTCGTACAGGCTCTTAGTCCGTCCAACAGTCCTCCTCCAGCTTTGCCGAAGCATTTTTAGATAATAAAAATTGTTTGTATTTAAAAACAATTTCTGTTAATATATTAAAAACCATTTTGATAAAAGATAGTAAGGTGGAATAATATACATACATATATATATATATATATATATATATATATATATATATATATATATTATCCGTTCTTCTGTTATAATAGAAGTTTAATATTTTAGCACATTTATTAATAAAAATAGTGATATATTGTTTTTTTTAAATGATAGATTAAATGTAATAAATATAAACTAGTATGGTCCAATTACGGTAACCAAACTCATACAATAATAGTTATTTAATACATATTTTTTAATAAATATTTTTTTTAATGAAAAAAATTGATTGGTCAATACTGTAAATAGTTTTTTAATTTAATATACTAAATTAACTTGCGTTGAATTATATATAAAAATCGTTTGTATAACTAATATAGTTATTATTGTCAAAGCAATAGGACAATATCAACTTGCTGATTTCAAGCTTGAGTATTTTTTCTCTTATGCTATAGCCATGGCCTCGATCTTCATCATCATACGTAGAAGAGTTGACGTATCAACCTCTCTTTCCTTCCACTTTCTCTATCTTGTTGTATCTTGTTGACGTGACCTTTACGGTCGTTGGCCCTTTCCTTTATATTTAGGAAACAACCTGCACCAACTTAAACAACGAAATATTTATTATCTTCTTTCTCTTCATGTCTTCTCCGACGAAGTTTAGCAACCTACATAATGAAAAGAATGAAAACTTCAGCGACCAAGAGAATGAAAACTTCAGCGACCAAAAAGACACAGACGGTAAGTCAAAGTTTAGAAATTGAATTTTTCATTTATTATTGAATTTTTAATTGATTTTTTTTAATTATTGATTTAAAACAGAAATTGTCTCGGAGCCGTCGGAGATGTCAGCTCCTCTTCCCCCTCGGATTCCGACTCCGAGGGGTCCAACTCCTTGTCCAAGGCCTGTTTTCGTACAGGCTCTTAGTCCGTCCAACAGTCCTCCTCCTGCAGTTCTTAGTCCGTCCAACAGTCCTCCTCCAGCTTTGGCGAAGCATTTTTAGATAATAAAAATTGTTTGTATTTAAAAACAATTTCTGTTAATATATTAAAAACCATTTTGATAAAAGATAGTAGGGTGGAATAATATATATATATATATATTATCCGTTCTTCTGTTATAATAGAAGTTTAATATTTTAGCACATTTATTAATAAAAATAGTGATATATTGTTTTTTTTAAATGATAGATTAAATGTAATAAATATAAACTAGTATGGTCCAATTACGGTAACCAAACTCATACAATAATAGTTATTTATTATATATTTTTTAATAAATATTTTTTTAATGAAAAAAAATTGATTGGTCAATACTGTAAATAGTTTTTTAATTTAATATACTAAATTAACTTGCGCTGAATTATATATAAAAATCGTTTGTATAACTAATATAGTTATTATTGTCAAAGCAATAGGACAATATCAACTTGCTGATTTCAAGCTTGAGTATTTTTTCTCTTATGCTATAGCCATGGCCTCGATCTTCATCATCATACGTAGAAGAGTTGACGTATCAACCTCTCTTTCCTTCCACTTTCTCTATCTTGTTGTATCTTGTTGACGTGACCTTTACGGTTGTTGGCCCTTTCCTTTATATTTAGAAAACAACCTGCACCAACTTAAACAACGAAATATTTATTATCTTCTTTCTCTTCATGTCTTCTCCGACGAAGTTTAGCACCCTATAGATGAAAAGAATGAAAACTTCAGCGACCAAGAGAATGAAAACTTCAGCGACCAAGAAGACACAGACGGTAAGTCAAAGTTTAGAAATTGAATTTTTCATTTATTATTGAATTTTTAATTGAATTTTTTTAATTATTGATTTAAAACAGAAATTGTCTCGGAGCCGTTGGAGATGTCAGCTCCTCTTCCCCCTCGGATTCCGACTCCGAGGGGTCCAACTCCTTGTCCAAGGCCTGTTTTCGTACAGGCTCTTAGTCCGTCCAACAGTCCTCCTCCTGCAGTTCTTAGTCCGTCCAACAGTCCTCCTCCAGCTTTGCCGAAGCATTTTTAGATAATAAAAATTGTTTGTATTTAAAAACAATTTCTGTTAATATATTAAAAACCATTTTCATAAAAGATAGTAGGGTGGAATAATATATATATATATATATATATATATATATATATATATATATATATTATCCGTTCTTCTGTTATAATAGAAGTTTAATATTTTAGCACATTTATTAATAAAAATAGTGATATATTGTTTTTTTTTAAATGATAGATTAAATGTAATAAATATAAACTAGTATGGTCCAATTACGGTAACCAAACTCATACAATAATAGTTATTTAATACATATTTTTTAATAAATATTTTTTTTAATTAAAAAAATTGATTGGTCAATACTGTAAATAGTTTTTTAATTTAATATACTAAATTAACTTGCGTTGAATTATATATAAAAATCGTTTGTATAACTAATATAGTTATTATTGTCAAAGCAATAGGACAATATCAACTTGCTGATTTCAAGCTTGAGTATTTTTTCTCTTATGCTATAGCCATGGCCTCGATCTTCATCATCATACGTAGAAGAGTTGACGTATCAACCTCTCTTTCCTTCCACTTTCTCTATCTTGTTGTATCTTGTTGACGTGACCTTTACGGTTGTTGGCCCTTTCCTTTATATTTAGGAAACAACCTGCACCAACTTAAACAACGAAATATTTATTATCTTCTTTCTCTTCATGTCTTCTCCGACGAAGTTTAGCAACCTACAGAATGAAAAGAATGAAAACTTCAGCGACCAAGAGAATGAAAACTTCAGCGACCAAGAAGACACAGACGGTAAGTCAAAGTTTAGAAATTGAATTTTTCATTTATTATTGAATTTTTAATTGAATTTTTTTAATTATTGATTTAAAACAAAAATTGTCTCGGAGCCGTCGGAGATGTCAGCTCCTCTTCCCCCTCGGATTCCGACTCCGAGGGGTCCAACTCCTTGTCCAAGGCCTGTTTTCGTACAGGCTCTTAGTCCGTCCAACAGTCCTCCTCCTGCAGTTCTTAGTCCGTCCAACAGTCCTCCTCCAGCTTTGCCGAAGCATTTTTAGATAATAAAAATTGTTTGTATTTAAAAACAATTTCTGTTAATATATTAAAAACCATTTTGATAAAAGATAGTAGGGTGGAATAATATATATATATATATATATATATATATATATATATATATATATATATATTATCCGTTCTTCTGTTATAATAGAAGTTTAATATTTTAGCACATATATTAATAAAAATCGTGATATATTGTTTTTTTTAAATGATAGATTAAATGTAATAAATATAAACTAGTATGGTCCAATTACGGTAACCAAACTCATACAATAATAGTTATTTAATATATATTTTTTAATAAATATATTTTTTAATGAAAAAAAATTGATTGGTCAATACTGTAAATAGTTTTTTAATTTAATATACTAAATTAACTTGCGTTGAATTATATATAAAAATCGTTTGTATAACTAATATAGTTATTATTGTCAAAGCAATAGGACAATATCAACTTGCTGATTTCAAGCTTGAGTATTTTTTCTCTTATGCTATAGCCATGGCCTCGATCTTCATCATCATACGTAGAAGAGTTGACGTATCAACCTCTCTTTCCTTCCACTTTCTCTATCTTGTTGTATCTTGTTGACGTGACCTTTACGGTTGTTGGCCCTTTCCTTTATATTTAGGAAACAACCTGCACCAACTTAAACAACGAAATTGTTTGCTAAACTTCGTCGGAGAAGACATGAAGAGAAAGAAGATAATAAATATTTCGTTGTTTAAGTTGGTGCAGGTTGTTTCCTAAATATAAAGGAAAGGGCCAACAACCGTAAAGGTCACGTCAACAAGATAGAGAAAGTGGAAGGAAAGAGAGGTTGATACGTCAACTCTTCTACGTATGATGATGAAGATCGAGGCCATGGCTATAGCATAAGAGAAAAAATACTCAAGCTTGAAATCAGCAAGTTGATATTCCCTATTACTTTGACAATAATAACTATATTAGTTATACAAACGATTTTTATATATAATTCAACGCATGTTAATTTAGTATATTAAATTAAAAAACTATTTACAGTATTGACCAATCAATTTTTTTTCATTAAAAAAAATATTTATTAAAAAATATATATTAAATAACTATTATTGTATGAGTTTGGTTACCGTAATTGGACCATACTAGTTTATATTTATTACATTTAATCTATCATTTAAAAAAAACAATATATCACTATTTTTATTAATATATGTGCTAAAATATTAAACTTCTATTATAACAGAAGAACGGATAATATATTCCACCCTACTATCTTTTATCAAAATGGTTTTTAATATATTAACAGAAATTGTTTTTAGGGAAATTGTACTTAAAGTACCCACTCAACTATTCAATTGTCACTTACCACCCAAGGTTTGATCAATTGTTACTTAATACCCATCTCAACTACCTTATTGTCACTAACAACCTAACTTTATTTTAATACCCTAACTACCCTTAACCCACTATATAAACGTTATTTTCTGTTTTCTTTCTATTTTTTCTTGATTTTTGAAGATTTGAATTTGTTAGCCGCTCTAACCACCTAACCCTACTAACCACCACGAGCTGGGTTTAAATCACATTTTCCGGTGATCAGAAGCTGCTAAAGGTTTGTTTCTTTATGTAAGTTGTTGTGTTAGACCTGTCTAACCTCTGTTTTATACGTACAGGAGTTCATCACGACTTTTTGGAATCTTGTAGCTTACAAGTAATCGTGTTGCGAGCTTTTTAGGTAATTACCTACCGATTTCGAAGTTTTTTATTCGTTTTCTCTGTTGGAATAGGTTCTAGTCTACTGTTTTTAGATGCCATTGACTGATTTCGAGCTTTTCTCTGTTTTTTTTGTTATAGTGATCTGTTTCGTTAATATTGTTCGCTATATAGTTACGTCCTTGTTTTCTGATGTTATATTCTAATTTGGTAGTGCTTTAGTTTGTGGGTAATGTGTAGATTACGAGTTTTTAGGTCAGTTAGAGTATTGTATTTCGAAACAGATATTAGGACCGGTGTTACATAGAAATATCAGGACATGCTGCGAATAGATATCTGCAGATATACCCAAATATCAGGACAGGCTGCGAATTACTCGATGTATGTACACATTTCGCATGTTATGATTCGAATTGTTTGATGGTGCAGTAAATAATCTGCACAGTTTTGTGACTAATGACAAATATCAGGACTTTGTTACCTACAAATATCAGGACAGGATGCGAATAGATAGTTGTAGGTATACACAATTCGCACCTTAGGATGCGAATTGTTTGATGCAGTAGTAAATATTTTGCACCTAGTTTTTGAGACTAATAACAAATAACTTGTATTGTCCAAGTTAAGAGATGTCTAAATCACGAGTTTGTATTTTTAAATATGGTCACCAAACTGCAATTGTGCCTTTCACGAAGTTTGAAAGCTTCGAAAGTATCCAAGCTTATGTAGAGAACACGTGGGAGGAGCTTGCCACAGGTGAGTACCTAATTACTTACTCCTGCGGGGATCACAATAATTGTTTCTTTAATAACCAGAGTGATTTTGTTGGGTTGGTGTTATATCTTGATTTGGAGCGTTTAAAACGGGTTAGTTTTCTCATAGAACAACACGTCTTCGATAAGGGTTCTGGTAATAAAAGTTCTGTTGATAAGAGCTCTGGTGGTAAGGATTGTGGTGGTAAGCGTAAAGAGCGTAGCTTGGTTTTGGTAGAACCATCTTTTGATCAAATAGTTAGCGGGGAGAGTAGTAACGGTTTAGTTAATTCTGATCAGAGGAAAAAACAACTTGCTACTGCTGGTTGGGCTGATGCTATTACAGGGGTGGGTCAAGCTTTTGAAGAAGGTGCTGCCGGTCTGAGGTTATCCTTGTGCAAGTTTGCGTTAGAGCATGGTTTTTCTTTCAAATACCTGCACAACACAACAAATAAGATCACTGCTTATTGTGAAAAATAAGCTCACAAGCGGGTGCAAATGGAGGGTTTATGCATCTATTGACTCGAGCACCGGCCTTATGACGATAAAGAAGTATTTCCCGAACCATACTTGCAGTCCTGTTTTCTCCCAGAAGCATAATCATAAGCGGCACAGGCATTTGACATCAGATTTGATTGCAGAGGAAATTCAGGATTCTCTCCGGACCTGCCATTCGTTGACAGCCAAAACCATACAATCGACTGTCAAACAAGATTACGGTCTTGATATCTCTTATCGTTTGTCATGGAATGCTTTAGAGAAGGCTAGGAGGGGAGTTTTTGGAGATAGTTCAAGCTCTTTTAGTTTACTAAGCGGATACTTCAAACGCTTGAAGAGCCGGGATATTACTTCAGACTGCCAGTTGGAGTTGTCAGCTGGAAACCGATTCAAGCGCTGTTTTGTAGCATTCGGTTCGTCCCTTAGTGGTTTTCATTCATGCCGTCCAATGTTGTTTGTCGATAGAACCCACTTATATGGCAAGTACAAGGGTACATTGCTCACTGCTGTAGCAAAGGACGGAAACAACGGTTAGTTACATTTATCTAATTAATGAACGATGTTTTTATGTGAAAATGCTGATGTAATTCGCAGCAGGTGATGCGAATTAAGCAGGGTTGTGATCCTCACATTTCGCAGCTGAGGCTGCGAATTAGGTATTATGCTGAATAAACTGTACTTACATCGCAGCTTGAGTTAGGTATTATTTAAAGTTTCCACAAGCTGCGAATTCACATAACAAGGTGCGAATTGTTTGAATGATTAATTAAAATGTCACACACATTTCGCATGACAAGCTGCAAAATGTTACAAGACAGCATGCGAATTGTTTACAATTTTTAAACGTTTGCATACTGTTGTAGTGTTTAATTGATCTGCCTTTTTCCAGGACTATTCCCTGTTGCTGTTGTTGTAGTTAGCATTGAAGATTGGGACAATTGGATGTGGTTTTTGGGGTGTTTGAAACCACATTTGCTGGATCGCCAGATCACATTTATTTCAGACCGTCATTCTGGTATTGTTAATGCTGTTTCTGTCTTGTATCCAAACTGCTATCATGCGTACTGTTATTTCCATCTCATGCAGAATTTGAGAGTCAAACTGGAGCATACTAACAGGGAGTATAAAAAAAAGATGTTGAGTTTCTTCCACCGTCTTGCTTATGCTCCCAGTCAAGAGCTTTTTAAAGAGATACTAACAGGTTTTTTATGTGAAGGTGGTGAGAGAATGAGTGATTTTCTTGCAAATTTACCCCCTGAAAAGTATGCGCAGGCTTACGTAAAAGGGAAGCGATACGGCTCTATGGCTTCTACCGCAGCTGAATCGTTTAACAATCAGATCAAAAAATATTGCGGCTTACCAATTGTTGAGTTTATTGATTGGATTAGAGTCTTGCTTATGACTCAGGTTTCACGGAGATACGAAGAAGGTCTCAGCTGGAGTACTAATTTGGTTCCCGAGTACGAGAAGAAGCTAAAGCAGAATGTTGACATGTGCCGAAGTTGGGTAGTACGTAAGTCCTCTTCCGCCATGTTCGAAGTCTTTTCGACTCATGTGGCTATTGTTAATCTGTTGGATTTCAAATGTTCATGCGGATCATGGCAACAAGAGTGTTTTCCATGTGCTCATGCTCTAGCGGCATTACAATACACCGACCAAGATCCATTGACTGTAATAGAACTCTTCTTTACGGTTAAGAATTACAGGGAAAGTTACTCTTTCAGCATACCAGCTCTAACTGATTTCGGCGAAGGGTCCAGCGCTAACGATCCTTCTTTTGTTGAAGTTCTGCCTCCGAACGTTAAGAGACGCTCCGGAAGGCCTAAGAAAAAGCGAATCCCTTCTAGAGGAGAAATCTCAACCAAGAAGTTAAGGTGTGGCCGATGTTCGAAATCAGGCCATAACCGGAGGACTTGTGATGTTCCAGTTTAAGGACATTTATTTTTTGTGCATAGTTATTGTTCTGTACAGCAAACTAGACATTTGTACATTCGAATCACATGCGAATTATGTACAATTATGTGAAATTCTAACAGGATGCGAATCATTGGTAAAATCAGATCAAACATTTATCATATCTTACGTTTCGCATGATAGGCTGCGAAGTAGGGCTAGATTTGTGATGCGAATGAAGTTCAGTTAAGGTGTCCTGATATTTGTCATGTGATAAGCTGCGAATTGTTATTTAATAAAAATACCAGGATATTCAGTAAGGTTGAAAATGAGTAATATAGCAGGTTAACATGCGAATGATGTACAAAATATATTTGGATTACAAAAAGGAGGATTACAAGTTGGATTACAAACATCTAACAGGATGCGAATCATTGGTAAATCAGATCAAACATTTGGCATATCTTACGTTTCGCATGATAGGCTGCGAATTAGGACCAGAATTGTGATGCGAATGGAGTTCAGTTAGGAGTCCTGATATTTGTCATGTGATAAGCTGCGAATTGTTATTTAATAAAATACCACGATATTCAGTAAGGTTGAAAATGAGTAATATAGCAGGTTAACATGCGAATGATGTACAAAATATATTTGGATTACAAAAAGGAGGATTACAAGTTGGATTACAAACATCTAACAGGATGCGAATCATTGGTAAATCAGATCAAACATTTGGCATATCTTACGTTTCGCATGATAGGCTGCGAATTAGGATATTCAGTAAGGTTGAAAATGAGTAATATAGCAGGTTAACATGCGAATGATGTACAAAATATATTTGGATTACAAAAAGGAGGATTACAAGTTGGATTACAAACATCTAACACGATGCGAATCATTTGTAAATCAGATCAAACATTTGGCATATCTTACGTTTCGCATGATAGGCTGCGAATTAGGACCAGAATTGTGATGCAAATGGAGTTCAGTTAGGAGTCCTGATATTTGTCATGTGATAAGCTGCGAATTGTTATTTAATAAAATACCAGGATATTCAGTAAGGTTGAAAATGAGTAATATAGCAGGTTAACATGCGAATGATGTATAAAATATATTTGGATTACAAAAAGGAGGATTACAAGTTGGATTACAAAAAGGAGGATTACAAAATATATCCAGAAACTAACAACTGTTTAAACATATCACTACAAGCTACTGTTGCTAGTTAGTTGCATTTCAAAAAAACAAAAAACAAAAACCAACTCTAGCAGTTGGTAGATGATTCATCACCAACTGTTTCCTCTTTTTCCTTTTTGTGCTGATCATCTTTGTCTTTCTCCTCTTTGTCTTTGACTTTCTCTTTCTCTTTCTCCTTTTTATCCTCAGCTTCAACATCAACGTCCATCATGCTTAAAAATTTTGTCCTTGATGGACCAGCTTCGTCTTCCCTCTTCCTTTTGTTGTTTTGAACCTCTGGCTGAGGTGCAGCAGGAAGCATTGGAACCTGTTCTGGCTGAGGTTCAGCAGCAAGCTGTGAAACAACTTCCAATGGTTGAGAGTCAGCTGAGTAGTAGTCATCATATATGTCTAACCCAAAAACAGATACTGGGCTGTTTGGTGGTGCTGCTGGCATGATCAACTCATCACTCCAGTTACCGGTTAAGGATGACAAGGAGTCACCCAGAGAACCGAATGAACCAGAGTTTGAGTATGAGGTGGTGGTTGTGGTGGTGGAAAAAGACATGACTTTTTGAATTCGAAGAGACGAGGGAAATGAGTTTGTTAAAAAATAACTCTGGTTTAGAATGTAGAGTTTGTTTTAAAAATAGCCTCTGGTTTTCTAGTGTTATTTATAGGGAAAGGAGGTGATCATTACATAGCCTCCATGTCCAATCAGCAATTAATGGGTTCTGGACATGATTAGATTGTTTTTTGCGTGCTCAATGCAGAAAACGTTTACCAAGGCATACGCCATAGCCGGTTCGTATTCTTGAATGATGTTATTTAATATTTTATTTATGCACCAGACTGCAAACAGGTTATAAAGCTGGTATACCAGGATGCGATTTGTGTGTGTATTGATAACCATCTATCAGGTTAGGCTGCGAACTATTTGATATAATTTAGGCTGCGAAGTATTCATACAGATTTGGCTGCGAACTGTTCATACATACCAGGATAATAATCAATCATTATATATCAGGTTATGATGCGAACTAAAAGATAATGAAGATTCATTATATGTCACAATTTGTTTATGTATGCACAACAAAAATAAAATTCACAACAGACATATGTATTTACAAGCAACTAACGTATTTACAACCAATACACGAATCAGCCATATGTTACGGTGTCTATGTCATTTAAAAAGTAATAGAACATTTCTGCTCTTAAGGCAGTCACCATATCTGTATCGTATTTTTTCTGGACTGATCTATGCTTAATAATATCGCTTGCATATTTGCAGACGAAGACACCACAGTCCACGGTGCCTTTTTTTGTTGTGGGAAGCCTCTTTCCACTTTCACCTTCCACCCTGTACTATATTTGGGTAGGAATCCTCTATCCAACAAATATTTGATCTGTGTATAATAATTAGTGTTAGGAATATGCATAAAAACAAAAACAGTTGGTGACATACATTTCGCATCCTCAGGCTGCGAATTATATGACAATAAATCATACAGAATTCGCATCTTAGGTTGCGAATTGTATGACAGCCTTGTTAGGCTGCGAATTGAGTTATAAACAAGCTGCGAATTGTATCCAACATAGATAGGCTGCGAATTAAGTTATGGACAGGCTCCGAAAAACATCTTGATTACTCACAATTCGCAGCATATCAGATCTCATTTCGCAGCATGCATACTTAGAATGTAAGTGTATAGTTTGGAATATTTACCAGTAGTGCAGGTGTTCTTGTGGTGTTGTCTATGGCATGAAGCTTAGGCAGAAGCGAGTTGTAGTTTGAAATTGTGCAGCTGTCAACGTCGATGACGAGCAACGTCCAGTGGTTTGCATTGTCCTTTGACTCGGTGCACACTGGAACCATGATAATGTTGGCATTTTTGCGCCCCTTCCTAAAAGCCATGTCCACCAGATTTTCCACTTGCCACCCTGATCTCATTTGATGCTGCATCCAAGCAAGAGTATATTAAAGTGATAACATTTCTGTGAACTTTGGTCTATTTACTTGAGCTAAACTTACCGCAGTCATGCCCGAAATCAGTATGGCGTCGTGATGCTCTCCTTTAGCTTTAGTGCATGGAACTTTGTAGTCTGCATCTTCAAGCATCTTTCGAATCCAAGCATCGATAAGCTAACAAAGGAGTTGTAGATTTATGTTAAATATAGAATACATATTTGAAACATTGAAAATAAAGTTGGTTGACAATTGGATACCTTTACGTCCAGCTCCAATTCTAAAGGTAGTGCCATGAGATCACTCGCTTGCACCCTGATTCTGTACGTAAACTTGGACTCCGGTAACTGCCATACCACTGGATCAGGGGTGTCGCTCTCGTAGGCTTTAACCAACTGTATTTTGTGGTATTGTGCCAGATCGATACGCGCAGTTACTTTGGTTTTCTTTGGCCAGTCGCTGTATTCTACTACTGGCGGTTCCCGCATTGTTATTACGAACTCTTCTTCTTCCTCTGCCACTTGAGGCTGCGTTTGTGTCAGTAGTGCAAAAGTTGGCTCCTCTATCTCATTAACTGTCTCGAGCTTAGTATGAAACGAAGATCAAAAGTAGAGAGCGTCAGTGATTATAAGTGCAACGAGTCCAAACAGTTCGCAGCTTAGGCTGCGAAATGTAAGTAGCAGTTAAATAAATTTGTTATTATATATCAGGGTAGGGTGCGAACTATACGAGGTTCCACTGAAACAGTTCGCATCCTACCCTGATATTTGTTTGTAATACTCCAATCAGCATTTGCCACAAGTCACATGTTATGATGCGAAATCATTGTAAGTAGGCCTTACCGCACGGTCAGCGACAACCACTGCCGTTGACTTGTTCGGCATAGAGGCTGGATCGTGTCGGCAGAAATCATTAATGTCATCCTCCGACATGTTCTCCAGAGACCGTTGTATTACACAATCGTAATATACATTATCAATTTCATTTAAAAATGTCTGTGAAACTTGAGTACTAATACCATCAACAAAAGCATCAGGTAAACCTACTGTGTTATCGTGGGACTCTGGAGCTGGCAGTTGATTTGTTACCGGGCCTACAGTTTGACGTTGGCTTAGCAATTCTGACTTTGCTGACAGCACTGTTGGTCTTTGAGGTTCCACCGAAGAAGTGGTTTTGTCTTCTAAGGATGACCCTTCCTGGCTGAGTAGTTCTGTCTTCTCACAGGGATGGATAGGTTCTGACTCTTGAGGTGCTACCTCTTGAGTTAGCCTTTCTCTCTTCGCCAAGGTTATCTGTTGCTGCTGTTGTTGTTCTTCTTGTCCTTGTTGCCGGTCTTCGTGTTGAACCTGTGGCTGCTGGTGTTGCTGGGGGTGTTCTTCGTGTTGTTGTTGCTGGAGGTGTTCTTCTCGTTGGTGCTGTTGTTGTTGTTGCTGCTGTTCGTGTTGTTGTTGTTGCTGTTGTTCGTGTTGTTGTTGTTGTTGCTGTTGTTGCTGTTGTTCCTGTTGTTGGGGGTGTTGTTGTTGTTCTTCTTCTCGTTGCTTTTGCTGGTGGTGTTCTTCTTCTTGTTGCTGCTGTTGTTGTTGTTGTTGCTGCTGTTGCTGTTCGTGTTGTTGTTGTTGCTGTTCGTGTTGTTGTTGTTGCTGTTCATGTTCGTGTTGTTGTTGTTGCTGTTCGTGTTGTTGCTGTTCGTGTTGTTGTTGTTGTTGCTGTTGTTGCTGTTGGGCTTGCTGTTTCTGCTGGTGTTGTTGTTGTCTTTGGGTCTCCTATTTCATACAAAAATAAAAAAAAAGGGTTAAGCATAAGTTAATCATTGTGTAATCACATTTCGCATCCTGACCTGATATCTATGTTATTCACTCCTAACAATTCGCAGCTCAGCATGCGAAGTGTTTAAAAACCAACCAGTTTATTACATAATTCGCAGCTCAACCTGCGAAACGTTTGGAATGACCAACCAGTAATAACCAACCAGTTTATTACATAATTCGCAGCTCAACCTGATATTTGTTTGATAACATCATATCATCTACTTACATTATCTACCTCCTGTGTATGTGTCTCCATGATGGGTGAATTGTGGGCATCATCGTCCCTTTCTTCCGGCAGTATTGGGCTTTTAGTACGGCAGATTGGCAGAGAGATAGCATTGTCGAGTTGTTGTGCTTCAAGTTCCGCTATCTTGCGTTTCAATTCTTTCAGCTGCAAAAATGATAGCAAACTTTTTATAAACATATTAAGTGCTGATTGTAGTGATTATTTAAGGTTCAAGTCATACTTACTTCTCTGGCCTGTTTTTCTATTTTTCGCTCGTACTTGTTCTTGTCGGCGTACATCTTCAAACGCTTTGATTGAGCAGCAATATCGAGATTAGGGTCTCTGCGTTTGAATAAATAATCACCGATCGTTTCACTCATACTGGTTGTGTCGGTGTCGGAGGGCTCTTGCCTGGATTTGCCTTTGGGTTGTGGTGGAATTGTTTTCTTGGGGAGTCTTGGTGGTGGAATCGATGGCTCGGGTGGTGTTGGGTGTTCGAGTGTGGGAGACATCACCTTATTTGTTACATTCTGTGATGCTGGTCTCCTTTTTTTTGGTTTTGATGCTGTGCTTTTCGACCTTTTCCTATGTCTTTCTTCCGGTGAAGGAGGTACCGTTACTTCTGCATCTTCACCATCTTCATCATCTTCTCTTTCTCCGAAAGCTTCAATTTCAGCCTCGGTAAGCTGTAATGGACCTTCTAAAACCTACCAACAGATGCACATGTAAGTAAATTAATTGTTTCGAAAGTATGAGGGTGTAGACAAACAAATTGTTTTTTATAAGCAGTTCGCATTATATGATGCGAACTGTGTGGTTTTAAATCACATTTCGCATGTTAAGCTGCGAAATGATTATGGGACCGTATGATGCGAACTATATGTAAAACATATGATGGGAACTAAGTGTAAACCATATGATGCGAACTAAGTATTAAACATATGATGCGAACTGTGCTGAACATGAAGCTGCGAAGTAAAATTCATATCAGGCTGCGAAATGTTTGAGATATTTTTATAAGCAGTTCGCATCATAGGCTGCGAACCGTATGCACCCCAAGTTCAATACATATATTAAGCTTATACCTGGTCAGCATCCAGGTAGGGTGTTTTAATAAGATATTTCATGGTTGATGCGTGGCACTCTAACCCCAACCATTTGAAGAACCTTGGTATCGAGGTTGGCTTCGCTACCTCGTGGCCGATTGTTGTGTGCTCCATGATGAAGGGCTGCATGGGGACAAGTTTTATCAACACGATGCTATGTACATAACTAATTTTTATATTGAATAGATCAATCTTACAACTACAAGGGCGACGCAACCGACGATTTTATCGGCTCTTTCTACTGCTAAGCAACTCCTGATAGACTGTCGAAGCTTGAACAGAATCGATCCAGCCCAGTCGTAATTGTTTATTCTGTTGAGGTCTTCAACGTAATAAACCGTGCTCCAGCCCAAGATATCTCCAGATACGGAGTAGAATAGCGTGGAGCACAAAAACAGTATCAACAGCCTCGACACGTCTTCCGATTCATGTTCCCCTCCTTCGTTTATGGCCTTCTCTATACCCTCCTGTAAAACCAATGACAACATGCTATGTTAGAAAAGTACAGAATCTTGCTTTATAAAGATGAAGTCCATTTTAGACGTACCTTTATGATGGCATTTGTTATTGTTTTGGTATTACTAGCTGATACTTTCCTGCCAGTTTTTGACATGAAGTATTTCTTCATCATCCTTGATTCGTCCTCCTGACCGGCTGCATACTTGTGAAAAGCGTCGGTTTTTGTTAACTCCATCTTCTCGGTGCCATGCCTCAGCCCGAATATGATCTTGATATTGTTTGTAGTTAGCTTTACATACTTGCTGCCAATCCTAAAGGCGTCTCTTTCCAGAGAGAATTTCTCGAGGATATATTGAATGATTGTGTAGAATTTTTTCCTATGCAGCTCTTCTTCATTACGGATTTCGAACGCCGTTTTGAGAAGCGTGTAGAAGGGTGTGTTTCTTGCAGCTTCAATGTGGGCCCTTGTAATACGCATGCCTTTTAGTAGCTTTAGAAGGCTCACCAACCCTGATCTGTAGTAGCTGGGTTTTGTTGTCATTCTTCCTGCACAGACACAAATCAGTTGGAATGTCACAAATAATTCGCATCACAAGCTGCGAATCGCATACATATAAATACTGGCTTAACAGACAAGCTGCGAAATACGTTCTGACATGATGCGAATTAGGTAACTCAAGCTGCGAACTGTATGTAAATAAGTATAAACACAAAATCGAGCTGCGAATTGCTTGCATTGTGGGTGATCAGGATGCAAACTGTTACACTTTTTACATGCACGTTGCAGGGACAAGGAGTTAGACCCCTCGGAGTCGGAATCCGAGGGGGAAGAGGAGCTGACATCTCTGACGGCTCCGAGACAATTTATGTTTTAAATCAATAATTAAAAAAATTCAATTAAAAATTCAATAATAAATGAAAAATTCAATTTCTAAACTTTGACTTACCGTCTGTGTCTTCTTGGTCGCTGAAGTTTTCATTCTCTTGGTCGCTGAAGTTTTCATTCTTTTCATTCTGTAGGTTGCTAAACTTTGTCGGAGAAGACATGAAGAGAAAGAAGATAATAAATATTTCGTTGTTTAAGTTGGTGCAGGTTGTTTCCTAAATATAAAGGAAAGGGCCAACAACCGTAAAGGTCACGTCAACAAGATACAACAAGATAGAGAAAGTGGAAGGAAAGAGAGGTTGATACGTCAACTCTTCTACGTATGATGATGAAGATCGAGGCCATGGCTATAGCATAAGAGAAAAAATACTCAAGCTTGAAATCAGCAAGTTGATATTGTCCTATTGCTTTGACAATAATAACTATATTAGTTATACAAACGATTTTTATATATAATTCAACGCAAGTTAATTTAGTATATTAAATTAAAAAACTATTTACAGTATTGACCAATCAATTTTTTTTCATTAAAAATAATAGTTATTAAAAAATATATATTAAATAACTATTATTGTATGAGTTTGGTTACCGTAATTGGACCATACTAGTTTATATTTATTACATTTAATCTATCATTTAAAAAAAAATATCACTATTTTTATTAATATATGTGCTAAAATATTAAACTTCTATTATAACAGAAGAACGGATAATATATATATATATTATTCCACCCTACTATCTTTTATCAAAATGGTTTTTAATATATTAACAGAAATTGTTTTTAAATACAAACAATTTTTATTATCTAAAAATGGATCCATAATTCTTGGCCACAATAAATTGTGTCGCTGAATTTATACGATAAATTCTACACTTTAGTTACAGGCACTTTATTGACTGTTGCCCCATGTCATGTTATTTCATGTGCATTGTGCACGCTATTTTAATTGTCTACTGATATAATTAATTACGGCTCATTCCAAAAGTATTGTTGCTCGCTATTGTGTGTGCCGTCCACGGATGAAGTATTTTTTCTTTCTGAGCTACTGATTAAACCATTTGTCGACACGTATTCCGCCACAATAATAACGAGCAATACACCATTAAAAGTAAACAATGGTACTAAAACGATTCACGACCGTTAGATTGATGCCAAAAGCAGAATCAAACAATGCACAGTAAAATGGCGTGCACGTGGAATAAGATGAAATGGATGCAATGTAGTATCGGGTGGACGTGAATTATTTCACAACAAAGATTGGTAGTTTTATTGTTAATAAAGATATAAGAGTATTAAACTAATTAAAAAATAAAAAAATTGTTATATGAAATATTGAAATAAAAATATTTTATTATTTAAGACGTGGAGAATTTTGTCAATCCATCTTAAATTTTTAGCCATAACCAATATCAATATCAATTTATATTAATATTTTTATATATTATTACAAATATTATATTATATATATATATAGTATTTGTAATAAAATATAAAAATATTAATACGATTTTGTTTTTTTATAATTACAATTGATATCCAAAAATAGTATACGATTTTGTTTTGTTGATAGTTTATTACGTTCTATAAAAATTATCTATATTAAAAAACTATCTATATTGAACATCATAAAAATTAAATTATACGACTTCATATATATATATATATATATATATATATATATATATATCGTATATCACATTTGGGTATCAATTGTGTGCAAGAATATTATAAAAGCTGAGATGTTACCGAGACAAAGATAAGACAATCTAAATAGTTCGATATGGATAAAAAAACTTCAAAAAAAAATACAAAAAATAATTGTAATGAATTGTGAAATTTGAAAAACTAAGGATCAATTTAGGTTCAATAAAAATGTTTTGGATGCGAATGGATCGGTGGTACGATGGTGCTAATTATGAGATCTATACATCGGAAGGAGTTGGTATTAAATAAGAAGGAAAATAATTAAAGAGAGCCTAATAACTATTTTAGACCAGAATAATAATTGTTCACCTAGATCGAGCATGTGATAATATATATATATATATATAGTGACCAATGAGAATTTTAGAGCTCTCATAGTTTATAAATATATAAAGCTTTTATTGGACTTGTCTCTTTATAATTAACTAATACAAGTAAAACTAGTCCAAAGGTCGGACCAAATGCTAACTAGTTATTCGTTTATCAATAGTGCACCATTCTTAATGAGTTTGTCAAAGTATGAATATAATGAACATTTTATGTCGTAGTTATCATGCTTGAAAAATATCTCGATGTCCATGAATGGAAAGCGTTCGGGTGAATAAACAAGTTTGATTCGATAACCAGAAGCTTCAAGTTGTTTTCCTATTTTTCCAGTTGCCAAGAACCTATGGTGAGTTCAACCTTAACTCAAGCTCTATTGAAAAATGCCGAACCGTTTTGGATTTTCTGAAGCTTCAACAACACCTTGTGGCAAAGAAAATTGGTAGGAAAACGCCGAAGGTTTCTATAAGAGACCTGGAGGTTTCTTTTGGCTTCAAATGAGACTGCCTATTTGCATGTGCCCTCCACTTGATCATCATGTGTTCCGCTATGAAGCAGTCTAGTCCCTATTACGTGTGTGAGTGCCTTTTTCCAATCTCGAGGGAGTAGAGACACTTACTAACATAGAAAAGTGAAAAATTATACTACATCATCTTCAAGTCTATAAATAGAAAGCTGAATCGCTCTCCTATTTTACCAATCTTAGAGAGATAAAACATTTGGAAAAAGAAAGTCGAATGAAACCCTAGCCTCCAATCAACGTGATATATTTTAAAACGATATTGACCACCGTCCTCAAGTCGTCTGATCCATATTCTAGTCGTCTTGATATTCTTAAGGATTGAGGAACTGAAGTATGATTTGGCTCATATGTTTGTTATGAAAAACTTGCGCTTGTTACGTTATTTTTTTGTATACCTGATTTCTTTGAGCGATCACAATTATATGACAGAAGAACGTCATACACCCCTATTAAAACTAATGATCGTCATTTTTCTATTGATGGTGTCCTTCTATTAGACCCGACTATGTCATACTCTTGTAGGGAGCTTGGTTTATCTTACAGTTACTCAACCAGATATAGCTCATGTTGTTCATATAGTTAGCCAGTTTGTCACTGCTCCTATCTATGTCAAGTGGGGAGTTCTAAGTATATTGAGATATCTTCATGATGCTTATTTCCAAAGCCTCTTGTTTCTTTCGATGTTATGACTCGCACTGCATACTCAAAGTGATGTTATTGGGATATCGATCCTCATTACTGTTAATCCACAACTGATTTCTTTATTTTTCTTGAAGATTCATAAATCTCATAGAAAAGTAAAAAACATGATGTTGTTTGTAGATCTTTACCGAGTCTCAATATTGTGTTATAAAATTACCCACGTATGAGATTGTTTAGTTACAGTGGCTTCTTGAAGATATGAGGATTAATATTCTTCAACCCACTTCTTTACATTGTGATAACAAAAATGTCATGCATATAGGAAATAATTATATATATTTCATTAGAGGACTAAGCACATTGAAATTGATTGTCACTTCACTTGCCATCATTTTCAGCTGAAACGATCTCGCTTCCATATGTTCCATCATCTTTGCAGTATATAAATATCTTCCCGGGTGCCAAATTAGCATCTCGGTTTCTTTTTCTATTCGACAAACTTTAAATGATTATATACAATTTGATCTACAAAATCTTAATATTTTTTTTGTTTATTTCTTTTCTACGGTTAACACCAAAATATTATTGTTTCGAAAGTTAAAATATTAAAAATATAGTTCATTTTACATTAAAAATCTAGATTGACAAAAATCTTATAAATAAAATTGAAAAATATATTATCATTTAATAAAAAAAACATAAACTAAACTTATAAATAAAATAAAAATTAAGATCGATGGATCCATATATAACATATTAAACGTACTAATACATTATACATTATCATACGTAGCATTTTTTTATATATTAAAATAAAATATAGTTTTTATTAAATAAGCTACGACTATACAAATAAATAAACTAATAGGTAGCTTTTATTTTTCATTGAATCATCATGGTAATGTTTTTAATCTAGTATGATTTTTTAACATGATAAATTTTGACATTTTCTCATCAAACAATAACAAATTTTTATGAAATTTATTCATTCAAATTCAAATTTGAAAATTGAGTTTGATTTTATTTAATAAAATTAAGTCTAAACGGTATACTTTAAATTTTTGTATCGGAGAATCTCAATTTTTTTAATAAAAACTATAAAATTTAAAATTTGATTTGATTTTATATTTTTAAATTTTAAATAATATTTTAATAAATTATAAATCTCACGTTTTAGAAAAATGAAAAAGTGAGAAGTATCTTTAATAAATATATTTACTTATTCATTCAAAAAGCTCGGTGGAACGAATCTTTTTTTTTCTATAAGTTTGAAAGGTTGCGTCATTATATAATGGTAAGTTGTGTCAAGCTGTAACCTATTCTCTTTTATTTAATTGAATGGTGGTCATTATATAATGGTAAGTTGTGTCCAGCTATAACCTATTCTCTTTTATTTAATTGAATTGTAGTAGCAGAATTGGTATTACTTGATTTTAAGTGAGATTTTCATATATTTTGATTCTCAATATTATTGTTAGATTTTGAGTTTCGATTGGTTTTAAGACGGTTTTAGTTTACATGTGAAGATGTAAAATCTTCTATAGTTATAGGAATAATAAAAATATGTTTATTATTAGTACGAGGGTTTATAGTTTAATTATGTCGTACCAGGCCGAACCAATTGATAAATTTGATCTAAATATTAGATTGAAAACCGTTCAATAACTACTGAACCATGCCATTACATTATTTTTGCGGGTGATAGATAGTGTCTGACATGATATAGCATCGTTAGGGTCAAGGGTGTCTAACATAATATAGCGTCGTCAGGGTTGAATGCCAGCATCATATTCCGAATCAAGATGCTTTTCCAAATCGCTAGAGCCATCATATGCTTCAAAAAAGAATGGATAGAATTTTTTCGGTAATTGTGCGGCTCGAACTTTTTCAATAGATAATTTCTCCTTAGAACATACACCGCAATTGTCGGGTGTAAATGATCGTACTGCTCTGGCGCGCCTTCTTTGTCGGTTTTTGAGGTTGTTTGTTATTCCACTTGATAGTGTCCCTTTTTTTGGCATTTTTTACCGTTATTATCCTTGTTTCTTCACCATGTTTGTCGCGTTTGGAAGACCTTTCACACCTGGCCGCTCGGCTTGCCTTGACAGCGGACCTTACCCGCTGATAGCCGACATCGCAGTTCTGCGATCAAAGTATAGATTGCGTCGTTCATCTCTGCCATAATTGCTTTGGCAGCCTGACCAACTCTACTTTGGCCCAGTTGCATCCCCAAGATTTCTTGTTCGAGCCGTTTAAATTCTGTCCCATTTTTCCCAGTATTGGTTCGAACGGGTTGATCAGCTAAATTAGTTATCATTTTTCACGGTGGAGGGTCTACCGCAATCGAAGAATTTCTTGGCGCAGTCTCCACCTTATTAGAAGGATAAACTTCTTAATCGGTCTGCAACATAATGATACTTGGGCCTGCTTCCTGTTCCACTTCTTGGTTTGAGTTAGCCATAGGAATGTGTCTTTCGGTAGGCTCTATTTCAATCCTGAATCTAGTAACTACCATCTAGTTACGACATATTATGTCTTACTTTGGTAGCGATGATGGTCCCGATCGCTTCAGTCAAAGTCAAGACCTGTTATACAAAACTTGCAAATTTTGGCTACTATCTTGATTAGTCGCAATAATACTGGTCGTAGTTGCGATAAAGTCTTATTGGTGTAGTTGTGAGGTATTTGACAACATATGTAGCATATTTTAAGTTGTCCAACCTTGGATAAATAATCAAGGATCTAATATATCGCCAAAATAATTTTTATTGGTGAATTGATTTATTTTAGGGTTTTGACAATGTTCTTTTATTGACAAGTATGTGAATTTTAATGGGTCCAAAAAAACTTTAATATTTGTTATATTGAATATTACATACGAGATAATTATTCGTGAATTGGTTAATAAGAATTGAACTATGAAAATCAATCCAAATAAAGTTTTTCTTAATTAAGCCGATTAGTATGATCAATATTAATTATGCTCAAACTCATACATATACTAATTAATACACTTATCCATAGGTATCTTATTGATGTTGTAAGAGTACATTTTATTATGATATTTTTATTTGTTAAATTATATGTGAATCATATGAATGTTTTGCTATGTGATGTTTGTTGTTTGTTGTTTGTTGTTTGTTATGCTAGTGAATACATATCTCTACAACCCGAACGGTAAAAAGACACACATACTTGAGAATAGAAACTTTCAGTTATGGAAGGAAGATAATTTGTTGCACTTGATGTGTCATGATTATGACTTAGTATTTAGATTTGATAAGCCTAAACCTAATATTGAGGAGATTTCTCCTGAGTAATGGTGAAACATCAATTTATACAACTCATGGCAGTTCATGTTTGGTTCATTTTATCTTTGTTTTTTGTACCTTATTTTATAATTAATATGTTTTCTTTAAATTAAGTTATTTAATTTAAAATTGTGATCTTCATAAATAGGTGTACATGAGTTCCCCGGTGAGATCATTAGCTGACATCAACTTAGGTGTCGCACAAATCCAGTTATAGGTTGGACAATGTATTTTAGTAACTATTAGTCTTCAAGAGACAATTTGGTTCATGAAGTTCATTAAATAATGGATGTGTGCATACTTTAAGCGTGGCGCAGCATATACTAGGAGAATAGTGAAAAAAGTCATGAAGCAAGCTCACAAAAAAATATCATTTCTCGGACCACTAAAATCACAAAGTTCATACAAAAGGGACAAAATAAAGAGGATTTAAAGGTATTCTGAAACACGGTAGCGGATAATTCGGCATCCATGATATGTGGTATATTACTCTCACTTTTTAAATTTGATCTTACCATAACTCATCATTGTTTTGTTTGTTGTTTATAACTGGACCATGTATAACAGAATTAGACACAATTTATAGTTCTTTGGAGTTGCATATGTCACATGAAAAGATAAACTTTGAATTTATAAAACCTACAAAGCTCTCTTCATTGGAGGTGAATATATAGATTAGTGTTACAAAAGCAAAAAGAAACATGAAATTATGTTGTTTGAGGTCACTTTATACACTAAATTATCGAAACTAAACCTTTCGATATGTGTATGCTATGTTGGAACAATGTAGAAGAAGAACTTAATATTGAGAAGTTACAGTTGGTTGAGGCATAGAAGAAGATCAGGCATGAGTATGAGAAAAAAGAGAAGCAGGTTGATGTTCGAAAAAATATTGAGTACTCCATGCAGCTTAATATCTCGCGGATTAAATTTTTTCATGCTCAGGACGATGTGGTCAATGAGATGAAATAGACAACAGAGAATGAGCTTCTGGATGTGAGTCATAGTCATCATGTATTAGATATTTTGAATTTGAGCCATGGTCACCGTAAATATAAATATATTCTCAAAGATCTTATTGTTCAGTTCTTGCTTAGACTAAAATAACCTCTGATCTTATTGCGTTTCCATAAAGAACACCATCACTTGGTGGAGTCTGTGCTGGATAAAGCAATAGAGGAATACACTTTGAAAGCAAAAGTTTATGCTCCAGAGATCAAAGTTGACCACGATGTTTATTTTCCATATGCTCATTCTCATAATGACTCACATGGTCCTCACTTTGTGGAGGTGTGGTTATGGCTTCTGGTGATGGAAAAATTGTATGTGAGAATACACTGGATGCACAATTGGATGTTGCTTTCCGCAAGAAGTTGCCAAAGATTCACAATTCACTTTTTCAGTCAGATTGTTGTCTGATGCATCGCGGACGGTTATTTTATCACCATGCATTACTTGAATTCGAAAGTTTAGAGACCTTTAATTGAACATTATTATTGTGATATGCTGTTATTTGTATATTTATTTGTTATTTATTGTATTTTACAGTACCCATATTTGCAGTTAGTCATCTACTTGTTAGTATTTTATATGATACTAACAAAACGGTATTTGAATGATTTATGGATTGATTGGTATAAAGTATATGGATTGATTGGTATAAAGTATATGGATTAATCTTTTACAGCCTTTTATAAATTTCACACACATGGATGACTTAGAAAAAAAATGATCGGTTTTAAATATTCTTTGACCTTTTGTTCTTACGTGTTCTTTGTTGATACAGCTGAGACTTTATCTATATTTTCAGGTTACTGATTTGGGGAATGACCAACAACTTGCCAAGGCATTTGACCATGTAGTTAATGGTCCTCTTTGGTTCACCATTTTTACCTCCAATGGTGGTATCAATAATGTGACAGTTGACTGCATCATTCCCCTTAATGATTGGTGCTGATAATTTTCGGATTCAGTATCAGTACGTCGACGTTTCGAAGCTCATTTTCAGTATGTTGCAATGGTTATTCTTGTTGATGGTTATGCCCCAAAAGCATGGAGGCCATGTGCTTTTATAACTGCTATAACTATTTGTCTCTTTCATATTTTTTGTTATATCATTATAACTAGTCTATTTGTAAAAAAATGATAAGAATTAAGAACCCTCTTACACTGACGTCCTTTTGTCAAATCATATTTTGAATTTTCATATTTTTCTCCCTTGACTATTGTTGGAGATCACACCTCAAATATAAATATAAACAAATATTTTACATCACATGTATCAAGTTTTAAGTGTATCACTGTAAAACTGAATCCAAACTAAACAATTCAGATTCCATAGTTAAAGAGAAAGTAAGGAAAAATGTGTAAACATGTAAATTTGTTAATGAGTGATTTGAAACAAAGAGTCTTTAATGAGATTAGATTTTTTTTAATACTGCTAATTAGCAGTTTTAAATTTTTAACACTATTAACCTAATTTGTTTAGCAGTTTTAATTTTTTTCGAAATATATAATATAGACCACATATTTGATTCGTCACCTAAATATAAACACAATAGTGATTACAGATTTATTTTTGGAATTATAAATAAAAAACTACGAACTTTAAAAAAAACTTATTTCTTGTTAAAAGTTATTGGATAATATTACAAAGAAGGGTATTATAGTACTTTGGTAGATACTTGGTACCAAATTTGGATAAATATCTTATTTGATATCAAATGTTGATTTTGAACTAAAATTCAGACTTATATAAATATTATAATTGTTTTACTTAAATTGTAATATTAAATTATATATTTAAAATACTATTTTAATTTTATATTTAAGTAAATATTTAATTAAAAATAAAAGTACTAATAAAACATTCAACTACAATAGCGATTTTGTTGGCTTAAATATAAAAATACGATTTTTTTAATACCAATTTTATAAAGCTCATTTCAGAAAAGATAATTGTAATATTATTGAAAAAGGAATTGTTGTTTGCGGTGAATTTTATATTCCATTATATAAAAGAATTTTAATTTTTTCTATTGGTGATTAAAAACCAATTATACGTACGAGTGAATTTACTATCGATTTTGATTTGGTACTTAGAATGTATGTTATGCATTGTTTTGTTTTTTTTCGGAGGAACCCGCAGCCGCTACTCAGAGTGCAATGAGTGCGCACAGGGTAAACCCTCAGTCTGACGCGATAGCCTGCAAACCAACGCCAGAAGGTAAACCACACAAGGTGACACGCTCAACCGAGAAAGCGTATGTAGAGGGACTCGAACTCATGACCTTTGGTCATAAGCACGCCTTACTCAACCAACTCGGCTACCCCTTGGGGGCATTATGCATTGTTTTTATGGAAATGATGGGATCTTTTTTTAAATTTTAAGTGGAAACAGGTTTATTATTATTATTATTAGTAAATAATGGTTTTAGATGAAAATATCATTCGATAAAAAATTATTATATTAAACCTAATTATTTGTATTAATTCTTTTAAATCGGTTTAAATTAAACCAATGATTGTATTATTTATTTTTGACCATCCATCTTCAACTTATTAATTTAGATGTTAGTGTTTTTGAATTTATTTCTTTCTTTCTCGTTAACACATAAAAATCAAGTTTTTTAACATCCTCAATTTGTAGTTCGTAAGGTAGATTGTTGTTGTCTGAATAAAAACAATTATACCATATTACATGAGCATATATCTGACCATCGAATGAGTGGATAAATGAAACGAAAAATGCAGTTCCTCATAGTGTTCTTCACCATAAAAATAACAATGGTGTAAAAGACGATGTTGTTATTTGTGAATTTTAATATCTATACGTTTCAAAGACAATATAGTTAACTTTTATATAGTTTGGCACGTTGAGTTAGACATTTTTTGCAAAGCAAATTAAAAAAAAAGATATTTTAGGTGTGAAATAAAGATATGTTTTAATGTCAAATAAATCATGTTTTGCACCTATAAATATATATGCATTACGTAAGATATTTAATGAGATGATATATGTTTTATAATTTTTCTCAAAAAATCAAAACAAAACGCTAAAATCAAAATCGAAACGATGAAACCCAAAAATCAAAATCCATTCTCCAAATTCCAATCTATAATCTCCAATCTTCAAGCTCTAATCTTCAAACTTCAAACTCTAATATTCAAACTCCAAACTCCAAACTAATCAAAGCGAAATCTAAATACCAAATGAATCCGAAGCCAAACAAAGCCAAAACAAAGCCAAACAAATCCAACCGAATCCAAACAAGTCTAAACAAAATCTATAACAAATCCAAATACAAACAAAGAACGAAATCTAAACACCAAATCGAAACAAAACGAAAAACTTCGATCTAAGCAAACATCAGACAAAGTCCAAACGTCAGACAAAATCTAAACACGAAACAACATCATTATCAATGTCCTTCATTTTTTTGGTTTTAACTCTAAATTCATCAAGCTTATAAGCATCTTTATAAAATCTGTTTTTGTTTCTATCCTTATCAATGGTAAAACCATTGGTTTTTTCAAAACTAAAAGAGGAGTTAGACAAGGAAACCCTTTGTCCCCAAGTATCTTTATCAGCCTTGAAGAAGTCCTCATCAAGGGCTGAAAACGCGGCGGAAATAGAAGAAGAAACAACGATAGATGAAATCTTAATTTAAGGGTAACATGATGAAACCCTAATCTAAGGGCAACAAAGATTGAAATTTTCAGAGATAAAAACTATATTATTCCAAAAACTTATTTAAAACGTAAGGTATATGAGGCTTTATATAAGAGCTAGTAAAAAAAATCATAAATTAGAATACAAACAAATAACATAAAATCAAACCTTATTAGAGATAGATTAGATTTAATTAATATAAGATATTTGAATAAAATAAAATAAAACGAAATAAAATAAAAAATTGTTTGGACTTTTTGGTCATAAGCTATATTATTTCGTCCTCGAATTCACAACACCATCACCATCAACAACCAAAATTATTTTATTTTATTTTATTCAATTGTTACATTGGGAATTATAATCGTTGACCTTATCAGAATAAGATAAGTTATTCTCGAGTGTTCCTTATTCGAAGTCACATTAAAGTCATTCGGTTGATGAAAAAAAATTGGTTTTGAAAACCTTTCCATAGTTTGAAGACAACATCCCCATGTCCAGTTGATGAAAAAATGGTTTTGAAAACTTCTTCATAACCTGAGACAACATCTCGATAAGCAAGTTTTACCTTGATCTGATGATTGGTAGCCAATTTAAACTCCTTATATAACTGGTCAATACGATCATTTATTGAAACGCCTGGTGTGTCTCTGATATCCAAACGTTCGTTGAGATCTTCATGGCCATAGATGTTGTTCTCTTTTTTAGATCTTGAATCAGATGAAATCAGGATTCAGAAACATGTTTGCCCTGTAGCAGGAACTGAGGCTCTGATACCAAACTGATGACACGACGGAAATTGACGAAGAAACAACGATAAATGAAATCCTAATTCAAGGGTACATGATGAAACCCTAATTTAAGGGCAACAAAGATTGAAATTTTCAGAGATAAAAAATATATTATTCCAAAAACTTATTTAAAACGTAAGGTATATGAGGCTTTATATAAGAGCTACTCAAAACCATAATTCGAATACAAGAAATGAAATAAAATCTAACCTTATTACAGTTAAATTTGATTTAAAATAATATAAGATATTTGAATAAAATAAAATAAAAATTTGTTTCGACTTTTTGTTAAGAGTTTTATATAATTATTATTAGTTGATTCTTCTAGAACTACCAATAAATTTCAGGTCAAGCTCTAAACAAGGAGAAAACAAAGATCATTACATCAATTAATCTTTCTCAAGACAAAATCAAAGCCCTTGTCATTCAAACCAGTTTCAGCATTGGCTTCCTCCCTACCACTTATTTGGGCATTACCCTCAACTCCAATAACAAAACAATCAACTTCTAGCATCTCTTTGATAAGCTAATAAACAATAAAATGGACTAAGAAGGAAAAATATTATCATATAGGGGTAAACTAACTTTTTTTAATATTGTTCTAATTCTTATTCCTATCTATTGGTTGCAGAGTTGCAGGTTGCATGGCACCATCATCACCAAAATTGATAGATTGCTTAATAAGTTCTTATGGGGTTCCAATAATGATTCTAATAAAATGTAATGGTCCAATTGGTCTACTAATTTTAAAAATTTCAGTGAAGGTTGCCTAACTTTGCATAGCCTAAATGGCATCAAAGCAGCTTATTCTTGTAAATTGTGGATTTGGTTCAGATATAACAAATCTATTTGGGCTCACTTTCTTCATAGTATATATTGCAAATACAGCCACCCCTCCAGCTGAACTATTCTAAGCAAGGTTCCCAAGAATAAACTCTCTAAAATCAAGAACTCGGATGAGAGCCATATCAGGTGGAAATTGGGTAAATGAAATGTAGACTTTTGGCTGATAACTGGATTGGCTAGCCTCCTCCTATCAGGTTTGATGATGACACTGATAATAGCTGGTTCATTAGGTCTAAAGTCAAATTTTTTCAGGGAAAATAATGCTTGGAACATGAATAATTAGTTCTTTTTTATTTCTTCTTAATAAGGATCGGGAATGTTGGATGTCTAAATGTAATAAAACTAAGGTTTATATGATAAATTCTATAGTTGCCAGATGACTTTTGGACTATTTGTAAATATAAGGGGTTGCAATGCAATTTACCCATTTGTGTAACCGAATGAGTTATGCAAGTCGATATGCATACAAATAAAGGCTGAGACAATAAGTAAAGGATAAAAAAAATTCATTAGACTAATTTTCTTATTCTCTCTTACTTTATCTCTATATAATTTAGTTATTTTTTTTCTTTACCTTCTTTCTCAAGAATTAAGATTTACACTTAACACTTCTAACATTAACCTAATTTCTAAGCTTTATATTGATGATCAGGTGGACGATGCTATACCTTGGTAGCTCTCTAAAGATGGTACATTTAACACTAAGGAAGACATTCATAATATTAGAGTCAAGCATAGCGATTCCTTTCTATATAAAAGGATTGAAACCATATAATTCCCATGAAATTCTCTTTCTTATTGTGGAGACTTCTTCATAACATGATTTCTATTGATTCTACAATGCAAACAAGACATATAATCTTAGCCTCAAAGTGCCATTTCTATAATAATGTTGAAAAGATTGACCATTTAAAGAGAGACAATGAACGAAATCAAATTTAAAAGAAGTTTCTTCTCTGCTATCTCATTCATAAAGTATATAAAGCACATAGTTTTTATGTTGTACCATTCTATTTTTTTTAAGAAAAAGCATTGGAAGGATACTAAAAAGACTACTATTGTTATGGGTTGTTTTAACCATTTCAATAAAAATAAGAAGGTCTTTTACCTCTCATGGACTCCGCCCCTTCATGGCAGATGCAAGCTTAACACAGATGCTTGTAGTCTTGCTTCTGGTGAATCCAGTTAACCCATCTTATTCATGACAACAGCAGTATCATTCTTCATGGTTATGGAAATCTATATGGCAAGTTCTCTCCAATCAAATCTGAATCCATAGCTTTCTAGGATGACCTTCAAATATGTAAAATAAAATGTTCAAGTAAACTCGATATAAAAATTGACTCGAAGATATTAGTCTCTATCCTTTCTTCTGGTCAAACCCGTCATCTTTAGAGTCTATTTTTACCAACATAAGAGCCTTAATATGTCCTAACATGATTATTCATCACATTTTCATAGATAGAACCAAGTGGCCGATTGGCTAGCTAGGTGGACTCTGAAATGTAAGATGAAAATACACTACATTAATTTTCAAGCTCCTCGTGAGTTAGAAAATATTACATTCTTAAAACTTTCATACTACTATTCCTTTTACACATGATGACTAAAATAAACGTCACTCATATTACATCCAATCCAAATGGTAGTTGTATTTCCAATGGTCCACATTCTTAGAATCTTAGTACAATGAAGACATTCAACAATTTTATTGTGTGTCGTATAGTAATTGGAGCCTGAGAATGTGGCATTTTCTTCTGAAAGAGACCACTAATTTTGTTTTCATTTACCCTATAACAATAATAAAGAATAAAATTTCAGTCAAATTAGTATAGGTTACGAATTATTTCATGGTAAATTTTTATGCATTTTTTTATAAAGATGATTGTAAAAAATATGTTTTTTCAAAATTAAGAATGGTAAAAAATTGTTTACGGTTAGTAAAATAATGATGTTGGTTGAGTTTAGAAATCTTTGAAAAAAATATGTGTTTAAATTTTGTTTTAGCAGATATATAGGTAACACATTACACCATATTTTTTAAACCATGTAATGCGACATTTTTTAATCATATGTTCATCAACTTTACGGTTTCTACATATTTACTTTTTTAATATATGTTTATAAAATTAAATAGGAAGATACAAAATCTAAAAAATATCCTTTAATGGAAAAAATGATTTGTTGATTATGGAATCTTCGTAAACCATCTAAATGCTATCAATTTTTTTTATATAATTTAAAGAACAAATAATTTCACTCGGTAAAACTTTATAATTTATCGCAAATAACCTCTATAATATTTTTCATTTAACGTTTGTAATATTTCACAACAAACTATGGTTATATTTAGCAACAGAAATATTAAATATTTTACAAGGAACTATCCGAATGTTTCATAATTACTACCAGTTTAGGAAAAAAATTACATTATGCAAAAAAAATATACTTCTACTTTCACAAAATGATGAAAAGACATCACAAACAAATATTATATAATTGGTTAAAATCATAAACATTAATATTTATATGCAAATAGATTTTGTATCCACTTGATTAGCGAAAATGATCTCCACTTCTTCCAACATATTGTTTTTAATGAAATCAATAATATGCATATAAAACACCTTTCATGTTGATTCTGTGGCATTGTTCAAGAGGCCAAAACCCAAAGAATTGGTTTCAAATATTTAAAAATGTTTGAGACATCTTCATGACCTCGTGTAGACATCATCATATACGAACAAAATGTAAGCATTAAACTGTACATGTAATACATTTAGCATACAATTTTATAAAAAAAACCAAGTAGTGTGATCCTCTTTATATTTGTTATAATGGCGATGGTTTTCAGCAAATGGTTAGCCTTTTGTGTAGTCTATTTCATACAAAAAATAGAGAAGTTTTTTAATGATATTTTATCGATGAACATATCAAATATGTTTGACCGGATATACATTTGGGTTTAGTACCGCATATATATATATATATATACATATTCTGAAATATTCTCCATCTGAATTTTTCCGAACTTTAAAGATGTAATAATCCTCAAGAATCTTTCATTAATTTCGGCCAGGATATCCTAAGGATGAAAAGAATCAATCCTAACTACTGTGAAATCTAATTTTAAAAAATTGGTGGTTTCATTTTGGCTCATCAAATTTCAGGAATTGTACCATTTAGCTTATTTGGGCCATATTCAATAAATCTATGAGTAGGGTCTACCCAAATAATTTTAATTAAAAAAAATAAGACCCAAAAATCAAACTAGTATCCAAATAAGACGATTATTTTCATATATCTCTAAGAAAAACTCATTTAACTTATCTATTTACCATCTAAGATCCAACTATTTTTTATAATATCCTTAATTAATTATTAAAAGCATTTAAAAAATTTACTCACATTGTTTTTCTCTTTTTACCCTAACAATATTGTGTTTCTTTCTCTCTCTACGGAAACAATATACAGTAGATGCACTTATACTTCTATTTCGATTCTCGGTTTCTATTTGTTGTTTTCATATAATTTTCTTTATAGTTTTTTATTTGATTGTTGTTTTTATTTGATTTGGACGTTTAATGTTTTTTATTGTGGTTTCATATAACTTGACTTTTGACGGATTCTTCGTTTTTGAGTTGGTGACTCTATTTTACTTGTGATTTTGGTATTTTATCTGATTTTACTTTGATTTATAGTTGAAATGTTTTACTAATTTAGGTTTGGCTCGTTTTTAGTTTTTTTCCTGTAAAATGTCATTGAGAAAGGTTTTTATTGTAAAAATGAAAAAGAGAAAGGTTACAAAGAAGATGAAATTTTGATAGTTACGAAACATGTTTAATCATAAACCAAGTTAACAATGATAGATGTTAAACCAATACAATTATAATAGATGATAAACCAATACAATTATAATAGATGATAAACCATATAATGAGAAATTAGACCAACTATGATAAATGATAAACCATATAATGAGAAACCATACAAACTATGATAGATGTTAAACAATACAATGAGAAATGATATCAACTATGATGGATGCAAAACCAAGCCAACTATGACAGATGGTTGGTATACCATAGTACACTAACACCTCATATATAAGATTATATGACATCCATGTCTTTGAAGAGGAGCGCATACTAAAGTTATACGTAAAAATTTCTTTTGTTGATAAATATAGTGCATCCAAACAAGTACAACAAATATACTTGCGTCGTTTGGGTCACTTGGCAAGCTCGGGTTTGTTGTCACGGTATCCAAGGTTGCACAACGTCTTGCAGGGATAATTTAAACTGGTTCATACACCTTTGTAGTTTCTAATAACAACACATAATTATTTATAACCTACTTTTAACAGATTTCTAACCCGACGATGAAACTTTGTTTTGAGGATATTATCTGCAACATCCAAACTGGAAATCAAATATATTGGTCTTTTGATGTCACCTCTTTATGAACAACTCAATGATGAGAATGTTGAGACTAAAATTAATCAAACGATCGACAAAATTTTCAAATAGCATTATATCCAAACATGCACGTACTCACTTCCGATATATGAGACTTTATGACCTAAAGCTGGTATATTGAGAATATAATCGCATGATAGTTCTCTCATACAACATAAAACTAAGTTTCACACATATATGAAGATATGTTTCACAACAATAATATATTATGTCTTGTAAATATAAAATTTAGTTTTAATATTACATGACATTTCTATAAATTGTAGGTCACATATTTTTTGGAATACATAAATAACCCTGGTATTTCGGTTGGAATGAGAGCCTCTTTTTAAATTTGTTCAAATGCCCGACTCAGATGTCGTAGCACTTGTATTTTGGATTTGAACAGGTGATGAGCATATTGCTAGAGTTATATAGGTGTTATATACCATTTCCGACTAGGGGTGTTATTGGTCCGGTTCAACCCGGGTATAGACGTAACGAGACAAAACCACTAAGCTTATAAGTTCAGATCGGACCAGACCGTAATGCTTTCGGTTCTAGATTCCAGAATTGAACTGCTAAGATTATGGTTCGGTTTGGTCTGGTTCTGTCCGGTTTGATCTGGTTCGGTCCGATCCGATTTTGTTCGGTCATTTTCGATCCGGTCTCAGTTTGGTCCATAATGTTTTAAAAAAAATTAATTAAATTTTCAAATTTTAACTTAGATACATGATATAAAAATTAAAATTTACAAATTATACTTTGTCTTTTTTAATTGGTCATTATCTAATAGTTTTGACAATATAATGTATAAAATAAATTAAATAAAAAAACAATTATAACTATTCCTTCGATTATGTGTCAGTTCCACTGATTTATTAGTTTTATTGGTTCAATTTTTTATCGGTTACATTAGTTTATTGATTTTATCGTTTTGGTTCCTTATCAGTTTTACTGATTTACAGGTTTCATCGGTTCGGTTTATAATTGGTTCTATAGGTTTACCGACTTATTGGTTTTATTGGTTTGAATCCTAACATGTTCGGTTCTCAGTCTAATTCTTATCGATTTGGTTCTGGTCCGGTTTCTGGTTCTCAAGAACCGTTATCACCCCTTGTTCCGGTTGTGTAGAAATATAGGCTTATTCTCTCCTCAAGTTCATTCGTTTGTCCCGCTTGGTACATAATCCATCCACCTAATCTATAATCTAATCCAAAACATAAAATAACTTAAGATTTCCACACACAAAATTGTTACATAGGTTTCACATATATCACTTCTTTATTGTTTCACATCAATACATACTACAAGCTTTCACATTTAATTTAAATATGGTTTCACATATATAATTACTTATACTTCGTAAGCAATATCCTATGTTTTAGTATTTCTGACCTAGATTAGAAAATAGTAAGAACAAGTATTTGAAGTCAATATTTCATATAAATCTTGCTACCATCATATGGATCCTAACAAAACGAACTAGAAAAGTGGTTAGAATGGTTGACCATAATTATTCATTGAATAAATAATTAATGTTATTCATTATCTATGTGGTGACATAAATAACTGATATTTTGCATATATAATTTATCCTCTGGTTCACATCACGTGTATCAAACATTCACGTATCATTTATTTAAGGTTTTACATTTTTAATTATACTAGATTCCATATTCATGGTCTAGGATGGAAAATGAAAAGAATGAGCATTTAAAGTCAAACAAATTTACGTAAATTTTGCTACCGCAATATGAAAAACAACAAATGGGTCATAAAACAACCAACAAGTCGATGGTTTTAATGACATAGTGAAAGTTGTCATTATTTTAGCAAAATATTTACTTATATGTATCTTATATGTAGTGAAATACGTAATCGGGCTTTGCAAATATCATTTCAAATTTGTTCGGCATCAAACATACTAAACATTTCACATAAGATTTATCAAATGTTCCACATTTATAATATATTATATTTCACAAGTAGTAGTTTAGATTTTCATATTCTTGCCCTAGATTGGAAAATGATAAGAACAAACATCTAAAGTCAATATTTCCTGTAAATATTCCTACCATGATACCCAACCAATATATGGGTCCTAGCAAAACCAAATGATCAATATTGGAATGGTTAAACCTAATTCATTGGTGAATTAGAAAAATGTCTAGTTTTATTAGTCATCATTGTCAAGAAATAAGTTTGTCAATTCTCTAATTAACTTAGCAAACTATGTATGAAATTTTCCAGGATATGCGACTTTGTTTTCAAAATCGCCATAATTCTGCGTAATATGACAAATATAATTATAAATTTTTCCATATACGACAAATTTTGAGACAACGTGAAAAATATGATAGTTTGGAAAACAAACCAAGTTTAAGTTTCAGACTTTTAATAATATTTAGTTTTCCAGTTCAAAAATCTTAATTCCGTAGATCATATGTTACTAATTCAAACTCGACGCCTAGTTTCACACCTAAAATACCCTAAGTTTTTAACAAAACTTGCTTTACAAAAAAGCCTAACACCGTGTGTGAAACTATATCAAAGTTAATTATAATGTGATTTACAATGTATAAATGCTAAGTTTTGCAAATAATAAAATCTTCCTTCTCTTCAAGGTGTACAACACTATAAAACTACCATGGTGATATTTCTGATAAAACTTTATCGTAATTGGGAGATCCGATTTATGATGTATACGTCGATGAGGGTGAAATCAATGTTAAAGATGAAGACGACTAAGTAACACAAAAAGGAGCCTCTCGTTATTTCAGCAAGGTAAACAATAAAAAAATCCTTTTGTTTCAATTTCAACTAAAGAAATTGTTAAATATTTTGTTGATAATTCTTTCTCTGACCCTAAGAACTTTAAGAACTAAATAGGATCTAGGATTAATAATAATAAAAAAAGCCAAATTAAAAAAAATCGTGTTTTAATATATGAGAATTATGATTTTCAATTAGAACCTGAAGAAGGTCGTGAGAAGGTCTCGATTTATTTGCTCGAGCCAGATTGTAATTTCGTTGATGCTTTTGGTAGGGTTTATAGTGGCAGAATTCAGACGGAACAAAGAATATGTATGTTATATAGAGGTTATTCTTCGGATGATGAAGAAGACATGACTGTCAAAGAAGTGACTAAATTATGGATTTATCAAACTTGATATAAGATACTTGTAAGCAATGCACCTAATGGTTCTTGGGTTCTAAGTGAAGGAATTGATGCATCGATCAAGCAGCACACACAAACAATCCAGTATATACTGTCACATGAACATGACAAGTTGTCCCGCATTAAGTTACTGGTTGTAGATGAAGTAACATTTATTCCGTAAATCGGTTCTACCGTATTTACCGATTCGGTTTTTTATCAGTCTTAATTTTTATAATAGAAATGTAAATCGGATCATTAAGTTACTGGTTGTAGATGAAGCAGCATTTATTCCGTTTCCAATTGTGAATGAGACGTAGATTTTCATACTCGCTCGATCTGATTCGGGGTCAGTATTATGTCCTTATAATGGACACTGAAAAGCTAAGGTTTGGTTGACGTGATCAATCACCTGTTTTTGGTTATGGTGCTACAACTATTGGTCGCATTATTCTCACTACAAAGTATTTGATATTTCGAGGGATGACCCTAAGATAGCTCAGCTTGAGATTCTTTCAAACATAAACAAATTATATAAAGTGTGCAATCTACAAGGTTTGAGTTTTTCAGGAAGTTGTGCCGCTGAGAGTCCCTGTCTTATCAAGCTTTTACTATTTAAGATGGCTAACCTTAAAATATTCATTTGTTCAATCTAGAAAATATGAACAACTCGGAATAACCGATTCCTTTTCAAAGTTCATGTTTACGCCAGATGTTGATCTTTCTGTTCGAAAAGCAATATTAGAGTCAGATAGATGGCTAGCGAAAGCTCATTAAGGGATTGTTGATGACTTATAGTATAATCTTTATGTATGTGTTATGATGGAACCATTAGAGCAGCAAAAGAATTATTGGAATGAACATTGCAACCGTGATATAACTAGATCTCGAGGAAAATCCGATGAGCTGGGATCCATTTCAACTATAGATGCTTCGTCTTTTGATAACCACGAAAAACAGTCCAAGAATTCCAATGGACAGACTATATTTTCCGTTGAGTTAATACAAGGTAAGGCTAACAAATAGATTGGCTTTTCCACAATTAGTGACGATGCTAGGTCTCTGAAATCTTCATCACAGTAAGAAAGCACGAGTTTGCATAGGCTCCAAAATAAACGTGAGCTTGCAAAGGACAAAAACTCGTACAGTTTCTACCAGGTTGTTGATGGTTTGCACATCATTTTTGACCCCTCAAACATGAAGTGTCTTCTTACCCATTATGGGAGATACGATATGCTTATATTCAAAATTAGTGGAAGGATTTTGGAGTTGACTTAGTCTGAATCTGTTCTACCAATTTATTGAATCGGTTATATTAGTTTATCAATTTTATTACTCCCTCCGTTCCGCAATCTAGGTCGTTTTAGAAAATACAAGAAATTCCGCTTTAATTTTCGTTTGGTAATATCAATGGAGCAATTAATTTTTTTTACCAATGATATTTTATTGTTTATTTCCTTTTATTAAATTAATAACTTTGACCCAATAGAATTAGATTGCTTCTTGTGTTTTATAGGAGAGAGAAAGCATCATTGTATTTATTGGTTTCTACACCAAAACTTTAAACGACCTATATTACGGAATGGAGGGAGTAGTTCAGTTTTGAATCGGTTCTACCGTATTTACCGATTCGATTTTTTATCGGTCTCAATTTTTATAATAGAACTGTAAATCGGATCATTAAGATTCGATTCGTTTCTTGATCGAATTCTTTCTAATTTGGTTTCGGCGTCATTTCCGGTTTTCAAAAACGGTTAACATATATACGCGCGTATATATTTTTGTACGACCCTAAAAAATACCGATCTATTAAAAAATAATTTGTATGTTTTAATAAATAAATAATATATATATATATATATATATATATATATATATATATATATAAAATACTACTAACAGAAATATGAAAACCGTCATTAAGAAAATATGTTTTTATTCTTTTTGCAAAAAAGAAATGGAAAATATATATTTAAAATTAAATTTATAGTTGTAAAAATCGTAAAACAAACAAATAAATATTATTTTAACATAAACTTTTATGCCTACAAAAATTCCAGGTTATGTGTTACTCCTGAATTCATTATGACTCGGTTCTAAATTATTGAAGACATTAGTATTTTGTATACATCCTTCCAGCTAGAGGTGTCTAATGGTTCATGAACCATGGTTCAAAGCTGACAACCTGCTTAAGAACTGGCGGTCTACCTGCGAAACTGGCCCATTAGGACTGCAACCCGCCGAGACCGCAACCCGCCGAGACCGCAACCCGCCGAGACCGCATAAGGAGCAACCCGCCAGGACCGCAACCCGCCGAGACCGCAACCCGCCGAGACCGCAACCCGCCGAGACCGCAACCCGGCAGGACTGCGAAACCACGGTTTATTTGTAAAAAACCGGTGGTTTATTGGTAAATATTATGCTGATTTTATTTATTTTATATCCAAAATGTTATATTTAAAAAATATTGAGATATTGCATATTATTATAGAATTATTATTACATTTTTGTTAATATTAATTTGTTTTGGTTATTAAGTTTTTTAGTGTTGTAATTATTATATAGTCCAAAATTTTAAATATTACTTATGTTATTATCACATTTTGAATATTATTATTATGTTTTTAGATCTAATACAAACCAAAACTATATCTTATCATGTTAAAATATTACAAATTCTACGGTTATAATTTTAATATTACATTTTGATTACTATTGTGATTTGGTTTTAAATTTTACAAGTGTTTGTTATTATTTTTTAAACCAAAATTAGATCTTATGAAGTTATAAGTATTTCATAATACATTTGTTGTTGTTATAATAAAAGGTAAAGTCATTTTTGGATAATTTAGCCGTTCACAGTTTATACTCGTGCGGGCCAGGAGTTGTACAAATATTTTCAAATTACAATACAAAATAGCAAAAAACTATTACAAACATCATTCATCTCCAGCTTCGTCTTCTTCGTAAGTAAAATCTTCGTCGTCATTTCGTTTTCTTCCGCAATTTCTTGTTCAAGTATATCTTCGTAATCATCCGGATAATCTTCGAAGATGTCGTCTACGTTCACTTCGTCTCTGAACTCTATGTCTTGCATCCTTTTATCCGCCGCTGTCCAATCCTTAACTGCCACAAGCACTCCAAGTGCTTTGCCCGTCAATCTTGTTCTCTTAGTCGTGTATTGCAACCTCGCTTGGCTGAAAGCACACTCACTTGCAACTGTAGACATAGGTATAGCATAAATCTCTTTAACAATCCTGCAAAGAATAGGAAACTCTTCAGTTTTGGTACCCCACCATCGTATGATATCTTCAATACCTTGGTCTTGATAATTCGTAAAGTCAAACCTAGTGGTCCAATATCTATACAACTCATTATCAGATTGAGGGGTTTCTGTAACATTGTTGTTTCGTAACATTGCCAATCGAATATAGTTAGTATTTCTCCCTCTACCCCTATTGTTACTACTGCTTACATTTGTAGATGTATTTGATCTATATCTTGCAGCATACTTATCATAGATATTATACAAACTATCATATATACCGCTAATATACCCTTGAGGGTCAATTGGTTCGGTCGGTGGTATATCTGTAGGAAACCGTACAGATTTATAAAAGCAATCAACTAGCAATTCAAATTTTTCTTTTCGTGAAAAAGGATCTAAAAGGCAAGCAAATGAATAACTATCAGGGATTGGATGAAAATACTTTGTGAACTTATATTCCATTCCAGGCACCATGTCTACGCATGCATAATGTGATCTAAATTCATCCATATGCATGGCAAGATTAGCAATCGTGAAAAGGGCCAAATGAGCATTAGGTTGATTTTGTGAAGAAAAGGTTAGGGTGTTTTCTTTAAAAAGTCTTAAAAATCTTAACATGTGTGCACAAAATTTCCAATGATCTGGTTCAATTGGTGTTTCACGATATGTATTATAAAGCGTCGATATCTCTTCTTTAAAAACATGCGCACGTGCAAGCATTGTGTAAGTAGAATTCCATCTAGTTTCGACATCTAATAAAAGTTTCTTATATTTTTTCCCATTTGAAAGAACAAGTGTTTTAAAAGCTCTTTTTTTAGCAGCGGATGTCGAGCAAAATAGGATCCCATTTTTTATAGGGGTAATATAATCACCCTGAACCTTACGTATTCCTTCTTTCGCAATTAATTGAAGTACGTGGCATAAACATTTGGTGTGAAACAATTTTGGAAAAGGGGGATTGCAATCTGCTATAAGAAATGTTATAGCACTAATATTAGAAGATGCATTATCCAACGAAATAAACATAATCTTGTTTTTAATGCCATAAACATTCATGCATTCAGTCATACTCTCCCTAATTATTTGTGCGGTATGCTTCCCAATTGATTCAAACCATATAATTCTCCTTTGGAGGACCCATTGGGCGTCCATCCAATGGAGGGTAACACATATCATATCTAAATCAGTAAAAGTAGCTATGTCACTAGTAATCGAAACATTCCATGGCAAAGTCTGCATAGTTTGAATAATCTCTTTTTTTCTTTGTAAATAATATTTAAAGGCTAGCGATCGCAAAGAGGTACGTGGAATGCGTGTTGCCTGTGGGTTTACCCCAACTTGCATCCAATTTTCGTATCTCCAAGAATCCCCAAAACTAAATGGTTGTAAACTACCGACTGCATAAATCATTGTTTCTTCCCTATACGTATCGTGGTTAAACTCAAAAGGAAGACCTGTTTGAGGGTTCGTGCAAACATTAGTTGGGTTAGGTTTTGTAGGATCATATATTTCATGTTTCGTTAAATGTTTTACCATAGTGCTAGTGCCCATATTTCTAGATCCACTTACGTGAAGATAACGTTTATTGCACTCTTTACAAATACAAAACAAACCATCTTCTGATAGAGTATAGTGATTCCAAATCCAAGATGTTTTCTTACGAGATCTCCCCCCACTAGTACTTCCACCACCACTTTCGCGGGAGGAGAGTGTGTCAACGTGAGGGAATTCTGTAGAAAAATCATCCATGGTATTGAGATCCACATTAGATGGTGGGTTTATCCCAGTATTTCTACGTTTTGAATTCATTTTAAAACTAATAACAGTTTTTTTTTCAAATATGCAATAAAATACTAATAATAAAATCACAATTTAGACTAATAACAAGATATAACAACTAAATTTAGACTAATAACAAGATAGAACAACTAAATTTAGACTAATAACAACTAAGAAACAATTTGCGGAAAAACAAAAATCAAACAATTTCGAAAGTAGGAGTAGAATAAGTAAAATAACTAATTGTAGTTTTCTACAACTTATCGAACAAATAGATAGATTTAGAGAGAAGTAGAGAGTTGTTTGAGAGGTGTGAGTATTGGTGTTGGGGTCTCCTCTACTTATAGGGGAGACCCAAAAAAAAAAACCGAAAAAACAAAAAAAAAAAAATCGCCCGGACCATCCGGATGGGCGTCCGGATGGTCCGGACACATGACCCGGGGCATCCGGACAGTTTCGCCCGGACGCCCGGACAGACAATTCGGACCATCCGGATATCGATCCGGATGGTCCGATTGGAACCGGGGCATCCGGACGATCATCCGGATGCCCCGGTTCAACCAACGGCCAAAAGCGGACCATCCGCACGCGTGGCCGGATGGTCCGCTTGATGACGTCATGCTGACGTCATCCAACGGCTAGTAGAAAATAAAAAAAAAAAACACAAAATTACCCTATAAATACACCCTACATCCTCCTATATTTTTCACTACAAATCTCTCCCTCTCCACTACAAATCTATCCCCTCTCTCTACTACACTTCTCTAAATTTTTTTATATTTTTCAAACTCTATTTAAATTTCAGGTTTCGCAAATGTCTTCGAAAACAAAAAAGAATGCTCGTAAAGGTGGACGTAGTGAACCAACCACTTCCGAATTGAGAGAGGTGGAAGAAATGTTGTTGCATACCATGGAGCATGAGGTAACGGAGAGCGAGACTATCGAACATCGCCCCGAGGGGGAGATTCGCATCCGTAGTAATCATCAAGGAGGTCGAGGTGTAACAAAAATTTGGTCTGGTATGTTTCTGAACTACGAGGAACTGATCCAAATAGAGGGTATGCAAAATTTTTTCAATCTTATTGAGCCTACTAATGGCCAAGGTTGGATGAATCTAGCTAGATTCAAATGTGATTGGTATATAGAACTAGTGCGAAAGTTTTATTCCACGGCTAGATTAATCGAAAATGATCCAAGAGGTTTAGGAATGAATTGTTTGATTGATGGTAAAGACATTAGTTTTTTTGAAACTGATTTCTACGATCTTTTTTCCGTTCCAACCCATGATATCTATACCGGTAATAAATTACCTCCCATTAGTTATCGCCCTACGATATGGAGTGCTGATTGGCCTTTGTCTTACGAAGAAGCGGTAGAGATTCTTACTTGTCCTGGTGCGGAAGCTCCGGAAATTAGCGGTAAATTTCGAGCCATGCGGGGTAATTTGGATGGTATTGGGAAATTAGCTTTGAAATTGGTAAATAGTATATTTCTTCCACCTAGTAACAATGATTCGCAGCTTTCATATATTCAAACATTTGTTACTGCTTTTATGATTCGAAATCAGGGAATAATTAATTTACCCAGCTTGATGATTCGAAATATGGCTGCGAGGTGTGGTACGGATAAACTACCTTATGGGATGATATTGAGTAAATTGCTTGTTTCGAAAGGAGCTGATGTGAGTATGTACACTCCGGTGAAGGTGAGGCCGACTAGTGCTATAGGTAGAAACTGTTTGCGTTTGTAGGAAATATACTCTTGGGATGGAGAGTTGATTTCGAAATTAGAGGCATGGAACCACCATAGAGAAGACTTGAATCAGATATATATTGCGAACGGTCTTACAAAACCGCCAAATCCACCTACTCAGTATCGAGTTGAGGCTGAAGTGTCTTTCGATCCAAATGCTAGTGGTTCTTCGCGAGTACCGCCACAACAAAGACGAACCGATCGCGAATTTGCTGAGTTTGCGCATACTCAACAAATGGTTTGGCATGATGATTTTACAAAATGGCAAGGTGAATTTCAAAATTGGCAGGGGGGGGTAAATGACCAGCTTAGCCAGATACAGCAGTGGCAAGTAGGGGTGAATGATCAACTTGGTCACCTCCAGCAGTGGCATGGTCAATACGAGCAGTGGCATGGTCAATACGAGCAGTGGCATCATGGACAAGATCAATGGAATGAGCGATTTGCAAACTCTCAAGCCCAACAGTCGGAGTATATGCGACAGATGATGGAGAACATGCATTTGCAAGGTCAACCACCTAACAACAACAACGATGAAGCTCCTTAGTTTTTCGCAATTGATTTTCATTATCGTTGTAATGTTTATCTTTTTTATTTGATTGAACAACTATGTTACTTGTTTGGTTTTTATTTTTAATGAATTGTTTGTTTTGCTTCTATTTTTTATTAAATGTTATTTAAATCACTTACCTAGCTTTCAATTTTTATTTTGTTCTTTACAACTTACAAGTAATTTATGTTTATGCATATAAACTTCTAATATTGAATAGTTCGAAAATACAATAAACTATATAATTCATCTAACCATAAACACTTCAAGCTTGAAAGAATCTAAAGAATCACCTAATAATTTAAAATTTTAATACAATTATATGTCTAATAGGTATATATTATTTAATAGTAATATATTATTCAAACGTATCAAAATCAAATTACAATTATTTTTTTAAAATATAATTGATGATTATAAAATTTCGATTAAAATGATAACATATTTAAATTAAAATACATGAAATAGAATAATTAACTCAATTATTGAAATTAGATTCAATTAACACTTACAAATTAATTTTAAATAACATTATAATATATTCTGATAAACGGTTCTTAAATGGTTAAATGGTTTGGCTGATGGTTTGAACTGGTAAACGGCTCTTAAATGGTTCGTCTGGTGGTTTGAACTGGCGGTTTAACTGTGAAACTGGCCCATTACGACTGCAACCTGGCAGGACCGCCAGACCGTCAGGACCGCATAAGAGCAACCCGCCGAGACCGCAACCCGCCGAGACCGCAACCCGCCGAGACCGCAACCCGCCGAGACTGCAACCCGTGGTTCAGACTTAAACGGTGCGGGTTGGTGCTGGTTCAAACCGTTTGACACCTCTAATCATACTCGAAAAGAAGGAAATTTGTTTAACTTTTCCGAATCAAAATAGATTCCGTGGGGTATGTTTGTCGCCCAAAACTCAAAATGGCGTAGGCGTAGCTAGAGGTGTCAAATGGGTTGAACCCGCACCGTTTAAATCAGAACTACGGGTTGCAGTCCTGCCGGGTTGCGGTCCTGGCGGGTTGCTCTTATGCGGTACTGACGGTCTGGCGGTCCTGCCAGATTGCAGTCTTAATGGGTCGGTTTCACAGTTAAACCACCAGTTCAAACCACCAGACGAATTATTTAAAAACCTTTTACCAGTTCAAACCATCGACCAAACCATTTAACCATTTAAGAACCGTTTATCAGAATATTTTATAATGTTATTTAAAATTAATTTGTAAGTGTTAATTGAATCTAATTTCAATAATTGAGATATGTACCATATACACGAATTAATTATTCTATTTCATGTATTTTAATTTAAATATGTTATCATTTTAATCGAAATTTTATAATCATCAGTTACATTCTAAAATAATAATTGTAATTTGATTTTGATACGTTTGATTATATATTTATATTTATTTATTTAAGATATTTTATTTAATATTATATAGATATTAAATAAAATAAGTACATCTAATTGTATTTCGATTATAACTTTCAATATTTAATATTATTATATATTTAAGATGTTTATGTAATTACGATGTTTTATTTAATATTACGGTTATTTTTTGGAACTATTCAATATTTGAAGTATAAATTTAAAGTTTTTAAAATTGTATAAATTCGGATTATATTCCAATTGCGTAAACACATGTAATTTGGTTGTGAAATAAATTCAAAAATATCAACTATGTTTCAATTAACTACGTGTAATTTGGTTCCTAAAAAGAAATTATATTCCGATGACATAATTAAATATAATTAATTAAATATATTTATTTAAGAGATAAAAATAAGGTCATGCCCAAAAATATATCACTCGATACATTGAGACAATAAATTAAGATACAATTTTATACAATTTAATTTAAAATTAAAAGAAAATTGAAAAAAAGAAATGAGCTTATTTGAAATTTTCAACGATGCTGAAACAATTGAGACATGGATGATGAATTCAAAATGGGACGACGGGACCCATGTGCCAATGTGAATCACACAAGAAACAGTTTTATACAATTTAATTTAAAATTAAAAGAAAATTGAAAAAAAAGAAATTAGCTTATTTGAAATTTTCAACGATGCTGAAACAATTGAGACATGGATGATGAATTCAAAATGGGACGATGGGACCCATGTGCCAATGTGAATCACACAAGAAACAATTTTATACAATTTAATTTAAAATTAAAAGAAAATTGAAAAAAAGAAATGAGCTTATTTGAAATTTTCAACGATGCTGAAACAATTGAGACATGGATAATGAATTCAAAATGGGACGATGGGACCCATGTGCCAATGTGAATCACACAAGAAACGAGGAGGGAGGACCATCTTTATCAACGGTGCATGTTAGGAATTCATCATTATCAACGGTGCATGTTAACCCCGAAATGGATAATGAATTTAAAGTGGGACCCATGCCGTCAGTGTGAATCACACAAGAAACGAGGAGGACCATCTACTTATTCCTAGGAAAATAACGGCGCTTCCGATTTTCCAGTCCGGGCGTCCGGATATTTCGTCCGGATGCCCCGGACCAGACGTCCGGACCATCCGGAGATTTGTCCGGATGGTCCGGAAATATTTTTTTTTTTCGTTTTTTTAAATTTTTTTTTGATCTCCTCTATAAATAGAGGAGACCCCAAATCCAAACTCATAAATTCATATACTCCTTTTTTATGTCTCTTTAAATCTCTCTACTTGTTCTAAATATTCTATAAAACTCAAATTTCTTATTTTACATATTGTAGTCCTACTTTCGGAATTGTTTGATTTTTTTTTCGCAAATTGTTTCTATTTGATAAAACATTTAAATAACGCTGGGATAACATTATAATAGTTCAATTAAGAGCTTCGTATAATTTATCAAGTTATTTAATTGTTATAATAATTTAAATTAGTTTTTTTAATTCTAATTTTATTAGTTGTTGTTAGTTGTTATTGCTTGTTATTAGTTGTATTAGTTGGTATTAGTCTAAATTTAGTTTTTATTATTTGCGATATTAATTAGTTTCGATTAGTATTTTATTGCATATTTAAAAAAGCGTTGTTTTAAGTTTTAAAATGCCTATAAATCGTAGACTTACTAATACTCACCAATCCGCTAATTTTCACTTGTAATGAATGATGTTTGTGATAACCAAAACAAATTAATACTAACCAAAATGTAATAATAAAATGTAATATTAAAATTACAACAATATTTAAAACTAACCAAATGATTTAAAACCTAATCACAATAATAAAATTCAAAATGTAATATTAAAATTACAACAATATAACTTAAAAATAATAAATAACACTTGTAATATTTAAAAACAAATCATAGTAATAAAATTCAAAATGTAATATTAAAATTATAACCATAAATTTTGTAATATTTTAACATGATAAGATATAGTTTTGGTTTGTAATATTAAAATCAACACTACTAATATTAAATCTAAAAACATAATAATAATATTGAAAATGTGATAATAACATATGTAATATTTAAAATTTTGGACTATATAATAGTTACAACACTTAAAATATTAATAACCAACACTTAAAATATTTTAATCACAATATTTTTTAAATATAACATTTTGGTTATAAAATAAATAAAATCAGCATAATATTTACCAATAAATCGCCAGTTTTTTACAAATAAATCGTGGTTTCGCAGTCCTGCCGAGTTGCAGTCCTGCCGGGTTGCTCCTTATGCGGTCCTGGCGGGTTGCGGTCCTGGCGGGTTGCGGTCCTAATGGACCAGTTTCGCAGGTAAACCGCCAGTTCTTAAACAGGTTGTCAGCTTTGAACCGTGGTTCCAAAACCATAAAACACTCTAGCCGTAGCCATCAAAATTTCGAATTAAATGCGTGTATCTAAAAGACAGAATTTCATTCTCATTCTCATTCGTCTAATTTTATAGGAGTAATTATTGAAAAAGTGTGATAGAGAGACAGTGGACCAATAAGATCTAGAAACATAGGACGATCATGAATGTTTTATAAACTTGTAGCACTAGTAAAAGCATGTCTTTGGCTGAAAGTCTAGAATCATATTACTTTTTGTCCGAGATCGGACTAGTTTTGATACTTTGGTGGTGTTCTTTTAAAAATTAAAATTGATCAAAATATAAAATTAAAAAAAAAATCGATAGAATTTATGAAATAATAATAAAAAGTATAAAATTTTATTATTTTATTATTTTATAATATATATTATATTTATTATCAAAATTATTAGATAATGTTTTTAAAAAATATATATTAAATAACTTTTGGTTACCGTAATTGGACCATACTAGTTTATTAATAGACTGAAAACTTCACTTATACCATGTTGAGCATTTTTCAACAATGTGTTCATCAACAAATCGTGCAGCAACGCATATTTGATTGACGTTGAACTCCAATGATGAATTGAAATTCAAAAAATGAACCCTATTTCATATTTTCTTAAATCAACTTCAGTGTGGCACAGGTTTATTTTTATTTTATTTTTTTTAAAAAAAATCGATTTTAGAAAAAAAATATTGGTAAAAAAATATAGAAAGTATACCACTATTTTTTATTTTTTGATATCTACAAGTAGAAACTTTGTTTGTTTGATTTGGGCACCAAATGTTTTTGAGCTAATTATTTATTAGTATTCTTAAAACAAATTTTGGAATATTATAATAAGTTAAAAAAATCAATTATACCATGATTATAATTTTTTTAGATATATAAATAGAGATTTGATTTGTTTGATTTGGACACCGAAATTTTTAGAGTTTTTTTGGTATTTCCTTCTACGGTGATAAACAAACCGAGCGTCGAGAAAAGCTAAATTTTGCTCGCATTTGTGCCTCAATCAAAATAGGTACCCTTTTGCCTACCTTGATTGATCTCGGTGCTTGGATAAAACCACCTCGATTAGATTGGAGTACCAATGCCTCCCGTCGTAATGCACAAGATGCATGGTTTTTTGCCACAACTCCCGAGTGTGTTCTTCTATCATCCATAGATCTCTTCCTTATGTAGTCCATCATTTTCCTTCTAGGCTCCCGTTTTCCCTGGTGACTTCCTTTGAGTCCAACCCCTCTGAGAAGAAGAATCCTCTGGCTACTTCGGTTGAAAGCAGAGATGAAGTGGATTCTCCGACATGTAGATCCACCTTTCATGGAAAGGTTTCAGCTAGTCCATTTCATTTGCCCATCGATAGGGCAACAACCTAACCTTCTGTAATAATTTATGTTTAATTCTTATTGAAATGTGTGTGGGTTAAATGCTACATTAGACCAAAAGATATCAACGACTTTATTATGAGTAATAATATTTCGGCAATGATCCTTATGAAAACCAAAGTTCGTTCCCATAATGTAAACCTTATCATAAATAAAATTGCCCCTTATTGGCATTACCTTACGAACCGTGATCACCACCCATTGGTAGAATCTGGATTATCTCGAACCCAAGTTTTATCTCTATCTCTACCATATCCTCCTCCTAACACATTCAATGTTTTGCGAGACACCTCAACTCGCCCACTTACTTTCGTTTCATTGTTATCTATGCATTTAATAAAAGTACTAACAGAATTCCCCTTTGTAATATCCTTCAATCCATCTCTATTCAGGACCAGAAAAATCCATTGTGTTACTTTAGGTGATTTCAATGTTATCCGTGGTCCGGAGGAACGTTATGGTTCATTTGGACTCTGGTCCACATCTATTGATAATTTTAATAATTGTTGCTTCAATTATGAATTAAGTGACTGTTTCTTCAGTTATGAATTAAGTGATCTTCTATCTACAGGTTCTTTCTACATCTAGCATATCAAATGTCATTCTAATCTTATCTATTCCAAAATTAAGTGTATCTAGATAACAATGGTTGGGACGTGGTTTTTCTTAATTCTTCTGCCCACTTTGGAAACTCCCACCCCTCTTACAAAGATATTGCCAAATCTAGTTGGAACTCTTCTTTCCCTTTCTAGGGTATGGAGTTGGTCACCTTTAAACTCAATAGACTTCAAAATTCTCTTCCAAACCTCAATTGAACTGCCTATAGTGACATCAGTTTGAGAGTTTCCAACGCTCAAAATGACCTTTTCTACCCAAAACCATCTTCATCATGACCTTTCTATCTATCTCATTATCACTAGAGATATTGAGGCGTCCTCGACCTATATATTCCTCAGTAGAGCGGAAGAATTCTTCATCAAACAGAAAGTCACAGCAAACTTGCTCAAGCTTGGGGATCTAAATACCAAATTCTTTCATAACAGTTGCAAATCCGCCTTCTCCACAACAAAATCACCTATATCATGCATTCCCATGGTATCTTAATCACAACCCCTTCTAGCATCTCTAATGTCCTTGTCATACATTTTAACTCACTGTTTGGAACTAGACACCCTCTAGGGTACCCTGGTTTCCCATAGTATCTTCCTTTATCTCATCAAAGGTTAATCTCTCGGACAAGACCTCAATGGCCCATCATATTACGTGTGATAAAATCAAATATGCTCCTTTTAGCATTGATAGCAATTAATTCCCTGGCCCCAATGGTTTTAACTCCATTTTTTTTCAAAAACTCTTTGAATATAGTTGGAAATAACATTTGTAATAGGGTCTAATAGTTTTCCAGTTCTAATAGAATAAACCATTTTTGGAATTCTACTTCTATTTCCATTATCCCTAAATCCAACTCTGCTAGTTATGTCGATGACTACCGCACCATTGTTTTATGTAATATCTTCTACAAAATCACCTCTAAGATTTTAGCCAATAGAATCAAAGACTCCATTTCCTAACTGATTGATAACTCTCAATCAGCCTTTATGGCTGGTAGGAACATCTCAGATAACATACTCCTCTCTCAAGAATTACTCAAAATGTTTCACTTTAACTCCAAAGGTAAGTGTGTTGCCCTTAAGATTGATTTAATGAAATCCTTTGACAATGTTAATTGGTACCTTATCCTTGATATTCTTGTCTTCATAGAATTTCCTCATTAAATGATCACTTGGATTATCAAGTGTATTGTTACCCCCTCTTACAATATAAACGTCAGTGGTGATCATTCTGAGTCCTTTCAGGGTAAGAAATAAGTCAGATAAGGAGACTCTCTTTTTTCTTACATGTTTGTCCTGATTATGCAAGTTCTCTGATATATTCTCAAGGAGAAAAGTAAAGACCATAAATTCAAAATCTATTGGAAATTTCATAAATTGAAAATTGTTAATTTTTGCTTTACGGATGATCTAATGATCTTCTATCATGGCGATGCTAACTCTCTACTCCTTATTAAAGAGGAATTTAATGAATTTTTACTTCTCTCTGGGCTGCAAAATAAGCCCATATAAAAGCCAGATTTTTCCTATTTGGTATCAACCTCACTCTCAAGACAGACCTTATCAACATATCTGGTTTCAAGGAAGGTTTCTCCAACTAAAATAATCTTATGCTTAAAAGCATTAAAATATAGTTGCATAGTGGAAAGAAAATAACTAAATAAGAGCAAGAGAAAAGAATACCAAAATTTACGTGGTAAACCATTCAAAGGGAAAAACCAAAGACACCCTCGAGCAAACTTCCACTATATAAGTATGGGATTATAAGCTTATAACTTCTTACACTCACAAGCGTAAAAAATCTCTTTATCTTTATCTCTCTATTTAGCTCACTCACTATAAGTATTTCTCAAATTTGTTTGATGATAAACTCCACAAATCATCTCTATTTTATACGATTAAAAGAAATGATCTAAATACATTATTTAATTGGAAATCTAAGAGTCTCTTTCAAATTTAGTGTACTTTCTTTTCTAGTTTCTTCTTGGAATGCCAATGACTCTTCAAGAATATTCTTTTCATTTATTGTGCCATCCAATCATAATTGGTCTCCCATTAATTTTATCGTAAAGGCCTACATAGGGAAGCCCATATGCCAACAAATACTTGGGTGTCTCCTCGATCACTAGTCGTCTTTCTCATGTTGATTATCTCCCTCTTCTACAAAAAATCACAGCTCGTATTGGCTCTTGGACTTCTAAGATAATATCCTTCCATATGTAATCATTAAACACATGTACACATATTCTTTCCTTTATTTATTTTTAGTTTAAAATTTTAAAGGTTCGTATCTTTTAAATCGTAACTAGGATAATAAATTCTAAAAATACCATTGCTTTGTTTTTTCAAAACAAACAAAACTAGATCCATTAATAATATGTTTTGAATTTTTTTATAAAAAATTATATTATACAATGGTTTCTTATTATATGATTTTGCATCTATCATAGTTGGTATGATTTCGCATTTATCATAGTTGGCATGGGTTAACATCTATCATAATTGGCATGGTTTCGCATCTAACATCTATTATAGGCTGCCGGTTTGGTATTTAGGATCTATCATAGTTGGTCTGGTTTAGTATCTAGCATTTAGCATCTTTCATAATTGACCTGTTTTAGCCTCTATCATACTTGGTATGGTTTTGCACCTAGCATCTGTTAAGTATAAATTGTAATTCATGAATAACAAGGTAAAGTAAAAGAAAATGAATTGTAGAGAGAGAAAGTAAAAGAGAAAACTTGAAATATTTTTATGAAAATATCTTGTGTTATATTCACAACCTTAGCCTTTATTTATAGGCGTATGGGACTTGTATAACTGATTCGGTTACACAACTTAGTTAATTGCATTATGACCCCTTATATATACAAATCGTCTTAAAGTCACTTAAAAATTATACAATTTATTATATATGACTTTACATTTAGGCAACCAATATTTTATATCATTATCAGTGGCCCCATTAGTTCTTATGAAAGTTAGTGAATAAGAACTAGTAGTCATCAGAAGTCACAATAGGTAAAAATTGTTCATTGCCAAAATTCAATCTACTTCGAATTAAATCTTCTTCTCTCATTTCCCAAATCATTTTTGACAACATATTTTGTCTTCGAATAAATACATATCCAAATTCTGATTCGAATGTGTATCACTTGTTAATCAATTAAAAAATTCTAGACTTCATATTTGTCAAACCCGAATAAACTTTACTTTAATTATCTTCGAATTTGATATGACCACTTTACATACAGCCTTTTTCCTTTTGCTTCGTATATTTATGAACAATATTTTTTGCCAGCCTTTTCATAACGGTTAGATACATTTTCTCTTCTTTGGCACGCGTTCACAAAACCCACTCGGCCTGCCACTAGGCCTAACAGAATACAGTTGTCACAGTGCCTATTCTACAAGCAACCATTTGGCCTTCTCCTTTTTTCAACCAATTGATACCATCACCTCTTCAAATTCTCTAACACCATTCTCTCTCTATCTCTATTAACTCTTTTATAAATACTTCCTCATTTATTTCCTTTACCTCACACTAATTTTCTATAGAGATAAAATTAGTTACTTTTCCCTGACAAATCAATTTTTTGGCTACCATCGTCGGATCTTTCCAGCCAACCTTCAAACCAGTTTATGAAAAAGTCTTCTACCAACAAAAAACCCATTTTTGGCTTCCATGATTACATGTGTATTAGTGAAAGGGCTGCTGAATACAAAGAAGCAGGCGTAATATACAACTCTCCTCAATTCTCTACTCAAACCATTATCTACGGTAATTTGAATCCTAAACAGAGTTCTCGTTGGCTTCAAAGTTCATCCAACCTAGAAAACAATCATCTACCAGAATTACCTTGACAATCACCATCATTACCTCAATCACCACCTCAAAATTCTTCTTCAGCATCTTATGGTTCCACAACTATATCTCATCGATAGAATTTCAAAGTAACTCAAAGTATATCTACTCACAAGAAATCTAGAAAAAACTTTATCACCCAACAACTCTAATCCTCCTCGAACATTATGCAAAGAGACTTCTCGGATTCAGTCGAAATCTCATTTAGCCCAAAGTCTTCATATTAAAAAGAAAACGTTCATAGTTATGAGAAATCTCAAAGCTGACAGCACTTCATCAGATTCTGCCCAAAATACTGCAAAATAACCTTACACCACCATCTCCTCCATTGAGTGATATTATTAAGACTATCACTGAGTCATCTTTCAGAAAATCTTCCTTTGAAGATATTTGGAGCTCAAGATATTATTGACTTCAGACATCGTAAGGGAGTCTTATTTGTAAAGCACGGTCTTCAAGAAGTGTTGATATTCCTTCGACATAAAGCTCAAAATGATAACTGTTTGATCATCTTCCTTCACATTTACATCAATTAAATTCAAGTCGAGTATGATTCTATCGTAATTGTCTACGTGTTTGCAGATCTTTTTGCTATTATCCGCATACAATTTGTAAAGTTGTTTCTTGTCATACAATCTGTTCGTCGATGATTTTTTCATGAAAAAATCCTTCATCTGATTATATATCCATATTACTATAGGATTTTCAAATACCTCACGTAACGCTTTATCTCACGAGATGAGTATTAGGGAACTATGAGCCCTAAACAGTACCACAACATCAACCTATGTAGATTTATTATCGATAACAACAATCAATCTCTTATGTATTAGGTAAAACTTAACCATAATTTTTTAGAGGTTAAAGTCATTCGATTTGTTAAATTTTGTAGGCTAAGCTTCATGGAACTCATCGTTTGGGGGTTTTCGGTTTCCATATGAGATATCATCTCCAACCTTCATATCATTGATCGATCTGCTTTTGAATCCGCTACTTGACGCTCACCGTACCACTTATTGAGAAATTTGATCTTCTCAATAAAATAAAGTGATGCACTGATTCTTTTCAAAAGAACTATTACCTTGTTCAACATCATTCTCGAATAAAAGAAAGTGAAAAAAAAACCCAAGTACACACGATATATTTAACGTGGTTAAGATTGTGAAACACTTTTTTTATTAAATAAGGAGGTTACAAAAAGACTTATCAAACACAAATGGCTCAATCACTATTTGTTACAAAACTCTCATGGTTTACAAAAATTGGTGTGACTAGCGTAACTTTATATTCATTGTTTATCTATTATCGCACTTCTCTCTTTAAAAGACATAAGCTTTGTCTCACTACAAATAATACAATATGTTCGTCACATCAGAAATTTTAGCTCTGTATTTTTCTTATAAACATGGGAAAACTCTGAATTCTTCAATATACAATCCATATTAAATCTCATTAACCAACAAACTTAATAATGTCATAATCAGAAATTAAGAAATTCAGATTAATAGGAAATCAAATTCCAAAAAATAATAATAATTAAGCTCACTAAATCAAACTAAGACTCTCCTGTCACAATAAGCCATGAGATTGGAAATTACTTACCTGAGATCAAAGCTGGAGACATTGGTAATGCTTTTAAAATATTGGAAACTAGCCAAAGGATTTATGGAAACGAGGATCAGAACATTCAAACATCATATTCTTCCTCTATACAACTTCAATTCACGGGAAACCTCCTCACCTCACCTGTAGAAACAAGAGATAATTGTAAAGCATTCAAGATATTTTTTTAGGAAGAAAAGGGTAAAGTTAGGTTAAAAACATCTAAAAGATATTTCTTCTAAAGGATATTCCAGGCGTTATGTTGACTCTTCGAAATGACTAAGGAATATTCTACATCGAAGAGGTCAGTTGTAACTCCTTTGAATTAAATAAGTGCTTTTGAGTCTACTTGCAAGCGACAAGTTATAGGCAAAAAGGAAAGTCAAAATGACAGATAGGAGCTCGATCTTTATGAGGACGACAAAATTTGAAAACGACACTCAAATGTCAAAGTTGATACTCAAGATCTTCGTTTCAAGCTACAGAAGAAAATTTTTCACAAAGTGGAAGCTCATGGTCAGACGTATGGATCTACGAATAAAATTATATGAAACAATAAATCCACCGCTAAAAACGTAAATCCACTAAAATTGGAGGCGGTGAAGGCGATCATGAAAATTCTAGTAGTTGAAATCTCAAATCGAGAAGTTAAACAAATTGTCAGTCTGCTATAAAAAAGTTACAGGAAAAAATTTGTACTCTCGTGGATGAATTTTTCGCACTTTCGATCTTGAGAAGTTTTTAATTCATCTTCAAGTGAAAGAGGTTGATACGTCAGCTCTTCTACGTATAATTGATGAAGATCGAGGCCATGGATATAGCATAAGAGAAAAAATACTCAAGCTTGAAATCAGCAAGTTGATATTGTCCTATTGCTTTGACAATAATAACTATATTAGTTATACAAACGATTTTTATATATAATTCAACGCAAGTTAATTTAGTATATTAAATTAAAAAACTATTTACAGTATTGACCAATCAATTTTTTTTCATTAAAAAAAATATTTATTAAAAAATATATATTAAATAACTATTATTGTATGAGTTTGGTTACCGTAATTGGACCATACTACTTTATATTTATTACATTTAATCTATCATTTAAAAAAAACAATATATCACTATTTTTATTAATATATGTGCTAAAATATTAAACTTCTATTATAACAGAAGAACGGATAATATATATATATATATATATATATATATATATAAATTATTCCACCCTACTATCTTTTATCAAAATGGTTTTTAATATATTAACAGAAATTGTTTTTAAATACAAACAATTTTTATTATCTAAAAATGGACCCATAATTCTTGGCCACAATAAAATACTTAACTTTCTGCATAAGTTATTCACTCCACCAATCAAATTTATTTTCTTTTATTCTTTCAAAGTTATTATTAATTTTCTTAATATTTATGAAGAAACCTTAAACGACTAATATTATGAGACGGAAGGAGTAATAACGAGCAATACTCCATTAAAAGTAAACAATGGTACTAAAACGATTCACGACCGTTAGATTGATGCCAAAAGCAGAATCAAACAATGCACAGTAAAATAGCGTGCACGTGAAATAAGATGAAATGGATGCAATGTAGTATCGGGTGGACGTGAATTATTTCACAACAAAGATTGGTGGTTTTATTGTTAATAAAGATATAAGAGTATTAAACTAATTAAAAAATAAAAAAAAATTGTTATATGAAATATTGAAATAAAAATATTTTATTATTTAAGATGTGGAGAATTTTGTCAATCCATCTTAAATTTTTAGCCATAACCAATATCAATATCAATTTATATTAATATTTTTATATATTATTACAAATATTATATTATATATATATATAGTATTTGTAATAAAATATAAAAATATTAATACGATTTTGTTTTTTTATAATTACAATTGATATCCAAAAGTAGTATACGATTTTGTTTTGTTGATAGTTTATTATATTCTATAAAAATTATCTATATTAAAATTATCTATATTGAACATCATAAAAATTAAATTATACGACTTCATATCTATCTATCTATATATATATATATATATATATATATATATATATATATATATATATATATATATATATATGTTACCGAGACAAAGATAAGAAAGTTTAAATAGTTCGATATGGATAAAAAAACTTAAAAAAAACACAAAAAATAATTGTAATGAAATGTGAAATTTGAAAAACTAAGGATCAATTTAGGTTCAATAAAAATGTTTTGGATGCGAATGGATTGGTGGTACGATGGTGCTAATTATGAGATCTATACATCGGAAGGAGTTGGTATTAAATAAGAAGGAAAATAATTAAAGAGAGCCTAATAACTATTTTAGACCAGAATAATAATTGTTCACCTAGATCAAGCAATGTGATAATATATATATACATATGTAGTGACCAATGAGAATTTTAGAGCTCTCATGGTTTACAAAATATATAAAGCTTTTATTGGACTTGTCTCTTTATAATTAACTAATACAAGTAAAACTAGTCCAAAGGTCGGACCAAATGCTAACTAGTTATTCGTTTATCAATAGTGCACCATTCTTAATGAGTTTGTCAAAGTATGAATATAATGAACATTTTATGTCGTAGTTATCATGCTTGAAAAATATCTCGATGTCCATGAATGGAAAGCGTTCGGGTGAATAAACAAGTTTGATTCGATAATCGCCCAGAAGCTTCAAGTTGTTTTCCTATTTTTCCAGTTGCCCAAGAACCTATGGTGAGTTCAACCTTAACTCAAGCTCTATTGAAAAATGCCGAACCGTTTTGGATTTTCTGAAGCTTCAACAACACCTATTGTCAAACAAAATTGGTAGGAAAACGCCGAAGGTTTCTATAAGAGACCTGGAGGTTTCTTTTGGCTTCAAATGAGACTGTCTATTTGCATGTGCCCTCCACTTGATCATCATGTGTTCCGCTATGAAGCAGTCTAGTCCCTATTATGTGTGTGAGTGCCTTTTCCAATCTCGAGGGAGTAGAGACACTTACTAACATAGAAAAGTGAAAAATTATACTACATCATCTTCAAGTCTATAAATAGAAAGCTGAATCGCTCTCCTATTTTACCAATCTTAGAGAGATAAAATATTTGGAAAAAGAAAGTCGAATGAAACCCTAGCCTCCAATCAACGTGATATATTTTAAAACGATATTGACCACCGTCCTCAAGTCATCTGATCCATATTCTAGTCGTCTTCATATTCTTAAGGATTGAGGAACTGAAGTATGATTTGGCTCATATGTTTGTTATGAAAAACTTGCGCTTGTTACGTTATTTTTTTGTTATTGAGGTGGCTGAGTCTAAAAAAAGATATATTATTTCTCAAATAAAATGTATATCTGATTTCTTTGAGCGATCACAATTATTTAACAGAAGAACGTCATACACCCCTATTAAAACTAATGATCGTCATTCTTCTATTGATGGTGTCCTTCTATTAGACCCGACTATGTCATACTCTTGTGGGGAGCTTGGTTTATCTTACAGTTACTCAACCAGATATAGCTCATGTTGTTCATATAGTTAGCCAGTTTGTCACTGCTCCTATCTATGTCAAGTGGGGAGTTCTAAGTATATTGAGATATCTTCATGATGCTTATTTCCAAAGCCTCTTGTTTCTTTCGACATTATGACTCGCATTGCATACTCAAAGTGATGTTATTGGGATATCGATCCTCATTACTGTTAATACACAACTGATTTCTTTATTTTTCTTGAAGATTCATAAATCTCATAGAAAAGTAAAAAACATGATGTTGTTTGTAGATCTTTACAGAGGCTCAATATTGTGTTATAAAATTACCCACGTATGAGATTGTTTAGTTACAGTGGCTTCTTGAAGATATGAGGATTAATATTCTTCAATCCACTTCTTTACATTGTGATAACAAAAATGTCATGCATATAGGAAATAATTATATATATTTCATTAGAGGACTAAGCACATTGAAATTGATTGTCACTTCACTTGCCATCATTTTCAGCTGAAACGGTCTCGCTTCCATATGTTCCATCATCTTTGCAGTATATAAATATCTTCCTGGATCCCAAATTAGCATCTCGGTTTCTTTTTCTATTCGACAAACTTTAAATGATTATATACAATTTGATCTACAAAATCTTAATATTTTTTTTGTTTATTTCTTTTCTACGGTTAACACCAAAATATTATTGTTTCGAAAGTTAAAATATTAAAAATATAGTTCATTTTACATTAAAAATCTAGATTGATAAAAATCTTATAAATAAAATTGAAAAATATATTATCATTTAATAAAATAAAATAAACTAAACTTATAAATAAAATAAAAATTAAGATCGATGGATCCATATATAACATATTAAACGTACTAATGCATTATACATTATCATACGTAGCATTTTTTTATATATTAAAATAAAATATAGTTTTTATTAAATAAGCTACGATTATAGAAATAAATAAAGTAATAGGTAGATTTTATTTTTCATTGAATCATCATGGTAATGTTTTTAATCTAGTATGATTTTTTAACATGATAAATTTTGACATTTTCTAATCAAACAATAACAAATTTTTATGAAATTTATTCATTCAAATTCAAATTTGGAAAATTGAGTTTGATTTTATTTAATAAAATTAAGTTTAAACGGTATACTTTAAATTTTTGTATTGGAGAATCTCAATTTTTTTAATAAAAACTATAAAATTTAAAATATGATTTGAATTTATATTTTTAAATTTTAAATAATATTTTAATAAATTATAAATCTCACGTTTTACTTTAGTGGCCGGTGGCTTTTATAAAAATGAAAAAGTGAGAAGTATCTTTAATAAATATATTTACTTATTCATTCAAAAAGCTTCGGTGCCGTGCAACAAATCTCTTTTTTCTATAAGTTTGAAAGGTTGCGTCATTATATATGGTAAGTTGTGTCTAGCTGTAACCTATTCTCTTTTATTTAATTGAATGGTAGTAGCAGAATTGGTAAGATTTTCATATATTTTGATTCTCAGTATTATTGTTAGATTTTGAGTTTCGATAGGTTTTAAGACGGTTTTAGTTTACATGTGAAGATGTAAAATCTCCTATACTTATAGGAATAGTAAAAATATGTTTATTATTAGTACGAGGGTTTATAATTTAATTATGTCGTATCAGGCCAAACCAATTGATAAATTTGATCTAAATATTAGATTGAAAACCGTTCAATAACTACTGAACCATGCCATTACATTATTTTTGCGGGTGATAGATAGTGTCTGACATGATATAGCGTCTTTAGGGTCAAGGGTGTCTAACATAATATAGCATCGTCAGGGTTGAAGGCCAGAATCAGGATGCTTTTCCATATCGCTAGAGCCATCATATGCTTCAAAAAAGAATGGATAGAATTTTTTTGGTAATTGTGCGGCTCGAACTTTTTCAATAGATAACTTCTCCTTAGAACATACACCGCCATTGTCGGGTGTAAATGATCGTACTGTTCTGGCGCGCCTTTTTTGTCGGTTTTTGGGGTTGTTTGTTATTCCTCTTGATAATGTCCTTTTTTTTGGCATTTTTTACCGTTATTATCCTTGTTTCTTCACCATGTTTGTCGCGTTTGGAAGACCTTTCACACCTTGCCGCTTGGCTTGCCTTGACAGCGGACCTTACCCGTTGATAGCCGACATCGCGCAGTTCTGCGATCAAAGTATTGATTGTGTCGTTCATCTCTGCTATAATTGCTTTGGCAGCCTGACCAGCTCTACTTCGGCCCAGTTGCATCCCCAAGATTTCTTGTTCGAGCCGTTTAAATTCTGTCCCATTTTTCCTAGTATTGGTTCGAACGGGTTGATCAGCTAAATTAGTTATCATTTTCACGGTGGAGGGTCTACCGCAACCGAGGAATTTCTTGGCGCAGTCTCCACCCTATTAGTAGGGTAAACTTCTTAATCGGTCTGCAACATAATGATACTTGGGTCTGCTGCCTGTTCCACTTCTTGGTTTGAGTTAGCCATAGGAATGCGTCTTTCGGGAGGCTCTATTTCAATCGTGAATCTAGTTACTACCATTGGTGTTCATGCACGAATGAGTGTTTTATGTTTATATCCCGTCTCGTGTCTCTCGTATCTTTTCTTCATTCTCTAATCGCTCGTCCCATATCCCTCGTCCCTCGTCGCTCTCCGTTCATCCAGTCACTCATCTCGCATTCCTCGCCGCACGTCTCTTGTTATATGTTCCTTGTCCCGTATCTCGTGGCTCTCGTCTCTTGTTTCAAGTTTATCATCTATCGTTTTTCGTCTCTCTTTTCAAGTTTATCATCTCGCGTCCTCCGTCCATCATGTTTCACATCTCTCATTTATTGTCTCCCACTTCATCTTACTCGTATCTCGCCTCGCGTCTGTTGTCTTTTCTCTCTCGTCTAACATGTGACATTTAACATCAATTTCGCATTTTAATTTTTTTTTTAAATTTTAGATTTGAGTAATTTATTTTTCCTCGTATTCTTTACTATTTTTATGTATAAATCCGGTAAGGTTGTTTTTAGTTGTTCATTGATCAAGACTTTATTCTTGACTATATTCTTCCATTCTCTCAGACTAGTCTTTTGTTTACTTTTTTTCTCCCACTATTATTTTTCTATAATCATATTCATTTACCATGGTTAGTATTAGTCGATAATATATATAAAATAAAGATAGTTTATTTTTCTCTTCATAATTGTTGTTATTTTATTTGTTTCAGGCTTATTCAAAAGACGTTGAGTGTCGCTTTTGAAATATACAAAATTAATTATGAATTTATAATTATACTTTTTTCCAAATTTAAATTTATTTTATGTATATAATATAAATTTTTGATATTATTGTTGGAATTTTTCCATTGAATTGGACGATATATTTTATCAATGAATTAGATTATCATCGATATCAGTCCAACAATAATTATAATAAAAACAACAGACTAATTGATAAAATATGTAGTATGAAAGTAATTGTATTGATAACAAATTTAATCATGAATAATGTAAAAGATTGGATACGAAATAAACAATTTAGTTTAGAAAATTTTAAGATTATGCTGTAAAAAATAATAATATCGAATTATGTTCTTTAAAAGTGATAGTTTAACAAAGTGTGATTTTCATTTAAACTATAGGGTTAAAATTGAGTTATTAATTCAGTATTAAATACTATATTATTAATTCCTTAATAATGAATTAATGAAATAACAAGATATTACTTACACTGATATTAATTTAATAATGAATTAATATTTAGATGGATAGCTAATTTAATAATGAATTAATATTTAAATGGATAGCTACTGATAAGTAGAATGGTAGAGTGCAATTTCTATCCTCCGATCATTCTCAGAATTCATGTTCTTTAGTTTATAGAGAAAACACAAAAGCAATCGTAAGAAATAAATTTGATGATTCTCCTTTAAGATCAAATAAGAAATTGGTTATTATCTATTGGAAGAATTCATAGCAAGTGATCAAACACCACGTTCTAATAAGGATTATCATCAATGGACTAATATAGTTTGAAAACTAAGAATGACTGCTACTGCTTGTAAGTATATTCTGCATTTGTTTATAGGATAGATTCTACTTATGTAATTTATATTAATTATAATGTAAAAATTTCTACAATTGATATTAGAATCTCTCAATACCACTCGGTTGTTCGTTTCAAAATTAAAAAACGATAATATAAGTATGTTGATTTAATTTATGTATAATGTACACACTTTTGAGAATTGATTATTTTTTTAATTGGTTAGAAGTGTGTATCTAGGAATATTGATGCATGTTTTTAATTCAATCGAAGTAGACAACATGTATACAACCTTTAGTTTCAGACTTTAAGATGAAGGACGAGGTTTTTAAGATAAATTTTGGTTAGTTTCTGAGACTTTAATCAATGTATTATGTGACCATGAATTTTTTGAACACAGAAAACATAGAAAAAATGATTGAAAATATAATTTAAGGTATGCTTGCCGTAACAAAGGAAGTGTTGGTAGTTTAAACTAGGGGATTCAGGTTGTCTGTCGCGATCAACACCCTCTTTATTGCGGCAACATGTTGAAATCGCTTGCCTGCCGCGATCGAGAGGGTGCTGACTATGGTAAACTAAAGATGTAATTTCTTACCAAGATCAACTCATCTTTGATCTCGACAAGGCATGTAAATTTAATTTACGACAGATTATGTCTTACTTTGGTAGCGATGATGGTCCCGGTCGCTTCAGTCAAAGTCAAGACCTGTTATACAAAACTTGCAAATTTTGGCTACTATCTTGATTAGTCGCAATAATACTGGTCGTAGTTGCGATAAAGTCTTATTGGTGTAGTTGTGAGGTATTTGACAACATATGTAGCATATTTTAAGTTGTCCAACCTTGGATAAATAATCAAGGATCTAATATATCGCCAAAATAATTTTTATTGGTGAATTGATTTATTTTAGGGTTTTGACAATGTTCTTTTATTGACAAGTATGTGAATTTTAATGGGTCCAAAAAAACTTTAATATTTGATATATTGAATATTACATACGAGATAATTATTCGTGAATTGGTTAATAAGAATTGAACTATGAAAATCAGTCCAAATAAAGTTTTTCTTAATTAAGCCGATTAGTATGATCAATATTAATTATGCTCAAACTCATACATATACTAATTAATACACTTATCCAAAGGTATCTTATTGATGTTGTAAGAGTACATTTTATTATGATATTTTTATTTGTTAAATTATATGTGAATCATATGAATGTTTTGCTTCTTGATGTTTGTTGTTTGTTGTTTGTTATGCTAGTGAATACATATCTCTACAACCCGGAAGGCAAAAAGACACACATACTTGAGAATAGAAACTTTCAGTTATGGAAGGAAGATAATTTGTTGCACTTGATGTGTCATGATTATGACTTAGTATTTAGATTCGATAAGCCTAAACCTAATATTGAGGAGATTTCTCCTGAGTAATGGTGAAATATCAATTTATACAACTCATGGCAGTTCATGTTTGGTTCATTTTATCTTTGTTTTTTGTACCTTATTTTATAATTAATATGTTTTCTTTAAATTAAGTTATTTAATTTAAAATTGTGATCTTCATAAAGAGGTGTACATGAGTTCCCCGGTGAGATCATTAGCTGACATCAACTTAGGTGTCGCACAAATCCAGTTATGGGTTGGACAATGTATTTTAGTAACTATTAGTCTTCAAGAGACAATTTGGTTCCTGAAGTTCATTAAATAATGGATGTGTGCATACTTTAAGCGCGGTGCAACATAAACTAGGAGAATAGTGAAAAAAGTCATGAAGCAAGCTCACAAAAAAATATCATTTCTCGGACCACTAAAATCACAAAGTTCGTACAAAAGGGACAAAATAAAAAGGATTTAAAAGTATTCTGAAACACGGTAGCAAATAATTCGGCATCCATGATATGTGGTATATTACTCTCACTTTTTAAATTTGATCTTACCATAACTCATCATTGTTTTGTTTGTTGTTTATAACTGGACCATGTATGACAGAATTAGACACAATTTATAGTTCTTTGGAGTTGCATATGTCACATGAAAAGATAAACTTTGAATTTATAAAACCTACAAAGCTCTCTCCATTGGAGGTGAATATATAGATTAGTGTTACAAAAGCAAAAAGAAACATGAAATTATGTTGTTTGAGGTCACTTTATACACTAAATTATCGAAACTAAACCTTTCGATATGTGTATGCTATGTTGGAACAATGTAGAAGAAGAACTTAATATTGAGAAGTTACAGTTGGTTGAGGCAGAGAAGAAGATCAGGCATGAGTATGAGAAAAAAGAGAAGCACGTCGATGTTCGAAAAAATATTGAGTACTCCATGCAGCTTAATATCTCGCGGATTAAATTTTTTCATGCTCAGGACGATGTGGTCAATGAGATGAAATAGACAACAGAGAATGAGATTCTGGATGTGAGTCATAGTCATCATGTATTAGATATTTTGAATTTGAGCCATGGTCACCGTAAATATAAATATATTCTCAAAGATCTTATTGTTCAGTTCTTGCTTAGACTAAAATAACCTCTGATCTTATTGCGTTTCCGTAAAGAACACCATCACTTGGTGGAGTCTGTGCTGGATAAAGCAATAGAGGAATACACTTTGAAAGCAAAAGTTTATGCTCCAGAGATCAAAGTTGACCACGATGTTTATTTTCCATATGCTCATTCTCATAATGACTCACATGGTCCTCACTTTGTGGAGGTGTGGTTATGGCTTCTGGTGATGGAAAAATTGTATGTGAGAATACACTGGATGCACAGTTGGATGTTGCTTTCCGCAAGAAGTTGCCAAAGATTCACAATTCACTTTTCAGTCAGATTGTTGTCTGATGCATCGCGGCCGGTTATTTTATCACCATGCATTACTTGAATTCCAAAGTTTAGAGACCTTTAATTGAACATTATTATTGTGATATGCTGTTATTTGTATATTTATTTGTTATTTATTGTATTTTATAGTATCCATATTTGGAGTTAGTCATCTACTTGTTAGTATTTTATTTGATACTAACAAAACGGTCTTTGAATGATTTATGGATTGATTGGTATAAAGTATATGGATTAATCTTTTACCGCCTTTTATAAATTTCACACACATGGATGACTTAGAAAAAAATGATCGGTTTTAAATATTCTTTGACCTTTTGTTCTTACGTGTTCTTTGTTGATACAACTGAGACTTTATCTATATTTTCAGGCTACTGATTTGGGGAATGACCAGCAACTTGCCAAGGCATTTGACCATGTAGTTAATGGTCCTCTTTGGTTCACCATTTTTACCTCCAATGGTGGTATCAATAATGTGACAGTTGACTGCATCATTCCCTTTAATGATTGGTGCTGATAATTTTCGGATTCAGTATCAGTACGTCGACGTTTCGAAGCTTCATTTTCAGTATGTTGCAATGGTTGTTCTTGCTGATGGTTATGCCCCAAAAGCATGGAGGCCATGTGCTTTTGTAACTGCTATAACTATTTGTCTCTTTTATGTTTTTTGTTATATTATTATAACTAGTCTATTTGTAAAAAAATTGATAAGAATTAATAACCCTCTTACACTGACGTCCTTTTGTCAAATCATATTTTGAATTTTCATATTTTTCTCCCTTGACTATTGTTGGAGATCACACCTCAAATATAAATATAAACAAATATTTTACATCACATGTATCAAGTTTTGAGTGTATCACTGTAAAACTGAATCCAAACTAAACAATTCAGATTGCATAGTTAAAGAGAAAGTAAGGAAAAATGTGTAAACATGTAACTTTGTTAATGAGTGATTTGAAACAAGAGTCTCTAATGAGATTAGATTTTTTTTAATACTGCTAATTAGCAGTTTTAAATTTTTAACACTATTAACCTAATTTGTTTAGCAGTTTTAATTTTTATCGAAACATATAATATAGACCACATATTTGATTCGTCTCCTAAATATAAACACAACAGTGATTACAGATTTATTTTTGGAATTATAAATAAAAAACTACGAACTTTACAAAAAAAACTTATTTCTTGTTAAAAGTTATTGGATAATATTACAAAGAAGGGTATTATAGTACTTTGGTAGATACTTGGTACCAAATTTGGATAAATATCTTATTTGATATCAAATGTTGATTTTGAACTAAAATTCAGACTTATATAAATATTATAATTGTTTTACTTAAATTATAATATTAAATTATATATTTAAAATACTATTTTAATTTTATATTTAAGTAAATATTTAATTAAAAATAAAAATACTAATAAAACATTCAACTGCAATAGCGGTTTCGTTGGCTTAAATATAAAAATACGATTTTTTTAATACCAATTTTATAAAGCTCATTTTAGAAAAGATAATTGTAATATTATTGAAAAAGGAATTGTTGTTTGCGGTGAATTTTATATTCCATTATATAAAAGAATTTTAATTTTTTCTATTGGTGATTAAAAACCAATTATACGTACGAGTGAATTTACTATCGATTTTGATTTGGTACTTAGATAGTATGTTATGCATTGTTTTTTTTTCGGAGGGAACCCGCAGCCGCTACTCAGAGTGCAATGAGTGCGCACAGAGTAAAACCCTCAGTCTGACGCGATAGCCTGCAAACCAACGCCAGAAGGTAAATCACACAAGGTGACGGACTCAGCCGAGAAAGCGTATGTAGAGGGACTCGAACTCATGACCTTTTGGTCATAAGAATGACCTACTCAACCAACTCGGCTACCCCCTTGGGGGCTTATGTTATGCATTGTTTTTATGGAAATGATGGGATCTTTTTTAAAATTTTAAGTGGAAACAGATTTATTATTATTATTAGTAAATAATGGTTTTAAATGAAAATATGATTCAATAAAAAATTATTATATTAAACCTAATTATTTGTATTAATTTTTTTAAATCGGTTTAAATTAAACCAATGATTGTATTATTTTTTTCGACCATCCATCTTCAACTTATTAATTTAGATGTTAGTGTTTTTGAATTTATTTCTTTCTTTCTCGTTAACACATAAAAATCAAGTTTTTTAACATCCTCAATTTGTAGTTCGTAAGGTAGGTTGTTGTTGTCTGAACAAAAAAAATTATACCATATTACATGAGCATATATCTGACCATCGAATGAGTGGATAAATGAAACGAAAAATGTAGTTCCTCATAGTGTTCTTCACCATAAAAATAACAATGGTGTAAAAGACGATGTTGTTATTTGCGAATTTTAATATCTATACGTTTCCAAGACAATATAGTTAACTTTTATATAGTTTGGCACGTTGAGTTAGACATTTTTTTGCAAAGCAAGTTAAAAAAAAGATATTTTAGGTGTGAAATAAAGATATGTTTTAATGTCAAATAAATCATGTTTTGCACCTATAAATATAAATGCATTACACAAGATATTTAATGAGATGATATATATTTTATAATTTTTCTCAAAAAATCAAAACAGAACGCTAAAATCAAAATCGAAATGACGAAACCCAAAAATCGAAATCCATTCTCCAAATTCCAATCTATAATCTCCAATCTTCAAGCTCTAATCTTCAAACTTCAAACTCTAATATTCAAACTCCAAACTCCAAACTAATCAAAGCGAAATCTAAATACCAAATGAATCCAAACGGAGCCAAACAAAGCCAAAACAAAGCCAAACAAATCCAAACGAAGAACGAAATCTAAACCAGTCTAAACAAAATCTATAACAAATCCAAATCCAAACGAAGAACGAAATCTAAACACCAAATCGAATCAAAACGAAAAACTTCGATCTAAGCAAACATCAGACAAAGTCCAAACGTCAAACAAAATCTAAACACGAAACAAAATCCAATTGAAATTTGAATGCCAAATTCAAATATAAAATCCAAATTCAATACTAAATCTAATTTCAAATCTAATTTCCAATCAAAATCAAAATTAAATCTATAATTTTACCAAAAAAAATCTGCACTGTTCCAGTAGTGATTTCTATTGAACCGTAGCATCAAATCATAATCCAACATGTCAGATTGAATTATTGGGTGTCCAAAACATACTGGTCTGAAATATAGGAAAAATCGGCATTGTTTGCCTCTCCATCAGGTCTATTGATTGTGGCTGCACACACCAGATCCAAAAACTGAAAATTTTCATTTTTTTTCGGACAGACAGCTAAAACAACTTCCCTCCGGCAATACAGAAGACATGAAAACTTCAAGATTTAAGTCTAAACTCTGATACCATGTTAAAAAACAAACAGAGAAAAAAGAGAAATAGTTGCCAATAAGTGGCTAGGGTTTCTGTTTATTATAATATATGTATTACACAGAGTATAAAGATATTATTTATAGATAAACTAGATGAGTTTCTGAGCTAATGGGTCTAGGCCTTAATCATTACATCCGCAATTTATAAGAACTATGATTGGTTAGAAGAAATTATTAAAAAATATGGTAAGTTGTAAACACCACTAATATATTTGAATTATGACTTTTTATTATTTAGTTTTTCAAGAAAATACGAAGACACCATTTTTTATTTATAATTTTGTTATTGTGGTTTACAACAACTCTAAAAATATGAAACTTATTCTAGTTCACAAAATATATCAAAAATTAATTTAATTTAATTTATAGTTTGTAAGATCTTAAATAAGAGAATCACTAACATTATTCCTAAGATAATCTTTGAAGTACGGGGAGCATATGTTAAAGACATATCAAATCAGGAAAATATCATCATTGCAAAGAAACTCATTCATGACTTGGGAATAAAAACCAATGTTGGTAACAGTATAATCAAATGCGACATGTCCAAATCATTTGGAAATCTTGTTCATAACATCATTATCAATGTCTTTCATTCTTTTGGTTTTAACTCTAGATTCATCAAGCTTATAAGCATCTTTATAAAATCTGTTTTTGTTTCTATCCTTATCAATGGTAAAACCATTGGTTTTTTCAAAACTAAAAGAGGAGTTAGACAAGGAAACCCTTTGTCCCCAAGTATCTTTATCAGCGTTGAAGAAGTCCTCATCAAGGGCTGAAAACGCGGCGGAAATAGAAGAAGAAACAACGATAGATGAAATCTTAATTTAAGGGTAACATGATGAAACCCTAATCTAAGGGCAACAAAGATTGAAATTTTCAGAGATAAAAACTATATTATTCCAAAAAATTATTTAAAACGTAAGGTATATGAGGCTTTATATAAGAGCTAGTAAAAAAAATCATAAATTAGAATACAAACAAATAAAATAAAATCAAACCTTATTACAGATAGATTAGATTTAATTAATATAAGATATTTGAATAAAATAAAATAAAACGAAATAAAATAAAAAATTGTTTGGACTTTTTGGACTACGTCATCCTCTCATAGTTGACAAGAATTCGTCCTCGAATTCACAGCACCATCACCATCAACAATCAAAATTATTTTATTTTATTTTATTCAATTGTTACATTGGGAATTATAATCGTTGACCTTATCAGAATAAGATAAGTTATTCTCGAGTGTTCCTTATTCAAAGTCACATTGAAGTCATTCGGTTGATGAAAAAAATTGGTTTTGAAAACCTTTCCATAGTCTGAAGACAACATCCCTATGTCCAGTTGATGAAAAAATGGTTTTGAAAACTTCTTCATAACATGAGACAACATCTCGATAAGCAAGTTTACCTTGATCTGATGATTGGTAGCCAATTTAAACTCCTTATATAACTGGTCAATACGATCATTTATTGAAACACCTGGTGTGTCCCTGATATCCAAACGATCGTTGAGATCTTCATGGCCATAGATGTTGTTCTCTTTTTTAGATCTTGAATCAGATGAAATCAGGATTCAGAAACATGCTTGCCCTGTAGCAGGAACTGAGGCTCTGATACCAAACTGATGACACGATGGAAATTGACAAAGAAACAACGATAAATGAAATCCTAATTCAAGGGTAACATGATGAAACCCTAATTTAAGGGCAACAAATATTAAAATTTTCAGAGATAAAAAATATATTATTCCAAAAACTTATTTAAAACGTAAGGTATATGAGGCTTTATATAAGAGCTACTCAAAACCATAATTCGAATACAAGAAATGAAATAAAATCTAACCTTATTACAGTTAAATTTGATTTAAAATAATATAAGATATTTGAATAAAAACAATTGTTTGGACTTTTTGTTAAGAGTTTTATATAATTATTATTAGTTGATTCTTCTAGAACTACCAATAAATTTCAGGTCAAGCTCTAAACAAGGAGAAAACAAAGATCATTACATCAATTAATCTTTCTCAAGACAAAATCAGAGCCCTTGTCATTCAAACCAGTTTCAGCATTGGCTTCCTCCCTACCACTTATTTGGGCATTACCCTCAACTCCAATAGCAAAACAATCAACTTCTAGCATCTTCTTGATAAGCTAATAAACAATAAAATGGACTAAGAAGGAAAAATATTATCATATGGGGGTAAACTAACTTTTTTTAATATTGTTCTAATTCTTATTCCTATCTATTGGTTGCAGAGTTGCATGTTGCATGGCACCATCATCACCAAAATTGATAGATTTCATAATAAGTTCTTATGGGGTTCCAATAATGATTCTAATAATATGTAATGGTCCAATTGGTCTACTAATTTTAAAAATTTCAGTGAAGGTGGCCTAACTTTGCATAGCCTAAATGGCATCAAAGCAGCTTATTCTTGTAAATTATGGATTTGGTTCAGAGATAACAAATCTATTTGGGCTCACTTTCTTCATAGTATATATTGCAAATACAGCCACCCCTCCAGCTGAACTATTCTAAGCAAGGTTCCCAAGAATAAACTCTCTAAAATCAAGAACTCGGATGAGAGCCATATCAGGTGGAAATTGGGCAAATGAAATGTAGACTTTTGGCTGATAACTGGATTGGCTAGCCTCCTCCTATCAAGCTTGATGATGACACTAATAATAGCTCGTTCATTAGGTCTAAAGTCAATTTTTTTCAGGGAAAATAATGCTTGGAACATGAATAATTAGTTCTTTTTTGATTTCTTCTTAATAAGGATATGGAACGTTGGATGTCTAAATGTAATAAAACTAAGGTTTATATGATAAATTCTATAGTTGCCAGATGACTTTTGGACTATTTTTAAATATGAGGGGTTGCAATGCAATTTACCCATTTGTGTAACCGAATGAGTTATGCAAGTCGATATGAATACAAATAAAGGCTGAGACAATAAGTAAAGGATAAAAAAAAATCATTAGACTAATTTTCTTATTCTCTCTTACTTTATCTCTATATAATTTAGTTATTTTTTTTCTTTACCTTCTTTCTCAAGAATTAAGATTTACACTTAACACTTCTAACATTAACCTAATTTCTAAGCTTTATATTGATGATCAGGTGGACGATGCTATACCTTGGTAGCTCTCTAAAGATGGTACATTTAACACTAAGGAAGATATTCATAATATTAGAGTCAAGCATATCGATTACTTTCTATATAAAAGGATTGGGAACCATATAATTCCCATGAAATTCTCTTTCTTATTGTGGAGACTTCTTCATAACATGATTTCTATTGATTCTACAATGCAAACAAGACATATAATCTTAGCCTCAAAGTGCCATTTCTATAATAATGTTGAAAATATTGACCATTTAAAGAGAGACAATGAACGAAATCAAATTTAAAGGAAGTTTCTTCTCTGCTATCTCATTCATAAAGTATATAAAGCACATAGTTTTTATGTTGTACCATTCTAATTTTTTTAAGAAAAAGCATTGGAAGGATACTAAAAAGACTACTATTGTTATGGGTTGTTTTAACCATTTCAAGAATAATAAAAAGGTCTTTTACCTCTCATGGACTCCGCCCCTTCATGGCAGATGCAAGCTTAACACAGATGCTTGTAGTCTTGCTTCTGGTGAATCCAGTTAACCCATCTTATTCATGACAACAACAGTATCATTCTTCATGGTTATGGAAATCTATATGGCAAGCTCTCTCCAATCAAATCTGAATCCATAGCTCTTTAGGATGACCTTCAAATATGTAAAATAAAATGTTCAAGTAAACTCGATATAAAAATTGACTTGAAGATATTAGTCTCTCTCCTTTCTTCTGGTCAAACCCCGTCATCTTTAGAGTCTATTTTTACCAACATAAGAGCCTTAATATGTCCTAACATGATTATTCATCACATTTTATAGATAGAACCAAGCGGCCGATTGGCTAGCTAGGTGGACTCTGAAATGCAAGATGAAAATAGACTACATTAATTTTCAAGCTCCTCACGAGTTAGAAAATATTACATTCTTAAAACTTTCATACTACTATTCCTTTTACACATGATGACTAAAATAAACGTCACTCACATTACATCCAATCCAAATGGTAGTTGTATTTCCAATGGTTCACATTCTTAGAATCTTAGTACAATGAAGACATTCAACAATTTTATTGTGTGTCGTATAGTAATTGGAGCCTGAGAATGTGGCATTTTCTTCTGAAAGAGACCACTAATTTTGTTTTCATTTACCCTATAACAATAATAAAGAATAAAACTTCAGTCAAATTAGTATAGGTTACGAATTATTTCATTGTATATTTTTATGCATTTTTTATAAAGATGATTGTAAAAAATATGTTTTTTTCTAAATTAAGAATGGTAAAAAATTGTTTACGATTAGTAAAATAATGATGTTGGTTGAGTTTAGAAATCTTTGAAAAAAAATATGTGTTTAAATTTTGCTTTAGCAGATATATAGGTAACACATTACACCATATTTTTTAAACCATGTTATGCGACATTTTTTAATCATATGTTCATCAACTTCACGGTTTCTACATATTTACTTTTTTAATATATGTTTATAAAAGTAAATAGGAAGATACAAAATCTAAAAAATATCCCTTAATGGAAAAAATGATTTGTTGATTATGGAATTTTCGTAAACCATCTAAATGCTATCAATTTTTTTTATTATAATTTAAAGAACAAATAATTTCACTCGGTAAAACTTTATAATTTATCGCAAATATCCTCTATAATATTTTTCATTTAACGTTTGTAATATTTCACAACAAACTATGGTTATATTTAGCAACATAAATATTAAATATTTTATACGGAACTATCGGAATGTTTCATAATTACTACCAGTTTAGGAAAAAAATTACATTATGCAAAAAAAATATACTTCTACTTTCACAAAATGATGAAAAGACATCACAAACAAATATTATATAATTGGTTAAAATCATAAACATTAATATTTACATGCAAATAGATTTTGTATCAACTTGATTAGCGAGAATGATCTCCACTTCTTCTAACATATTGTTTTTAATGAAATCAATAATATGCATATAAAACACCTTTTATGTTGATTCTGTGACATTGTTCAAGATGCCAAAACCCAAAGAATTAGTTTCAAATATTTAAAAATGTTTGAGTCATCTTCATGACCTCGTGTAGACATCATCATATACGAACAACATGTAAGCATTAAACCGTACATGTAGTACATTTAGCATACAATTTTATAAAAAAAACCAAGTAGTGTGATCCTCTTTATATTTGTTATAATGGCGATGGTTTTCAGCAAATGGTTAGCTTTTTGTGTAGTCTATTTCATACAAAAAATGGAGAAGTTTTTTAATGATATTTTATCGATGAAGATATCAAATATGTTTGACCGGATATACATTTGGGTTTAGTACCGCATATATATATATATATATGTATATATATTCTAAAATATTCTCCATCTGAATTTTTCCGAACTTTAAAGATGTAATAATCCTCAAGAAGTCTTTCATTAATTTCGGCCAGGATATCCTAAGGCTGAAAAGAATCAATCCTAACTACTGTGAACTCTAATTTTAAAAAATTGGTGATTTCATTTTGGGTCATCAAATTTCAGGAATTGTACCATTTAGCTTATTTGGGCCATATTCAATATATCTATGAGTAGGGTCTACCCAAATAATTTTAATTAAAAAAAATAAGACCCAAAAATCAAACTATTATCCAAATAAGACCATTATTTTCATATATCTCTAAGAAAAACTCATTTAACTTATCTATTTACCATCTAAGATCCAACTATTTTTTATAATACCCTTAATTAATTATTAAAAGCATTTAAAAAATTTACTCACATTGTTTTTCTCTTTTTACCCTAACAATATTGTGTTTCTTTCTCTCTCTACGGAAACAATATACAGTAGATGTAGTTATACTTCTATTTCGATTCTCGGTTTCTATTTGTTGTTTTCATATAATTTTCTTTATGGTTTTTTATTTGATTGTTGTTTTTATTTGATTTGGACGTTTAATGTTTTTTATTGTGGTTTCATATAACTTGACTTTGTACGGATTCTTCGTTTTTGAGTTGGTGACTCTATTTTACTTGTGATTTTGGTATTTTATCTGATTTTACTTTGATTTATAGTTGAAATGTTGTACTAATTTAGGTTTGGCTCGTTTTTAGTTTTTTTTCCTGTAAAATGTCATTGAGAAAGGTTTTTATTGTAAAAATGAAAAAGAGAAAGGTTACAAAGAAGATGAAATTTTGATAGTTACGAAACATGTTTAATCATAAACCAAGTTAACAATGATAGATGTTAAACCAATACAATTATAATAGATGATAAACCAATACAATTATAATAGATGGTAAACCATATAATGAGAAATTATACCAACTATGATAAATGATAAACCATATAATGAGAAAACATACCAACTATGATAGATGTTAAATAATACAATGATAAATGATATCAACTATGATGGATGCAAAACCAAGCCAACTATGACAGATATCCCACCTCGTTATGGATGGATAAAAAATAGAGAAATGGTAGATGATCTATGTATTTAAAATAGCTAGAAAACTGCACATGGTTTTTTTTATTCTGACACTGCACCAAAATGATGGTATGTATACCATAGCACACTAACACCTCATATATAAGATTATATGCCATCAATGTCTTTGAAGAGGAGCGCATACTAAAGTTATACGTAAAAATTTCTTTTGTTGATAAATATAGTGCATCCAAACAAGTACAACAAATATACTTGCGTCGTTTGGGTCACTCGACAAGCTCGGGTTTGTTGTCACGGTATCCAAGGTTGCACAACGTCTTGCAGGGATAATTTAAACTGGTTCAAACACCTTTGTAGTTTCTAATAACAACACATAATTATTTATAACCTACTTTTAACAGATTTCTAACCCGACGATGAAACTTTGTTTTGAGGATATTATCTGCAACATCTAATATATTGGTCTTTTAATGTCCCTCTTTATGAACAACTCAGTGATGAGAATGTTGAGACTAAAATTAATCAAACAATCGATAAAATTTTCAAATAGCATTATATCCAAACATGCACGTACTCACTTCCGATATATGAGACTTTATGACTAGAAGCTGGTATGTTGAGAATATAATCGCATGATAGTTCTCTCATACAACATAAAACTAAGTTTCACACATATATGAAGATATGTTTCACAACAATAATATATTATGTCTTGTAAATATAAAATTTAGTTTTAATATTACATGACATTTCTATAAATTGTAGGTCACATATTTTTTGGAATACATAAATAACCCTGGTATTTCGGTTGGAATGAGAGCCTCTTTTTAAATTTGTTCCAATGCCCGACTCAGATGTCGTAGCACTTGTATTTTGGATTTGAACAGGTGATGAGCATATTGCTAGAGTGATATAGGTGTTATATACCATTTCCGACTAGGGGTGTTATTGGTCTGGTTCAACCCGGGTATAGACGTAACGAGACAAAACCACTAAGCTTATAAGTTCAGATCGGACCAGACCGTAATGCTTTCGGTTCTAGATTCCAGAATTGAACTGCTAAGATTATGGTTCGGTTTGGTCTGGTTCTGTCCGGTTTGATCTGGTTCGGTCCGATCCGATTTCGTTCGGTCATTTTCGATCCGGTCTCAGTTTGGTCCATGATGTTTTTAAAAAAAATTAATTAAATTTTCAAATTTTAACTTAGATACATGATATAAAAATTAAAATTTACAAATTATACTTTGTCTTTTTTTAATTGGTCATTATCTAATAGTTTTGACAATATAATGTATAAAATAAATTAAATAAAAAACAATTGTAACTATTCATTCGATTCCGTGTCAGTTCCACTGATTTATTAGTTTTATTGGTTCAATTTTTTATCGGTTACATCAGTTTATTGATTTTATCGTTTTGGTTCCTTATGAGTTTTACCGATTTACAGGTTTCATCGGTTCGGTTTATAATTGGTTTCACAGGTTTACCGACTTATTGGTTTTATTGGTTTGAATCCTAACATGTTCCGTTCTCAGTCTAATTCTTATCGATTTGGTTATGGTCCGGTTTCCGGTTCTCAAGAACCGTTATCACCCCTTGTTCCGGTTGTGTAGAAATATAGGCTTATTCTCTCCTCAAGTTCATTCGTTTGTCCCGCTTGGTACATAATCCATCCACCTAATCTATAATCTAATCCAAAACATAAAAATAACTTAAGATTTCCACACACAAAATTGTTACATAGGTTTCACATATATCACTTCTTTATTGTTTCACATCAATACATACTACAAGCTTTCACATTTAATTCAAATATGGTTTCACATATATAATTACTTATACTTCGTAAGCAATATCCTATGTTTTAGTATTTCTGACCTAGATTAGAAAATAGTAAGAACAAGTATTTGAAGTCAATATTTCATATAAATATTGCTACCATCATATGGATCCTAACAAAACAAACTAGAAAAGTGGTTAGAATGGTTGACCATAATTATTCATTGGATAAATAATTAATGTTATTCATTATCGATGTGGTGACATAAATAACTGATATTTTGCATATATAATTTATCCTCGGGTTCACATCACGTGTATCAAACATTCACGTATAATTTATTTAAGGTTTTACATTTTTAATTATACTAGATTCCATATTCATGGTCTATGATGAAAAATGAAAAGAATGAGCATTTAAAGTCAAACAAATTTACGTAAATTTTGCTACCGCAATATGAAAAACAACAAGTGGGTCATAAAACAACCAACAAGTCGGTGGTTTTAATGACATAGTGAAAGTTGTCATTATTTTAGCAAAATATTTACTTATATGTATCTTATATGTAGTGAAATACGTAATCGAGTTTTGCAGATATCATTTCAAATTTGTTCAGCATCAAACATACTAAACATTTCACATGAGATTTATCAAATGTTTCACATTTATAATATATTATATTTCACAAGTAGTAGTTTAGATTTTCATATTCTTGACCTAGATTGGAAAATGATAAGAACAAACATCTAAAGTCAATATTTCCTGTAAATATTCCTACCATGATACCCAACCAATATACGGGTCCTAGCAAAACCAAATGATCAATATTGGATTGGTTAAACCTAATTCATTGGTGAATTAGAAAAATATCTAGTTTTATTAGTCATCGTTGTCAAGAAATAAGTTTTTCAATTCTCTAATTAACTTAGCAAACTATGTATGAAATTTTCCAGGATATGCGACTTTGTTTTCAAAATCGCCATAATTCTGCGTAATGTGACAAATATAATTATAAATTTTTCCATATACGACAAATTTTGAGACAATGTGAAAAATATGATAGTTTGGAAAACAAACCAAGTTTAAGTTTCAGACTTTTAATAATATTTAGTTTTCCAGCTCAAAAATCTTAATTCCGTAGATCATATGTTACTAATTCAAACACGACGCCTAGTTTCACACCTAAAATACCCTAAGTTTTTAACAAAACTTGCTTTACAAAAAAAAGCCTAACACCGTGTGTGAAACTATATCAAAGTTAATTATACTGTGATTTACAATATATATATGCTAAGTTTTGCAAATAATAAAATCTTCCTTCTCTTCAAGGTGTACAACACTATAAAACTACCATGGTGATATTTCTGATAAAACTTTGTCGTAATTGGGAGATCTGATTTATGATGTATAGGTCGATGAGGGTGAAATCAATGTTAAAGATGAAGACGACTAAGTAACACAAAAAAGAGCCTCTCGTTATTTCAGCAAGGTAAACAATGAAAATCCTTTTGTTTCAATTTCAACTAAAGAAATTGTTAAATATTTTGTTGATAATTCTTTATCTGACCCTAAGAACTTTAAGAACTAAATAGGATCTAGGATTAATAATAATAAAAAAAGCCAAATTAAAAAAAAATTGTGTTTTAATATATGAAAATTATGATTTTCAATTAGAACCTGAAGGAGGTCGTGAGAAGGTCTCGATTTATTTGCTCGAGCCAGATTGCAATTTCGTTGATGCTTTTGGTAGGGTTTATAGTGGCAGAATTCAGACGAAACAAAGAATATGTATGTTATATAGAGGTTATTCTTCGGATGATGAAGAAGACATGACTGTCAAAGAAGTGACTAAATTATGGATTTACCAGTATATACTGTCACATGAACATGACAAGTTGTCTCGCATTAAGTTACTGGTTGTAGATGAAGTAACATTTATTCCGTAAATCGGTTCTACCGTATTTACCGATTCGGTTTTTTATCAGTCTCAATTTTTATAATAGAACTATAAATCGGATCATTAAGTTATTGGTTGTAGATGAAGCAACATTTATTCCGTTTCCAATTGTGAATGAGACGTATATTTTCATACTCGCTCGATCTGATTCGGGGTCAGTATTATGTCCTTATAATGGACACTGAAAAGCTAAGGTTTGGTTGACGTGATCAATCACCTGTTTTTGGTTATGGTGCTACAACTATTGGTCGCATTATTCTCACTACAAAGTCTTTGATATTTTGAGGGATGACCGTAAGATAGCTCAACTTGAGATTCTTTCAAACATAAACAAATTATATAAAGTGTGCAATCTACAAGGTTTGAGTTTTTCAGGAAGTTGTGCCGCTGAGAGTCCCTGTCTTATCAAGCTTTTACTATTTAAGATGGCTAACCTTAAAATATTCATTTGTTCAATCTAGAAAATATGAACAAGTTGGAATAACCGATTCCTTTTCAAAGTTCATGTTTACGTCAGATGTTGATCTTTCTGTTCGAAAAGAAATATTAGAGTCAGATAGATGGCTAGCGAAAGCTCATTAAGGGATTGTTGATGACTTATAGTATAATCTTTATGTATGTGTTATGATGGAACCATTAGAGCAGCAAAAGAATTATTGGAATGAACATTGCAACCGTGATATAACTAGATCTCGAGGAAAATCCGATGAGCTGGGATCCATTTCAACTATAGATGCTTCGTCTTTTGATAACCACGAAAAACAGTCCAAGAATTCCAATGGACAGACTATATTTTCCGTTGAGTTAATACAAGGTAAGGCTAACAAATAGATTGGCTTTTCCACAATTAGTGACGATGCTAGGTCTCTGAAATCTTCATCACAGTAAGAAAGCACGAGTTTGCATAGGCTCCAAAATATACGTGAGCTTACAAAGGACAAAAACTCGTACAGTTTCTACCAGGTTGTTGATGGTTTGCACATCATTTTTGACCCCTCAAACATGAAGTGTCTTCTTACCCATTATGGGAGATACGATATTCTTATATTCAAAATTAGTGGAAGGAGTTTGGAGTTGACTTAGTCTGAATCTGTTCTACCAATTTATTGAATCGGTTATATCAGTTTATCAATTTTATTACTCCATCCGTTCCGCAATCTAGGTCGTTTTAGAAAATACAAAAAATTCCACTTTAATTTTCGTTTGGTAATATCAATGGAGCAATTAATTTTTTTACCAATGATATTTTATTGTTTATTTCCTTTTATTAAATTAATAACTTTGACCCAATAGAATTAGATTGCTTCTTGTGTTTTATAGGAGATAGAAAACATCATTATATTTATTGGTTTCGCTGGTCTAACATCAAAACAACCAAAACTTACCTACACCCAGAATTTGCTTGTGTATTTTTTATACTCCCTCCGTCTCATAATATTAGTCGTTTAAGGTTTCTTCACCAATATTAAGAAAAGTAATAATGACTTTGAAAGAATAAAAGAAAATAAATTTGATTGGTGGAGTTAATAACTTATGCAGAAAGTTAACTATTTTATTGGTTGAAAGTGGAATACATGTAATAATGTTTTATTGGAAAATGAGAACGACATATATTATGGGACAAAAAATCTCATTTAGAAAGACACATATTATAAGACAGAGAGAGTATATGACTAATAATGGCTTATTTATTCTTAAAAAAAACCCATCAAAGTCTTTTCTATTTCGGGCGGGCCTACGTTTGAATTTGACGCTAGTGGTGTCTCGCTTTTAGTCAACAAAGTGATGTCAAAAGCATGTCTTCTTTACCACTAAATTATTTTGTTCAATCCAAACAAGTAACGCCAGAAGCAACCGTCGGTCGCATATAATAGAAAAACAATTCTTTCTAACGAATCAATTTAACAACTTTCTCATAGATTTTGATGTGTACTTTTGATAATCTTCAAAGCAAAAATGATGAAACCAAATTGGTTTGGCAGGGCCAGGATGGGGTCGCTATTTCGTAGACCAGATTCAATTCACGGTGTGCTACGGTGCTGTAGTTACCTCAATACTTTTAGGTGGCCAGTGCATGAAGGTCGTAAATATAAAATTAAAAAAAAATCGATAGAATTTATGAAATAATAATAAAAAGTATAAAATTTTATTATTTTTTATTTTATAATATATATTATATTTATTATCAAAATTATTAGATAATTTTTTTTTAAAAAAAATATTAAACTCTAAGTAATGGTTTTACAAGGACTCTTGAGGGATCGACCATTGGGAGGAGGACGGGTCGTAAGATAACATACTATCATAAGGTTTTTACTGTATTCCCAAAAAAAAGATCTCCAGTGAGATTTAAACTCAAATATGAGTTCAAAAGTATTCTCTTGTTTTGAAAAATATGATTTGCTTCTTCGAGGGAGAGTTTGATAATATATTCCTCTGTCATTGTTTGCCAACAATGCCAGAGGAAAAATAGTTGAACCCTTAGTAATTTCCATTACTGTGCTGAAATTCATTTTCAATATTAAATTTCTTTCGTATAACATAGACACAACCGTATCAGTAATTCTCATAATTTTGAGAGATTGGAATTCGGTTCCCAATTCGAGTCTTATTACGGGTTCCGGTGGTTTTGAGGTGGTAACACCATCCCAAACCATACTAGCCCATGCTATATGTATGGTAACTTTTGGTGCTCGTTTGTTGACAAAATACAATATTGAGAAAACTAAAGCTATGGAAATCATGATACCTAAAGTAAAATAAAACATCTTCATAGTAGTTGTCATTCGATGCTTCGGCAAAGTTGCAGCTGCAGGAGGAGGACTGTTGGACGGACTAAGAACTGCAGGAGGAGGACTGTTGGACGGACTAAGAGCCTATACGAAAACAGGCCTTGGACAAGGAGTTGGACCCCTCGGAGTGGGAATCCAAGGGGAAGAAGAGCTGACATCTCCGACGGCTCCGAGACAATTTCTGTTTTAAATCAATAATTAAAAAAATTCAATTAAAAATTCAATAATAAATGAAAAATTCAATTTCTAAACTTTGACTTACCGTCTGTGTCTTCTTGGTCGCTGAAGTTTTCATTCTCTTGGTCGCTGGAGTTTTCATTCTTTTCATTCTGTAGGTTGCTAAACTTCGTCGGAGAAGACATGAGGAGAAAGAAGATAATAAATATTTCATTGTTTAAGTTGGTGCAGGTTGTTTCCTAAATATAAAGGAAAGGGCCAACAACTGTAAAGGTCACGTTAACAAGATACAACAAGATAGAGAAAGTGGAAGGAAAGAGAGGTTGATACGTCAACTCTCCTACGTATGATGATGAAGATCGAGGCCATGGCTATAGCATAAGAGAAAAAATACTCAAGCTTGAAATCAGCAAGTTGATATTGTCCTATTGCTTTGACAATAATAAATATATTAGTTATACAAACGATTTTTATATATAATTCAACGCAAGTTAATTTAGTATATTAAATTAAAAAACTATTTACAGTATTGACCAATCAATTTTTTTTCATTAAAAAAAATATTTATTAAAAAATATATTTTAAATAACTATTATTGTATGAGTTTGGTTACCGTAATTGGACCATACTAGTTTATATTTATTACATTTAATCTATCATTTAAAAAAACAATATATCACTATTTTTATTATTATATGTGCTAAAATATTAAACTTCTATTATAACAGAAGAACGGATAATATATATATATATATATATATATATATATATATATATATATATATATATATATATATATATATATATATATATATTATTCCACCCTACTATCTTTTATCAAAATGGTTTTTAATATATTAACAGAAATTGTTTTTAAATACAAACAATTTTTATTATCTAAAAATGGACCCATAATTCTTGGCCATAATAAATTGTGTCGCTGAATTTATACGCTATTTTTTGACCAACCCTTTCTTTTAAAAAACCGTTTTTCTAAAAAAATAAATAAACTGCTGCATATAGTCTTAAAAGTAAACAATGGTACTAAAACGATTCACGACCGTTAGATTGATGCCAAAAGCAGAATCAAACAATGCACAGTAAAATGGCGTGCACGTGAAATAAGATGAAATGGATGCAATGTAGTATCGGGTGGACGTGAATTATTTCACAACAAAGATCGGTGGTTTTATTGTTAATAAAGATATAAGAGTATTAAACTAATTAAAAAATAAAAAAATTGTTATATGAAATATTGAAATAAAAATATTTTATTATTTAAGACGTGGAGAATTTTGTCAATCCATCTTAAATTTTTAGCCATAACCAATATCAATATCAATTTATATTAATATTTTTATATATTATTACAAATATTATATATATATATATAGTATTTGTAATAAAATATAAAAATATTAATACGATTTTCTTTTTTTATAATTACAATTGATATCCAAAAGTAGTATACGATTTTGTTTTGTTGATAGTTTGTTACGTTCTATAAAAATTATCTATATTAAAACTATCTATATTAAACATCATAAAAATTAAATTATACGACTTCATATCTATATATATATATATATATCGTATATCACATTTGGGTATCAATTGGGTGCAAGAATATTATAAAAGCTGAGATGTTACCGAGACAAAGATAAGAAAGTCTAAATAGTTCGATAGGGATAAAAAAACTTCAAAAAAAACACAAAAAATAATTGTAATGAAATGTGAAATTTGAAAAACTAAGGATCAATTTAGGTTCAATAAAAATGTTTTGGATGCGAATGGATCGGTGGTACGATGGTGCTAATTATGAGATCTATACATCGGAAGGAGTTGGTATTAAATAAGAAGGAAAATAATTAAAGAGAGCCTAATAACTATTTTAGACCAGAATAATAATTATTCACCTAGATCAAGCAATGTGATAATATATATATATATATATATAGTGACCAATGAGAATTTTAGAGCTCTCATGGTTTACAAAATATATAAAGCTTTTATTGGACTTGTCTCTTTATAATTAACTAATACAAGTAAAACTAGTCCAAAGGTCGGACCAAATGCTAACTAGTTATTCGTTTATCAATAGTGCACCATTCTTAATGAGTTTGTCAAAGTATGAATATAATGAACATTTTATGTCGTAGTTATCATGCTTGAAAAATATCTCGATGTCCATGAATGGAAAGCGTTCGGGTGAATAAACAAGTTTGATTCGATAATCGCCCAGAAGCTTCAAGTTGTTTTCCTATTTTTCCAGTTGCCCAAGAACCTATGGTGAGTTCAACCTTAACTCAAGCTCTATTGAAAAATGTCGAACCGTTTTGGATTTTCTGAAGCTTCAACAACACCTGGTGTCAAACAAAATTGGTAGGAAAACGCCGAAGGTTTCTATAAGAGACCTGGAGGTTTCTTTTGGCTTCAAATGAGACTGTCTATTTTCATGTGCCCTCCACTTGATCATCATGTGTTCCGATATGAAGCAGTCTAGTCCCTATTACGTGTGTGAGTGTCTTTTTCCAATCTTGAGGGAGTAGAGACACTTACTAACATAGAAAAGTGAAAAATTATACTACATCATCTTCAAGTCTATAAATAGAAAGCTGAATCGCTCTCCTATTTTACCAATCTTAGAGAGATAAAATATTTGGAAAAAGAAAGTCGAATGAAACCCTAGCCTCCAATCAACGTGATATATTTTAAAATAATATTGACCACCGTCCTCAAGTCGTCTGATCCATATTCTAGTCGTCTTCATATTCTTAAGGATTGAGGAACTGAAGTATGATTTGGCTCATATGTTTGTTATGAAAAACTTGCGCTTGTTACGTTATTTTTTTGTTATTGAGGTGGCTGAGTCTCAAAAAAGATATATTATTTCTCAAATAAAATGTATACCTGATTTCTTTGAGCGATCACAATTATTTGACAGAAGAACGTCATACACCCCTATTAAAACTAATGATCGTCATTCTTCTATTGATGGTGTCCTTCTATTATACCCGACTATGTCATACTCTTGTGGGGAACTTGGTTTTATCTTACAGTTACTCAACCAGATATAGCTCATGTTGTTCATATAGTTAGCCAGTTTGTCACTGCTCCTATCTATGTCAAGTGGAGAGTTCTAAGTATATTGAGATATCTTCATGATGCTTATTTCCAAAGCCTCTTGTTTCTTTCGACATTATGACTCGCACTGCATACTCAAAGTGATGTTATTGGGATATCGATCCTCATTACTGTTAATCCACAACTGATTTCTTTATTTTTCTTGAAGATTCATACATCTCATAGAAAAGTAAAAAACATGATGTTGTTTGTAGATCTTTACTGAGGCTCAATATTGTGTTATAAAATTACCCACGTATGAGATTGTTTACTTACAGTGGCTTCTTGAAGATATGAGGATTAATATTCTTCAATCCACTTCTTTACATTGTGATAACAAAAATGTCATGCATATAGGAAATAATTATATATATTTCATTAGAGGACTAAGCACATTGAAATTGATTGTCACTTCACTTGCCATCATTTTCAGCTGAAACGGTCTCGCTTCCATATGTTCCATCCTCTTTGCAGTATATAAATATCTTCCTGGATGCCAAATTAGCATCTCGGTTTCTTTTTCTATTCGACAAACTTTAAATGATTATATACAATTTGATCTACAAAATCTTAATATATTTTTTTGTTTATTTCTTTTCTACGGTTAACACCAAAATATTATTGTTTCGAAAGTTAAAATATTAAAAATATAGTTCATTTTACATTAAAAATCTAGATTGACAAAAGTCTTATAAATAAAATTGAAAAATATATTATCATTTAATAAAATAAAATAAACTAAACTTATAAATAAAATAAAAATTAAGATCGATGGATCCATATATAACATATTAAACGTACTAATACATTATACATTATCATACGTAGCATTTTATATATATTAAAATAAAATGTAGTTTTTATTAAATAAGCTACGATTATAGAAATAAATAAAGTAATAGGTAGCTTTTATTTTTCATTGAATCATCATGGTAATGTTTTTAATCTAGTATGATTTTTTAACATGATAAATTTTGACATTTTCTCATCAAACAATAACAAATTTTTATGAAATTTATTCATTCAAATTCAAATTTGGAAAATTGAGTTTGATTTTATTTAATAAAATTAAGTTTAAACGGTATACTTTAAATTTTTGTATTGGAGAATCTTAATTTTTTTAATAAAAACTATAAAATTTAAAATTTGATTTGAATTTATATTTTTAAATTTTAAATAATATTTTAATAAATTATAAATCTCATCTTCGGAGAACAATGTCGGGTCGGGGACAGGGTGAGAACCTTCCGTTGGTTACGCCCTTTAAGTGTTGGTTCTTCCATATTTAGATATGGAGATAGATCCAGATAGAGATCTATATCAATCAATCTATCTATCGATAGATTTCTAAATGGATATAGATCCGGTTTCAAGATCTATGAACAAGAGAGACCCCTAAATATTCATTGAAAAAAAAAACAACTACTAGACTAGTAGTTGAGTGCTCCTTTCAGGTCTTGACCGGGTCCGAGCTTCCCAAGCTCTATGCTGTTGGGGAACTCTGCAAGGGTCTTACCACCTTCTTGATTTACGATGGCCGGTGGCTTTTATAAAAATGAAAAAGTGAAAAGTATCTTTAATAAATATATTTACTTATTCATTCAAAAAGCTTCGGTGTCGTGCAACAAATCTCTTTTTTCTATAAGTTTAAAAGGTTGCGTCATTATATAATGGTAAGTTGTGTCCGTACGAGGGTTTATAATTTAATTATGTCGTAACCAATTGATAAATTTGATCTAAATATTTGAAAATAGAAATAACTTCAAGAGTCGAAATAGCGGAGCTGGGTGGGTGCCTGTGGGGTCCCAGGAACCCACCCAATTCATAAACTAGAGGTTTAAGTACCGAAAAAAAATCAGATATACCTTCATCCCTTTGGTAAAATTAAATTAGGAACCCACGACCTCCACTCAAATCATGGGTTCGATAGGTAGAGAACCATTTTTATGTTATATATATATATATATATATATATTTATTATTCTTATCTATATATTTTCTTTTTAAATTTATCCTATATTTTCTTTGTTTTTAATCTCATTTTTCTATTCTTATCCTATATATTTTCTTTTTAAACCTACCCTATATTTTTTTTATATCTTTTCTTTTTATATCCTTTTTTTATTCTTATCTATATATTTTCTTTTTAAACCTATCCTATATTTTCTCTTCTTTTTTTCTCATTTTTTTATTCTTATCCTATATATTTTCTTTTTAAACCTACCCTATATTTTTTTATTTTATATATTTTCTTTTTATATCCTTTTTTTTTATTCTTATCTATATATTTTCTTTTTTAAACCTATCCTATATTTTCTCTTTTTTTTTCTCATTTTTTTTATTCTTATCCTATATATTTTCTTTTTAAACCTACCCTATATTTTCTCATTTTTTTTATTCTTATCCTATATATTTTCTTTTTAAACCCACTTATTTTTCCTATATTTTCTCATTTTTATATCCGTTTATTCTTATCCTATATATTATTAATATATTTTCTTTTTAAAGATCTTATCCCATATTTTCTCATTTTTATACCTATTTATTCTTATCATATATATTTTCTTTTTATAACCACACTTATTCTTCCTATATTTTTTCATTTTTATACCCGTTTATTCTTATCCTATATATTATTTTCTCATTTTTATACCCTTTTATTCTTATCCTATATATTTTCTTTTTATACACACACTTATTCTTCCTATATTTTTTCATTTTTATACCGGTTTATTCTTATCCTATATATTATTAATTTTTTTAAAGATCTTATCCTATACCTATATTTTATCTTTTTTATACCCACGTATCCTTATTATACCCACTTATTCCTCCTATATATTAGGTTATATATATATATATATTAAACTCTAACTACAAAATACAGTATTTTCTTTCTAGTTTCTACTATCATTTTAAAAAACTCTAACTACAGGCTGCAAATTACTTTCTTGCTTTATTTTAGTTTTTCCTAATCACATTTTAGTTATTTATATAACATATATTATGTCATGACACGGACAGTTCAATATTTGAAATTTGAATATATATATATATATATATATATATACTTCTTCAATAATAAAGTCCAGGACACCACGGTGTTCCGATCCTGGCTACGCCACTAAGTCGAATGGTCGTATGATTTGGTAGATCCGAGCATTGAAGAGTAGATGCCGAAGGTGTAGGAAGAACCAATTATGACTTAAATCCATATGCCAACTACTGAACGGTGGATCTATTCGGGTTAATCAGGGGCGACCACCCCTGCTTACATCTGGGAATACAAATCTCTTTCTAATACTCCTCGGTATTTTTAAAAAGTACGTCGAAACTCTCGTCGGGAAGTCTAAATATATAATGGGAGTAAAAACGCACAATCAGAATTTTTATTTATATGAATTTGTGGAAATTATAGATAACGAAATAAAGTAGACGAAAATTAAGTTTGAATCTAATACTGAAAAGGAAGAACAGTAGATGAAAGTTATTATTTTTTTTGTTTAGACTCAATTCTAGTCACAAACTTTGAGAGGGAGAAAATTCCAAAGAAAAAAATAGGTTTCTAGCAGGTTGGAGAAATGAAAATGGGCACCAACGTATTCAATTAATATATTCATTAAAATTTTCACCTTCTGTTCTAAATAGCTTAAAATAAACGAATATCCAAATAATCGAACGAAAAAGAGAGTAAATTTAGTTATATATATTTTGTTATATAAGTTAAATTTTATTTTTTAATTCTAAATGAAAAAATTAGTAAAATAATTTTATTTTATTTTTGTTTGCAGTAAAAAATTATTATTTTATGTTGATCATGAAATTTTAACCCTCTAAAACATTTTAGAACATTTAAAGACCAATCACGATATCAGTAATTTATGTTCATATTTTAAAATTAAAAACATCAAAATTTAATCGGTTTGAAGTGAATCAGAACTACGATTGCTCTCAGCTTTTGAAAAAACTCTCCAAGAAACCTTTTCTTGGAGATGAAGAAATCCTCGACTTCCCAGATTGTGTGTCTTCTTCTTGTGCATCACTGGCTCCTCTAGTAGATACTCGTGGCATGTTTCTCATTTGATATCTTCTTTCTTACTTAGAGTTGTTTGGAGGGAAGAGTATCCAACGCTAATTTCTCCAAAGAATAAAGCTATGTACAACGCGTGTTACACATGGGTGGAGATGATATCTCCAAAAAGCTTCAGAAACATGTATGGTTGGGATTTGGCAGCAACCAATGAGCTTGGATCACTCTGAGCTATAAGGATGTTCCAAAGTATTGTAACTTTTGTTTTCATATAGGTCATAATACTTCCACCTGGAAAAGAAGCCAAACTATCAAAGTGGATATATATAAAACAACACAAGCTCCCCCTTCCAATGACAATATTGAGCATCTTAAAGAAAATACTTCTGAAGAGGTGATAGTTCTGTTAGGGCAAGATCATGATAAAATAATTACAATTACTAAAAATCAGCACAACTCTGAGTTAAATCAAGAACCAACTGATACTATTGAAAAAAGTAGAGTATACATGTTGTGTACCATAACCCTGATATCAATCAATCTCCCGTGAAAGACCAAGATAATGGAGCTGTAGTGAGCACAGTTGGTGAAATTACTATAATTACTGAAAGCAATGATAAATTACCTAAAGAGTTTCAGGAGGCTACCATGAAAACTTCTGATGATCTCTTGCAAAGTGAAGATTTTAATAATAATGTGTTTGATGATACCAATAATCAAGATGAGGAAATCATTGATGTTATGAATATACTTGATAACATTACAGATTTTCCTTATCCACTTGATGAAAGCACTCCTCCTGCTGCTAAAAATCCTTCTAAGGATAAGATTGGGAGCCTTCATTATACTCATGCAAGAAGAATAAAAAACGTTGATTCCAGTTATCATAAAGTTATTGATAAAAAATTAAAGCAAGAAGAAGAAGCAAAAAAATAAGCCCATTGTCATTAGATCTCTTCAAATGGAAGAGACAAAAAGAATCTCACTAAAAAGTTCTAAATGATCAAACTTTTATGCTGGAACATTCGAGGAGTTGGTAACCAATCTTTTGTCAGAAGACTGAAATCCTTAATTAGAAAAGAAGGTATCAAAGTATTGTTTATACAAGAACCTATGATTAACTGTGATCAGATAAACAATCTATCTTCTAAACTCAAGCTTACTAATTCTTTTACTAATGTCTCTAACAAAATTTGGGTGTTTGGGCATGAGGATTTGGAGATCAAAATCCTGGAGGACGAGATCCATTGCTGCCACATGGAAGTCAAACACTCTCTCATTGATAAAGAGGTTAACATCACTTGCATTTACGCTAAATGTCAAAGAAGTAACTGTGGAATGATTTAAGATATTTTGAGCTTGCTGTGAAAGAGTGACTTCTCATATGTGATTGCAACTCTATCATCTCTCCCAATGAACAATCTGGTTGTTCAACGTTTTGTCAACATAGTGCAAATGACTTCCTAAACATGATTAAAGACCGCCACCTAGAGGATGCTGTGTATCTTGGCACTGGGTTTACGTGGACTAACAAGACTATGTGGAAAATACTTGATAGGGTTTTGTTTAATCAGGAATAGTCTGAATTCTTTGTTATCACTAAAGTATCCCACCTTCCCCGTACATGTTCAGACCACACCCCACTCTGTATCACCATAACTAAATATATTAAGAAGCTTAGAAGATCCTTTAAGTTTCTTAATATTTGGACTATAGACAAGGATTTCTTGGGTTTTATGAAAGATAACTAGTCTATTCCTATGACGGGATACCCTCAACATGTATTCTGGAATAAGTTAAAAGGCTAAAGGCTGCCTTAAAGAAATGAAATAGAGAGCATTTTGGTAACTTGTTTGATAAAATTAAACAAGTTGAAGAAAACTTACAGATTTGTGAAGAAAAATACAGAAGATCCAACATCCTTCAAAATTCCCTATCCAAGGCTGTTGCTGAGCATTTGCTTGCCCTATCACAATTTTGTAATGAAGAAAAGAAGGCAATGATCTATTAAAGACATCAAATTCAACAATATTTGGAATGATGATGAGGATGCTATAAATGCATCTGCAGAATTCCTACTTCTCAAATATGCTTTATTCCCCATCTTACTTAAATAAACATGCTGAATCTAAATGTTTGAGTAATAACTTGTCTAAAATCATCCCTAAGCTAGTGACTGGATCTGATAATAAAATGATGCTTTCTGAGCCAACATAATAAGAAATTTGGACTTCTATTCAAAGTCTTAATCCCTCTAGAGCTGCTGGAATTGATGGTTTTAACAAATGTTTTATACCACTTGTTGGCTCATTATTAAAGATGACTTTTGTAAAGCCATTAAAGGCTTTATCTTTGGCCAAACTATACCTAAAGGGATACTAGCTACTGGCATATGTCTTATACCTAAGACTGCTAACCCCTATAACTAGAGTCAATATCGACCTATAAGCTTAAGCACCCTAACCAATAGAATAATGTCTAAAGTAGTTAACAACAGACTATCCACAATTCTCCTTAAGCTTATATCTAAAGTTCAAGGTGCCTATGTGCTAGATAGATTAATTCATGACAATGTGCTTATTACTAAGGAATTGATTCATGATATAGGCAGAAGAACTAAGGCGGTAATATGGTAATCAATCTAGACATGTCCAAGTTCTTCGATAACTTAGCTCACAGTGTTGTTATCAGAGTGCTCAAGGGCTTTGGCTTCAACTATTAAGTCACTATGCTAATAAATAATATTATAGGATTATTAAATAATTCTCTTCTTATAAATGGTAGGTCTATTGGGTACTTCAAAGCTAATAGAGGTGTGAGATAAAGAGATCCATCATCTTTAAGCCTCTTTATATTAGTTGAGGAAGTGCTAGTAAGAGGGATTAACCATTTACTTGAAGAAAATAAAAGTATGAAATATTCAAATAGAGGAAGTATGAGTATACCTATACTAGTATTTGCTGATGATGTATTAGTCTTCACTAATGGTTCACAACTTTCCCTTGAGAAGATTGCTCATTTCATGCAGGTTTACCAGGAAGTTTCCGGTCAGTTAATCAATAAAAGGAAAACATAGATAATTACTGCAACAAGCATGCCAATTGATAGAAGAAACAATCTCACTATATAAACTAGCTACAATACTACTCTTCTCCCTATAACCTACTTGGGGGTAACACTTAGTCCTCATAATAAGGGTTCAAATTTTAATCATTAATTAGAAAAAAATCAGAGAAAGGAATTCTAATTGGGAAGGAAAAATGTTATCTTTTCGAGGGCGTCTTATTTTAATTAAATTTGTTCTTATGTTTATCCCTTTCCACTGGTTACAGAGCCGCTGGCTCCCCTCAACAATCATATCAAAAATCAAAAGATTGGTGAATAGATTCACGTGAGGATCCGATAGTGATGTTAATAAAACTCATTGGTCTTTTTGGCCCTAAGTTTGTAAATCCTTTGAAGATAAGGGCCTTAATATTAATAGTCTCCTTAATATCTAGAAGGTTTTTTTCTTGTAAACTATGGCTAAGATTTAGAGATAATAATTCTCTATGGGCTAAACTACTTAATAATATCTATTGTTCATGGAAACATCATTTGCAGGTTGATTGCAAATATGGATCACAGACTTGGAAAAGGTTGGTCAAAATCAGAGAGTTTGCTGAATCTCACATGTAATTGAGGTAATATGGATATATGGTTAGATAGTTGGTTTGGTATAACACCTTTTATTAAACTTAATCCTAATCAAAACAATAGCTAGTACAAGGGTAAAAAGGTTAGGACATTGTGGGAAGCTAATGGTTAAAACAGTAGTAAGAATAAGGAAATCCTAAATGACTATAACATGAACTTAGTATCTAATCGTAAAATCAACTGTTCTACTAAAGACACTATACTATGGACTTTATCTAAGGATGGGTTCTTTAAATAAAAGAAAATATCAAAGGCCTAAACCCTTCCCACAATAGCTTTACTCTATTTAGTAATCTTTGGAACCAAATATCTCCTAGGAAGTGCTCTTTCCTTGCATGGAGAATTATTCTTAATAAAGTACCTATTGACTATATCCTTCAATCTAAGCACATTACACTGGCTTCTAAAAGCCAATTATGCTTTAATATTGAAACTACAAATCATCTATTTATCTACTGTAATTTTGTTTGGGATATCTGGTATTATTTTGCATGAATTTTAAGGGTAGACGTTCAAAGATTTATGACAGTCAAACATATGTTCTTGACTTGGTTTTGGTCTGCTAATAACAAAACCCATGTCAAAACTATTTTTCCTACCCTAATAAGCTGGGTTATTTGGCAGCAGAGAAACAAAAGGAAAATGAACTATGTTCACTTTTCTTCCTCTGCTATAATATATTACAATACAAATATGATGAATAATATGGACTTTTCAAACTTGCTTAAAACTAAGCACTAGAAAGGATGTGAGAATGCAGCCCTCAAACTTTGCTGTATCAATTACCTTCGTACCAAAAGGAAAATTCTTACCTCACTTGGAGTCTTCCTGTTGCAGGTCGCTACAAACTTAACTCGGATACCAGTTGCTCCACTAATGGAGAAGCGAGTGGAGCAGTCATCATAAGAGACCACCAAGAAAAACTGATGCTAGGCTATGAAAACAATTATGGTCTGCTAACTCCTATACAAGCTGAATCACGAGATCTCTTGGATAGGCTCCTCGTGTGTAAAATTAAAGGATACAGTGAAATCGATATCGAGACAGATTCTGAAATGATTGTTTCACTATTATCTAAAGGAAAATTTCCATTGAATTTAAGTTCTACTCTCAGCAATATCAAATCTTTAATCTCTTGTAAAATGCCAATTCATCACATTCTTCGAGAACAAAATCGAGCAACCGATTGGCTAGCTCGATGAACTCAAAGATGTAAGATGAAAGTCGATTATAAGAATTTTAAAGCACCAGCAATACTGAATGGTATTTTATTGCTGGAAAGTTTAAATATAGGTTATATTCGTATTAAAGAATAACTTACTTTTCTCTTCAAAGTGATTTCAGGATATGTGCAGAAGTAGCTGAATGGAGCTCATCCTGGGAATTGAACGATAGTACTGATTCTGTGTCAGAAGCTAGCTCTTCTCAAAGGAATGAAATTGTATACTTGAATTGATTTCATGAAGTGTTAGCTCATTATGGGAACGAAGCTCCTCCTGGGAATCGAACGAAGCAGTGAATCTGTGTCAGAAGCTTGCTCTTCTCAAATGAAACCTCCATCAAAATTGTCTATTTCAATTGATCTCAAGAAGTGTTGGATACTTCTGATGCATGCAAACCTTCAGTTGCATGGAAACCTCTAGTCCACTAAGGGAGAAGCAAGTGGAGCGGTCATCATAAGAGACCACCAAAGAAAACTGGTGCTAGACTATGGAAACAATTATGGTATGCTAACTCCTATACAAGCTGAATCACGAGATCTCCTGGATAGGCTCCTCATGTGTAAAATTAAAGGATACAATGAAATCGATATCGAGGCAGATTCTGAAAAAATTGTTTAACTATTATCTAAAGGAAAATTTCCATTGAATTTAAGTTCTACTCTCAGCAATATCAAATCTTTAGTCTCTTGTAAAATGATAATTCATCACATATTTCGAGAACAGAATCGAGCAACCGATTGGCTAGCTCGATGGACTCAAAGATGTAAGATGAAAGTCGATTATAGGAATTTCAAAGCACCAACAATGCTGAATGCTATTTCATTGCTGGAAAGTTTAAATATAGGTTATATTCGTATTAAAGACTAACTTACTTTTCTCTTCAAAGTGATTTCAGGATATGTGCAGAAGTAGCTGAACGGAGCTCATCCTGGGAATTGAACGATAGCAGTGATTCTGTGTCAGAAGCTAGCTCTTCTCAAAGGAACGAAATTGTATACTTGAATTGATTTCATGAAGTGTTAGCTCATTCTGGGAACGAATCTCCTCCTGGGAATCGAACGAAGCAGTGAATCTGTGTCAGAAGCTTGCTCTTCTTAAATGAAACCTCCATCAAAATTGTCTATTTCAATTGATCTCAAGAAGTGTTGGATACTTCTGATGCATGCAAACCTTCAGTTGCATGGAAACCTCCAGTCCACTAATAGAGAAGCGAGTGGAGCGGTCATCATAAGAGACCACCAAGGAATACTGGTGCTAGGCTATGGAATCAATTATTGTATGCTAACTCCTATACAAGCTGAATCACGAGATCTCTTGGATAGGCTCCTCCTGTGTAAAATTAAAGGATACAATAAAATCGATATCGAGACAGATTCTGAAAAAAATGTTTCACTATTATCTAAAGGAAAATTTCCATTGAATTTAAGTTCTACTCTCAGCAATATCAAATCTTTAATCTCTTGTAAAATGCCAATTCATCACATTCTTCGAGAACAAAATCGAGCAACCGATTGGCTAGCTCGATGAACTCAAAGATGTAAGATGAAATTCGATTATAAGAATTTCAAAGCACCAGCAATGCTGAATGCTATTTTATTGCTGGAAAGTTTAAATATAGGTTATATTCGTATTAAAGAATAACTTACTTTTCTCTTCAAAGTGATTTCAGGATATGTGCAGAAGTAGCTGAATGGAGCTCATCCTGGGAATTGAACGATAGTAGTGATTATGTGTCAGAAGCTAGCTCTTCTCAAAGGAATGAAATTGTATACTTGAATTGATTTCATTAAGTGTTAGCTCATTATGGGAACGAAGCTCCTCCTGGGAATCGAACGAAGCAGTGAATCTGTGTCAGAAGCTTGCTCTTCTCAAATGAAACCTCCATCAAAATTGTCTATTTCAATTTATCTCAAGAAGTGTTGGATACTTCTGATGCATGCAAACCTTCAGTTGCATGGAAACCTCTAGTCCACTAAGGGAGAAGCAAGTGGAGCGGTCATCATAAGAGACCATCAAAGAAAACTGGTGCTAGACTATGGAAACAATTATGGTATGCTAACTCCTATACAAGCTGAATCACGAGATCTCCTGGATAGGCTCCTCATGTGTAAAATTAAAGGATACAATGAAATCGATATCGAGGCAGATTCTGAAAAAATTGTTTAACTATTATCTAAGGGAAAATTTCCATTGAATTTAAGTTCTACTCTCAGCAATATCAAATCTTTAGTCTCTTGTAAAATGACAATTCATCACATATTTCGAGAACAGAATCGAGCAACCGATTGGCTAGCTCGATGGACTCAAAGATGTAAGATGAAAGTCGATTATAGGAATTTCAAAGCACCAACAATGCTGAATGCTATTTCATTGCTGGAAAGTTTAAATATAGGTTATATTCGTATTAAAGAATAACTTACTTTTCTCTTCAAAGTGATTTCAAGATATGTGCAGAAGTAGCTGAATGGAGCTCATCCTGGGAATTGAACGATAGTAGTGATTATGTGTCAGAAGCTAGCTCTTCTCAAAGGAATGAAATTGTATACTTGAATTGATTTCATGAAGTGTTAGCTCATTATGGGAACGAAGCTCCTCCTGGGAATCGAACGAAGCAGTGAATCTGTGTCAGAAGCTTGCTCTTCTCAAATGAAACCTCCATCAAAATTGTCTATTTCAATTGATCTCAAGAAGTGTTGGATACTTCTGATGCATGCAAACCTTCAGTTGCATGGAAACCTCTAGTCCACTAAGGGAGAAGCAAGTGGAGCGGTCATCATAAGAGACCACCAAAGAAAACTGGTGCTAGACTATGGAAACAATTATGGTATGCTAACTCCAATACAAGCTGAATCACGAGATCTCCTGGATAGGCTCCTCATGTGTAAAATTAAAGGATACAATGAAATCGATATCGAGGCAGATTCTGAAAAAATTGTTTAACTATTATCTAAAGGAAAATTTCCATTGAATTTAAGTTCTACTCTCAGCAATATCAAATCTTTAGTCTCTTGTAAAATGATAATTCATCACATATTTCGAGAACAGAATCGAGCAACCGATTGGCTAGCTCGATGGACTCAAAGATGTAAGATGAAAGTCGATTATAGGAATTTCAAAGCACCAACAATGCTGAATGCTATTTCATTGCTGGAAAGTTTAAATATAGGTTATATTCGTATTAAAGACTAACTTACTTTTCTCTTCAAAGTGATTTCAGGATATGTGCAGAAGTAGCTGAACGGAGCTCATCCTGGGAATTGAACGATAGCAGTGATTCTGTGTCAGAAGCTAGCTCTTCTCAAAGGAATGAAATTGTATACTTGAATTGATTTCATGAAGTGTTAGCTCATTCTGGGAACGAATCTCCTCCTGGGAATCGAACGAAGCAGTGAATCTGTGTCAGAAGCTTGCTCTTCTTAAATGAAACCTCCATCAAAATTGTCTATTTCAATTGATCTCAAGAAGTGTTGGATACTTCTGATGCATGCAAACCTTCAGTTGCATGGAAACCTCCAGTCCACTAATGGAGAAGCGAGTGGAGCGGTCATCATAAGAGACCACCAAGGAATACTGGTGCTAGGCTATGGAATCAATTATGGTATGCTAACTCCTATACAAGCTGAATCACGAGATCTCTTGGATAGGCTCCTCCTGTGTAAAATTAAAGGATACAATGAAATCGATATCGAGACAGATTCTGAAAAAATTGTTTCACTATTATCTAAAGGAAAATTTCCATTGAATTTAAGTTCTACTCTCAGCAATATCAAATCTTTAATCTCTTGTAAAATGCCAATTCATCACATTCTTCGAGAACAAAATCGAGCAACCGATTGGCTAGCTCGATGAACTCAAAGATGTAAGATGAAAGTCGATTATAAGAATTTCAAAGCACCAGCAATGCTGAATGCTATTTTATTGCTGGAAAGTTTAAATATAGGTTATATTCGTATTAAAGAATAACTTACTTTTCTCTTCAAAGTGATTTCAGGATATGTGCAGAAGTAGCTGAATGGAGCTCATCCTGGGAATTGAACGATAGTAGTGATTCTGTGTCAGAAGCTAGCTCTTCTCAAAGGAATGAAATTGTATACTTGAATTGATTTCATGAAGTGTTAGCTCATTATGGGAACGAAGCTCCTCCTGGGAATCGAACGAAGCAGTGAATCTGTGTCAGAAGCTTGCTCTTCTCAAATGAAACCTCCATCAAAATTGTCTATTTCAATTGATCTCAAGAAGTGTTGGATACTTCTGATGCATGCAAACCTTCAGTTGCATGGAAACCTCTAGTCCACTAAGGGAGAAGCAAGTGGAGCGGTCATCATAAGAGACCACCAAGGAAAACTGGTGCTAGACTATGGAAACAATTATGGTATGCTAACTCCTATACAAGCTGAATCACGAGATCTCCTGGATAGGCTCCTCCTCTATAAAATTAAAGGATACAATGAGGTTACGTGGTTCATCATTTTTTTGCCAAAATACGCATTCTTTAAAATTAAATTTACTTTACTTTTTTTTTATTTTTACGCCAAAAGTTATTTATTAACTAACTTTTTTATTTAAAAAAACTCAAATTTATCAATTGCTCACATTTGCTTTTAAAAATTGTTTATTATTACTATAATTATTTAAAAAACATATTCTACGTGATAGAAAATGACTAAATTATAAAATATAGTGTTGCTGAGCTAAGCCTCGCTACACGCAAAAGTAATTTGTTTGCAACAGAAAATTTGTTTGAACAAGGTCAATCGTCCTATTCAGTTTTAGATTGGAGGAGAGCTCTCTAAAGAAGGTCTTCTTCCTCAAGAAGGTTTTTTTTCAAGCTTTACTCATTCTCTTCATTAATGACGATTATTCTTCAAATTCATTCTACTTATTCCTTCTAATAATCCTCTTCTTTGTTCTTCATCTCTATCATGGAGATTTAAAACAACGATATATTTGAGGAAGATGATTTTCCGGATTTGGATTTAAGAAAAAAAATGCAAAGTAAATCCAAAAATGTAGTGAAACCTTATGCAAACATTTTTAAAGATATGCATATAGAATCAAGTTCTAAGCTAACTCCTGAAATGATAAATGACAAGGGAGATCATATCACCATTTAGTATTCAGGCGAGGTTAAGGATTTGCTAATGAATTCTTCGAAAATCTCGATTATAGGAAAATTTTCCTCTGGGTTGCCTAAAAAATCTGTTATTGATCAGATTCTTATTTCAAGAAAGTTTATAGGTAATTGCAATGCCTTTAAATGGGACTCGAGGCATATCATCATGGAATTCGACAGGAAGGATGATGTTTCTAAAGTATGGGCTAGGAATGTTTGGACGATCAGAAGTTCTACTATGAGGGTTCTCCGGTGGAATCCTGACTTTGATGTTAAATTTGAGAGTCATGTTTTTTTAGTTTGGTTGAGCCTTGAAAGGATCCCCGAGTTTCTATATAATAAGAAGGTTTTAACTGATATTGTTACCACCATTGGAGTGTCATACAAGATCGATTTCCCTGAAAAGAAAACAGAGCTTTTAATAATATCGTCGTTGCTTTAGCGGATATGGATGTTTCGGCGAAGATTCATAATAGAATCTGGGTGGGGTTTGCAAAAAAGGATGGAAGTTGGTTATATGTTTCTTACAGAAAGTTTCCTACATATTGCTCTTCTTACTTTCATCGTGGATATGGTATAAACAACTGCTTGAAGTTAAAAAAGATTCGAAGTAAAAAATTGAATGGAAAAGAAAATAGTAAAGATCAGAAAGAAACTGATATTTTATTGGATACTAAAGAAAATATTTACAATATTGAAAATAAAGATAAGAGTTGTAATCCAAGTTACAGTTAGGTTTACACTCCTAAATTAAAGTCTGTAGTTGTTCAAAATAATTTTACATCTTCAAGAACGTCTGGAAATGATGGGAATTGTAAGGATGTTTTGAGTTCCACAGAGGCTGATAAGGTTGTTCTTCAAGCTGTTATTGCTCTAGATGATTCTTAGAGAGAGCCAAAAGGTTATGTAAATGATAACAAAACTCAGAGTGAAGATATTGAAATCATTGATGCACTAGAAAATCTGAATAAATACATGGATTCCAAGATCTCTCAAGATTACAGTAATTTACATTATGTTGGAAACCCACCTAAGCAAGGTAACATTAGAAGCAAGTGTTCCTATCCTGTTAGAAAGATCAATTTAAGTTCTCCTACTGATCAAGGCTTTAGCAATACCCTGCAGAAGAAATTGAAATTTGTTAACAAAGGTAAAAAGCAAAGTAAAAGGGTTCTAAAATCTCTGCATTTTTCAGGGATAAAGAAAAAGAATAAGTCTGTTTCTGATCATAATTGGAGTCTTAATTTCGAATGTGCATGGTGTGAATAACAATTTTTACTATTGGTAGATTGAAAAATAGCATTCTTAAAGACAAGGTTACGATTTTGGCTATTCAGGAACCTATGGCTAAAGTGGAGGTAGAAGGTGAGGTTGTTGTTAGGCTTGACTTTCCTAATTTTTCTGCTAATTCTACTAACAAAATTTGGATTTGTTGGGCCAATGATATCAGTATAAATGTTCTTGATAACCATGAGCAATGTCTTCATTTGGAAGTCTCATATCCTAGGTTGATAGTGTTTTCTTACTAACTGTGGTCTATGCTAAGTGTGATAGAATTCAAAAAGGTGTTTTGTGGGCTAAGCTTAAGAATTTTTCAACTGAAAATAAGGCTTGGCTTACCATGGGTGATTTCAATGTGATGGCTTTTGTGGAGGAACAAATGGGCTGTACTTCCCTTTCTCGTAATAATATAGAAGATTTTGTGAATACCATGAGCGACTGCCACTTTGAAGATGTTGGAGTTGTTAGCTCTAAATTCACTTGGAACAAGAATCTGAAATGGAAAAGATTAGACTGTGCGTTATTTAATTCAAAATAGCCTAATCGTTTCAACTACACTCAGGTTGACCATGCACCCCTTCTTATTTCCTTTTCTAATATAAGTAACACTTGTAGCAACAATAAAAAAGTTTTAAATTTTTAAATGTTTGGTCTACTGATGATACTTTTCTTAGAACTATTGAACAGAACTAGAAGCTAAATATCAATTGTCTGCCTAATGAAGTTTTCTGGTTTAAGTTGAAAAGGCTTAAAAACTGTTTGAAGACTTGGAATAGAAGTCACTTTGGTAATGTTATCAGCAAAGTTAAAGAGACTGAGGTAAATGTAGAGAGGATGTGTGCAATTCATCTGAGAGATAATGATCCTATATCTAATGCAAATCTCAAGAAAGCTACTGCTATGCAAATTTGTTGGGGTATTATTAAAGATGATCTATGTTCCACCGTTAACTCTTTTATTCATGGTAATAACATACCTAATGGCATGTTTGCTACTGGAATCAGTTCGATTCCTAAGAGTTCTAATCCTGTAAATTGGAGTAATTACATGCCAATTAGCCTGTGCATTATGTTAAATAGGATCTTCTCCAAACTTATTAACACTAGGCTGTAAAATATTATTCTTATTATAATTTCAAACAACCAGGATGCATTTGTCAAGAATATGTCAATCCACGAACATATTATTATTGCAAAAAAAATGTCTTATGATATTAATAGAAAGCCTAGTAAAGGGAATATTATGATTCAGTTGAACATGTCAAAAGTATTTGACAGAATATCCTTCTCTTTCATAATTAAAGTCTTATCCCTTTTTGTTTTTTTCTATTAGTTTTATAAGTTTGATTTCTAATTTGATTAAGAAGGTAAACTTATCTATTTTAATTAATAGCAATACGTATGTCTATATTCAATCTAAATGGGCTTGATACAAGGTGATCCCTTGTCTCCAAGTCTCTTTATCTTAGGTGAAGAGGTCCTTATTAGAGGTCTGTCAAGGCTTTTAAATTATAATAAGACTTTACAATATGCTTCAAGGACCAGAATTCTGGTTCCTTGTACTGCTTTTGCAGATGACATCATAATTTATACTAATAGTTTACCTAATACTATTGACCTTTTAAGTGGAATTTTAGACAAATATCAATTAGTTTCTGGGCATATTATAAAGAAGAGGAAAACTAAAATCATTACCTCAAAAAGGCTTCACCAATGCAGAATCAGTAGCTTCGAGAGTACTACTGGATTTAGTATTGATTACCTTCCAACATGTTACCTTGGTATTACCTTGCACAACAACAATAAGGCAAAAAATTATGTTCCAACGATTGACAAGATTAACTCTAAGATCATGGAATAGGACTTTAAGTTCTTATCCTATGGGGGAAATCTATCTTTAATATCTACTATTCTAATGTCTACAACTTATTTTTGGATGCAAAAATCTATTATTCCTAGTTGTATCATTAAAAGGATTGAAAAAATCTTTAACAGATTTTTATGGAGGTCGAAATTTAATGAAAAATCTATACATTGGTCTTCTTTGGGAAAAGATTTGTTTTCCTTTTGATGAAGGTAAACCGAATATAAGAAAACTAACTGATATTCAGGACACCTTCTCTCAAAATCTTTGGTTTGTTTATCGAAAGAATGAGAGTATCTGGTCTAGAATCATTCATGATATCTATAACAGAAACTTTCATCCTTTGAAAGCAAATTTTAAAAAGAGAGGATCTCTAACCTGGAATCGTCTTGTAGGCATTAAGGATGTGGCTGAGAAAAATATTAAGTGGTTGCTTGGTTGCGGTGATATAGATTTCTAGTATGAGAACTAGCACAACTGGAATCCTATTATGGATCATAGGTTGTCTGAGAACAATTGGTTTATTGAGGCTAGTGTAAACTCTATTTAGAAGGCTAATTCATGGGACTTTGAAGCTTTAACTGATGCTGTTCCTGAAAGCAGAGTAAATCAAATTAGAAAGTTCAGAATTGATACTGCTAAAAAAGATGTTATGATCTGGATTTATCTCCCGATCATCTTTTTAATATGAAGTGCACTTAGAATTCTATAAGGGAAAGCAGAAGATTGATAAGGGAAGGAAAATATAGGTGTTTGGCATGTAATTTAGCCTACTAATAAAGTTAAGGAATGTGTTAAGTGGCTAAAGTAAAGCACACATAAGAAGTGAGGGACTTGAGTGATAGTCCCCTAGAACTTGTTCGTAAATAGTAAGATAATGGGGTAAGAACTCCTTTCTCATAATGGTAAATATGTAATTTCACCAACTACCCTTTTTCCTATATAAAGGACATTCCCTTTTGGGAAAATGGCCAATGATTGAGTAATAATTACAACACATATTCCTTTTGTCTTGTCTATTTCTAGTAATTCACTGTTCACATTCACGTCATACGAACATTCTCTAGTCCGATCCCTTCATACGAACATCTTCATTCCTAAGCCTCACTAAAGAATCTCTGAGCGCATCAAAGATCATCAAGCTTCAACAGGAAAATATGGTCAACCATCACACCAATGAAGTTTTCTTTTTTACTTTGGAATCTTACTCACAATTTTATTCATATAGATTTTGTTTTACAAAAGAGACATTTACACTTGGCATCAAAATGTCAATTTTGTGCTAACTGTGAAGATATTAATAATCTTTTTGTTCGAATTTTTTTATGCTTGGAGTCTCTGGAGTCACTTTAGTAATCTTTTCAATATAAGAATTGAAAGATTCCCGACTCTGAAGCATGTGATATATAACTGGTTTTGGTCTTCAAATCTTAAAGTCCATATCATCCATTCTTTGCCAGCAATAATTTGCTGGGTGATATGGAAGAGTAGAAATAATTTCAAATTTAAAGAGACTGATATTAGTGTTTATGCTTCGATAAACTTAATTACTAAAATAATTATGGGTTTAGACATCTCCAATGTTCTTACTAGCAAACACTAGACAAACATCCGTGATGTTGGTCTAACATTAGGTTGTCTCTCCCAGCAAAGTTATAGTAAAAAGGTCACTTATCTCAAATGGGTTGCCCCTGTGATTGGCAGGTTGAAACTTAATGTTGACGCTTCCTGTCTCAGTAATGGAGAATCCTGTGGCGCTATGATATTTAGGGACAGGGAAGGAAATATCATCAACGACTCAAGCAACGTTTTTGGAAAGCTAACGCCTTTGGTCGCTGAAACCAGAGGGTTGCTTGAAGGTCTTTTGACCTGTAGAGAAAAGAACTGGGTTAATATCGATATTGAGATAAATTGTTTAACCCTGATTAATATCATTGAGAAAAGGAAGAACCCTTGATATCTAAAGTCCATAATCCCAATATGCAGAAAGCTTCTCTTACCTTCAATGTCGATTTCTTATGTCTCTCGAGTGCATAATAGAGCTGCTGATTGACTCACTAAGTGGACATTGAAATGCAAAGAGAAAACATCTTTCTCTTTTCAATGCCCTGAACCTTTTGTTGGCGATTGTGCTCCTTGAAATCATGGGTTTACGCTATATAAGCTCTCATTATGCTTAGTTGGTTTAATTTCATGCTATGGCGTTGGTTGTGAGATCAAAATCAAAGATATTGAGGATGTTCTCTGATGGTTAATATTGATTTGCAGAAGAATGTTAAGTCTTCAAAGATGGATGGTTCTAGGGTTTAGTTCAGAAATTTGAGGCTTTTCCTTCTAAGGATTAAATTTGAAGAAAGAATGAAAGAAAAGTTCGATCGGGATTTGTTTCAAGCTCATGCAATGGTTAGTCAGAAAGATGAAGAAGGGAGAGAAAGCTTGGAAGTTTAGAAATGGAGTCTGTTCGTGCGATGGAAATGGGGTCCTCTAACTGTATTGGTTTAGTTAAGCTTTTGGTCTTATAACATTTAGGTTTTTTTTGTTTATAAGTCTAATTTGGCTCTTAAAACTATTGTACTTTCTAATCCAATAATAGAATTGATTTTCTGATTAAAAAAGAAAAAGCTAAGGATCACAACAAAAATAAAAGATAAAAGTGATTCACCAAAATGGTTATGGCTATTTTTGGTTTAAATTTGTAAACATATAATAAAAGCTCAAAACATTTGTTTCACCATACTTCATTCTAATTAGAGCTCTAGTAAACATATATTGTATTTATGTTTATGTAAATTTTATATAAATATCGGAAGAGCTCCAAAAAGTATTTTATTGCATTGAAATTGTATTCTAATAGATGGTATCATGACACATACGCTAGCTATTTTTATTTGAATTTTATATAACTATAGGTCATATGAAAGTTTTAATATATAAATTAGTAGTAATGATATTACATAAACTAAAGAATAGACTAAGTAAACTATTTATCCACCTATATACAATGTAAACTAATTTATATTTTACATTTAAAATATATATAAGGTTGAGTTTAGTTTATGCCAATTCGAATCAAGATTTGTATTTTTCGAATTTGTTTTCACATTTTTTTATCAGGTACGCAAAAAATATTAATTGTTTGATTTTGTTTATGTCAAATAATGATATATTTTTAATTAATAAAAAGTATATTTATAAAATTACATTTTTTTAATTTTTTGTGTAAATAAAAACATTAAATTAAAATAAAATGGTTCAGAAGTACCCGAAGCATAGTCCGACTATATACAAAATGTTTTAAGTAAGTTCAAAGAACACAAGAGCTAAAAAAAATAGGTAGAGAAAATTAATCAAATAAGTGGATAGATCAATAGTAAAACAATATGTCAGGAGGACCAAATGGATCAATAACCAGCCGAACCCGAGCAGATACGCGAGGAGCTGCAAAAACAAAGATAAGTGAGTAAAAAATGGACTATATAGAACAACAAATTTTGGTGCCGTGAAATCGAAGCCAAAGTTCTAAAAACATTCGGTTAAACACCACAGAGGCAATGGCCGGAGGGGAACAAAAGACTATTGAGTTCCTCTAATACCAGACGTGTTAGATACCTGCGCCAAAGCAAGTCCGTAAAATATGACGGTTTCGAGAATGAGACCAATTTGATGCCTCACAAATCCAATATTGTTAGCATGAGGAGGAAATTGGGATTCCCAAGTTATAACTTGTAAAAATACAAACATAAAGGAGATGAGAAATAATTTCAGAGTATGAGTTACATAAGACACAAACGGGTGAGTTATTAATGCACCAACTCAGTAATTTGTCTCGAGTAAAAAATTTGCCAAGGATGGCAAGCCATAATATAAAAGAGTGACAAGGAATGTTAAATTTATTCCAAACTAACCCGGCCCACCCAATAATAGGGTGTGCATACGAATGTCATCGTACGTGTCCTTGATACTGAAGTTGGAGTTTCTAGTCTTCGCGGTCCATAAGCGCACATCATTAGAGCTAATATTGGGCGGGTGCGGGGGAAGTAAGAATGAGGTTGTTTATTTCCTGGAGATTAGAGCGATCCATAGATCTCGTCGATCTAACATTGTGGGTCCAATGCAATTGGCCGCCGAGAATGATGTCAGAGACCTTGAGGTTTTTACTGAGCCTACAATCTTTGATGATACTAGAGTCATAGTGCGTAACCAAAGAGATAGATAGGAGCCAAGGGTCATACCAAAAGAGGTATTCAAACCACTTTCAATAGAAATCCTATAGGAATTGCTAAGCATAAGACGAAGATGTAATATTTTCCTCCAAGCCCAAAAGGGGGATGAACCAAGATCGAGATCCCATAAAAAATTATTTTTGATTTTTTCAGTTTTAATCCACGCACTCTAGATAGATTGTTTGTTAGTGCTAATTATAGACCAGAGATGCTTAAGGATAGCCGCGACCTTGAGATACTAGATCTTAATTCCAAGTTTTAAGATCTAGGATCTCAAGGACACCCTCTCTTGTGGAAGTGGTAATATTGGACCATGCCACTTTGGCCTAAATTTTCATGGCAGGGCGTGACCAAAGGTATCGAAGAAGATGTTGGGATAATTCTTCAAACATCTTAGAAGGAATAATAAAGATAGATGACTAATAAACTTGACCGGAGAAAAAAACATACTTGATAACATGGAGTCTACCATCATAAAAGAGGTGTTTAGAAGTCTAAGAATCAATTCTTGAAGTAATTTTGTGAAGGATAAGGCTACACTTCAAATGAGAGAGAAGGTCAGTGAGAAAGGAAATTCCAATGTATTTAACAGGGGACTAAGCCCCAAATAGAGAGAAGCTCAGAGCAGAGGAGATTATCGATGTTAGAGAGAAATATTAGACTTTTAAAATGATTGACTTTAAGGCCAGAAATGGAGTACAAATCATTGATGCCTTCTTTAATGGGGATGAGGGACTTGACATCACCATAACAACAAATCATAAGATCATCTGCAAAATAGAGATTAGTGATTTTAAGTTTATGACATTTCCAGTGGAACAAAAAATTTGAGTCTTTATTATCTTTAAGGATGTTGGAGATGACTTACATAACAAGGACAAAAATGAATGGAGAAAGCGAATCACCTTGCCTGAGACCTATTCTACCATGGAAATTACCATGAGAGTCACCACTGACGATAATGTTATAAGTGGGAGATAAGATGCATTTGATGAACCAATGAATCATCTTATCAGGAGAATTTATCACAACAAGAGTATTGAGGATAAGATGTCAACAAACATTATCAAAGGCTTTCATTAGATCGATCTTTAGCGCGACCCTTTTACATCATCTATTAGAGTTATAACTGCTCAAACGTTTTTGAAGAAGGATAATAATATCAAAGATATTTTTACCCGCTATGAAAGCAGATTGGGAAGTATCAATCAAGTAAGGGAATGAAATTTTGATTATATTGGCTAAGATTTTAAAAATGATCTTATAGACCATATTACAAAGGGCAATGGGTCTGAAATTGGCTTCCACAGAAGGAGAATATTTTTTAGGGATGAGAGAAATAAAGGTGGAGGTCCATGAGGGATTAAGAGTTCCAGAACGGAAGAAGTCAAAGACCTTATTGCAGATATCGGTACCCACGATGTTCCAAGTGACCTTGAAGAAGCTGTAATTAAAGTCGTCGTAACCAACAAATTTGTTACCATCGATACTAAATAAGGCAGACTTGAATTACATCCATCATCATATTTATATTCATATAATACTATTTGAAAAATCATGGTATATTACGTGCTGATATGACTTTTACATGCCAACAAATATGTCTTTCATGAAAATTGGTTGCACAGTAAGTAAATAGTTTTATGCACTATTTGGAATTAACTAAAAATTATATTTCTCAACGTTTATTGAATACTAACCATAATAATTGGTTTACAACCAGCCATATTTTTCCAAGAAGATCATGCAATAATCACTCAATGACTTCATTAAATTCTCTCTAAGTGCATCTGACCAATCACAGTCGTTAACTTTTTATATTATGAGGAAAACTAAATCTTCAAAAAATTATTCTCCTTCTTTTGAAACTGCTAACTCAATTGCATCATATAATAAATATTATAGTAAAATGTTAGTTTAAATATATTTGTATTCAAGATCTATTACTTGTGAAATCCATGCATCGTGAAAAACCTATATGTTTATACATTGGAACCAGTTTGTGAACTATATGGTCATATGTTTGCAAACAAATAGTAAAGTTCGTAAAAAAAACGTAGTAATATTTGTATGCGAAATGTAATTATATTGTTTTTACAAAATTATTAATGTATGATTGCGAAACTTACGCATTATTTTCCAAATTTTATTCTTTATTTTATAGTGAGACATTCATATGTTTCCTTCTGTTTTTTTAAAAAGTATACGAGAAATATTTTTGAATGTTTTTACGTTCTTCTCATCTGTTCGAACTGAGCTAAGATCTTTTCCTTGAATTTAATATTTTTTCTTACGAAATTGACACCTAAAATAATCATTACATCATGGGATACAAATATAATATTTGCTCTGCCAAAATTTAATGTTGATTTAGTGAAATCACATCTTTTGATTGTGTCAGTTATTAGTCTCTTACGAGGTGTCAGTGTAAAATAGATATGACTATATCTACATTTATACGCAGCTTTGAGGTGGTTGAAGAAATGTATATTTTTTAAAAAGTCAACTTGATTGTACCTATAAGTATATGCAACCTGTTGTATTAATTACTTTTGTTATATGTCCGAGTCCAAAACTAAAGTATAGTGAACCACTAGAAATTATTATTCTATGTATTAAAAATTAAATTAAATTAAATACAAAACATAAAAATAAAATAAGTTCTCGGTTATGCATGACATCTACTTGTATAAGTAGAGTTAAAAATTACATGCCTAAACACACATAAAATACATCAAACAGTAAAATGCAAACACAAACAAGGCACATGTATTGCATATCATTCTATGTAGTAGAAGTTTAAAATTAACTAACTACTTTCATAAAATGATTGGGAAGATATAATAAAACATACAATACTGAGGTTTTAAAACAAAAAAGTTTTTTAATTGAATCTATAACGAACTTGTAACTTGTGAGCTCGATGGAAAACAAAAAAGAAATGTTTAAGTGAAAAGAACGAAGACTTGTGAGAATGTATATATAATATGCATAAATATAGAAAATAAAGAACTCATTTGACGCAAAATTTGATTTATATAAACTAAAAGAGTATTTTATCAAGTTTTGTGAAATATTATTTTGAGTGTGCTGTGCAATATGCATGTATAAGCATTTTTTGGGATGTCATGCAAAAATGTTTGAATGAAGTACATGCAATGGAGTTTGAATTATATCGTGGAGGATACGCTTGCTCATAATTTAGGAGTTGGTGCGGCTGAGAAGGCTGTAGAGGAGACAATATCATGAGTAGTCACTCTTGTACTGTAAGTGGATCTTTAGTAGATTAAAAAAATTAAACATTGAATATATTTTCATGTTTTATAACCTCTTGCATGGTGTAATATACTTAGAATCGCACGTTTGGTATACTTGGAATCTCATAGTTGTTATACCTGGAATTGCATCATGTTTGACATCCAGTTTTCTATGTTCCAAACCACAAAGAATCAATGAAAAAAAAACAATGTGTGGCCTGATTTGGATTTTGATAATCAAATACATAGTGAGATACAAGAGGAAGATGTGACTTTCCCTGATTCAGAAAATAATACATCAACAATGCAGATCATTGAGGTCTGTGAATACCCCAAAGTCCTTAGGATACAAAGAGCATATGAAGAAGAAGATCCAGAAGTTTGGAATTTACCATTATTACGATTCTCCTATAGACCAAACATGAGTGTAAGTGAACTGATGACGCTACCTTACGAATGTGATCTGGATATTAAGGTAAAATATACAAGTGTTGCATTATAACGGTGAATATAAAAGTGGAATAAGATATTAGTTAGATTGGACTAGTCTAGCATGATTACTTATACTAAAAACACATGTTTAGTAATCTCGCATGATATTTATTTTCAGTAAGATCATTTATTAGAATTTTACTAATCTTGCATGTTTGGTTATACGCTTCCCACTTTCCATTTGGTAGATTATCGATGTTTGGATTCATAAGATGCTTTAAAAAGCCAATTATTAAGTGAAATTGGAAGGTTTCGAATGTGCATACAGTTGTAAATTCAACGCGTTGCAAATTTATGCCCATGCAACAGTAAGTGTAACTAAAATTAGTTATCGATTATGGTAACAAAATTGTTTGTAATATTTTTTCTTAAATGCAGAAAACACTAGCCAAAATGGATATTTCTTAAAAATTATTCATGAAATATTCAAAACAATGAGGCATAGCACGTATTATGCGTTCCTTCTAATGTGAAACTTAAAGAATGATACAATGAACCATTGAACATTAGTCGTTATTGACATGGAAATTGGAACGACAACAAAATATGACCCACTAATGCCTAACAATAAATATACAACATACTACACAAGATAAACTACTAAAATCCTAGTATGGTTACTCATCATATTCAAAAAACCATGGCACATTCCCTTCATCTGACGACTCTTATGGCTACTCATTCGGAGCACTTCTCCAACTACAAGCATTCAACAACCATGGAGTACTCCTCGAACTCTTCCTGAAATAGGTCTATATTCTTCTTTGAAGATGAATATCACTTACCAGACTCTAGTTCATTCTCCGAAAATGAATAGACCATAATGCGCTTGCACAAAAAACAAAAACAAAAAAGAATCCAGATGGAGGACTCTGAGGAAGAAGAAGATGAAGAAGAATTCTCGGACACGAATAAAGAAGAAGAAGATGAGTGTGAAGAAGAGGAGGCTAATGATGAGATTGATGAAGATAAAGAAGAGTCTGAAGAAGAAAATCTTCTACTGATGGTTGAATATAGTTGTTTTGCATGTTTTTATTGTATTCTCGCGCTGTAAACTAACCAACCCTAAACTATATTATTATTTTTTGTTAGGGTTTGAAAGTATAAAAATGTTAGGGTTTCCTTTTTTTGTTTATTCTAGGCAACTTGTGATCTATATTTAACTAATATCACAAGTTTATGATCTAATCTGGGTTTATTTTGTATGTCCAATATGCTATTTTAGAGTTTAGTTTAAGTAGATATGATGATTTAATATACAAGAAATAACATATTTGATATACCAGATATCGAATGGTTTAATATACAAAAAATAACATGTTTAATACGTGTGATATCACATGGTCAATTATAAGACAAGTTACATGTTTAATATAACTAGAGTTGAATGTGCTAATATACAAGATCTCACACGTTTAATACACATGAACTCACATGGTTTAAAATAGAAGATCTAACATGTTTACGAAAAGTTGAAATCAAATGGTTTAATATAGAGAAATCGCATGGTTAGTGCGTTAATTATGCAAAAACTCGTATGGTATATTATAAAAATAAATCCCATGGTCAACTACACCTAGAGTTGCATGTGTGAATATATAAGAAACTAGCATGGTCATATATACTTGAAATCGCATGATTGTGAATACAAGAACTAGCATGTTTGGTTTAATATACAAGAAATCACATGGTTGGTATCATATACAAGAAGTAACATGTTTAATATAGAAGAAACTCGCATGGTTGGTTTAAATACAAGAAATTCACATGTTCGATAAGCAATGAACCATAAGTTAATAGATTTTAAATTTTCTATTGAATGTTTTTAAGCCTAGTATTGCATATAAGTAGGGAAAAAAATACTTTGTAGTGTGCTAAAAAGGACAAGCTATAAACATCATGAAATTAAAACTATGAAACACGGGAACAAATATATTTAATATTTAACATAGGATCTAACAAGTCCTTTTATTATGGTATGGCTTCGAACAACGGCTACACTTCAACTGTTTGGTTTTTATTTATCATCTAGATAAAATATACTTCTTCTTAGGCATTTTATTATGGTATGGCTTCGAACAACGGCTATACTTCTGGTTCAGACGAATCATTAGAGCTTGATCATTCACCAAAATTGGTTACAACCGTTATGCTAAAAGAGTAAGTTGACTTGTAATTGCTAACAGTGAAGAATGACTCTATTAACGTCGTAGGATGTTGTTTAGTCAAACGTATTACAACAAAAGTTTGAGAACACAGAAAACAATATTGTTGCCAAGCACCACAAAAACATTTGAAATCTAGTAAATTAACAACCATAACATAATCTGAAAAAACTTAAAATATGGATGTCGAAGACTTACAGACTAGCCAGATACGAACTCATTTGACATTTTTCTTTAACTAATTTTCATACTCATTGCATAATTTTGTACTGTTGTTTAGCCCTTCCGAATAACGTCATGAAATTTGAGACACAAATAAGACTCTAATCTTGTCAATTATTTACACAATTGGTAAATTACATAGTTTTTTTTAATCTCATTGTTAAATGATTCAGGTGGAGTAGATGTCGTAGCACCATATCTTTTCTATTTAACAAATAATTGAGCATACTTCTCCTGAGGTAAACTATCGAGAAATTTAACAGCTCGATTACCACATTCACATATAAAATCTTCAAGATGTTCATTAAAAATATATAGTTAGAGCATAAGCACATCGATTAAACCAATTTAACATCACATATTTAAACTTTATGTTAGTATTATTTAGAGCACACCTCAAATTCTGAACAAGATGGAAAATACATTAGGCGTGGTAGCAATTTAGATACAAGGCATAAATAACTTTAATGATACCTAAATGACAGTCTAAAATAAATGTGATTTGACGCTCCAACAAATGAGATTTCAAACTCTCTAAAAACCATAGCTAATTGTCAACATCTTCACAAACAAAAGAATAAAATGCAACAGGAGATATACTTGCAAAGAAAAATAAATAAACTGGTCTTATATATCTCGCATTGTGGTTATTATACTAGAATAACATGTTTAATACGCATGAAGTCATGTGGTCTATTACATGACGAGTCACATGTTTAATATAATTAAAAATACAATGGTTAAAAAATACAAGAGCTGGCATGGTTAAGTATACAAATAAGTAGCATGTTTGATATTCAAAAACCCGCATCATCAACGTGTAATATAACAAATAAGAAATAACATGTTTAATATACCTGAAATAACATGGTCTATTATATAACAAGTCAAATGTGTAATATACCAAAACCAGTGTGGTTAAATATACAAGAACTTGCATGGTTTAGCATACAGAGAAATTAATATGTCTAATATACAAACAACTCTTATTTTCGTCAACACTAAATCACGTGGTCATTAACAATTATAACTAAACTAGCATGTCATCACATTATAAGAAAAGTATGAAACTAACCGTTGTAAACATCATTAGCTACGAAAGATAGCAATGCACCCCTATGATTTCCGGTTAAAAAAGTTCCATCGAGAAATAAAAGCGGACGGAATGAATGAGAATCTTGAAGACATGAACCAAATGCTATAAAACAATGATTAAATACGTTTCAAGAAACATATTTCAAATGGCATCCAGTTTTAAAATCACGACTCTTCAATCGTTTGAACTATTATTTGAGTAAACTAAAAGCACTAGAAATATCTCTGAAAACTCGTCTCATTGCCTTCTCTAAAAACTTTCACGAGAGACGACAAGAGATGTCTAAACTATAGTCATATTTAACAAAAGATTGTATATATATTGATGTCGTGGAATAAAAAATGTCCTATGTCTCCGATATTTTTTGGAAAAAATAGACTACAAGTATGTCGTTTAACAAACCGCTTAATCATCATGAAGTCGGTGATAGAATCAACTGATGGATATAGTCTCTATTTACTTCCAGATAAGATTTTATTTTCGGAATAAGTAGTTATCCTACTTATTGCATTGTGCATGCATCTGAAGAAAAAGCATGCTCTAAGGCATAACAACATAAAGATAACCTTAGAGCCGCAACACCTTGATAAAAAAACTTGACCAACACCTGTAATTGCATGAGCCCAACCAGTAGTAGCAACTTGTTTTTTTGTGATCCAAAATACCTAAACCATTACTATTATCCCTACTAATTACTTCATTATTCGAGGATTCTCACAAACTTATGCTAGGATGTTTAGAATTTTGAACAACAGCCTTATTGAACAAGTTGTTGTCCTATGAGAAAACTAACACTTTTTAAACGTTCAACATCAAGATATGCTACCAAACCCACAAAATTCGTCTCATTATTAAATAAACAATTCATGTTATCACTGCAATAGTAGGTAACAATGTACTTACCTCTCACCAGCTCATCCCGTTTATTTTTAACATACTTTTGAATACTTTCAAAGTTTTCAAACTCGGTAAGAGAAACAATTTCAGTTTGGTGATCATGTTTGAAAATATACATTAGCGGCTTAGACATATCTTACATGCATTGAACAATTAAGAAATATTTTTGAGCATATATAAGAACACATAATAAAAATGACAAATCTTGCAAATCGAGATTCATATGTCCTCCGTATGCGAGATGTCTGTCTGTTTCAAACGTCTCACATGGTGTATTCCAAATATCGCATGGTTAATCACAAATACTCAATGCTAGACTAGCATGTTCATGTACATCTGAAGATGCGTGCATCTCGTATCTTCTTCACATGAACTCGCATCGTCACCACGCACATGCCTGAAAACTCTAAAAATTGATTCTATATATATTTCACACCCTGAACAGATATAATAACTAAATAAAATATCTTATACAACCAGTTTATAATTATTATAAAAGAAAAACACATAAAAGGTATTATTATACATTTTGTTTCTAAAAAAAAACAAAATAGAACCTGTTATACTCTGATGACCAAACAGCTCACTTGACTAAAAAACAACCTGAAATAGAGAAAGCTTGTATACTCAGCATGTAGATAGAACTTATTATTTGACATGCCTTTTGATCGGAAGCTAATGGCAAATCAAAAGAAAATTCGAGTTAAACAGACTACGTAACAATATGAGAAAAGACATCGCTGCACCATGTTAAAAGTGTTTGGGACCAAATTTTCATCTAGTAATAATTCCAACAAGCAGCAATAGTCACGTCCAAGGCAACAAAGGCCATCACCCCACACTGACATTTCTCATTTTATTACTACCTTCCCGGTTTTTAACTTTTTACTTTTAGTTTCTACATCATGGTACTATTTGTTGAGTTTACTCAACTTTTTTACTTTTAGTTTCTATATCATGGCACTATTCTGAAGCTAATATCCATTCATGTACAATGTTCTGGAGGGAGGTCACTATCCTATTTCGTTGTACAATCTGAAACTTGAGAGAGACAAATAACAAATAAGATAAATGAGATAGTTTAAATAGATCTAACCATAGATAAGAGACTTACCATCATTTAAAAGTTGCTAAGGCATGGCAGTAAATCAAGATATAGCAAGAACAAATCAAATGGTGATAACCTTACCCTGAAATGCATTGATTATCCAATTTCTTTACCCAAAGTTAAATCCTTGGGCAGTCAATTAATCATAGTTTCGCTGACACCCAAGCCTTGTACTAAAGTCATTTATCATCACCTTAAGCTTTTAGTTTAGTTAATTAGTGCTGTTGGATCATAAACTTGACCCACTTAAAGGGTCCAACCTACTTAATAAGGCTCATCTAGAAAGCACATTCTAGAACCAATTAAATTAATATTTATTTAGTAGTGGAGGTTGTGTGTAAGGCCTTTTTTAGGTTGAGTGCAAGACACACTTTTATGTTGAGTGTAAGAAACATTTTTACCTTGAGTGTAGTATTGAGGTTGAGTGTTTAACTATCCATAAGATCTTAGATGGTGGATCCTTATCTCCACTATGGTTTTATAAATAGTAGAGCTCTCCCACCATCTAGAGTATCACCAAACACACTAAGAAGTAAAGTTAGAGAGAAAGTTAGAGTGAGAGAAAAGAGAGACAAGAATGCTCTCTTGAGTGTTTGAAAAATTATTTCTCTTCTAGTATGAGTTGTAATAGTATTTTGTAATATTTCTCATTTTCTATCTATATCAAAGTTGTTTGTTTGTTTTAGTGAGTGTTGTTTTAATATTTTCCGCCAACAAAGTGGTATCAGAGCCACATGCTCTATCCAAAAAATTTGTTTTTAAATTTTCAACATATTGAAAAATATGGCAAATGGTGTATCATCCTTCCAAGTTCCAACACTCAACAACAATAACTACAACAATTGGAGTATCAAGATGAAAGCTCTCCTTGGAGCACATGATGTGTGGGATACCGTCGAGAAAGGTTTTGACAAACCCGAAGATGAAAAAAACCTTACTCAAGAGGAGAAAATAAATTTGCTCTTCTTCATCTATCAAGCATTAGATGATGATGGCTTCGAAAAAATTTCAAGCGCATCTTCCACCAAGCAAGCGTGGGAGAAATTAAAAATCTCTTACAAAGGAGTCGAAAAGGTGAAAAAAGTACGTCTCCAAACATTAAGAGATGAATTCGAATCCTTACATATGAAAGCGTCTGAATCTATTTCGGAATATTTTTCTAGAGTAGTAGCCGTTTGTAATCAATTAAAAAGAAATGGTGAGAAGTTAGATGATTTGAGAGTAATAGAAAAAAAATACTCTGTTCGTTGGATCCCCAATTTGAGCATATCGTCGTGACGATTGAAGAAACTAAAGATTTGGAGAAAATGATGATTGAAGAACTCTAAGGATCATTACAAGCCTATGAAGAAAAGCACAAGAAGAAGCAAGAGATCACCGAGCAACTCCTCAAAGTAGAACTGAAGGACATGCATGCAAATCAAGGAGATGATAGAAACCAACGTGGACGAGGCAGAGGCCGCAGACGAGGTGGTTATCATGGTAGTGGACGTGACTGGAATTACAACAACAATAATTCCAACTACAACTACGAGAAACGAGAAAGCTCAACACGAGGTCGTGGAAGAAGAAATCTGAACTCGAGGTATGATAAATCTCAAATCCAATGCTATAAATGTCAAAGGTTTGGACATTATGCTTCAGAATGCAGAGTCCCCAACAATAGAGTTGAAGAGAGGGCCAACTATGTTGAGGAGAAGATGGAGGAAAAAGATATGTTACTACTAACATACAAAAATACTAATGAAGGTCAAGAGAACACTTGGTATCTTGACACCGGTGCAAGCAACCATATGTGTGGGAAGATAAGCATGTTCGTAGAGATCAATGAAGCTATGAGTAGAAATGTCTCCTTTGGAGATGATAGCAAAATATCGGTGAAAGGAAAAGGTAACATTCTTATTCGTGCAAAAGATGGTAGTCACCAAATAATCTCAAATGTCTATTACGTACCTAGCATGAAAAAAAACATCTTAAGTTTGGGACAACTACTAGAAAAGGGCTATGATATTCATATGAAAAATTATAGTTTTTTTCTAAGAGACGACAAAGGAGATTTAATTGCTAAAGTCCAAATGTCAAAGAATAGAATGTTTCCTTTGAATATTCAAAATGATGTTGTAAAGTGTCTTAAGACGTGTTACAAAGATTCGTCGTGGCTATGGCATGCTCGATTTGGGCATCTAAACTTTACAAGTTTAGAGTTATTGTCCAAGAATGAAATGGTGAGAGGGTTACCATGCATCAATCATCCCGACCAACTATGCGAAGGATGTTTACTTAGAAATCAATTTAGAAAACACTTTCCAAAGAAGTCAGAATCACGAGCCAAGAAACCTCTCGAGCTTATTCATACCGATGTGTGTGGTCCAATCAAGCTGATCTCTCTAGGTAAAAGTAACTATTTTCTTCTCTTCATTGATGATTTTTTAAGAAAAACTTGGGTATATTTCTTGAAACAGAAATCCGAAGTCTTTGGAATATTTTAGAAGTTCAAAGCAGTTGTGGAAAAGGAAAGCGGAAATAAGATCAAAACCATGAGATCTGACCGAGGAGGGGAGTTTACATCCAATGAATTTCTAGAGTTTTGTGAAGCACATGGAATTCGTCGCTGCTTGACAGTTCCTAGATCACCTCTGCAAAACGGTGTGGTAGAAAGGAAGAACAGAACAATCCTTGATATGGCGCGAAGAATGCTCAAAAGTAAGAAACTGCATAAGGATTTTTGGGCAGAAGCAGTGGCATGTGCGGTTTACTTGTCCAACCGATCTCCAAGAAGAAGTGTTTGGGGAAAGACACCACAAGAAGCGTGGAGTGGAAGAAAGCGCGTAATTTGCCACTTGAGAGTATTTGGAAGCGTAGCTCATCTCTATGTACCAGACGAACAACGAACCAAACTCGATGATAAAAGCAAGAGTTTTATCTTCATCGGTTACGACTCAAGTTCCAAAGGCTACAAGTTGTACAACCCAAACAACAAGAAGGTTATGATAAGCCGAGACGTGATAGTTGATGAAGTAGGCGAATGGGATTTTGGGTCTCATACAAATGAGTTCACATTTTCCCCCAAATTGAAGAAGATGAATAGACAACAAATGAGCAATCAGAAGATGTTGCAACCCCACATGCTTCACCAATATCATCTACTCATGGAGACTCACCACATTCATCATCGTCAAATGGTAGTCAAAATGAGAGAGCAGTCAGAACGTATAAGAAGCCTTAGTGATCTTTATGAGGTAACCGAACAAATGGATAACATTACACTCTTTTGTCTCTTTTGCTGATTGTGAGCCAGTGACATTTAAAGAAGCTATATAAGGGAAACAATGGAGAGACGCGATGGATGAAGAAATTAGAGCCATCGAGAAGAATGACACATGGGAACTCACCTCACTTCCCAAAGGGTGCAAGACAATAGGTGTCAAATGGTTATACAAAACTAAGAGAAATGCTAATGGGGAGATTGAAAAACACAAAGCGAGGCTTGTTGCAAAAGGCTATAGTCAAAAGGCAGGAATTGACTATGATGAGGTATTCGCCCCCGTTGCCCGATTGGAAACTATTAGACTAATAATTTCTTTGGCAGCTCAAAACAAGTGGAAGATACAACAAATGGATGTAAAGTAATCATTTCTAAATGGTATACTTGAAGAAGAAGTCTACATTCAACAACCATTAGGCTATGAGGTCAAAGGTCACGAAGATAAGGTGTTGAAGCAAAATAAGGCTCTTTACGGGCTAAAACAAGCACCAAGGGCATGGAACAGTAGAATTGACAAGTATTTCCAAGAGAACGACTTCAAAAAATATTCGTATGAGCACGCTCTATACACCAAGATAAAATATAGATATATATTGATTGTGTGTCTCTACGTGGACGATTTGATCTTCACCGGAAGCAACCCAAGTATGTTCAATAAATTCAAGGAAGTAATGACGAAGGAATTCGAGATGACCGACTTGGGGCTCATAACGTACTACCTTGGCATTAAAATTAAGCAACAAAAAGATGGAATTTTCATATCACAAGAAAGCTATGGTAAAGATATCCTGAAGAAGTTTAAGATGGAGAATTGTAGCCCGATCAGCACACCCATGGAGTTTGGAGTCAAAATATCCAAGCATGAAGAAGGCAAAAATGTAGATCCGACATTATTAAAAAGTTTGGTAGGAAGTCTACGCTATCTAACTTGCACGAGACCGGATATTATTCATCCAATTGGATTGGTTAGCCGCTACATGGAATCTCCAACAACAACTCATTTCAAAGCTGCAAAGAGAATCCTTCGCTATGTGAAAGGTATAATTGATTTTGGATTACTCTATTCCATTTCTAATGATTACAAACTTGTTGGGTGTAGCGATAGTGATTGAGGTGGAGATATAGATAATCGAAGGAGTACTACTGGATTTGTATTCTTTATGGGAAACATTGCCTTCACATGGATGTCAAAGAAACAACTGATTGTCACGTTGTCCACTTGTGAGGCAGAATATGTTGCTGTTACTACATGTGTTAGTCATGCGATTTGGCTTAGAAATCTATTGAAGGAGATAGAACTAACACAGAATGAGCCAACTAAAGTGTATATCGAAAATAAGTCAGCCATTGCCTTAGCTAAGAATCCAGTATTCCATGATCGAAGCAAGCATATCGATGTTCGCTACCACTACATAAGGGAGTGTATTTCAAGAAAGGATGTGCAAGTTGAATATGTAAAGACACAAGAACAAGCTGCTGATATTTTCACCAAGCCACTGAAAGCAAAGACTTCAAACGATTAAGGAAACTACTAGAGGTCACGGGATCAAGTTTAAGGGGGAGTGTTGGATCATAAACTTGACCCACTTAAAGGGTCCAACCCATTTAATAAGGCCCATCTAGAAAGCACATTCTAGAACCAATTTAATTTAATATTTATTTAGTAGTGGAAGTTGTGTGTAAGACCTTCTTTAGGTTGAGTGCAAGACACACTTTTATGTTGAGTGTAAGAAACATTTTTACCTTCAGTGTAAGAAACACTTTTTCCTTGAGTGTAGTATTGAGGTTGAGTGTTTAACTATCCATAAGATCTTAGATGGTGGATCCTTATCTCCACTATGGTTCTATAAATAGTGGAGCTCTCCCACCATCTAGAGTATCACCAAACACACTAAGAAGTAAAGTTAGAGTGAGAGAAAAGAGAGACAAGAATACTCTCTTGAGTGTTTGAAAAATTATTTCTCTTCTAGTGTGAGTTGTAAGTGTGTTTTGTAATATTTCTCTTTTTCTATCTATATCAAAGTTGTTTGTTTGTTTTAGTGAGTGTTGTTTTCATATTTTCCGCCAACAAGTGCTACCTAATTATTAGAGTCTCATAAAGAAAATCACTACCACCTGTAGCTGATACTTGATAATAAACTTTAAGGCGATCAAATATTGAGGTAAGTACTACAAGTTACAACAAAGCTTTTCTGAGAGAGAAATTCTCTCTCCGCGGTAAGCATTAATTGAAGAATGAATTCTGAAGAAAAGGAGAACATTTGTCATGAATAATAATACGCATGCGTCTAAGAAGCAAAGTCGGTAACTAGAATATTTACTTGGTCCATCAGAGTCAGCCGATGACGTCACACATTTCTTATGTTCTCCGCTGGCGGATCTACGTTGGACCCGGAGGGGCGTAGGCCCCCCTTACCTAAAATATATGTTTTATAATATTTTAAGGTAAAATATATGTTTGGATTTCTTTTCCCATAATTCCTGAACATATGTATAACACTGATACCATAGAACATTTAGCTAAGGCAATTGGTATGCCTTTGGAAACATGGATACCTTATAAAAATAGTGCTAGTTATAACATTTGTAAGGCTTGGACTGTTATTGATACCTCTAGTTTTCTTCCCCAAAGACTTTGGATAAGCTTTGGGGATCGAGACGGCTACTGGCAGGATGTCATTTATAATGACATACCTGCTTACTGTAGGAAGTGTAGACATTTAGATCATAGTGAATCTAGTTGTAAAGTTGATGAATTAAGCCATAAAAAATAGTTAAATTTGAAAGTTAATGCTAAAAATATTAAGGAGAAATGGATCCCTAAGCTTAAATCGGTAATAGTTCCCAATAATAATGATATTAGTGAGCATGTGAATGATAATCAGAAATTACTTAATAAAGATGCTGATATAAACATTAATAATCCTTTGCCTATGAAGACAGATGATAATTGTTTAATTTTTAATCAAAATTTAAACTCTCCTGTTTTAAATGATAGTGATGTGATTTAGGCTTTGCAGTCTATAAACCTTAGTAATACCTTTAATATACTGAATGAGGATAATGTGTCTGATAAGGAATTGTGTGATATATCTAGTGATATGCCTGATATGCCTGATATATTGAGTGATTTGCCTGATAGAATTAATTTAAGTCTCCCTAACTCTCCTATGAATAGACTTATAGATAGGCCTGATAGGATAAGTAATAAGAAATCTTCCAAAGTTAAAATTAGAGGTCTTAAAAACAATTTAATTAATAAACCACTAGCCTTCAAAGGATTTGTTAGATCCTCTAAAATAATTAATAAATGACAGCCTCTTTTTGAATTGGAATGCTAGAGGAGTTGGTAATATCAACACAATTAGAAGAATTAAGAGTTTAGTTAAAAAAATTAATTGATCTAATAGTTATTCAGGAGCCTATGTTGTCTAATGGAAAATTAGAGAAAACTTCTACTAAGTTAGGATTTAATCAATATTTTGGTAATAAAAATAACAAAAATTGGTTTACAATACTGTTTTAGGAACAATTTGTCTCATGTTGATGTTGAAACTGATTGTATGCAATTGTTTAACATGTTTGCTTATAATAAGTTTCCATGGTTTTTGTCTAAAGTTTTATCATGCTGCAGAAAATTGTTTTCATCTAAAATGACTTTAAAACATGTATTTAGAGAAGAAAATGTTGCTGTGGATTGGTTAGTTAAGTACGTTTTGGAAAACAAAACAGGATTGTTTATTCAATGGTTTGAATTGCCCAAGTCAGCTAAATGTTATTCTTCTTTTAGAAAGTATGAACTTGGGCTATTTTAGATTCTGTGATTAATATACTAACCCTTCGAAGCAGGTTTCTACCTGACTATGTTGTTTGTTATCTTTTTGCAGGAGCTTAACATGAAGACTCGTGTTGTATGATTCTGATTCTGATGTATCAAGGTTACAAGAAATGGTGGATTGAAGATAAAGAAGAGAGAGTATAGAGCTGGATAGGAATTTCAACATTCATATTGAAGATCAAATAATCAAAAAGATGTTGAAGGGTCATTCAATGGTCTCAATGTTCAAAACCTTAAGGTGATGTATCATTTTTCAATAGCTTTAGGTGCAAGTCACTGTAATATTTGTAAAACCTAAACGCTGTAATTTCTTTCAACATCAATAAAGTTTTGTTTTTGCCAAAAAAAATTTAAGGTAATAATTATTTAAATAATATTAAAATAAAAATTCTACACCCTTTAACTAAAATATATATTTTGTAATTTTTTTAAGGTAATATAATGTTTTAAGGTAATAATTATTTAAATAATATAAAAATAAAAATTCTAGACCCGTTAACTAAAATACATATTTTGTAATATTTTAAGGTAATAATTATTTAAATAATACTATTAAAGTAACAATTCTACTCCCCTTTAACTAAAATATATATTTTATAATTTTTTAAGATAATAATTATTTAAATAATATTAAAGTAAAAATTTCAGATAATAATTGTTTTTAGGAATGTTTTAAATTTAATGTCTAAAATAATGGTAGAAGATTTTTAATTTAAAATTACTATGTTGACTATTTTTAGGAAACTTTTTAGATTAAAAGTCTCAAATAAAATTTACAAAATCTTGGATTATGACTATTTTTAAGGAATAATTTAAGTTAGAAATCTTGAATATTTTAAAAGAAAATTTTAAATAGATATTTATAAATGGAGAAAATTTTAAATAGATATTTATAAATGGTTGGATGTTGTCTTCAGCATCTTAATCTCTAGAATATTAGAACTCTATTGATTTTGTAAGTATTCTCAATTTGTTTTTGCCATAATTTGTTTTGATTTTATATTCGTTTAATCTTTCTAATTAATTATGTTTTATCTCTTACTTTGATTTAGAAAAATATAATGAGTTGCTGCATATGAACGAGACTATATTCCGAGAAGAAGACTAGAAAAAAAGATAATGAGTTGTTGCATATGAATAAAACTATATTCTGATCAAAAAAATTAAAGAAAAGGGGGAAAGGAAGAACACGATCCGAAGGAGTTTCACCAATTTATTTTTTCAAGGTATGTATATTTGTTTTTTGTTTTCTTTTGAAATTTTATTATTATTTTGATCTTAAAACACTTTTAATCAATATTTTTTTTCTGATCTGGTCATTTAGGAAAGTGAAAATACATTTACTTATTTTAAAGACAATATATATATATGGAAATATTTGTTAGTTTTTTTAAAAATAAAATTATATATTTATATTATAAATTATGTTTAATACAAATTTGATTTTAATTTTATATAATTTTTACATAAAATTTTGATTTTATCTATAGGTATTTTAAAAATATTTTTTATATAAAAAACTGAATTTATTTCTATCCATTTTTCAAAAATATATTTTATACATTTATCTTTTGAAATATATTTTATTATATTTTATTTTTTTAAATATCTTTTAAAAATAATATATTAATATTTTCATCTAAGTGTTAAAAATATGGTTTATATAACAAATTGTATTTATTTTCATCTAATTTTCAAAAATATATTTTTTTATAACAAAATTTATTTACTTTTATGTAAATTTTAAAATATCTTTTTAAGATATTAAATTTGGTTTTGTTATATTCTATTTTATTTTAAGATACATTATGATTTATTATATATATATATATATATATATATAATAAAACTCGTTCTTCAAGTAGCTCGAGTAATAATAATATGATTCATCATAATCTAATTGCCTCTATATCAAGACCTAATGATGATAGTGTAGAATTTCATTTGAATGAATATATAGTGAGTGATCCGGGACTATGCCAAATTATTGAAAATTCTTATAGTGATGTTAGAGATAAAATTCGACGAGAATTCGACGAGAATTTTAGCCCCCCTTACTTCAATTCCTAGTCCCGCCACTGTCTGCAGCTATAAGTATGAGTATATTAGGCAAGTCAGTGCAAAATAAAGTTGCGTCGGCAATAGGAAATTGCTCTTCTGCTGCTGGCAAGTTAAGTTAAAGAGAAATGTTTAATGAAGAAGAATATCGGTCAAAATGAGAAACCACAAAAGAAGAACTTAAACCAAAAGAAAATTATAGGTCTGTTTATTCAAAAGATTATGCTTTTTCGTTGGTAAGCAGACAAGGGGAGTCTAGTTTATCATCATTACATGATCTCAAAAACTCTCCAAGTCTAGCAAATGAGAATCCCTAGTCGCTTTGTGGAGCTTCCACGGCTACAACAATCTTCAAATGGAAATGTTCAAATGGAAACGATAATCTTCATATTTGAATCCAAATTTAGAATTCCTATGATTTTTCTAAGGGAAATATGCTAATTTCCTGTCAAATTAGATCAAAAGAAAAAAGGAAAGTACAAAAACAAAAGTGAAATCAAAGACACAATTGTTAACGGAGTTCAGCAAATTATGCTTACGTCTCCGTACCTGCTGCAGATCGATTTTATTAGAAAGACACAGTGACTCTGCCGTTTTTCGATACATACACAAAAACCCTATCTCTTAGTTTTTGTTTTGTAGAGACTGTAACATCTAAAGAAGGGAAAACATTTACAGTCCTTAATGTGTAATTTATGACCCACTAAAATTGCAGCGTCTTTTTCAATTCACTTTAACTCTCTTTAATGTGTTTAGTACTTGCCTCATCTCCATTGTCTTTCACTGTCTTTTCATCTAGCATATCTTCTATCCAATAATAACATGTTGAATATGACTGGATTATTATGTCAAAATAACAATCTCCCACTTGAAGACTGGTTTCAACCTGTCTTCACACCTTGATCTCTGCAACAGATCTTTCTGGTCTTGTAACTCTTGTAGACCAACTGAAGTTGAACACAACTTCAGTTTTCAATGGCTACTATCTTTGTCAACATGTCAGCTGGATTCTTGCTTCCTTGGATCTTTTCCAGTATTAGCCCTCATCTTCCAATAAAGATCTAATGAAATAATAACAAAGACTGATGTGCTTGGTTCTCGAATGGAATGTTGAATTTTTTGCCAATTGAATTGCACTTTGACTATCACTATGCAGAACGCTGTTCTTCTGTTTTGAATCCCAACTCGGTTAACAAACCTTGAAGCCATATCATCTCTTTACTGGCTTCGGTCATTGCTACATACTCAGCCTCTGAAGTCGATAGAGTGACAATCTTCTGTAACTTTGACATCCAACTAACAGTTGTAGTTCCAACAGTAAATATATAAGCCGTAGTGCTTTTCCGGTGATCAACTTCACCTCCAAAATCTGCATCTACGTAGCCTTGTACCTTTAACTCATCATTACCAAAGTACAAACACTTTTCTGTGGTACCTAGTAGGTACCTCAAAATCAATTTGGCAGCTTCCAATGAATTTTCCCTGGGTTTAACATAAACCTACTCACAACTCCCACTGCATGACTAATGTCTCATCTCGTACAAACCATTGCATACATCAAACTTCCAATAGCTGAGGCGTAAAAAACCTTAGCCATGAATTATTTTTACTCATCCGTCTTAGGGGATTGATCATTGGATAAACGAAAGTGACCTACCAATGTTGTACTAACTGGCTTTGCATCACACATGTTAAATCTATTCAAAACGCGATCGATGTACTCTGACTGAGATAACTGTAAAAAATTTCTATGCTTATCTCTTATGATTTGCATTCCAGGAATCTTCTTCGTCGGACCCAAGTCTTTCATGTCAAATTCTTTTGACAATTGTAGCTTCAATCTTCTAATATCATCCATATCTGAACCGGCTACTAACATATCATCAACATAGAGTAGAAAAATGATATAACTGGACTTACATCTTTTAAAATAGCAACATTGGTCCGCATTACACTTCTGAAAACTCTCTTCATGCATAAAACCGTAAAATTTCTTGTACCACTGTCTTGGAGCTTGTTTTAAACCATACAAACTTTTCTTAAGTCTGCATACCATGTTTTCTTTCTCTTCTTTTAAGAAACCTTCTGGTTGATACATGTATATCTCCTCATCCAAATATTCGTGAAGGAATGCAGTCTTCACATCTAACTGTTCAAGATAAAGGTCTTCAATGGCAACAATACTCAACACTGATCTAATTGTATTGAGCTTCACAACTAGAGAAAAAATATCGGTGTAATCAATTCCTTTCTTTTGCTGGAACCCTTTGACAACTAGTCGTGCTTTGTATCTCTTAGAGCCATCATGCTCATCTTTCACCCGATACACCCATTTGTTATGAAGTGCCTTCTTACCCATTGGTAACTCAGTTAGGTCCCATGTATCATTTGAGATTAAAGACTTCATCTCATTTTTCATGGCAAACTCCCACTTACTAGCATCACTGGTCTGGCAAGCTTCATCATAGCATTCAGGTTCCCCTTCATCGGTATGTAACAAATAGTTCAAATATCTCATGTTGGGTACATGGGGTCGGGAAGATCTTCGCAAAACAAGAACTACCTTGGTCGGTTGTAGGGTATCGGATTGCTGTCGATCGGTCTGTCAAACAGACTATCCTTGTTGAGGGGTTAATCGGATCAGCTCTATTTCTTGACTATCTAGGACTCCCTTGATATCTGCAAATACTGATTCATACGGCTTTGAGTCATTTGCTTCAGTTTTATGTATGTCCTTGTACATACTGTTTCAGTGAAGATCACATCTTTACTTCGTATCATCTTCCTGTTCTCCTCATCCCAAACACGATAACCGAACTCATCTTCGCCATAGCCGATCATGAAATATTTTTCGATTTCGGATCAAGCTTGTTCCTGCATTGATCACTTATATAAACATATGTTGTACAGCCAAAAACTCTTAGATGTGATAATTTTATATCCTTACCACTCTATACCTCCTCGAATATTCGATATTCTAAGGGAACCGACGGGCCTCGGTTAACCAGGTAAGCCGATGTGTTGATTGCTTCTGCCCAGAACTGATTCGGTAAACCAGATTGTATTCGAATGCTTTTGGCTCTTTCTGTCAATGTTTTGTTCATACGTTCGGCAATACCATTGTGTTAAGGCGTACCTGGAACGGTTCTCTCCATCTGATACCATGCTCATAGCAAAATTTCTTGAATTTGTTGTCCTTATATTCACCACGATTATCATTTCTCAGCTTTTTAATCTTTAGACCTGTCTCATTCTGAACCATACATTTCCATCTCCTAAAAATATCAAACACTTCAGATTTATGCTTCAGAAAATAAACCCATACCTTTCGAGAATGATCATCGATAAAGGTCACAAAATAGTGTTTCCCTCCTATAGTTGAAACAGTTGTTGGCCCCCAAACGTTAGAGTGAACAATCTCCATTCTTTCTTTCTTTGGGTTCTACCACTCGGTTGAAAACTGACCCTTTTATGTTTTCCAAGTATGCAATCTTCACACATGTCTATATCGACTGACTTTAGACCTGGAAGCTTCCCATTCGAGTACATAATTTTCATACCCTTCACACTCATATGGCCAAGCCTCTGGTGCCAAACATTTGGATTTTCGTTTCTTGCTGCTATTGAAATTGAACAGTTCGTCTCTGATGTCTTGTAAAGAGTACCACTCTTCTTTCCGCGAGCAACCATCATTGCTCCCTTTGAAATTTTCCAATTGTCACCATAGAAGATCGTACTATAGCCTTCGCAGCCAACTTCCCTACTGAGGTTAAGTTCTTTCTCAGACTGGGGATATGTCTGACATCTTTCAGTTCCCATACAGACCCATTCAACGTATTCTTCACAGTACCTTTACCAATAATATCACAAGGTTGATCATCACCAAGATATACTTTTCCAAGGTTACCAGGAACATACCTCTCAAAGAATTCTTTCTTCGAAGTTGCGTGAAACGATGCTCCAGAATCTAATACCCAAGACTCTTCTATGCTTTCCAAGGAGCACATTAACGCATCGTCTCCTTCTGAAATGATATTTGCCTCTGTCTTCTTCTCCTGGTCCTTTGGTTCTCTCTTGCACTGAAATTTATAGTGTCCGGTCTTCCCACAATTCCAACACTCGTTGTTTCTCAACCCCTGAGAATTTTTAGGATTCCTAGACTTGGACCTCCAGTCTTGATTTTCCTCGGTAGTTCGATTTACTGCGTCCATATACTCTTGTTGAATTTCTTCCTCTCGATTCTGTATGTAAGACTGAGGATATTGATGACTCACCTGATTCTCTCTTTCGAATCTCTTCACTGAGAACTAGGTCACGAACATCATCAAATTTCAACTTATTGCTTCCTGACGAGCTACTCACCGCAGTAACAGTAGCATTCCAACTATGTGGTAGTGAAGACAACAGTATCAATGCTCGTATTTCTTCATCGAAATCAATTTCAGCTGAACTCAACTGGGTTGTGATTGTATTGAGTTCATTGAGGTGTTGAGCTACCGAATCGCCTTCCATCATTCGCAAATTCAATAAACGCCTCATCAAGTGAACTTTGTTAGACGCTGATGGCTTCTCATACATACTTGAGGGAGCCTTCATAAGACCCGTCGTAGTTGTTTCCTTTATGATGTTAAAAGCAACATTGCGGGATAACGTCAATCGGATGACTCCTAGAGCTTGTATATCAAGAAGGGTTCATTCTTCATCTTTCATACCCTCTATTTTCTTTTCTGAGAGGGGTTGATAAAGCTTTTTCTGGTACAGATAATCTTCAATCTGCATCTTTCAGAACCTAAAATCTACACCATCGAATTATTCGAGTCTCACCTTTCCTTCGTCTGTAGCCATTGCTCCCACTCAAATCTGATTTCCTTTGGATCGCTACCACTATGGCTCTAATACCAGTTCTAATGGAAATATGCTAATTTCCTGTCAAATCAGATCAAAAGAAAAAAGGAAAGCACAAAAACAAAAGTGAAATCAAAGACACAATTGTTAACGGAGTTCAACAAATTATACCTACGTCTCCGGACCTGTTGCAGATCGATTTTATTAGAAAGACACAGTGACTCTGCCATTTTTCGATACATACACAAAAACCCTAGCGCTTAGTTTTTGTAGAGACTGTAACATCTAAAGAAGGGAAAACATTTATAGTCCTTAATGTGTAATTTATGACCCACTAAAATTACAGTGTCTTTTCAATTCAATCCAACTCTCTTTAATGTGTTTACCACTTGCCTCATCTCCATTGTCTTTCACTGTCTTTTCATCTAGCATCTCTTCTATCCAATAATAACATGTTGAATAAGACTGGATTATTATGTCAAAATAACACCTTTGACTCCTATGCTTTAACAGGTTCGTCGAACTCCAGAACGTTTTTCTAAACCCATATGCTTTTCTTCTCTATATCATTTGTTTTATGGGTTAGTTTTATCATTGATGTTTAATTTCTCATAATTTAATTCATATTTCCTTTAACACATTTTTTTAATTAAGTAATAAAAGATTCAATACAGATTTATAAAAATATATGAGCAGTATTTGAAATTTCGATCTATTAGAGATTCGGTGGACGCTCCAAGATTCTGACTCTCTCCGGCCACAAGTCTGACGCTCGCCGGCGCTTCTCTGGGGAAGGCTCTCCTTTTTTTTTTCCAGAGGTGCTTCCGGATCAATACCAATCAACATCTGGACAAGTAATCAACAAGTAAAAAACAAAAATCATTACCTCTGTGAAAGCTCCCCAAGCTAGCATTACCAGGCTTAAGTTGGCCACAGGCTTCAACACTGACACTGCCCCTTTCACCTACCTTGGCACTACCATTGCTGCAAACAATAAATGGAAGAATTATTTACCTTTACTTGAAAAGCTTCATAATAAAATTTATGATTGAGATATGAAACATCTGTCTTTTGGGGGCAGATTATCTCTTATCACCAATGTATTATATCCTATTATTTATTATTGGATGCATAACAGTGTCATTCCTAATTCAATCATTAATAAAATTGAGCAATGTTTTAATAAATTCCTTTAGAGGTCCAACATTAATGAAAAAGTTATCCATTGGACCTCCCGGAGTCATCTTTGCAAGCCTTTTGAAGAAGGTGGCTTAAATATCAAAAGACTGAGTGATATTCAAAGCACATTCTCTCAAAAGCTCTCGTACATTTTTAGGAAAAACACTTGTCTCTGGGCTAAGATAATGCACCTTACCTACTGCCCTTACTCTCATCCAATTAATGCTAGATGCAAAAATACTGGTTCTAGTGTTTGGAAGAGACTTTAATCTATAAAAGGTCAGGCTGAAAATAATGTCAAATGGCTTATTGGTGAGGGTTCTGTTGATTTCTAGTATCATGAGTGGCATGGCATGCCTCCACTCATCAGAGACTATAACTCTAATAGCTGGTTCTTACCTGTTACTGTGAATTTTTTTTGGAAAGATAATGGTTGGGACAACCACACTCTTTCTACTTTCTGACTCAGGAAAGAGTTAAGCAAATTAACTACTTCAAACTCAATCCTGACCAGAAAGATAAAATTGTGTGGAAGCTCTCTAATGATAGCAATTTCAATACTAGCTTAACATGGGAAAGTTTAAGAAAAAAACAAAGCAAATCTCTATTTAAAAAAAAAATTGAATCATTTTATCTCTAAAAAAATTCCTTCTTTATGCTGGAAGCTGGTAAAAAACTATGCCCCAATTATAGTATTCTTTCCAAAAGATACATTTATACTGTCTCTAAGTGCCAGTTCTGTTGTAGTTGTGAAGAGAAAAACCATCTCTTCCTCAACTGCAACTTTTCCTGACCCTTATGGAATTATATTGGTAGCTTGTTCAAAATACTCTTTATGCGTTTCATGACCCTCAACCATGTGCTACATTGCTGGTTTTGGTATGCTAACAGTAAGTTTCATGTTACCCAGCTTGTTCCTCAGATAATCTGTTGGACAATATGGTTTAACAGAAACTACTGCAAATTTAATAACTCTCATAACAGTCTCAACAATGCTATTGATCGTATTACCAAAATCATTTTAGGTATTGATTCTGCTAACAAAATGAACTCTAAGCATTGGTCTAATGTTATGGACGTATGTGCTGTACTAGGATGCAAATCTATCAACAATAGGAAAATAAAACCTACTTACCTGAGATGGATAGCTCCAAGCCCTTGCAGATTCAAGCTTAACGTCGACGCTGCATGTAGTTCTTCTGGAGAGGCCATCGCAAGCATCATCGTCGGATCGAGAATGGCGACATCGTCCTTGGCTCTGGGTGTCTTCTTGGCAAGATGAACTCTCTCTAGGCAGAATGCAGAGCCCTCATTGAGGGTCTCATTCTTTGCAAAAGAAACAACTGGCATAATGTTGATATAAAGTCCGATTGTTTGACTCTAATCAACATTATTGCCTCTGGTTCGGTCGCCTCTCTTCATCAACCAATGTTTGCTGTTTGTTGAAGCCTCATCTAATCCAGTATGACTCTCTGACACATTTCTAGAAACTAGAATATGGCTGTCGACTGCATTGCCAAATAGATCATCTCTGCTCGTCGAGAGCAAACTTTCAAAAGGTTCAACGCCCCGATTCCATTGTTGGCAATTGTAACTCTAGAGAGCCTAGGAATTGGATACATCGATCATGGGTAGCCCTGATTTTTCCTTCGACCTAATCTGAAGCTTTGATTTGAGGCTTTGTTCACGATTTTGGCTATGGTTTTTCTGATTGAAGGTGCTGCTCTACCATCTGTGGCGAAGTTCTAGTTCTAGGGTTAGCCCGATTTGAGAATTGATTAAGTTTTTGGATTTTTATGTTTTAGTCCTTGTTTCTCTCCAAGCTCTCAATTTGAGAATCAATTTTGTAAAACTCTCAATTTAGTAATATACGTCCCATTTGCTTAAAAAATAAAATAAAAAATTATAAAAACATATTATTATAGTTTCATTTATTTTAAAATTTTAAAACTTTGATATTTCGTTAATTTTTATAATTTTGATTTTGATCATGATTCAAATATTTTTTTGGAATAAAAATAAAAGTATTTCGTATATAAAATCGTACATTGTTTATATTAATTAACCTATATATCGCGTGGGTCACAACAACACATAATAACTTCCAAAATTTAAACTTCAATATCTATATTTATATATTTATGTTGTATTTAGAATATAAATTTATTAATTTGTAAGAGAGATTTAGAGCCACATTGTATCGTTTTTATGGTACGCACAGTTTACTCTCTAGTTAGGATTTGACCAATCAATAATCTGTTTGGGACACTATTAATAATATAGTCCTAAATTCATTATTGGGTACATTACGAAATTGATATTTGAATGTCCCGCCTACAGTGACATTTATTAAAAGATAGCAACGTAATAACAAAAGTTTACACTTGTCATTCGCCAAGATGAAAGCCACATCAGATAATGTGGCTATCATTACAAGTATACCAGTATTAGGGCAACTCATCGGCCTAAAAGAGGATAAAAAAACAGAAATATAATATAAGGGTAAAATGTTGTTGCGGTTACTTGGTATCCTACATAGTACCGCCAAAACGGAGCTTGACTTTTATAAAAGGAGCATCTCCACAATAGTGTGATATTGTCCACTTTGGGCTCACTGGCCCGCATGGCTATGCTTTTGGTCCACTTCCAAAAGGCCTCATATTAATGGAGTTGTATTCTTAACTTATATACTGATTTTTCTTCCCATGTTTAACCGATGTGGGATGTGGGACTTTTGGTCGCACCTAACAATCCTCCTCTCGAACAAAGTACCACTCTAGCCTCCTCTTAATTGACCTCCATCCGCCTACTCTAGTCAGGTGGACAGGAACCTGAACTCTAGAGCTTTAAGGCGGATCTATCTGATCACTATCAGATGATAGTGTTCCGTTCCTTGATCAAGCCACCTGCTTGATGAGCTATCAGGCACTCTATTTTTAGATGAATCTATCTGCGCCGCTCCTTGATCAAGCCACCTGCTTGATGAGCCATCTGGCTCTCCATCTATCCAGCAGGTCAATCTCCTTGAGTATGGCTCCTGACAAGAGGTTCGGCATCCTGAGAATTTCACCCTACATCACAACCCACCACATCGCGTTCGGCATCCTGAGAATTTCACCCTACATCACAACCCACCACATCGCGTTCCGTCTGGGCCTGGTGCTCTGATACCATTTGTAGGGAATATTTGGGTCAGTATATTCCGCCTTTGTATATAAGTAAGAATACTCCGATCTCCACAATAGTGTGATATAGTCCGCTTTGGGCCCACTGGCCCGCACGGCTTTGCTTTTGGTCGACTTCCAAAAGGCCTCACACTAATAGAGATGTATTCTTAACTTATATACTGATCTATCTTCTCATGTTTTACCGATGTGGCTTGTAATCAGTCCCAAGATATGTTTGCATTATTTTAATTTTATATACACTTGAGTTTATGGATGCAACGATGTATAAAGTATGATTTCATTTTAAGTGATTTCTCATACTCATTAAGTACGTCTACACTTAACTATGGTCACTTAATAATACATATATAAGATTAAGTTCTATATTATTCTTATGCTATTCACCATTCTGGATCCACGTATTTTATTGTTGTGATGTTGTGATTACCATGACATATATTTGTGTTTTAGCAATGAAGATGACTAGTCATGTGTCATTCATGGTCATGTATGAGATCGTTCAATTTAAGTATATAACGAGAAAAATTTAAGAATGTTCATTTGTTGGATGCATCCTATTTTAACATATAATGATTTAAGTTGGAGATTGTTGAAAGCGAAGGTAATTATATTGATAACGAATCAAAAAAATTGAATTACTATTAAAATCATTTATGTCAAATTATAAGGTTTTGAATTTTTTTATCAAAAAATATTATTGGATACAGTATTAAATGAATAAAATATTATCTTTAAAGTTTTATCTATTAATATTATTTAGTGGGTTGACAAAATATATTATTTGTTATTATTTTGTTTGGTGTAAGAACTATTAATTTGATTTTTATAAACAAAAATTAATTATGATTTTAAAAAAGTAAAAATATATTTATGAGTGAATATGGCACTATTACATAAATAAAAAACCTTGATCCCACGTTAAATTTCAAATTATAAATCTCTTTAACCGTCCAGTAGCCTTATAAATCTTAATAAAATTTTGTAGAGCAAAATGTTAAGACAAATCAATATAGTGATTTGAAGTTTTTAGATTTTCTTTTGGCAACGTACAAAGATAAGAAAAAGAAAAAAATAATTAGAAAAGAATAATCAATCATCAAAATAGAGAATTAAATCTTTATTTATTGGGTAAAATATCATTTAAGATCCAATACCCAAAGTATTATCTACTTAAAACCTATACTTTCATATTTCTCCAAGAAAGATCCGTTTTTTTGAAATATTTACCATCTAAGACTCATTAATACCTTTTATACTCTTACTCACTTATATAAAAGCCTTAACATTTATATTTGATCTTTTCTCCCTAACTTTTTTCTGCTACGTGAATTGAACAGTTCCCTACTATCATAGGTAATTTTTCATTCTTAATCGATTTTTTGTATTTTTATTGTTTTTGGTTGATTTTGATTGTGTTTAAATTGATTTCGCAGTTATTTTTTTGCTATATGTGTAGAATTCGAGTATTAGTAAAACATGTTTTCTCGAGTTCAGATTTCAATTTATTAGGTTAGTCGATCTAGTTTTTTTTCTTCAGTTTTTAGTATTCATCTGTTATTTTACGTTGATAATGTAGTATATTTTACAATGGATACACAATCTATTGTAATTATGGTAAAGGAGAAACCAGTGAAACTATGCTAGATGCAAAACATGTAAAAATATGATAGGTGGGAAAGTTGTTCAATCACTTACTTTTTTCTTTTGTATATCCTTTTCAATTCTTATAATTTCTTTCTCAATTGCTGGGTCTAAGTCACTAACTTGTGACGTTTGGATTTCTTGGACTTCTGATGCCTTTTCCTTAACAAAACAGAAAAGTGGACATTAGATGCGAAACATGTGTAAATATAATACATAATGTAGGATGGATGCGAAACATGTTTCTTTGATAGGACCAAGCCTAGCGGAGCAGGGCAGGACAAGGTCGAGCAGGATCACATAGAGTGGAACAAAAAGAAAGACCAGGAAAGTAGAGAAATCATTCAATCCGAGCAGGAAGGATGCAAGGCCGGGCGCACTCAAACATACATCGAGCAGAGCACGAATAGAAGTACGCACGCCCGATCAAAGAAAATGTAGAGAGGCTAGTCCGCACTCATCTACAGTCGAGCAGCGCATGATCAGAAGTAAGCACGCTCGGCTCGAACCAATAGAGGAACTTAGTGTGCGACATCGAGCGGAACGACACAATATTGATCAACATGACAAGTTGTAAAACTAACCGTTACGTGAACAAGCGTTAATGAAGTTGTAAACTAAATTAATGGCCAGTAATCAAAGAGAGATAGGCAACGGTAAAATACCCAAGGATCATTATTAAGGAGAATTTGTAGCAATTAATTTAATGATGGTCGCAACCCATTAAATATTTATAATTAATAGGGGAGTTATGGCCAAGAGTAGTATATATACGGGGCTAAGGTTCTTGTAAAAGGAGATACTGAAAAATCTTCTTGAATCAATAACATTACTATCTTGGCACTTCATTGTTTTAGGTTTTTCCGATAAAATATTTGTCGCGGTCTGTGGGAAAAATCAAAGCAATTTTTTACCAATGGTAGTAACTCGATCCGGGATCGATATTGAACCAAACGAAAGATGCATCACCATGACCAACCCTAACCATGTAACCGATCCTGCTGCAGGGTTAACACTACCGCCTCCACCTAACCCCAGTAGACCCACCAGTGGCACCAGCCACCGCATTACTGGTTACTAACCTGGTCGACCGCTCACTACCACCTAACCTTCCCGAGGACGCGACCGAGGTTCAATGATTGGAGCAACAAATTTTGACGATGCAAGCAGCCTAAGGTAAGACAGATCGCGACCAGGAGGCCAAGGACCTTACAAACAAGATAACCATAACAGAGCTGCAGGAGGCTGCTAATATGTTGACGTCGAACCTATGTTCAAACGATCACCAGCATCCACCCAAGTCAGTCATCGAGGTAAGTCGAGCAGCTGTACGAGAAGGATCCTCTAAAAGGGACAAGTTTGATGAAGGAATAGGAGACAGCGCTGGGCAAAAACGCCAGAAGCTGTCCACACCCAAAGATGGTAAGGAAGGAGTGAGCGAGCAGTATGACCATGTACGCCCGACTATGGCCGCCTACGTTCTCAAAGAGTCTCCTTTTACGGAAAAAATCCTTGCCACCCAGCTCCCAAGGAAATTCTACCCTTTTCGTCTAGAGGCGTATGATGGATATGGGGACCCTGAAAGGCATCTGGAGCAGTTCAAAAACATGATGCTCACCTTTAACCCAGATTAAGCTATGTTGTGTATGGCTCTTTCCATGACCCTTAAGGGTAATACGACGGACTGGTTCAGCAGCCTCCCCAAAAGTTCCATAACCGTTTTCGCAAGACTCTAGAGTGCATTCAGGAACCGATTTATAGGTAACAAGGAATTACGACAAGATCCTGACTCCATTATGGACCTCTACGAAAGAAGGGGATACTATCTTAAGGGCTACATCAGACGATTCGTGCATGCCATGAACAAACTCCCCAACCTAGCCGAAAATATGGTGGTGGCTTCCCTAAAGCGGAGATTGGACGGGCAAGGTAAGCTTTGCGCTGATCTAGTTTGCTTTCCCTATGATAAAATAGGTGACCTCTTGGCCCTAGCGGACCAGTTAATTAAGGTAGATGACGCCACCAAACTCCCACCACCCTCGGACGAGGCCACTCCATCCATCAAAAATGCTGAATAGGGCAGTGGTATAATCCATGACGAGCGTCACATGGAATCTCCAAGACGAGCCGACGGTTACAGGGGAACATCATCGAGGGGGAGCGACTGACCTAGAAGGGAATCTACAAGACTCGCAACCAATCAACGCCCGACCGCTTACGAAAACCCAGCGCGACAATTCACTCAACTCACAGAGACTATCTCTACCATTTACGACCGCACTAGAGATATGATATGATATCAAGCTCTTCGATCCATGTCTGCCTCGGGATACAAGTGTTCAACACGGCATTTCTCCGCATACCATAATGATCACGGTCACGCAACCAACGACTGCTGGCAATTATAGGAAGAAATCCAGCGACTGGTCAACAACAGCCTATTAATCCAATTCGTACGACAACAGACTTTCACGATTTTAGAGCGACAACACGGAGGGCACTCATAGTAGACAAGAAAAGACTCAACACAATGAGCTACCTGGCCGCTAAGACGATCGGCTCGCTAGGTCTGGAAAGCAACAATGGATGCTCACTATCTCCAGAGGTGGCTTCTTAGCCGAGGCGAACCATTAGAGAAGGAAGAGGTCCACGGATGATGAACATGTATTGTCCGTAGGAGGGCCGTCTTAGAACCACTATCGAGACCCAATTGCCGACCTCATCTTCAACGATGACGATATGAGAGGCGTCGCCACCCCCCACGAGGACGCACTGACAATATCTCTGGACATCGAAGGAGTAATGGTGACAAAAATACTGGTCGACGGCGGTAGCTCGACCAACATTATTTTCAAAGCCAGTTACGATCAAATGCTGGGTGTCCCACCATATAAACCCACGCAGCGCAATTTGTCAGGATATGATGGCAAAACCTCTCAATGTGTTGGAGAAGTCGAGCTGCTGGTAAAGACATGTTATGGGGCAACAAAGAAGGAGCTCAACCCGTACCCTGCAATCATAGGACACACATGGTTAAGTAGAAAGGAAGCAACCCCATTCACTTTTTGACAATGCGTTAAATACCCAGTCGACAATTCAATAGGGATCATATGTGGAAGCCAGCGAGCAGCACAAACATGTTACTCGGTAATCGTGAATCCCAGCAAACCCATCAGATAGCAATTAGCCGACGAGGGAGGTACCAATTAAACCACCAACACCCCATCGTCCGACCTTATGGACGACCCCCGTGATAGTGAGGAGCAGGATATCGAGCCTGGAGACATCATCAGTGAAACAGTTGTGAATGGTCGTGTCCTCTGCCTTGGGGAAAATTTGGACACAGGTTTCAAAACTTTATTGGTAGCTTTATTATGTAAAACTTTAGATGTTTTTGCGTAGACTGCACATGATGTTACATGCATTGACCCGACTATCATATGCCATGAGTTAAACATCGACAGACAATTCAAGGCAGTACGACAGAAGCGCCGGTCTTTTTCAAGTGACAAGCAAGCAGCCATCGCCTTGGATGCCGCCAAACTACTTGGGCTCGGCCATATTCGCCGCGTTTGATACCATACATGGATCGCCAACCCAGTACTCGTAAAAAAGAAGAGTGTCGACTTGCCCATGCGCATCGACTTCACCGATTTAAACAAAGCATGCCCCAAGGATGCATACCCCTTGCCACGCATTAATCACCTAGTCGATTATGCATCTTATTGCGACTACATGTCCTTCATGGATGCATATTCTGGGTACAACCAAATCCGGATGCTCCCACGCGACGAAGAGCACACCGCTTTCCAGACCGAGCGAAGCCTTTATTGCTATACTGTCATGTCGTTCAGACTAAAAAACGCGGGGGCCACCTATCAGCGTCTCATCAACCAAATTTTCAAAAATCAGTTAGGCCATGACCTAGAAGCTTACATCGATGCCATGATAGTCAAAACTAACAACATTGACCGATACTTAAGAGCACTACAGAACGTTTTCACCATGTTGCGTACGTATAACCTCAAGTTGAATCCACTAAAATGCTCTTTTGGTGTCCACACAAGCAAATATTTGGGATATGTGATCAGCAAGAAAGGAATAAAGGCCGATCCCGCGCAATTACAGGCTTTAGTGAAAATGGCGAAGTCCAATGCCTTACCGACCGCCTCGCGGCCTTGTCCAGGTTCATATCAAAGGCCTCAAACAAAAGCCACCCCTTCTTTGGAATATTGCGAGGTGCGATGAAATGTTTCTGCAACAGTGAATGTGACGCCGCCTTCACCGATTTGAAAGCATATCTCACCTCTCCCGAAATCCTTACTACTCCAGCGTCTGACGACCCTTTATACATGTATTTGGCTGTCTTTGCCCACGTTATCAGCGCGGTCTTAGTTAAGGAAACCAACATGCTTCAACTCCCAGTTTACTACACTAACAAATTGTTAGCCGATGCCGAAACGCGTTACATGGATCTTGAAAAACTAGCTTGGGTCTGGTGGTAGCAGCGCACAAGATGCGGCCATATTTCCAAAGTCACACCATCATCGTCCGCACATCCTCCCCGCTACGCACCATATTGCATAACTCCAACACTTCGGGACATTTAACTAAATGGTCCATCGAACTCGGGGAGTACGATATCCGGTTTAAACCACGTCGACCGATCAAAGGCCAAGCCGTAGCCAACTTTATAACCGAATTCTCTACCCCGACCAACTAACGACACCCCTGATTCCCCCATGGAAGGGAGTTCCTGGACCCTAGAAGTCGATGGTGCGTCTTCTACCTCGGGTAGTGGAGCCGACATGCTTCTACGAACAACAACAGGAGAGAAAATTAAGCAAGCTATCCAATTCAACTTCCCAACAACAAATAATGAGGCAGAATATGAGGTAGTTATTGGAGGAATGCGCTTAAAACATATCTGTGGTGCGACCAACCTCCACGTGCGCTCAGATTCCCAACTAGTTATCAATCAGGCTAAAGGTATTTTCAATGCTAAGAAGGAAGCCATCAAAACTTACCTCACGATCTTTAAGGAAACCAAAACCGAGTTCCACTTCGTCCAATACGAACAAGTACCCCACCTTGCCAACTCTGTCACCGATGCTTTAGCCAAAGCGGCCGCGGTCGCCGACTACCCTCTCCTTATCACCCAAGAAGTACCAAGTACGGCTCATTTCAACCAGGCATCTCAGGTTTTCTCAGTCGATAATACCCACAATTGGCGCATCCCTTTTATCGAGTACCTCACCCACGACAAGCTACAGCCAAGATAAAGCTCTCGCCCGTGCATTCCAGGTCAAAGCGGCTAAACACTGTCTCTTTGGCAACACCCTATACAGGAAGAGCACCACCAAACCACTTCTCCGCTACATAGACAAAGAAGAAGCTTCATCAGTCCTTCATGATTTGCATGCAGGCAACTCCAGGGCGCACTGCGACCACCGCAGCCTCATCCGTCGTTTCCTTATTGCAGGATTTTATTGGCCCGAACTCGTCGCCGACGCCGAACACTTAGTACAACAATGTCATGCATGCCAGCAATATGTTAACTCTGCTCATAAGCCGGGCGAGCCAATGACAGCTAGCCCTATTCCTTGCCATTTCGACAAATGTGACATCGATCTCATTGGGCCTTTGCCGATGGCTACAGGTAAACGACAATTTTTAATCGTTGCAGTAGACTACTTTACCAAGTGGGTAGAGGCCAAAGCGTTGGCACGCACCAAATCCTATGAGGTATGTGACTTCATACACAATCAAATACTCACACGTTTTTGGCATACCACAAGTTTTAATGATGGATAATGGGCCTCAATTCCAAAACAAGGCATTCTCCACATTTTGTGATAAATTTGGCATCACGCAGCACTTTGCCACCCCCTACTACCCACAAACGAATGGGCAAGTCGAGGTCACCAATCGTACAATCCTCGAAGGCATTAAGAAAAAACTCGATGAGGCAAAGGGAAGCTGGTCGGACAAGCTAGCCGACGTGTTATGGGCATATCGAACCACACCAAAGGCCACCACTGGCACAAATCCTTTCTCCCTGGTCTATGGAACCGAGGTCGTCGTACCAGCTGAAATACTGATCCTTTCTCATTGTATCACTGCTTATTCTGACACAGATAATGACGTCGGGCGGGCGACATACATCGATTTGATTGAAGAGGGGCGAGAGCAGGCGCTCATACGAGCAGAACATTACAAAAGCCTGATGCGTAGCCGTTTTAACTCTCGACTTCGGCCGCGGACCTTCCACGTCGACGATATCATTATGAAAAAGGTTTTCCAAGGAGCGGGCGACCAGAAACTTGGGAAGCTTGGTCCTAATTGGGATGGGCCCTACACTATAATTGCCAAAGGCCATCATGGAGCATTCCACCTCGCCGATGCCGAGGTAAAAGCCCTAAAACACCCATGGAATATCAACTATCTTAAGTTATACGATACTGCGCTGTAAAATTCTCGATGCACTCTTTTTCCCTTCTGATGGCGCGGAAGGGTTTCTTTTATGAAGCATCTACTTATCTATCATCAATACATTTATCGTTTTTGCCAACTTTGTGTTTATACTTATTTTCTGTAACTCCGCCATAGGGTCACGGACCACACCTAAAAGGCTAGGAAATATGGGCCATACTGTGCCACACTTAGACAAGATCTAATAAATATGACAAATGGGCTAATTGGCCACGCCTGCTGGGCTATGTTAACGGGCCAAACTGTGCTCAATACCACACTCTGGTATTAATAAACATGAACTAGTCCAAGCCCACTGGGTTACGCAGATGCCAAACCGGTCGCTCTGTGAACTTAACTATGGCAACTTTGTTAACCATAAGTTATGCAATGAGCTCCACTATGCTCGATCTTGCAGAAAAAGTTCATATCCGAACAAATTAAAAGTATAAACACGCGCCATGCAATCAATACAAATTATCCAACAAAATACATGTTAAGTTGCACAAGCACGTTAAGTTTTGTCACACCATCTGCCTCTGAGGCCTTATCATCAATCACCACTACCTCGGGCACCTTTCCAGAGGATCTCGCCTTCTCCTCTACAAGTACATCACCAACATCCCTCACATGACCTCCAACTGCTCTATCCACCTCGTCCTCATCAACCAACGCTAGTTCCTTTGTGAAAATGGGGCAGAATTAATTACCCCATTCTTTTTCCTTTTTAGTGGATTGACCACTTCCTCTGAGTCTTCTTCCCGCGACCTCGCTTTCTTACCACTACCCTCCATTTCTTCAGAAACAATGGCTAGTTACCCTTCTTTACTCGGCATCTTCACCTCCTCTCCCTTCTGTATCCCTTCGAGCATGAATGATGAACCGCTCGCCTCCCTTTCCTTTCTCCCTGCCGGCACTGTTAAACCGAGCCCATAGAAATCTCTCTATTTGTACCTCTGCTCCAATAGCGCTTGGAGCCTCTCCAAAGTGGTTCTTCTTCACTACCAGCAATTATCACCTTCTCGTCTTCTGCCACCACAACTTCAGGAATATGCCACAGACCGGCTTTTAAAAAGTTCACCACAAAGAACACTTGTGTTGGCTCGCCTCCCCAAGCAGCGTGCGCTGCGACAGACAATTTTGCCACTCTTGGTATTTCCCGTCACCTGCATCAACATATCATAGGTTACAATCAACTCTATAAATCAATCTACATACTCAAACATATAGAAAATCTTACACTCAGACTTCCAACGTCTTTCTAACTGGAGATTCGTCGTAGCACTTTCATGCTCCCAATTACCAGAAACATAAATAAACCTATGCTTCCAAGTCTTATCAAAATTGGGCAGGTCCACTATATGTCTTGCTCTATTTAACTGCACATAGAAAAATGGCGACCGCGCTAATTTGGCCACCTCCATCCCCGTTGATACGTTGGCCGGACAAAGAGGTATTTTGAAGTATTGCGAGCTAAGGACGATGCTCAACAACGTCCTCCACCCATTTGTTGTTAGCTGGGTGGGACAAATCCCAATGAAACTAAAGAAGTCCCTAATCAGTGGCGGTAAAGGGAGCCGCATGACCCAATCAAACAATGTTGTAAATAAGCAGGTCTCCCCCTCCTCTGTTGTATAAGGTTGGTCCCCCGCTCGAGGCGCCCTAATGGTCACATCACCGGGAAACCCATACCTACTCCTAAACTCCATCAGGGATCCCTCAGTCAGGTACCCATACTTAAGAGTAATTTTGGCGAAATACTCCTCTAAAACATCCATCTCCTCATACTCCGATTTCAGTTCCACTGTTTTCTTCTTCATTGATTTCTTTGGCGCCATGAATAAACCGACTGCAATTACCCAACAGTGGTTATAAGATTAGGGTTTCACCACATGATACGTGGCCTTACTCTCAATAAACCTAGTATTTGGTACAACATATTATGCATTCTCAGAATTAGCCCCTAAAACTACTTGAATTTCCATTTTCTTAGACTATCTACCCAAACTACGAGTAGAAGACCCACAAGAAAATACAAACCTTTTTAATATTCTGCTCTCTGATGATATCTCTGACGTTCTCTCCAACGAGTGTGTCAAAATGCTGATTAAATCGCGACGACAACCTTGGTTCTCCTCTCCAAATATCTTTCAAGCAATTACGAAAAGTATTTTTACAGAATAAAGAATTAGACTTCTGAAAAAACCTCTAAATACTTACCAAAACAGTTTAGTTACTCAACCGTCATCACAATGATGACACCTGTCGAATCATTCATCAACAACTCAAACGGTTAGCACGTTTTTCTACAGTAACCTGTCAGAAAATAAGACTAAATCGGCACACGCTATCAAATCAATGACTGGCATGTCACCCATATCTTTTGTTCTTTTTTAATTTATTTTTAATTCCAATCAGTAATTGTTTCACACTTACTATTTGGACTAGGGGGAACCCTGATAAGGGAGTAGGTACCCACAACCTATATCAAGGATACACGTCGAAGTCGAGCGAAATTAGGCAAAATATGACCAAGGAAAGCAGAGCAGAGCAGGACAAAACCTAGCAGATTCATATATAGAAAAATTAGGCAGAACAAGACCAAGCCTAGCGGAGTAGGGCAGAACAAGGCCGAGCAGGTTCATATATAACAAAATTAGGAAGACCAGGATCAAGTCTAGCAGAGCAGGACAGGACAAGGCCGAGTAGGATCACATAGAGTGGAACAAAATGAAAGATCAGGAATGTAGAGAAGGCATTCAATCCGAGCAGGAAGGATGCAAGGTCGGGCACACTCAAACTTAAGTCGAGCCGAGCACGACTAGAAGTAAGCACCCCCGATAAAACAAATACGGAGAGGCTAGTCCGCACTCGGCTATAGTCGAGCATAACATGATCAGAAGTAAGCACGCTCGGCTCGAACCAATAAAGGAACTTGGTGCGCGACATCGAGCGAAACGACAAAAGAATGCTCAACACAACGAGTTGTAAAACTAACCGTTACGTCAACAAGCGTTAATTAAGTTGTAAACTATATTAATGGCCACTAATCAAGGAGAGATAGTCAACGGTCAAATACCCAAAGATTATGATTAAGGAGAATTTTTAGCAATTAACTTAATGATGGTTGCAACCCATTAAATATTTATAATTAATAGGGGAGTTATGGCCAAGAGTAGTATATATACGGGGCTAAGGTTCTTGTAAATGGGAACAACTAAAAAATCTTCTCAAATCAATAACATTACTACATTGGCAGTTCATTGTTTTAGGTTTTTCCTATAACAATGCTATTATACAAAACTAGTATTCAGTTAAACACCAGATGCAGAACATATAGATACAGATTATATTACAGTATTTAAGCCAAAAAATAAGATAATACACAATTGTATATATATCTTTAAATACAAAAGTTTTTTAAAATATGTTTTGTTAATTCTGAGTTATTTGTATCACTTCGTTTTCCACAACATCTTTCTTGGTCACTTTAGATTCTTCAAGAACATCATTTGTCATACCAGATGCTTCAGCAACACTCTTTTTCCCTTTAAATACTTCAGCTACACTGTTTGTCCCTTTAGATACTTCAGCAACTGATTCTTTAGCAATGGAACAACATCATTAGTATTTTTATCATGTTCTTCCATAATAGTATTGGGATTTTGTTCTTTTGTAACATTAACATGAACCGAGGGATCATCTTTCTTTTCAAACCCAACTTTAGTAGGAGTTACAACAGAGGGATCGTATTTCTTTTCAAACCCAACATCACTATTAACAGTGACATCACCTTGCTTTTCCACCCCAACTTCAATAGGAGTAAAATTCTCATTTTCTACAACAACAATAATTTCAGAAGTAACAATATCAACATTAATAGAGGGACCATTTTGTTTTTTAACCTCAACATTTGTTGGAGTAACATTCTCGTTTTCAACAGCAAAAACATCCTTAGATGTAATAGTAGCAACATGAGGCTCAACTTCACCAATATGGTCATCTTCAACAGTAACAACAACATTAGGATCCTGTTTTTCCAAATCATCTTGACTGTTTTCTTGTTTTGGGGGTGGAACCTTGTCTTCCCCAACAATATTAGGTGTTTTGTCATCGTTTTCATCATAAACAACAGGGTTTTCGACTATAATATTAGGTGTTTTTCTGATTTTATTTGGTGATTGGTGGCCAAATTCATTCAATCTCTTTCTTCTTGAATAAAGTTTTGGTTGTTGTTCAGTTGTTTCCATGTTTGGCTTCAACATAGGCAGTTTAAGTGTGTTTTTAGGTCAACCTCAATGTCCATCTCTGCATCAACTTTCATTTGTGTAATGATCTTCTCATTTTCCTCGAATTTCTTTTTTAGTTCATCAATTTATTATTGAAATCTTCGATGTTCCATTTTAGTTTTTTTTAGTTTTTCAAATATTGTTAAGTCAAAGCTTTGGCTAGAGATTGGGTCTGTTTGTGCTTTGGTTGCGTCTAGGGCTGGGGTTGATGTTAGGGTTAGGTCTGGGTGTGGGGCTGGCTATATTAGGTTAATTTTCTGCAAAATAATAAGCAATGTCAAAGATATATGAGAAACCTTTTATATAAGAAGATGAACGATATATGCAAAACCTTAACATTCATAATCTAGATGTGAAACCTTCAAGTCAAATCAAAATGATAGATGTGGAACGTAAATAGAAATGATAGATGCAGAACCTAAATAGAAAGGGTAGATGTGGAACCTACACATAAAGGATCTATAGGTGTGTTTACCAGAGAACAATCTTTAAAATTAAATTTATTTAATATCTTCTCAATATAGTGAGATTGAGAAATCGATATACTATTGTTCTTTCGCTTGATTCTTATACCAAGAATCATTGCAGCTTCCCCCAAATCCTTCATCTCAAAATTAGATGATAAGAATTTCTTCGTTTCATCAACCTAATTTTGGTTAGTACCAAAAATCAACATATCATCCACATATAGGCATATCAAAACTCCTTTACCCGAATTATCAAATTTACTATATACACACTTGTCTGCTTGATTAAGAATAAATCCATTAGACAATATCACATTATCAATTTTTTTATGCCAATCTTTTGGTGCTTGTTTCAAACCATACAAAGATTTTTTCAACTTGCATACCTTGTTTTCACAACCAGACATGACAAACCCTTCCGGTTGTTTCATATAAATCTCCTCATCCAAATCACCATTCAAGAATGCAGTTTTAACATCCATTTGATGAATTACAAGATTGTATACAGATACAAGTGAAATCAACAATCTAATGGTGGAAATCCTAGCAACCAGAGCATAAGTATCAAATAAGTCAATTCCTTCTCTTTGTCTAAATCCTTGTATAACCAATCTAGTTTTATACCTTTCAATAGTACCATCTACTTTCATTTTTCGTTTAAAGATCCATCTATTTCCCAATGATTTGCACCCAGGAGGTAAATCAACCAATTCCTATGTATTGTTATGCATGATAGACTCTATCTCATCTTGGATAGCTTTTTTCCAAAATGCAACATCCCTTGATGCCATAGCATCACTAAAAGTCTTTGGATCATCTTCCATAACAAAACAATATTGATATTGATAGTCAATCTTATCTTTTGACCCTTCAACTAAATAAAGTTGAAAATCAGATCCGAACGACTTAACTTTTCTGGCTCTAGTACTTCTCCTTGGTTCAGAAGGTTCAGGTACACAATTGCTACCACTTGATATATTTTCAATTTCACTTGAGTTCCTATTCAAAGAGTTTTGAATCAAATCTCTAGGTCTAGGTATATAAGTAAATCTCTCTTCATCAAATATTTCATCTCTTGACTCGATAACTGTGTTCACCGACATATAATCATTGGATTCTAACACATAGAACCTATATGCAATGGAATGCTCAGCATACCCAATGAAGATACAATTTATACCTCTTTCACCCAAAATTTTCCTTTTAGGTTCAGTGAGTCTTACAACTGCTCTACGACCCCAAACTCTCAGATAATTCAGTGTTGGGGGCTTCTTGAACCAAAGCTCATACGAGGTCATCTTATTCCTTTTAGTAGGAACACGATTCAATAAATAACAGGCTGTTAACATAGCCTCACCTAGAATCCTTCACTCAAACCCGAATAGGACAACATGGAATTGACCATTTCTTTCAAAGCCTTATTCTTCCTCTCAGCTATACCATTTTGTTATGGTGTATAAGGAGTCGTGGTTTGATGAATTATACCCGTAGACTGAAAATATATAGGATCATAATATTCACCTCCTCTATCCATGCATAGATTTTTAATCAAATCATTCTTATGTAGCTTTACTTATTCCTTATATATTTTAAACTTATAAAGAGCTTTATTTTTAGCATGCAACAAATAAATGTAGCAATATCTAGATGCATCATCAATAAAAGTAATAACATACTTTTTATTTCCTAACGAAGGTGTAGTATGGAAATCACATAAGTCATTGTGTACTAGTTCCAATATTTTGGAAACTCGGTTAACATTATTGAAAGGTTTTCTAGTTATCTTAGTTAACATGCAAGTTTTACATTTTTCATTGTTTGCATCAACATGAGGAATACGGCTCATTTTCGACATGTCTTTTATTCTTCCATAATGAACATGTCCTAATCTAGCATGCCATAATTCTGTTTTATTCAAATTTCTACACATACCAGTAGAAGTCATACAAACAAAATCATTTTGGAACGAAACATTAATATTTAACATAAACATACCATTACACAAATATCCGAATCCTATAAAAACACCATGTTTTGACAATACATATTTGCCACTTTCGTACACTTGTTTGAAACCAAAATTATTTAAAACAACACCAGACAAAAGATTATTTCGAATCCCAGGAACATACAATACATTGTTTAATAATATGTATTTTCCAGAAGTAAATAGTAATTTAACATTTCCTAGTCCTTTAATTGGTTCGGTTGCAACATTTCCCATCTTAAGTGAAGATCCATCTTCAATTGGTTGAAAGTTATTGAACCATCGAAGATCTTTACATACATGACTTGTTGCTCCCGAATCAATCCACCAAGCAACATCGTCATCTTGTACATAAAATGCCTCCGATATTAGAGATATATAATTTTGACCATAATTAAAATTCTGAATTAAATTCTGACCTTGTTGCTTTTCAAGATCCTTAAATCCACTTCAACCAGCAATGTTTCCACTTGAACCAGTATTATTCCCACTTGGACCAACATTATTTTTTCCTTTTCCAACTCGACAATCCCTCCTAAAGTGACCAAGTTTGCTACATTTCCAGCATGCAATTTTAGGCTTTTTGCTGGAAAAAATTGTTGTTTTTATTGTTGCCTTTAAACTTTTGTTTATTCCCCTTATCTGTATTTCCATTCTTAAAGAATCCGCTACTTTCAGCCATATTTACAGATAAGTTTCCCACTTGGTTTTTACCCTTAGGATTACTTAGTTCATCTTAAGCCCTTGGAGACTCTTCAATCTTAAAATGACTACCAAGTTCGACTAAAGTCAGTTCTTCTTTGGTGTGTTTTAATGTGTGTTTAAAATTATTCCATGAAGGAGGCAATTTGTCAATAACAGAAGACACCGAAATACATTTGTCCATTTTCATATTGTGTTGAACGAATTGACCCATAATTCCTAGTAGTTCATTATACTGTTCCATTACAGGTCTAGAGTCAACCATTTTGTAATTTATGAAATTACTAACAAGGAATTCCTACTAGAAGCATCTTCTGCCATGTATTTCGATTCAATAGAATCTCATAACTCTATTGCAGATTCAACATTTTGGTATACATCAAACAAAGTATCAGACATACCGTTTAATATGTGGCCACGACAAATGTAGTCATCATTCTCCCACTTGTTGCGCCTCCTTGTTTGTTCCAATGTTTCATTCTCCATGATCTCGGGACAGGGGGTACTCAGAACATACACAACCTTGAAGGTAGTCAACAGAAAATGCATCTTTTTCTGCTAGCGTCTGAAATCATGTCCTTCAAACTTGTCAAGTTTAGCGAATTTGGTTGTCGTCTCCTTCGATTCTCCTCCGTTCGTCATCTCTCTCTTCATCAACAAGACCAGGATATTTCAATAATTTGTAGAAAACAGTGTTTTGATTCCGGATAATCTCTGAAGTCTTGTAAACAATTTCTTATTGAAATATTTTTGGGGTTCTCCAAAAATTTCAATTGGATAAAATCAGAGATATTCTATTTGATCATAGAATATGAATTGATGTGTCTATGCTTTTTCAACAGAACTCATCTTTTATCAATTCAACCAATTTGGAAGTTAGGGTAGTTAAGGTCTTTAAACGGTTTCAAATTTGAAATTTGAATAAAAGGGTCAAATTTTCAATTGCGAAGTTTTGTTTAGTTCCAACAATAGCCGATTTAACCAAAATAAAAGTAACCCCGTAAGGTGCTCTGCCATTTAAACCCCGCAAAGGGCTGCACCCCTTCACCATGTTAATCATGATATAATCTAACAAGTGTGCACTCCGCGCTCTACGACTTGATTGATAATTTATCATGGTTAAATTGGTCGACTAATCGATCTAATTACATTAAAATAACTAACACTGCTAACTAAATCTAAGGAAAGTGATCAGATAATTATAGCCAAATAAATAAATAGATACAGTACAATGGAGAAAACCCCTACGATCGACTTTGTTTAGTTTTTTGCTTTAGTTTTTGGACAACAAATCCAATCATCATCAGCGCTTTTGAAACAGTTGTATGAACAACGGCAAGAACAATCGGAGGGAGATTGATGATCACATTTTGTGGAGGTGGCATTAAAAGAGTAAACTATCAAACAAACTTCTTCGCAGGACTCGTAGGAAATTCTATTTATATTGAGGGTCACTGTACATTCTTAATGGATTGGTGCTGGAGCCAGAGCTGGAGATGCAGACTGCAGTCATTCAAAATTTCACCAATCATCAAAGCGGGTTTGATTAGTGTATAAATTTAAAATCAAAGTAGTTAAATTTGAAACTCTGAAGAGACCCCAGAGAGAAACACAGAAAAAGCATGAACTTGTCCATGCAGATTAACTTCAGACAAAATTGACAAGTACTTAAGTTCTTGAGGAGAGACCAAAGAGTTTTATAAAGAAAAAGAGAGGAAGATGAAAGGTAGAGTTTAGTTGGACGTGGACCGGTGATTCGTTTATGATCATTAAATTATTATTCTTCATTATGAATATGATGCTTTTTTTTCTTTTGATTTACTTTAACTCCATCTCCTTTTCTTTTTAAGTCACAAGTCACAACATGGTTTAGCTTTGGACCCACACATAACCGATTTTTTGCAACCTTATCTTTGGAGTAGTCTATATTTTATTATTAGCGTTGCATTTTGATCCTTTGACTTCTTGCAGAAGTTGAAATCTGTTCAACAATTTTTGAACATTTTACCTCTCGAATCATATTAGATTATATCAACATATTTCCACGAAAGCCGCCGGTTGTATTTCCAATAACAAACTACCCTCAATAACAAATTTAGAACAAAAAATCAATTTTATAAATACTCATACCATAATAAATAATAATAATAATAAAAAAAACCACTAACAAGTTTCGTCCATATATACGCGTATAATTTTTTTTTTTATGATTTTATATCAAGTTATTTTTTTTATTTCTAATTTAGAGGTTTTTATTAATGCTCTATTACTTAAAGAAAGAACGTCTTTTTTTTTAATAATTTCATCTATACAAATATTGGATTGAATCATTAAATAAATCGGCTATCTTTTCTTTTTCATCTAGTCATTTGGTTTCAAAATCATCGTCGAGGGTTTTTGAACTTGATAAAATCTATAAATTTAATCTTTTTACTTTACAAAATTTATAAATGTAATCCTTGAATCCAAGAAAGTAGCTCCACACCAAGGACTAAACTTATAATTATTTCCAAATTAAAGGACTAAGTTTATAAATTTTGTAAGTGAGGGAGTAAATTTGTAAATTTTACCATATCCAAAAATCGTCCCCCATAATTTTGAAGTCGAGAGACTAAATGAAAGAAAAATGGATAGTCGAAGAACTATTTCGTGATTTAAACTTTGCATATTTTTATGTGTCTTCTTGTCTCAGAAGTATAGTTGGAGTCGGTCTTGTTAATAAACGAAAAGAGAAAAGAGAGAAGTAGTTGCAAATAAGCGGCTAAGGTTTGTGTTTATTTAGAAAGGGTATCCATTACATATTGTATAAGCTTTTATTTATAGATAAACCATATGAGCTAACGGGCTTAGGCCTTATATCTTTAACACCCTCTCTCAAACTCACAATGCAACAGTAAAAAACGTTGAGAGTTTGTCACAAAGATTACGAATCCGCGCTGCTGACTGAGCCTTCATGAAATTATTAGCAACCTGCAGAGCTGATAGAACACATGGAAGCGAGATCGTGCCAATCTGAAGATGATGCCGAGTGAAGTGACAATCTATTTCAATATGCTTCGTCATCTCATGAAAAAACATAATTCTTTGTTATTTGCATGACGCTTTTGTTATCACAATATAAATAAGTGGGTTTAGTAACATTAACCCTCATATCTGTAAGAATCCATCGTAGCCAAACAAACTCACATGCGGTCACGACCATAGCACGGTCCCCAACTTCAGTAGACGATCTAGAGACAACATTTTGTTTCTTACTTTTCCATGATATTAATGAATCTCCAAGAAAAATACATAAACCACTAGTAGATTTTTTTTATCATGGAGATCAATATCCCAATCAACATAGCTATAGGCACGCAATTTAAGGGAAGAGGTCGAAGGAAACAAAATACTTTCGAACTGAATGCCACAAAGATATCTCAATATTCGAAGAACAAAACCCCAATGGACGGATGTAGGAGTAGTAACAAACTGAATTACCACATGAACAATATAACCTATATATGACCGAGTAACTGTAAGATAGACCAAGATTCATACAAGAGTTCGGTATATAGTTGGGTCTGACAAAGGAACACCATCAGTCGGAGAGTACCAAGCATTGGTTTCAAGAGGGGTATCTACCGTCCTGTTATCAGAAAGTCGCGCTCACTTGAATAAATCAGATATACATTTTGTCTGAGAGATAATATAACCTTTTGGAGAGTAATAGTCTCAAGTCCTTCATCGTAAAATGTTGAGCCAAATCACATTTTAATGCTTCAGTGCTATTAATATCATCGTCTGTAATGATCATATCATCTACATATAGGGATAAAACAATTCATCATGTACGTGTGCATCGGATAAACAAGGCTGAATCATGATCACTAGAGCAAAAACTAATTGAAGTAATAATTGTATAAAAAATTTCAAACCAAGCACGAAGAGCTTGTTTGAGACCATATAAAGCTTTCCTAAGTCGAGAATCTTCACCTGATTGGTGAGCAGCACCTGGAGAATGAGTCATGTAAACCTCCTCATGAAGATCATCATTCAGAAATTCATTTTTGACATCTAGTTGGAAGATCTTCCACTGGCGAACGGATGCAACCGCAATAAGAGTACGGAGTGTCATTCATTTTTTCCACTAGGGAAAATGTCTCATCATAATCCAGACCATACTTATGTAAATACCATTTTGCTACAAAACGAGCCTTATCTATTTCAACAGACCATCAAACTTTGTTTTAATTTTAAAAACCCAACGAGAACTGATTATATGCTTACCAGATGGAGGTTTAACTATATATTTTGTATGAGTATGATAAAGATCAGTAAGCTCTTCGACTATAGCATTTTGCCAACTAAGATCACAAATAACTTCTTTAAATGACTTAGGTTTATACAAATCATGTATCTTTGTTATGAAAGAAGTGAAAGTTGTTGAATAAGAAGAGTACGCAAAATCTGGTAGCTTAGTAGACTTACTTATACGAGTGGATCTCCTGAGAGGTGGACGATTTGTTGTTGTACCAGAGATAGAAGTTGGCTCATGCATTGATAAAGCTAACTCAGGCATTGATGGATTAGAAGTAGTATCAACTGTTGTAGATGTCTCACGAGCTGTAATATTAATATCAAAAGATGTATCACTATTAGTTTCAAAGTAATCAATAGCCTGAAGGTCTGTCTTTGTTACATCATGTGATTTTGTCAAAATCGAATAAAATGGGATATGCTCAAGAAATGTGACATTACGAGATACATATAGCTTCTAGCTGGTATGATCATAACAACGATGACCTTTCAGTGTAATGCCATAACCTAAAATAACACATATAGCCATTTTAGGACCCAATTTGTTGTGTTCAACATGAGGATGAAGGACAAACCATGTACATTCAAACACTCGTAAGGAAGAATAATCTCGAAATTGTCCGTATAACTTATGAAATTGAGACATACTTGTAGTATGAGCAATGGGAATTCGATTAATCACATAAATATCAGTCAAAATTGCTTCTCCCTAAAAATAGTTGGAACTTTAGCTAATAAAAAGAAAGAATGAGCACCTTTAACAAGGTGGCGATGTTTTCTTTCTGCAACACCATTTTGTTGAGGGGTGTCAGTACAAGATGATTGATTTATAGTACCATTTTTGAAATCATTGAAGGTATATTCACCCCATAAGTCATACCTGAAGAATTTTATCACATCATAATGTTGGGTCTTAACTAATGCTCTAAATTCTCTATAAATTCCAAGGAAATCTGACATTCGTTTCATCAAATAAATCCATGTATATCAAGTATAATCATAAAAAATGATACATAATATGACGAACAACCCTTTGTGGAGACATGAGATGGACCACGGACAACCAAATGAATAATATCAAACAGATCAATAAAAGAAATGACACTTTCATTAAACGACAACGCCGAAAATTTTGCTAGTTTGCAACCACTGCAATCTAAGATATTACAAGTGTTTAACTGACCTAAAGAACTTGTAGAGACTAAAAATTCTAAACGCGACAGAGATACATATCCCAAAGGAGAATGCCAAAGATAAAACTCATACGACAAAGGAATCAAACGAAACGAAGACAAACCAACACGAGAGGAACATATCAGTTAAGTATGTTTTTTACTATCAACACAATATACATCCACTTCTATTACTTCGAGTTTCCATTAAACATAGATTTCCCCTATTTTACGACCTATCTCAATCACTCTATGGTCTGTTTATTTTGTATAACACAAACAGAATCAGAAAACAAGACCTAATAACCATATTTACGTAACTGACTAACTGAAACAAGATTCAAAGCAAGGGTGGGAACGTAGGAAACATCAGATAGTGATATATGAGGGGTACACATAGATTCAATACCTCTATTGATATTTTTGTAGCACTAGTAGACAATACAGATATGGGTGAAACATGAGACAACGAAACAAAGTTCAATTTGTGAGGTGACATATGATGAGATGCACCGGAATCCAAAATCCATAATGATGAATCAATACCTGAAGTGGAAGACGAGGACATAACTGAATGTTATGCACATGTAAACATAACAAAGTTCTTCTTGTTTAGTTTGTTACTAGTAGATTGTAGAAAATCATCTCTTTCTATCATATTTGCAATAAGATCCACAATCTCTAATCTAACAAAATCTAACAATCAAGAGATACCAATCAAAATCAGAAAAATCAAATCAAAATCTGAAAAATCAAATCAAAATCAGAAAAATCAAATCAAAATCTTAATCAAACCCAAAATCTAAAATCAAACCAAGTCCAAATTCAAAATCTCAGTGGTCCAACAAAATCAAATGTAATACTCAATCAAATCCAAATCCAAATCAAATCCAATTATTAATTTATGTTTAAAATCAAACATCTTTTTCCAACAAAAAAACACTTCATGGTCCAACAATGATTTTTTCTAAACTGTAGCACCAAATCACAATCCAACCAGTCAGATTGAAGTGTTGTATGTCCCGAACACGCTCTCCGATATTCAGAAAAAAATGGACACTGTTTGCCTTTCGATCAGACCATTTGATTGGAGTTTCACACAACAGATTCGAAAACTGAAAACAATATATTTTCTAATAATTTTGTGACCTGATTATAATACAAACAATTATCAAATTAAAGCCTAGTAGTAAGATCAAACAAATAAGATCGAAACACAGCAGTAGTAAATTGAAACAAAACAACTCTAAACAGCTCTTAACCCCAAAACAAAATCCAATTTTCTAAGAAATAATGATCTGAAATAACATCAAACAAATCAAATTGAAGCATAGTAGTAATAAAATGAAACAAAACAACTCCAAACTGCTCTTAACCCTAAAGAGAAATCCAAATTACTAAGCAAAAGTAGATCTGAAATAACGTCAAACAAATTAAATTGAAGCAAAATACGTGACGAATAAATAAATTATATTAATCCAAATATCAAACATGTTGTGATACCATGTTACTAAACAAAGAGAGAAAAAAGAGAAGTAGCCGACAAAAAACGGCTATAATTATGTTTAAAAAAATATATCTATTACATAGTGTATAAACTCTTATTTATAAATAAAACACATGAGCTAAAAGGCTTTGGCCTTATATCTTTAACATGACTAATTAACTATAACTATAATCTCTTGTGTTTTGGATTAAAGTGATTGTTGAAACTTCGCAAAAAAACTTGTATAATAGATATAAACCAATGTGTAATACCAATATGTACCACAAATAAGGGCTTATATTTATCTTTATATTGTCATAGATAGAGATAGCAAATGAGACGTGACACAAGAGAAATTCGTGGGATCATGCAGAAATGTAAGGCAAAAAAATAGAGATGGCACACACACATCTGTCACGTATATGCCAGTCACGTATGCGTTTATCACGTATACATTTAAATAATGCACACGCCTAGTTATGTATATGTTTAAATCACGCACATGTTCAACACGTTTAAATAAATAACACTTAAGTTATGTAGATGAATTTTGTACTATAAATATTATAATTTTAAAATAATAAAATAAAAATGATTATATTTTTATTATTAGACTCTCGTTATTATTATGGTTTAATTATAGATAGTACAAAGAATCTTATTGTTATATATTGATAATCAAATTGTTATATAAATTATATACTAAATTTTAAAAGTAATAGAATAATTTAATTATATTTTTATAATTAGACTTTGATTATTATTATGAGTTGATTATAAATATTATTATTGTATTTTGATATTATTTACTAGTACGATTTTTGTTATTGTTTGATAAGAAAATTATTATATAAGTTATATATTATAATTTAAGAATAAAATAAGGTTATTATATTTTATTACTTAGCCATTGATTATTATTATTATAATTTGTCTCTTGAAGACTAATAGTTACTAAAATACATTGTCCAACCCATAACTGGATTTGTGCGACACCTAAGTTGATGTCAGCTAATGATCTCACCGGGGAACTCATGTACACCTCTTTATGAAGATCACAATTTTAAATTAAATAACTTAATTTAAAGAAAACATATTAATTATAAAATAAGGTACAAAAAACAAAGATAAAATAAACCAAACATGAACTGCCATGAGTTGTATAAATTGATGTTTCACCATTACTCAGGAGAAATCTCCTCAATATTAGGTTTAGGCTTATCGAATCTAAATACTAAGTCATAATCATGACACATCAAGTGTAACAAATTATCTTCCTTCCATAACTGAAAGTTTCTATTCTCAAGTATGTGTGTCTTTTTGTCTTCCGGGTTGTAGAGATTTGTATTCACTAGCATAACAAACAACAAACAACAAACATAACATAGCAAAACATTCATATGATTCATATATAATTTAACAAATAAAAATATCATAATAAAATGTACTCTTACAACATCAATAAGATACATTTGGATAAGTGTATTAATTAGTATATGTATGAGTTTGAGCATAATTAATATTGATCATACTAATCGGCTTAATTAAGAAAAATTTCATTTGGACTAATTTTCATAGTTCAATTCTTATTAACCAATTCACGAATAATTATCTCGTATGTAATATTCAATATATCAAATATTAAAGTTTTTTTGGACCCATTAAAATTCACATACTTGTCAATAAAAGAACATTGTCAAAACCCTAAAATAAATCAATTCACCAATAAAAATTATTTTGGCGATATATTAGATCCTTGATTATTTATCCAAGGTTGGACAACTTAAAATATGCTACATATATTGTCAAATACCTCACAACTACACCAATAAGACTTTATCGCAACTACGACCAGTATTATTGCGACTAATCAAGATAGTAGCCAAAATTTGCAAGTTTTGTATAACAGGTCTTGACTTTGACTGAAGCGACCGGGACCATCATCGCTACCAAAGTAAGACATAATCTGCCTTGAATTAAATTTACATGCCTTGTTGAGATCAAAGATGGGTTGATCTTGGTAAATAATTACATCTTTAGTTTACCATAGTGAGCACCCTCTTGATCGCGGCAGGCAATCAATTTCAACATGTTGCCGCAATAAAGAGGGTGTTGATCGTGACAGACAACCTGAATCGCCTAGTTTAAGCGACCAACACTTCCTTTGTTACGGCAAGCATGCCCTAAATTATATTTTCAATCATTTTTTCTATGTTTTCCGTGTTCAAACAATTCATGGTCACATAATACATTGATTAAAGTCTCAGAAACTAACCAAAATTTATCTTAAAAACCTCGTCCTTTATCTTAAAGTCTGAAACTAAAAGTTGAATACATGTTGTCTACTTCAATTGAATCAAAAACATGCATCAATATTCCTAGATACACACTTCTAACCAATTAAAAAAATAATCAATTCTCAAAAGTGTGTACATTATATATAAATTAAATCAACATACTTATATTTATCGTTTTTTAATTTTGAAACCAATAACCTAGTGGTATTGAGAGACTCTAATATCAATTGTAGAATTTTTTACATTATAATTAATATAAATTACATAAGTAAAATTTATCCTATAAACAAATGCAGAATATACTTACAAGCTGTAGCAGTCATTCTTAGTTTTCAAACTATATTAGTCCCTTGATGACAATCCTTATTAGAACGTGGTGTTTGATCACTTGCTATGAATTATTCCAATATATAATAACCAATATCTTATTTGATCTTAAAGGAGAATCATCAAATTGATGTCTTACGATTGCTTTTGTATTTTCTCTATAAACTAAAGAACATGAATTCTGATAATGATCGAAGGATAGAAATTGCACTCTACCATTCTACTTATCAGTAGCTATCCATCTAAATATTAATTCATTATTAAATTAATATCACTGTAGGTAATATCTTGTTATTTAACTAATTCATTATTAAGGAATCAATAATATAGTATTTAATATTGAATTAATAAGTCAATTTTAAACCTTTTAGTTTAAATGAAAATCGCACTTTGTTAAACTATCACTTTTAGAGAACAAAATTCGATATTATTATTTTTTACAGAATAATCTTAAAATTTTCCAAACTAAATTGTTTATTTCGTATCCAATCTTTCACATTATTCATGATTAAATTTGTTATCAATATAATTACTTTCATACTACATATTTTATCATTTAGTCCGTTGTTTTTATTATAATTATTATTGGACTGATATCGATAATAGTCTAATTCATTGATAAAATATATGATGGCCCAATTCAATGGAAAAATCTCAACAATAATATCAAAAATTTATATTATATACATAAAATAAATTTAAATTTGGATAAAATTATAATTATAAATTCATAATTAATTTTGTAAATTTCAAAAGCGACACTCAACGTCTTTTGAATAAGCCTGAAACAAATAAAATAACAACAATTATAAAAAAAAAACCATCTTTATTTTATATATATTATCGACTAATACTAACCATGGTGGTAAATGAATATGATTATAGCAAAATAATAGTGGGAGAAAAAAAGTAAACAAAAGACTAAGTATGAGAGAATGAAAAAATATAGTCAAGAATAGAGTCTTGATCAATGAACAACTAAAAACAACCTTACCGGATTTATACATAAAAATAGCAAAGAATACGAGGAAAAATAAATTACTCAAATCTAAAATTAAAAAAAGTTAAAATGCGAAACTGATGTTAAATGTCATATGTTAGACAAGAGACAAAAGACAACAGACGCGAGGCGAGATACGAGAAATATGAAGTGGGAGACAATAAATGAGAGACGTGAAACATGAGACGATGGTCGGAGGACGCGAAATGATAAACTTGAAAAGAGAGACGAAAAACGATAGATGATAAACTTGAAAAGAGAGACAAAAGTTAATTTAGCTGATCAACCCGTTCGAACCAATACTGTGAAAAATGGGACAAAAGTTAAACGGCTCGAACAAGAAATATTAGGGATGCAACTGGGCTGAAGTAGAGCTGGTCAGGCCGCCAAAGCAATTATGGCAGAGATGAACGACGCAATCAATACTTTGATCGTAGAACTGAGCGATGTCGGCTATCAGCGGGTAAGGTCCGCTGTCAAGGCAAACCGAGCGGCCAGGTGTGAAAAGTCTTCCAAATGCGAAAAACATGGTGAAGAAACAAGGATAATAGTGGTAAAAAATTCCAAAAAGAAAAAGATACTATCAAGAGGAATAACAAACAACTCCAAAAACCGACAAAGAAGGCGCGCAAGAGCAGTACGATCATTTACACCCGACAATGACGGTGTATGTTCTAAGGAAGTTATCTATTGAAAAAGTTCGAGCCGCACAATTACCGAAAAAATTCTATCCATTCTTTTTTGAAGCATATGATGGCTCTAGCGATTTGGAAAATCATCTTGATTCCGGAATATGATGCTGGGCTTCAACCCTGACGACGCTATATTATGTTAGACACCCTTGACCCTAAAAATGCTATATCATGCCAGACACTATCTATCACCCGCAAAAATAATGTAATGGCATTGGCATGGCTCAGTAGTTATTGAACGGTTTTCAATCTAATATTTAGATCAAATTTATCAATTGGTTACGACATAATTAAATTATAAACCCTCGTACCTGGACACAACTTACCATTATATAATGACGCAACCTTTCAAACTTATAGAAAAAAGAGATTTGTTGCACGACACCGAAGCTTTTTGAATGAATAAGTAAATATATTTATTAAAGATACTTTCACTTTTTCATTTTTATAAAAGCCACCGGCCACTAAAGTAAAACGTGAGATTTATAATTTATTAAAATATTATTTAAAATTTAAAAATATAAATTCAAATCAAATTTTAAATTTTATAGTTTTTATTAAAAAAATTAAGATTCTCCAATACAAAAATTTAAAGTATACCGTTTAAACTTAATTTTATTAAATAAAATCAAACTCAATTTTCCAAATTTGAATTTGAATGAATAAATTTCATAAAAATTTGTTATTGTTTGATGAGAAAATGTCAAAATTTATCATGTTAAAAAATCATACTAGATTAAAAACATTACCATGATGATTCAATGAAAAATAAAAGCTACCTATTACTTTATTTATTTCTATAATAGTAGCTTATTTAATAAAAACTACATTTTATTTTAATATATAAAAAATGCTACGTATGATAATGTATAATGTATTAGTACGTTTAATATGTTATATATGGATCCATCGATCTTAATTTTTATTTTATTTATAAGTTTAGTTTATTTTATTTTATTAAATGATAATATATTTTTCAATTTTATTTATAAGATTTTTGTCAATCTAGATTTTTAATGTAAAATGAACTATATTTTTAATATTTTAACTTTCGAAACAATAATATTTTGGTGTTAACCGTAGAAAAGAAATAAACAAAAAAATATATTAAGATTTTGTAGATCAAATTGTATATAATCATTTAAAGTTTGTCGAATAGAAAAAGAAACCGAGATGCTAATTTGGCATCTATGAAGATATTTATATACTGCAAAGATGATGGAACATATGGAAGCGAGACCGTTTCAGCTGAAAATGATGGCAAGTGAAGTGACAATCAATTTCAATGTGCTTAGTCCTCTAATGAAATATATATAATTATTTCCTATATGCATGACATTTTTGTTATCACAATGTAAAGAAGTGGATTGAAGAATATTAATCCTCATATCTTCAAGAACCCACTGTAAGTAAACAATCTCATACGTGGGTAATTTTATAACACAATATTGAGCCTCGGTAAAGATCTACAAACAACATCATGTTTTTTACTTTTCTATGAGATGTATGAATCTTCAAGAAAAATAAAGAAATCAGTTGTGGATTAACAGTAATGAGGATCGATATCCCAATAACATCACTTTGAGTATGCAGTGCGAGTCATAATGTCGAAAGAAACAAGATGCTTTGGAAATAAGCATCATGAAGATATCTCAATATACTTAGAACTCCCCACTTGACATAGATAGGAGCAGTGACAAACTGGCTAACTATATGAACAACATGAGCTATATCTGGTTGAGTAACTGTAAGATAAACCAAGCTCCCCACAAGAATATGACATAGTGGGGTCTAATAGAAGGACACCATCAATAGAAGAATGACGATCATTAGTTTTAATAGGGGTGTATGACGTTCTTCTGTCAAATAATTGTGATCGCTCAAAGAAATCAGGTATACATTTTATTTGAGAAATAATATATCTTTTTTGAGACTCAGCCACCTCAATAACAAAAAAATAACGTAACAAGCGCAAGTTTTTCATAACAAACATATGAGCCAAATCATACTTCAGTTCCTCAATCCTTAAGAATATGAAGACGACTAGAATATGGATCAGACGACTTGAGGACGGTGGTCAATATTATTTTAAAATATATCACGTTGATTGGAGGCTAGGGTTTCATTCGACTTTCTTTTTCCAAATATTTTATCTCTCTAAGATTGGTAAAATAGGAGAGCGATTCAGCTTTCTATTTATAGAGTTGAAGATGATGTAGTATAATTTTTCACTTTTCTATGTTAGTAAGTGTCTCTACTCCCTCGAGATTGGAAAAAGACACTCACACACGTAATAGGGACTAGACTGCTTCATAGCGGAACACATGATGATCAAGTGGAGGGCACATGCAAATAGACAGTCTCATTTGAAGCCAAAAGAAACCTCCAGGTCTCTTATAGAAACCTTCGGCGTTTTCCTACCAATTTTGTTTGACACCAGGTGTTGTTGAAGCTTCAGAAGATCCAAAACGGTTCGGCATTTTTCAATAGAGCTTGAGTTAAGGTTGAACTCACCATAGGTTCTTGGGCAACTGGAAAAATAGGAAAACAACTTGAAGCTTCTGGGCGATTATCGAATCAAACTTGTTTATTCACCCGAACGCTTTCCATTCATGGACATCGAGATATTTTTCAAGCATGATAACTACGACATAAAATGTTCATTATATTCATACTTTGACAAACTCATTAAGAATGGTGCACTATTGATAAACGAATAACTAGTTAGCATTTGGTCCGACCTTTGGACTAGTTTTACTTGTATTAGTTAATTATAAAGAGACAAGTCCAATAAAAGCTTTATATATTTTGTAAACCATGAGAGCTCTAAAATTCTCATTGGTCACTACATATATATATATATATATAGATATATATATATTATCACATTTCTTGATCTAGGTGAACAATTATTATTCTGGTCTAAAATAGTTATTAGGCTCTCTTTAATTATTTTCCTTCTTATTTAATACCAACTCCTTCCGATGTATAGATCTCATAATTAGCACCACCGTACCACCGATCCATTCGCATCCAAAACATTTTTATTGAACCTAAATTGATCCTTAGTTTTTCAAATTTCACATTTCATTACAATTATTTTTTGTGTTTTTTTTTTTGAAGTTTTTTTATCCATATCGAACTATTTAGATTGTCTTATCTTTGTCTCGGTAACATCTCAGCTTTTATAATATTCTTGCACACAATTGATACCCAAATGTGATATACGATATATATATATATATAGATATGAAGTCGTATAATTTAATTTTTATGATGTTCAATATAGATAGTTTTAATATAGATAATTTTTATAGAACGTAATAAACTATCAACAAAACAAAATCATATACTACTTTTGGATATCAATTGTAATTATAAAAAAACAAAATCGTATTAATATTTTTATATTTTATTACAAATACTATATATATAATATAATATTTGTAATAATATATAAAAATATTAATATAAATTGATATTGATATTGGTTATGGCTAAAAATTTAAGATGGATTGACAAAATTCTCCACGTCTTAAATAATAAAATATTTTTATTTCAATATTTCATATAACAATTTTTTTATTTTTTTATTAGTTTAATACTCTTATATCTTTATTAACAATAAAACCACCAATCTTTGTTGTGAAATAATTCACGTCCACCCGATACTACATTGCATCCATTTCATCTTATTTCACGTGCACGCCATTTTACTGTGCATTGTTTGATTCTGCTTTTGGCATCAATCTAAACGGTCGTGAATCATTTTAGTATCATTGTTTACTTTTAATGCTCGTTATTATTGTGGCGGAATACGTGTCGACAAATGGTTTAATCAGTAGCTCAGAAAGAAAAAATGCTTCATCCGTGGACGGCACACACAATAGCGAGCAACAATACTTTTGGAATGAGCCGTCATTAATTATATCAGTAGACAATTAAAATAGCGTGCACAATGCACATGAAATAACATGACATGGGGCAACAGTCAATAAAGTGCCTGTAACTAAAGTGTAGAATTTATCGTATAAATTCAGCGACACAATTTATTGTGGCCAAGAATTATGGGTCCATTTTTAGATAATAAAAATTATTTGTATTTAAAAACAATTTCTGTTAATATATTAAAAACCATTTTGATAAATGATAGTATGTTGGAATATTGTTTAATATCCGTTCTTCTGTTATAATAGAAGTTTAATGTTTTAGCACATATATTAATAAAAATAGTGATATATTGTTTTTTTTAAATGATAGATTAAATGTAATAAATATAAACTAGTATGGTCCAATTACGGTAACCAAACTCATACAATAATAGTTATTTAATATATATTTTTTAATAAATATTTTTTTTAATGAAAAAAAATTGATTGGTCAATACTGTAAATAGTTTTTTAATTTAATATACTAAATTAACTTGCGTTGAATTATATATAAAAATCGTTTGTATAACTAATATAGTTATTATTGTCAAAGCAATAGGACAATATCAACTTGCTGATTTCAAGCTTGAGTATTTTTTCTCGTATGCTATAGCCATGGCCTCGATCTTCATCATCATACGTAGAAGAGTTGACGTATCAACCTCTCTTTCCTTCCACTTTCTCTATCTTGTTGTATCTTGTTGACGTGACATTTACAGTTGTTGGCCCTTTCCTTTATATTTAGGAAACAACCTGCACCAACTTAAACAACGAAATATTTATTATCTTCTTTCTCCTCATGTCTTCTCCGACGAAGTTTAGCAACCTACAGAATGAAAAGAATGAAAACTCCAGCGACCAAGAGAATGAAAACTTCAGCGACCAAGAAGACACAGACGGTAAGTCAAAGTTTAGAAATTGAATTTTTCATTTATTATTGAATTTTTAATTGAATTTTTTTAATTATTGATTTAAAACAGAAATTGTCTCGGAGCCGTCGGAGATGTCAGCTCCTCTTCCCCTTGGATTCCCACTCCGAGGGGTCCAACTCCTTGTCCAAGGCCTGTTTTCGTACAGGCTCTTAGTCCGTCCAACAGTCCTCCTCCTGCAATTCTTAGTCCGTCCAACAGTCCTCCTCCTGCAGCTGCAACTTTGCCGAAGCATCGAATGACAACTACTATGAAGATGTTTTATTTTACTTTAGGTATCATGATTTCCATAGCTTTAGTTTTCTCAATATTGTATTTTGTCAACAAACGAGCACCAAAAGTTACCATACATATAGCATGGGCTAGTCTGGTTTGGGATGGTGTTACCACCTCAAAACCACCGGAATCCGTAATAAGACTCGAATTGGGAACCGAATTCCAGTCTCTCAAAATTATGAGAATTACTGATACAGTTGTGTCTATGTTATACGAAAGAAATTTAATATTGAAAATGAATTTCAGCACAGTAATGGAAATTACTAAGGGTTCAACTATTTTTCCTCTGGCATTGTTGGCAAACAATGACAGAGGAATATATTATCAAACTCTCCCTCGAAGAAACAAACCATATTTTTCAAAACAAGAGAATACTTTTGAACTCATATTTGAGTTTAAATCTCACTGGAGATCTTTTTTTTGGGAATACAGTAAAAACCGTATGATAGTATGTTATCTTACGACCCGTCCTCCTCCCAATGGTCGATCCCTCAAGAGTCTTTGTAAAACCATTACTTAAAGTTTAATATATATATATATTTTAAAAATTATCTAATAATTTTGATAATAAATATAATATATATTATAAAATAAAAAATAATAAAATTTTATACTTTTTATTATTATTTCATAAATTCTATCGATTTTTTTTTTAATTTTATATTTACGACCTTCATGCACTGGCCACCTAAAAGTATTGAGGTAACTCCAGCACCGTAGCACACCGTGAATTGAATCTGGTCTACGAAATAGCGACCCCATCCTGGCCCTGCCGAACCAATTTGGTTTCATCATTTTTGCTTTGAAGATTATCAAAAGTTCACATCAAAATCTATGAGAAAGTTGTTAAATTGATTCGTTAGAAAGAATTGTTTTTGTATTATATGCGACCGACGGTTGCTTCTGGCGTTACTTGTTTGGATTGAACAAAATAATTTAGTGGTAAAGAAGACATGCTTTTGACATCACTTTGTTGACTAAAAGCGAGACACCACTAGCGTCAAATTCAAACGTAGGCCCGCCCGAAATAGAAAAGACTTTGATGGGTTTTTCTTAAGAATAAATAAGCCATTATTAGTCATATACTCCCTCTGTCTTATAACATGTGTCTTTCTAGATGAGATTTTTTATCTCATAATATATGTCGTTCTCATTTTCCAATAAAGCATTATTACATTTATTCCACTTTCAACCGATAAAATAGTTAACTTTCTGCATAAGTTATTAACTCCACCAATCAAATTTATTTTCTTTTATTCTTTCAAAGTCATTATTACTTTTCTTAATATTGGTGAAGAAACCTTAAACGACTAATATTATGAGACGGAGGGAGTATAAAAAATACACAAGCAAATTCTGGGTGTAGGTAAGTTTTGGTTGTTTTGATGTTAGACCAGCGAAACCAATAAATACAATGATGTTTTCTATCTCCTATAAAACACAAGAAGCAATCTAATTCTATTGGGTCAAAGTTATTAATTTAATAAAAGGAAATAAACAATAAAATATCATTGGTAAAAAAATTAATTGCTCCATTGATATTACCAAACGAAAATTAAAGTGGAATTTCTTGTATTTTCTAAAACGACCTAGATTGCGGAACAGATGGAGTAATAAAATTGATAAACTGATATAACCGATTCAATAAATTGGTAGAACGGATTCAGACTAAGTCAACTCCAAAATCCTTCTACTAATTTTGAATATAAGCATATCGTATCTCCCATAATGGGTAAGAAGACACTTCATGTTTGAGGGGTCAAAAATGATGTGCAAACCATCAACAACCTGGTAGAAACTGTACGAGTTTTTGTCCTTTGTAAGCTCACGTATATTTTGGAGCCTATGCAAACTCGTGCTTTCTTACTGTGATGAAGATTTCAGAGACCTAACATCGTCACTAATTGTGGAAAAGCCAATCTATTTGTTAGCCTTACCTTGTATTAACTCAACGGAAAATATAGTCTGTCCATTGGAATTCTTGGACTGTTTTTCGTGGTTATCAAAAGACGAAGCATCTATAGTTGAAATGGATCCCAGCTCATCGGATTTTCCTCGAGATCTAGTTATATCACGGTTGCAATGTTCATTCCAATAATTCTTTTGCTGCTCTAATGGTTCCATCATAACACATACATAAAGATTATACTATAAGTCATCAACAATCTCTTAATGAGCTTTCGCTAGCCATCTATCTGACTCTAATATTGCTTTTCGAACAGAAAGATCAACATCTGACGTAAACATGAACTTTGAAAAGGAATCGGTTATTCCAACTTGTTCATATTTTCTAGATTGAACAAATGAATATTTTAAGGTTAGCCATCTTAAATAGTAAAAGCTTGATAAGACAGGGACTCTCAGCGGCACAACTTCCTAAAAAACTCAAACCTTGTAGATTGCACACTTTATATAATTTGTTTATGTTTGAAAGAATCTCAAGTTGAGCTATCTTACGGTCATCCCTCAAAATATCAAAGACTTTGTAGTGAGAATAATGCGACCAATAGTTGTAGCACCATAACCAAAAACAGGTGATTGATCACGTCAACCAAACCTTAGCTTTTCAGTGTCCATTATAAGGACATAATACTGACCCCGAATCAGATCGAGCGAGTATGAAAATATACGTCTCATTCACAATTGAAAACGGAATAAATGTTGCTTCATCTACAACCAGTAACTTAATGATCCGATTTACAGTTCTATTATAAAAATTGAGACTGATAAAAAACCGAATCGGTAAATACGGTAGAACCGATTTACGGAATAAATGTTACTTCATCTACAACCAGTAACTTAATGCGAGACAACTTTTCATGTTCATGTGACAGTATATACTGGATTGTTTGTGTGTACTGATTGATCGATGCATCAATGCCTTCACTTAGAACCCAAGAACCATTAGGTGCATTGCTTACAAGTATCATATATCAAGTTTGATAAATCCATAATTTAGTCACTTCTTTGACAGTCATGTCTTCTTCATCATCCGAAGAATAACCTCTATATAACATACATATTCTTTGTTTCGTCTGAATTCTGCCACTATAAACCCTACCAAAAACATCAACGAAATTGCAATCTGGCTCGAGCAAATAAATCGAGACCTTCTCACGACCTCCTTCAAGTTCTAATTGAAAATCATAATTTTCATATATTAAAACACAATTTTTTTTTAATTTGGCTTTTTTTTATTATTAGTAATCCTAGATCCTATTTAGTTCTTAAAGTTCTTAGGGTCAGATAAAGAATTATCAACAAAATATTTAACAATTTCTTTAGTTGAAATTGAAACAAAAGGATTTTTTTCATTGTTTACCTTGCTGAAATAACGAGAGGCTCTTTTTTGTGTTACTTAGTCGTCTTCATCTTTAACATTGATTTCACCCTCATCGACGTATACATCATAACTCAGATCTCCCAATTACGACAAAGTTTTATCAGAAATATCACCATGGTAGTTTTATAGTGTTGTACACCTTGAAGAGAAGGAAGATTTTATTATTTGCAAAACTTAGCATATATATATTGTAAATCACAGTATAATTAACTTTGATATAGTTTCACACACGGTGTTAGGCTTTTTTTTGTAAAGCAAGTTTTGTTAAAAACTTAGGGTATTTTAGGTGTGAAACTAGGCGTCGTGTTTGAATTAGTAACATATGATCTACGGAATTAAGATTTTTGAGCTGGAAAACTAAATATTATTAAAAGTCTGAAACTTAAACTTGGTTTGTTTTCCAAACTATCATATTTTTCACATTGTCTCAAAATTTGTCGTATATGGAAAAATTTATAATTATATTTGTCACATTACGCAGAATTATGGCGATTTTGAAAACAAAGTCGCATATCCTGGAAAATTTCATACATAGTTTGCTAAGTTAATTAGAGAATTGACAAACTTATTTCTTGACAACGATGACTAATAAAACTAGATATTTTTCTAATTCACCAATGAATTAGGTTTAACCAATCCAATATTGATCATTTGGTTTTGCTAGGACCCGTATATTGGTTGGGTATCATGGTAGGAATATTTACAGGAAATATTGACTTTAGATGTTTGTTCTTATCATTTTCCAATCTAGGTCAAGAATATGAAAATCTAAACTACTACTTGTGAAATATAATATATTATAAATGTGAAACATTTGATAAATCTCATGTGAAATGTTTAGTATGTTTGATGCTGAACAAATTTGAAATGATATCTGCAAAACTCGATTACGTATTTCACTACATATAAGATACATATAAGTAAATATTTTGCTAAAATAATGACAACTTTCACTATGTCATTAAAACCACCGACTTGTTGGTTGTTTTATGACCCACTTGTTGTTTTTCATATTGCGGTAGCAAAATTTACGTAAATTTGTTTGACTTTAAATGCTCATTCTTTTCATTTTCCATCATAGACCATGAATATGGAATCTAGTATAATTAAAAATGTAAAACCTTAAATAAATTATACGTGAATGTTTGATACACGTGATGTGAACCCGAGGATAAATTATATATGCAAAATATCAGTTATTTATGTCACCACATCGATAATGAATAACATTAATTAATTATCCAATGAATAATTATGGTCAACCATTCTAACCACTTTTCTAGTTCGTTTTGTTAGGATCCATATGATGGTAGCAATATTTATATGAAATATTGACTTCAAATACTTGTTCTTACTATTTTCTAATCTAGGTCAGAAATACTAAAACATAGGATATTGCTTACGAAGTATAAGTAATTATATATGTGAAACCATATTTGAATTAAATATGAAAGCTTGTAGTATGTATTGATGTGAAACAATAAAGAAGTGATATATGTGAAACCTATGTAACAATTTTGTGTGTGGAAATCTTAAGTTATTTTTATGTTTTGGATTAGATTATAGATTAGGTGGATGGATTATGTACCAAGCGGGACAAACGAATGAACTTGAGGAGAGAATAAGCCTATATTTCTACACAACCGGAACAAGGGGTGATAACGGTTCTTGAGAACCGGAAACCGGACCATAACCAAATCGATAAGAATTAGACTGAGAACCGAACATGTTAGGATTCAAACCAATAAAACCAATAAGTCGGTAAACCTGTAGAACCAATTATAAACCGAACCGATGAAACCTGTAAATCGGTAAAACTCATAAGGAACCAAAACGATAAAATCAATAAACTGATGTAACCGATAAAAAATTGAACCAATAAAACTAATAAATCAGTGGAACTGACACGGAATCGAATGAATAGTTACAATTGTTTTTTATTTAATTTATTTTATACATTATATTTTCAAAACTATTAGATAATGACCAATTAAAAAAAGACAAAGTATAATTTGTAAATTTTAATTTTTATATCATGTATCTAAGTTAAAATTTGAAAATTTAATTAATTTTTTTTAAAAAACATTATGGACCAAACTGAGACCGGATCGAAAATGACCGAACGAAATCGGATCGGACCAAACCAGATCAAACCGGACAGAACCAGACCAAACCGAACCATAATCTTAGCAGTTCAATTCTGGAATCTTGAACCGAAAGCATTACGGTCTGGTCCGATCTGAACTTATAAGCTTAGTGGTTTTGTCTCGTTACGTCTATACCCGGGTTGAACCGGACCAATAACACCCCTAGTCGGAAATGGTATATAACACCTATATCACTCTAGCAATATGCTCATCACCTGTTCAAATCCAAAATACAAGTGCTACGACATCTGAGTCGGGCATTGGAACAAATTTAAAAAGAGGCTCTCATTCCAACCGAAATACCAGGGTTATTTATGTATTCCAAAAAATATGTGACCTACAATTTATAGAAATGTCATGTAATATTAAAACTAAATTTTATATTTACAAGACATAATATATTATTGTTGTGAAACATATCTTCATATATGTGTGAAACTTAGTTTTATGTTGTATGAGAGACTTATCATGCGATTATATTCTCAACATACCAGCTTCTAGTCATAAAGTCTCATATATCGGAAGTGAGTACGTGCATGTTTAGATATAATGCTATTTGAAAATTTTATCGATCGTTTGATTAATTTTAGTCTCAACCTTCTCATCACTGAGTTGTTCATAAAGAGGGACATTAAAAGACCAATATATTTGATTTCCAGTTTGGATGTTGCAGATAATATCCTCAAAACAAAGTTTCATCGTCGGGTTAGAAATCTGTTAAAAGTAGGTTATAAATAATTATGTGTTGTTATTAGAAACTACAAAGGTGTTTGAACCAGTTTAAATTATCCCTGCAAGACGCTGTGCAACCTTGGATACCGTGACAACAAACCCGAGCTTGTCGAGTGACCCAAACGACGCAAGTATATTTGTTGTACTTGTTTGGATGCACTATATTTATCAACAAAAGAAATTTTTACGTATAACTTTAGTATGCGCTCCTCTTCAAAGACATTGATGGCATATAATCTTATATATGAGGTGTTAGTGTGCTATGGTATACATACCATCATTTTGGTGCAGTGTCAGAATAAAAAAAACCATGTGCAGTTTTCTAGCTATTTTAAATACATAGATCATCTACCATTTCTCTATTTTTTATCCATCCATAACGAGGTGGGATATCTGTCATAGTTGGCTTGGTTTTGTATCCATCATAGTTGATATCATTTCTCATTGTATTATTTAACATCTATCATAGTTGGTATGTTTTCTCATTATATGGTTTATCATTTATCATAGTTGGTATAATTTCTCATTATATGGTTTACCATCTATTATAATTGTATTGGTTTATCATCTATTATAATTGTATTGGTTTAACATCTATCATTGTTAACTTGGTTTATGATTAAACATGTTTCGTAACTATCAAAATTCCATCTTCTTTGTAACCTTTCTCTTTTTCATTTTTACAATAAAAACCTTTCTCAATGACATTTTACAGGAAAAAAACTAAAAACGAGCCAAACCTAAATTAGTAAAACATTTCAACTATAAATCAAAGTAAAATCAGATAAAATACCAAAATCACAAGTAAAATAGAGTCACCAACTCAAAAACGAAGAATCCGTAGAAAATCAAGTTATATGAAACCACAATAAAAAACATTAAACGTCCAAATCAAATAAAAACAACAATCAAATAAAAAACTATAAACAAAATCATATGAAAACAACAAAAAGAAACCGAGAATCGAAATAGAAGTATAACTGCATCTACTGTATATTTTTTCCGTAGAGAAAGAAACACAATAATGTTAGGGTAAAAAGAGAAAAACAGTGTGAGTAAATTTTTTAAATGCTTTTAATAATTAATTAAGGGTATTATAAAAAAATAGTTGGATCTTAGATGGTAAATAGATAAGTTAAATGAGTTTTTCTTAGAGATATATGAAAATAATGGTCTTATTTGGATAATAGTTTGATTTTTGGGTCTTATTTTTTTTTAATTAAAATTATTTGGGTAGACCCTACTCATAGATTTATTGAATATGGCCCAAATAAGCTAAATGGTACAATTCCTGAAATTTGATGAGCCAAAATGAAACCACCAATTTCTTAAAATTAGAGTTCACAGTAGCTAGGATTGATTCTTTTCAGCCTAAGGATTTCCTGGCCGAAATTGATGAAAGACTTCTTGAGGATTATTACATCTTTAAAGTTTGGAAAAATTCAGATGGAGAATATTTCAGAATATATATATATATATATATATGATACTAAACCCAAATGTATATCCGGTCAAACATATTTGATATCTTCATCGATAAAATATCATTAAAAAAACTTCTCTATTTCTTGTATGAAATAGACTACACAAAAAGTTAACCATTTGTTGAAAACCATCGTCATTATAACAAATATAAAGAGGATCACACTACTTGTTTTTTTTATAAAATTGTATGCTAAATGTACTACATGTACGGTTTAATGCTTACATGTTGTTCGTATATGATGATGTCTACACGAGGTCATGAAGATGTCTCAAACATTTTTAAATATTTGAAATCAATTCTTTGGGTTTTGGCCTCTTGAACAATGCCACAGAATCAACATGAAAAGTGTTTTATATGCATATTATTGATTTCATTAAAAACAATATGTTGGATGAAGTGGAGATCATTCTCGTTAATCAGGTGGATACAAAATCAATTTGCATATAAATATTAATGTTTATGATTTTAAACAATTATATAATATTTGTTTGTGATGTCTTTTCATCATTTTGTGAAAGTAGAAGTATATCTTTTTTGCATAATGTAATTATTTTCCTAAACTCGTAGTAATTATGAAACATTCTGATAATTCCTTGTAAAATATTTAATATTTCTGTTGCTAAATATAACCATAGTTTGTTGTGAAATATTACAAACGTTAAATGAAAAATATTATAGAGGTTATTTGCGATAAATTATAAAGTTTTAGAGTGAAATTATTTGTTCTTTAAATTATAATAAAAAAATGATAGCATTTAGATAGTTTACGTAAATTCCATAATCAACAAATCATTTTTTCCATTAAGGGATATTTTTTAGATTTTGTATCTTCCTATTTACTTTTATAAACATATATTAAAAAGGTAAATATGTAGAAACCGTGAAGTTGATGAACATATGATTAAAAAATGTCGCATAACATGGTTTAAAAAATATGGTGTAATGTGTTACCTATATATCTGCTAAAACAAAATTTAAACACATATTTTTTTCAAAGATTTCTAAACTCAACCAACATCATTATTTTACTAATCGTAAACAATTTTTTACCATTCTTAATTTAGAAAAAAAAACATATTTTTTACAATCATCTTTATAAAAAAATGCATAAAAATTTACCATGAAATAATTCGTAACCTATACTAATTTGACTGAAATTTTATTCTTTATTATTGTTATAGGGTAAATGAAAACAAAATTAGTGGTCTCTTTCAGAAGAAAATGCCACATTCTCAAGCTCCAATTACTATACGACACACAATAAAATTGTTGAATGTCTTCATTGTACTAAGATTCTAAGAATGTGGACCATTGGAAATACAACTACCATTTGGATTGGATGTAATGTGACTGACGTTTATTTTAGTCATCATGTGTAAAAGGAATAGTAGTATGAAAGTTTTAATAATGTAATATTTTCTTACTCGTGAGGAGCTTTTGAAAATTAATGTAGTCTATTTTCATCTTGTATTTCAGAGTCCACCTAATTAGCCAATCGGTCGCTTGGTTCTATCTATGAAAATGTGATGAATAATCATGTTAGGACATATTAAGGCTCTTATGCTGGTAAAAATAGACTCTAAAGATGACGAGGTTTGACCAGAAGAAAGAAGAGAGACTAATATCTTCGAGTCTATTTTTATATCGAGTTTACTTGAACATTTTATTTTACATATTTGAAGGTCATCCTAAAGAGCTATGGATTCAGATTTGATTGGAGAGAGCTTGCCATATAGATTTACATAACCATGAAGAATGGTACTGTTGTTGTCATGAATAAGATAGGTTAACTGGATTCATCAGAAGCAAGACTACAAGCATATGCGTTAAGCTTGCATCTGCCATGAAGGGGCGGAGTCCATGAGAGGTAAAAGACCTTCTTATTTTTCTTGAAATGGTTAAAACAACCCATAACAATAGTAGTCTTTTCAGTATCCTTCCAATGCTTTTGCTTGAGAAAATTAGAATGGTACAACATAAAAACTATGTGCTTTAGCAGAGAAGAAACTTACTTTAAATTTGATTTCGTTCATTGTCTCTCTTTAAATGGTCAATATTTTCAACATTATTATAGAAATGGCACTTTGAGGCTAAGATTATATGTCTTGTTTGCATTGTAGAATCAATAGAAATCATGTTATGAAGAAGTCTCCTCAATAAGAAAGAGAATTTCATGGGAATTATATGGTTCCCAATCCTTTTATATAGAAAGGAATCGCTATGCTTGACTCTAATATTATGAATGTCTTACTTAGTGTTAAATGTACCATCTTTAGAGAGCTACCAAGGTATAGCATTGTCCACCTGATCATCAATATAAATCTTAGAAATTAGGTTAACGTTAGAAGTGTTAAGTGTAAATCTTAATTCTTGAGAAAGAAGGTAAAGAAAAAAATAACTAAATTATATAGAGATAAAGTAAGAGAGAATAAGAAAATTATTCTAATGAATTTTTTTTATCCTTTACTTATTTTCTCAGCCTTTATTTATATGCATATCGACTTGCATAACTCATTCGGTTACACAAATGGGTAAATTGCATTGCAACCCCTCATATTTACAAATAGTCCAAAAGTCATCTGGCAACTATAGAATTTATCATATAAACCTTAGTTTTATTACATTTAGACATCCAACATTCCATATCCTTATTAAGAAGAAATAAAAAAAAGAACTAATTATTCATGTTCCAAGCATTATTTCCCTGAAAAAAATTGACTTTAGACCTAATGAACCAGCTATTATTAGTGTCATCATCAAGCTTGATAGAAGGAGGCTAGCCAATCCAGTTATCAGCCAAAAGTCTACATTTCGTTTGCCTAATTTCCACCTGATATGGCTCTCATCCGAGTTCTTGATTTTAGAGAGTTTATTCTTGGGAACCTTTCTTAGAATAGTTCAGCTGGAGGGGTGGTTGTATTTGCAATATATACTATGAAGAAAGTGAGCCCAAATAGATTTGTTAGCTCTGAACCAAATCCACAATTTACAAGAATAAGCTGCTTTGATGCCATTTAGGCTATGCAAAGTTAGGCCACCTTCACTGAAATTTTTAAAATTAGTAGACCAATTGGACCATTACATTTTATTAGAATCATTATTGGAACCCCATAAGAACTTATTATGAAATCTATCAATTTTGGTGATGATGGTGCCATGCAACCTGCAACTCTGCAACCAATAGATAGGAATAAGAATTAGAACAATATTAAAAAAAAGTTAGTTTACCCCATATGATAATATTTTTCCTTCTTAGTCCATTTTATTGTTTATTAGCTTATCAAGAAGATGCTAGAAGTTGATTGTTTTGCTATTGGAGTTGAGGGTAATGCCCAAATAAGTGGTAGGGAGGAAGCCAATGCTGAAACTGGTTTGAATGACAAGGGCTCTGATTTTGTCTTGAGAAAGATTAATTGATGTAATGATCTTTGTTTTCTCCTTGTTTAGAGCTTGACCTGAAATTTATTGGTAGTTCTAGAAGAATCAACTAATAATAATTATATAAAACTCTTAACAAAAAGTCCAAACAACTGTTTTTATTCAAATATCTTATATTATTTTAAATCAAATTTAGCTGTAATAAGGTTAGATTTTATTTCATTTCTTGTATTCGAATTATGGTTTTGAGTAGCTCTTATATAAAGCCTCATATACCTTACGTTTTAAATAAGTTTTTGGAATAATATATTTTTTATCTCTGAAAATTTTAATATTTGTTGCCCTTAAATTAGGGTTTCATCATGTTACCCTTGAATTAGGATTTTATTTATCGTTGTTTCTTTGTCAATTTCCGTCGTGTCATCAGTTTGGTATCAGAGCCTCAGTTCCTGCTACAGGGCAAGCATGTTTCTGAATCCTGATTTCATCTGATTCAAGATCTAAAAAAGAGAACAACATCTATGGCCATGAAGATCTCAACGATCGTTTGGATATCAGGGACACACCAGGTGTTTCAATAAATGATCGTATTGACCAGTTATATAAGGAGTTTAAATTGGCTACCAATCATCAGATCAAGGTAAACTTGCTTATCAAGATGTTGTCTCAGGTTATGAAGAAGTTTTCAAAACCATTTTTTCATCAACTGGACATAGGGATGTTGTCTTCAGACTATGGAAAGGTTTTCAAAACCAATTTTTTTCATCAACCGAATGACTTCAATGTGACTTCGAATAAGGAACACTCGAGAATAACTTATCTTATTCTGATAAGGTCAACGATTATAATTCCCAATGTAACAATTGAATAAAATAAAATAAAATAATTTTGATTGTTGATGGTGATGGTGCTGTGAATTCGAGGACGAATTCTTGTCAACTATGAGAGGATGACGTAGTCCAAAAAGTCCAAACAATTTTTTATTTTATTTCGTTTTATTTTATTTTATTCAAATATCTTATATTAATTAAATCTAATCTATCTGTAATAAGGTTTGATTTTATTTTATTTGTTTGTATTCTAATTTATGATTTTTTTTACTAGCTCTTATATAAAGCCTCATATACCTTACGTTTTAAATAAGTTTTTGGAATAATACAGTTTTTATCTCTGAAAATTTCAATCTTTGTTGCCCTTAGATTAGGGTTTCATCATGTTACCCTTAAATTAAGATTTCATCTATCGTTGTTTCTTCTTCTATTTCCGCCGCGTTTTCAGCCCTTGATGAGGACTTCTTCAACGCTGATAAAGATACTTGGGGACAAAGGGTTTCCTTGTCTAACTCCTCTTTTAGTTTTGAAAAAACCAATGGTTTTACCATTGATAAGGATAGAAACAAAAACAGATTTTATAAAGATGCTTATAAGCTTGATGAATCTAGAGTTAAAACCAAAAGAATGAAGGACATTGATAATGATGTTATGAACAAGATTTCCAAATGATTTGGACATGTCGCATTTGATTATACTGTTACCAACATTGGTTTTTATTCCCAAGTCATGAATGAGTTTCTTTGCAATGATGATATTTTCCTGATTTGATATGTCTTTAACATATGCTCCCCGTACTTCAAAGATTATCTTAGGAATAATGTTAGTGATTCTCTTATTTAAGATCTTACAAACTATAAATTAAATTAAATTAATTTTTGATATATTTTGTGAACTAGAATAAGTTTCATATTTTCAGAGTTGTTGTAAACCACAATAACAAAATTATAAATAAAAAATGGTGTCTTCGTATTTTCTTGAAAAACTAAATAATAAAAAGTCATAATTCAAATATATTAGTGGTGTTTACAACTTACCATATTTTTTAATAATTTCTTCTAACCAATCATAGTTGTTATAAATTGCGGATGTAATGATTAAGGCCTAGACCCATTAGCTCAGAAACACATCTAGTTTATCTATAAATAATATCTTTATACTCTGTGTAATACATATATTATAATAAACAGAAACCCTAGCCCCTTATTGGCAACTATTTCTCTTTTTTCTCTGTTTGTTTTTTAACATGGTATCAGAGTTTAGACTTAAATCTTGAAGTTTTCGTGTCTTCTGTATTGCCGGAGGGAAGTTGTTTTAGCTGTCTGCCCGAAAAAAAAATGAAAATTTTCAGTTTTTGGATCTGGTGTGTGCAGCCACAATCAATAGACCTGATGGAGAGGCAAACAATGCCGATTTTTCCTATATTTCAGACCAGTATGTTTTGGACACCCAATAATTCAATCTGACATGTTGGATTATGATTTGATGCTACGGTTCAATAGAAATCACTACTGGAACAGTGCAGATTTTTGTTGGTAAAATTATAGATTTAATTTTGATTTTGATTGGAAATTAGATTTGAAATTAGATTTAGTATTGGATTTGGATTTTATATTTGAATTTGGCATTCAAATTTCAATTAGATTTTGTTTCGTGTTTAGATTTTGCTTGACGTTTGGACTTTGTCTGATGTTTGCTTAGATCGAAGTTTTTCGTTTTGATTCGATTTGGTGTTTAGATTTCGTTCTTCGTTTGGATTTGGATTTGTTATAGATTTTGTTTAGACTTGTTTAGATTTCGTTCTTCGTTTGGATTTGTTTGGCTTTGTTTTGGCTTTGTTTGGCTCCGTTTGGATTCATTTGGTATTTAGATTTCGCTTTGATTAGTTTGGAGTTTGGAGTTTGAATATTAGAGTTTGAAGTTTGAAGATTAGAGCTTGAAGATTGGAGATTATAGATTGGAATTTGGAGAATGGATTTCGATTTTTGGGTTTCGTCATTTCGATTTTGATTTTAGCGTTCTGTTTTGATTTTTTGAGAAAAATTATAAAATATATATCATCTCATTAAATATCTTGCGTAATGTATTTATATTTATAGGTGCAAAACATGATTTATTTGACATTAAAACATATCTTTATTTCACACCTAAAATATCTTTTTTTTAACTTGCTTTGCAAAAAATGTCTAACTCAACGTGCCAAACTATATAAAAGTTAACTATATTGTCTTGGAAACGTATAGATATTAAAATTCGCAAATAACAACATCGTCTTTTACACCATTGTTATTTTTATGGTGAAGAACACTATGAGGAACTACATTTTTCGTTTCATTTATCCACTCATTCGATGGTCAGATATATGCTCATGTAATATGGTATAATTTTTTTTGTTCAGACAACAACAACCTACCTTACGAACTACAAATTGAGGATGTTAAAAACTTGATTTTTATGTGTTAACGAGAAAGAAAGAAATAAATTCAAAAACACTAACATCTAAATTAATAAGTTGAAGATGGATGGTCGAAAATAAATAATACAATCATTGGTTTAATTTAAATCGATTTAAAAAAATTAATACAAATAATTAGGTTTAATATAATAATTTTTTATTGAATCATATTTTCATTTAAACCCATTATTTACTAATAATAATAATAAATCTGTTTCCACTTAAAATTTAAAAAAAGATCCCATCATTTCCATAAAAACAATGCATAACATAAGCCCCCAAGGGGGTAGCCGAGTTGGTTGAGTAGGTCATTCTTATGACCAAAAGGTCATGAGTTCGAGTCCCTCTACATACGCTTTCTCGGCTGAGCCCGTCACCTTGTGTGATTTACCTTCTGGCGTTGGTTTGCAGGCTATCGCGTCAGACACAGGGTTTTACCCTGTGCGCACTCATTGCACTCTGAGTAGCGGCTGCGGGTTCCCTCCGAAAAAAAAACAATGCATAACATACTATCTAAGTACCAAATCAAAATCGATAGTAAATTCACTCGTACGTATAATTGGTTTTTAATCACCAATAGAAAAAATTAAAATTCTTTTATATAATGGAATATAAAATTCACCGCAAACAACAATTCCTTTTTCAATAATATTACAATTATCTTTTCTAAAATGAGCTTTATAAAATTGGTATTAAAAAAATCGTATTTTTATATTTAAGCCAACGAAACCGCTATTGCAGTTGAATGTTTTATTAGTATTTTTATTTTTAATTAAATATTTACGTAAATATAAAATTAAAATAGTATTTTAAATATATAATTTAATATTATAATTTAAGTAAAACAATTATAATATTTATATAAGTCTGAATTTTAGTTCAAAATCAACATTTGATATCAAATAAGATATTTATCCAAATTTGGTACCAAGTATCTACCAAAGTACTATAATACCCTTCTTTGTAATATTATCCTATAACTTTTAACAAGAAATAAGTTTTTTTTGTAAAGTTCGTAGTTTTTTATTTATAATTCCAAAAATAAATCTGTAATCACTGTTGTGTTTATATTTAGGAGACGAATCAAATATGTGGTCTATATTATATGTTTCGATAAAAATTAAAACTGCTAAACATATTAGGTTAATAGTGTTAAAAATTTAAAACTGCTAATTACAAGTATTAAAAAAAATCTAATCTCATTAGAGACTCTTGTTTCAAATCACCCATTAACAAATTTACATGTTTACACATTTTTCCTTACTTTCTCTTTAACTATGCAATCTGAATTGTTTAGTTTGGATTCAGTTTTACAGTGATACACTCAAAACTTGATACATGTGATGTAAAATATTTGTTTATATTTATATTTGAGGTGTGATCTCCAACAATAGTCAAGGGAGAAAAATATGAAAATTCAAAATATGATTTGACAAAAGGACGTCAGTGTAAGAGGGTTATTAATTCTTATCAATTTTTTTACAAATAGACTAGTTATAATGATATAACAAAAAACATAAAAGAGACAAATAGTTATAGCAGTTACAAAAGCACATGGCCTCCATGCTTTTGGGGCATAACCATCAGCAAGAACAACCATTGCAACATACTGAAAATGAAGCTTCGAAACGTCGACGTACTGATACTGAATCCGAAAATTATCAGCACCAATCATTAAGGGGAATGATGCAGTCAACTGTCACATTATTGATACCACCATTGGAGGTAAAAATGGTGAACCAAAGAGGACCATTAACTACATGGTCAAATGCCTTGGCAAGTTGCTGGTCATTCCCCAAATCAGTAGCCTGAAAATATAGATAAAGTCTCAGTTGTATCAACAAAGAACACGTAAGAACAAAAGGTCAAAGAATATTTAAAACCGATCATTTTTTTTCTAAGTCATCCATGTGTGTGAAATTTATAAAAGGCGGTAAAAGATTAATCCATATAATTTATACCAATCAATCCATAAATCATTCCAAGACCATTTTGTTAGTATCAAATAAAATACTAACAACTAGATGACTAACTGCAAATATGGATACTGTAAAATACAATGAATAACAAATAAATATACAAATAACAGCATATCACAATAATAATGTTCAATTAAAGGTCTCTAAACTTTGGAATTCAAGTAATGCATGGTGATAAATAACCGGCCGCGATGCATCAGACAACAATCTGACTGAAAAGTGAATTGTGAATCTTTGGCAACTTCTTGCGGAAAGCAACATCCAACTGTGCATCCAGTGTATTCTCACATACAATTTTTCCATCACCAGAAGCCATAACCACACCTCCACAAAGTGAGGACCATGTGAGTCATTATGAGAATGAGCATATGGAAAATAAACATCGTGGTCAACTTTGATCTCTGGAGCATAAACTTTTGCTTTCAAAGTGTATTCCTCTATTTCTTTATCCAGCACAGACTCCACCAAGTGATGGTGTTCTTTACGGAAACGCAATAAGATCAGAGGTTATTTTAGTCTAAGCAAGAACTGAACAATAAGATCTTTGAGAATATATTTATATTTACGGTGACCATGGCTCAAATTCAAAATATCTAATACATGATGACTATGACTCACATCCAGAAGCTCATTCTCTGTTGTCTATTTCATCTCATTGACCACATCGTCCTGAGCATGAAAAAATTTAATCCGCGAGATATTAAGCTGCATGGAGTACTCAATATTTTTTCGAACATCGACGTGCTTCTCTTTTTTCTCATACTCATGCCTGATCTTCTTCTCTGCCTCAACCAACTGTAACTTCTCAATATTAAGTTCTTCTTCTACATTGTTCCAACATAGCATACACATATCGAAAGGTTTAGTTTCGATAATTTAGTGTATAAAGTGACCTCAAACAGCATAATTTCATGTTTCTTTTTTGCTTTTGTAACACTAATCTATATATTCACCTCCAATGAAGAGAGCTTTGTAGGTTTTATAAATTCAAAGTTTATCTTTTCATGTGACATATGCAACTCCAAAGAACTATAAATTGTGTCTAATTCTGTCATACATGGTCCAGTTATAAACAACAAACAAAACAATGATGAGTTATGGTAAGATCAAATTTAAAAAGTGAGAGTAATATACCACATATCATGGATGTCGAATTATTTGCTACCGTGTTTCAGAATACCTTTAAATCCTTTTTATTTTGTCCCTTTTGTACGAACTTTGTGATTTTAGTGGTCCGAGAAATGATATTTTTTTGTGAGCTTGCTTCATGACTTTTTTCACTATTCTCCTAGTATATGTTGCACCGCGCTTAAAGTATGCACACATCCATTATTTAATGAACTTCAGGAACCAAATTGTCTCTTGAAGACTAATAGTTACTAAAATACATTGTCCAACCCATAACCGGATTTGTGCGACACCTAAGTTGATGTCAGCTAATGATCTCACTGGAGAACTCATGTACACCTCTTTATGAAGATCACAATTTTAAATTAAATAACTTAATTTAAAGAAAACATATTAATTATAAAATAAGGTACAAAAAACAAAGATAAAATGAACCAAACATGAACTGCCATGAGTTGTATAAATTGATATTTCACCATTACTCAGGAGAAATCTCCTCAATATTAGGTTTAGGCTTATCGAATCTAAATACTAAGTCATAATCATGACACATCAAGTGCAACAAATTATCTTCCTTCCATAACTGAAAGTTTCTATTCTCAAGTATGTGTGTCTTTTTGCCTTCCGGGTTGTAGAGATATGTATTCGCTAGCATAACAAACAACAAACAACAAACAACAAACATCAAATAGCAAAACATTCATATGATTCACATATAATTTAACAAATAAAAATATCATAATAAAATGTACTCTTACAACATTAATAAGATACCTTTGGATAAGTGTATTAATTAGTATATGTATGAGTTTGAGCATAATTAATATTGATCATACTAATCGGCTTAATTAAGAAAAACTTTATTTGGACTCATTTTCATAGTTCAATTCTTATTAACCAATTCACGAATAATTATCTCGTATGTAATATTCAATATATCAAATATTAAAGTTTTTTTGGACCCATTAAAATTCACATACTTGTCAATAAAAGAACATTGTCAAAACCCTAAAATAAATCAATTCACCAATAAAAATTATTTTGGCGATATATTAGATCCTTGATTATTTATCCAAGGTTGGACAACTTAAAATATGCTACATATGTTGTCAAATACCTCACAACTACACCAATAAGACTTTATCGCAACTACGACCAGTATTATTGCGACTAATCAAGATATTAGCCAAAAATTTACAAGTTTTGTATAACAGGTCTTGACTTTGACTGAAGCGACCGGGACCATCATCGCTACCAAAGTAAGACATAATCTGTCGTAAATTAAATTTACATGCCTTGTCGAGATCAAAGATGGGTTGATCTTGGTAAGAAATTACATCTTTAGTTTACCATAGTCAGCACCCTCTCGATCGCGGCAGGCAAGCAATTTCAACATGTTGCCGCAATAAAGAGGGTGTTGATCGCGACAGACAACCCGAATCCCCTAGTTTAAACTACCAACACTTCCTTTGTTACGGCAAGCATACCTTAAATTATATTTTCAATCATTTTTTCTATGTTTTCTGTGTTCAAAAAATTCATGGTCACATAATACATTGATTAAAGTCTCAGAAACTAACCAAAATTTATCTTAAAAACCTCGTCCTTCATCTTAAAGTCTGAAACTAAAGGTTGTATACATGTTGTCTACTTCAATTGAATTAAAAACATGCATCAATATTCCTAGATACACACTTCTAACCAATTAAAAAAATAATCAATTCTAAAAAATGTGTACATTATACATAAATTAAATCAACATACTTATATTATCGTTTTTTAATTTTGAAACGAACAACCGAGTGGTATTGAGAGACTCTAATATCAATTGTAGAAATTTTTACATTATAATTAATATAAATTACATAAGTAGAATCTATCCTATAAACAAATGCAGAATATACTTACAATCAGTAGCAGTCATTCTTAGTTTTCAAACTATATTAGTCCATTGATGATAATCCTTATTAGAACGTGGTGTTTGATCACTTGCTATGAGTTCTTCCAATAGATAATAACCAATTTCTTAGTTGATCTTAAAGGAGAATCATCAAATTTATTTCTTACGATTGCTTTTGTGTTTTCTCTATAAACTAAAGAACATGAATTCTGAGAATGATCGGAGGATAGAAATTGCACTCTACCATTCTACTTATCAGTAGCTATCCATCTAAATATTAATTCATTATTAAATTAGCTATCCATCTAAATATTAATTCATTATTAAATTAATATCAGTGTAATATAGTATTTAATACTGAATTAATAACTCAATTTTAACCCTATAGTTTAAATGAAAATCACACTTTGTTAAACTATCACTTTTAAAGAACATAATTCGATATTATTATTTTTTACAGCATAATCTTAAAATTTTCTAAACTAAATTGTTTATTTCGTATCCAATCTTTTACATTATTCATGATTAAATTTGTTATCAATACAATTACTTTCATACTACATATTTTATCAATTAGTCTGTTGTTTTTATTATAATTATTGTTGGACTGATATCGATGATAATCTAATTCATTGATAAAATATATGATGGTCCAATTCAATGGAAAAATTCCAACAATAATATCAAAAATTTATATTATATACATAAAATAAATTTAAATTTGGAAAAAAGTATAATTATAAATTCATAATTAATTTTGTATATTTCAAAAGCGACACTCAACGTCTTTTGAATAAACCTGAAACAAATAAAATAACAACAATTATGAAGAGAAAAATAAACTATCTTTATTTTATATATATTATCGACTAATACTAACCATGGTAAATGAATATGATTATAGAAAAATAATAGTGGGAGAAAAAAAGTAAACAAAAGACTAGTCTCAGAGAATGGAAGAATATAGTCAAGAATAAAGTCTTGATCAATGAACAACTAAAAACAACCTTACCGGATTTATACATAAAACTAGTAAAGAATACGAGGAAAAATAAATTACTCAAATCTAAAATTTAAAAAAAAAAATTAAAATGCGAAATTGATGTTAAATGTCACATGTTAGACGAGAGAGAAAAGACAACAGACGCGAGGCGAGATACGAGTAAGATGAAGTGGGAGACAATAAATGAGAGATGTGAAACATGATGGACGGAGGACGCGAGATGATAAACTTGAAAAGAGAGACGAAAAACGATAGATGATAAACTTGAAACAAGAGACGAGAGCCACGAGATACGGGACAAGGAACATATAACAAGAGACGTGCGGCGAGGAATGCGAGATGAGTGACTGGATGAACGGAGAGCGACGAGGGACGAGGGATATGGGACGAGCGATTAGAGAATGAAGAAAAGATACGAGAGACACGAGACGAGATATAAACATAAAACACTCATTCGTGCATGAACACCAATGGTAGTAACTAGATTCACGATTGAAATAGAGCCTCCCGAAAGACGCATTCCTATGGCTAACTCAAACCAAGAAGTGGAACAGGCAGCAGACCCAAGTATCATTATGTTGCAGACCGATTAAGAAGTTTATCCTACTAATAAGGTGGAGACTGCGCCAAGAAATTCCTCGGTACGGCGGTGTATGTTCTAAGGAGAAGTTATCTATTGAAAAAGTTCGAGCCGCACAATTACCGAAAAAATTCTATCCATTCTTTTTTGAAGCATATGATGGCTCTAGCGATTTGGAAAAGCATCCTGATTCCGGAATATGATGCTGGCCTTCAACCCTGACGACGCTATATTATGTTAGACACCCTTGACCCTAAAGACGCTATATCATGTCAGACACTATCTATCACCCGCAAAAATAATGTAATGGCATGGTTCAGTAGTTATTGAATGGTTTTCAATCTAATATTTAGATCAAATTTATCAATTGGTTTGGCCTGATACGACATAATTAAATTATAAACCCTCGTACTAATAATAAACATATTTTTATTATTCCTATAAGTATAGGAGATTTTACATCTTCACATGTAAACTAAAACCGTCTTAAAACCTATCGAAACTCAAAATCTAACAATAATACTGAGAATCAAAATATATGAAAATCTTACCAATTCTGCTACTACCATTCAATTAAATAAAAGATAATAGGTTACATCTAGACACAACTTACCATATATAATGACGCAACCTTTCAAACTTATAGAAAAAAGAGATTTGTTGCACGGCACCGAAGCTTTTTGAATGAATAAGTAAATATATTTATTAAAGATACTTCTCACTTTTTCATTTTTATAAAAGCCACCGGCCACTAAAGTAAAACGTGAGATTTCTAATTTATTAAAATATTATTTAAAATTTAAAAATATAAATTCAAATCATATTTTAAATTTTATAGTTTTTATTAAAAAAATTGAGATTCTCCAATACAAAAATTTAAAGTATACCGTTTAAACTTAATTTTATTAAATAAAATCAAACTCAATTTTTCAAATTTGAATTTGAATGAATAAATTTCATAAAAATTTGTTATTGTTTGATTAGAAAATGTCAAAATTTATCATGTTAAAAAATCATACTAGATTAAAAACATTACCATGATGATTCAATGAAAAATAAAAGCTACCTATTACTTTATTTATTTCTATAATCGTAGCTTATTTAATAAAAACTATATTTTATTTTAATATATAAAAAAATGCTACGTATGATAATGTATAATGCATTAGTACGTTTAATATGTTATATATGGATCCATCGATCTTAATTTTTATTTTATTTATAAGTTTAGTTTATTTTATTTTATTAAATGATAATATATTTTTCAATTTTATTTATAAGATTTTTGTCAATCTAGATTTTTAATGTAAAATGAACTATATTTTTAATATTTTAACTTTCGAAACAATAATATTTTGGTGTTAACCGTAGAAAAGAAATAAACAAAAAAAATATTAAGATTTTGTAGATCAAATTGTATATAATCATTTAAAGTTTGTCGAATAGAAAAAGAAACCGAGATGCTAATTTGGGATCCAGGAAGATATTTATATACTGCAAAGATGATGGAACATATGGAAGCGAGACCGTTTCAGCTGAAAATGATGGCAAGTGAAGTGACAATCAATTTCAATGTGCTTAGTCCTCTAATGAAATATATATAATTATTTCCTATATGCATGACATTTTTGTTATCACAATGTAAAGAAGTGGATTGAAGAATATTAATCCTCATATTTTCAAGAAGCCACTGTAACTAAACAATCTCATACGTGGGTAATTTTATAACACAATATCGAGCCTCTGTAAAGATCTACAAACAACATCATGTTTTTTACTTTTCTATGAGATTTATGAATCTTCAAGAAAAATAAAGAAATCAGTTGTGTATTAACAGTAATGTGGATCGATATCCCAATAACATCACTTTGAGTATGCAATGCGAGTCATAATGTCGAAAGAAACAAGAGGCTTTGGAAATAAGCATCATGAAGATATCTCAATATACTTAGAACTCCCCACTTGACATAGATAGGAGCAGTGACAAACTGGCTAACTATATGAACAACATGAGCTATATCTGGTTGAGTAACTGTAAGATAAACCAAGCTCCCCACAAGAGTATGACATAGTCGGGTCTAATAGAAGGACACCATCAATAGAAGAATGACGATCATTAGTTTTAATAGGGGTGTATGACGTTCTTCTGTTAAATAATTGTGATCGCTCAAAGAAATCAGATATACATTTTATTTGAGAAATAATATATCTTTTTTTAGACTCAGCCACCTCAATAACAAAAAAATAACGTAACAAGCGCAAGTTTTTCATAACAAACATATGAGCCAAATCATACTTCAGTTCCTCAATCCTTAAGAATATGAAGACGACTAGAATATGGATCAGATGACTTGAGGACAGTGGTCAATATCGTTTTAAAATGTATCACGTTGATTGGAGGCTAGGGTTTCATTCGACTTTCTTTTTCCAAATATTTTATCTCTCTAAGATTGGTAAAATAGGAGAGCGATTCAGCTTTCTATTTATAGACTTGAAGATGATGTAGTATAATTTTTCACTTTTCTATGTTAGTAAGTGTCTCTACTCCCTCGAGATTGGAAAAAGGCACTCACACACGTAATAGGGACTAGACTGCTTCATAGCGGAACACATGATGATCAAGTGGAGGGCACATGCAAATAGACAGTCTCATTTGAAGCCAAAAGAAACCTCCAGGTCTCTTATAGAAACCTTCGGCGTTTTCCTACCAATTTTGTTTGACACCAGGTGTTGTTGAAGCTTTAGAAAATCCAAAACGGTTCGGCATTTTTCAATAGAGCTTGAGTTAAGGTTGAACTCAACATAAGTTCTTGGGCAACTGGAAAAATAGGAAAACAACTTGAAGCTTCTGGGCGATTATCGAATCAAACTTGTTTATTCACCCGAACGCTTTCCATTCATGGACATCAAGATATTTTTCAAGCATGATAACTACGACATAAAATGTTCATTATATTCATACTTTGACAAACTCATGAAGAATGGTGCACTATTGATAAACGAATAACTAGTTAGCATTTGGTCCGACCTTTGGACTAGTTTTACTTGTATTAGTTAATTATAAAGAGACAAGTCCAATAAAAGCTTTATATATTTTGTAAACCATGAGAGCTCTAAAATTCTCATTGGTCACTACATATGTATATATATATTATCACATTGCTTGATCTAGGTGAACAATTATTATTCTGGTCTAAAATAGTTATTAGGCTCTCTTTAATTATTTTCCTTCTTATTTAATATCAACTCCTTCCGATGTATAGATCTCATAATTAGCACCATCGTACCACCGATCCATTCGCATCCAAAACATTTTTATTGAACCTAAATTGATCCTTAGTTTTTCAAATTTCACATTTCATTACAATTATTTTTTGTGTTTTTTAAAAGTTTTTTTATCCATATCGAACTATTTAGACTTTCTTATCTTTGTCTCGGTAACATCTCAGCTTTTATAATATTCTTGCACACAATTGATACCCAAATGTGATATACGATATATATATATATATATATGAAGTCGTATAATTTAATTTTTATGATGTTCAATATAGATAATTTTAATATAGATAATTTATATAGAATATTTTATTACAAATACTATATATATATATATAATATAATATTTGTAATAATATATAAAAATATTAATATAAATTGATATTGATATTGGTTATGGCTAAAAATTTAAGATGGATTGACAAAATTCTCCACATCTTAAATAATAAAATATTTTTATTTCAATATTTCATATAACAATTTTTTTTATTTTTTTATTAGTTTAATACTCTTATATCTTTATTAACAATAAAACCACCAATCTTTTTTGTGAAATAATTCACGTCCACCCGATACTACATTGCATCCATTTCATCTTATTTCACGTGCACGCCATTTTACTGTGTATTGCTCGTTATTACTCATTCCGTCTCATAATATTAGTCGTTTAAGGTTTCTTCATAAATATTAAGAAAATTAATAATAACTTTGAAAGAATAAAAGAAAATAAATTTGATTGGTGGAGTGAATAACTTATGCAGAAAGTTAAGTATTTTATTGTGGCCAAGAATTATGGGTCCATTTTTAGATAATAAAAATTGTTTGTATTTAAAAACAATTTGTGTTAATATATTAAAAACCATTTTGATAAAAGATAGTAGGGTGGAATAATATATATATATATATATATATTATCGTTCTTCTGTTATAATAGAAGTTTAATATTTTAGCACATATATTAATAAAAATAGTGATATATTGTTTTTTTAAATGATAGATTAAATGTAATAAATATAAAGTAGTATGGTCCAATTACGGTAACCAAACTCATACAATAATAGTTATTTAATATATATTTTTTAATAAATATATTTTTTAATGAAAAAAAATTGATTGGTCAATACTGTAAATAGTTTTTTAATTTAATATACTAAATTAACTTGCGTTGAATTATATATAAAAATCGTTTGTATAACTAATATAGTTATTATTGTCAAAGCAATAGGACAATATCAACTTGCTGATTTCAAGCTTGAGTATTTTTTCTCTTATGCTATATCCATGGCCTCGATCTTCATCAATTATACGTAGAAGAGCTGACGTATCAACCTCTTTCACTTGAAGATGAATTAAAAACTTCTCAAGATCGAAAGAGCGAAAAATTCATCCACGAGAGTACAAATTTTTTCCTGTAACTTTTTTATAGCAGACTGACAATTTGTTTAACTTCTCGATTTGAGATTTCAACTACTAGAATTTTCATGATCGCCTTCACCGCCTCCAATTTTAGTGGATTTACGTTTTTAGCGGTGGATTTATTGTTTCATATAATTTTATTCGTAGATCCATACGTCTGACCATGAGCTTCCACTTTGTGAAAAATTTTCTTCTGTAGCTTGAAACGAAGATCTTGAGTATCAACTTTGACATTTGAGTGTCGTTTTCAAATTTTGTCGTCCTCATAAAGATCGAGCTCCTATCTGTCATTTTGACTTTCCTTTTTGCCTATAACTTGTCGCTTGCAAGTAGACTCAAAAGCACTTATTTAATTCAAAGGAGTTACAACTGACCTCTTCGATGTAGAATATTCCTTAGTCATTTCGAAGAGTCAACATAACGCCTGGAATATCCTTTAGAAGAAATATCTTTTAGATGTTTTTAACCTAACTTTACCCTTTTCTTCCTAAAAAAATATCTTGAATGCTTTACAATTATCTCTTGTTTCTACAGGTGAGGTGAGGAGGTTTCCCGTGAATTGAAGTTGTATAGAGGAAGAATATGATGTTTGAATGTTCTGATCCTCGTTTCCATAAATCCTTTGGCTAGTTTCCAATATTTTAAAAGCATTACCAATGTCTCCAGCTTTGATCTCAGGTAAGTAATTTCCAATCTCATGGCTTATTGTGACATGAGAGTCTTAGTTTGATTTAGTGAGCTTAATTATTATTATTTTTTGGAATTTGATTTCCTATTAATCTGAATTTCTTAATTTCTGATTATGACATTATTAAGTCTGTTGGTTAATGAGATTTAATATGGATTGTATATTGAAGAATTCAGAGTTTTCCCATGTTTATAAGAAAAATACAGAGCTAAAATTTCTGATGTGACGAACATATTGTATTATTTGTAGTGAGACAAAGCTTATGTCTTTTAAAGAGAGAAGTGCGATAATAGATAAACAATGAATATAAAGTTACGCTAGTCACACCAATTTTTGTAAACCATGAGAGTTTTGTAACAAATAGTGATTGAGCCATTTGTGTTTGATAAGTCTTTTTGTAACCTCCTTATTTAATAAAAAAAGTGTTTCACAATCTTAACCACGTTAAATATATCGTGTGTACTTGGGTTTTTTTTTCACTTTCTTTTATTCAAGAATGATGTTGAACAAGGTAATAGTTCTTTTGAAAAGAATCAGTGCATCACTTTATTTTATTGAGAAGATCAAATTTCTCAATAAGTGGTACGGTGAGCGTCAAGTAGCGGATTCAAAAGCAGATCGATCAATGATATGAAGGTTGGAGATGATATCTCATATGGAAACCGAAAACCCCCAAACGATGAGTTCCATGAAGCTTAGCCTACAAAATTTAACAAATCGAATGACTTTAACCTCTAAAAAATTATGGTTAAGTTTTACCTAATACATAAGAGATTGATTGTTGTTATCGATAATAAATCTACACAGGTTGATGTTGTGGTACTGTTTAGGGCTCATAGTTCCCTAATACTCATCTCGTGAGATAAAGCGTTACGCGAGGTATTTGAAAATCCTATAGTAATATGGATATATAATCAGATGAAGGATTTTTTCATGAAAAAATCATCGACGAACAGATTGTATGACAAGAAACAACTTTACAAATTGTATGCGGATAATAGCAAAAAGATCTGCAAACACGTAGACAATTACGATACAATCATACTCGACTTGAATTTAATTGATGTAAATGTGAAGGAAGATGATCAAACAATTATCATTTTGAGCTTTATGTCGAAGGAATATCAACACTTCTTGAAGACCGTGCTTTACAAATAAGACTCCCTTACGATGTCTGAAGTCAATAATATCTTGAGCTCCAAATATCTTCAAAGGAAGATTTTCTGAAAGATGACTCAGTGATAGTCTTAATAATATCCCTCAATGGAAGAGATGGTGGTGTAAGGTTATTTTGCAGTATTTTGGGCAGAATCTGATGAAGTGCTGTCAGCTTTGAGATTTCTCATAACTATGAACGTTTTCTTTTTAATATGAAGACTTTGGGCTAAATGAGATTTTGACTGAATCCGAGAAGTCTCTTTGCATAATGTTCGAGGAGGATTAGAGTTGTTGGGTGATAAAGTTTTTTCTAGATCTCTTGTGAGTAGATATGCTTTGAGTTACTTTGAAATTCTATCGATGAGATATAGTTGTGGAACCATAAGATGCTGAAGAAGAATTTTGAGGTGGTGATTGAGGTAATGATGGTGATTGTCAAGGTAATTCTGGTAGATGATTGTTTTTTAGGTTGGATGAACTTTGAAGCCAACGAGAACTCTGTTTAGGATTCAAATTACCGTAGATAATGGTTTGAGTAGAGAATTGAGGAGAGTTGTATATTACGCCTGCTTCTTTGTATTCAGCAGCCCTTTCACTAATACACATGTAATCATGGAAGCCAAAAATGGGTTTTTTGTTGGTAGAAGACTTTTTCATAAACTGGTTTGAAGGTTGGCTGGAAAGATCCGACGATGGTAGCCAAAAAATTGATTTGTCAGGGAAAAGTAACTAATTTTATCTCTATAGAAAATTAGTGTGAGGTAAAGGAAATAAATGAGGAAGTATTTATAAAAGAGTTAATAGAGATAGAGAGAGAATGGTGTTAGAGAATTTGAAGAGGTGATGGTATCAATTGGCTGAAAAAAGGAGAAGGCCAAATGGTTGCTTGTAGAATAGGCACTGTGACAACTGTATTTTGTTAGGCCTAGTGGCAGGCCGAGTGGGTTTTGTGAACGCGTACCAAAGAAGAGAAAATGTATCTAACCGTTATGAAAAGGCTGGCAAAAAATATTGTCCATAAATATATGAAGCAAAAGGAAAAAGGTTGTATGTAAAGTGGTCAGATCAAATTCGAAGATAATTAAAGTAAAGTTTATTCGGGTTTGACAAATATGAAGTCTAGAATTTGTTAATTGATTAACAAGTGATACACATTCGAATCAGAATTTGGATATGTATTTATTCAAAGACAAAATATGTTGTCAAAAATGATTTGGGAAATGAGAGAAGAAGATTTAATTCGAAGTAGATTGAATTTTGGCAATGAACAATTTTTACCTATTGTGACTTCTGATGACTACTAGTTCTTATTCACTAACTTTCATAAGAACTAATGGGGCCACTGATAATGATATAAAATATTGGTTGCCTAAATGTAAAGTCATATATAATAAATTGTATAATTTTTAAGTGACTTTAAGACGATTTGTATATATAAGGGGTCATAATGCAATTAACTAAGTTGTGTAACTGAATCAGTTATACAAGTCCCATACGCCTATAAATAAAGGCTAAGGTTGTGAATATAACACAAGATATTTTCATAAAAATATTTCAAGTTTTCTCTTTTACTTTCTCTCTCTACAATTCATTTTCTTTTACTTTACCTTGTTATTCATGAATTACAATTTATACTTAACAGATGCTAGGTGCAAAACCATACCAAGTATGATAGAGGCTAAAACAGGTCAATTATGAAAGATGCTAAATGCTAGATACTAAACCAGACCAACTATGATAGATCCTAAATACCAAACCGGCAGCCTATAATAGATGTTAGATGCGAAACCATGCCAATTATGATAGATGTTAACCCATGCCAACTATGATAAATGCGAAATCATACCAACTATGATAGATGCAAAATCATATAATAAGAAACCATTGTATAATATAATTTTTTATAAAAAAATTCAAAACATATTATTAATGGATCTAGTTTTGTTTGTTTTGAAAAAACAAAGCAATGGTATTTTTAGAATTTATTATCCTAGTTACGATTTAAAAGATACGAACCTTTAAAATTTTAAACTAAAAAAAAAATAAAGGAAAGAATATGTGTACATGTGTTTAATGATTACATATGGAAGGATATTATCTTAGAAGTCCAAGAGCCAATACGAGCTGTGATTTTTTGTAGAAGAGGGAGATAATCAACATGAGAAAGACGACTAGTGATCAGGGAGACACCCAAGTATTTGTTGGCATATGGGCTTCCCTATGTAGGCCTTTACGATAAAATTAATGGGAGACCAATTATGATTGGATGGCACAATAAATGAAAAGAATATTCTTGAAGAGTCATTGGCATTCCAAGAAGAAACTAGAAAAGAAAGTACACTAAATTTGAAAGAGACTCTTAGATTTCCAATTAAATAATGTATTTAGATCATTTCTTTTAATCGTATAAAATAGAGATGATTTGTGGAGTTTATCATCAAACAAATTTGAGAAATACTTATAGTGAGTGAGCTAAATAGAGAGATAAAGATAAAGAGATTTTTTACGCTTGTGAGTGTAAGAAGTTATAAGCTTATAATCCCATACTTATATAGTGGAAGTTTGCTCGAGGGTGTCTTTGGTTTTTCCCTTTGAATGGTTTACCACGTAAATTTTGGTATTCTTTTCTCTTGCTCTTATTTAGTTATTTTCTTTCCACTATGCAACTATATTTTAATGCTTTTAAGCATAAGATTATTTTAGTTGGAGAAACCTTCCTTGAAACCAGATATGTTGATAAGGTCTGTCTTGAGAGTGAGGTTGATACCAAATAGGAAAAATCTGGCTTTTATATGGGCTTATTTTGCAGCCCAGAGAGAAGTAAAAATTCATTAAATTCCTCTTTAATAAGGAGTAGAGAGTTAGCATCGCCATGATAGAAGATCATTAGATCATCCGTAAAGCAAAAATTAACAATTTTCAATTTATGAAATTTCCAATAGATTTTGAATTTACGGTCTTTACTTTTCTCCTTGAGAATATATCAGAGAACTTGCATAATCAGGACAAACATGTAAGAAAAAAGAGAGTCTCCTTATCTGACTTATTTCTTACCCTGAAAGGACTCAGAATGATCACCACTGACGTTTATATTGTAAGAGGGGGTAACAATACACTTGATAATCCAAGTGATCATTTAATGAGGAAATTCTATGAAGACAAGAATATCAAGGATAAGGTACCAATTAACATTGTCAAAGGATTTCATTAAATCAATCTTAAGGGCAACACACTTACCTTTGGAGTTAAAGTGAAACATTTGAGTAATTCTTGAGAGAGGAGTATGTTATCTGAGATGTTCCTACCAGCCATAAAGGCTGATTGAGAGTTATCAATCAGATAGGAAATGGAGTCTTTGATTCTGTTGGCTAAAATCTTAGAGGTGATTTTGTAGAAGATATCACATAAAACAATGGTGCGGTAGTCATCGACATAACTAGCAGAGTTGGATTTAGGGATAATGGAAATAGAAGTAGAATTCCAAAAATGGTTTATTCTATTAGAACTGGAAAACTATTAGACCCTATTACAAATGTTATTTCCAACTATATTCAAAGATTTTTTGAAAAAAAAATGGAGTTAAAACCATTGGGGCCAGGGAATTAATTGCTATCAATGCTAAAAGGAGCATATTTGATTTTATCGCACGTAATATGATAGGTCATTGAGGTCTTGTCCGAGAGATTAACCTTTGATGAGATAAAGGAAGATACTATGGGAAACCAGGGTACCCTAGAGGGTGTCTAGTTCCAAACAGTGAGTTAAAATGTATGACAAGGACATTAGAGATGCTAGAAGGGGTTGTGATTAAGATACCATGGGAATGCATGATATAGGTGATTTTGTTGTGGAGAAGGCGGATTTGCAACTGTTATGAAAGAATTTGGTATTTAGATCCCCAAGCTTGAGCAAGTTTGTTGTGACTTTCTGTTTGATGAAGAATTCTTCCGCTCTACTGAGGAATATATAGGTCGAGGACGCCTCAATATCTCTAGTGATAATGAGATAGATAGAAAGGTCATGATGAAGATGGTTTTGGGTAGAAAAGGTCATTTTGAGCGTTGGAAACTCTCAAACTGATGTCACTATAGGCAGTTCAATTGAGGTTTGGAAGAGAATTTTGAAGTCTATTGAGTTTAAAGGTGACCAACTCCATACCCTAGAAAGGGAAAGAAGAGTTCCAACTAGATTTGGCAATATCTTTGTAAGAGGGGTGGGAGTTTCCAAAGTGGGCAGAAGAATTAAGAAAAACCACGTCCCAACCATTGTTATCTAGATACACTTAATTTTGGAATAGATAAGATTAGAATGACATTTGATATGCTAGATGTAGAAAGAACCTGTAGATAGAAGATCACTTAATTCATAACTGAAGAAACAATCACTTAATTCATAATTGAAGCAACAATTATTAAAATTATCAATAGATGTGGACCAGAGTCCAGATGAACCATAACGTTCCTCCGGACCACGGATAACATTGAAATCACCTAAAGTAACACAATGGATTTTTCTGGTCCTGAATAGAGATGGATTGAAGGATATTACAAAGGGGAATTCTGTTAGTACTTTTATTAAATGCATAGATAACAATGAAACGAAAGTAAGTGGGCGAGTTGAGGTGTCTCGCAAAACATTGAATGTGTTAGGAGGAGGATATGGTAGAGATAGAGATAAAACTTGGGTTCGAGATAATCCAGATTCTACCAATGGGTGGTGATCACGGTTCGTAAGGTAATGCCAATAAGGGGCAATTTTATTTATGATACGGTTTACATTATGGGAACGAACTTTGGTTTTCATAAGGATCATTGCCGAAATATTATTACTCATAATAAAGTCGTTGATATCTTTTGGTCTAATGTAGCATTTAACCCACACACATTTCAATAAGAATTAAACATAAATTATTACAGAAGGTTAGCTTGTTGCCCTATCGATGGGCAAATGAAATGGACTAGCTGAAACCTTTCCATGAAAGGTGGATCTACATGTCGGAGAATCCACTCCATCTCTGCTTTCAACCGAAGTAGCCAGAGGATTCTTCTTCTCAGAGGGGTTGGACTCAAAGGAAGTCACCAGGGAAAACGGGAGCCTAGAAGGAAAATGATGGACTACATAAGGAAGAGATCTATGGATGATAGAAGAACACACTCGGGAGTTGTGGCAAAAAACCATGCATCTTGTGCATTACGGCGGGAGGCATTGGTACTCCAATCTAATCGAGGTGGTTTTATCCAAGCATCGAGATCAATCAAGGTAGGCAAAGGGGTACCTATTTTGATTGAGGCACAAATGCGAGCAAAATTTAGCTTTTCTCGACGCTCGGTTTGTTTATCACCGTAGAAGGAAATACCAAAAAAACTCTAAAAATTTCGGTGTCCAAATCAAACAAACCAAATCTCTATTTATAGATCTAAAAAAATTATAAATCATGGTATAATTGATTTTTTTTTAACTTATTATAATATTCCAAAATTTGTTTTAAGAATACTAATAAATAATTAGCTCAAAAACATTTGGTGCCCAAATCAAACAAACAAAGTTTCTACTTGTAGATATCGAAAAATAAAAAATAGTGGTATACTTTCTATATTTTTTTACCAGTATTTTTTTTCTAAAATCGATTTTTTTTTAAAAAATAAAATAAAAATAAACCTGTGCCACACTGAAGTTGATTTAAGAAAATATGAAATAGGATTCATTTTTTGAATTTCAATTCATCATTGGAGTTCAACGTCAATCAAATATGCGTTGCTGCACGATTTGTTGATGAACATATTGTTGAAAAATGCTCAACATGGTATAAGTGAAGTTTTCAGTCTATTAATAAACTAGTATGGTCCAATTACGGTAACCAAAAGTTATTTAATATATATTTTTTAAAAACATTATCTAATAATTTTGATAATAAATATAATATATATTATAAAATAATAAAATAATAAAATTTTATACTTTTTATTATTATTTCATAAATTCTATCGATTTTTTTTTTTTATTTTATATTTTGATCAATTTTAATTTTTAAAAGAACACCACCAAAGTATCAAAACTAGTCCGATCTCGGACAAAAAGTAATATGATTCTAGACTTTCAGCCAAAGACATACTTTTACTAGTGCTACAAGTTTATAAAACATTCATGATCGTCCTATGTTTCTAGATCTTATTGGTCCACTGTCTCTCTATCACACTTTTTCAATAATTACTCCTATAAAATTAGACGAATGAGAATGAGAATGAAATTCTGTCTTTTAGATACACGCATTTAATTCGAAATCTTGATGGCTATGGCTAGAGTGTTTATTGGTTTTGGAACCACGGTTCAAAGCTGACAACCTGCTTAAGAACTGGCGGTTTATCTGCGAAACTGGCCCATTAGGACCGCAACCCGCCGGGATCGCAACCCGCCAGGACCGCATAAGGAGCAACCCGGCAGGACTGCAACTCGGCAGGACTGCGAAACCACGATTTATTTGTAAAAAACTAGCGATTTATTGGTAAATATTATGCTGATTTTATTTATTTTATAACCAAAATGTTATATTTAAAAAATATTGTGATTAAAATATTTTAAGTGTTGGTTATTAATATTTTAAGTGTTGTAACTATTATATAGTCCAAAATTTTAAATATTACTTATGTTATTATCACATTTTCAATATTATTATTATGTTTTTAGATTTAATATTAGTAGTGTTGATTTTAATATTACAAACCAAAACTATATCTTATCATGTTAAAATATTACAAAATTTATGGTTATAATTTTAATATTACATTTTGAATTTTATTACTATGATTTGTTTTTAAATATTACAAGTGTTATTTATTATTTTTAAGTTATATTGTTGTAATTTTAATATTACATTTTGAATTTTATTATTGTGATTAGGTTTTAAATATTACAAGTGATATTTATTATTTTAAAGTTATATTGTTATAATTTTAATATTACATTTTGAATATTATTATTGTGATTTGGTTTTAAATATTATAAATGTTATTTATTATTTTTTAAACCAAAATCATATTTTATCATGGTAAAAAATTACAAGTTATATTGTTATAATTTTAATATTAAATTTTGAATTTTATTATTGTAATTTTAATAATGATTATAAAATTATTATTACATTTTGGTTAGTATTAATTTGTTTTGGTTATCACAAACATCATTCATTACAAGTGAAAATTAGCCGATTGGTGAGTATTAGTAAGTCTACGATTTATAGGCATTTTAAAACTTAAAACAACGTTTTTTTAAATATGCAATAAAATACTAATCGAAACTAATTAATATCGCAAATAATAAAAACTAATTTTAGACTAATACCAACTAATACAACTAATAACAAGCAATAACAACTAACAACAACTAATAAAATTAGAATTAAAAAAACTAATTTAAATTATTATAACAATTAAATAACTTGATAAATTATACGAAGCTCTTAATTGAACTATTATAATGTTATCCCAGCGTTATTTAAGTGTTTTATCAAATAGAAACAATTTGCGAAAAAAAAATCAAACAATTCCGAAAGTAGGACTACAATATGTAAAATAAGAAATTTGAGTTTTCTAGAATATTTAGAACAAGTAGAGAGATTTAAAGAGACATAAAAAGGAGTATATGAATTTATGAGTTTGGATTTGGGGTCTCCTCTATTTATAGAGGAGATAAAAAAAAAATTAAAAAAACGAAAAAAAAAATATTTCCGGACCATCCGGACAAATCTCCGGATGGTCCGGACGTCTGGTCCGGGGCATCCGGACGAAATATCCGGACGCCCGGACTGGAAAATCGGAAGCGCCGTTATTTTCCTAGGAATAAGTAGATGGTCCTCCTCGTTTCTTGTGTGATTCACACTGACGGCATGGGTCCCACTTTAAATTCATTATCCATTTCGGGGTTAACATGCACCGTTGATAATGATGAATTCCTAACATGCACCGTTGATAAAGATGGTCCTCCCTCCTCGTTTCTTGTGTCATTCACATTGGCACATGGGTCCCATCGTCCCATTTTGAATTCATTATCCATGTCTCAATTGTTTCAGGGGTAAAAAACACCACAGGTCCTCCATGTTTGTCACTTGTAACATATTAGTCCATATTCTTTGTCTCTGTAATAAACCGGTCCCTTATGTTTTAAAAATGTAACAAGCATATCCTTTTTTGTAATAAATAGGTCATTCATGTCTGTAATAAACAAGTCCCTCACGTTTTCAATTTGTAATAAAGAGGTCCTTCAAATTTTCAGAAAATGATCTGTTTGTTACGTTTTTAAAACATAGGGGACCGGTTTATTACAGAGACAAAGAATAAGGATTGATATGTTAGAAGTGACAAACATGGAGGACCTGTGGTGTTTTTAACCCATTGTTTCAGCATCGTTGAAAATTTCAAATAAGCTCATTTCTTTTTTTCAATTTTCTTTTAATTTTAAATTAAATTGTATAAAATTGTTTCTTGTGTGATTCACATTGGCACATGGGTCCCATCGTCCCATTTTGAATTCATCATCCATGTCTCAATTGTTTCAGCATCGTTGAAAATTTCAAATAAGCTAATTTCTTTTTTTCAATTTTCTTTTAATTTTAAATTAAATTGTATAAAATTGTTTCTCGTGTGATTCACATTGGCACATGGGTCCCGTCGTCCCATTTTGAATTCATCATCCATGTCTCAATTGTTTCAGCATCGTTGAAAATTTCAAATAAGCTCATTTCTTTTTTTCAATTTTCTTTTAATTTTAAATTAAATTGTATAAAATTGTTTCTTGTGTGATTCACATTGGCACATGGGTCCCATCGTCCCATTTTGAATTCATCATCCATGTCTCAATTGTTTCAGCATCGTTGAAAATTTCAAATAAGCTAATTTCTTTTTTTCAATTTTCTTTTAATTTTAAATTAAATTGTATAAAATTGTTTCTTGTGTGATTCACATTGGCACATGGATCCCGTCGTCCCATTTTGAATTCATCATCCATGTCTCAATTGTTTCAGCATCGTTGAAAATTTCAAATAAGCTCATTTTTTTTTTCAATTTTCTTTTAATTTTAAATTAAATTGTATAAAATTGTTTCTTAATTTATTGTCTCAATGTATCGAGTGATATATTTTTGGGCGTGACCTTATTTTTATCTCTTAAATAAATATATTTAATTAATTATATTTAATTATGTCATCGGAATATAATTTCTTTTTAGGAACCAAATTACACGAAACATAGTTGATATTTTTGAATTTATTTCACAACCAAATTACATGTGTTTACGCAATTGGAATATAATCCGAATTTATACAATTTTAAAAACTTTAAATTTATACTTCAAATATTGAATAGTTCCAAAAAATAACCGTAATATTAAATAAAACATCGTAATTACATAAACATCTTAAATATATAATAATATTAAATATTGAAAGTTGTAATCGAAATACAATTAGATGTACTTATTTTATTTAATATCTACATAATATTAAATAAAATATCTTAAATACATAAATATAAATATATAATCAAACGTATCAAAATCAAATTACAATTATTATTTTAGAATGTAACTGATGATTATAAAATTTCGATTAAAATGATAACATATATAAATTAAAATACATGAAATAGAATAATTAATTTGTGTATATGGTACATATCTCAATTATTGAAATTAGATTCAATTAACACTTACAAATTAATTTTAAATAACATTATAAAATATTCTGATAAACGGTTCTTACATGGTTAAATGGTTTGGCTGATGGTTTGAACTGGTAAAAGGTTTTTAAATAGTTCGTCTGGTGGTTTGAACTGGCGGTTTAACTGCGAAACTGACCCATTAAGACTGCAATCTGGCAGGACCGCCAGACCGTCAGTACCGCATAAGAGCAACCCGCCAGGACCGCAACCCAGCAGGACTGCAACCCGTGGTTCTGATTTAAACGGTGCGGGTTGGTGCTGGTTCAACCCATTTGACACCTCTAGCTACGCCTACGCCATTTTGAGTTTTGGGCGACAAACATACCCCACGGAATCTATTTTGATTCGGAAAAGTTAAACAAATTTCCTTCTTTTCGAGTATGATGGGCTGGAAGTAGAGGTGTCAAACGGGTTGAACCAGCACCAACCCGCACCGTTTAAATCAGAACCACGGGTTGCAGTCCTGCCGGGTTGCAGTTCTGCCGGGTTGCGGTCCTGCGAGGTTGCAGTCCTACCGGGTTGCTCCTTATGCGGTCCTGGCGGGTTGCGGTCCTGCCAGGTTGCAGTCCTAATGGGCCAGTTTCACAGTTAAACCGCCAGTTCAAACCAGCAGACGAACCATTTAAGCACCGTTTACCAGTTCAAACCATCAGCCAAACCATTTAACCATTTAAGAACCGTTTATCAGAATATTTTATAATGTTATTTAAAATTAATTTGTAAGTGTTTAATTGAATCTAATTTCAATAATTGAGTTAATTATTCTATTTCATGTATTTTAATTTAAATATGTTATCATTTTAATCGAAATTTTATAATCATCAATTACATTCTAAAAAAATAATTGTAATTTGATTTTGATACGTTTGAATAATATATTACTATTAAATAATATATACCTATTAGACATATAATTGTATTAAAATTTTAAATTATTAGGTGATTCTTTAGATTCTTTCAAGCTTGAAGTGTTTATGGTTAGATGAATTATATAGTTTATTGTATTTTCGAACTATTCAATATTAAAAGTTTATATGCATAAACATAAATTACTTGTAAGTTGTAAAGAACAAAATAAAAATTGAAAGCTAGGTAAGTGATTTAAATAACATTTAATAAAAAATAGAAGCAAAACAAATAATTCATTAAAAAAACCAAACAAGTAACATAGTTGTTCAATCAAATAAAAAAGATAAACATTACAACGATAATGAAAATCAAATGCGAAAAACTAAGGAGCTTCATCGTTGTTGTTGTTGTTAGGTGGTTGACCTTGCAAATGAATGTTCTCCATCATCTGTCGCATATACTCCGACTGTTGGGCTTGAGAGTTTGCAAATCGCTCATTCCATTGATCTTGTCCATGATGCCACTGCTCGTATTGACCATGCCACTGCTCGTATTGACCATGCCACTGCTGGAGGTGACCAAGTTGATCATTCACCCCTACTTGCCACTGCTGTATCTGGCTAAGCTGGTCATTTACCCCCCCTGCCAATTTTGAAAATCACCTTGCCATTTTGTAAAATCATCATGCCATTCCTTTTGTTGAGTATGCGCAAATTGCATATGATCCATTTGTTGAGTATGCGCAAACTCAGCAAATTCGCGATCGGTTCGTCTTTGCTGTGGCGGTACTCCAGAAGAACCACTAGCATTTGGATCGAAAGACGCTGCAGCCTCAACTCGATACTGAGTAGGTGGATTTGGCGGTTTTGTAAGACCGTTCGCAATATATATCTCATTCAAGTATTCTCTATGGTGGTTCCATGCCTCCAATTTCGAAATCAACTCTCCATCCCAAGAGTATATTTCCTGCAAACGCAAAGAGTTTCTACCTATAGTACTAGTCGGCCTCACCTTCACCGGAGTGTACATACTCACATCAGCTCCTTTCGAAAAGAGCAATTTACTCAATATCATCCCATAAGGTAGTTTATCCGTACCACACCTTGTAACCATATTTCGAATCATCAAGCTAGGTAAATTAATTATTCCCTGATTTCGAATGATAAAAGCAGTAACAAATGTTTGAATATACGAAAGCTGCGAATCATTGTTACTAGGGGGAAGAAATATACTATTTACCAATTTCAAAGCTAATTTCCCAATACCATCCAAATTACCCCGCATGGCTCGAAATTTACCGCTAATTTTCGGAGCTTCCGCACCAGCACAAGTAAGAATCTCTACTGCTTCTTCGTAAGACAAAGGTCAATCATCACTCCAGATCGTAGGGCGATAACTAATGGGAGGTAATTTATTATTGGTATACATATCATGGGTTGGAACGGAAAAAAGATCTTCGAAATCAGTTTCAAAAAAACAAATGTCTTTACCATCAATCAAACAATTCATTCCTAAACCTCTTGGATCATTTTCGATTAATCTAGCTGTGGAATAAAACCTTCGCACTAGTTCTATATACCAATCACATTTGAATCTAGCTAGTGTCATCCAACCTTGGCCATTAGTAGGTTCAATAAGTTTGAAATTTTTTTGCATACCCTCTATTTGGATCAGTTCCTCGTAGTTCAGAAACATACCGGACCAAATTTTTGTTACACCTCGACCTCCTTGCTGATTACTACGGATGCGAATCTCCCCCTCGGGGCGATGTTCGATAGTCTCGCTCTCCGTGGATTGAAACAACATATCTTCCACCTCTCTCAATTCGGAAGGGGTTGGTTCAGTACGTCCACCTTTACGAGCATTCTTTATTCTTTTCGAAGACATTTGCGAAACCTGAAATTTAAATAGAGTTTGAAAAATATAAAAAAACTTTTAGAGAAGTGTAGTAGAGAGAGTGGATAAATTTGTAGTGGAGAGGGAGAGATTTGTAGTGAAAAATATAGGAGGATGTAGGGTGTATTTATAGGGTAATTTTTGTTTGTTTTTTGTTTTTCTACTAGCCGTTTGATGACGTCAGCATGACGTCATCAAGCGGACCATCCGGCCAGGCGTGCGGATGGTCCGCTTTTGGCCATAGCCAACGGCTAGTTCGTTTGAACTAGCCGTTGGATGAACCGGGGCATCCGGGCGATGCGTCCGGATGCCCCGGTTCATCCAACCGCGGTTCCAACGTAGTAGCCGTTGGATGAACCGGGGCATCCGGGCGAACCGTCCGGATGCCCCGGTTCTAATTTGGGCCATCCAGATCTATATCCGGATGGTCCGAATTGTATGTCCGGGCGTCCGGACGAAACTGTCCGGATGCCCCGGTTCATGTGCCCGGACCATCCGGACGCCCATCCGGATGGTCCGGGCGAATTTTTTTTTTGTTTTTTTCGGTTTTTTTTTTGGGTCTCCCCTATAAGTAGAGGAGACCCCAACACCAATACTCACACCTCTCAAACAACTCTCTACTTCTCTCTAAATCTATCTATTTGTTCGATAAGTTCTAAAAAACTACAATTACTTATTTTACATATTCTACTCCTACTTTCGAAATTGTTTGATTTTTGTTTTTCCGCAAATTGTTTCTTAGTTGTTATTAGTCTAAATTTAGTTGTTCTATCTTGTTATTAGTCTAAATTTAGTTGTTATATCTTGTTATTAGTCTAAATTTAGATTTTATTATTAGTATTTTATTGCATATTTTTTAAAAAAAACTGTTATTAGTTTTAAAATGAATTCAAAACGTAGAAATACTGGGATAAACCAACCATCTAATGTGGATCTCAATACCATGGATGATTTTTCTCCAGAATCCCCTCACATTGACACACTCTCCTCCCACGAAAATGGTGGTGGAAGTACTAGTGGGGGGAGATCTCGTAAGAAAACATCTTGGATTTGGAAACACTACCATCTATCAGAAGATGGTTTGTCTTGTATTTGTAACGTGTGCAAAAAAATTTATCTTCACGTAAGTGGATCTAAAAATATGGGCACTAGCACTATGGTAAAACATTTAATTAAACATTCAGTATATGATCCTACAAAACCTAACCCAACTAATGTTTGCACGAACCCTCAAACAGGTCTTCCTTTTGAGTTTAACCACGATACGTATAGGGAAGAAACAATGATTTATGCAGTCGGTAGTTTACAACCATTTAGTTTTGGGGATTCTTGGAGATACGAAAATTGGATGCAAGCTGGGGTAAACCCACATGAAACACGCATTCCACGTACCTCTTTGAGATCGCTAGCCTTTAAATATTATTTACAAAGAAAAAAAGAGATTATTCAAACTATGCAGACTTTGCCATGGAATGTTTCGATTACTAGTGACATAGCTACTTTTACTGATTTAGATATGATATGTGTTACCCTCCATTGGATGGACGCCCAATGGGTCCTCCAAAGGAGAATTATATGGTTTGAATCAATTGGGAAGCATAACGCACAAATAATTAGGGAGAGTATGATTGAATGCATGAATGTTTATGGCATTAAAAACAAGATTATGTCTATTTCGTTGGATAATGCATCTTCTAATATTAGTGCTATACAATTGCTTATATAAGATTGCAATCCCCCTTTTCCAAAATTGTTTCACACCAAATGTTTATGCCACGTACTTCAATTAGTTGCGAAAGAAGGAATACGTATGGTTCAGGGTGATTATATTACCCCTATAAAAAATGGGATCCTATTTTGCTCGACATCCGCTGCTAAAAAAAGAGCTTTTAAAACACTTGTTACTTCAAATGGGAAAAAATATAAGAAACTTTTATTAGATGTCGAAACTAGATGGAATTCTACTTACACAATGCTTGCACGTGCGCATGTTTTTAAAGAAGAGATTACGACGCTTTATAATGCATATCGTGAAACACCAATTGAACCAGATCATTGGAAATTTTGTGCACACATGTTAAGATTTTTAAAACTTTTTAAAGAAAACACCCTAACCTTTTCTTCACAAAATCAACCTAATGCTCATTTGGCCCTTTTCACGATTGCTAATCTTGCCATGCATATGGATGAATTTAGATCACATTATGCATGCGTAGACATGGTGCCTGGAATGGAATATAAGTTCACAAAGTATTTTCATCCAATCCCCGATAGTTATTCATTTGCTTGCCTTTTAGATCCTTTTTCACGAAAAGAAAAATTTGAATTGCTAGTTAGATGCTTTTATAACTCTGTACGGTTTCCTACAGATAAACCCCCGACCGAACCAATTGACCCTCAAGGGTATATTGGCGGTATATATGATAGTTTGTATAATATCTATGATAAGTATGCTGCAAGATATAGATCAAATACATCTACAAATGTAAGGAGTGGTAACAATAGGGGTAGAGGGAGATCTACTAACTATATTCAATTGGCAATGTTACGAAACAATGTTACAGAAACCCCTCAATCTGATAATGAGTTGTATAGATATTGGAGCACTAGGTTTGATTTTACGAATTATCCCAACCAAGGTATTGAAGATATCATAAGATGGTGGGGTACCAAAATTGAAGAGTTTCCTATTCTTTGCAGGATTGTTAAAGAGATTTATGCTATACCTATGTCTAGAGTTGCAAGTGAGTGTGCTTTCAGCCAAGCGAGGTTGCAATACACGACTAAGAGAACAAGATTGACGGGCAAAGCACTTGGAGTGCTTGTGGCAGTTAAGGATTGGACAGCGGCAGATAAAAGGATGCAAGACATAGAGTTCAGAGACGAAGTGAACGTAGACGACATTTTCGAAGATTATCCGGATGATTACGAAGATATACTTGAACAAGAAATTGCGGAAGAAAACGAAAATGACGACGAAGATTTTACTTACGAAGAAGACGAAGACGAAGCAGGAGATGAATGATGTTTGTAATAGTTTTTTGCTATTTTGTATTGTAATTTGAAAACATTTGTACAACTCCTGGCCCGCACGAGTATAAACTGTGAACGGCTAAATTATCCAAAAATGACTTTACCTTTTATTATAACAACAACAACTGTATTATGAAATACTTATAACTTCATAAGATCTAATTTCGGTTTAAAAAATAATAACAAACACTTGTAAAATTTAGAACCAAATCACAATAGTAATCAAAATGTAATAAAATAGTTTTAATATGCAATAAAACCAAACACTTGTAATATTTTAACATGATAAGATATAGTTTGGCTTTGTATTAGATCTAAAAACATAATAATAATATTCAAAATATGATAATAACATAAGTAATATTTAAAATTTTGGACTATATAATAATTACAACACTTAAAATATTAATAACCAAAACAAATTAATATTAACAAAAATGTAATAATAATTCTATAATAATATGCAATATCTCAATATTTTTTAAATATAACATTTTGGTTATAAAATAAATAAAATCAGCATAATATTTATCAATAAACCGCCGGTTTTTTACAAATAAACCGTGGTTTCGCAGTCCTGCCAGGTTGCAGTCCTGCCGGGTTGCAGTCCTGCCGGGTTGCTCCTTATGCGGTCCTGGCGGGTTGCGGTCCTGCCAGGTTGCAGTCCTAATGGGACAGTTTCGCAGGTAAACCGCCAGTTCTTAAGCAGGTTGTCAGCTTTGAACCGTGGTTCCTGAACCATTAGACACCTCTAGCTGGAAGGATGTATACAAAATACTAATGTCTTCAATAATTTAGAACCGAATCATAATGAATTCAGGAGTAACACATAACGTGGAATTTTTGTAGGCATAAAAATTTATGTTAAAATAATATTTATTTGTTTGTTTTACGATTTTTACAACTATAAATTTAATTTTAAATATATATTTTCCATTTCTTTTTTGCAAAAAGAATAAAAACATATTTTCTTAATGACGGTTTTCATATTTCTGTTAGTAGTATTATATATATATATATATATATATATATATATATATATATATATTATTTATTTATTAAAACATACAAATTATTTTTTAATAGATCGGTATTTTTTAGGGTCGTACAAAAATATATACGTGCGTATATATGTTAACAGTTTTTGAAAACCGGAAATGACGCCGAAACCAAATTAGAAAGAATTCGATCAAGAAACGAATCGAATCTTAATGATCCGATTTACAGTTCTATTATAAAAATTGAGACTGATAAAAAATCGAATCGGTAAATACGGTAGAACCGATTCAAAACTGAACTACTCCCTCCATTCCGTAATATAGGTCGTTTAAAGTTTTGGTGTAGAAACCAATAAATACAATGATGCTTTCTCTCTCCTATAAAACACAAGAAGCAATCTAATTCTATTGGGTCAAAGTTATTAATTTAATAAAAGGAAATAAACAATAAAATATCATTGGTAAAAAAAATTAATTGCTCCATTGATATTACCAAACGAAAATTAAAGCGGAATTTCTTGTATTTTCTAAAACGACCTAGATTGCGGAACGGAGGGAGTAATAAAATTGATAAACTGATATAACCGATTCAATAAATTGGTAGAACAGATTCAGACTAAGTCAACTCCAAAATCCTTCCACTAATTTTGAATATAAGCATATCGTATCTCCCATAATGGGTAAGAAGACACTTCATGTTTGAGGGGTCAAAAATGATGTGCAAACCATCAACAACCTGGTAGAAACTGTACGAGTTTTTGTCCGTTGCAAGCTCACGTTTATTTTGGAGCCTATGCAAACTCGTGCTTTCTTACTGTGATGAAGATTTCAGAGACCTAGCATCGTCACTAATTGTGGAAAAGCCAATCTATTTGTTAGCCTTACCTTGTATTAACTCAACGGAAAATATAGTCTGTCCATTGGAATTCTTAGACTGTTTTTCGTGGTTATCAAAAGACGAAGCATCTATAGTTGAAATGGATCCCAGCTCATCGGATTTTCCTCGAGATCTAGTTATATCACGGTTGTAATGTTCATTCCAATAATTCTTTTGCTGCTCTAATGGTTCCATCATAACACATACATAAAAATTATACTATAAGTCATCAACAATCCCTTAATGAGCTTTCGCTAGCCATCTATCTGACTCTAATATTGCTTTTCGAACAGAAAGATCAACATCTGGCGTAAACATGAACTTTGAAAAGGAATCGGTTATTCCGACTTGTTCATATTTTCTAGATTGAACAAATGAATATTTTAAGGTTAGCCATCTTAAATTGTAAAAGCTTGATAAGACAGGGACTCTCAGCGGCACAACTTCCTGAAAAAACTCAAACCTTGTAGATTGCACACTTTGTATAATTTTTTTATGTTTGAAAGAATCTCAAGCTGAGCTATCTTAGGGTCATCCCTCAAAATATCAAATACTTTGTAGTGAGAATAATGCGACCAATAGTTGTAGCACCATAACCAAAAACAGGTGATTGATCACGTCAACCAAACCTTAGCTTTTCAGTGTCCATTATAAGGACATAATACTGACCCCGAATCAGATCGAGCGAGTATGAAAATCTACGTCTCATTCACAATTGGAAACGGAATAAATGCTGCTTCATCTACAACCAGTAACTTAATGATCCGATTTACAGTTCTATTATAAAAATTAAGACTGATAAAAAACCGAATCGGTAAATACGGTAGAACCGATTTACGGAATAAATGTTACTTCATCTACAACCAGTAACTTAATGCGGGACAACTTGTCATGTTCATGTGACAGTATATACTGGATTGTTTGTGTGTGCTGCTTGATCGATGCATCAATTCCTTCACTTAGAACCCAAGAACCATTAGGTGCATCGCTTACAAGTATCTTATATCAAGTTTGATAAATCCATAATTTAGTCACTTCTTTGACAGTCATGTCTTCTTCATCATCCGAAGAATAACCTCTATATAACATACATATTCTTTGTTCCATCTGAATTCTGTCACTATAAACCCTACCAAAAGCATCAACGAAATTACAATCTGGCTCGAGCAAATAAATCGAGACCTTCTCACGACCTCCTTCAGGTTCTAATTGAAAATCATAATTCTCATATATTAAAACACGATTTTTTAATTTGGCTTTTTTTATTATTATTAATCCTAGATCCTATTTAGTTCTTAAAGTTCTTAGGGTCAGAGAAAGAATTATCAACAAAATATTTAACAATTTCTTTAGTTGAAATTGAAACAAAAGGATTTTTTTTATTGTTTACCTTGCTGAAATAACGAGAGGCTCTTTTTTGTGTTACTTAGTCGTCTTCATCTTTAACATTGATTTCACCCTCATCGACGTATACATCATAAGTCGGATCTCCCAATTACGACAAAGTTTTATCAGAAATATCACCATGGTAGTTTTATAGTGTTGTACACCTTGAAGAGAAGGAATATTTTATTATTTGCAAAACTTAGCATTTATACATTGTAAATCACAGTATAATTAACTTTGATATAGTTTCACACACGGTGTTAGGCTTTTTTGTAAAGCAAGTTTTGTTAAAAACTTAGGGTATTTTAGGTGTGAAACTAGGCGTCGTGTTTGAATTAGTAACATATGATCTACGAAATTAAGATTTTTGAGCTGGAAAACTAAATATTATTAAATTTGAAAATTTAAAGTATAATTTGTAAATTTTAATTTTTATATCATGTATCTAAGTTAAAATTTGAAAATTTAATTAATTTTTTTTAAAACATTATGGACCAAACTGAGACCGGATCGAAAATGACCGAACGAAATCGGATCGGACCGAACCAGATCAAACCAGACAGAACCAGACCAAACCGAACCATAATCTTAGCAGTTCAATTCTGGAATCTAGAACCGAAAGCATTACGGTCTGGTCCGATCTGAACTTATAAGCTTAGTGGTTTTGTCTCGTTACGTCTATACCCGGGTTGAACCGGACCAATAACACCCCTAGTCGGAAATGGTATATAACACCTATATCACTCTAGCAATATGTTCATCACCTGTTCAAATCCAAAATACAAGTGCTACGACATCTGAGTCGGGCATTTGAACAAATTTAAAAAGAGGCTCTCATTCCAACCGAAATACCAGGGTTATTTATGTATTCCAAAAAATATGTGACCTACAATTTATAGAAATGTCATGTAATATTAAAACTAAATTTTATATTTACAAGACATAATATATTATTGTTGTGAAACATATTTTCATATATGTGTGAAACTTAGTTTTATGTTGTATGAGAGAACTATCATGCGATTATATTCTCAACATACCAGCTTTAGGTCATAAAGTCTCATATATCGGAAGTGAGTACGTGCATGTTTGGATATAATGCTATTTGAAAATTTTGTCGATCGTTTGATTAATTTTAGTCTCAACATTCTCATCATTGAGTTGTTCATAAAGAGGTGACATCAAAAGACCAATATATTTGATTTCCAGTTTGGATGTTGCAGATAATATCCTCAAAACAAAGTTTCATCGTCGGGTTAGAAATCTGTTAAAAGTAGGTTATAAATAATTATGTGTTGTTATTAGAAACTACAAAGGTGTATGAACCAGTTTAAATTATCCCTGCAAGACGTTGTGCAACCTTGGATACCGTGACAACAAACCCGAGCTTGCCAAGTGACCCAAACGACGCAAGTATATTTGTTGTACTTGTTTGGATGCACTATATTTATCAACAAAAGAAATTTTTACGTATAACTTTAGTATGCGCTCCTCTTCAAAGACATGGATGTCATATAATCTTATATATGAGGTGTTAGTGTACTATGGTATACCTACCATCTGTCATAGTTGGCTTGGTTTTGCATCCATCATAGTTGATATCATTTCTCATTGTATTGTTTAACATCTATCATAGTTTGTATGGTTTCTCATTATATGGTTTATCATTTATCATAGTTGGTCTAATTTCTCATTATATGGTTTATCATCTATTATAATTGTATTGGTTTATCATCTATTATAATTGTATTGGTTTAACATCTATCATTGTTAACTTGGTTTATGATTAAACATGTTTCGTAACTATCAAAATTTCATCTTCTTTGTAACCTTTCTCTTTTTCATTTTTACAATAAAAACCTTTCTCAATGACATTTTACAGGAAAAAAACTAAAAACGAGCCAAACCTAAATTAGTAAAACATTTCAACTATAAAGATAAAATACCAAAATCACAAGTAAAATAGAGTCACCAACTCAAAAACGAAGAATCCGTCAAAAGTCAAGTTATATGAAACCACAATAAAAAACATTAAACGTCCAAATCAAATAAAAACAACAATCAAATAAAAAACTATAAAGAAAATTATATGAAAACAACAAATAGAAACCGAGAATCGAAATAGAAGTATAAGTGCATCTACTGTATATTGTTTCCGTAGAGAGAGAAAGAAACACAATATTGTTAGGGTAAAAAGAGAAAAACAATGTGAGTAAATTTTTTAAATGCTTTTAATAATTAATTAAGGGTATTATAAAAAATAGTTGGATCTTAGATGGTAAATAGATAAGTTAAATGAGTTTTTCTTAGAGATATATGAAAATAATCGTCTTATTTGGATAATAGTTTGATTTTTGGGTCTTATTTTTTTTAATTAAAATTATTTGGGTAGACCCTACTCATAGATTTATTGAATATGGCCCAAATAAGCTAAATGGTACAATTCCTGAAATTTGATGAGCCAAAATGAAACCACCAATTTTTTAAAATTAGAATTCACAGTAGTTAGGATTGATTCTTTTCATCCTTAGGATATCATGGCCGAAATTAATGAAAGATTCTTGAGGATTATTACATCTTTAAAGTTCGGAAAAATTCAGATGGAGAATATTTCAGAATATGTATATATATATATATATATATATATATATATATATATATGCGGTACTAAACCCAAATGTATATCCGGTCAAACATATTTGATATGTTCATCGATAAAATATCATTAAAAAACTTCTCTATTTTTTGTATGAAATAGACTACACAAAAGGCTAAACATTTGCTGAAAACCATCGCCATTATAACAAATATAAAGAGGATCACACTACTTGGTTTTTTTTATAAAATTGTATGCTAAATGTACTACATGTACAGTCTAATGCTTACATTTTGTTCGTATATGATGATGTCTACACGAGGTCATGAAGATGTCTCAAACATTTTTAAATATTTGAAACCAATTCTTTGGGTTTTGGCCTCTTGAACAATGCCACAGAATCAACATGAAAGGTGTTTTATATGCATATTATTGATTTCATTAAAAACAATATGTTGGAAGAAGTGGAGATCATTTTCGCTAATCAAGTGGATACAAAATCTATTTGCATATAAATATTAATGTTTATGATTTTAACCAATTATATAATATTTGTTTGTGATGTCTTTTCATCATTTTGTGAAAGTAGAAGTATATTTTTTTTGCATAATGTAATTTTTTTCCTAAACTGGTAGTAATTATGAAACATTCTCATAGTTCCTTGTAAAATATTTAATATTTCTGTTGCTAAATATAACCATAGTTTGTTGTGAAATATTACAAACGTTAAATGAAAAATATTATAGAGGTTATTTGCGATAAATTATAAAGTTTTACCGAGTGAAATTATTTGTTCTTTAAATTATATAAAAAAAATTGATAGCATTTAGATGGTTTACGAAGATTCCATAATCAACAAATCATTTTTTCCATTAAAGGATATTTTTTAGATTTTGTATCTTCCTATTTAATTTTATAAACATATATTAAAAAAGTAAATATGTAGAAACCGTAAAGTTGATGAACATATAATTAAAAAATGTCGCATTACATGGTTTAAAAAATATGGTGTAATGTGTTACCTATATATCTGCTAAAACAAAATTTAAACACATATTTTTTTCAAAGATTTCTAAACTCAACCAACATCATTATTTTACTAATCGTAAACAATTTTTTACCATTCTTAATTTTGAAAAAAACATATTTTTTACAATCATCTTTATAAAAAAATGCATAAAAATTTACCATGAAATAATTCGTAACCTATACTAATTTGACTGAAATTTTAATCTTTATTATTGTTATAGGGTAAATGAAAACAAAATTAGTGGTCTCTTTCAGAAGAAAATGCCACATTCTCAGGCTCCAATTACTATACGACACACAATAAAATTGTTGAATGTCTTCATTGTACTAAGATTCTAAGAATGTGGACCATTGGAAATACAACTACCATTTGGATTGGATGTAATATGAGTGACGTTTATTTTAGTCATCATGTGTAAAAGGAATAGTAGTATGAAAGTTTTAAGAATGTAATATTTTCTAACTCACGAGGAGCTTGAAAATTAATGTAGTCTATTTTCATCTTACATTTCAGAGTCCACCTAGCTAGCCAATCGGCCACTTGGTTCTATCTATGAAAATGTGATGAATAATCATGTTAGGACATATTAAGGCTCTTATGTTGGTAAAAATAGACTCTAAAGATGACGGGTTTGACCAGAAGAAAGGAGAGAGACTAATATGTTCGAGTCAATTTTTATATCGAGTTTACTTGAACATTTTATTTTACATATTTGAAGGTCATCCTAGAAAGCTATGGATTCAGATTTGATTGGAGAGAGCTTGCCATATAGATTTCCATAACCATGAAGAATGATACTGTTGTTGTCATGAATAAGATGGGTTAACTGGATTCACCAGAAGCAAGACTACAAGCATCTGTGTTAAGCTTGCATCTGCCATGAAGGGGCGGAGTCCATGAGAGGTAAAAGACCTTCTTATTTTTATTGAAATGGTTAAAACAACCCATAACAATAGTAGTCTTTTTAGTATCCTTCCAATGTTTTTTCTTAAAAAAAATAGAATGGTACAACATAAAAACTATGTGCTTTATATACTTTATGAATGAGATAGCAGAGAATAAACTTCTTTTAAATTTGATTTCGTTCATTGTCTCTCTTTAAATGGTCAATCTTTTCAACATTATTATAGAAATGGCACTTTGAGGCTAAGATTATATGTCTTGTTTGCATTGTAGAATCAATAGAAATCATGTTATGAAGAAGTCTCCACAATAAGAAAGAGAATTTCATGGGAATTATATGGTTCCCAATCCTTTTATATAGAAAGGAATCGCTATGCTTGACTCTAATATTATGAATGTCTTCCTTAGTGTTAAATGTTCCATCTTTAGAGAGCTACCAAGGTATAGCATCGTCCACCTGATCATCAATATAAAGCTTAGAAATTAGGTTAATGTTAGAAGTGTTAAGTGTAAATCTTAATTCTTGAGAAAGATGGTAAAGAAAAAAAATAACTAAATTATATAGAGATAAAGTAAGAGAGAATAAGAAAATTAGTCTAATGAATTTTTTTTATCCTTTACTTATTGTCTCAGCCTTTATTTGTATGCATATCGATTTGCATAACTCATTCGGTTACACAAATGGGTAAATTGCATTGCAACCCCTTATATTTACAAATAGTCCAAAAGTCATCTGGCAACTATAGAATTTATCATATAAACCTTAGTTTTATTACATTTAGACATCCAACATTCCTGATCCTTATTAAGAAGAAATAAAAAAGAACTAATTATTCATGTTCCAAGCATTATTTTCCCTGAAAAAAAAATTGACTTTAGACCTAATGAACCAGCTATTATCAGTGTCATCATCAAACCTGATAGGAGGAGGCTAGCCAATCCAGTTATCAGCCAAAAGTCTACATTTCATTTACCCAATTTCCACCTGATATGGCTCTCATCCGAGTTTTTGATTTTAGAGAGTTTATTCTTGGGAACCTTGCTTAGAATAGTTCAGCTGGAGGGGTGGCTGTATTTGCAATATATACTATGAAGAAAGTGAGCCCAAATAGATTTGTTATCTCTGAACCAAATCCACAATTTACAAGAATAAGCTGCTTTGATGCCATTTAGGCTATGCAAAGTTAGGCAACCTTCACTGAAATTTTTAAAATTAGTAGACCAATTGGACCATTACATTTTATTAGAATCATTATTGGAACCCCATAAGAACTTATTAAGAAATCTATCAATTTTGGTGATGATGGTGCCATGCAACCTGCAACTCTGCAACCAATAGATAGGAATAAGAATTAGAACAATATTAAAAAAAGTTAGTTTACCCCTATATGATAATATTTTTCCTTCTTAGTCCATTTTATTGTTTATTAGCTTATCAAAGAGATGCTAGAAGTTGATTGTTTTGTTATTGGAGTTGAGGGTAATGCCCAAATAAGTGGTAGGGAGGAAGCCAATGCTGAAACTGGTTTGAATGACAAGGGCTCTGATTTTGTCTTGAGAAAGATTAATTGATGTAATGATCTTTGTTTTCTCCTTGTTTAGAGCTTGACCTGAAATTTATTGGTAGTTCTAGAAGAATCAACTAATAATAATTATATAAAACTCTTAACAAAAAGTCCAAACAAATTTTTATTTTATTTTATTCAAATATCTTATGTTATTTTAAATCAAATTTAACTGTAATAAGGTTAGATTTTATTTCATTTCTTGTATTCGAATTATGGTTTTGAGTAGCTCTTATATAAAGCCTCATATACCTTACGTTTTAAATAAGTTTTTGGAATAATATATTTTTTATCTCTGAAAATTTCAATCTTTGTTGCCCTTAAATTAGGGTTTCATCATGTTACCCTTGAATTAGGATTTCATTTATCGTTGTTTCTTCGTCAATTTCCGTCGTGTCATCAGTTTGGTATCAGAGCCTCAGTTCCTGCTACAGGGCAAACATGTTTCTGAATCCTGATTTCATCTGATTCAAGATCTAAAAAAGAGAACAACATCCATGGCCATGAAGATCTCAACGATCGTTTGGATATCAGAGACACACCAGGCGTTTCAATAAATGATCGTATTGACCAGTTATATAAGGAGTTTAAATTGGCTACCAATCATCAGATCAAGGTAAAACTTGCTTATCGAGATGTTGTCTCAGGTTATGAAGAAGTTTTCAAAACCATTTTTTCATCAACTGGACATGGGGATGTTGTCTTCAGACTATGGAAAGGTTTTCAAAACCAATTTTTTTCATCAACCGAATGACTTTAATGTGACTTCGAATAAGGAACACTCGAGAATAACTTATCTTATTCTGATAAGGTCAACGATTATAATTCCCAATGTAACAATTGAATAAAATAAAATAAAATAATTTTGGTTGTTGATAGTGATGGTGTTGTGAATTCGAGGACGAAATAATATAGTTTATGACCAAAAAGTCCAAACAATTTTTTATTTTATTTCGTTTTATTTTATTTTATTCAAATATCTTATATTAATTAAATCTAATCTATCTCTAATAAGGTTTGATTTTATGTTATTTGTTTGTATTCTAATTTATGATTTTTTTTACTAGCTCTTATATAAAGCCTCATATACCTTACGTTTTAAATAAGTTTTTGGAATAATATAGTTTTTATCTCTGAAAATTTCAATCTTTGTTGCCCTTAGATTAGGGTTTCATCATGTTACTCTTAAATTAAGATTTCATCTATCGTTGTTTCTTCTTCTATTTCCGCCACGTTTTCAGCCCTTGATGAGGACTTCTTCAAGGCTGATAAAGATACTTGGGGACAAAGGGTTTCCTTGTCTAACTCCTCTTTTAGTTTTGAAAAAACCAATGGTTTTACCATTGATAAGGATAGAAACAAAAACAGATTTTATAAAGATGCTTATAAGCTTGATGAATTTAGAGTTAAAACCAAAAAAATGAAGGACATTGATAATGATGTTGTTTCGTGTTTAGATTTTGTCTGACGTTTAGACTTTGTCTGATGTTTGCTTAGATCGAAGTTTTTCGTTTTGTTTCGATTTGGTGTTTAGATTTCGTTCTTTGTTTGTATTTGGATTTGTTATAGATTTTGTTTAGACTTGTTTGGATTCGGTTGGATTTGTTTGGCTTTGTTTTGGCTTTGTTTGGCTTCGGATTCATTTGGTATTTAGATTTCGCTTTGATTAGTTTGGAGTTTGGAGTTTGAATATTAGAGTTTGAAGTTTGAAGATTAGAGCTTGAAGATTGGAGATTATAGATTGGAATTTGGAGAATGGATTTTGATTTTTGGGTTTCGTCGTTTCGATTTTGATTTTAGCGTTTTGTTTTGATTTTTTGAGAAAAATTATAAAACATATATCATCTCATTAAATATCTTACGTAATGCATATATATTTATAGGTGCAAAACATGATTTATTTGACATTAAAATATATCTTTATTTCACACCTAAAATATCTTTTTTTTTAATTTGCTTTGCAAAAAATGTCTAACTCAACGTGCCAAACTATATAAAAGTTAACTATATTGTCTTTGAAACGTATAGATATTAAAATTCGCAAATAACAACATCGTCTTTTACACCATTGTTATTTTTATGGTGAAGAACACTATGAGGAACTGCATTTTTCGTTTCATTTATCCACTCATTCGATGGTCAGATATATGCTCATGTAATATGGTATAATTGTTTTTATTCAGACAACAACAATCTACCTTACGAACTACAAATTGAGGATGTTAAAAAACTTGATTTTTATGTGTTAACGAGAAAGAAAGAAATAAATTCAAAAACACTAACATCTAAATTAATAAGTTGAAGATGGATGGTCGAAAATAAATAATACAATCATTGGTTTAATTTAAACCAATTTAAAAAAATTAATACAAATAATTAGGTTTAATATAATAATTTTTTATCGAATGATATTTTCATCTAAAACCATTATTTACTAATAATAATAATAATAAATCTGTTTCCACTTAAAATTTAAAAAAAGATCCCATCATTTCCATAAAAACAATGCATAATGCCCCCAAGGGGTAGCCGAGTTGGTTGAGTAAGGCGTGCTTGTGACCAAAGGTCATGAGTTTGAGTCCCTCTACATACGCTTTCTCGGCTGAGCCTGTCACCTTGTGTGGTTTACCTTCTGGCGTTGGTTTGCAGGCTATCGCGTCAGACTGAGGGTTTACCCTGTGCGCACTCATTGCACTCTGAGTAGCGGCTGCGGGTTCCCTCCGGAAAAAAAAAAAACAAAACAATGCATAACATACATTCTAAGTACCAAATCAAAATCGATAGTAAATTCACTCGTACGTATAATTGGTTTTTAATCACCAATAGAAAAAATTAAAATTCTTTTATATAATGGAATATAAAATTCACCGCAAACAACAATTCCTTTTTCAATAATATTACAATTATCTTTTCTGAAATGAGCTTTATAAAATTGGTATTAAAAAAATCGTATTTTTATATTTAAGCCAACAAAATCGCTATTGTAGTTGAATGTTTTATTATTATTTTTATTTTTAATTAAATATTTACGTAAATATTTAAAAATTTACGTAATTAAAACTGCTATTTTTAAAAATTTACGTAAATATTTAAAATTTTGAGTGTTAAAAATTTAAAAGTGCTAATTAGCAGTATTAAAAAAAATCTAATCTCATTAAAGACTCTTTGTTTCAAATCACTCATTAACAAATTTACATGTTTACACATTTTTCCTTACTTTCTCTTTAACTATGGAATCTGAATTGTTTAGTTTGGATTCAGTTTTACAGTGATACACTTAAAACTTGATACATGTGATGTAAAATATTTGTTTATATTTATATTTGAGGTGTGATCTCCAGCAATAGTCAAGGGAGAAAAATATGAAAATTCAAAATATGATTTGACAAAAGGACGTCAGTGTAAGAGGGTTATTAATTCTTATCATTTTTTTACAAATAGACTAGTTATAATGATATAACAAAAAACATGAAAGAGACAAATAGTTATAGCAGTTATAAAAGCACATGGCCTCCATGCTTTTGGGGCATAACCATCAGCAAGAATAACCATTGCAACATACTGAAAATGAAGCTTCGAAACGTCGACGTACTGATACTGAATGCGAAAATTATCAGCACCAATCATTAAGGGGAATGATGCAGTCAACTGTCACATTATTGATACCACCATTGGAGGTTAAAATGGTGAACCAAAGAGGACCATTAACTACATGGTCAAATGCCTTGGCAAGTTGCTGGTCATTCCCCAAATCAGTAACCTGAAAATATAGATAAAGTCTCAGTTGTATCAACAAAGAACACGTAAGAACAAAAGGTCAAAGAATATTTAAAACCGATCATTTTTTTTCTAAGTCATCCATGTGTGTGAAATTTATAAAAGGCTGTAAAAGATTAATCCATATACTTTATACCAATCAATCCATATACTTTATACCAATCAATCCATAAATCATTCAAATACCGTTTTGTTAGTATCAAATAAAATACTAACAAGTAGATGACTAACTGCAAATATGGGTACTGTAAAATACAATAAATAACAAATAAATATACAAATAACAGCATATCACAATAATAATGTTCAATTAAAGGTCTCTAAACTTTCGAATTCAAGTAATGCATGGTGATAAAATAACCGTCCGCGATGCATCAGACAACAATCTGACTGAAAAGTGAATTGTGAATCTTTGGCAACTTCTTGCGGAAAGCAACATCCAACTGTGCATCCAGTGTATTCTCACATACAATTTTTCCATCACCAGAAGCCATAACCACACCTCCACAAAGTGAGGACCATGTGAGTCATTATGAGAATGAGCATATGGAAAATAAACATCGTGGTCAACTTTGATCTCTGGAGCATAAACTTTTGCTTTCAAAGTGTATTCCTCTATTGCTTTATCCAGCACAGACTCCACCAAGTGATGGTGTTCTTTACGGAAACGCAATAAGATCAGAGGTTATTTTAGTCTAAGCAAGAACTGAACAATAAGATCTTTGAGAATATATTTATATTTACGGTGACCATGGCTCAAATTCAAAATATCTAATACATGATGACTATGACTCACATCCAGAAGCTCATTCTCTGTTGTCTATTTCATCTCATTGACCACATCGTCCTGAGCATGAAAAAATTTAATCCGCGAGATATTAAGCTACATGGAGTACTCAATATTTTTTCGAACATCAACCTGCTTCTCTTTTTTCTCATACTCATGCCTGATCTTCTTCTCTGCCTCAACCAACTGTAACTTCTCAATATTAAGTTCTTCTTCTACATTGTTCCAACATAGCATACACATATCGAAAGGTTTAGTTTCGATAATTTAGTGTATAAAGTGACCTCAAACAACATAATTTCATGTTTCTTTTTGCTTTTGTAACACTAATCTATATATTCACCTCCAATGAAGAGAGCTTTGTAGGTTTTATAAATTCAAAGTTTATCTTTTCATGTGACATATGCAACTCCAAAGAACTATAAATTGTGTCTAATTCTGTTATACATGGTCCAGTTATAAACAACAAACAAAACAATGATGAGTTATGGTAAGATCAAATTTAAAAAGTGAGAGTAATATACCACATATCATGGATGCCGAATTATCCGCTACCGTGTTTCAGAATACCTTTAAATCCTCTTTATTTTGTCCCTTTTGTACGAACTTTGTGATTTTAGTGGTCCGAGAAATGATATTTTTTTGTGAGCTTGCTTCATGACTTTTTTCACTATTCTCCTAGTATATGCTGCACCACGCTTAAAGTATGCACACATCCATTATTTAATGAACTTCATGAACCAAATTGTCTCTTGAAGACTAATAGTTACTAAAATACATTGTCCAACCTATAACTGGATTTGTGCGACACCTAAGTTGATGTCAGCTAATGATCTCACCGGGGAACTCATGTACACCTATTTATGAAGATCACAATTTTAAATTAAATAACTTAATTTAAAGAAAACATATTAATTATAAAATAAGGTACAAAAAACAAAGATAAAATGAACCAAACATGAACTGCCATGAGTTGTATAAATTGATGTTTCACCATTACTCAGGAGAAATCTCCTCAATATTAGGTTTAGGCTTATCAAATCTAAATACTAAGTCATAATCATGACACATCAAGTGCAACAAATTATCTTCCTTCCATAACTGAAAGTTTCTATTCTCAAGTATGTGTGTCTTTTTACCTTCCGGGTTGTAGAGATATGTATTCACTAGCATAACAAACAACAAACAACAAACATCACATAGCAAAACATTCATATGATTCACATATAATTTAACAAATAAAAATATCATAATAAAATGTACTCTTACAACATCAATAAGATACCTATGGATAAGTGTATTAATTAGTATATGTATGAGTTTGAGCATAATTAATATTGATCATACTAATCGGCTTAATTAAGAAAAACTTTATTTGGATTGATTTTCATAGTTCAATTCTTATTAACCAATTCACGAATAATTATCTCGTATGTAATATTCAATATAACAAATATTAAAGTTTTTTTGGACCCATTAAAATTCACATACTTGTCAATAAAAGAACATTGTCAAAACCCTAAAATAAATCAATTCACCAATAAAAATTATTTTGGCGATATATTAGATCCTTGATTATTTATCCAAGGTTGGACAACTTAAAATATGCTACATATGTTGTCAAATACCTCACAACTACACCAATAAGACTTTATCGCAACTACGACCAGTATTATTGCGACTAATCAAGATAGTAGCCAAAATTTGCAAGTTTTGTATAACAGGTCTTGACTTTGACTGAAGCGACCGGGACCATCATCGCTACCAAAGTAAGACATAATATGTCGTAACTAGATGGTAGTTACTAGATTCAGGATTGAAATAGAGCCTACCGAAAGACACATTCCTATGGCTAACTCAAACCAAGAAGTGGAACAGGCAGCAGGCCCAAGTATCATTATGTTGCAGACCGATTAAGAAGTTTATCCTTCTAATAAGGTGGAGACTGCGCCAAGAAATTCTTCGATTGCGGTAGACCCTCCACCGTGAAAAATGATAACTAATTTAGCTGATCAACCCGTTCGAACCAATACTGGGAAAAATGGGACAGAATTTAAACGGCTCGAACAAGAAATCTTGGGGATGCAACTGGGCCGAAGTAGAGTTGGTCAGGCTGCCAAAGCAATTATGGCAGAGATGAACGACGCAATCAATACTTTGATCGCAGAACTGCGATGTCGGCTATCAGCGGGTAAGGTCCGCTGTCAAGGCAAGCCGAGCGGCCAGGTGTGAAAGGTCTTCCAAACGCGACAAACATGGTGAAGAAACAAGGATAATAACGGTAAAAAATGCCAAAAAAAGGGACACTATCAAGAGGAATAACAAACAACCTCAAAAACCGACAAAGAAGGCGCGCCAGAGCAGTACGATCATTTACACCCGACAATTGCGGTGTATGTTCTAAGGAGAAATTATCTATTGAAAAAGTTCGAGCCGCACAATTACCGAAAAAATTCTATCCATTATTTTTTGAAGCATATGATGGCTCTAGCGATTTGGAAAAGCATCTTGATTCGGAATATGATGCTGGCATTCAACCCTGACGACGCTATATTATGTTAGACACCCTTGACCCTAACGATGCTATATCATGTCAGACACTATCTATCACCCGCAAAAATAATGTAATGGCATGGTTCAGTAGTTATTGAACGGTTTTCAATCTAATATTTAGATCAAATTTATCAATTGGTTCGGCCTGGTACGACATAATTAAACTATAAACCCTCGTACTAATAATAAACATATTTTTATTATTCCTATAACTATAGAAGATTTTACATCTTCACATGTAAACTAAAACCGTCTTAAAACCTATCGAAACTCAAAATCTAACAATAATATTGAGAATCAAAATATATGAAAATCTCACTTAAAATCAAGAAATACCAATTCTGCTACTACAATTCAATTAAATAAAAGAGAATAGGTTATAGCTGGACACAACTTACCATTATATAATGACTACCATTCAATTAAATAAAAGAGAATAGGTTACAGCTTGACACAACTTACCATTATATAATGACACAACCTTTCAAACTTATAGAAAAAGAATGAATAAGTAAATATATTTATTAAAGATACTTCTCACTTTTTCATTTTTCTAAAACGTGAGATTTATAATTTATTAAAATATTATTTAAAATTTAAAAATATAAAATCAAATCAAATTTTAAATTTTATAGTTTTTATTAAAAAAATTGAGATCCTCCGATACAAAAATTTAAAGTATGCCGTTTAGACTTAATTTTATTAAATAAAATCAAACTCAATTTTAAAATTTGAATTTGAATGAATAAATTTCATAAAAATTTGTTATTGTTTGATGAGAAAATGTCAAAATTTATCATGTTAAAAAATCATACTAGATTAAAAACATTACCATGATGATTCAATGAAAAATAAAAGCTACCTATTAGTTTATTTATTTGTATAGTCGTAGCTTATTTAATAAAAACTACATTTTATTTTAATATATAAAAAAATGCTACGTATGATAATGTATAATGTATTAGTACGTTTAATATGTTATATATGGATCCATCGATCTTAATTTTTATTTTATTTATAAGTTTAGTTTATGTTATTGTATTAAATGATAATATATTTTTCAATTTTATTTATAAGATTTTTGTCAATCTAGATTTTTAATGTAAAATGAACTATATTTTTAATATTTTAACTTTCGAAACAATAATATTTTGGTGTTAACCGTAGAAAATAAATAAACAAAAAAAATATTAAGATTTTGTAGATCAAATTGTATATAATCATTTAAAGTTTGTCGAATAGAAAAAGAAACCGAGATGCTAATTTGGCACCCGGGAAGATATTTATATACTGCAAAGATGATGGAACATATGGAAGCGAGATCATTTCAGCTGAAAATGATGGCAAGTGAAGTGACAATCAATTTCAATGTGCTTAGTCCTCTAATGAAATATATATAATTATTTCCTATATGAATGACATTTTTGTTATCACAATGTAAAGAAGTGGGTTGAAGAATATTAATCCTCATATCTTCAAGAAGCCACTGTAACTAAACAATCTCATACGTGGGTAATTTTATAACACAATATTGAGCCTCGGTAAAGATCTACAAACAACATCATGTTTTTTACTTTTCTATGAGATTTATGAATCTTCAAGAAAAATAAAGAAATCAGTTGTGGATTAACAGTAATGAGGATCGATATCCCAATAACATCACTTTGAGTATGCAGTGCGAGTCATAACGTCGAAAGAAACAAGAGGCTTTGGAAATAAGCATCATGAAGATATCTCAATATACTTAGAACTCCCCACTTGACATAGATAGGAGCAGTGACAAACTGGCTAACTATATGAACAACATGAGCTATATCTGGTTGAGTAACTGTAAGATAAACCAAGCTCCCTACAAGAGTATGACATAGTCGGGTCTAATAGAAGGACACCATCAATAGAAGAATGACGATCATTAGTTTTAATAGGGGTGTATGACGTTCTTCTGTCAAATAATTGTGATCGCTCAAAGAAATCAGGTATACAAAAAAATAACGTAACAAGCGCAAGTTTTTCATAACAAACATATGAGCCAAATCATACTTCAGTTCCTCAATCCTTAAGAATATGAAGACGACTAGAATATGGATCAGACGACTTGAGGACGGTGGTCAATATCGTTTTAAAATATATCACGTTGATTGGAGGCTAGGGTTTCATTCGACTTTCTTTTTCCAAATATTTTATCTCTCTAAGATTGGTAAAATAGGAGAGCGATTCAGCTTTCTATTTATAGACTTGAAGATGATGTAGTATAATTTTTCACTTTTCTATGTTAGTAAGTGTCTCTACTCCCTCGAGATTGGAAAAAGGCACTCACACACGTAATAGGGACTAGACTGCTTCATAGCGGAACACATGATGATCAAGTGGAGGGCACATGCAAATAGACAGTCTCATTTGAAGCCAAAAGAAACCTCCAGGTCTCTTATAGAAACCTTCGGCGTTTCCCTACCAATTTTGTTTGACACAAGGTGTTGTTGAAGCTTCAGAAAATCCAAAACGGTTCGGCATTTTTCAATAGAGCTTGAGTTAAGGTTGAACTCACCATAGGTTCTTGGCAACTGGAAAAATAGGAAAACAACTTGAAGCTTCTGGTTATCGAATCAAACTTGTTTATTCACCCGAACGCTTTCCATTCATGGACATCGAGATATTTTTCAAGCATGATAACTACGACATAAAATGTTCATTATATTCATACTTTGACAAACTCATTAAGAATGGTGCACTATTGATAAACGAATAACTAGTTAGCATTTGGTCCGACCTTTGGACTAGTTTTACTTGTATTAGTTAATTATAAAGAGACAAGTCCAATAAAAGCTTTATATATTTATAAACTATGAGAGCTCTAAAATTCTCATTGGTCACTACATATATATATATATATATATATATATATATATATATATATATATATATATATATATATATATATATATATATATATATTATCACATTGCTTGATCTAGGTGAACAATTATTATTCTGGTCTAAAATAGTTATTAGGCTCTCTTTAATTATTTTCCTTCTTATTTAATACCAACTCCTTCCGATGTATAGATCTCATAATTAGCACCATCGTACCACCGATCCATTCGCATCCAAAACATTTTTATTGAACCTAAATTGATCCTTAGTTTTTCAAATTTCACATTTCATTACAATTATTTTTTGTGTTTTTTTTTAAGTTTTTTTATCCATATCGAACTATTTAGACTTTCTTATCTTTGTTTCGGTAACATCTCAGCTTTTATAATATTCTTGCACACAATTGATACCCAAATGTGATATATATATATATATATGAAGTCGTATAATTTAATTTTTATGATGTTCAATATAGATAGTTTTAATATAGATAATTTTTATAGAACGTAATAAACTATCAACAAAACAAAATCATATACTACTTTTGGATATCAATTGTAATTATAAAAAAACAAAATCGTATTAATATTTTTATATTTTATTACAAATACTATATATATAATATAATATTTGTAATAATATATAAAAATATTAATATAAATTGATATTGATATTGGTTATGGCTAAAAATTTAAGATGGATTGACAAAATTCTCCACGTCTTAAATAATAAAATATTTTTATTTCAATATTTCATATAACAATTTTTTTATTTTTTAATTAGTTTAATACTCTTATATCTTTATTAACAATAAAACCACCAATCTTTGTTGTGAAATAATTCACGTCCATCCGATACTACATTGCATCCATTTCATCTTATTTCACGTGCACGCCATTTTACTGTGCATTGTTTGATTCTGCTTTTGGCATCAATCTAAACGGTCGTGAATCGTTTTAGTACCATTGTTTACTTTTAATGCTCGTTATTATTGTGGCGGAATACGTGTCGACAAATGGTTTAATCAGTAGCTCAGAAAGAAAAAATGCTTCATCCGTGGACGGCACACACAATAGCGAGTAACAATACTTTTGGAATGAGCCGTCATTAATTATATCAATAGACAATTAAAATAGCGTGCACAATGCACATGAAATAACATGACATAGGGCAACAGTCAATAAAGTACCTGTAACTAAAGTGTAGAATTTATCGTATAAATTCAGCGACATAATTTATTGTGGCCAAGAATTATGGGTCTATTTTTAGATAATAAAAATTGTTTGTATTTAAAAACAAGAGAAAAGTACCTGAAAATACCCACTCAACTATCTTATTACCCGGCGGTACCCGTTTTTAACATAATGTTATTTAATACCCAGACTAATAAATTGGACAAAAATACCCTTCCACTATATATACCCATTTTTCAATTCCAACCCACTTTTTCGACCCTCCTATCACCCTAAACAAACGCAAAATTCTAATTTTAGAAACCACCAGAAAACAAACCGTTCGACTTCGTGATACTCTCTCTCTCAAACCCAGAAACCCTACAGCTTCTCACCGTTCGCACCTTCGTCACTATCGCACCGGTCAGCCTCTTTTACTCAGACAGACTACACACCTTCAAATCTCATTCGACAAAGTTGTCGTGGAAAGCTTCTATCTCGTTCTCCGACCGGTGAAGTTTAACAGGTATGCGTTATCGTAGAAAGTATACTTTTTTTTTGCGTTTTTGACGAATTTGAACCACTTTTCTCTCTTAATTCACGATAGGCGAGGCTGTTGATACTAGAATGAAGTATCTACTGATGATAGTTGCTCAATTTATGGGTTTATAGTCGAAGCCAGGGTAGAATTTTAGTTGCATGTAATACTGATACTCTCCTGATAAATATTATGTATGTTAGATCTGCATTAGGTAGTTCATTGTTGATTTTGGTGTTTGTTGCATAATTCCCAGATCCCTGCAACGTGCATGTAAAAAGTGTAACAGTTCGCATCCTGATCACCCACAATGCAAGCAATTCGCAGCTCGATTTTGTGTTTATACTTATTTACTTACAGTTCGCAGCTTGAGTTACCTAATTCGCATCATGTCAGAACGTATTTCGCAGCTTGTCTGTTAAGCCAGTATTTATATGTATGCGATTCGCAGCTTGTGTCTGTGCAGGAAGAATGACAAAAAACCCAGCTACTACAGATCAGGGTTGGTGAGCCTTCTAAAGCTACTAAAAGGCATGCGTATTACAAGGGCCCACGTTGAAGCTGCAAGAAACACACCCTTCTACACGCTTCTGAAAACGGCGTTCGAAATCTGTAATGAAGAAGAGCTGCATAGGAAAAAATTCTACACAATCATTCAGTATATCCTCGAGAAATTCTCTCTGGAAAGAGACGCCTTTAGGATTGGCAGCAAGTATGTAAAGCTAACTACAAACGATATCAAGATCATATTCGGGCTGAGGCATGGCACCGAGAAGATGGAGTTAACAAAAATCGGCGCTTTTCACAAGTATGCAGCCGGCCAGGAGGACGAATCAAGGATGATGAAGAAATACTTCATGTCAAAAACTGGCAGGAAAGTATCAGCTAGTAATACCAAAACAATAACAAATGCCATCATAAAGGTACGTCTAAAATGGACTTCATCTTTATAAAGCAAGATTCTGTACTTTTCTAACATAGCATGTTGTCATTAGTTTTACAGGAGGGTATAGAGAATGCCATAAACGAAGGAGGGGAACATGAATCGGAAGACGTGGCGAGGCTGTTGATACTGTTTTTGTGCTCCACACTATTCTACTCCGTATCTGGAGATATCTTGGGCTGGAGCACGGTTTATTACGTTGAAGACCTCAACAGAATAAACAATTACGACTGGGCTGGATCGATTCTGTTCAAGCTTCGATAGTCTATCAGGAGTTGCTTAGCAGTACAAAGAGCCGATAAAATCGTCGGCTGCGTCGCCCTTGTAGTTGTAAGATTGATCTATTCAATATAAAAATTAGTTATGTACATAGCATCGTGTTGATAAAACTTGTGCCCATGCAGCCCTTCATCATGGAGCACACAACAATCGGCCACGAGGTAGCAAAGCCAACCTCGATACCAAGGTTCTTCAAATGGTTGGGGTTAGAGTGCCACGCATCAACCATGAAATATCTTATTAAAACACCATACCTGGATGCTGACCAGGTATAAGCTTAATATATGTATTGAACTTGGGGTGCATACGGTTCGCAGCCTATGATGCGAACTGCTTATAAAAATATCTCAAACATTTCGCAGCCTGATATGAATTTTACTTCGCAGCTTCATGTTCAGCACAGTTCGCATCATATGTTTAATACTTAGTTCGCATCATATGGTTTACACTTAGTTCCCATCATATGTTTTACATATAGTTCGCATCATACGGTCCCATAATCATTTCGCAGCTTAACATGCGAAATGTGATTTAAAACCACACAGTTCGCATCATATGATGCGAACTGCTTATAAAAAACAATTTGTTTGTCTACACCCTCATACTTTCGAAACAATTAATTTACTTACATGTGCATCTGTTGGTAGGTTTTAGAAGGTCCATTACAGCTTACCGAGGCTGAAATTGAAGCTTTCGGAGAAAGAGAAGATGATGAAGATGGTGAAGATGCAGAAGTAACGGTACCTCCTTCACCGGAAGAAAGACCTAGGAAAAGGTCGAAAAGCACAGCATCAAAACCAAAAAAAAGGAGACCAGCATCACAGAATGTAACAAATAAGGTGATATCTCCCACACTCGAACACCCAACACCACCCGAGCCATCGATTCCACCACCAAGACTCCCCAAGAAAACAATTCCACCACAACCCAAAGGCAAATCCAGGCAAGAGCCCTCCGACACCGACACAACCAGTATGAGTGAAACGATCGGTGATTATTTATTCAAACGCAGAGACCCTAATCTCGATATTGCTGCTCAATCAAAGCGTTTGAAGACGTACGTCGACAAGAACAAGTACGAGCGAAAAATAGAAAAACAGGCCAGAGAAGTAAGTATGACTTGAACCTTAAATAATCACTACAATCAGCACTTAATATGTTTATAAAAAGTTTGCTATCATTTTTGCAGCTGAAAGAATTGAAACGCAAGATAGCGGAACTTGAAGCACAACAACTCGACAATGCTATCTCTCTGCCAATCTGCCGTACTAAAAGCTCAATACTGCCGGAAGAAAGGGACGATGATGCCCACAATTCACCCATCATGGAGACACATACACAGGAGGTAGATAATGTAAGTAGATGATATGATGTTATCAAACAAATATCAGGTTGAGCTGCGAATTATGTAATAAACTGGTTTGTTATTACTGGTTGGTCATTCCAAACGTTTCGCAGGTTGAGCTGCGAATTATGTAATAAACTGGTTGGTTTTTACACACTTCGCATGCTGAGCTGCGAATTGTTAGGAGTGAATAACATAGATATCAGGCCAGGATGCGAAATGTGATTACACAATGATTAACTTATGCTTAACCCTTTTTTTTTTTAATTTTTGTATGAAATAGGAGACCGAAAGACAACAACAACACCAGCAGAAACAGCAAGCCCAACAGCAACAACAACAACAACAACAACAACAACACGAACAGCAAGAACACGAACAGCAACAACAACAACACGAACACGAACATCAACAACAACAACACGAACAGCAACAGCAGCAACAACAACAACAACAGCAGCAACAAGAAGAAGAACACCACCAGCAAAAGCAACGAGAAGAAGAACAACAACAACACCCCCAACAACAGGAACAACAGCAACAACAGCAACAACAACAACAACACGAACAGCAGCAACAACAACAACACGAACAGCACCCCCAGCAACAACAGCACCAACGAGAAGAACACCCCCAGCAACAACAACACGAAGAACACCCCCAGCAACACCAGCAGCCACAGGTTCAACACGAAGACCGGCAACAAGGACAAGAAGAACAACAACAGCAGCAACAGATAACCTTGGCGAAGAGAGAAAGGCTAACTCAAGAGGTAGCACCTCAAGAGTCAGAACCTGTCCATCCCTGTGAGAAGACAGAACTACTCAGCCAGGAAGGGTCATCCTTAGAAGACAAAACCACTTCTTCGGTGGAACCTCAAAGACCAACGGTGCTGTCAGCAAAGTCAGAATTGCTAAGCCAACGTCAAACTGTAGGCCCGGTAACAAATCAACTGCCAGCTCCAGAGTCCCACGATAACACAGTAGGTTTACCTGATGCTTTTGTTGATGGTATTAGTACTCAAGTTTCACAGACATTTTTAAATGAAATTGATAATGTATATTACGATTGTGTAATACAACGGTCTCTGGAGAACATGTCGAAGGATGACATTAATGATTTCTGCTGACACGATCCAGCCTCTATACCGAACAAGTCAACGGCAGTGGTTGTCGCTGACCGTGCGGTAAGGCCTACTTACAATGATTTCGCATCATAACATGTGACTTGTGGCAAATGCTGATTGGAGTATTACAAACAAATATCAGGGTAGGATGCGAACTGTTCAGTGGAACCTCGTATAGTTCGCACCCTACCCTGATATATAATAACAAATTTATTTAACTGCTACTTACATTTCGCAGCCTAAGCTGCGAACTGTTTGGACTCGTTGCACTTATAATCACTGATGCCCTCTACTTTTGATCTTCGTTTCATACTAAGCTCGAGACAGTTAATGAGATAGAGGAGCCAACTTTTGCACTACTGACACAAACGCAGCCTCAAGTGGCAGAGGAAGAAGAAGAGTTCGTAATAACAATGCGGGAACCGCCAGTAGTAGAATACAGCGACTGGCCAAAGAAAACCAAAGTAACTGCGCGTATCGATCTGGCACAATACCACAAAATACAGTTGGTTAAAGCCTACGAGAGCGACACCCCTGATCCAGTGGTATGGCAGTTACCGGAGTCCAAGTTTACGTACAGAATCAGGGTGCAAGCAAGTGATCTCATGGCACTACCTTTAGAATTGGAGCTGGACGTAAAGGTATCCAATTGTCAACCAACTTTATTTTCAATGTTTCAAATATGTATTCTATATTTAACATAAATCTACAACTCCTTTGTTAGCTTATCGATGCTTGGATTCGAAAGATGCTTGAAGATGCAGACTACAAAGTTCCATGCACTAAAGCTAAAGGAGAGCATCACAACGCCATACTGATTTCGGGCATGACTGCGGTAAGTTTAGCTCAAGTAAATAGACCAAAGTTCACAGAAATGTTATCACTTTAATATACTCTTGCTTGGATGCAGCATCAAATGAGATCAGGGTGGCAAGTGGAAAATCTGGTGGACATGGCTTTTAGGAAGGGGCGCAAAAATGCCAACATTATCATGGTTCCAGTGTACACCGAGTCAAAGGACAATGCAAACCACTGGACGTTGCTCGTCATCGACGTTGACAGCTGCACAATTTCAAACTACAACTCGCTTCTGCCTAAGCTTCATGCCGTAGACAACACCACAAGAACACCTGCACTACTGGTAAATATTCCAAACTATACACTTACATTCTAAGTACGCATGCTGCGAAATGAGATCTGATATGCTGCGAATTGTGAGTAATCAAGATGTTTTTCGCAGCCTGTCCATAACTTAATTCGCAGCCTATCTATGTTGGATACAATTCGCAGCTTGTTTATAACTCAATTCGCAGCCTAACAAGGCTGTCATACAATTCGCAACCTAAGATGCGAATTCTGTATGATTTATTGTCATATAATTCGCAGCCTGAGGATGCGAAATGTATGTCACCAACTGTTTTTGTTTTTGTGCATATTCCTAACACTAATTATTATACACCGATCAAATATTTGTTGGATAGAGGATTCCTACCCAAATATAGTACAGGGTGGAAGGTGAAAGTGGAAAGAGGCTTCCCACAACAAAAAAAGGCACCGTGGACTGTGGTGTCTTCGTCTGCAAATATGCAAGCGATATTATTAAGCATAGATCAGTCCAGAAAAAATACGATACAGATATGGTGACTGCCTTAAGAGCAGAAATGTTCTATTACTTTTTAAATGACATAGACACCGTAACATATGGCTGATTCGTGTATTGGTTGTAAATACGTTAGTTGCTTGTAAATACATATGTCTGTTGTGAATTTTATTTTTGTTGTGCATACATAAACAAATTGTGACATATAATGAATCTTCATTATCTTTTAGTTCGCATCATAACCTGATATATAATGATTGATTATTATCCTGGTATGTATGAACAGTTCGCAGCCAAATCTGTATGAATACTTCGCAGCCTAAATTATATCAAATAGTTCGCAGCCTAACCTGATAGATGGTTATCAATACACACACAAATCGTATCCTGGTATACCAGCTTTATAACCTGTTCGCAGCCTGGTGCATAAATAAAATATTAAATAACATCATTCAAGAATACAAACCGGCTATGGCGTATGCCTTGGTAAACGTTTTCTGCATTGAGCACGCAAAAAACAATCTAATCATGTCCAGAACCCATTAATTGCTGATTGGACATGGAGGCTATGTAATGATCACCTCCTTTCCCTATAAATAACACTAGAAAACTAGAGGCTATTTTTAAAACAAACTCTACATTCTAAACCAGAGCTATTTTTTAACAAACTCATTTCCCTCCGCTCTTCGAATTCAAAAAGTCATGTCTTTTTCCACCACCACAACCACCACCTCATACTCAAACTCTGGTTCACTCGGTTCTTTGGGTGACTCCTGGTCATCCTTAACCGGTAACTGGAGTGATGAGTTGATCATGCCAGCAGCACCACCAAACAGCCCAGTATCTGTTTTTGGGTTAGACATATATGATGACTACTACTCAGCTGACTCTCAAGCATTGGAAGTTGTTCCACAGCTTGCTGCTGAACCTCAGCCAGAACAGGTTCCAATGCTTCCTGCTGCATCTCAGCCAGAGGTTCAAAACAACAAAAGGAAGAGGGAAGACGAAGCTGGTCCATCGAGGACAAATTTTTTAAGCATGATGGACGTTGATGTTGAAGCTGAGGATATTGAGGAGAAAGAGAAAGAGAAAGTCGAAGACAAAGAGGAGAAAGACAAAGATGATCAGCACAAAAATGAGAAAGAGGAAACAGTTGGTGATGAATTATCTACCAACTGCTAGAGTTGGTTTTTGTTTTTTGTTTTTTTGAAATGCAACTAACTAGCAACAGTAGCTTGTAGTGATATGTTTAAACAGTTGTTAGTTTCTGGATATATTTTGTAATCCTCCTTTTTGTAATCCAACTTGTAATCCTCCTTTTTGTAATCCAAATATATTTTGTACAACATTCGCATGTTAACCTGCTATATTACTCATTTTCAACCTTACTGAATATCCTGGTATTTTATTAAATAACAACTCGCAGCTTATCACATGACAAATATCAGGACTCCTAACTGAACTCCATTCGCATCACAATTCTGGTCCTAATTCGCAGCCTATCATGCGAAACGTAAGATATGCCAAATGTTTGATCTGATTTACAAATGATTCGCATCCTGTTAGATGTTTGTAATCCAACTTGTAATCCTCCTTTTTGTAATCCAAATATATTTGGTACATCATTCGCATGTTAACCTGCTATATTACTCATTTTCAACCTTACTGAATATCCTAATTCGCAGCCTATCATGCGAAACGTAAGATATGCCAGATGTTTGATCTGATTTACCAATGATTCGCATCCTGTTAGATGTTTGTAATCCAACTTGTAATCCTCCTTTTTGTAATCCAAATATATTTTGTACATCATTCGCATGTTAACCTGCTATATTACTCATTTCCAACCTTACTGAATATCCTGGTATTTTATTAAATAACAATTCGCAGCTTATCACATGACAAATATCAGGACTCCTAACTGAACTCCATTCGCATCACAAATCTAGCCCTACTTCGCAGCCTATCATGCGAAACGTAAGATATGATAAATGTTTGATCTGATTTTACCAATGATTCGCATCCTGTTAGAATTTCACATAATTGTACATAATTCGCATGTGATTCGAATGTACAAATGTCTAGTTTGCTGTACAGAACAATAACTATGCACAAAAAATAAATGTCCTTAAACTGGAACATCACAAGTCCTCCGGTTATGGCCTGATTTCGAACATCGGCCACACCTTAACTTCTTGGTTGAGATTTCTCCTCTAGAAGGGATTCGCTTTTTCTTAGGCCTTCCGGAGCGTCTCTTAACGTTCGGAGGCAGAACTTCAACAAAAGAAGGATCGTTAGCGCTGGACCCTTCGCCGAAATCAGTTAGAGCTGGTATGCTGAAAGAGTAACTTTCCCTGTAATTCTTAACCATAAAGAAGGGTTCTATTACAGTCAATGGATCTTGGTCGGTGTATTGTAATGTCGCTAGAGCATGAGCACATGGAAAACACTCTTGTTGCCATGATCCGCATGAACATTTGAAATCCAACAGATTAACAATAGCCACAGGAGTCGAAAAGACTTCGAACATGGCGGAAGAGGACTTACGTACTACCCAACTTCGGCACATGTCAACATTCTGCTTTAGCTTCTTCTCGTACTCGGGAACCAAATTAGTACTCCAGCTGAGACCTTCTTCGTATCTCCGTTAAACCCGAGTCATAAGCAAGACTCTAATCCAATCAATAAACTCAACAATTGGTAAGCCGCAATATTTTTTCATCTGATTGTTAAACGATTCAGCTGCGGTAGAAGCCATAGAGCCGTATCGCTTCCCTTTTACGTAAGCCTGCGCATTCTTTTCAGGGGGTAAATTTGCAAGAAAATCACTCATTATCTCACCACCTTCACATAAAAAACCTGTTAGTATCTCTTTAAAAAGCTCTTGACTGGGAGCATAAGCAAGACGGTGGAAGAAACTCAACATCTTTTTTTTATACTCCCTGTTAGTATGCTCCAGTTTGACTCTCAAATTCTGCATGAGATGGAAATAACAGTACGCATGATAGCAGTTTGGATACAAGACAGAAACAGCATTAACAATACCAGAATGACGGTCTGAAATAAATGTGATCTGGCGATCCAGCAAATGTGGTTTCAAACACCCCAAAAACCACATCCAATTGTCCAAATCTTCAATGCTAACTACAGCAACAGCAACAGGGAATAGTCCTGGAAAAAGGCAGATCAATTAAACACTACAACAGTATGCAAACGTTTAAAAATTGTAAACAATTCGCATGCTGTCTTGTAACATTTCGCAGCTTGTCATGCGAAATGTGTGTGACATTTTAATTGATCATGCAAACAGTTCGCACCTTGTTATGTGAATTCGCAGCTTGTGGAAAATTTAAATAATACCTAACTCAAGCTACGATGTAAGTACAGTTTATTCAGCATAATACCTAATTCGCAGCCTCAGCTGCGAAATGTGAGGATCACAACCCTGCTTAATTCGCATCACCTGCTGCGAATTACATCAGCATTTTCACACAAAAACATCGTTCATTAATTAGATAAATGTAACTAACCGTTGTTTCCGTCCTTTGCTACAGCAGTGAGCAATGTACCCTTGTACTTGCCATATAAGTGGGTTCCATCGACAAACAACATTGGACGGCATGAATGAAAACCACTAAGGGACGAACCGAATGCTACAAAACAGCGCTTGAATCGGTTTCCAGCTGACAACTCCAACTGACAGTCTGAAGTAATATCCCGGCTCTTCAAGCGTTTGAAGTATCCGCTTAGTAAACTAAAAGAGCTTGAACTATCTCCAAAAACTCCCCTCCTAGCCTTCTCTAAAGCATTCCATGACAAACGATAAGAGATATCAAGACCGTAATCTTGTTTGGCAGTCGATTGTATGGTTTTGGCTGTCAACGAATGGCAGGTCCGGAGAGAATCCTGAATTTCCTCTGTAATCAAATCTGATGTTAAATGCCTGTGCCGCTTATGATTATGCTTCTGGGAGAAAACAGGACTGCAAGTATGGTTCGGGAAATACTTCTTTATCGTCATAAGGCCGGTGCTCGAGTCAATAGATGCATAAACCCTCCATTTGCACCCGCTTGTGAGCTTATTTTCACAATAAGCAGTGATCTTATTTGTTGTGTTGTGCAGGTATTTGAAAGAAAAACCATGCTCTAACGCAAACTTGCACAAGGATAACCTCAGACCGGCAGCACCTTCTTCAAAAGCTTGACCCACCCCTGTAATAGCATCAGCCCAACCAGCAGTAGCAAGTTGTTTTTTCCTCTGATCAGAATTAACTAAACCGTTACTACTCTCCCCGCTAACTATTTGATCAAAAGATGGTTCTACCAAAACCAAGCTACGCTCTTTACGCTTACCACCACAATCCTTACCACCAGAGCTCTTATCAACAGAACTTTTATTACCAGAACCCTTATCGAAGACGTGTTGTTATATGAGAAAACTAACCCGTTTTAAACGCTCCAAATCAAGATATAACACCAACCCAACAAAATCACTCTGGTTATTAAAGAAACAATTATTGTGATCCCCGCAGGAGTAAGTAATTAGGTACTCACCTGTGGCAAGCTCCTCCCACGTGTTCTCTACATAAGCTTGGATACTTTCGAAGCTTTCAAACTCCGTGAAAGGCACAATTGCAGTTTGGTGACCATATTTAAAAATACAAACTCGTGATTTAGACATCTCTTAACTTGGACAATACAAGTTATTTGTTATTAGTCTCAAAAACTAGGTGCAAAATATTTACTACTGCATCAAACAATTCGCATCCTAAGGCGCGAATTGTGTATACCTACAACTATCTATTCGCATCCTGTCCTGATATTTGTAGGTAACAAAGTCCTGATATTTGTCATTAGTCACAAAACTGTGCAGATTATTTACTGCACTATCAAACAATTCGCATCATAACATGTGAAATGTGTACATACATCGAGTAATTCGCAGCCTGTCCTGATATTTGGGTATATCTGCATATATCTATTCGCAGCCTGTCCTGATATTTCTATGTAACACCGGTCCTAATATCTGTTTCGAAATACAATACTCTAACTGACCTAAAAACTCGTAATCTACACATTACCCACAAACTAAAGCACTACCAAATTAGAATATAACATCAGAAAACAAGGACGTAACTATATAGCGAACAATATTAACGAAACAGATCACTATAACCAAAAAAAATAGAGAAAAGCTCGAAATCAGTCAATGGCATCTAAAACAGTAGACTAGAACCTATTCCAACAGAGAAAACGAATAAAAAACTTCGAAATCGGTAGGTAATTACCTAAAAAGCTCGCAACACGATTACTTGTAAGCTACAAGATTCCAAAAAGTCGTGATGAACTCCTGTACGTATAAAACAGAGGTTAGACAGGTCTAACACAACAACTTACATAAAGAAACAAACCTTTAGCAGCTTCCGATCACCGGAAAATGTGATTTAAACCCAGCTCGTGGTGGTTAGTAGGGTTAGGTGGTTAGAGCGGCAAACAAATTCAAATCTTCAAAAAGCAAGAAAAAATAGAAAGAAAACAGAAAATAACGTTTATATAGTGGGTTAAGGGTAGTTAGGGTATTAAAATAAAGTTAGGTTTTTAGTGACAATAAGGTAGTTGAGATGGGTATTAAGTAACAATTGATCAAACCTTGGGTGGTAAGTGACAATTGAATAGTTGAGTGGGTACTTTAAGTGCAATTTCCCTAAAAACAATTTCTGTTAATATATTAAAAACCATTTTGATAAAAGATAGTAGGGTGGAATATATTATCCGTTCTTCTGTTATAATAGAAGTTTAATATTTTAGCACATATATTAATAAAAATAGTGATATATTGTTTTTTTTAAATGATAGATTAAATGTAATAAATATAAACTAGTATGGTCCAATTACGGTAACCAAACTCATACAATAATAGTTATTTAATATATATTTTTTAATAAATATTTTTTTTAATGAAAACAAATTGATTGGTCAATACTGTAAATAGTTTTTTAATTTAATATACTAAATTAACTTGCGCTGAATTATATATAAAAATCGTTTGTATAACTAATATATTTATTATTGTCAAAGCAATAGGACAATATCAACTTGCTGATTTCAAGCTTGAGTATTTTTTCTCTTATGCTATAGCCATGGCCTCGATCTTCATCATCATACGTAGAAGAGTTGACGTATCAACCTCTCTTTCGTTCCACTTTCTCTATCTTGTTGTATCTTGTTGACGTGACCTTTACGGTTGTTGGCCCTTCCCTTTATATTTAGGAAACAACCTGCACCAACTTAAACAACGAAATATTTATTATCTTCTTTCTCTTCATGTCTTCTCCGACGAAGTTTAGCAACCTACAGAATGAAAAGAATGAAAACTTCAGCGACCAAGAGAATGAAAACTTCAGCGACCAAGAAGACACAGACGGTAAGTCAAAGTTTAGAAATTGAATTTTTCATTTATTATTGAATTTTTAATTGAATTTTTTTAATTATTGATTTAAAACAGAAATTGTCTCGGAGCCGTCGGAGATGTCAGCTCCTCTTCCCCCTCGGATTCCGACTCCGAGGAGTCCAACTCCTTGTCCAAGGCCTGTTTTCGTACAGGCTCTTAGTCCCGTCCAACAGTCCTCCTCCTCCAGCTTTGCCGAAGCATTTTTAGATAATAGAAATTGTTTGTATTTAAAAACAATTTCTGTTAATATATTAAAAACCATTTTGATAAAAGATAGTAGGGTGGAATAATATATATATATATTATCCGTTCTTCTGTTATAATAGAAGTTTAATATTTTAGCACATATATTAATAAAAATAGTGATATATTGTTTTTTTTAAATGATAGATTAAATGTAATAAATATAAACTAGTATGGTCCAATTACGGTAACCAAACTCATACAATAATAGTTATTTAATATATATTTTTTAATAAATATTTTTTTTAATGAAAAAAAATTGATTGGTCAATACTGTAAATAGTTTTTTAATTTAATATACTAAATTAACTTGCGTTGAATTATATATAAAAATCGTTTGTATAACTAATATAGTTATTATTGTCAAAGCAATAGGACAATATCAACTTGCTGATTTCAAGCTTGAGTATTTTTTCTCTTATGCTATAGCCATGGCCTCGATCTTCATCATCATACGTAGAAGAGTTGACGTATCAACCTCTCTTTCCTTCCACTTTCTCTATCTTGTTGACGTGACCTTTACGGTTGTTGGCCCTTTCCTTTATATTTAGAAAACAACCTGCACCAACTTAAACAACGAAATATTTATTATCTTATTTCTCTTCATGTCTTCTCCGACGAAGTTTAGCAACCTACAGAATGAAAAGAATGAAAACTTCAGCGACCAAGAGAATGAAAACTTCAGCGACCAAGAAGACACAAACGGTAAGTCAAAGTTTAGAAATTGAATTTTTCATTTATTATTGAATTTTTAATTGAATTTTTTTAATTATTGATTTAAAACAGAAATTGTCTCGGAGCCGTCGGAGATGTCAGCTCATCTTCCCCCTCGGATTCCGACTCCGAGGGGTCCAACTCCTTGTCCAAGGCCTGTTTTCGTACAGGCTCTTAGTCCGTCCAACAGTCCTCCTCCTGCAGTTCTTAGTCCGTCCAACAGTCCTCCTCCAGCTTTGCCGAAGCATTTTTAGATAATAAAAATTGTTTGTATTTAAAAACAATTTCTGTTAATATATTAAAAACCATTTTGATAAAAGATAGTAGGGTGGAATAATATATATATATATATATATTATCCGTTCTTCTGTTATAATAGAAGTTTAATATTTTAGCACATTTATTAATAAAAATAGTGATATATTGTTTTTTTTAAATGATAGATTAAATGTAATAAATATAAACTAGTATGGTCCAATTACGGTAACCAAACTCATACAACAATAGTTATTTAATATATATTTTTTAATAAATATTTTTTTTAATGAAAAAAAATTGATTGGTCAATACTGTAAATAGTTTTTTAATTTAATATACTAAATTAACTTGCGCTGAATTATATATAAAAATCGTTTGTATAACTAATATAGTTATTATTGTCAAAGCAGTAGGACAATATCAACTTGCTGATTTCAAGCTTGAGTATTTTTTCTCTTATGCTATAGCCATGGCCTCGATCTTCATCATCATACGTAGAAGAGTTGACGTATCAACCTCTCTTTCCTTCCACTTTCTCTATCTTGTTGTATCTTGTTGACGTGACCTTTACGGTTGTTGGCCATTTCCATTATATTTAGGAAACAACCTGCACCAACTTAAACAACGAAATATTTATTATCTTCTTTCTCTTCATGTCTTCTCCGACGAAGTTTAGCAACCTACAGAATGAAAAGAATGAAAACTTCAGCGACCAAGAGAATGAAAACTTCAGCGACCAAGAAGACACAGACGGTAAGTCAAAGTTTAGAAATTGAATTTTTCATTTATTATTGAATTTTTAATTGAATTTTTTTAATTATTGATTTAAAACAGAAATTGTCTCGGAGCCGTCGGAGATGTCAGCTCCTCTTCCCCCTCGGATTCCGACTCCGAGGGGTCCAACTCCTTGTCCAAGGCTTGTTTTCGTACAGGCTCTTAGTCCGTCCAACAGTCCTCCTCCTGCAGTTCTTAGTCCGTCCAACAGTCCTCCTCCATCTTTGCCGAAGCATTTTTAGATAATAAAAATTGTTTGTATTTAAAAACAATTTCTGTTAATATATTAAAAACCATTTTGATAAAAGATAGTATGGTGGAATAATATATATATATATATATATATATATATTATCCGTTCTTCTGTTATAATAGAAGTTTAATATTTTAGCACATATATTAATAAAAATAGTGATATATTGTTTTTTTTAAATGATAGATTAAATGTAATAAATATAAACTAGTATGGTCCAATTACGGTAACCAAACTCATACAATAATAGTTATTTAATATATATTTTTTAATAAATATTTTTTCTAATGAAAAAAATTTGATTGGTCAATACTGTAAATAGTTTTTTAATTTAATATACTAAATTAACTTGCGTTGAATTATATATAAAAATCGTTTGTATAACTAATATAGTTATTATTGTCAAAGCAATAGGACAATATCAACTTGCTGATTTCAAGCTTGAGTATTTTTTCTCTTATGCTATAGCCATGGCCTCGATCTTCATCATCATACGTAGAAGAGTTGACGTATCAACCTCTCTTTCCTTCCACTTTCTCTATCTTGTTGTATCTTGTTGACGTGACCTTTACGGTTGTTGGCCCTTTCCTTTATATTTAGAAAACAACCTGCACCAACTTAAACAACGAAATATTTATTATCTTCTTTCTCTTCATGTCTTCTCCGACGAAGTTTAGCAACCTACAGAATGAAAAGAATGAAAACTTCAGCGACCAAGAGAATGAAAACTTCAGCGACCAAGAAGACACAGACGGTAAGTCAAAGTTTAGAAATTGAATTTTTCATTTATTATTGAATTTTTAATTGAATTTTTTTAATTCTTGATTTAAAACAGAAATTGTCTCGGAGCCGTCGGAGATGTCAGCTCCTCTTCCCCCTCGGATTCCGACTCCGAGGGGTCCAACTCCTTGTCCAAGGCCTGTTTTCGTACAGGCTCTTAGTCCGTCCAACAGTCCTCCTCCTGCAGTTCTTAGTCCGTCCAACAGTCCTCCTCCAGCTTTGCCGAAGCATTTTTAGATAATAAAAATTGTTTGTATTTAAAAACAATTTCTGTTAATATATTAAAAACCATTTTGATAAAAGATAGTAGGGTGGAATAATATATATATATATATATATATATATATATATATATATATATATATATATATATATCCGTTCTTCTGTTATAATAGAAGTTTAATATTTTAGCACATATATTAATAAAAATAGTGATATATTGTTTTTTTTAAATGATAGATTAAATGTAATAAATATAAACTAGTATGGTCCAATTACGGTAACCAAACTCATACAATAATAGTTATTTAATATATATTTTTTAATAAATATTTTTTTTAATGAAAAAAAATTGATTGGTCAATACTGTAAATAGTTTTTTAATTTAATATACTAAATTAACTTGCGTTGAATTATATATAAAAATCGTTTGTATAACTAATATAGTTATTATTGTCAAAGCAATAGGACAATATCAACTTGCTGATTTCAAGCTTGAGTATTTTTTCTCGTATGCGATAGCCATGGCCTCGATCTTCATCATCATACGTAGAAGAGTTGACGTATCAACCTCTCTTTCCTTCCACTTTCTCTATCTTGTTGTATCTTGTTGACGTGACCTTTACGGTTGTTGGCCCTTTCCTTTATATTTAGAAAACAACCTGCACCAACTTAAACAACGAAATATTTATTATCTTCTTTCTCTTCATGTCTTCTCCGACGAAGTTTAGCAACCTACAGAATGAAAAGAATGAAAACTTCAGCGACCAAGAGAATGAAAACTTCAGCGACCAAGAAGACACAGACGGTAAGTCAAAGTTTAGAAATTGAATTTTTCATTTATTATTGAATTTTTAATTGAATTTTTTTAATTATTGATTTAAAACAGAAATTGTCTCGGAGCCGTCGGAGATGTCAGCTCCTCTTCCCCCTCGGATTCCGACTCCGAGGGGTCCAACTCCTTGTCCAAGGCCTGTTTTCGTACAGGCTCTTAGTCCGTCCAACAGTCCTCCTCCTGCAGTTCTTAGTCCGTCCAACAGTCCTCCTCCAGCTTTGCCGAAGCATTTTTAGATAATAAAAATTGTTTGTATTTAAAAACAATTTCTGTTAATATATTAAAAACCATTTTGATAAAAGATAGTAGGGTGGAATAATATATATATATATATATATGTATATATATATATATATATATATATATATATATATATATATATTATCCGTTCTTCTATTATAATAGAAGTTTAATATTTTAGCACATTTATTAATAAAAATAGTGATATATTGTTTTTTTTAAATGATAGATTAAATGTAATAAATATAAACTAGTATGGTCCAATTACGGTAACCAAACTCATACAATAATAGTTATTTAATATATATTTTTTAATAAATATTTTTTTTAATGAAAAAAAATTGATTGGTCAATACTGTAAATAGTTTTTTAATTTAATATACTAAATTAACTTGCGCTGAATTATATATAAAAATCGTTTGTATAACTAATATAGTTATTATTGTCAAAGCAATAGGACAATATCAACTTCCTGATTTCAAGCTTGAGTATTTTTTCTCTTATGCTATAGCCATGGCCTCGATCTTCATCATCATACGTAGAAGAGTTGACGTATCAACCTCTCTTTCCTTCCACTTTCTCTATCTTGTTGTATCTTGTTGACGTGACCTTTACGGTTGTTGGTCCTTTCCTTTATATTTAGGAAACAACCTGCACCAACTTAAACAACGAAATATTTATTATCTTCTTTCTCTTCATGTCTTCTCCGACGAAGTTTAGCAACCTACAGAATGAAAAGAATGAAAACTTCAGCGACCAAGAGAATGAAAACTTCAGCGACCAAGAAGACACAGACGGTAAGTCAAAGTTTAGAAATTGAATTTTTCATTTATTATTGAATTTTTAATTGAATTTTTTTAATTATTGATTTAAAACAGAAATTGTCTCGGAGCCGTCGGAGATGTCAACTCCTCTTCCCCCTCGGATTCCGACTCCGAGGGGTCCAACTCCTTGTCCAAGGCCTGTTTTCGTACAGGCTCTTAGTCCGTCCAACAGTCCTCCTCCTGCAGTTCTTAGTCCGTCCAACAGTCCTCCTCCAGCTTTGCCGAAACATTTTTAGATAATAAAATTGTTTGTATTTAAAAACAATTTCTGTTAATATATTAAAAACCATTTTGATAAAAGATAGTAGGGTGGAATAATATATATATATATATATATATATATATATATATATATATATATATATATATATATATATATATTATCCGTTCTTCTGTTATAATAGAAGTTTAATATTTTAGCACATATATTAATAAAAATAGTGATATATTGTTTTTTTTTAAATCAGAGATTAAATGTAATAAATATAAACTAGTATGGTCCAATTACGGTAACCAAACTCATACAATAATAGTTATTTAATATATATTTTTTAATAAATATTTTTTTTAATGAAAAAAAATTGATTGGTCAATACTGTAAATAGTTTTTTAATTTAATATACTAAATTAACTTGCGTTGAATTATATATAAAAATCGTTTGTATAACTAATATAGTTATTATTGTCAAAACAATAGGACAATATCAACTTGCTGATTTCAAGCTTGAGTATTTTTTCTCTTATGCTATAGCCATGGCCTCGATCTTCATCATCATACGTAGAAGAGTTGACGTATCAACCTCTCTTTCCTTCAACTTTCTCTATCTTGTTGTATCTTGTTGACGTGAGCTTTACGGTTGTTGGCCCTTTCCTTTATATTTAGAAAACAACCTGCACCAACTTAAACAACGAAATATTTATTATCTTCTTTCTCTTCATGTCTTCTCCGACGAAGTTTAGCACCCTACAGAATGAAAAGAATGAAAACTTCAGCGACCAAGAGAATGAAAACTTCAGCGACCAAGAAGACACAGACGGTAAGTCAAAGTTTAGAAATTGAATTTTTCATTTATTATTGAATTTTTAATTGAATTTTTTTAATTATTGATTTAAAACAGAAATTGTCTCGGAGCCGTCGGAGATGTCAGCTCCTCTTCCCCCTCGGATTCCGACTCCGAGGGGTCCAACTCCTTGTCCAAGGCCTGTTTTCGTACAGGCTCTTAGTCCGTCCAACAGTCCTCCTCCTGCAGTTCTTAGTCCGTCCAACCGTCCTCCTCCAGCTTTGCCGAAGCATTTTTAGATAATAAAAATTGTTTGTATTTAAAAACAATTTCTGTTAATATATTAAAAACCATTTTGATAAAAGATAGTAGGGTGGAATAATATATATATATATATATATTATCCGTTCTTCTGTTATAATAGAAGTTTAATATTTTAGCACATTTATTAATAAAAATAGTGATATATTGTTTTTTTTAAATGATAGATTAAATGTAATAAATATAAACTAGTATGTTCCAATTACGGTAACCAAACTCATACAATAATAGTTATTTAATACATATTTTTTAATAAATATTTTTTTTAATGAAAAAAAATTGATTGGTCAATACTATAAATAGTTTTTTAATTTAATATACTAAATTAACTTGCGTTGAATTATATATAAAAATCGTTTGTATAACTAATATAGTTATTATTGTCAAAGCAATAGGACAATATTAACTTGCTGATTTCAATCTTGAGTATTTTTTCTCTTATGCTATAGCCATGGCCTCGATCTTCATCATCATACGTAGAAGAGTTGACGTATCAACCTCTCTTTCCTTCCACTTTCTCTATCTTGTTGTATCTTGTTGACGTGACCTTTACGGTTGTTGGCCCTTTCCTTTATATTTAGGAAACAACCTGCACCAACTTAAACAACGAAATATTTATTATCTTCTTTCTCTTCATGTCTTCTCCGACGAAGTTTAGCAACCTACAGAATGAAAAGAATGAAAACTTCAGCGACCAAGAGAATGAAAACTTCAGCGACCAAGAAGACACAGACGGTAAGTCAAAGTTTAGAAATTGAATTTTTCATTTATTGAATTTTTAATTGAATTTTTTTAATTATTGATTTAAAACAGAAATTGTCTCGGAGCCGTCGGAGATGTCAGCTCCTCTTCCCCCTCGGATTCCGACTCTGAGGGGTCCAACTCCTTGTCCAAGGCCTGTTTTCGTACAGGCTCTTAGTCCGTCCAACAGTCCTCCTCCTGCAGTTCATAGTCCGTCCAACAGTCCTCCTCCAGCTTTGCCGAAGCATTTATTATGGGTCCAACTCCTTGTCCAAGGCCTGTTTTCGTACAGGCTCTTAGTCCGTCCAACAGTCCTCCTCCTGCAGTTCATAGTCCGTCCAACAGTCCTCCTCCAGCTTTGCCGAAGCATTTTTAGATAATAAAAATTGTTTGTATTTAAAAACAATTTCTGTTAATATATTAAAAACCATTTTGATAAAAGATAGTAGGGTGGAATAATATATATATATATATATATATATATATATATATATATATTATCCGTTCTTTTGTTATAATAGAAGTTTAATATTTTAGCACATTTATTAATAAAAATAGTGATATATTGTTTGTTTTAAATGATAGATTAAATGTAATAAATATAAACTAGTATGGTCCAATTACGGTAACCAAACTCATACAATAATAGTTTTTTAATATATATTTTTTAATAAATATTTTTTTTAATGAAAAAAAATTGATTGGTCAATACTGTAAATAGTTTTTTAATTTAATATACTAAATTAACTTGCACTGAATTATATATAAAAATCGTTTGTATAACTAATATATTTATTATTGTCAAAGCAATAGGACAATATCAACTTGCTGATTTCAAGCTTGAGTATTTTTTCTCTTATGCTATAGCCATGGCCTCGATCTTCATCATCATACGTAAAAGAGTTGACGTATCAACCTCTCTTTCCTTCCACTTTCTCTATCTTGTTGTATCTTGTTGACGTGACCTTTACGGTTGTTGGCCCTTTCCTTTATATTTAGGAAACAACCTGCACCAACTTAAACAACGAAATATTTATTATCTTCTTTCTCTTCATGTCTTCTCCGACGAAGTTTAGCAACCTACAGAATGAAAAGAATGAAAACTTCAGCGACCAAGAGAATGAAAACTTCAGCGACCAAGAAGACACAGACGGTAAGTCAAAGTTTAGAAATTGAATTTTTCATTTATTATTGAATTTTTAATTGAATTTTTTTAATTATTGATTTAAAACAGAAATTGTCTCGGAGCCGTCAGAGATGTCAGCTCCTCTTCCCCCTCGGATTCCGACTCCGAGGGGTCCAACTCCTTGTCCAAGGCCTGTTTTCGTACAGGCTCTTAGTCCGTCCAACAGTCCTCCTCCTGCAGTTCTTAGTCCGTCCAACAGTGCCGAAGCATTTTTAGATAATAAAAATTGTTTGTATTTAAAAACAATTTCTGTTAATATATTAAAAACCATTTTGATAAAAGATAGTAGGGTGGAATAATGTATATATATATATATATATATATATATATATATATATATATATATATATATATATATTATCCGTTCTTCTGTTATAATAGAAGTTTAATATTTTAGCACATATATTAATAAAAATAGTGATATATTGTTTTTTTTTAAATGATAGATTAAATGTAATAAATATAAACTAGTATGGTCCAATTACGGTAACCAAACTCATACAATAATAGTTATTTAATATATATTTTTTAATAAATATTTTTTTTAATGAAAAAAAATTGATTGGTCAATACTGTAAATAGTTTTTTAATTTAATATACTAAATTAACTTGCGTTGAATTATATATAAAAATCGTTTGTATAACTAATATAGTTATTATTGTCAAAGCAATAAGACAATATCAACTTGCTGATTTCAAGCTTGAGTATTTTTTCTCTTATGCTATAGCCATGGCCTCGATCTTCATCATCATACGTAGAAGAGTTGACGTATCAACCTCTCTTTCCTTCCACTTTCTCTATCTTGTTGTATCTTGTTGACGTGACCTTTACGGTTGTTGGCCCTTTCCTTTATATTTAGGAAACAACCTGCACCAACTTAAACAACGAAATATTTATTATCTTCTTTCTCTTCATGTCTTCTCCGACGAAGTTTAGCAACCTACAGAATGAAAAGAATGAAAACTTCAGCGACCAAGAAGACACAGACGGTAAGTCAAAGTTTAGAAATTGAATTTTTCATTTATTATTGAATTTTTAATTGAATTTTTTTAATTATTGATTTAAAACAGAAATTGTCTCGGAGCCGTCGGAGATGTCAGCTCCTCTTCCCCCTCGGATTCCGACTCCGAGGAGTCCAACTCCTTGTCCAAGGCCTGTTTTCGTACAGGCTCTTAGTCCGTCCAACAGTCCTCCTCCTGCAGTTCTTAGTCCGTCCAACAGTCCTCCTCCAGCTTTGCCGAAGCATTTTTAGATAATAAAAATTGTTTGTATTTAAAAACAATTTCTGTTAATATATTAAAAACCATTTTGATAAAAGATAGTAGGGTGGAATAATATATATATATATATATATATATATATATATATTATCCGTTCTTTTGTTATAATAGAAGTTTAATATTTTAGCACATATATTAATAAAAATAGTGATATATTGTTTTTTTTAAATGATAGATTAAATGTAATAAATATAAACTAGTATGGTCCAATTACGGTAACCAAACTCATACAATAATAGTTATTTAATATATATTTTTTAATAAATATTTTTTTTAATGAAAAAAAATTGATTGGTCAATACTGTAAATAGTTTTTTAATTTAATATACTAAATTAACTTGCGTTGAATTATATATAAAAATCATTTGTATAACTAATATAGTTATTATTGTCAAAGCAATAGGACAATATCAACTTGCTGATTTCAAGCTTGAGTATTTTTTCTCTTATGCTATAGCCATGGCCTCGATCTTCATCATCATACGTAGAAGAGTTGACGTATCAACCTCTCTTTCCTTCCACTTTCTCTATCTTGTTGTATCTTGTTGACGTGACCTTTACGGTTGTTGGCCCTTTCCTTTATATTTAGAAAACAACCTGCACCAACTTAAACAACGAAATATTTATTATCTTCTTTCTCTTCATGTCTTCTCCGACGAAGTTTAGCACCCTACAGAATGAAAAGAATGAAAACTTCAGCGACCAAGAGAATGAAAACTTCAGCGACCAAGAAGACACAGACGGTAAGTCAAAGTTTAGAAATTGAATTTTTCATTTATTATTGAATTTTTAATTGAATTTTTTTTAATTATTGATTTAAAACAGAAATTGTCTCGGAGCCGTCGGAGATGTCAGCTCCTCTTCCCCCTCGGATTCCGACTCCGAGGGGTCCAACTCCTTGTCCAAGGCCTGTTTTCGTACAGGCTCTTAGTCCGTCCAACAGTCCTCCTCCTGCAGTTCTTAGTCCGTCCAACAGTCCTCCTCCAGCTTTGCCGAAGCATTTTTAGATAATAAAAATTGTTTGTATTTAAAAACAATTTCTGTTAATATATTAAAAACCATTTTGATAAAAGATAGTAGGGTGGAATAATATATATATATATATATATATATATATATATATATATATATATATATATTATCCGTTCTTCTGTTATAATAGAAGTTTAATATTTTAGCACATATATTAATAAAAATCGTGATATATTGTTTTTTTTAAATGATAGATTAAATGTAATAAATATAAACTAGTATGGTCCAATTACGGTAACCAAACTCATACAATAATAGTTATTTAATATATATTTTTTAATAAATATATTTTTTAATGAAAAAAAATTGATTGGTCAATACTGTAAATAGTTTTTTAATTTAATATACTAAATTAATTTGCGTTGAATTATATATAAAAATCGTTTGTATAACTAATATAGTTATTATTGTCAAAGCAATTGGACAATATCAACTTGCTGATTTCAAGCTTGAGTATTTTTTCTCCATATGCTATAGCCATGGCCTCGATCTTCATCATCATACGTAGAAGAGTTGACGTATCAACCTCTCTTTCCTTCCACTTTCTCTATCTTGTTGTATCTTGTTGACGTGAACTTTACGGTTGTTGGCCCTTTCCTTTATATTTAGAAAACAACCTGCACCAACTTAAACAACGAAATATTTATTATCTTCTTTCTCTTCATGTCTTCTCCGACGAAGTTTAGCAACCTACAGAATGAAAAGAATGAAAACTTCAGCGACCAAGAGAATGAAAACTTCAGCGACCAAGAAGACACAGACGGTAAGTCAAAGTTTAGAAATTGAATTTTTCATTTATTATTGAATTTTTAATTGAATTTTTTTAATTATTGATTTAAAACAGAAATTGTCTCGGAGCCGTCGGAGATGTCAGCTCCTCTTCCCCCTCGGATTCCGACTCCGAGGGGTCCAACTCCTTGTCCAAGGCCTGTTTTCGTACAGGCTCTTAGTCCGTCCAACAGTCCTCCTCCTGCAGTTCTTAGTCCGTCCAACAGTCCTCCTCCAGCTTTGCCGAAGCATTTTTAGATAATAAAAATTGTTTGTATTTAAAAACAATTTCTGTTAATATATTAAAAACCATTTTGATAAAAGATAGTAGGGTGGAATAATATATATATATATATATATATATATATATATATTATCCGTTCTTCTGTTATAATAGAAGTTTAATATTTTAGCACATTTATTAATAAAAATAGTGATATATTGTTTTTTTAAATGATAGATTAAATGTAATAAATATAAACTAGTATGTTCCAATTACGGTAACCAAACTCATACAATAATAGTTATTTAATACATATTTTTTAATAAATATTTTTTTTAATGAAAAAAAATTGATTGGTCAATACTATAAATAGTTTTTTAATTTAATATACTAAATTAACTTGCGTTGAATTATATATAAAAATCGTTTGTATAACTAATATAGTTATTATTGTCAAAGCAATAGGACAATATTAACTTGCTGATTTCAATCTTGAGTATTTTTTCTCTTATGCTATAGCCATGGCCTCGATCTTCATCATCATACGTAGAAGAGTTGACGTATCAACCTCTCTTTCCTTCCACTTTCTCTATCTTGTTGTATCTTGTTGACGTGACCTTTACGGTTGTTGGCCCTTTCCTTTATATTTAGGAAACAACCTGCACCAACTTAAACAACGAAATATTTATTATCTTCTTTCTCTTCATGTCTTCTCCGACGAAGTTTAGCAACCTACAGAATGAAAAGAATGAAAACTTCAGCGACCAAGAGAATGAAAACTTCAGCGACCAAGAAGACACAGACAGTAAGTCAAAGTTTAGAAATTGAATTTTTCATTTATTATTGAATTTTTAATTGAATTTTTTTAATTATTGATTTAAAACAGAAATTGTCTCGGAGCCGTCGGAGATGTCAGCTCCTCTTCCCCCTCGGATTCCGACTCCGAGGGGTCCAACTCCTTGTCCAAGGCCTGTTTTCGTACAGGCTCTTAGTCCGTCCAACAGTCCTCCTCCTGCAGTTCATAGTCCGTCCAACAGTCCTCCTCCAGCTTTGCCGAAGCATTTATTATGGGTCCAACTCCTTGTCCAAGGCCTGTTTTCGTACAGGCTCTTAGTCCGTCCAACAGTCCTCCTCCTGCAGTTCATAGTCCGTCCAACAGTCCTCCTCCAGCTTTGCCGAAGCATTTTTAGATAATAAAAATTGTTTGTATTTAAAAACAATTTCTGTTAATATATTAAAAACCATTTTGATAAAAGATAGTAGGGTGGAATAATATATATATATATATATATATATATATATATATATATATATATATATATATATATATATATATATAAATATATATATATATATATTATCCGTTCTTTTGTTATAATAGAAGTTTAATATTTTAGCACATTTATTAATAAAAATAGTGATATATTGTTTGTTTTAAATGATAGATTAAATGTAATAAATATAAACTAGTATGGTCCAATTACGGTAACCAAACTCATACAATAATAGTTTTTTAATATATATTTTTTAATAAATATTTTTTTTAATGAAAAAAAATTGATTGGTCAATACTGTAAATAGTTTTTTAATTTAATATACTAAATTAACTTGCACTGAATTATATATAAAAATCGTTTGTATAACTAATATATTTATTATTGTCAAAGCAATAGGACAATATCAACTTGCTGATTTCAAGCTTGAGTATTTTTTCTTTTATGCTATAGCCATGGCCTCGATCTTCATCATCATACGTAGAAGAGTTGACGTATCAACCTCTCTTTCCTTCCACTTTCTCTATCTTGTTGTATCTTGTTGACGTGACCTTTACGGTTGTTGGCCCTTTCCTTTATATTTAGGAAACAACCTGCACCAACTTAAACAACGAAATATTTATTATCTTCTTTCTCTTCATGTCTTCTCCGACGAAGTTTAGCAACCTACAGAATGAAAAGAATGAAAACTTCAGCGACCAAGAGAATGAAAACTTCAGCGACCAAGAAGACACAGACGGTAAGTCAAAGTTTAGAAATTGAATTTTTCATTTATTATTGAATTTTTAATTGAATTTTTTTAATTATTGATTTAAAACAGAAATTGTCTCGGAGCCGTCAGAGATGTCAGCTCCTCTTCCCCCTCGGATTCCGACTCCGAGGGGTCCAACTCCTTGTCCAAGGCCTGTTTTCGTACAGGCTCTTAGTCCGTCCAACAGTCCTCCTCCTGCAGTTCTTAGTCCGTCCAACAGTGCCGAAGCATTTTTAGATAATAAAAATTGTTTGTATTTAAAAACAATTTCTGTTAATATATTAAAAACCATTTTGATAAAAGATAGTAGGGTGGAATAATATATATATATATATATATATATATATATATATATATATATATATATATATATATATATATATATATATATATATATATATATATTATCCGTTCTTCTGTTATAATAGAAGTTTAATATTTTAGCACATATATTAATAAAAATAGTGATATATTGTTTTTTTTAAATGATAGATTAAATGTAATAAATATAAACTAGTATGGTCCAATTACGGTAACCAAACTCATACAATAATAGTTATTTAATATATATTTTTTAATAAATATTTTTTTTAATGAAAAAAAATTGATTGGTCAATACTGTAAATAGTTTTTTAATTTAATATACTAAATTAACTTGCGTTGAATTATATATAAAAATCGTTTGTATAACTAATATAGTTATTATTGTCAAAGCAATAAGACAATATCAACTTGCTGATTTCAAGCTTGAGTATTTTTTCTCTTATGCTATAGCCATGGCCTCGATCTTCATCATCATACGTAGAAGAGTTGACGTATCAACCTCTCTTTCCTTCCACTTTCTCTATCTTGTTGTATCTTGTTGACGTGACCTTTACGGTTGTTGGCCCTTTCCTTTATATTTAGGAAACAACCTGCACCAACTTAAACAACGAAATATTTATTATCTTCTTTCTCTTCATGTCTTCTCCGACGAAGTTTAGCAACCTACAGAATGAAAAGAATGAAAACTTCAGCGACCAAGAAGACACAGACGGTAAGTCAAAGTTTAGAAATTGAATTTTTCATTTATTATTGAATTTTTAATTGAATTTTTTTAATTATTGATTTAAAACAGAAATTGTCTCGGAGCCGTCGGAGATGTCAGCTCCTCTTCCCCCTCGGATTCCGACTCCGAGGAGTCCAACTCCTTGTCCAAGGCCTGTTTTCGTACAGGCTCTTAGTCCGTCCAACAGTCCTCCTCCTGCAGTTCTTAGTCCGTCCAACAGTCCTCCTCCAGCTTTGCCGAAGCATTTTTAGATAATAAAAATTGTTTGTATTTAAAAACAATTTCTGTTAATATATTAAAAACCATTTTGATAAAAGATAGTAGGGTGGAATAATATATATATATATATATATTATCCGTTCTTTTGTTATAATAGAAGTTTAATATTTTAGCACATATATTAATAAAAATAGTGATATATTGTTTTTTTTAAATGATAGATTAAATGTAATAAATATAAACTAGTATGGTCCAATTACGGTAACCAAACTCATACAATAATAGTTATTTAATATATATTTTTTAATAAATATTTTTTTTAATGAAAAAAAATTGATTGGTCAATACTGTAAATAGTTTTTTAATTTAATATACTAAATTAACTTGCGTTGAATTATATATAAAAATCATTTGTATAACTAATATAGTTATTATTGTCAAAGCAATAGGACAATATCAACTTGCTGATTTCAAGCTTGAGTATTTTTTCTCTTATGCTATAGCCATGGCCTCGATCTTCATCATCATACGTAGAAGAGTTGACGTATCAACCTCTCTTTCCTTCCACTTTCTCTATCTTGTTGTATCTTGTTGACGTGACCTTTACGGTTGTTGGCCCTTTCCTTTATATTTAGAAAACAACCTGCACCAACTTAAACAACGAAATATTTATTATCTTCTTTCTCTTCATGTCTTCTCCGACGAAGTTTAGCACCCTACAGAATGAAAAGAATGAAAACTTCAGCGACCAAGAGAATGAAAACTTCAGCGACCAAGAAGACACAGACGGTAAGTCAAAGTTTAGAAATTGAATTTTTCATTTATTATTGAATTTTTAATTGAATTTTTTTTAATTATTGATTTAAAACAGAAATTGTCTCGGAGCCGTCGGAGATGTCAGCTCCTCTTCCCCCTCGGATTCCGACTCCGAGGGGTCCAACTCCTTGTCCAAGGCCTGTTTTCGTACAGGCTCTTAGTCCGTCCAACAGTCCTCCTCCTGCAGTTCTTAGTCCGTCCAACAGTCCTCCTCCAGCTTTGCCGAAGCATTTTTAGATAATAAAAATTGTTTGTATTTAAAAACAATTTCTGTTAATATATTAAAAACCATTTTGATAAAAGATAGTAGGGTGGAATAATATATATATATATATATATATATATATATATATATATTATCCGTTCTTCTGTTATAATAGAAGTTTAATATTTTAGCACATATATTAATAAAAATCGTGATATATTGTTTTTTTTAAATGATAGATTAAATGTAATAAATATAAACTAGTATGGTCCAATTACGGTAACCAAACTCATACAATAATAGTTATTTAATATATATTTTTTAATAAATATATTTTTTAATGAAAAAAAATTGATTGGTCAATACTGTAAATAGTTTTTTAATTTAATATACTAAATTAATTTGCGTTGAATTATATATAAAAATCGTTTGTATAACTAATATAGTTATTATTGTCAAAGCAATTGGACAATATCAACTTGCTGATTTCAAGCTTGAGTATTTTTTCTCCATATGCTATAGCCATGGCCTCGATCTTCATCATCATACGTAGAAGAGTTGACGTATCAACCTCTCTTTCCTTCCACTTTCTCTATCTTGTTGTATCTTGTTGACGTGAACTTTACGGTTGTTGGCCCTTTCCTTTATATTTAGAAAACAACCTGCACCAACTTAAACAACGAAATATTTATTATCTTCTTTCTCTTCATGTCTTCTCCGACGAAGTTTAGCAACCTACAGAATGAAAAGAATGAAAACTTCAGCGACCAAGAGAATGAAAACTTCAGCGACCAAGAAGACACAGACGGTAAGTCAAAGTTTAGAAATTGAATTTTTCATTTATTATTGAATTTTTAATTGAATTTTTTTAATTATTGATTTAAAACAGAAATTGTCTCGGAGCCGTCGGAGATGTCAGCTCCTCTTCCCCCTCGGATTCCGACTCCGAGGGGTCCAACTCCTTGTCCAAGGCCTGTTTTCGTACAGGCTCTTAGTCCGTCCAACAGTCCTCCTCCTGCAGTTCTTAGTCCGTCCAACAGTCCTCCTCCAGCTTTGCCGAAGCATTTTTAGATAATAAAAATTGTTTGTATTTAAAAACAATTTCTGTTAATATATTAAAAACCATTTTGATAAAAGATAGTAGGGTGGAATAATATATATATATATATATATATATATATATATATATATTATCCGTTCTTCTGTTATAATAGAAGTTTAATATTTTAGCACATTTATTAATAAAAATAGTGATATATTGTTTTTTTTAAATGATAGATTAAATGTAATAAATATAAACTAGTATGGTCCAATTACGGTAACCAAACTCATACAATAATAGTTATTTAATATATATTTTTTAATAAATATTTTTTTTAATGAAAAAAAATTGATTGGTCAATACTGTAAATAGTTTTTTAATTTAATATACTAAATTAACTTGCGTTGAATTATATATAAAAATCGTTTGTATAACTAATATAGTTATTATTGTCAAAGCAATAGGACAATATCAACTTGCTGATTTCAAGCTTGAGTATTTTTTCTCTTATGCTATAGCCATGGCCTCGATCTTCATCATCATACGTCGAAGAGTTGACGTATCAACCTCTCTTTCCTTCCACTTTCTCTATCTTGTTGTATCTTGTTGACGTGACCTTTACGGTTGTTGGCCTTTTCCTTTATATTTAGGAAACAACCTGCACCAACTTAAACAACGAAATATTTATTATCTTCTTTCTCTTCATGTCTTCTCCGACGAAGTTTAGCAACCTACAGAATGAAAAGAATGAAAACTTCAGCGACCAAGAGAATGAAAACTTCAGCGACCAAGAAGACACAGACGGTAAGTCAAAGTTTAGAAATTGAATTTTTCATTTATTATTGAATTTTTAATTGAATTTTTTTAATTATTGATTTAAAACAGAAATTGTCTAGGAGCCGTCGGAGATGTCAGCTCCTCTTCCCCCTCGGATTCCGACTCCGAGGGGTCCAACTCCTTGTCCAAGGCCTGTTTTCGTACATGCTCTTAGTCCGTCCAACAGTCCTCCTCCAGCTTTGCCGAAGCATTTTTAGATAATAAAAATTGTTTGTATTTAAAAACAATTTCTGTTAATATATTAATAACCATTTTGATAAACGATAGTAGGGTGGAATAATATATATATATATATATATATATATATATATATATATATATTATCCATTCTTCTGTTATAATAGAAGTTTAATATTTTAGCACATTTATTAATAAAAATAGTGATATATTGTTTTTTTTAAATGATAGATTAAATGTAATAAATATAAACTAGTATGGTCCAATTACGGTAACCAAACTCATACAATAATAGTTATTTAATATATATTTTTTAATAAATATTTTTTTTAATGAAAAAAAATTGATTGGTCAATACTGTAAATAGTTTTTTAATTTAATATACTAAATTAACTTGCGTTGAATTATATATAAAAATCGTTTGTATAACTAATATAGTTATTATTGTCAAAGCAATAGGACAATATCAACTTGCTGATTTCAAGCTTGAGTATTTTTTCTCTTATGCTATAGCCATGGCCTCGATCTTCATCATCATACGTCGAAGAGTTGACGTATCAACCTCTCTTTCCTTCCACTTTCTCTATCTTGTTGTATCTTGTTGACGTGACCTTTACGGTTGTTGGCCCTTTCCTTTATATTTAGGAAACAACCTGCACCAACTTAAACAACGAAATATTTATTATCTTCTTTCTCTTCATATCTTCTCCGACGAAGTTTAGCAACCTACAGAATGAAAAGAATGAAAACTTCAGCGACCAAGAGAATGAAAACTTCAGCGACCAAGAAGACACAGACGGTAAGTCAAAGTTTAGAAATTGAATTTTTCATTTATTATTGAATTTTTAATTGAATTTTTTTAATTATTGATTTAAAACAGAAATTGTCTAGGAGCCGTCGGAGATGTCAGCTCCTCTTCCCCCTCGGATTCCGACTCCGAGGGGTCCAACTCCTTGTCCAAGGCCTGTTTTCGTACATGCTCTTAGTCCGTCCAACAGTCCTCCTCCAGCTTTGCCGAAGCATTTTTAGATAATAAAAATTGTTTGTATTTAAAAACAATTTCTGTTAATATATTAATAACCATTTTGATAAACGATAGTAGGGTGGAATAATATATATATATATATATATATATATATATATTATCCGTTTTTCTGTTATAATAGAAGTTTAATATTTTAGCACAGATATTAATAAAAATAGTGATATATTGTTTTATTTAAATGATAGATTAAATGTAATAAATATAAACTAGTATGGTCCAATTACGGTAACCAAACTCATACAATAATAATTATTAAATATATATTTTTTAATAAATATTTTTTTTAATGAAAAAAAATTGATTGGTCAATACTGTAAATAGTTTTTTAATTTAATATACTAAATTAACTTGCGTTGAATTATATATAAAAATCGTTTGTATAACTAATATAGTTATTGTTGTCAAAGCAATAGGACAATATCAACTTGCTGATTTCAAGCTTGAGTATTTTTTCTCTTATGCTATAGCCATGGCCTCGATCTTCATCATCATACGTCGAAGAGTTGAGTATCAACCTCTCTTTCCTTCCACTTTCTCTATCTTGTTGACGTGACCTTTACAGTTGTTGGCCTTTTCCTTTATATTTAGGAAACAACCTGCACCAACTTAAACAACGAAATATTTATTATCTTCTTTCTCTTCATGTCTTCTCCGACGAAGTTTAGCAACCTACAGAATGAAAAGAATGAAAACTTCAGCGACCAAGAGAATGAAAACTTCAGCGACCAAGAAGACACAGACGGTAAGTCAAAGTTTAGATATTGAATTTTTCATTTATTATTGAATTTTTAATTGAATTTTTTTAATTATTGATTTAAAACAGAAATTGTCTAGGAGCCGTCGGAGATGTCAGCTCCTCTTCCCCCTCGGATTCCGACTCCGAGGGGTCCAACTCCTTGTCCAAGGCCTGTTTTCGTACATGCTCTTAGTCCGTCCAACAGTCCTCCTCCAGCTTTGCCGAAGCATTTTTAGATAATAAAAATTGTTTGTATTTAAAAACAATTTCTGTTAATATATTAATAACCATTTTGATAAACGATAGTAGGGTGGAATAATATATATATATATATATATATATATATATATATATATTATCCGTTTTTCTGTTATAATAGAAGTTTAATATTTTAGCACATATATTAATAAAAATAGTGATATATTGTTTTTTTTAAATGATAGATTAAATGTAATAAATATAAACTAGTATGGTCCAATTACGGTAACCAAACTCATACAATAATAGTTATTTAATATATATTTTTTAATAAATATTTTTTTTAATGAAAAAAAATTGATTGGTCAATACTGTAAATAGTTTTTTAATTTAATATACTAAATTAACTTGCGTTGAATTATATATAAAAATCGTTTGTATAACTAATATAGTTATTATTGTCAAAGCAATAGGACAATATCAACTTGCTGATTTCAAGCTTGAGTATTTTTTCTCTTATGCTATAGCCATGGCCTCGATCTTCATCATCATACGTAGAAGAGTTGACGTATCAACCTCTCTTTCCTTCCACTTTCTCTATCTTGTTGTATCTTGTTGACGTGACCTTTACGGTTGTTGGCCCTTTCCTTTATATTTAGGAAACAACCTGCACCAACTTAAACAACGAAATATTTATTATCTTCTTTCTCTTCATGTCTTCTCCGACAAAGTTTAGCAACCTACAGAATGAAAAGAATGAAAACTTCAGCGACCAAGAAAATGAAAACTTCAGCGACCAAGAAGACACAGGCGGTAAGTCAAAGTTTAGAAATTGAATTTTTCATTTATTATTGAATTTTTAATTGAATTTTTTTAATTATTGATTTAAAACAGAAATTGTCTCGGAGATGTCAGCTCCTCTTCCCCCTCGGATTCCGACTCCGAGGGGTCCAACTCCTTGTCCAAGGCCTGTTTTCGTACAGACTCTTAGTCCGTCCAACAGTCCTCCTCCTGCAGTTCTTAGTCCGTCCAACAGTCCTCCTCCAGCTTTGCCGAAGCATTTTTAGATAATAAAAATTGTTTGTATTTAAAAACAACTTCTGTTAATATATTAAAAACCATTTTGATAAAAGATAGTAGGGTGGAATAATATATATATATATATATATATATATATTATCCGTTCTTCTGTTATAATAGAAGTTTAATATTTTAGCACATATATTAATAAAAATAGTGATATATTGTTTTTTTTAAATGATAGATTAAATGTAATAAATATAAACTAGTATGGTCCAATTACGGTAACCAGACTCATACAATAATAGTTATTTAATATATATTTTTTAATAAATATATTTTTAATGAAAAAAAATTGATTGGGCAATACTGTAAATAGTTTTTTAATTTAATATACTAAATTAACTTGCGTTGAATTATATATAAAAATCGTTTGTATAACTAATATAGTTATTATTGTCAAAGCAATAGGACAATATCAACTTGCTGATTTCAAGCTTGAGTATTTTTTCTCTTATGCTATAGCCATGGCCTCGATCTTCATCATCATACGTAGAAGAGTTGACGTATCAACCTCTCTTTCCTTCCACTTTCTCTATCTTGTTGTATCTTGTTGACGTGACCTTTACGGTTGTTGGCCTTTTCCTTTATATTTAGGAAACAACCTGCACCAACTTAAACAACGAAATATTTATTATCTTCTTTCTCTTCATGTCTTCTCCGACGAAGTTTAGCAACCTACAGAATGAAAAGAATGAAAACTTCAGCGACCAAGAGAATGAAAACTTCAGCGACCAAGAAGACACAGACGGTAAGTCAAAGTTTAGAAATTGAATTTTTCATTTATTATTGAATTTTTAATTGAATTTTTTTAATTATTGATTTAAAACAGAAATTGTCTAGGAGCCGTCGGAGATGTCAGCTCCTCTTCCCCCTCGGATTCCGACTCCGAGGGGTCCAACTCCTTGTCCAAGGCCTGTTTTCGTACATGCTCTTAGTCCGTCCAACAGTCCTCCTCCAGCTTTGCCGAAGCATTTTTAGATAATAAAAATTGTTTGTATTTAAAAACAATTTCTGTTAATATATTAATAACCATTTTGATAAACGATAGTAGGGTGGAATAATATAATATATATATATTATCCGTTTTTCTGTTATAATAGAAGTTTAATATTTTAGCACATATATTAATAAAAATAGTGATATATTGTTTTTTTTAAATGATAGATTAAATGTAATAAATATAAACTAGTATGGTCCAATTACGGTAACCAAACTCATACAATAATAGTTATTTAATATATATTTTTTAATAAATATTTTTTTTAATGAAAAAAAATTGATTGGTCAATACTGTAAATAGTTTTTTAATTTAATATACTAAATTAACTTGCGTTGAATTATATATAAAAATCGTTTGTATAACTAATATAGTTATTATTGTCAAAGCAATAGGACAAAATCAACTTGCTGATTTCAAGCTTGAGTATTTTTTCTCTTATGCTATAGCCATGGCCTCGATCTTCATCATCATACGTCGAAGAGTTGACGTATCAACCTCTCTTTCCTTCCACTTTCTCTATCTTAATGTATCTTGTTGACGTGACCTTTACGGTTGTTGGCCTTTTCCTTTATATTTAGGAAACAACCTGCACCAACTTAAACAACGAAATATTTATTATCTTCTTTCTCTTCATGTCTTCTCCGACGAAGTTTAGCAACCTACAGAATGAAAAGAATGAAAACTTCAGCGAACAAGAGAATGAAAACTTCAGCGACCAAGAAGACACAGACGGTAAGTCAAAGTTTAGAAATTGAATTTTTCATTTATTATTGAATTTTTAATTGAATTTTTTTAATTATTGATTTAAAACAGAAATTGTCTAGGAGCCGTCGGAGATGTCAGCTCCTCTTCCCCCTCGGATTCCGACTCCGAGGGGTCCAACTCCTTGTCCAAGGCCTGTTTTCGTACATGCTCTTAGTCCGTCCAACAGTCCTCCTCCAGCTTTGCCGAAGCATTTTTAGATAATAAAAATTGTTTGTATTTAAAAACAATTTCTGTTAATATATTAATAACCATTTTGATAAACGATAGTAGGGTGGAATAATATATATATATATATATATATATATTATCCGTTTTTCTGTTATAATAGAAGTTTAATATTTTAGCACATATATTAATAAAAATAGTGATATATTGTTTTTTTTAAATGATAGATTAAATGTAATAAATATAAACTAGTATGGTCCAATTACGGTAACCAAACTCATACAATAATAGTTATTTAATATATATTTTTTAATAAATATTTTTTTTAATGAAAAAAAATTGATTGGTCAATACTGTAAATAGTTTTTTAATTTAATATACTAAATTAACTTGCGTTGAATTATATATAAAAATCGTTTGTATAACTAATATAGTTATTATTGTCAAAGCAATAGGACAATATCAACTTGCTGATTTCAAGCTTGAGTATTTTTTCTCTTATGCTATAGCCATGGCCTCGATCTTCATCATCATACGTAGAAGAGTTGATGTATCAACCTCTCTTTCCTTCCACTTTCTCTATCTTGTTGTATCTTGTTGACGTGACCTTTACGGTTGTTGGCCCTTTCCTTTATATTTAGGAAACAACCTGCACCAACTTAAACAACGAAATATTTATTATCTTCTTTCTCTTCATGTCTTCTCCGACGAAGTTTAGCAACCTACAGAATGAAAAGAATGAAAACTTCAGCGACCAAGAAAATGAAAACTTCAGCGACCAAGAAGACACAGGCGGTAAGTCAACGTTTAGAAATTGAATTTTTCATTTATTATTGAATTTTTAATTGAATTTTTTTAATTATTGATTTAAAACAGAAATTGTCTCGGAGATGTCAGCTCCTCTTCCCCCTCGGATTCCGACTCCGAGGGGTCCAACTCCTTGTCCAAGGCCTGTTTTCGTACAGACTCTTAGTCCGTCCAACAGTCCTCCTCCTGCAGTTCTTAGTCCGTCCAACAGTCCTCCTCCAGCTTTGCCGAAGCATTTTTAGATAATAAAAATTGTTTGTATTTAAAAACAATTTCTGTTAATATATTAAAAACCATTTTGATAAAAGATAGTAGGGTGGAATAATATATATATGTATATATATATTATCCGTTCTTCTGTTATAATAGAAGTTTAATATTTTAGCACATTTATTAATAAAAATAGTGATATATTGTTTTTTTTAAATGATAGATTAAATGTAATAAATATAAACTAGTATGGTCCAATTACGGTAACCAAACTCATACAATAATAGTTATTTAATATATATTTTTTAATAAATATTTTTTTTAATGAAAAAAAATTGATTGGTCAATACTGTAAATAGTTTTTTAATTTAATATACTAAATTAACTTGCGTTGAATTATATATAAAAATCGTTTGTATAACTAATATAGTTATTATTGTCAAAGCAATAGGACAATATCAACTTGCTGATTTCAAGCTTGAGTATTTTTTCTCTTATGCTATAGCCATGGCCTCGATCTTCATCATCATACGTAGAAGAGTTGACGTATCAACCTCTCTTTCCTTCCACTTTCTCTATCTTGTTGTATCTTGTTGACGTGACCTTTACGGTTGTTGGCCCTTTCCTTTATATTTAGGAAACAACCTGCACCAACTTAAACAACGAAATATTTATTATCTTCTTTCTCTTCATGTCTTCTCCGACGAAGTTTAGCAACCTACAGAATGAAAAGAATGAAAACTTCAGCGACCAAGAAAATGAAAACTTCAGCGACCAAGAAGACACAGACGGTAAGTCAAAGTTTAGAAATTGAATTTTTCATTTATTATTGAATTTTTAATTGAATTTTTTTAATTATTGATTTAAAACAGAAATTGTCTCGGAGATGTCAGCTCCTCTTCCCCCTCGGATTCCGACTCCGAGGGGTCCAACTCCTTGTCCAAGGCCTGTTTTCGTACAGACTCTTAGTCCGTCCAACAGTCCTCCTCCTGCAGTTCTTAGTCCGTCCAACAGTCCTCCTCCAGCTTTGCCGAAGCATTTTTAGATAATAAAAATTGTTTGTATTTAAAAACAATTTCTGTTAATATATTAAAAACCATTTTGATAAAAGATAGTAGGGTGGAATAATATATATATGTATATATATATATTATCCATTCTTCTGTTATAATAGAAGTTTAATATTTTAGCACATTTATTAATAAAAATAGTGATATATTGTTTTTTTTAAATGATAGATTAAATGTAATAAATATAAACTAGTATGGTCCAATTACGGTAACCAAACTCATACAATAATAGTTATTTAATATATATTTTTTAATAAATATTTTTTTTAATGAAAAAAAATTGTTTGGTCAATACTGTAAATAGTTTTTTAATTTAATATACTAAATTAACTTGCGTTGAATTATATATAAAAATCGTTTGTATAACTAATATAGTTATTATTGTCAAAGCAATAGGACAATATCAACTTGCTGATTTCAAGCTTGAGTATTTTTTCTCTTATGCTATAGCCATGGCCTCGATCTTCATCATCATACGTAGAAGAGTTGACGTATCAACCTCTCTTTCCTTCCACTTTCTCTATCTTGTTGTATCTTGTTGACGTGACCTTTACGGTTGTTAGCCCTTTCCTTTATATTTAGGAAACAACCTGCACCAACTTAAACAACGAAATATTTATTATCTTCTTTCTCTTCATGTCTTCTCCGACGAAGTTTAGCAACCTACAGAATGAAAAGAATGAAAACTTCAGCGACCAAGAGAATGAAAACTTCAGCGACCAAGAAGACACAGACGGTAAGTCAAAGTTTAGAAATTGAATTTTTCATTTATTATTGAATTTTTAATTGAATTTTTTTAATTATTGATTTAAAACAGAAATTGTCTCGGAGCCGTCGGAGATGTCAGCTCCTCTTCCCCCTCGGATTCCGACTCCGAGGGGTCCAACTCCTTGTCCAAGGCCTGTTTTCGTACAGGCTCGTAGTCCGTCCAACAGTCCTCCTCCTGCAGTTCTTAGTCCATCCAACAGTCCTCCTCCAGCTTTGCCGAAGCATTTTTAGATAATAAAAATTGTTTGTATTTAAAAACAATTTCTGTTAATATATTAAAAACCATTTTGATAAAAGATAGTAGGGTGGAATAATATATATATATATATATATATATATATATATATATATATATATATATATATATATATATATATATATATATATATATATTATCCGTTCTTCTATTATAATAGAAGTTTAATATTTTAGCACATATATTAATAAAAATAGTGATATATTGTTTTTTTTAAATGATAGATTAAATGTAATAAATATAAACTAGTATGGTCCAATTACGGTAACCAGACTCATACAATAATAGTTATTTAATATATATTTTTTAATAAATATATTTTTAATGAAAAAAAATTGATTGGTCAATACTGTAAATAGTTTTTTAATTTAATATACTAAATTAACTTGCGTTGAATTATATATAAAAATCGTTTGTATAACTAATATAGTTATTATTGTCAAAGCAATAGGACAATATCAACTTGCTGATTTCAAGCTTGAGTATTTTTTCTCTTATGCTATAGCCATGGCCTCGATCTTCATCATCATACGTAGAAGAGTTGACGTATCAACCTCTCTTTCCTTCCACTTTCTCTATCTTGTTGTATCTTGTTGACGTGACCTTTACGGTTGTTGGCCCTTTCCTTTATATTTAGGAAACAACCTGCACCAACTTAAACAACGAAATATTTATTATCTTCTTTCTCTTCATGTCTTCTCCGACGAAGTTTAGCAACCTACAGAATGAAAAGAATGAAAACTTCAGCGACCAAGAGAATGAAAACTTCAGCGACCAAGAAGACACAGACGGTAAGTCAAAGTTTAGAAATTGAATTTTTCATTTATTATTGAATTTTTAATTGAATTTTTTTAATTATTGATTTAAAACAGAAATTGTCTCGGAGCCGTCGGAGATGTCAGCTCCTCTTCCCCCTCGGATTCCGACTCCGAGGGGTCCAACTCCTTGTCCAAGGCCTGTTTTCGTACAGGCTCTTAGTCCGTCCAACAGTCCTCCTCCTGCAGTTCTTAGTCCGTCCAACAGTCCTCCTCCTGCAGCTGCAGCTTTGCCGAAGCATTTTTAGATAATAAAAATTGTTTGTATTTAAAAACAATTTCTGTTAATATATTAAAAACCATTTTGATAAAAGATAGTAGGGTGGAATAATATATATATATATATATATATTATCCGTTCTTCTGTTATAATAGAAGTTTAATATTTTAGCACATATATTAATAAAAATAGTGATATATTGTTTTTTTTAAATGATAGATTAAATGTAATAAATATAAACTAGTATGGTCCAATTACGGTAACGGTAACCAGACTCATACAATAATAGTTATTTAATATATATTTTTTAATAAATATATTTTTAATGAAAAAAAATTGTTTGGTCAATACTGTAAATAGTTTTTTAATTTAATATACTAAATTAACTTGCGTTGAATTATATATAAAAATCGTTTGTATAACTAATATAGTTATTATTGTCAAAGCAATAGGACAATATCAACTTGCTGATTTCAAGCTTGAGTATTTTTTCTCTTATGCTATAGCCATGGCCTCGATCTTCATCATCATACGTAGAAGAGTTGACGTATCAACCTCTCTTTCCTTCCACTTTCTCTATCTTGTTGTATCTTGTTGACGTGACCTTTACGGTTGTTGGCCATTTCCTTTATATTTAGGAAACAACCTGCACCAACTTAAACAACGAAATATTTATTATCTTCTTTCTCTTCATGTCTTCTCCGACGAAGTTTAGCAACCTAAAGAATGAAAAGAATGAAAACTTCAACGACCAAGAGAATGAAAACTTCAGCGACCAAGAAGACACAGACGGTAAGTCAAAGTTTAGAAATTGAATTTTTCATTTATTATTGAATTTTTAATTGAATTTTTTTAATTATTGATTTAAAACAGAAATTGTCTCGGAGCCGTCGGAGATGTCAGCTCCTCTTCCCCCTCGGATTCCGGCTCCGAGGGGTCCAACTCCTTGTCCAAGGCCTGTTTTCGTACAGGCTCTTAGTCCGTCCAACAGTCCTCCTCCTGCAGTTCTTAGTCCGTCCAACAGTCCTCCTCCAGCTTTGTCGAAGCATTTTTAGATAATAAAAATTGTTTGTATTTAAAAACAATTTCTGTTAATATATTAAAAACCATTTTGATAAAAGATAGTAGGGTGGAATAATATATATATATATATATATATATATATATATATATATATATATATATATATATATATATATATATATATATATTATCCGTTCTTCTGTTATAATAGAAGTTTAATATTTTAGCACATATATTAATAAAAATAGTGATATATATTTTTTTTAAATGATAGATTAAATGTAATAAATATAAACTAGTATGGTCCAATTACGGTAACCAAACTCATACAATAATAGTTATTTAATATATATTTTTTAATAACTATTATTTTTAATGAAAAAAAATTGATTGGTCAATACTGTAAATATTTTTTTAATTTAATATACTAAATTAACTTGCGTTGAATTATATATAAAAATCGTTTGTATAACTAATATAGTTATTATTGTCAAAGCAATAGGACAATATCAACTTGCTGATTTCAAGCTTGAGTATTTTTTCTCTTATGCTATAGTCATGGCCTCGATCTTCATCATCATACGTAGAAGAGTTGACGTATCAACCTCTCTTTCCTTCCACTTTCTCTATCTTGTTGTATCTTGTTGACGTGACCTTTACGGTTGTTGGCCCTTTCCTTTATATTTAGGAAACAACCTGCACCAACTTAAACAACGAAATATTTATTATCTTCTTTCTCTTCATGTCTTCTCCGACGAAGTTTAGCAACCTACAGAATGAAAAGAATGAAAACTTCAACGACCAAGAGAATGAAAACTTCAGCGACCAAGAAGACACAGACGGTAAGTCAAAGTTTAGAAATTGAATTTTTCATTTATTATTGAATTTTTAATTGAATTTTTTTAATTATTGATTTAAAACAGAAATTGTCTCGGAGCCGTCAGAGATGTCAGCTCCTCTTCCCCCTCGGATTCCGACTCCGAGGGGTCCAACTCCTTGTCCAAGGCCTGTTTTCGTACAGGCTCTTAGTCCGTCCAACAGTCCTCCTCCTGCAGTTCTTAGTCCGTCCAACAGTCCTCCTCCAGCTTTGCCGAAGCATTTTTAGATAATAAAAATTGTTTGTATTTAAAAACAATTTCTGTTAATATATTAAAAACCATTTTGATAAAAGATAGTAGGGTGGAATAATATATATATATATATATATTATCCGTTCTTCTGTTATAATAGAAGTTTAATATTTTAGCACATTTATTAATAAAAATAGTGATATATTGTTTTTTTAAATGATAGATTAAATGTAATAAATATAAACTAGTATGGTCCAATTACGGTAACCAAACTCATACAATAATAGTTATTTAATATATATTTTTTAATGAAAAAAAATTGATTGATCAATACTGTAAATAGTTTTTTAATTTAATATACTAAATTAACTTGCGTTGAATTATATATAAAAATCGTTTGTATAACCAATATAGTTATTATTGTCAAAGCAATAGGACAATATCAACTTGCTGATTTCAAGCTTGAGTATTTTTTCTCTTATGCTATAGCGATGGCCTCGATCTTCATCATCATACGTAGAAGAGTTGACGTATCAACCTCTATTTCCTTCCACTTTCTCTATCTTGTTGTATCTTGTTGACGTGACCTTTACGGTTGTTGGCCCTTTCCTTTATATTTAGGAAACAACCTGCACTAACTTAAACAACGAAATATTTATTATCTTCTTTCTCTTCATGTCTTCTCCGACGAAGTTTAGCAACCTACAGAATGAAAAGAATGAAAACTTCAGCGACCAAGAGAATGAAAACTTCAGCGACCAAGCAGACACAGACGGTAAGTCAAAGTTTAGAAATTGAAGTTTTCATTTATTATTGAATTTTTAATTGAATTTTTTTAATTATTGATTTAAAACAGAAATTGTCTCGGAGCCGTCGGAGATGTCAGCTCCTCTTCCCCCTCGGATTCCGACTCCGAGGGGTCCAACTCCTTGTCCAAGGCCTGTTTTCGAACAAGCTCTTAGTCCGTCCAACAGTCCTCCTCCTGCAGTTCTTAGTCCGTCCAACAGTCCTCCTCCAGCTTTGCCGAAGCATTTTTAGATAATAAAAATTGTTTGTATTTAAAAACAATTTCTGTTAATATATTAAAAACCATTTTGATAATATATATATATATATATATATATATATATATATATATATATATATATATATATATATATATATTATTCCACCCTACTATCATTTATCAAAATGGTTTTTAATATATTAACAGAAATTGTTTTTTAATACAAACAATTTTTATTATCTAAAAATGCTTCGGCAAAGCTGCAGCTGCAGGAGGAGGACTGTTGGACGGACTAAGAACTGCAGGAGGAGGACTGTTGGACGGACTAAGAGCCTGTACGAAAACAGGCCTTGGACAAGGAGTTGGACCCCTCGGAGTCGGAATCCGAGGGGGAAGAGGAGCTGACATCTCCGACGGCTCTGAGACAATTTCTGTTTTAAATCAATAATTAAAAAAATTCAATTAAAAATTCAATAATAAATGAAAAATTCAATTTCTAAACTTTGACTTACCGTCTGTGTCTTCTTGGTCGCTGAAGTTTTCATTCTCTTGGTCGCTGAAGTTTTCATTCTTTTCATTCTGTAGGTTGCTAAACTTCGTCGGAGAAGACATGAAGAGAAAGAAGATAATAAATATTTCGTTGTTTAAGTTGGTGCAGGTTGTTTCCTAAATATAAAGGAAAGGGCCAACAACCGTAAAGGTTACGTCAACAAGATACAACAAGATAGAGAAAGTGGAAGGAAAGAGAGGTTGATACGTCAACTCTACGTATGATGATGAAGATCGAGGCCATGGCTATAGCATAAGAGAAAAAATACTCAAGCTTGAAATCAGCAAGTTGATATTCCCTATTACTTTGACAATAATAACTATATTAGTTATACAAACGATTTTTATATATAATTCAACGCAAGTTAATTTAGTATATTAAATTAAAAAACTATTTACAGTATTGACCAATCAATTTTTTTTCATTAAACAAAATATTTATTAAAAAATATATATTAAATAACTATTATTGTATGAGTTTGGTTACCGTAATTGGACCATACTAGTTTATATTTATTACATTTAATCTATCATTTAAAAAAAACAATATATCACTATTTTTATTAATATATGTGCTAAAATATTAAACTTCTATTATAACAGAAGAACGGATAATATATTCCACCCTACTATCTTTTATCAAAATGGTTTTTAATATATTAACAGAAATTGTTTTTAGGGAAATTGCACTTAAAGTACCCACTCAACTATTCAATTGTCACTTACCACCCAAGGTTTGATCAATTGTTACTTAATACCCATCTCAACTACCTTATTGTCACTAACAACCTAACTTTATTTTAATACCCTAACTACCCTTAACCCACTATATAAACGTTATTTTCTGTTTTCTTTCTATTTTTTCTTGCTTTTTGAAGATTTGAATTTGTTAGCCGCTCTAACCACCTAACCCTACTAACCACCACGAGCTGGGTTTAAATCACATTTTCCGGTGATCAGAAGCTGCTAAAGGTTTGTTTCTTTATGTAAGTTGTTGTGTTAGACCTGTCTAACCTCTGTTTTATACGTACAGGAGTTCATCACGACTTTTTGGAATCTTGTAGCTTACAAGTAATCGTGTTGCGAGCTTTTTAGGTAATTACCTACCGATTTCGAAGTTTTTTTATTCGTTTTCTCTGTTGGAATAGGTTCTAGTCTACTGTTTTTAGATGCCATTGACTGATTTCGAGCTTTTCTCTGTTTTTTTTGGTTATAGTGATCTGTTTCGTTAATATTGTTCGCTATATAGTTACGTCCTTGTTTTCTGATGTTATATTCTAATTTGGTAGTGCTTTAGTTTGTGGGTAATGTGTAGATTACGAGTTTTTAGGTCAGTTAGAGTATTGTATTTCGAAACAGATATTAGGACCGGTGTTACATAGAAATATCAGGACATGCTGCGAATAGATATCTGCAGATATACCCAAATATCAGGACAGGCTGCGAATTACTCGATGTATGTACATATTTCTCATGTTATGATTCGAATTGTTTGATGGTGCAGTAAATAATCTGCACAGTTTTGTGACTAATGACAAATATCAGGACTTTGTTACCTACAAATATCAGGACAGGATGCGAATAGATAGTTGTAGGTATACACAATTCGCACCTTAGGATGCGAATTGTTTGATGCAGTAGTAAATATTTTGCACCTAGTTTTTGAGACTAATAACAAATAACTTGTATTGTCCAAGTTAAGAGATGTCTAAATCACGAGTTTGTATTTTTAAATATGGTCACCAAACTGCAATTGTGCCTTTCACGGAGTTTGAAAGCTTCGAAAGTATCCAAGCTTATGTAGAGAACACGTGGGAGGAGCTTGCCACAGGTGAGTACCTAATTACTTACTCCTGCGGGGATCACAATAATTGTTTCTTTAATAACCAGAGTGATTTTGTTGGGTTGGTGTTATATCTTGATTTGGAGCGTTTAAAACGGGTTAGTTTTCTCATAGAACAACACGTCTTCGATAAGGGTTCTGGTAATAAAAGTTATGTTGATAAGAGCTCTGGTGGTAAGGATTGTGGTGGTAAGCGTAAAGAGCGTAGCTTGGTTTTGGTAGAACCATCTTTTGATCAAATAGTTAGCGGGGAGAGTAGTAACGGTTTAGTTAATTCTGATCAGAGGAAAAAACAACTTGCTACTGCTGGTTGGGCTGATGCTATTACAGGGGTGGGTCAAGCTTTTGAAGAAGGTGCTGCCGGTCTGAGGTTATCCTTGTGCAAGTTTGCGTTAGAGCATGGTTTTTCTTTCAAATACCTGCACAACACAACAAATAAGATCACTGCTTATTGTGAAAAATAAGCTCACAAGCGGGTGCAAATGGAGGGTTTATGCATCTATTGACTCGAGCACCGGCCTTATGACGATAAAGAAGTATTTCCCGAACCATACTTGCAGTCCTGTTTTCTCCCAGAAGCATAATCATAAGCGGCACAGGCATTTGACATCAGATTTGATTGCAGAGGAAATTCAGGATTCTCTCCGGACCTGCCATTCGTTGACAGCCAAAACCATACAATCGACTGTCAAACAAGATTACGGTCTTGATATCTCTTATCGTTTGTCATGGAATGCTTTAGAGAAGGCTAGGAGGGGAGTTTTTGGAGATAGTTCAAGCTCTTTTAGTTTACTAAGCGGATACTTCAAACGCTTGAAGAGCCGGGATATTACTTCAGACTGCCAGTTGGAGTTGTCAGCTGGAAACCGATTCAAGCGTTGTTTTGTAGCATTCGGTTCGTCCCTTAGTGGTTTTCATTCATGCCGTCCAATGTTGTTTGTCGATGGAACCCACTTATATGGCAAGTACAAGGGTACATTGCTCACTGCTGTAGCAAAGGACGGAAACAACGGTTAGTTACATTTATCTAATTAATGAACGATGTTTTTATGTGAAAATGCTGATGTAATTCGCAGCAGGTGATGCGAATTAAGCAGGGTTGTGATCCTCACATTTCGCAGCTGAGGCTGCGAATTAGGTATTATGCTGAATAAACTGTACTTACATCGCAGCTTGAGTTAGGTATTATTTAAAGTTTCCACAAGCTGCGAATTCACATAACAAGGTGCGAACTGTTTGCATGATTAATTAAAATGTCACACACATTTCGCATGACAAGCTGCAAAATGTTACAAGACAGCATGCGAATTGTTTACAATTTTTAAACGTTTGCATACTGTTGTAGTGTTTAATTGATCTGCCTTTTTCCAGGACTATTCCCTGTTGCTGTTGTTGTAGTTAGCATTGAAGATTGGGACAATTGGATGTGGTTTTTGGGGTGTTTGAAACCACATTTGCTGGATCGCCAGATCACATTTATTTCAGACCGTCATTCTGGTATTGTTAATGCTGTTTCTGTCTTGTATCCAAACTGCTATCATGCGTACTGTTATTTCCATCTCATGCAGAATTTGAGAGTCAAACTGGAGCATACTAACAGGGAGTATAAAAAAAAGATGTTGAGTTTCTTCCACCGTCTTGCTTATGCTCCCAGTCAAGAGCTTTTTAAAGAGATACTAACAGGTTTTTTATGTGAAGGTGGTGAGAGAATGAGTGATTTTCTTGCAAATTTACCCCCTAAAAAGTATGCGCAGGCTTACGTAAAAGGGAAGCGATACGGCTCTATGGCTTCTACCGCAGCTGAATCGTTTAACAATCAGATCAAAAAATATTGCGGCTTACCAATTGTTGAGTTTATTGATTGGATTAGAGTCTTGCTTATGACTCAGGTTTCACGGAGATACGAAGAAGGTCTCAGCTGGAGTACTAATTTGGTTCCCGAGTACGAGAAGAAGCTAAAGCAGAATGTTGACATGTGCCGAAGTTGGGTAGTACGTAAGTCCTCTTCCGCCATGTTCGAAGTCTTTTCGACTCATGTGGCTATTGTTAATCTGTTGGATTTCAAATGTTCATGCGGATCATGGCAACAAGAGTGTTTTCCATGTGCTCATGCTCTAGCGGCATTACAATACACCGACCAAGATCCATTGACTGTAATAGAACCCTTCTTTACGGTTAAGAATTACAGGGAAAGTTACTCTTTCAGCATACCAGCTCTAACTGATTTCGGCGAAGGGTCCAGCGCTAACGATCCTTCTTTTGTTGAAGTTCTGCCTCCGAACGTTAAGAGACGCTCCGGAAGGCCTAAGAAAAAGCGAATCCCTTCTAGAGGAGAAATCTCAACCAAGAAGTTAAGGTGTGGCCGATGTTCGAAATCAGGCCATAACCGGAGGACTTGTGATGTTCCAGTTTAAGGACATTTATTTTTTGTGCATAGTTATTGTTCTGTACAGCAAACTAGACATTTGTACATTCGAATCACATGCGAATTATGTACAATTATGTGAAATTCTAACAGGATGCGAATCATTGGTAAAATCAGATCAAACATTTATCATATCTTACGTTTCGCATGATAGGCTGCGAAGTAGGGCTAGATTTGTGATGCGAATGAAGTTCAGTTAAGGTGTCCTGATATTTGTCATGTGATAAGCTGCGAATTGTTATTTAATAAAAATACCAGGATATTCAGTAAGGTTGAAAATGAGTAATATAGCAGGTTAACATGCGAATGATGTACAAAATATATTTGGATTACAAAAAGGAGGATTACAAGTTGGATTACAAACATCTAACAGGATGCGAATCATTGGTAAATCAGATCAAACATTTGGCATATCTTACGTTTCGCATGATAGGCTGCGAATTAGGACCAGAATTGTGATGCGAATGAAGTTCAGTTAGGAGTCCTGATATTTGTCATGTGATAAGCTGCGAATTGTTATTTAATAAAATACCACGATATTCAGTAAGGTTGAAAATGAGTAATATAGCAGGTTAACATGCGAATGATGTACAAAATATATTTGGATTACAAAAAGGAGGATTACAAGTTGGATTACAAACATCTAACAGGATGCGAATCATTGGTAAATCAGATCAAACATTTGGCATATCTTACGTTTCGCATGATAGGCTGCGAATTAGGATATTCAGTAAGGTTGAAAATGAGTAATATAGCAGGTTAACATGCGAATGATGTACAAAATATATTTGGATTACAAAAAGGAGGATTACAAGTTGGATTACAAACATCTAACACGATGCGAATCATTTGTAAATCAGATCAAACATTTGGCATATCTTACGTTTCGCATGATAGGCTGCGAATTAGGACCAGAATTGTGATGCAAATGGAGTTCAGTTAGGAGTCCTGATATTTGTCATGTGATAAGCTGCGAATTGTTATTTAATAAAATACCAGGATATTCAGTAAGGTTGAAAATGAGTAATATAGCAGGTTAACATGCGAATGATGTACAAAATATATTTGGATTACAAAAAGGAGGATTACAAAATATATCCAGAAACTAACAACTGTTTAAACATATCACTACAAGCTACTGTTGCTAGTTAGTTGCATTTCAAAAAAACAAAAAACAAAAACCAACTCTAGCAGTTGGTAGATGATTCATCACCAACTGTTTCCTCTTTTTCCTTTTTGTGCTGATCATCTTTGTCTTTCTCCTCTTTGTCTTCGACTTTATCTTTCTCTTTCTCCTTTTTATCCTCAGCTTCAACATCAACGTCCATCATGCTTAAAAATTTTGTCCTCGATGGACCAGCTTCGTCTTCCCTCTTCCTTTTGTTGTTTTGAACCTCTGGCTGAGGTGCAGCAGGAAGCATTGGAACCTGTTCTGGCTGAGGTTCAGCAGCAAGCTGTGAAACAACTTACAATGGTTGAGAGTCAGCTGAGTAGTAGTCATCATATATGTCTAACCCAAAAACAGATACTGGGCTGTTTGGTGGTGCTGCTGGCATGATCAACTCATCACTCCAGTTACCGGTTAAGGATGACAAGGAGTCACCCAAAGAACCGAATGAACCAGAGTTTGAGTATGAGGTGGTGGTTGTGGTGGTGGAAAAAGACATGACTTTTTGAATTCGAAGAGACGAGGGAAATGAGTTTGTTAAAAAATAACTCTGGTTTAGAATGTAGAGTTTGTTTTAAAAATAGCCTCTGGTTTTCTAGTGTTATTTATAGGGAAAGGAGGTGATCATTACATAGCCTCCATGTCCAATCAGCAATTAATGGGTTCTGGACATGATTAGATTGTTTTTTGCGTGCTCAATACAGAAAACGTTTACCAAGGCATACACCATAGCCGGTTCGTATTCTTGAATGATGTTATTTAATATTTTATTTATGCACCAGGCTGCGAACAGGTTATAAAGCTGGTATACCAGGATGCGATTTGTGTGTGTATTGATAACCATCTATCAGGTTAGGCTGCGAATTATTTGATATAATTTAGGCTGCGAAGTATTCATACAGATTTGGCTGCGAACTGTTCATACATACCAGGATAATAATCAATCATTATATATCAGGTTATGATGCGAACTAAAAGATAATGAAGATTCATTATATGTCACAATTTGTTTATGTATGCACAACAAAAATAAAATTCACAACAGACATATGTATTTACAAGCAACTAACGTATTTACAACCAATACACGAATCAGCCATATGTTACGGTGTCTATGTCATTTAAAAAGTAATAGAACATTTCTGCTCTTAAGGCAGTCACCATATCTGTATCGTATTTTTTCTGGACTGATCTATGCTTAATAATATCGCTTGCATATTTGCAGACGAAGACACCACAGTCCACGGTGCCTTTTTTTGTTGTGGGAAGCCTCTTTCCACTTTCACCTTCCACCCTGTACTATATTTGGGTAGGAATCCTCTATCCAACAAATATTTGATCTGTGTATAATAATTAGTGTTAGGAATATGCACAAAAACAAAAACAGTTGGTGACATACATTTCGCATCCTCAGGCTGCGAATTATATGACAATAAATCATACAGAATTCGCATCTTAGGTTGCGAATTGTATGACAGCCTTGTTAGGCTGCGAATTGAGTTATAAACAAGCTGCGAATTGTATCCAACATAGATAGGCTGCGAATTAAGTTATGGACAGGCTGCGAAAAACATCTTGATTACTCACAATTCGCAGCATATCAGATCTCATTTCGCAGCATGCATACTTAGAATGTAAGTGTATAGTTTGGAATATTTACCAGTAGTGCAGGTGTTCTTGTGGTGTTGTCTACGGCATGAAGCTTAGGCAGAAGCGAGTTGTAGTTTGAAATTGTGCAGCTGTCAACGTCGATGACGAGCAACGTCCAGTGGTTTGCATTGTCCTTTGACTCGGTGCACACTGGAACCATGATAATATTGGCATTTTTGCGCCCCTTCCTAAAAGCCATGTCCACCAGATTTTCCACTTGCCACCCTGATCTCATTTGATGCTGCATCCAAGCAAGAGTATATTAAAGTGATAACATTTCTGTGAACTTTGGTCTATTTACTTGAGCTAAACTTACCGCAGTCATGCCCGAAATCAGTATGGCGCCGTGATGCTCTCCTTTAGCTTTAGTGCAAGGAACTTTGTAGTCTGCATCTTCAAGCATCTTTCGAATCCAAGCATCGATAAGCTAACAAAGGAGTTGTAGATTTATGTTAAATATAGAATACATATTTGAAACATTGAAAATAAAGTTGGTTGACAATTGGATACCTTTACGTCCAGCTCCGATTCTAAAGGTAGTGCCATGAGATCACTCGCTTGCACCCTGATTCTGTACGTAAACTTGGACTCCGGTAACTGCCATACCACTGGATCAGGGGTGTCGCTCTCGTAGGCTTTAACCAACTGTATTTTGTGGTATTGTGCCAGATCGATACGCGCAGTTACTTTGGTTTTCTTTGGCCAGTCGCTGTATTCTACTACTGGCGGTTCCCGCATTGTTATTACGAACTCTTCTTCTTCCTCTGCCACTTGAGGCTGCGTTTGTGTCAGTAGTGCAAAAGTTGGCTCCTCTATCTCATTAACTGTCTCGAGCTTAGTATGAAACGAAGATCAAAAGTAGAGAGCGTCAGTGATTATAAGTGCAACGAGTCCAAACAGTTCGCAGCTTAGGCTGCGAAATGTAAGTAGCAGTTAAATAAATTTGTTATTATATATCAGGGTAGGGTGCGAACTATACGAGGTTCCACTGAAACAGTTCGCATCCTACCCTGATATTTGTTTGTAATACTCCAATCAGCATTTGCCACAAGTCACATGTTATGATACGAAATCATTGTAAGTAGGCCTTACCGCACGGTCAGCGACAACCACTGCCGTTGACTTGTTCGGCATAGATGCTGGATCGTGTCGGCAGAAATCATTAATGTCATCCTCCGACATGTTCTCCAGAGACCGTTGTATTACACAATCGTAATATACATTATCAATTTCATTTAAAAATGTCTGTGAAACTTGAGTACTAATACCATTAACAAAAGCATCAGGTAAACCTACTGTGTTATCGTGGGACTATGGAGCTGGCAGTTGATTTGTTACCGGGCCTACAGTTTGACGTTGGCTTAGTAATTCTGACTTTGCTGACAGCACTGTTGGTCTTTGAGGTTCCACCGAAGAAGTGGTTTTGTCTTCTAAGGATGACCCTTCCTGGCTGAGTAGTTCTGTCTTCTCACAGGGATGGACAGGTTCTGACTCTTGAGGTGCTACCTCTTGAGTTAGCCTTTCTCTCTTCGCCAAGGTTATCTATTGCTGCTGTTGTTGTTCTTCTTGTCCTTGTTGCCGGTCTTCGTGTTGAACCTGTGGCTGCTGGTGTTGCTGGGGGTGTTCTTCGTGTTGTTGTTGCTGGGGGTGTTCTTCTCGTTGGTGCTGTTGTTGTTGTTGCTGCTGTTCGTGTTGTTGTTGTTGCTGCTGTTCGTGTTGTTGTTGTTGTTGCTGTTGTTGTTGTTGTTCCAGTTGTTGGGGGTGTTGTTGTTGTTCTTCTTCTCGTTGCTTTTGCTGGTGGTGTTCTTCTTCTTGTTGCTGCTGTTGTTGTTGTTGTTGCTGCTGTTGCTGTTCGTGTTGTTGTTGTTGCTGTTCGTGTTGTTGTTGTTGCTGTTCGTGTTCGTGTTGTTGTTGTTGCTGTTCGTGTTGTTGCTGTTCGTGTTGTTGTTGTTGTTGCTGTTGTTGCTGTTGGGCTTGCTGTTTCTGCTGGTGTTGTTGTTGTCTTTCGGTCTCCTATTTCATACAAAAATTAAAAAAAGGGTTAAGCATAAGTTAATCATTGTGTAATCACATTTCGCATCCTGACCTGATATCTATGTTATTCACTCCTAACAATTCGCAGCTCAGCATGCGAAGTGTGTAAAAACCAACCAGTTTATTACATAATTCGCAGCTCAACCTGCGAAACGTTTGGAATGACCAACCAGTAATAACCAACCAGTTTATTACATAATTCGCAGCTCAACCTGATATTTGTTTGATAACATCATATCATCTACTTACATTATCTACCTCTTGTGTATGTGTCTCCATGATGGGTGAATTGTGGGCATCATCGTCCCTTTCTTCCGGCAGTATTGGGCTTTTAGTACGGCAGATTGGCAGAGAGATAGCATTGTCGAGTTGTTGTGCTTCAAGTTCCGCTATCTTGCGTTTCAATTCTTTCAGCTGCAAAAATGATAGCAAACTTTTTATAAACATATTAAGTGCTGATTGTAGTGATTATTTAAGGTTCAAGTCATACTTACTTCTCTGGCCTGTTTTTCTATTTTTCGCTCGTACTTGTTCTTGTCGGCGTACGTCTTCAAACGCTTTGATTGAGCAGCAATATCGAGATTAGGGTCTCTGCGTTTGAATAAATAATCACCGATCGTTTCACTCATACTGGTTGTGTCGGTGTCGGAGGGCTCTTGCCTGGATTTGCCTTTGGGTTGTGGTGGAATTGTTTTCTTGGGGAGTCTTGGTGGTGGAATCGATGGCTCGGGTGGTGTTGGGTGTTCGAGTGTGGGAGACATCACCTTATTTGTTACATTCTGTGATGCTGGTCTCTTTTTTTTTGGTTTTGATGCTGTGCTTTTCGACCTTTTCCTAGGTCTTTCTTCCGGTGAAGGAGGTACCGTTACTTCTGCATCTTCACCATCTTCATCATCTTCTCTTTCTCCGAAAGCTTCAATTTCAGCCTCGGTAAGCTGTAATGGACCTTCTAAAACCTACCAACAAATGCACATGTAAGTAAATTAATTGTTTCGAAAGTATGAGGGTGTAGACAAACAAATTGTTTTTTATAAGCAGTTCGCATCATATGATGCGAACTGTGTGGTTTTAAATCACATTTCGCATGTTAAGCTGCGAAATGATTATGGGACCGTATGATGCGAACTATATGTAAAACATATGATGGGAACTAAGTGTAAACCATATGATGCGAACTAAGTATTAAACATATGATGCGAACTGTGCTGAACATGAAGCTGCGAAGTAAAATTCATATCAGGCTGCGAAATGTTTGAGATATTTTTATAAGCAGTTCGCATCATAGGCTGCGAACCGTATGCACCCCAAGTTCAATACATATATTAAGCTTATACCTGGTCAGCATCCAGGTAGGGTGTTTTAATAAGATATTTCATGGTTGATGCGTGGCACTCTAACCCCAACCATTTGAAGAACCTTGGTATCGAGGTTGGCTTCGCTACCTCGTGGCCGATTGTTGTGTGCTCCATGATGAAGGGCTGCATGGGGACAAGTTTTATCAACACGATGCTATGTACATAACTAATTTTTATATTGAATAGATCAATCTTACAACTACAAGGGCGACGCAACCGACGATTTTATCGGCTCTTTCTACTGCTAAGCAACTCCTGATAGACTGTCGAAGCTTGAACATAATCGATCCAGCCCAGTCGTAATTGTTTATTCTGTTGAGGTCTTCAACGTAATAAACCGTGCTCCAGCCCAAGATATCTCCAGATACGGAGTAGAATAGCGTGGAGCACAAAAACAGTATCAACAGCCTCGACACGTCTTCCGATTCATGTTCCCCTCCTTCGTTTATGGCCTTCTCTATACCCTCCTGTAAAACCAATGACAACATGCTATGTTAGAAAAGTACAGAATCTTGCTTTATAAAGATGAAGTCCATTTTAGACGTACCTTTATGATGGCATTTGTTATTGTTTTGGTATTACTAGCTGATACTTTCCTGCCAGTTTTTGACATGAAGTATTTCTTCATCATCCTTGATTCGTCCTCCTGACCGGCTGCATACTTGTGAAAAGCGCCGGTTTTTGTTAACTCCATCTTCTCGGTGCCATGCCTCAGCCCGAATATGATCTTGATATCGTTTGTAGTTAGCTTTACATACTTGCTGCCAATCCTAAAGGCGTCTCTTTCCAGAGAGAATTTCTCGAGGATATATTGAATGATTGTGTAGAATTTTTTCCTATGCAGCTCTTCTTCATTACGGATTTCGAACGCCGTTTTCAGAAGCGTGTAGAAGGGTGTGTTTCTTGCAGCTTCAATGTGGGCCCTTGTAATACGCATGCCTTTTAGTAGCTTTAGAAGGCTCACCAACCCTGATCTGTAGTAGCTGGGTTTTGTTGTCATTCTTCCTGCACAAACACAAATCAGTTGGAATGTCACAAATAATTCGCATCACAAGCTGCGAATCGCATACATATAAATACTGGCTTAACAGACAAGCTCCGAAATACGTTCTGACATGATGCGAATTAGGTAACTCAAGCTGCGAACTGTATGTAAATAAGTATAAACACAAAATCGAGCTGCGAATTGCTTGCATTGTGGGTGATCAGGATGCAAACTGTTACACTTTTTACATGCACGTTGCAGGGACAAGGAGTTAGACCCCTCGGAGTCGGAATCCGAGGGGGAAGAGGAGCTGACATCTCTGATGGCTCCGAGACAATTTATGGTTTAAATCAATAATTAAAAAAATTCAATTAAAAATTCAATAATAAATGAAAAATTCAATTTCTAAACTTTGACTTACCGTCTGTGTCTTCTTGGTCGCTGAAGTTTTCATTCTCTTGGTCGCTGAAGTTTTCATTCTTTTCATTCTGTAGGTTGCTAAACTTCGTCGGAGAAGACATGAAAAGAAAGAAGATAATAAATATTTCGTTGTTTAAGTTGGTGCAGGTTGTTTCCTAAATATAAAAGAAAGGGCCAACAACCGTAAAGGTCACGTCAACAAGATACAACAAGATAGAGAAAGTGGAAGGAAAGAGAGGTTGATACGTCAACTCTTCTACGTATGATGATGAAGATCGAGGCCATGGCTATAGCATAAGAGAAAAAATACTCAAGCTTGAAATCAGCAAGTTGATATTGTCCTATTGCTTTGACAATAATAACTATATTAGTTATACAAACGATTTTTATATATAATTCAACGCAAGTGAATTTAGTATATTAAATTAAAAAACTATTTACAGTATTGACCAATCAATTTTTTTTCATTAAAAAAAATATTTATTAAAAAATATATATTAAATAACTATTATTGTATGAGTTTGGTTACCGTAATTGGACCATACTAGTTTATATTTATTACATTTAATCTATCATTTAAAAAAAACAATATATCACTATTTTTATTAATATATGTGCTAAAATATTAAACTTCTATTATAACAGAAAATGGTTTTTAATATATTAACAGAAATTGTTTTTAAATACAAACAATTTTTATTATCTAAAAATGCTTCGGCAAAGCTGGAGGAGGACTGTTGGACGGACTAAGAACTGCAGGAGGAGGACTGTTGGACGGACTAAGAGCCTGTACGAAAACAGGCCTTGGACAAGGAGTTGGACTCCTCGGAGTCGGAATCCGAGGGGGAAGAGGAGCTGACATCTCCGACGGCTCCGAGACAATTTCTGTTTTAAATCAATAATTAAAAAAATTCAATTAAAAATTCAATAATAAATGAAAAATTCAATTTCTAAACTTTGACTTACCGTCTGTGTCTTCTTGGTTGGTGAAGTTTTCATTCTCTTGGTCGCTGAAGTTTTCATTCTTTTCATTCTGTAGGTTGCTAAACTTCGTCGGAGAAGACATGAAGAGAAAGAAGATAATAAATATTTCGTTGTTTAAGTTGGTGCAGGTTGTTTCCTAAATATAAAGGAAAGGGCCAACAACCGTAAAGGTCACGTCAACAAGATACAACAAGATAGAGAAAGTGGAAGGAAAGAGAGGTTCATACGTCAACTCTTCTACGTATGATGATGAAGATCGAGGCCATGGCTATAGCATAAGAGAAAAAATACTCAAGCTTGAAATCAGCAAGTTGATATTGTCCTATTGCTTTGACAATCATAACTATATTAGTTATACAAACGATTTTTATATATAATTCAACGCAAGTTAATTTAGTATATTAAATTAAAAAACTATTTACAGTATTGACCAATCAATTTTTTTTCATTAAAAATAATAGTTATTAAAAAATATATATTAAATAACTATTATTGTATGAGTTTGGTTACCGTAATTGGACCATACTAGTTTATATTTATTACATTTAATCTATCATTTAAAAAAAAAATATATCACTATTTTTATTAATATATGTGCTAAAATATTAAACTTCTATTATAACAGAAGAACGGATAATATATATATATATTATTCCACCCTACTATCTTTTATCAAAATGGTTTTTAATATATTAACAGAAATTGTTTTTAAATACAAACAATTTTTATTATCTAAAAATCCATAATTCTTGGCCACAATAAATTGTGTCGCTGAATTTCTACGATAAATTCTACACTTTAGTTACAGGCACTTTATTGACTGTTGCCCCATGTCATGTTATTTCATGTGCATTGTGCACGCTATTTTAATTGTCTACTGATATAATTAATTACGGCTCATTCCAAAAGTATTGTTGCTCGCTATTGTGTGTGCCGTCCACGGATGAAGCATTTTTTCTTTCTGAGCTACTGATTAAACCATTTGTCGACACGTATTCCGTCACAATAATAACGAGCAATACTCCATTAAAAGTAAACAATGGTACTAAAACGATTCACGACCGTTAGATTGATGCCAAAAGCAGAATCAAACAATGCACAGTAAAATGGCGTGCACGTGGAATAAGATGAAATGGATGCAATGTAGTATCGGGTGGACGTGAATTATTTCACAACAAAGATTGGTAGTTTTATTGTTAATAAAGATAAACTAATTAAAAAATAAAAAAATTGTTATATGAAATATTGAAATAAAAATATTTTATTATTTAAGACGTGGAGAATTTTGTCAATCCATCTTAAATTTTTAGCCATAACCAATATCAATATCAATTTATATTAATATTTTTAATATTTTGTTGATAGTTTATTACGTTCTATAAAAATTATCTATATTAAAAAACTATCTATATTGAACATCATAAAAATTAAATTATACGACTTCATATATATATATATCGTATATCACATTTGGGTATCAATTGTGTGCAAGAATATTATAAAAGCTGAGATGTTACCGAGACAAAGATAAGACAATCTAAATAGTTCGATATGGATAAAAAAACTTCAAAAAAAAAAAATACAAAAAATAATTGTAATGAATTGTGAAATTTGAAAAATTAAGGGTCAATTTAGGTTCAATAAAAATGTTTTGGATACGAATGGATCGGTGGTACGATGGTGCTAATTATGAGATCTATACATCGGAAGGAGTTGGTATTAAATAAGAAGGAAAATAATTAAAGAGAGCCTAATAACTATTTTAGACCAGAATAATAATTGTTCACCTAGATCGAGCATGTGATAATATATATATATATATATATATATATAGTGACCAATGAGAATTTTAGAGCTCTCATAGTTTATAAATATATAAAGCTTTTATTGTACTTGTCTCTTTATAATTAACTAATACAAGTAAAACTAGTCCAAAGGTCGGACCAAATGCTAACTAGTTATTCGTTTATCAATAGTGCACCATTCTTAATGAGTTTGTCAAAGTATGAATATAATGAACATTTTATGTCGTAGTTATCATGCTTGAAAAATATCTCGATGTCCATGAATGGAAAGCGTTCGGGTGAATAAACAAGTTTGATTCGATAACAGAAGCTTCAAGTTGTTTTCCTATTTTTCCAGTTGCCAAGAACCTATGGTGAGTTCAACCTTAACTCAAGCTCTATTGAAAAATGCCGAACCGTTTTGGATTTTCTGAAGCTTCAACAACACCTTGTGGCAAAGAAAATTGGTAGGGAAACGCCGAAGGTTTCTATAAGAGACCTGGAGGTTTCTTTTGGCTTCAAATGAGACTGCCTATTTGCATGTGCCCTCCACTTGATCATCATGTGTTCCGCTATGAAGCAGTCTAGTCCCTATTACGTGTGTGAGTGCCTTTTTCCAATCTCGAGGGAGTAGAGACACTTACTAACATAGAAAAGTGAAAAATTATACTACATCATCTTCAAGTCTATAAATAGAAAGTTGAATCGCTCTCCTATTTTACCAATCTTAGAGAGATAAAACATTTGGAAAAAGAAAGTCGAATGAAACCCTAGCCTCCAATCAACGTGATATATTTTAAAACGATATTGACCACCGTCCTCAAGTCGTCTAATCCATATTCTAGTCGTCTTGATATTCTTAAGGATTGAGGAACTGAAGTATGATTTGGCTCATATGTTTGTTATGAAAAACTTGCGCTTGTTACGTTATTTTTTTGTATACCTGATTTCTTTGAGCGATCACAATTATTTGACAGAAGAACGTCATACACCCCTATTAAAACTAATGGTCGTCATTTTTCTATTGATGGTGTCCTTCTATTAGACCCGACTATGTCATACTCTTGTAGGGAGCTTGGTTTATCTTACAGTTACTCAACCAGATATAGCTCATGTTGTTCATATAGTTAGCCAGTTTGTCACTGCTCCTATCTATGTCAAGTGGGGAGTTCTAAGTATATTGAGATATCTTCATGATGCTTATTTCCAAAGCCTCTTGTTTCTTTCGATGTTATGACTCGCACTGCATACTCAAAGTGATGTTATTGGGATATCGATCCTCATTACTGTTAATCCACAACTGATTTCTTTATTTTTCTTGAAGATTCATAAATCTCATAGAAAAGTAAAAAACATGATGTTGTTTGTAGATCTTTACCGAGGCTCAATATTGTGTTATAAAATTACCCACGTATGAGATTGTTTAGTTACAGTGGCTTCTTGACGATATGAGGATTAATATTCTTCAACCCACTTCTTTACATTGTGATAACAAAAATGTCATGCATATAGGAAATAATTATATATATTTCATTAGAGGACTAAGCACATTGAAATTGATTGTCACTTCACTTGCCATCATTTTCAGCTGAAACGATCTCGCTTCCATATGTTCCATCATCTTTGCAGTATATAAATATCTTCCCGGGTGCCAAATTAGCATCTCGGTTTCTTTTTCTATTCGACAAACTTTAAATGATTATATACAATTTGATCTACAAAATCTTAATATTTTTTTTGTTTATTTCTTTTCTACGGTTAACACCAAAATATTTTTGTTTCGAAAGTTAAAATATTAAAAATATAGTTCATTTTACATTAAAAATCTAGATTGACAAAAATCTTATAAATAAAATTGAAAAATATATTATCATTTAATAAAAAAACATAAACTAAAGTTATAAATAAAATAAAAATTAAGATCGATGGATCCATATATAACATATTAAACGTACTAATACATTATACATTATCATACGTAGCATTTTTTTATATATTAAAATAAAATATAGTTTTTATTAAATAAGCTACGACTATACAAATAAATAAACTAATAGGTAGCTTTTATTTTTCATTGAATCATCATGGTAATGTTTTTAATCTACTATGATTTTTTAACATGATAAATTTTGACATTTTCTCATCAAACAATAACAAATTTTTATGAAATTTATTCATTCAAATTCAAATTTGAAAATTGAGTTTGATTTTATTTAATAAAATTAAGTCTAAACGGTATACTTTAAATTTTTGTATCGGAGAATCTCAATTTTTTTAATAAAAACTATAAAATTTAAAATTTGATTTGATTTTATATTTTTAAATTTTAAATAATATTTTAATAAATTATAAATCTCACGTTTTAGAAAAATGAAAAAGTGAGAAGTATCTTTAATAAATATATTTACTTATTCATTCAAAAAGCTCGGTGGAACGAATCTTTTTTTTTCTATAAGTTTGAAAGGTTGCGTCATTATATAATGGTAAGTTGTGTCAAGCTGTAACCTATTCTCTTTTATTTAATTGAATGGTGGTCATTATATAATGGTAAGTTGTGTCCAGCTATAACCTATTCTCTTTTATTTAATTGAATTGTAGTAGCAGAATTGGTATTTCTTGATTTTAAGTGAGATTTTCATATATTTTGATTCTCAATATTATTGTTAGATTTTGAGTTTCGATTGGTTTTAAGACGGTTTTAGTTTACATGTGAAGATGTAAAATCTTCTATAGTTATAGGAATAATAAAAATATGTTTATTATTAGTACGAGGGTTTATAGTTTAATTATGGCGTACCAGGCCGAACCAATTGATAAATTTGTTATTCCTCTTGATAATGTCCTTTTTTTGGCATTTTTTACCGTTATTATCCTTGTTTCTTCACCATGTTTGTCGCGTTTGGAAGACCTTTCACACCTGGCCGCTCGGCTTGCCTTGACAGCGGACCTTACCCGCTGATAGCCGACATCGCAGTTCTGCGATCAAAGTATTGATTGCGTCGTTCATCTCTGCCATAATTGCTTTGGCAGCCTGACCAACTCTACTTTGGCCCAGTTGCATCCCCAAGATTTCTTGTTCGAGCCGTTTAAATTCTGTCCCATTTTTCCCAGTATTGGTTCGAACGGGTTGATCAGCTAAATTAGTTATCATTTTTCACGGTGGAGGGTCTACCGCAATCGAAGAATTTCTTGGCGCAGTCTCCACCTTATTAGAAGGATAAACTTATTAATCGGTCTGTAACATAATGATACTTGGGCCTGCTGCCTGTTCCACTTCTTGGTTTGAGTTAGCCATAGGAATGTGTCTTTCGGTAGGCTCTATTTCAATCCTGAATCTAGTAACTACCATCTAGTTACGACATATTATGTCTTACTTTGGTAGCGATGATGGTCCCGATCGCTTCAGTCAAAGTCAAGACCTGTTATACAAAACTTGCAAATTTTGGCTACTATCTTGATTAGTCGCAATAATACTGGTCGTAGTTGCGATAAAGTCTTATTGGTGTAGTTGTGAGGTATTTGACAACATATGTAGCATATTTTAAGTTGTCCAACCTTGGATAAATAATCAAGGATCTAATATATCGCCAAAATAATTTTTATTGGTGAATTGATTTATTTTAGGGTTTTGACAATGTTCTTTTATTGACAAGTATGTGAATTTTAATGGGTCCAAAAAAACTTTAATATTTGTTATATTGAATATTACATACGAGATAATTATTCGTGAATTGGTTAATAAGAATTGAACTATGAAAATCAATCCAAATAAAGTTTTTCTTAATTAAGCCGATTAGTATGATCAATATTAATTATGCTCAAACTCATACATATACTAATTAATACACTTATCCATAGGTATCTTATTGATGTTGTAAGAGTACATTTTATTATGATATTTTTATTTGTTAAATTATATGTGAATCATATGAATGTTTTGCTATGTGATGTTTGTTGTTTGTTGTTTGTTGTTTGTTATGCTAGTGAATACATATCTCTACACCCCGAACGGTAAAAAGACACACATACTTGAGAATAGAAACTTTCAGTTATGGAAGGAAGATAATTTGTTGCACTTGATGTGTCATGATTATGACTTAGTATTTAGATTTGATAAGCCTAAACCTAATATTGAGGAGATTTCTCCTGAGTAATGGTGAAACATCAATTTATACAACTCATGACAGTTCATGTTTGGTTCATTTTATCTTTGTTTTTTGTACCTTATTTTATAATTAATATGTTTTCTTTAAATTAAGTTATTTAATTTAAAATTGTGATCTTCATAAATAGGTGTACATGAGTTCCCCGGTGAGATCATTAGCTGACATCAACTTAGGTGTCGCACAAATCCAGTTATAGGTTGGACCATGTATTTTAGTAACTATTAGTCTTCAAGAGACAATTTGGTTCATGAAGTTCATTAAATAATGGATCTGTGCATACTTTAAGCGTGGCGCAGCATATACTAGGAGAATAGTGAAAAAAGTCATGAAGCAAGCTCACAAAAAAATATCATTTCTCGGACCACTAAAATCACAAAGTTCGTACAAAAGGGACAAAATAAAGAGGATTTAAAGGTATTCTGAAACACGGTAGCGGATAATTCGGCATCCATGATATGTGGTATATTACTCTCACTTTTTAAATTTGATCTTACCATAACTCATCATTGTTTTGTTTGTTGTTTATAACTGGACCATGTATAACAGAATTAGACACAATTTATAGTTCTTTGGAGTTGCATATGTCACATGAAAAGATAAACTTTGAATTTATAAAACTTACAAAGCTCTCTTCATTGGAGGTGAATATATAGATTAGTGTTACAAAAGCAAAAAGAAACATGAAATTATGTTGTTTGAGGTCACTTTATACACTAAATTATCGAAACTAAACCTTTCGATATGTGTATGCTATGTTGGAACAATGTAGAAGAAGAACTTAATATTGAGAAGTTACAGTTGGTTGAGGCAGAGAAGAAGATCAGGCATGAGTATGAGAAAAAAGAGAAGCAGGTCGATGTTCGAAAAAATATTGAGTACTCCATGCAGCTTAATATCTCGCGGATTAAATTTTTTCATGCTCAGGACGATGTGGTCAATGAGATGAAATAGACAACAGAGAATGAGATTCTGGATGTGAGTCATAGTCATCATGTATTAGATATTTTGAATTTGAGCCATGGTCACCGTAAATATAAATATATTCTCAAAGATCTTATTTAATTTAAAATTGTGATCTTCATAAAGAGGTGTACATGAGTTCCCCGGTGAGATCATTAGCTGACATCAACTTAGGTGTCGCACAAATCCAGTTATGGGTTGGACAATGTATTTTAGTAACTATTAGTCTTCAAGAGACAATTTGGTTCCTGAAGTTCATTAAATAATGGATGTGTGCATACTTTAAGCGCGGTGCAACATAAACTAGGAGAATAGTGAAAAAAGTCATGAAGCAAGCTCACAAAAAAATATCATTTCTCGGACCACTAAAATCACAAAGTTCGTACAAAAGGGACAAAATAAAAAGGATTTAAAAGTATTCTGAAACACGGTAGCAAATAATTCGGCATCCATGATATGTGGTATATTACTCTCACTTTTTAAATTTGATCTTACCATAACTCATCATTGTTTTGTTTGTTGTTTATAACTGGACCATGTATGACAGAATTAGACACAATTTATAGTTCTTTGGAGTTGCATATGTCACATGAAAAGATAAACTTTGAATTTATAAAACCTACAAAGCTCTCTTCATTGGAGGTGAATATATAGATTAGTGTTACAAAAGCAAAAAGAAACATGAAATTATGTTGTTTGAGGTCACTTTATACACTAAATTATTGAAACTAAACCTTTCGATATGTGTATGCTATGTTGGAACAATGTAGAAGAAGAACTTAATATTGAGAAGTTATAGTTGGTTGAGGCAGAGAAGAAGATCAGGCATGAGTATGAGAAAAAAGAGAAGCACGTCGATGTTCGAAAAAATATTGAGTACTCCATGCAGCTTAATATCTCGCGGATTAAATTTTTTCATGCTCAGGACGATGTGGTCAATGAGATGAAATAGACAACAGAGAATGAGATTCTGGATGTGAGTCATAGTCATCATGTATTAGATATTTTGAATTTGAGCCATGGTCACCGTAAATATAAATATATTCTCAAAGATCTTATTGTTCAGTTCTTGCTTAGACTAAAATAACCTCTGATCTTATTGCGTTTCCGTAAAGAACACCATCACTTGGTGGAGTCTGTGCTGGATAAAGCAATAGAGGAATACACTTTGAAAGCAAAAGTTTATGCTCCAGAGATCAAAGTTGACCACGATGTTTATTTTCCATATGCTCATTCTCATAATGACTCACATGGTCCTCACTTTGTGGAGGTGTGGTTATGGCTTCTGGTGATGGAAAAATTGTATGTGAGAATACACTGGATGCACAGTTGGATGTTGCTTTCCGCAAGAAGTTGCCAAAGATTCACAATTCACTTTTTCAGTCAGATTGTTGTCTGATGCATCGCGGACGGTTATTTTATCACCATGCATTACTTGAATTCGAAAGTTTAGAGACCTTTAATTGAACATTATTATTGTGATATGCTGTTATTTGTATATTTATTTGTTATTTATTGTATTTTACAGTACCCATATTTGCAGTTAGTCATCTACTTGTTAGTATTTTATTTGATACTAACAAAACGGTATTTGAATGATTTATGGATTGATTGGTATAAAGTATATGGATTGATTGGTATAAAGTATATGGATTAATCTTTTACAGCCTTTTATAAATTTCACACACATGGATGACTTAGAAAAAAAATGATCGGTTTTAAATATTCTTTGACCTTTTGTTCTTACGTGTTCTTTGTTGATACAACTGAGACTTTATCTATATTTTCAGGTTACTGATTTGGGGAATGACCAGCAACTTGCCAAGGCATTTGACCATGTAGTTAATGGTCCTCTTTGGTTCACCATTTTTACCTCCAATGGTGGTATCAATAATGTGACAGTTGACTGCATCATTCCCCTTAATGATTGGTGCTGATAATTTTCGGATTCAGTATCAGTACGTCGACGTTTCGAAGCTCATTTTCAGTATGTTGCAATGGTTATTCTTGCTGATGGTTATGCCCCAAAAGCATGGAGGCCATGTGCTTTTATAACTGCTATAACTATTTGTCTCTTTCATATTTTTTGTTATATCATTATAACTAGTCTATTTGTAAAAAAATGATAAGAATTAATAACCCTCTTACACTGACGTCCTTTTGTCAAATCATATTTTGAATTTTCATATTTTTCTCCCTTGACTATTGTTGGAGATCACACCTCAAATATAAATATAAACAAATATTTTACATCACATGTATCAAGTTTTAAGTGTATCACTGTAAAACTGAATCCAAACTAAACAATTCAGATTCCATAGTTAAAGAGAAAGTAAGGAAAAATGTGTAAACATGTAAATTTGTTAATGAGTGATTTGAAACAAAGAGTCTTTAATGAGATTAGATTTTTTTTAATACTGCTAATTAGCAGTTTTAAATTTTTAACACTATTAACCTAATTTGTTTAGCAGTTTTAATTTTTTTCGAAATATATAATATAGACCACATATTTGATTCGTCACCTAAATATAAACACAACAGTGATTACAGATTTATTTTTGGAATTATAAATAAAAAACTACGAACTTTAAAAAAAAACTAATTTCTTGTTAAAAGTTATTGGATAATATTACAAAGAAGGGTATTATAGTACTTTGGTAGATACTTGGTACCAAATTTGGATAAATATCTTATTTGATATCAAATGTTGATTTTGAACTAAAATTCAGACTTATATAAATATTATAATTGTTTTACTTAAATTGTAATATTAAATTATATATTTAAAATACTATTTTAATTTTATATTTAAGTAAATATTTAATTAAAAATAAAAATACTAATAAAACATTCAACTACAATAGCGATTTTGTTGGCTTAAATATAAAAATACGATTTTTTTAATACCAATTTTATAAAGCTCATTTCAGAAAAGATAATTGTAATATTATTGAAAAAGGAATTGTTGTTTGCGGTGAATTTTATATTCCATTATATAAAAGAATTTTAATTTTTTCTATTGGTGATTAAAAACCAATTATACGTACGAGTGAATTTACTATCGATTTTGATTTGGTACTTAGAATGTATGTTATGCATTGTTTTGTTTTTTTTTTCGGAGGAACCCGCAGCCGCTACTCAGAGTGCAATGAGTGCGCACAGGGTAAACCCTCAGTCTGACGCGATAGCCTGCAAACCAACGCCAGAAGGTAAACCACACAAGGTGACAGGCTCAGCCGAGAAAGCGTATGTAGAGGGACTCGAACTCATGACCTTTGTTCATAAGCACGCCTTACTCAACCAACTCGGCTACCCCTTGGGGGCATTATGCATTGTTTTTATGGAAATGATGGGATCTTTTTTTAAATTTTAAGTGGAAACAGGTTTATTATTATTATTATTATTAGTAAATAATGGTTTTAGATGAAAATATCATTCGATAAAAAATTATTATATTAAACCTAATTATTTGTATTAATTTTTTTACATCGGTTTAAATTAAACCAATGATTGTATTATTTATTTTCGACCATCCATCTTCAACTTATTAATTTAGATGTTAGTGTTTTTGAATTTATTTCTTTCTTTCTCGTTAACACATAAAAATCAAGTTTTTTAACATCCTCAATTTGTAGTTCGTAAGGTAGATTGTTGTTGTCTGAATAAAAACAATTATACCATATTACATGAGCATATATCTGGCCATCGAATGAGTGGATAAATGAAACGAAAAATGCAGTTCCTCATAGTGTTCTTCACCATAAAAATAACAATGGTGTAAAAGATGATGTTGTTATTTGTGAATTTTAATATCTATACGTTTCAAAGACAATATAGTTAACTTTTATATAGTTTGGCACGTTGAGTTAGACATTTTTTGCAAAGCAAATTAAAAAAAAAAAGATATTTTAGGTGTGAAATAAAGATATGTTTTAATGTCAAATAAATCATGTTTTGCACCTATAAATATATATGCCTTACGTAAGATATTTAATGAGATGATATATGTTTTATAATGTTTCTCAAAAAATCAAAACAAAACGCTAAAATCAAAATCGAAACGATGAAACCCAAAAATCAAAATCCATTCTCCAAATTCCAATCTATAATCTCCAATCTTCAAGCTCTAATCTTCAAACTTCAAACTCTAATATTCAAACTCCAAACTCCAAACTAATCAAAGCAAAATCTAAATACCAAATGAATCCGAAGCCAAACAAAGCCAAAACAAAGCCAAACAAATCCAACCGAATCCAAACAAGTCTAAACAAAATCTATAACAAATCCAAATACAAACAAAGAACGAAATCTAAACACCAAATCGAAACAAAACGAAAAACTTCGATCTAAGCAAACATCAGACAAAGTCCAAACGTCAGACAAAATCTAAACACGAAACAACATCATTATCAATGTCCTTCATTTTTTTGGTTTTAACTCTAAATTCATCAAGCTTATAAGCATCTTTATAAAATCTGTTTTTGTTTCTATCCTTATCAATGGTAAAACCATTGGTTTTTTCAAAACTAAAAGAGGAGTTAGACAAGGAAACCCTTTGTCCCCAAGTATCTTTATCAGCCTTGAAGAAGTCCTCATCAAGGGCTGAAAACGCGGTGGAAATAGAAGAAGAAACAACGATAGATGAAATCTTAATTTAAGGGTAACATGATGAAACTCTAATCTAAGGGCAACAAAGATTGAAATTTTCAGAGATAAAAACTATATTATTCCAAAAACTTATTTAAAACGTAAGGTATATGAGGCTTTATATAAGAGCTAGTAAAAAAAATCATAAATTAGAATACAAACAAATAACATAAAATCAAACCTTATTAGAGATAGATTAGATTTAATTAATATAAGATATTTGAATAAAATAAAATAAAACGAAATAAAATAAAAAATTGTTTGGACTTTTTGGTCATAAGCTATATTATTTCGTCCTCGAATTCACAACACCATCACCATCAACAACCAAAATTATTTTATTTTATTTTATTCAATTGTTACATTGGGAATTATAATCGTTGACCTTATCAGAATAAGATAAGTTATTCTCGAGTGTTCCTTATTCGAAGTCACATTAAAGTCATTCGGTTGATGAAAAAAAATTGGTTTTGAAAACCTTTCCATAGTCTGAAGACAACATCCCCATGTCCAGTTGATGAAAAAATGGTTTTGAAAACTTCTTCATAACCTGAGACAACATCTCGATAAGCAAGTTTTACCTTGATCTGATGATTGGTAGCCAATTTAAACTCCTTATATAACTGGTCAATACGATCATTTATTGAAACGCCTGGTGTGTCTCTGATATCCAAACGTTCGTTGAGATCTTCATGGCCATAGATGTTGTTCTCTTTTTTAGATCTTGAATCAGATGAAATCAGGATTCAGAAACATGTTTGCCCTGTAGCAGGAACTGAGGCTCTGATACCAAACTGATGATACGACGGAAATTGACGAAGAAACAACGATAAATGAAATCCTAATTCAAGGGTACATGATGAAACCCTAATTTAAGGGCAACAAAGATTGAAATTTTCAGAGATAAAAAATATATTATTCCAAAAACTTATTTAAAACGTAAGGTATATGAGGCTTTATATAAGAGCTACTCAAAACCATAATTCGAATACAAGAAATGAAATAAAATCTAACCTTATTACAGTTAAATTTGATTTAAAATAATATAAGATATTTGAATAAAATAAAATAAAAATTTGTTTGGACTTTTTGTTAAGAGTTTTATATAATTATTATTAGTTGATTCTTCTAGAACTACCAATAAATTTCAGGTCAAGCTCTAAACAAGGAGAAAACAAAGATCATTACATCAATTAATCTTTCTCAAGACAAAATCAAAGCCCTTGTCATTCAAACCAGTTTCAGCATTGGCTTCCTCCCTACCACTTATTTGGGCATTACCCTCAACTCCAATAACAAAACAATCAACTTCTAGCATCTCTTTGATAAGCTAATAAACAATAAAATGGACTAAGAAGGAAAAATATTATCATATAGGGGTAAACTAACTTTTTTTAATATTGTTCTAATTCTTATTCCTATCTATTGGTTGCAGAGTTGCAGGTTGCATGGCACCATCATCACCAAAATTGATAGATTTCTTAATAAGTTCTTATGGGGTTCCAATAATGATTCTAATAAAATGTAATGGTCCAATTGGTCTACTAATTTTAAAACTTTCAGTGAAGGTTGCCTAACTTTGCATAGCCTAAATGGCATCAAAGCAGCCTATTCTTGTAAATTGTGGATTTGGTTCAGATATAACAAATCTATTTGGGCTCACTTTCTTCATAGTATATATTGCAAATACAGCCACCCCTCCAGCTGAACTATTCTAAGCAAGGTTCCCAAGAATAAACTCTCTAAAATCAAGAACTCGGATGAGAGCCATATCAGGTGGAAATTGGGTAAATGAAATGTAGACTTTTGGCTGATAACTGGATTGGCTAGCCTCCTCCTATCAGGTTTGATGATGACACTGATAATAGCTGGTTCATTAGGTCTAAAGTCAATTTTTTTCAGGGAAAATAATGCTTGGAACATGAATAATTAGTTCTTTTTTATTTCTTCTTAATAAGGATCGGGAATGTTGGATGTCTAAATGTAATAAAACTAAGGTTTATATGATAAATTCTATAGTTGCCAGATGACTTTTGGACTATTTGTAAATATAAGGGGTTGCAATGCAATTTACCCATTTGTGTAACCGAATGAGTTATGCAAGTCGATATGCATACAAATAAAGGCTGAGACAATAAGTAAAGGATAAAAAAAATTCATTAGACTAATTTTCTTATTCTCTCTTACTTTATCTCTATATAATTTAGTTATTTTTTTTCTTTACCTTCTTTCTCAAGAATTAAGATTTACACTTAACACTTCTAACATTAACCTAATTTCTAAGCTTTATATTGATGATCAGGTGGACGATGCTATACCTTGGTAGCTCTCTAAAGATGGTACATTTAACACTAAGGAAGACATTCATAATATTAGAGTCAAGCATAGCGATTCCTTTCTATATAAAAGGATTGAAACCATATAATTCCCATGAAATTCTCTTTCTTATTGTGGAGACTTCTTCATAACATGATTTCTATTGATTCTACAATGCAAACAAGACATATAATCTTAGCCTCAAAGTGCCATTTCTATAATAATGTTGAAAAGATTGACCATTTAAAGAGAGACAATGAACGAAATCAAATTTAAAAGAAGTTTCTTCTCTGCTATCTGATTCATAAAGTATATAAAGCACATAGTTTTTATGTTGCACCATTCTATTTTTTTTAAGAAAAAGCATTAGAAGGATACTAAAAAGACTACTATTGTTATGGGTTGTTTTAACCATTTCAATAAAAATAAGAAGGTCTTTTACCTCTCATGGACTCCGCCCCTTCATGGCAGATGCAAGCTTAACACAGATGCTTGTAGTCTTGCTTCTGGTGAATCCAGTTAACCCATCTTATTCATGACAACAACAGTATCATTCTTCATGGTTATGGAAATCTATATGGCAAGTTCTCTCCAATCAAATCTGAATCCATAGCTTTCTAGGATGACCTTCAAATATGTAAAATAAAATGTTCAAGTAAACTCGATATAAAAATTGACTCGAAGATATTAGTCTCTCTCCTTTCTTCTGGTCAAACCCGTCATCTTTAGAGTCTATTTTTACCAACATAAGAGCCTTAATATGTCCTAACATGATTATTCATCACATTTTCATAGATAGAACCAAGTGGCCGATTGGCTAGCTAGGTGGACTCTGAAATGTAAGATGAAAATAGACTACATTAATTTTCAAGCTCCTCGTGAGTTAGAAAATATTACATTCTTAAAACTTTCATACTACTATTCCTTTTACACATGATGACTAAAATAAACGTCACTCATATTACATCCAATCCAAATGGTAGTTGTATTTCCAATGGTCCACATTCTTAGAATCTTAGTACAATGAAGACATTCAACAATTTTATTGTGTGTCGTATAGTAATTGGAGCCTGAGAATGTGGCATTTTCTTCTGAAAGAGACCACTAATTTTGTTTTCATTTACCCTATAACAATAATAAAGAATAAAATTTCAGTCAAATTAGTATAGGTTACGAATTATTTCATGGTAAATTTTTATGCATTTTTTTATAAAGATGATTGTAAAAAATATGTTTTTTTCAAAATTAAGAATGGTAAAAAATTGTTTACGGTTAGTAAAATAATGATGTTGGTTGAGTTTAGAAATCTTTGAAAAAAATATGTGTTTAAATTTTGTTTTAGCAGATATATAGGTAACACATTACACCATATTTTTTAAACCATGTAATGCGACATTTTTTAATCATATGTTCATCAACTTTACGGTTTCTACATATTTACTTTTTTAATATATGTTTATAAAATTAAATAGGAAGATACAAAATCTAAAAAATATCCTTTAATGGAAAAAATGATTTGTTGATTATGGAATCTTCGTAAACCATCTAAATGCTATCAATTTTTTTTATATAATTTAAAAAACAAATAATTTCACTCGGTAAAACTTTATAATTTATCGCAAATAACCTCTATAATATTTTTCATTTAACGTTTGTAATATTTCACAACAAACTATGGTTATATTTAGCAACAGAAATATTAAATATTTTACAAGGAACTATCAGAATGTTTCATAATTACTACCAGTTTAGGAAAAAAATTACATTATGCAAAAAAAATATACTTCTACTTTCACAAAATGATGAAAAGACATCACAAACAAATATTATATAATTGGTTAAAATCATAAACATTAATATTTATATGCAAATAGATTTTGTATCCACTTGATTAGCGAAAATGATCTCCACTTCTTCCAACATATTGTTTTTAATGAAATCAATAATATGCATATAAAACACCTTTCATGTTGATTCTGTGGCATTGTTCAAGAGGCCAAAACCCAAAGAATTGGTTTCAAATATTTAAAAATGTTTGAGACATCTTCATGACCTCGTGTAGACATCATCATATACGAACAAAATGTAAGCATTAAACTGTACATGTAGTACATTTAGCATACAATTTTATAAAAAAAACCAAGTAGTGTGATCCTCTTTATATTTGTTATAATGGCGATGGTTTTCAGCAAATGGTTAGCCTTTTGTGTAGTCTATTTCATACAAAAAATAGAGAAGTTTTTTAATGATATTTTATCGATGAACATATCAAATATGTTTGACCGGATATACATTTGGGTTTAGTACCATATATATATATATATATATATATATATATATATATATATATATATACATATTCTGAAATATTCTCCATCTGAATTTTTCCGAACTTTAAAGATGTAATAATCCTCAAGAATCTTTCATTAATTTCGGCCAGGATATCCTAAGGATGAAAAGAATCAATCCTAACTACTGTGAACTCTAATTTTAAAAAATTGGTGGTTTCATTTTGGCTCATCAAATTTCAGGAATTGTACCATTTAGCTTATTTGGGCCATATTCAATAAATCTATGAGTAGGGTCTACCCAAATAATTTTAATTAAAAAAAATAAGACCCAAAAATCAAACTAGTATCCAAATAAGACGATTATTTTCATATATCTCTAAGAAAAACTCATTTAACTTATCTATTTACCATCTAAGATCCAACTATTTTTTATAATATCCTTAATTAATTATTAAAAGCATTTAAAAAATTTACTCACATTGTTTTTCTCTTTTTACCCTAACAATATTGTGTTTCTTTCTCTCTCTACGGAAACAATATACAGTAGATGCACTTATACTTCTATTTCGATTCTCGGTTTCTATTTGTTGTTTTCATATAATTTTCTTTATAGTTTTTTATTTGATTGTTGTTTTTATTTGATTTGGACGTTTAATGTTTTTTATTGTGGTTTCATATAACTTGACTTTTGACGGATTCTTCGTTTTTGAGTTGGTGACTCTATTTTACTTGTGATTTTGGTATTTTATCTGATTTTACTTTGATTTATAGTTGAAATGTTTTACTAATTTAGGTTTGGCTCGTTTTTAGTTTTTTTCCTGTAAAATGTCATTGAGAAAGGTTTTTATTGTAAAAATGAAAAAGAGAAAGGTTACAAAGAAGATGAAATTTTGATAGTTACGAAACATGTTTAATCATAAACCAAGTTAACAATGATAGATGTTAAACCAATACAATTATAATAGATGATAAACCAATACAATTATAATAGATGATAAACCATATAATGAGAAATTAGACCAACTATGATAAATGATAAACCATATAATGAGAAACCATACAAACTATGATAGATGTTAAACAATACAATGAGAAATGATATCAACTATGATGGATGCAAAACCAAGCCAACTATGACAGATGGTAGGTATACCATAGTACACTAACACCTCATATATAAGATTATATGACATCCATGTCTTTGAAGAGGAGCGCATACTAAAGTTATACGTAAAAATTTCTTTTGTTGATAAATATAGTGCATCCAAACAAGTACAACAAATATACTTGCGTCGTTTGGGTCACTTGGCAAGCTCGGGTTTGTTGTCACGGTATCCAAGGTTGCACAATGTCTTGCAGGGATAATTTAAACTGGTTCATACACCTTTGTAGTTTCTAATAACAACACATAATTATTTATAACCTACTTTTAACAGATTTCTAACCCGACGATGAAACTTTGTTTTGAGGATATTATCTGCAACATCCAAACTGGAAATCAAATATATTGGTCTTTTGATGTCACCTCTTTATGAACAACTCAATGATGAGAATGTTGAGACTAAAATTAATCAAACGATCGACAAAATTTTCAAATAGCATTATATCCAAACATGCACGTACTCACTTCCGATATATGAGACTTTATGACCTAAAGCTCGTATATTGAGAATATAATCGCATGATAGTTCTCTCATCAACATAAAACTAAGTTTCACACATATATGAAGATATGTTTCACAACAATAATATATTATGTCTTGTAAATATAAAATTTAGTTTTAATATTACATGACATTTCTATAAATTGTAGGTCACATATTTTTTGGAATACATAAATAACCCTGGTATTTCGGTTGGAATGAGAGCCTCTTTTTAAATTTGTTCAAATGCCCGACTCAGATGTCGTAGCACTTGTATTTTGGATTTGAACAGGTGATGAGCATATTGCTAGAGTTATATAGGTGTTATATACCATTTCCGACTAGGGGTGTTATTGGTCCGGTTCAACCCGGGTATAGACGTAACGAGACAAAACCACTAAGCTTATAAGTTCAGATCGGACCAGACCGTAATGCTTTCGGTTCTAGATTCCAGAATTGAACTGCTAAGATTATGGTTCGGTTTGGTCTGGTTCTGTCCGGTTTGATCTGGTTCGGTCCGATCCGATTTCGTTCGGTCATTTTCGATCCGGTCTCAGTTTGGTCCATAATGTTTTAAAAAAAAATTAATTAAATTTTCAAATTTTAACTTAGATACATGATATAAAAATTAAAATTTACAAATTATACTTTGTCTTTTTTAATTGGTCATTATCTAATAGTTTTGACAATATAATGTATAAAATAAATTAAATAAAAAAACAATTATAACTATTCATTCGATTCTGTGTCAGTTCCACTGATTTATTAGTTTTATTGGTTCAATTTTTTATCGGTTACATTAGTTTATTGATTTTATCGTTTTGGTTCCTTATCAGTTTTACTGATTTACAGGTTTCATCGGTTCGGTTTATAATTGGTTCTATAGGTTTACCGACTTATTGGTTTTATTGGTTTGAATCCTAACATGTTCGGTTCTCAGTCTAATTCTTATCGATTTGGTTCTGGTCCGGTTTCTGGTTCTCAAGAACCGTTATCACCCCTTGTTCCGGTTGTGTAGAAATATAGGCTTATTCTCTCCTCAAGTTCATTCGTTTGTCCCGCTTGGTACATAATCCATCCACCTAATCTATAATCTAATCCAAAACATAAAAATAACTTAAGATTTCCACACACAAAATTGTTACATAGGTTTCACATATATCACTTCTTTATTGTTTCACATCAATACATACTACAAGCTTTCACATTTAATTTAAATATGGTTTCACATATATAATTACTTATACTTCGTAAGCAATATCCTATGTTTTAGTATTTCTGACCTAGATTAGAAAATAGTAAGAACAAGTATTTGAAGTCAATATTTCATATAAATCTTGCTACCATCATATGGATCCTAACAAAACGAACTAGAAAAGTGGTTAGAATGGTTGACCATAATTATTCATTGAATAAATAATTAATGTTATTCATTATCTATGTGGTGACATAAATAACTGATATTTTGCATATATAATTTATCCTCTGGTTCACATCACGTGTATCAAACATCCACGTATCATTTATTTAAGGTTTTACATTTTTAATTATACTAGATTCCATATTCATGGTCTAGGATGGAAAATGAAAAGAATGAGCATTTAAAGTCAAACAAATTTACGTAAATTTTGCTACCGCAATATGAAAAACAACAAATGGGTCATAAAACAACCAACAAGTCGATGGTTTTAATGACATAGTGAAAGTTGTCATTATTTTAGCAAAATATTTACTTATATGTATCTTATATGTAGTGAAATACGTAATCGGGCTTTGCAAATATCATTTCAAATTTGTTCGGCATCAAACATACTAAACATTTCACATAAGATTTATCAAATGTTTCACATTTATAATATATTATATTTCACAAGTAGTAGTTTAGATTTTCATATTCTTGCCCTAGATTGGAAAATGATAAGAACAAACATCTAAAGTCAATATTTCCTGTAAATATTCCTACCATGATACCCAACCAATATATGGGTCCTAGCAAAACCAAATGATCAATATTGGAATGGTTAAACCTAATTCATTGGTGAATTAGAAAAATGTCTAGTTTTATTAGTCATCATTGTCAAGAAATAAGTTTGTCAATTCTCTAATTAACTTAGCAAACTATGTATGAAATTTTCCAGGATATGCGACTTTGTTTTCAAACTCGCCATAATTCTGCGTAATATGACAAATATAATTATAAATTTTTCCATATACGACAAATTTTAAGACAACGTGAAAAATATGATAGTTTGGAAAACAAACCAAGTTTAAGTTTCAGACTTTAAATAATATTTAGTTTTCCAGCTCAAAAATCTTAATTCCGTAGATCATATGTTACTAATTCAAACTCGACGCCTAGTTTCACACCTAAAATACCCTAAGTTTTTAACAAAACTTGCTTTACAAAAAAGCCTAACACCGTGTGTGAAACTATATCAAAGTTAATTATAATGTGATTTACAATGTATAAATGCTAAGTTTTGCAAATAATAAAATCTTCCTTCTCTTCAAGGTGTACAACACTATAAAACTACCATGGTGATATTTCTGATAAAACTTTATCGTAATTGGGAGATCCGATTTATGATGTATACGTCGATGAGGGTGAAATCAATGTTAAAGATGAAGACGACTAAGTAACACAAAAAGGAGCCTCTCGTTATTTCAGCAAGGTAAACAATAAAAAAATCCTTTTGTTTCAATTTCAACTAAAGAAATTGTTAAATATTTTGTTGATAATTCTTTCTCTGACCCTAAGAACTTTAAGAACTAAATAGGATCTAGGATTAATAATAATAAAAAAAGCCAAATTAAAAAAAATCGTGTTTTAATATATGAGAATTATGATTTTCAATTAGAACCTGAAGGAGGTCGTGAGAAGGTCTCGATTTATTTGCTCGAGCCAGATTGTAATTTCGTTGATGCTTTTGGTAGGGTTTATAGTGGCAGAATTCAGACGGAACAAAGAATATGTATGTTATATAGAGGTTATTCTTCGGATGATGAAGAAGACACGACTGTCAAAGAAGTGACTAAATTATGGATTTATCAAACTTGATATAAGATACTTGTAAGCAATGCACCTAATGGTTCTTGGGTTCTAAGTGAAGGAATTGATGCATCGATCAAGCAGCACACACAAACAATCCAGTATATACTGTCACATGAACATGACAAGTTGTCCCGCATTAAGTTACTGGTTGTAGATGAAGTAACATTTATTCCGTAAATCGGTTCTACCGTATTTACCGATTCGGTTTTTTATCAGTCTTAATTTTTATAATAGAACTGTAAATCGGATCATTAAGTTACTGGTTGTAGATGAAGCAGCATTTATTCCGTTTCCAATTGTGAATGAGACGTAGATTTTCATACTCGCTCGATCTGATTCGGGGCCAGTATTATGTCCTTATAATGGACACTGAAAAGCTAAGGTTTGGTTGACGTGATCAATCACCTGTTTTTGGTTATGGTGCTACAACTATTGGTCGCATTATTCTCACTACAAAGTATTTGATATTTCGAGGGATGACCCTAAGATAGCTCAGCTTGAGATTCTTTCAAACATAAACAAATTATATAAAGTGTGCAATCTACAAGGTTTGAGTTTTTCAGGAAGTTGTGCCGCTGAGAGTCCCTGTCTTATCAAGCTTTTACTATTTAAGATGGCTAACCTTAAAATATTCATTTGTTCAATCTAGAAAATATGAACAAGTCGGAATAACCGATTCCTTTTCAAAGTTCATGTTTACGCCAGATGTTGATCTTTCTGTTCGAAAAGCAATATTAGAGTCAGATAGATGGCTAGCGAAAGCTCATTAAGGGATTGTTGATGACTTATAGTATAATCTTTATGTATGTGTTATGATGGAACCATTAGAGCAGCAAAAGAATTATTGGAATGAACATTGCAACCGTGATATAACTAGATCTCGAGGAAAATCCGATGAGCTTGGATCCATTTCAACTATAGATGCTTCGTCTTTTGATAACCACGAAAAACAGTCCAAGAATTCCAATGGACAGACTATATTTTCCGTTGAGTTAATACAAGGTAAGGCTAACAAATAGATTGGCTTTTCCACAATTAGTGACGATGCTAGGTCTCTGAAATCTTCATCACAATAAGAAAGCACGAGTTTGCATAGGCTCCAAAATAAACGTGAGCTTGCAAAGGACAAAAACTCGTACAGTTTCTACCAGGTTGTTGATGGTTTGCACATCATTTTTGACCCCTCAAACATGAAGTGTCTTCTTACCCATTATGGGAGATACGATATGCTTATATTCAAAATTAGTGGAAGGATTTTGGAGTTGACTTAGTCTGAATCTGTTCTACCAATTTATTGAATCGGTTATATTAGTTTATCAATTATATTACTCCCTCCGTTCCGCAATCTAGGTCGTTTTAGAAAATACAAGAAATTCCGCTTTAATTTTCGTTTGGTAATATCAATGGAGCAATTAATTTTTTTTACCAATGATATTTTATTGTTTATTTCCTTTTATTAAATTAATAACTTTGACCCAATAGAATTAGATTGCTTCTTGTGTTTTATAGGAGAGAGAAAGCATCATTGTATTTATTGGTTTCTACACCAAAACTTTAAACGACCTATATTACGGAATGGAGGGAGTAGTTCAGTTTTGAATCGGTTCTACCGTATTTACCGATTCGATTTTTTATCGGTCTCAATTTTTATAATAGAACTGTAAATCGGATCATTAAGATTCGATTCGTTTCTTGATCGAATTCTTTCTAATTTGGTTTCGGCGTCATTTCCGGTTTTCAAAAACGGTTAACATATATACGCACGTATATATTTTTGTACGACCCTAAAAAATACCGATCTATTAAAAAATAATTTGTATGTTTTAATAAATAAATAATATATATATATATATAAAATACTACTAACAGAAATATGAAAACCGTCATTAAGAAAATATGTTTTTATTCTTTTTGCAAAAAAGAAATGGAAAATATATATTTAAAATTAAATTTATAGTTGTAAAAATCGTAAAATAAACAAATAAATATTATTTTAACATAAACTTTTATGCCTACAAAAATTCCACGTTATGTGTTACTCCTGAATTCATTATGACTCGGTTCTAAATTATTGAAGACATTAGTATTTTGTATACATCCTTCCAGCCCATCATACTCGAAAAGAAGGAAATTTGTTTAACTTTTCCGAATCAAAATAGATTCCGTGGGGGTATGTTTGTCGCCCAAAACTCAAAATGGCGTAGGCGTAGCTAGAGGTGTCAAATGGGTTGAACCAGCACCAACCCGCACCGTTTAAATCAGAACTACGGGTTGCAGTCCTGCCGGGTTGCGGTCCTGGCGGGTTGCTCTTATGCGGTACTGACGGTCTGGCGGTCCTGCCAGATTGCAGTCTTAATGGGTCAGTTTCACAGTTAAACCGCCAGTTCAAACCACCAGACGAATTATTTAAAAACCTTTTACCAGTTCAAACCATCGGCCAAACCATTTAACCATTTAAGAACCGTTTATCAGAATATTTTATAATGTTATTTAAAATTAATTTGTAAGTGTTAATTGAATCTAATTTCAATAATTGAGATATGTACCATATACACGAATTAATTATTCTATTTCATGTATTTTAATTTAAATATGTTATCATTTTAATCGAAATTTTATAATCATCAGTTACATTCTAAAATAATAATTGTAATTTGATTTTGATACGTTTGATTATATATTTATATTTATGTATTTAAGATATTTTATTTAATATTATGTAGATATTAAATAAAATAAGTACATCTAATTGTATTTCGATTACAACTTTCAATATTTAATATTATTATATATTTAAGATGTTTATGTAATTACGATGTTTTATTTAATATTACGGTTATTTTTTGGAACTATTCAATATTTGAAGTATAAATTTAAAGTTTTTAAAATTGTATAAATTCGGATTATATTCCAATTGCGTAAACACATGTAATTTGGTTGTGAAATAAATTCAAAAATATCAACTATGTTTCAATTAACTACGTGTAATTTGGTTCCTAAAAAGAAATTATATTCCGATGACATAATTAAATATAATTAATTAAATATATTTATTTAAGAGATAAAAATAAGGTCATGCCCAAAAATATATCACTCGATACATTGAGACAATAAATTAAGAAACAATTTTATACAATTTAATTTAAAATTAAAAAAAATTGAAAAAAAGAAATGAGCTTATTTGAAATTTTCAACGATGCTGAAACAATTGAGACATGGATGATGAATTCAAAATGGGACGGGACCCATGTGCCAATGTGAATCACACAAGAAACAATTTTATACAATTTAATTTAAAATTAAAAGAAAATTGAAAAAAAGAAATTAGCTTATTTGAAATTTTCAACGATGCTGAAACAATTGAGACATGGATGATGAATTCAAAATGGGACGATGGGACCCATGTTCCAATGTGAATCACACAAGAAACAATTTTATACAATTTAATTTAAAATTAAAAGAAAATTGAAAAAAAGAAATGAGCTTATTTGAAATTTTCAACGATGCTGAAACAATGGGTTAAAAACACCACAGGTCCTCCATGTTTGTCACTTCTAACATATCAGTCCTTATTCTTTGTCTCTGTAATAAATCGGTCCCCTATGTTTTAAAAACGTAACAAACAGATCATTTTCTGAAAATTTGAAGGACCTGTTTATTACAAATTGAAAACGTGAGGGACTTGTTTATTACAGACATGAATGACCTATTTATTACAAAAAAGGATATGCTTGTTACATTTTTAAAACATAAGGGACCGGTTTATTACAGAGACAAAGAATATGGACTAATATGTTACAAGTGACAAACATGGAGGACCTGTGGTGTTTTTTACCCCTGAAACAATTGAGACATGGATAATGAATTCAAAATGGGACGATGGGACCCATGTGCCAATGTGAATCACACAAGAAACGAGGAGGGAGTACCATCTTTATCAACGGTGCATGTTAGGAATTCATCATTATCAACGGTGCATTTCGGTGAATTTAAAGTGGGACCCATGCCGTCAGTGTGAATCACACAAGAAACGAGGAGGACCATCTACTTATTCCTAGGAAAATAACGGCGCTGAAAAACGAGGAGATTTGTCCGGATGGTCCGGAAATATTTTTTTTTTTCGTTTTTTTAATTTTTTTTTGGATCTCCTCTATAAATAGAGGAGACCCCAAATCCAAACTCATAAATTCATATACTCCTTTTTTATGTCTCTCTAAATCTCTCTACTTGTTCTAAATATTCTAGAAAACTCAAATTTCTTATTTTACATATTGTAGTCCTACTTTGGGAATTGTTTGATTTTTTTTTCGCAAATTGTTTGTATTTGATAAAACACTTAAATAACGCTGGGATAACATTATAATAGTTCAATTAAGAGCTTCGTATAATTTATCATGTTATTTAATTGTTATAATAATTTAAATTAGTTCTTTTAATTCTAATTTTATTAGTTGTTGTTAGTTGTTATTGCTTGTTATTAGTTGTATTAGTTGGTATTAGTCTAAATTTAGTTTTTATTATTTGCGATATTAATTAGTTTCGATTAGTATTTTATTGCATATTTAAAAAAACGTTGTTTTAAGTTTTAAAATGCCTATAAATCGTAGACTTACTAATACTCACCAATCCGCTAATTTTCACTTGTAATGAATGATGTTTGTGATAACCAAAACAAATTAATACTAACCAAAATGTAATAATAATTTTATAATCATTATTAAAATTACAATAATAAAATTCAAAATTTAATATTAAAATTATAACAATATAACTTGTAATTTTTTACCATGATAAAATATGAGTTTGGTTTAAAAAATAATAAATAACATTTATAATATTTAAAACCAAATCACAATAATAATATTCAAAATGTAATATTAAAATTATAACAATATAACTTTAAAATAATAAATATCACTTGTAATATTTAAAACCTAATCACAATAATAAAATTCAAAATGTAATATTAAAATTACAACAATATAACTTAAAAATAATAAATAACACTTGTAATATTTAAAAACAAATCATAGTAATAAAATTCAAAATGTAATATTAAAATTATAACCATAAATTTTGTAATATTTTAACATGATAAGATATAGTTTTGGTTTGTAATATTAAAATCAACACTACTAATATTAAATCTAAAAACATAATAATAATATTGAAAATGTGATAATAACATATGTAATATTTAAAATTTTGGACTATATAATAGTTACAACACTTAAAATATTAATAACCAACACTTAAAATATTTTAATCACAATATTTTTTAAATATAACATTTTGGTTATAAAATAAATAAAATCAGCATAATATTTACCAATAAATCGCTAGTTTTTTACAAATAAATCGTGGTTTCGCAGTCCTGCCGAGTTGCAGTCCTGCCGGGTTGCTCCTTATGCGGTCCTGGCGGGTTGCGGTCCTGGCGGGTTGCGGTCCTAATGGACCAGTTTCGCAGGTAAACCGCCAGTTCTTAAACAGGTTGTCAGCTTTGAACCGTGGTTCCAAAACCATAAAACACTCTAGCTAGCCGTAGCGATCAAAATTTCGAATTAAATGCGTGTATCTAAAAGACAGAATTTCATTCTCATTCTCATTCGTCTAATTTTATAGGAGTAATTATTGAAAAAGTGTGATAGAGAGACAGTGGACCAATAAGATCTAGAAACATAGGACGATCATGAATGTTTTATAAACTTGTAGCACTAGTAAAAGCATGTCTTTGGCTGAAAGTCTAGAATCATATTACTTTTTGTCCGAGATCGGACTAGTTTTGATACTTTGGTGGTGTTCTTTTAAAAATTAAAATTGATCAAAATATAAAATTAAAAAAAAATCGATAGAATTTAGGAAATAATAATAAAAAGTATAAAATTTTATTATTTTATTATTTTATAATATATATTATATTTATTATCAAAATTATTAGATAATGTTTTTAAAAAAATATATATTAAATAACTTTTGGTTACCGTAATTGGACCATACTAGTTTATTAATAGACTGAAAACTTCACTTATACCATGTTGAGCATTTTTCAACAATATGTTCATCAACAAATCGTGCAGCAACGCATATTTGATTGACGTTGAACTCCAATGATGAATTGAAATTCAAAAAATGAACCCTATTTCATATTTTCTTAAATCAACTTCAGTGTGGCACATGTTTATTTTTATTTTATTTTTTTTTAAAAAAATCGATTTTAGAAAAAAAATATTGGTAAAAAAATATAGAAAGTATACCACTATTTTTTATTTTTCGATATCTACAAGTAGAAACTTTGTTTGTTTGATTTGGGCACCAAATGTTTTTGAGCTAATTATTTATTAGTATTCTTAAAACAAATTTTGGAATATTATAATAAGTTAAAAAAATCAATTATACCATGATTTATAATTTTTTTAGATATATAAATAGAGATTTGATTTGTTTGATTTGGACACCGAAATTTTTAGAGTTTTTTTGGTATTTCCTTCTACGGTGATAAACAAACCGAGCGTCGAGAAAAGCTAAATTTTGCTCGCATTTGTGCCTCAATCAAAATAGGTACCCCTTTGCCTACCTTGATTGATCTCGATGCTTGGATAAAACCACCTCGATTAGATTGGAGTACCAATGCCTCCCGTCGTAATGCACAAGATGCATGGTTTTTTGCCACAACTCCCGAGTGTGTTCTTCTATCATCCATAGATCTCTTCCTTATGTAGTCCATCATTTTCCTTCTAGGCTCCCGTTTTCCCTGGTGACTTCCTTTGAGTCCAGCCCCTCTGAGAAGAAGAATCCTCTGGCTACTTCGGTTGAAAGCAGAGATGAAGTGGATTCTCCGACATGTAGATCCACCTTTCATGGAAAGGTTTCAGCTAGTCCATTTCATTTGCCCATCGATAGGGCAACAACCTAACCTTCTGTAATAATTTATGTTTAATTCTTATTGAAATGTGTGTGGGTTAAATGCTACATTAGACCAAAAGATATCAACGACTTTATTATGAGTAATAATATTTCGGCAATGATCCTTATGAAAACCAAAGTTCGTTCCCATAATGTAAACCTTATCATAAATAAAATTGCCCCTTATTGGCATTACCTTACGAACCGTGATCACCACCCATTGGTAGAATCTGGATTATCTCGAACCCAAGTTTTATCTCTATCTCTACCATATCCTCCTCCTAACACATTCAATGTTTTGCGAGACACCTCAACTCGCCCACTTACTTTCGTTTCATTGTTATCTATGCATTTAATAAAAGTACTAACAGAATTCCCCTTTGTAATATCCTTCAATCCATCTCTATTCAGGACCAGAAAAATCCATTGTGTTACTTTAGGTGATTTCAATGTTATCCGTGGTCCGGAGGAACGTTATGGTTCATCTGGACTCTGGTCCACATCTATTGATAATTTTAATAATTGTTGCTTCAATTATGAATTAAGTGACTGTTTCTTCAGTTATGAATTAAGTGATCTTCTATCTACAGGTTCTTTCTACATCTAGCATATCAAATGTCATTCTAATCTTATCTATTCCAAAATTAAGTGTATCTAGATAACAATGGTTGGGACGTGGTTTTTCTTAATTCTTCTGCCCACTTTGGAAACTCCCACCCCTCTTACAAAGATATTGCCAAATCTAGTTGGAACTCTTCTTTCCCTTTCTAGGGTATGGAGTTGGTCACCTTTAAACTCAATAGACTTCAAAATTCTCTTCCAAACCTCAATTGAACTCCCTATAGTGACATCAGTTTAAGAGTTTCCAACGCTCAAAATGACCTTTTCTACCCAAAACCATCTTCATCATGACCTTTCTATCTATCTCATTATCACTAGAGATATTGAGGCGTCCTCGACCTATATATTCCTCAGTAGAGCGGAAGAATTCTTCATCAAACAGAAAGTCACAGCAAACTTGCTCAAGCTTGGGGATCTAAATACCAAATTCTTTCATAACAGTTGCAAATCCGCCTTCTCCACAACAAAATCACCTATATCATGCATTCCCATGGTATCTTAATCACAACCCCTTCTAGCATCTCTAATGTCCTTGTCATACATTTTAACTCACTGTTTGGAACTAGACACCCTCTAGGGTACCCTGGTTTCCCATAGTATCTTCCTTTATCTCATCAAAGGTTAATCTCTCGGACAAGACCTCAATGGCCCATCATATTACGTGCGATAAAATCAAATATGCTCCTTTTAGCATTGATAGCAATTAATTCCCTGGCCCCAATGGTTTTAACTCCATTTTTTTTTCAAAAACTCTTTGAATATAGTTGGAAATAACATTTGTAATAGGGTCTAATAGTTTTCCAGTTCTAATAGAATAAACCATTTTTGGAATTCTACTTCTATTTCCATTATCCCTAAATCCAACTCTGCTAGTTATGTCGATGACTACCGCACCATTGTTTTATGTAATATCTTCTACAAAATCACCTCTAAGATTTTAGCCAACAAAATCAAAGACTCCATTTCCTAACTGATTGATAACTCTCAATCAGCTTTTATGGCTGGTAGGAACATCTCAGATAACATACTCCTCTCTCAAGAATTACTCAAAATGTTTCACTTTAACTCCAAAGTTAAGTGTGTTGCCCTTAAGATTGATTTAATGAAATCCTTTGACAATGTTAATTGGTACCTTATCCTTGATATTCTTGTCTTCATAGAATTTCCTCATTAAATGATCACTTGGATTATCAAGTGTATTGTTACCCCCTCTTACAATATAAACGTCAGTGGTGATCATTCTGAGTCCTTTCAGGGTAAGAAATAAGTCAGATAAGGAGACTCTCTTTTTTCTTACATGTTTGTCCTGATTATGCAAGTTCACTGATATATTCTCAAGGAGAAAAGTAAAGACCATAAATTCAAAATCTATTGGAAATTTCATAAATTGAAAATTGTTAATTTTTGCTTTACGGATGATCTAATGATCTTCTATCATGGCGATGCTAACTCTCTACTCCTTATTAAAGAGGAATTTAATGAATTTTTACTTCTCTCTGGGCTGCAAAATAAGCCCATATAAAAGCCAGATTTTTCCTATTTGGTATCAACCTCACTCTCAAGACAGACCTTATCAACATATCTGGTTTCAAGGAAGGTTTCTCCAACTAAAATAATCTTATGCTTAAAAGCAATAAAATATAGTTGCATAGTGGAAAGAAAATAACTAAATAAGAGCAAGAGAAAAGAATACCAAAATTTACGTGGTAAACCATTCAAAGGGAAAAACCAAAGACACCCTCGAGCAAACTTCCACTATATAAGTATGGGATTATAAGCTTATAACTTCTTACACTCACAAGCGTAAAAAATCTCTTTATCTTTATCTCTCTATTTAGCTCACTCACTATAAGTATTTCTCAAATTTGTTTGATGATAAACTCCACAAATCATCTCTATTTTATACGATTAAAAGAAATGATCTAAATACATTATTTAATTGGAAATCTAAGAGTCTCTTTCAAATTTAGTGTACTTTCTTTTCTAGTTTCTTCTTGGAATGCCAATGACTCTTCAAGAATATTCTTTTCATTTATTGTGCCATCCAATCATAATTGGTCTCCCATTAATTTTATCGTAAAGGCCTACATAGGGAAGCCCATATGCCAACAAATACTTGGGTGTCTCCCTGATCACTAGTCGTCTTTCTCATGTTGATTATCTCCCTCTTCTACAAAAAATCACAGCTCGTATTGGCTCTTGGACTTCTAAGATAATATCCTTCCATATGTAATCATTAAACACATGTACACATATTCTTTCCTTTATTTATTTTTAGTTTAAAATTTTAAAGGTTCGTATCTTTTAAATCGTAACTAGGATAATAAATTCTAAAAATACCATTGCTTTGTTTTTTCAAAACAAACAAAACTAGATCCATTAATAATATGTTTTGAATTTTTTTATAAAAATTATATTATACAATGGTTTCTTATTATATGATTTTTCATCTATCATAGTTGGTATGATTTCGCATTTATCATAGTTGGCATGGGTTAACATCTATCATAATTGGCATGGTTTCGCATCTAACATCTATTATAGGCTGCCGGTTTGGTATTTAGGATCTATCATAGTTGGTATGGTTTAGTATCTAGCATTTAGCATCTTTCATAATTGACCTGTTTTAGCCTCTATCATACTTGGTATGGTTTTGCACCTAGCATCTGTTAAGTATAAATTGTAATTCATGAATAACAAGGTAAAGTAAAAGAAAATGAATTGTAGAGAGAGAAAGTAAAAGAGAAAACTTGAAATATTTTTATGAAAATATCTTGTGTTATATTCACAACCTTAGCCTTTATTTATAGGCGTATGGGACTTGTATAACTGATTCGGTTACACAACTTAGTTAATTGCATTATGACCCCTTATATATACAAATCGTCTTAAAGTCACTTAAAAATTATACAATTTATTATATATGACTTTACATTTAGGCAACCAATATTTTATATCATTATCAGTGGCCCCATTAGTTCTTATGAAAGTTAGTGAATAAGAACTAGTAGTCATCAGAAGTCACAATAGGTAAAAATTGTTCATTGCCAAAATTCAATCTACTTCGAATTAAATCTTCTTCTCTCATTTCCCAAATCATTTTTGACAACATATTTTGTCTTCGAATAAATACATATCCAAATTCTGATTCGAATGTGTATCACTTGTTAATCAATTAAAAAATTCTAGACTTCATATTTGTCAAACCCGAATAAACTTTACTTTAATTATCTTCGAATTTGATCTGACCACTTTACATACAGCCTTTTTCCTTTTGCTTCGTATATTTATGAACAATATTTTTTGCCAGCCTTTTCATAACGGTTAGATACATTTTCTCTTCTTTGGCACGCGTTCACAAAACCCACTCGGCCTGCCACTAGGCCTAACAGAATACAGTTGTCACAGTGCCTATTCTACAAGCAACCATTTGGCCTTCTCCTTTTTTCAACCAATTGATACCATCACCTCTTCAAATTCTCTAACACCATTCTCTCTCTATCTCTATTAACTCTTTTATAAATACTTCCTCATTTATTTCCTTTACCTCACACTAATTTTCTATAGAGATAAAATTAGTTACTTTTCCCTGACAAATCAATTTTTTGGCTACCATCGTCGGATCTTTCCAGCCAACCTTCAAACCAGTTTATGAAAAAGTCTTCTACCAACAAAAAACCCATTTTTGGCTTCCATGATTACATGTGTATTAGTGAAAGGGCTGCTGAATACAAAGAAGCAGGCGTAATATACAACTCTCCTCAATTCTCTACTCAAACCATTATCTACGGTAATTTGAATCCTAAACAGAGTTCTCGTTGGCTTCAAAGTTCATCCAACCTAGAAAACAATCATCTACCAGAATTACCTTGACAATCACCATCATTACCTCAATCACCACCTCAAAATTCTTCTTCAGCATCTTATGGTTCCACAACTATATCTCATCGATAGAATTTCAAAGTAACTCAAAGTATATCTACTCACAAGAAATCTAGAAAAAACTTTATCACCCAACAACTCTAATCCTCCTCGAACATTATGCAAAGAGACTTCTCGGATTCAGTCGAAATCTCATTTAGCCCAAAGTCTTCATATTAAAAAGAAAACGTTCATAGTTATGAGAAATCTCAAAGTTGACAGCACTTCATCAGATTCTGCCCAAAATACTGCAAAATAACCTTACACCACCATCTCCTCCATTGAGTGATATTATTAAGACTATCACTGAGTCATCTTTCAGAAAATCTTCCTTTGAAGATATTTGGAGCTCAAGATATTATTGACTTCAGACATCGTAAGGGAGTCTTATTTGTAAAGCACGGTCTTCAAGAAGTGTTGATATTCCTTCGACATAAAGCTCAAAATGATAATTGTTTGATCATCTTCCTTCACATTTACATCAATTAAATTCAAGTCGAGTATGATTCTATCGTAATTGTCTACGTGTTTGCAGATATTTTTGCTATTATCCGCATACAATTTGTAAAGTTGTTTCTTGTCATACAATCTGTTCGTCGATGATTTTTTCATGAAAAAATCCTTCATCTGATTATATATCCATATTACTATAGGATTTTCAAATACCTCGCGTAACGCTTTATCTCACGAGATGAGTATTAGGGAACTATGAGCCCTAAACAGTACCACAACATCAACCTATGTAGATTTATTATCGATAACAACAATCAATCTCTTATGTATTAGGTAAAACTTAACCATAATTTTTTAGAGGTTAAAGTCATTCGATTTGTTAAATTTTGTAGGCTAAGCTTCATGGAACTCATCGTTTGGGGGTTTTCGGTTTCCATATGAGATATCATCTCCAACCTTCATATCATTGATCGATCTGCTTTTGAATCCGCTACTTGACGCTCACCGTACCACTTATTGAGAAATTTGATCTTCTCAATAAAATAAAGTGATGCACTGATTCTTTTCAAAAGAACTATTACCTTGTTCAACATCATTCTCGAATAAAAGAAAGTGAAAAAAAACCCAAGTACACACGATATATTTAACGTGGTTAAGATTGTGAAACACTTTTTTTATTAAATAAGGAGGTTACAAAAAGACTTATCAAACACAAATGGCTCAATCACTATTTGTTACAAAACTCTCATGGTTTACAAAAATTGGTGTGACTAGCGTAACTTTATATTCATTGTTTATCTATTATCGCACTTCTCTCTTTAAAAGACATAAGCTTTGTCTCACTACAAATAATACAATATGTTCGTCACATCAGAAATTTTAGCTCTGTATTTTTCTTATAAACATGGGAAAACTCTGAATTCTTCAATATACAATCCATATTAAATCTCATTAACCAACAAACTTAATAATGTCATAATCAGAAATTAAGAAATTGAGATTAATAGGAAATCAAATTCCAAAAAATAATAATAATTAAGCTCACTAAATCAAACTAAGACTCTCCTGTCACAATAAGCCATGAGATTGGAAATTACTTACCTGAGATCAAAGCTGGAGACATTGGTAATGCTTTTAAAATATTGGAAACTAGCCAAAGGATTTATGGAAACGAGGATCAGAACATTCAAACATCATATTCTTCCTCTATACAACTTCAATTCACGGGAAACCTCCTCACCTCACCTGTAGAAACAAGAGATAATTGTAAAGCATTCAAGATATTTTTTTAGGAAGAAAAGGGTAAAGTTAGGTTAAAAACATCTAAAAGATATTTCTTCTAAAGGATATTCCAGGCGTTATGTTGACTCTTCGAAATGACTAAGGAATATTCTACATCGAAGAGGTCAGTTGTAACTCCTTTGAATTAAATAAGTGCTTTTGAGTCTACTTGCAAGCGACAAGTTATAGGCAAAAAGGAAAGTCAAAATGACAGATAGGAGCTCGATCTTTATGAGGACGACAAAATTTGAAAACGACACTCAAATGTCAAAGTTGATACTCAAGATCTTCGTTTCAAGCTACAGAAGAAAATTTTTCACAAAGTGGAAGCTCATGGTCAGACGTATGGATCTACGAATAAAATTATATGAAACAATAAATCCACCGCTAAAAACGTAAATCCACTAAAATTGGAGGCGGTGAAGGCGATCATGAAAATTCTAGTAGTTGAAATCTCAAATCGAGAAGTTAAACAAATTGTCAGTCTGCTATAAAAAAGTTACAGGAAAAAATTTGTACTCTCGTGGATGAATTTTTCGCTCTTTCGATCTTGAGAAGTTTTTAATTCATCTTCAAGTGAAAGAGGTTGATACGTCAGCTCTTCTACGTATAATTGATGAAGATCGAGGCCATGGATATAGCATAAGAGAAAAAATACTCAAGCTTGAAATCAGCAAGTTGATATTGTCCTATTGCTTTGACAATAATAACTATATTAGTTATACAAACGATTTTTATATATAATTCAACGCAAGTTAATTTAGTATATTAAATTAAAAAACTATTTACAGTATTGACCAATCAATTTTTTTTCATTAAAAAAAATATTTATTAAAAAATATATATTAAATAACTATTATTGTATGAGTTTGGTTACCGTAATTGGACCATACTACTTTATATTTATTACATTTAATCTATCATTTAAAAAAAACAATATATCACTATTTTTATTAATATATGTGCTAAAATATTAAACTTCTATTATAACAGAAGAACGGATAATATATATATATATATATATATATATATATATATATATAAATTATTCCACCCTACTATCTTTTATCAAAATGGTTTTTAATATATTAACAGAAATTGTTTTTAAATACAAACAATTTTTATTATCTAAAAATGGACCCATAATTCTTGGCCACAATAAAATACTTAACTTTCTGCATAAGTTATTCACTCCACCAATCAAATTTATTTTCTTTTATTCTTTCAAAGTTATTATTAATTTTCTTAATATTTATGAAGAAACCTTAAACGACTAATATTATGAGACGGAAAGAGTAATAACGAGCAATACTCCATTAAAAGTAAACAATGGTACTAAAACGATTCACGACCGTTAGATTGATGCCAAAAGCAGAATCAAACAATGCACAGTAAAATGGCGTGCACGTGAAATAAGATGAAATGGATGCAATGTAGTATCGGGTGGACGTGAATTATTTCACAACAAAGATTGGTGGTTTTATTGTTAATAAAGATATAAGAGTATTAAACTAATTAAAAAATAAAAAAAATTGTTATATGAAATATTGAAATAAAAATATTTTATTATTTAAGATGTGGAGAATTTTGTCAATCCCTCTTAAATTTTTAGCCATAACCAATATCAATATCAATTTATATTAATATTTTTATATATTATTACAAATATTATATTATATATATATAGTATTTGTAATAAAATATAAAAATATTAATACGATTTTGTTTTTTTATAATTACAATTGATATCCAAAAGTAGTATACGATTTTGTTTTGTTGATAGTTTATTATATTCTATAAAAATTATTTATATTAAAATTATCTATATTGAACATCATAAAAATTAAATTATACGACTTCATATATATATATATATATATCGTATATCATATTTGGGTATCAATTGTGTGTAAGAATATTATAAAAGCTGAGATGTTACCGAGACAAAGATAAGAAAGTCTAAATAGTTCGATATGGATAAAAAAACTTAAAAAAAACACAAAAAATAATTGTAATGAAATGTGAAATTTGAAAAACTAAGGATCAATTTAGGTTCAATAAACATGTTTTGGATGCGAATGGATCGGTGGTACGATGGTGCTAATTATGAGATCTATACATCGGAAGGAGTTGGTATTAAATAAGAAGGAAAATAATTAAAGAGAGCCTAATAACTATTTTAGACCAGAATAATAATTGTTCACCTAGATCAAGCAATGTGATAATATATATATACATATGTAGTGACCAATGAGAATTTTAGAGCTCTCATGGTTTACAAAATATATAAAGCTTTTATTGGACTTGTCTCTTTATAATTAACTAATACAAGTAAAACTAGTCCAAAGGTTGGACCAAATGCTAACTAGTTATTCGTTTATCAATAGTGCACCATTCTTCATGAGTTTGTCAAAGTATGAATATAATGAACATTTTATGTCGTAGTTATCATGCTTGAAAAATATCTTGATGTCCATGAATGGAAAGCGTTCGGGTGAATAAACAAGTTTGATTCGATAATCGTCCAGAAGCTTCAAGTTGTTTTCCTATTTTTCAAGTTGCCCAAGAACCTATGGTGAGTTCAACCTTAACTCAAGCTCTATTGAAAAATGCCGAACCGTTTTGGATTTTCTGAAGCTTCAACAACACCTATTGTCAAACAAAATTGGTAGGAAAACGCCGAAGGTTTCTATAAGAGACCTGGAGGTTTCTTTTGGCTTCAAATGAGACTGTCTATTTGCATGTGCCCTCCACTTGATCATCATGTGTTCCGCTATGAAGCAGTCTAGTCCCTATTACGTGTGTGAGTGCCTTTTCCAATCTCGAGGGAGTAGAGACACTTACTAACATAGAAAAGTGAAAAATTATACTACATCATCTTCAAGTCTATAAATAGAAAGCTGAATCGCTCTCCTATTTTACCAATCTTAGAGAGATAAAATATTTGGAAAAAGAAAGTCGAATGAAACCCTAGCCTCCAATCAACGTGATATATTTTAAAACGATATTGACCACCGTCCTCAAGTCATCTGATCCATATTCTAGTCGTCTTCATATTCTTAAGGATTGAGGAACTGAAGTATGATTTGGCTCATATGTTTGTTATGAAAAACTTGCGCTTGTTACGTTATTTTTTTGTTATTGAGGTGGCTGAGTCTAAAAAAAGATATATTATTTCTCAAATAAAATGTATATCTGATTTCTTTGAGCGATCACAATTATTTAACAGAAGAACGTCATACACCCCTATTAAAACTAATGATCGTCATTCTTCTATTGATGGTGTCCTTCTATTAGACCCGACTATGTCATACTCTTGTGGGGAGCTTGGTTTATCTTACAGTTACTCAACCAGATATAGCTCATGTTGTTCATATAGTTAGCCAGATTGTCACTGCTCCTATCTATGTCAAGTGGGGAGCTCTAAGTATATTGAGATATCTTCATGATGCTTATTTCCAAAGCCTCTTGTTTCTTTCGACATTATGACTCGCATTGCATACTCAAAGTGATGTTATTGGGATATCGATCCTCATTACTGTTAATACACAACTTATTTCTTTATTTTTCTTGAAGATTCATAAATCTCATAGAAAAGTAAAAAACATGATGTTGTTTGTAGATCTTTACAGAGGCTCAATATTGTGTTATAAAATTACCCACGTATGAGATTGTTTAGTTACAGTGGCTTCTTGAAGATATGAGGATTAATATTCTTCAATCCACTTCTTTACATTGTGATAACAAAAATGTCATGCATATAGGAAATAATTATATATATTTCATTAGAGGACTAAGCACATTGAAATTGATTGTCACTTCACTTGCCATCATTTTCAGCTGAAACGGTCTCGCTTCTATATGTTCCATCATCTTTGCAGTATATAAATATCTTCCTGGATCCCAAATTAGCATCTCGGTTTCTTTTTCTATTCGACAAATTTTAAATGATTATATACAATTTGATCTACAAAATCTTAATATTTTTTTTGTTTATTTCTTTTCTACGGTTAACACCAAAATATTATTGTTTCGAAAGTTAAAATATTAAAAATATAGTTCATTTTACATTAAAAATCTAGATTGATAAAAATCTTATAAATAAAATTGAAAAATATATTATCATTTAATAAAATAAAATAAACTAAACTTATAAATAAAATAAAAATTAAGATCGATGGATCCATATATAACATATTAAACGTACTAATGCATTATACATTATCATACGTAGCATTTTTTTATATATTAAAATAAAATATAGTTTTTATTAAATAAGCTACGATTATAGAAATAAATAAAGTAATAGGTAGCTTTTATTTTTCATTGAATCATCATGGTAATGTTTTTAATCTAGTATGATTTTTTAACATGATAAATTTTGACATTTTCTAATCAAACAATAACAAATTTTTATGAAATTTATTCATTCAAATTCAAATTTGGAAAATTGAGTTTGATTTTATTTAATAAAATTAAGTTTAAACGGTATACTTTAAATTTTTGTATTGGAGAATCTCAATTTTTTTAATAAAAACTATAAAATTTAAAATATGATTTGAATTTATATTTTTAAATTTTAAATAATATTTTAATAAATTATAAATCTCACGTTTTACTTTAGTGGCCGGTGGCTTTTATAAAAATGAAAAAGGGAGAAGTATCTTTAATAAATATATTTACTTATTCATTCAAAAAGCTTCGGTGCCGTGCAACAAATCTCTTTTTTCTATAAGTTTGAAAGGTTGCGTCATTATATATGGTAAGTTGTGTCTAGCTGTAACCTATTCTCTTTTATTTAATTGAATGGTAGTAGCATAATTGGTAAGATTTTCATATATTTTGATTCTCAGTATTATTGTTAGATTTTGAGTTTCGATAGGTTTTAAGACGGTTTTAGTTTACATGTGAAGATGTAAAATCTCCTATACTTATAGGAATAGTAAAAATATGTTTATTATTAGTACGAGGGTTTATAATTTAATTATGTCGTATCAGGCCAAACCAATTGATAAATTTGATCTAAATATTAGATTGAAAACCGTTCAATAACTACTGAACCATGCCATTACATTATTTTTGCGGGTGATAGATAGTGTCTGACATGATATAGCGTCTTTAGGGTCAAGGGTGTCTAACATAATATAGCATCGTCAGGGTTGAAGGCCAGAATCAGGATGCTTTTCCATATCGCTAGAGCCATCATATGCTTCAAAAAAGAATGGATAGAATTTTTTTGGTAATTGTGCGGCTCGAACTTTTTCAATAGATAACTTCTCCTTAGAACATACACCGCCATTGTCGGGTGTAAATGATCGTACTGTTCTGGCGCGCCTTTTTTGTCGGTTTTTGGGGTTGTTTGTTATTCCTCTTGATAATGTCCTTTTTTTGGCATTTTTTACCGTTATTATCCTTGTTTCTTCACCATGTTTGTCGCGTTTGGAAGACCTTTCACACCTTGCCGCTTGGCTTGCCTTGACAGCGGACCTTACCCGTTGATAGCCGACATCGCGCAGTTCTGCGATCAAAGTATTGATTGTGTCGTTCATCTCTGCTATAATTGCTTTGGCAGCCTGACCAGCTCTACTTCGGCCCAGTTGCATCCCCAAGATTTCTTGTTCGAGCCGTTTAAATTCTGTCCCATTTTTCCTAGTATTGGTTCGAACGGGTTGATCAGCTAAATTAGTTATCATTTTCACGGTGGAGGGTCTACCGCAACCGAGGAATTTCTTGGCGCAGTCTCCACCCTATTAGTAGGGTAAACTTCTTAATCGGTCTGCAACATAATGATACTTGGGCCTGCTGCCTGTTCCACTTCTTGGTTTGAGTTAGCCATAGGAATGCGTCTTTCGGGAGGCTCTATTTCAATCGTGAATCTAGTTACTACCATTGGTGTTCATGCACGAATGAGTGTTTTATGTTTATATCCCGTCTCGTGTCTCTCGTATCTTTTCTTCATTCTCTAATCGCTCGTCCCATATCCCTCGTCCCTCGTCGCTCTCCGTTCATCCAGTCACTCATCTCGCATTCCTCGCCGCACGTCTCTTGTTATATGTTCCTTGTCCCGTATCTCGTGGCTCTCGTCTCTTGTTTCAAGTTTATCATCTATCGTTTTTCGTCTCTCTTTTCAAGTTTATCATCTCGCGTCCTCCGTCCATCATGTTTCACATCTCTCATTTATTGTCTCCCACTTCATCTTACTCGTATCTCGCCTCGCGTCTGTTGTCTTTTCTCTCTCGTCTAACATGTGACATTTAACATCAATTTCGCATTTTAATTTTTTTTTTAAATTTTAGATTTGAGTAATTTATTTTTCCTCGTATTCTTTACTATTTTTATGTATAAATCCGGTAAGGTTGTTTTTAGTTGTTCATTGATCAAGACTTTATTCTTGACTATATTCTTCCATTCTCTCAGACTAGTCTTTTGTTTACTTTTTTTCTCCCACTATTATTTTTCTATAATCATATTCATTTACCATGGTTAGTATTAGTCGATAATATATATAAAATAAAGATAGTTTATTTTTCTCTTCATAATTGTTGTTATTTTATTTGTTTCAGGCTTATTCAAAAGACGTTGAGTGTCGCTTTTGAAATATACAAAATTAATTATGAATTTATAATTATATTTTTTTCCAAATTTAAATTTATTTTATGTATATAATATAAATTTTTGATATTATTGTTGGAATTTTTCCATTGAATTGGACGATATATTTTATCAATGAATTAGATTATCATCGATATCAGTCCAACAATAATTATAATAAAAACAACAGACTAATTGATAAAATATGTAGTATGAAAGTAATTGTATTGATAACAAATTTAATCATGAATAATGTAAAAGATTGGATACGAAATAAACAATTTAGTTTAGAAAATTTTAAGATTATGCTGTAAAAAATAATAATATCGAATTATGTTCTTTAAAAGTGATAGTTTAACAAAGTGTGATTTTCATTTAAACTATAGGGTTAAAATTGAGTTATTAATTCAGTATTAAATACTATATTATTAATTCCTTAATAATGAATTAATGAAATAACAAGATATTACTTACACTGATATTAATTTAATAATGAATTAATATTTAGATGGATAGCTAATTTAATAATGAATTAATATTTAAATGGATAGCTACTGATAAGTAGAATGGTAGAGTGCAATTTCTATCCTCCGATCATTCTCAGAATTCATGTTCTTTAGTTTATAGAGAAAACACAAAAGCAATCAACACCCTCTTTATTGCGGCAACATGTTGAAATCAAGTGATCAAACACCACGTTCTAATAAGGATTATCATCAATGGACTAATATAGTTTGAAAACTAAGAAGGACTGCTACTGCTTGTAAGTATATTCTGCATTTGTTTATAGGATAGATTCTACTTATGTAATTTATATTAATTATAATGTAAAAATTTCTACAATTGATATTAGAATCTCTCAATACCACTCGGTTGTTCGTTTCAAAATTAAAAAACTATAATATAAGTATGTTGATTTAATTTATGTATAATGTACACACTTTTGAGAATTGATTATTTTTTAATTGGTTAGAAGTGTGTATCTAGGAATATTGATGCATGTTTTTAATTCAATTGAAGTAGACAACATGTATACAACTTTTAGTTTCAGACTTTAAGATGAAGGACGAGGTTTTTAAGATAAATTTTGGTTAGTTTCTGAGACTTTAATCAATGTATTATGTGACCATGAATTTTTTGAACACAGAAAACATAGAAAAAATGATTGAAAATATAATTTAAGGTATGCTTGCCGTAACAAAGGAAGTGTTGGTAGTTTAAACTAGGGGATTCGGGTTGTCTGTCGCGATCAACACCCTCTTTATTGCGGCAACATGTTGAAATTGCTTGCCTGCCGCGATCGAGAGGGTGCTGACTATGGTAAACTAAAGATGTAATTTCTTACCAAGATCAACCCATCTTTGATCTCGACAAGGCATGTAAATTTAATTTACGACAGATTATGTCTTACTTTGGTAGCGATGATGGTCCCGGTCGCTTCAGTCAAAGTCAAGACCTGTTATACAAAACTTGCAAATTTTGGCTACTATCTTGATTAGTCGCAATAATACTGGTCGTAGTTGCGATAAAGTCTTATTGGTGTAGTTGTGAGGTATTTGACAACATATGTAGCATATTTTAAGTTGTCCAACCTTGGATAAATAATCAAGGATCTAATATATCGCCAAAATAATTTTTATTGGTGAATTGATTTATTTTAGGGTTTTGACAATGTTCTTTTATTGACAAGTATGTGAATTTTAATGGGTCCAAAAAAAACTTTAATATTTGATATATTGAATATTAAATACGAGATAATTATTCGTGAATTGGTTAATAAGAATTGAACTATGAAAATCAGTCCAAATAAAGTTTTTCTTAATTAAGCCGATTAGTATGATCAATATTAATTATGCTCAAACTCATACATATACTAATTAATACACTTATCCAAAGGTATCTTATTGATGTTGTAAGAGTACATTTTATTATGATATTTTTATTTGTTAAATTATATGTGAATCATATGAATGTTTTGCTTCTTGATGTTTGTTGTTTGTTGTTTGTTATGCTAGTGAATACATATCTCTACAACCCGGAAGGCAAAAAGACACACATACTTGAGAATAGAAACTTTCAGTTATGGAAGGAAGATAATTTGTTGCACTTGATGTGTCATGATTATGACTTAGTATTTAGATTCGATAAGCCTAAACCTAATATTGAGGAGATTTCTCCTGAGTAATGGTGAAATATCAATTTATACAACTCATGGCAGTTCATGTTTGGTTCATTTTATCTTTGTTTTTTGTACCTTATTTTATAATTAATATGTTTTCTTTAAATTAAGTTATTTAATTTAAAATTGTGATCTTCATAAAGAGGTGTACATGAGTTCCCCGGTGAGATCATTAGCTGACATCAACTTAGGTGTCGCACAAATCCAGTTATGGGTTGGACAATGTATTTTAGTAACTATTAGTCTTCAAGAGACAATTTGGTTCCTGAAGTTCATTAAATAATGGATGTGTGCATACTTTAAGCGCGGTGCAACATAAACTAGGAGAATAGTGAAAAAAGTCATGAAGCAAGCTCACAAAAAAATATCATTTCTCGGACCACTAAAATCACAAAGTTCGTACAAAAGGGACAAAATAAAAAGGATTTAAAAGTATTCTGAAACACGGTAGCAAATAATTCGGCATCCATGATATGTGGTATATTACTCTCACTTTTTAAATTTGATCTTACCATAACTCATCATTGTTTTGTTTGTTGTTTATAACTGGACCATGTATGACAGAATTAGACACAATTTATAGTTCTTTGGAGTTGCATATGTCACATGAAAAGATAAACTTTGAATTTATAAAACCTACAAAGCTCTCTTCATTGGAGGTGAATATATAGATTAGTGTTACAAAAGCAAAAAGAAACATGAAATTATGTTGTTTGAGGTCACTTTATACACTAAATTATTGAAACTAAACCTTTCGATATGTGTATGCTATGTTGGAACAATGTAGAAGAAGAACTTAATATTGAGAAGTTACAGTTGGTTGAGGCAGAGAAGAAGATCAGGCATGAGTATGAGAAAAAAGAGAAGCACGTCGATGTTCGAAAAAATATTGAGTACTCCATGCAGCTTAATATCTCGCGGATTAAATTTTTTCATGCTCAGGACGATGTGGTCAATGAGATGAAATAGAGAACAGAGAATGAGATTCTGGATGTGAGTCATAGTCATCATGTATTAGATATTTTGAATTTGAGCCATGGTCACCGTAAATATAAATATATTCTCAAAGATCTTATTGTTCAGTTCTTGCTTAGACTAAAATAACCTCTGATCTTATTGCGTTTCCGTAAAGAACACCATCACTTGGTGGAGTCTGTGCTGGATAAAGCAATAGAGGAATACACTTTGAAAGCAAAAGTTTATGCTCCAGAGATCAAAGTTGACCACGATGTTTATTTTCCATATGCTCATTCTCATAATGACTCACATGGTCCTCACTTTGTGGAGGTGTGGTTATGGCTTCTGGTGATGGAAAAATTGTATGTGAGAATACACTGGATGCACAGTTGGATGTTGCTTTCCGCAAGAAGTTGCCAAAGATTCACAATTCACTTTTCAGTCAGATTGTTGTCTGATGCATCGCGGCCGGTTATTTTATCACCATGCATTACTTGAATTCCAAAGTTTAGAGACCTTTAATTGAACATTATTATTGTGATATGCTGTTATTTGTATATTTATTTGTTATTTATTGTATTTTATAGTATCCATATTTGGAGTTAGTCATCTACTTGTTAGTATTTTATTTGATACTAACAAAACGGTCTTTGAATGATTTATGGATTGATTGGTATAAAGTATATGGATTAATCTTTTACCGCCTTTTATAAATTTCACACACATGGATGACTTAGAAAAAAATGATCGGTTTTAAATATTCTTTGACCTTTTGTTCTTACGTGTTCTTTGTTGATACAACTGAGACTTTATCTATATTTTCAGGCTACTGATTTGGGGAATGACCAGCAACTTGCCAAGGCATTTGACCATGTAGTTAATGGTCCTCTTTGGTTCACCATTTTTACCTCCAATGGTGGTATCAATAATGTGACAGTTGACTGCATCCTTCCCTTTAATGATTGGTGCTGATAATTTTCGGATTCAGTATCAGTACGTCGACGTTTCGAAGCTTCATTTTCAGTATGTTGCAATGGTTGTTTTTGCTGATGGTTATGCCCCAAAAGCATGGAGGCCATGTGCTTTTGTAACTGCTATAACTATTTGTCTCTTTTATGTTTTTTGTTATATCATTATAACTAGTCTATTTTGTAAAAAAATTGATAAGAATTAATAACCCTCTTACACTGACGTCCTTTTGTCAAATCATATTTTGAATTTTCATATTTTTCTCCCTTGACTATTGTTGGAGATCACACCTCAAATATAAATATAAACAAATATTTTACATCACATGTATCAAGTTTTGAGTGTATCACTGTAAAACTGAATCCAAACTAAACAATTCAGATTGCATAGTTAAAGAGAAAGTAAGGAAAAATGTGTAAACATGTAACTTTGTTAATGAGTGATTTGAAACAAGAGTCTCTAATGAGATTAGATTTTTTTTAATACTGCTAATTAGCAGTTTTAAATTTTTAACACTATTAACCTAATTTGTTTAGCAGTTTTAATTTTTATCGAAACATATAATATAGACCACATATTTGATTCGTCTCCTAAATATAAACACAACAGTGATTACAGATTTATTTTTGGAATTATAAATAAAAAACTACGAACTTTACAAAAAAAACTTATTTCTTGTTAAAAGTTATTGGATAATATTACAAAGAAGGGTATTATAGTACTTTGGTAGATACTTGGTACCAAATTTGGATAAATATCTTATTTGATATCAAATGTTGATTTTGAACTAAAATTCAGACTTATATAAATATTATAATTGTTTTACTTAAATTATAATATTAAATTATATATTTAAAATACTATTTTAATTTTATATTTACGTAAATATTTAATTAAAAATAAAAATACTAATAAAACATTCAACTGCAATAGCGGTTTCGTTGGCTTAAATATAAAAATACGATTTTTTTAATACCAATTTTATAAAGCTCATTTTAGAAAAGATAATTGTAATATTTTTGAAAAAGGAATTGTTGTTTGCGGTGAATTTTATATTCCATTATATAAAAGAATTTTAATTTTTTCTGTTGGTGATTAAAAACCAATTATACGTACGAGTGAATTTACTATCGATTTTGATTTGGTACTTAGATAGTATGTTATGCATTGTTTTTTTTTCGGAGGGAACCCGCAGCCGCTACTCAGAGTGCAATGAGTGCGCACAGGGTAAAACCCTCAGTCTGACGCGATAGCCTGCAAACCAACGCCAGAAGGTAAATCACACAAGGTGACGGACTCAGCCGAGAAAGCGTATGTAGAGGGACTCGAACTCATGACCTTTTGGTCATAAGAATGACCTACTCAACCAACTCGGCTACCCCCTTGGGGGCTTATGTTATGCATTGTTTTTATGGAAATGATGGGATCTTTTTTAAAATTTTAAGTGGAAACAGATTTATTATTATTATTAGTAAATAATGGTTTTAAATGAAAATATGATTCAATAAAAAATTATTATATTAAACCTAATTATTTGTATTAATTTTTTTAAATCGGTTTAAATTAAACCAATGATTGTATTTTTTTTTTCGACCATCCATCTTCAACTTATTAATTTAGATGTTAGTGTTTTTGAATTTATTTATTTCTTTCTCGTTAACACATAAAAATCAAGTTTTTTAACATCCTCAATTTGTAGTTCGTAAGGTAGGTTGTTGTTGTCTGAACAAAAAAAATTATACCATATTACATGAGCATATATCTGACCATCGAATGAGTGGATAAATGAAACGAAAAATGTAGTTCCTCATAGTGTTCTTCACCATAAAAATAACAATGGTGTAAAAGACGATGTTGTTATTTGCGAATTTTAATATATATACGTTTCCAAGACAATATAGTTAACTTTTATATAGTTTGGCACGTTGAGTTAGACATTTTTTGCAAAGCAAGTTAAAAAAAAGATATTTTAGGTGTGAAATAAAGATATGTTTTAATGTCAAATAAATCATGTTTTGCACCTATAAATATAAATGCATTACACAAGATATTTAATGAGATGATATATATTTTATAATTTTTCTCAAAAAATCAAAACAGAACGCTAAAATCAAAATCGAAATGACGAAACCCAAAAATCGAAATCCATTCTCCAAATTCCAATCTATAATCTCCAATCTTCAAGCTCTAATCTTCAAACTTCAAACTCTAATATTCAAACTCCAAACTCCAAACTAATCAAAGCGAAATCTAAATACCAAATGAATCCAAACAGAGCCAAACAAAGCCAAAACAAAGCCAAACAAATCGAAACGAAGAACGAAATCTAAACCAGTCTAAACAAAATCTATAACAAATCCAAATCCAAACGAAGAACGAAATCTAAACACCAAATCGAATCAAAACGAAAAACTTCGATCTAAGCAAACATCAGACAAAGTCCAAACGTCAAACAAAATCTAAACACGAAACAAAATCCAATTGAAATTTGAATGCCAAATTCAATACTAAATCTAATTTCAAATCTAATTTCCAATCAAAATCAAAATTAAATCTATAATTTTACCAACAAAAATCTACACTGTTCCAGTAGTGATTTCTATTGAACCGTAGCATCAAATCATAATCCAACATGTCAGATTGAATTATTGGGTGTCCAAAACATACTGGTCTGAAATATAGGAAAAATCGGCATTGTTTGCCTCTCCATCAGGTCTATTGATTGTGGCTGCACACACCAGATCCAAAAACTGAAAATTTTCATTTTTTTTTCGGACAGACAGCTAAAACAACTTCCCTCCGGCAATACAGAAGACACGAAAACTTCAAGATTTAAGTCTAAACTCTGATACCATGTTAAAAAACAAACAGAGAAAAAAGAGAAATAGTTGCCAATAAGTGGCTAGGGTTTCTGTTTATTATAATATATGTATTACACAGAGTATAAAGATATTATTTATAGATAAACTAGATGAGTTTCTGAGCTAATGGGTCTAGGCCTTAATCATTACATCCGCAATTTATAACAACTATGATTGGTTAGAAGAAATTATTAAAAAATATGGTAAGTTGTAAACACCACTAATATATTTGAATTATGACTTTTTATTATTTAGTTTTTCAAGAAAATACGAAGACACCATTTTTTATTTATAATTTTGTTATTGTGGTTTACAACAACTCTGAAAATATGAAACTTATTCTAGTTCACAAAATATATCAAAAATTAATTTAATTTAATTTATAGTTTGTAAGATCTTAAATAAGAGAATCACTAACATTATTCCTAAGATAATCTTTGAAGTACGGGGAGCATATGTTAAAGACATATCAAATCAGGAAAATATCATCATTGCAAAGAAACTCATTCATGACTTGGGAATAAAAACCAATGTTGGTAACAGTATAATCAAATGCGACATGTCCAAATCATTTGGAAATCTTGTTCATAACATCATTATCAATGTCTTTCATTCTTTTGGTTTTAACTCTAGATTCATCAAGCTTATAAGCATCTTTATAAAATCTGTTTTTGTTTCTATCCTTATCAATGGTAAAACCATTGGTTTTTTCAAAACTAAAAGAGGAGTTAGACAAGGAAACCCTTTGTCCCCAAGTATCTTTATCAGCGTTGAAGAAGTCCTCATCAAGGGCTGAAAACGCGGTGGAAATAGAAGAAGAAACAACGATAGATGAAATCTTAATTTAAGGGTAACATGATGAAACCCTAATCTAAGGGCAACAAAGATTGAAATTTTCAGAGATAAAAACTATATTATTCCAAAAAATTATTTAAAACGTAAGGTATATGAGGCTTTATATAAGAGCTAGTAAAAAAAATCATAAATTAGAATACAAACAAATAAAATAAAATCAAACCTTATTACAGATAGATTAGATTTAATTAATATAAGATATTTGAATAAAATAAAATAAAACGAAATAAAATAAAAAATTGTTTGGACTTTTTGGACTACGTCATCCTCTCATAGTTGACAAGAATTCGTCCTCGAATTCACAGCACCATCACCATCAACAATCAAAATTATTTTATTTTATTTTATTCAATTGTTACATTGGGAATTATAATCGTTGACCTTATCAGAATAAGATAAGTTATTCTCGAGTGTTCCTTATTCAAAGTCACATTGAAGTCATTCGGTTGATGAAAAAAATTGGTTTTGAAAACCTTTCCATAGTCTGAAGACAACATCCCTATGTCCAGTTGATGAAAAAATGGTTTTGAAAACTTCTTCATAACATGAGACAACATCTCGATAAGCAAGTTTACCTTGATCTGATGATTGGTAGCCAATTTAAACTCCTTATATAACTGGTCAATACGATCATTTATTGAAACACCTGGTGTGTCCCTGATATCCAAACGATCGTTGAGATCTTCATGGCCATAGATGTTGTTCTCTTTTTTAGATCTTGAATCAGATGAAATCAGGATTCAGAAACATGCTTGCCCTGTAGCAGGAACTGAGGCTCTGATACCAAACTGATGACACGATGGAAATTGACAAAGAAACAACGATAAATGAAATCCTAATTCAAGGGTAACATGATGAAACCCTAATTTAAGGGCAACAAATATTAAAATTTTCAGAGATAAAAAATATATTATTCCAAAAACTTATTTAAAACGTAAGGTATATGAGGCTTTATATAACAGCTACTCAAAACCATAATTCGAATACAAGAAATGAAATAAAATCTAACCTTATTACAGTTAAATTTGATTTAAAATAATATAAGATATTTGAATAAAAACAATTGTTTGGACTTTTTGTTAAGAGTTTTATATAATTATTATTAGTTGATTCTTCTAGAACTACCAATAAATTTCAGGTCAAGCTCTAAACAAGGAGAAAACAAAGATCATTACATCAATTAATCTTTCTCAAGACAAAATCAGAGCCCTTGTCATTCAAACCAGTTTCAGCATTGGCTTCCTCCCTACCACTTATTTGGGCATTACCCTCAACTCCAATAGCAAAACAATCAACTTCTAGCATCTTCTTGATAAGCTAATAAACAATAAAATGGACTAAGAAGGAAAAATATTATCATATGGGGGTAAACTAACTTTTTTTAATATTGTTCTAATTCTTATTCCTATCTATTGGTTGCAGAGTTGCATGTTGCATGGCACCATCATCACCAAAATTGATAGATTTCATAATAAGTTCTTATGGGGTTCCAATAATGATTCTAATAAAATGTAATGGTCCAATTGGTCTACTAATTTTAAAAATTTCAGTGAAGGTGGCCTAACTTTGCATAGCCTAAATGGCATCAAAGCAGCTTATTCTTGTAAATTATGGATTTGGTTCAGAGATAACAAATCTATTTGGGCTCACTTTCTTCATAGTATATATTGCAAATACAGCCACCCCTCCAGCTGAACTATTCTAAGCAAGGTTCCCAAGAATAAACTCTCTAAAATCAAGAACTCGGATGAGAGCCATATCAGGTGGAAATTGGGCAAATGAAATGTAGACTTTTGGCTGATAACTGGATTGGCTAGCCTCCTCCTATCAAGCTTGATGATGACACTAATAATAGCTCGTTCATTAGGTCTAAAGTCAATTTTTTTCAGGGAAAATAATGCTTGGAACATGAATAATTAGTTCTTTTTTTATTTCTTCTTAATAAGGATATGGAACGTTGGATGTCTAAATGTAATAAAACTAAGGTTTATATGATAAATTCTATAGTTGCCAGATGACTTTTGGACTATTTGTAAATATGAGGGGTTGCAATGCAATTTACCCATTTGTGTAACCGAATGAGTATGCAAGTCGATATGAATACAAATAAAGGCTGAGACAATAAGTAAAGGATAAAAAAAAATCATTAGACTAATTTTCTTATTCTCTCTTACTTTATCTCTATATAATTTAGTTTTTTTTTTTCTTTACCTTCTTTCTCAAGAATTAAGATTTACACTTAACACTTCTAACATTAACCTAATTTATAAGCTTTATATTGATGATCAGGTGGACGATGCTATACCTTGGTAGCTCTCTAAAGATGGTACATTTAACACTAAGGAAGATATTCATAATATTAGAGTCAAGCATATCGATTACTTTCTATATAAAAGGATTGGGAACCATATAATTCCCATGAAATTCTCTTTCTTATTGTGGAGACTTCTTCATAACATGATTTCTATTGATTCTACAATGCAAACAAGACATATAATCTTAGCCTCAAAGTGCCATTTCTATAATAATGTTGAAAATATTGACCATTTAAAGAGAGACAATGAACGAAATCAAATTTAAAGGAAGTTTCTTCTCTGCTATCTCATTCATAAAGTATATAAAGCACATAGTTTTTATGTTGTACCATTCTAATTTTTTTAAGAAAAAGCATTGGAAGGATACTAAAAAGACTACTATTGTTATGGGTTGTTTTAACCATTTCAAGAAAAATAAAAAGGTCTTTTACCTCTCATGGACTCCGCCCCTTCATGGCAGATGCAAGCTTAACACAGATGCTTGTAGTCTTGCTTCTGGTGAATCCAGTTAACCCATCTTATTCATGACAACAACAGTATCATTCTTCATGATTATGGAAATCTATATGGCAAGCTCTCTCCAATCAAATCTGAATCCATAGCTCTTTAGGATGACCTTCAAATATGTAAAATAAAATGTTCAAGTAAACTCGATATAAAAATTGACTTGAAGATATTAGTCTCTCTCCTTTCTTCTGGTCAAACCCCGTCATCTTTAGAGTCTATTTTTACCAACATAAGAGCCTTAATATGTCCTAACATGATTATTCATCACATTTTTATAGATAGAACCAAGCGGCCGATTGGCTAGCTAGGTGGACTCTGAAATGCAAGATGAAAATAAACTACATTAATTTTCAAGCTCCTCACGAGTTAGAAAATATTACATTCTTAAAACTTTCATACTACTATTCCTTTTACACATGATGACTAAAATAAACGTCACTCACATTACATCCAATCCAAATGGTAGTTGTATTTCCAATGGTTCACATTCTTAGAATCTTAGTACAATGAAGACATTCAACAATTTTATTGTGTGTCGTATAGTAATTGGAGCCTGAGAATGTGGCATTTTCTTCTGAAAGAGACCACTAATTTTGTTTTCATTTACCCTATAACAATAATAAAGAATAAAACTTCAGTCAAATTAGTATAGGTTACGAATTATTTCATTGTATATTTTTATGCATTTTTTATAAAGATGATTGTAAAAAATATGTTTTTTTCTAAATTAAGAATGGTAAAAAATTGTTTACGATTAGTAAAATAATGATGTTGGTTGAGTTTAGAAATCTTTGAAAAAAAATATGTGTTTAAATTTTGCTTTATCAGATATATAGGTAACACATTACACCATATTTTTTAAACCATGTTATGCGACATTTTTTAATCATATGTTCATCAACTTCACGGTTTCTACATATTTACTTTTTTAATATATGTTTATAAAAGTAAATAGGAAGATACAAAATCTAAAAAATATCCCTTAATGGAAAAAATGATTTGTTGATTATGGAATTTTCGTAAACCATCTAAATGCTATCAATTTTTTTTATTATAATTTAAAGAACAAATAATTTCACTCGGTAAAACTTTATAATTTATCGCAAATATCCTCTATAATATTTTTCATTTAACGTTTGTAATATTTCACAACAAACTATGGTTATATTTAGCAACAGAAATATTAAATATTTTATAAGGAACTATCGGAATGTTTCATAATTACTACCAGTTTAGGAAAAAAATTACATTATGCAAAAAAAATATACTTCTACTTTCACAAAATGATGAAAAGACATCACAAACAAATATTATATAATTGGTTAAAATCATAAACATTAATATTTACATGCAAATAGATTTTGTATCAACTTGATTAGCGAGAATGATCTCCACTTCTTCTAACATATTATTTTTAATGAAATCAATAATATGCATATAAAACACCTTTTATGTTGATTCTGTGACATTGTTCAAGATGCCAAAACCCAAAGAATTAGTTTCAAATATTTAAAAATGTTTGAGACATCTTCATGACCTCGTGTAGACATCATCATATACGAACAACATGTAAGCATTAAACCGTACATGTAGTACATTTAGCATACAATTTTATAAAAAAAACCAAGTAGTGTGATCCTCTTTATATTTGTTATAATGGCGATGGTTTTCAGCAAATGGTTAGCTTTTTGTGTAGTCTATTTCGTACAAAAAATGGAGAAGTTTTTTAATGATATTTTATCGATGAAGATATCAAATATGTTTGACCGGATATACATTTGGGTTTAGTACCGCATATATATATATTCTAAAATATTCTCCATCTGAATTTTTCCGAACTTTAAAGATGTAATAATCCTCAAGAAGTCTTTCATTAATTTCGGCCAGGATATCCTAAGGCTGAAAAGAATCAATCCTAACTACTGTGAACTCTAATTTTAAAAAATTGGTGATTTCATTTTGGGTCATCAAATTTCAGGAATTGTACCATTTAGCTTATTTGGGCCATATTCAATATATCTATGAGTAGGGTCTACCCAAATAATTTTAATTAAAAAAAATAAGACCCAAAAATCAAACTATTATCCAAATAAGACCATTATTTTCATATATCTCTAAGAAAAACTCATTTAACTTATCTATTTACCATCTAAGATCCAACTATTTTTTATAATACCCTTAATTAATTATTAAAAGCATTTAAAAAATTTACTCACATTGTTTTTCTCTTTTTACCCTAACAATATTGTGTTTCTTTCTCTCTCTACGGAAACAATATACAGTAGATGTAGTTATACTTCTATTTCGATTCTCGGTTTCTATTTGTTGTTTTCATATAATTTTCTTTATGGTTTTTTATTTGATTGTTGTTTTTATTTGATTTGGACGTTTAATGTTTTTTATTGTGGTTTCATATAACTTGACTTTCTACGGATTCTTCGTTTTTGAGTTGGTGACTCTATTTTACTTGTGATTTTGGTATTTTATCTGATTTTACTTTGATTTATAGTTGAAATGTTGTACTAATTTAGGTTTGGCTCGTTTTTAGTTTTTTTTCCTGTAAAATGTCATTGAGAAAGGTTTTTATTGTAAAAATGAAAAAGAGAAAGGTTACAAAGAAGATGAAATTTTGATAGTTACGAAACATGTTTAATCATAAACCAAGTTAACAATGATAGATGTTAAACCAATACAATTATAATAGATGATAAACCAATACAATTATAATAGATGGTAAACCATATAATGAGAAATTATACCAACTATGATAAATGATAAACCATATAATGAGAAAACATACCAACTATGATAGATGTTAAATAATACAATGATAAATGATATCAACTATGATGGATGCAAAACCAAGCCAACTATGACAGATATCCCACCTCGTTATGGATGGATAAAAAATAGAGAAATGGTAGATGATCTATGTATTTAAAATAGCTAGAAAACTGCACATGGTTTTTTTTATTCTGACACTGCACCAAAATGATGGTATGTATACCATAGCACACTAACACCTCATATATAAGATTATATGCCATCAATGTCTTTGAAGAGGAGTGCATACTAAAGTTATACGTAAAAATTTCTTTTGTTGATAAATATAGTGCATCCAAACAAGTACAACAAATATACTTGCGTCGTTTGGGTCACTCGACAAGCTCGGGTTTGTTGTCACGGTATCCAAGGTTGCACAACGTCTTGCAGGGATAATTTAAACTGGTTCAAACACCTTTGTAGTTTCTAATAACAACACATAATTATTTATAACCTACTTTTAACAGATTTCTAACCCGACGATGAAACTTTGTTTTGAGGATATTATCTGCAACATCTAATATATTGGTCTTTTAATGTCCCTCTTTATGAACAACTCAGTGATGAGAATGTTGAGACTAAAATTAATCAAACGATCGATAAAAGTTTCAAATAGCATTATATCCAAACATGCACGTACTCACTTCCGATATATGAGACTTTATGACTAGAAGCTGGTATGTTGAGAATATAATCGCATGATAGTTCTCTCATACAACATAAAACTAAGTTTCACACATATATGAAGATATTTTTCACAACAATAATATATTATGTCTTGTAAATATAAAATTTAGTTTTAATATTACATGACATTTCTATAAATTGTAGGTCACATATTTTTTGGAATACATAAATAACCCTGGTATTTCGGTTGGAATGAGAGCCTCTTTTTAAATTTGTTCCAATGCCCGACTCAGATGTCGTAGCACTTGTATTTTGGATTTGAACAGGTGATGAGCATATTGCTAGAGTGATATAGGTGTTATATACCATTTCCGACTAGGGGTGTTATTGGTCTGGTTCAACCCGGGTATAGACGTAACGAGACAAAACCACTAAGCTTATAAGTTCAGATCGGACCAGACCGTAATGCTTTCGGTTCTAGATTCCAGAATTGAACTGCTAAGATTATGGTTCGGTTTGGTCTGGTTCTGTCCGGTTTGATCTGGTTCGGTCCGATCCGATTTCGTTCGGTCATTTTCGATCCGGTCTCAGTTTGGTCCATGATGTTTTTAAAAAAAATTAATTAAATTTTCAAATTTTAACTTAGATACATGATATAAAAATTAAAATTTACAAATTATACTTTGTCTTTTTTTAATTGGTCATTATCTAATAGTTTTGACAATATAATGTATAAAATAAATTAAATAAAAAACAATTGTAACTATTCATTCGATTCCGTGTCAGTTCCACTGATTTATTAGTTTTATTGGTTCAATTTTTTATCGGTTACATCAGTTTATTGATTTTATCGTTTTGGTTCCTTATGAGTTTTACCGATTTACAGGTTTCATTGGTTCGGTTTATAATTGGTTCTACAGGTTTACCGACTTATTGGTTTTATTGGTTTGAATCCTAACATGTTCCGTTCGCAGTCTAATTCTTATCGATTTGGTTATGGTCCGGTTTCCGGTTCTCAAGAACCGTTATCACCCCTTGTTCCGGTTGTGTAGAAATATAGGCTTATTCTCTCCTCAAGTTCATTCGTTTGTCCCGCTTGGTACATAATCCATCCACCTAATCTATAATCTAATCCAAAACATAAAAATAACTTAAGATTTCCACACACAAAATTGTTACATAGGTTTCACATATATCACTTCTTTATTGTTTCACATCAATACATACTACAAGCTTTCACATTTAATTCAAATATGGTTTCACATATATAATTACTTATACTTCGTAAGCAATATCCTATGTTTTAGTATTTCTGACCTAGATTAGAAAATAGTAAGAACAAGTATTTGAAGTCAATATTTCATATAAATATTGCTACCATCATATGGATCCTAACAAAACGAACTAGAAAAGTGGTTAGAATGGTTGACCATAATTATTCATTGGATAAATAATTAATGTTATTCATTATCGATGTGGTGACATAAATAACTGATATTTTGCATATATAATTTATCCTCGGGTTCACATCACGTGTATCAAACATTCACGTATAATTTACTTAAGGTTTTACATTTTTAATTATACTAGATTCCATATTCATGGTCTATGATGAAAAATGAAAAGAATGAGCATTTAAAGTCAAACAAATTTACGTAAATTTTGCTACCGCAATATGAAAAACAACAAGTGGGTCATAAAACAACCAACAAGTCGGTGGTTTTAATGACATAGTGAAAGTTGTCATTATTTTAGCAAAATATTTACTTATATGTATCTTATATCTAGTGAAATACGTAATCGAGTTTTGCAGATATCATTTCAAAATTGTTCAGCATCAAATATACTAAACATTTCACATGAGATTTATCAAATGTTTCACATTTATAATATATTATATTTCACAAGTAGTAGTTTAGATTTTCATATTCTTGACCTAGATTGGAAAATGATAAGAACAAACATCTAAAGTCAATATTTCCTGTAAATATTCCTACCATGATACCCAACCAATATACGGGTCCTAGCAAAACCAAATGATCAATATTGGATTGGTTAAACCTAATTCATTGGTGAATTAGAATAATATCTAGTTTTATTAGTCATCGTTGTCAAGAAATAAGTTTGTCAATTCTCTAATTAACTTAGCAAACTATGTATGAAATTTTCCAGGATATGCGACTTTGTTTTCAAAATCGCCATAATTCTGCGTAATGTGACAAATATAATTATAAATTTTTCCATATACGACAAATTTTGAGACAATGTGAAAAATATGATAGTTTGGAAAACAAACCAAGTTTAAGTTTCAGACTTTTAATAATATTTAGTTTTCCAGCTCAAAAATCTTAATTCCGTAGATCATATGTTACTAATTCAAACACGACGCCTAGTTTCACACCTAAAATACCCTAAGTTTTTAACAAAACTTGCTTTACAAAAAAAAGCCTAACACCGTGTGTGAAACTATATCAAAGTTAATTATACTGTGATTTACAATATATATATGCTAAGTTTTGCAAATAATAAAATCTTGCTTCTCTTCAAGGTGTACAACACTATAAAACTACCATGGTGATATTTCTGATAAAACTTTGTCGTAATTGGGAGATCTGATTTATGATGTATAGGTCGATGAGGGTGAAATCAATGTTAAAGATGAATACGACTAAGTAACACAAAAAATAGCCTCTCGTTATTTCAGCAAGGTAAACAATGAAAAAAATCCTTTTGTTTCAATTTCAACTAAAGAAATTGTTAAATATTTTGTTGATAATTCTTTATCTGACCCTAAGAACTTTAAGAACTAAATAGGATCTAGGATTAATAATAATAAAAAAAGCCAAATTAAAAAAAAATTGTGTTTTAATATATGAAAATTATGATTTTCAATTAGAACCTGAAGGAGGTCGTGAGAAGGTCTCGATTTATTTGCTCGAGCCAGATTGCAATTTCGTTGATGCTTTTGGTAGGGTTTATAGTGGCAGAATTCAGACGAAACAAAGAATATGTATGTTATATAGAGGTTATTCTTCGGATGATGAAGAAGACATGACTGTCAAAGAAGTGACTAAATTATGGATTTACCAGTATATACTGTCACATGAACATGACAAGTTGTCTCGCATTAAGTTACTGGTTGTAGATGAAGTAACATTTATTCCGTAAATCGGTTCTACCGTATTTACCGATTCGGTTTTTTATCAGTCTCAATTTTTATAATAGAACTATAAATCGGATCATTAAGTTACTGGTTGTAGATGAAGCAACATTTATTCCGTTTCCAATTGTGAATGAGACGTATATTTTCATACTCGCTCGATCTGATTCGGGGTCAGTATTATGTCCTTATAATGGACACTGAAAAGCTAAGGTTTGGTTGACGTGATCAATCACCTGTTTTTGGTTATGGTGCTACAACTATTGGTCGCATTATTCTCACTACAAAGTCTTTGATATTTTGAGGGATGACCGTAAGATAGCTCAACTTGAGATTCTTTCAAACATAAACAAATTATATAAAGTGTGCAATCTACAAGGTTTGAGTTTTTCAGGAAGTTGTGCCGCTGAGAGTCCCTGTCTTATCAAGCTTTTACTATTTAAGATGGCTAACCTTAAAATATTCATTTGTTCAATCTAGAAAATATGAACAAGTTGGAATAACCGATTCCTTTTCAAAGTTCATGTTTACGTCAGATGTTGATCTTTCTGTTCGAAAAGAAATATTAGAGTCAGATAGATGGCTAGCGAAAGCTCATTAAGGGATTGTTGATGACTTATAGTATAATCTTTATGTATGTGTTATGATGGAACCATTAGAGCAGCAAAAGAATTATTGGAATGAACATTGCAACCGTGATATAACTAGATCTCGAGGAAAATCCGATGAGCTGGGATCCATTTCAACTATAGATGCTTCGTCTTTTGATAACCACGAAAAACAGTCCAAGAATTCCAATGGACAGACTATATTTTCCGTTGAGTTAATACAAGGTAAGGCTAACAAATAGATTGGCTTTTCCACAATTAGTGACGATGCTAGGTCTCTGAAATCTTCATCACAGTAAGAAAGCACGAGTTTGCATAGGCTCCAAAATATACGTGAGCTTACAAAGGACAAAAACTCGTACAGTTTCTACCAGGTTGTTGATGGTTTGCACATCATTTTTGACCCCTCAAACATGAAGTGTCTTCTTACCCATTATGGGAGATACGATATGCTTATATTCAAAATTAGTGGAAGGAGTTTGGAGTTGACTTAGTCTGAATCTGTTCTACCAATTTATTGAATCGGTTATATCAGTTTATCAATTTTATTACTTCATCCGTTCCGCAATCTAGGTCGTTTTAGAAAATACAAGAAATTCCACTTTAATTTTCGTTTGGTAATATCAATGGAGCAATTAATTTTTTTACCAATGATATTTTATTGTTTATTTCCTTTTATTAAATTAATAACTTTGACCCAATAGAATTAGATTGCTTCTTGTGTTTTATAGGAGATAGAAAACATCATTGTATTTATTGGTTTCGCTGGTCTAACATCAAAACAACCAAAACTTACCTACACCCAGAATTTGCTTGTGTATTTTTTATACTCCCTCCGTCTCATAATATTAGTCGTTTAAGGTTTCTTCACCAATATTAAGAAAAGTAATAATGACTTTGAAAGAATAAAAGAAAATAAATTTGATTGGTGGAGTTAATAACTTATGCATAAAGTTAACTATTTTATTGGTTGAAAGTGGAATACATGTAATAATGTTTTATTGGAAAATGAGAACGACATATATTATGAGACAAAAAATCTCATTTAGAAAGACACATATTATAAGACAGAGGGAGTATATGACTAATAATGGCTTATTTATTCTTAAGAAAAACCCATCAAAGTCTTTTCTATTTCGGGCGGGCCTACGTTTGAATTTGACGCTAGTGGTGTCTCGCTTTTAGTCAACAAAGTGATGTCAAAAGCATGTCTTCTTTACCACTAAATTATTTTGTTCAATCCAAACAAGTAACGCCAGAAGCAACCGTCGGTCGCATATAATACAAAAACAATTCTTTCTAACGAATCAATTTAACAACTTTCTCATAGATTTTGATGTGGACTTTTGATAATCTTCAAAGCAAAAATGATGAAACCAAATTGGTTTGGCAGGGCCAGGATGGGGTCGCTATTTCGTAGACCAGATTCAATTCACGGTGTGCTACGGTGCTGTAGTTACCTCAATACTTTTAGGTGGCCAGTGCATGAAGGTCGTAAATATAAAATTAAAAAAAAATCGATAGAATTTATGAAATAATAATAAAAAGTATAAAATTTTATTATTTTTTATTTTATAATATATATTATATTTATTATCAAAATTATTAGATAATTTTTAAAAATATATATATATATTAAACTTTAAGTAATGGTTTTACAAGGACTCTTGAGGGATCGACCATTGGGAGGAGGACGGGTCGTAAGATAACATACTATCATACGGTTTTTACTGTATTCCCAAAAAAAAGATCTCCAGTGAGATTTAAACTCAAATATGAGTTCAAAAGTATTCTCTTGTTTTGAAAAATATGGTTTGCTTCTTCGAGGGAGAGTTTGATAATATATTCCTCTGTCATTGTTTGCCAACAATGCCAGAGGAAAAATAGTTGAACCCTTAGTAATTTCCATTACTGTGCTGAAATTCATTTTCAATATTAAATTTCTTTCGTATAACATAGACACAACCGTATCAGTAATTCTCATAATTTTGAGAGACGGGAATTCGGTTCCCAATTCGAGTCTTATTACGGGTTCCGGTGGTTTTGAGGTGGTAACACCATCCCAAACCATACTAGCCCATGCTATATGTATGGTAACTTTTGGTGCTCGTTTGTTGACAAAATACAATATTGAGAAAACTAAAGCTATGGAAATCATGATACCTAAAGTAAAATAAAACATCTTCATAGTAGTTGTCATTCGATGCTTCGGCAAAGTTGCAGCTGCAGGAGGAGGACTGTTGGACGGACTAAGAACTGCAGGAGGAGGACTGTTGGACGGACTAAGAGCCTGTACGAAAACAGGCCTTGGACAAGGAGTTGGACCCCTCGGAGTGGGAATCCAAGGGGAAGAGGAGCTGACATCTCCGACGGCTCCGAGACAATTTCTGTTTTAAATCAATAATTAAAAAAATTCAATTAAAAATTCAATAATAAATGAAAAATTCAATTTCTAAACTTTGACTTACCGTCTGTGTCTTCTTGGTCGCTGAAGTTTTCATTCTCTTGGTCGCTGGAGTTTTCATTCTTTTCATTCTGTAGGTTGCTAAACTTCGTCGGAGAAGACATGAGGAGAAAGAAGATAATAAATATTTCGTTGTTTAAGTTGGTGCAGGTTGTTTCCTAAATATAAAGGAAAGGGCCAACAACTGTAAAGGTCACGTCAACAAGATACAACAAGATAGAGAAAGTGGAAGGAAAGAGAGGTTGATACGTCAACTCTCCTACGTATGATGATGAAGATCGAGGCCATGGCTATAGCATAAGAGAAAAAATACTCAAGCTTGAAATCAGCAAGTTGATATTGTCCTATTGCTTTGACAATAATAAATATATTAGTTATACAAACGATTTTTATATATAATTCAACGCAAGTTAATTTAGTATATTAAATTAAAAAACTATTTACAGTATTGACCAATCAATTTTTTTTCATTAAAAAATATATTTATTAAAAAATATATTTTAAATAACTATTATTGTATGAGTTTGGTTACCGTAATTGGACCATACTAGTTTATATTTATTACATTTAATCTATCATTTAAAAAAACAATATATCACTATTTTTATTATTATATGTGCTAAAATATTAAACTAAGAACGGATCATATATATATATATATATATATATATATATATATATATATATATATATTATTCCACCCTACTATCTTTTATCAAAATGGTTTTTAATATATTAACAGAAATTGTTTTTAAATACAAACAATTTTTATTATCTAAAAATGGACCCATAATTCTTGGCCATAATAAATTGTGTCGCTGAATTTATACGCTATTTTTTTACCAACCCTTTTTTTTAAAAAACCGTTTTTCTAAAAAAATAAATAAACTGCTGCATATAGTCTTAAAAGTAAACAATGGTACTAAAACGATTCACGACGTTAGATTGATGCCAAAAGCAGAATCAAACAATGCACAGTAAAATGGCGTGCACGTGAAATAAGATGAAATGGATGCAATGTAGTATCGGATGGACGTGAATTATTTCACAACAAAGATTGGTGGTTTTATTGTTAATAAAGATATAAGAGTATTAAACTAATTAAAAAATAAAAAAATTGTTATATGAAATATTGAAATAAAAATATTTTATTATTTAAGACGTGGAGAATTTTGTCAATCCATCTTAAATTTTTAGCCATAACCAATATCAATATCAATTTATATTAATATTTTTATATATTATTACATATATATATATATAGTATTTGTAATAAAATATAAAAATATTAATACGATTTTCTTTTTTTATAATTACAATTGATATCCAAAAGTAGTATACGATTTTGTTTTGTTGATAGTTTGTTACGTTCTATAAAAATTATCTATATTAAAATTATCTATATTAAACATCATAAAAATTAAATTATACGACTTCATATCTATCTATATATATATATATATATCGTATATCACATTTGAGTATCAATTGTGTGCAAGAATATTATAAAAGCTGAGATGTTACCGAGACAAAGATAAGAAAGTCTAAATAGTTCGATATGGATAAAAAAACTTCAAAAAAAACACAAAAAATATAGTTTGTCAGTTTGTCACTGCTTCTATCTATGTCAAGTGGGGAGTTCTAAGTATATTGAGATATCTTCATGATGCTTATTTCCAAAGCCTCTTGTTTCTTTCGACATTATGACTCGCACTGCATACTCAAAGTGATGTTATTGGGATATCGATCCTCATTACTGTTAATCCACAACTGATTTCTTTATTTTTCTTGAAGATTCATACATCTCATAGAAAAGTAAAAAACATGATGTTGTTTGTAGATCTTTACTGAGGCTCAATATTGTGTTATAAAATTACCCACGTATGAGATTGTTTACTTACAGTGGCTTCTTGAAGATATGAGGATTAATATTCTTCAATCCACTTCTTTACATTGTGATAACAAAAATGTCATGCATATAGGAAATAATTATATATATTTCATTAGAGGACTAAGCACATTGAAATTGATTGTCACTTCACTTGCCATCATTTTCAGCTGAAACGGTCTCGCTTCCATATGTTCCATCCTCTTTGCAGTATATAAATATCTTCCTGGATGCCAAATTAGCATCTCGGTTTCTTTTTCTATTCGACAAACTTTAAATGATTATATACAATTTGATCTACAAAATCTTAATATATTTTTTTGTTTATTTCTTTTCTACGGTTAACACCAAAATATTATTGTTTCGAAAGTTAAAATATTAAAAATATAGTTCATTTTACATTAAAAATCTAGATTGACAAAAATCTTATAAATAAAATTGAAAAATATATTATCATTTAATAAAATAAAATAAACTAAACTTATAAATAAAATAAAAATTAAGATCGATGGATCCATATATAACATATTAAACGTACTAATACATTATACATTATCATACGTAGCATTTTATATATATTAAAATAAAATGTAGTTTTTATTAAATAAGCTATGATTATAGAAATAAATAAAGTAATAGGTAGCTTTTATTTTTCATTGAATCATCATGGTAATGTTTTTAATCTAGTATGATTTTTTAACATGATAAATTTTGACATTTTCTCATCAAACAATAACAAATTTTTATGAAATTTATTCATTCAAATTCAAATTTGGAAAATTGAGTTTGATTTTATTTAATAAAATTAAGTTTAAACGGTATACTTTAAATTTTTGTATTGGAGAATCTTAATTTTTTTAATAAAAACTATAAAATTTAAAATTTGATTTGAATTTATATTTTTAAATTTTAAATAATATTTTAATAAATTATAAATCTCATCTTCGGAGAACAATGTCGGGTCGGGGACAGGGTGAGAACCTTCCGTTGGTTACGCCCTTTAAGTGTTGGTTCTTCCATATTTAGATATGGAGATAGATCCAGATAGAGATCTATATCAATCAATCTATCTATCGATAGATTTCTAAATGGATATAGATCCGGTTTTAAGATCTATGAACAAGAGAGACCCCTAAATATTCATTGAAAAAAAAACAACTACTAGACTAGTAGTTGAGTGCTCCTTTCAGGTCTTGACCGGGTCCGAGCCTCCCAAGCTCTATGCTGTTGGGGAACTCTGCAAGGGTCTTACCACCTTCTTGATTTACGATGGCCGGTGGCTTTTATAAAAATGAAAAAGTGAAAAGTATCTTTAATAAATATATTTACTTATTCATTCAAAAAGCTTCGGTGTCGTGCAACAAATCTCTTTTTTCTATAAGTTTAAAAGGTTGCGTCATTATATAATGGTAAGTTGTGTCCAGGTACGAGGGTTTATAATTTAATTATGTCGTAACCAATTGATAAATTTGATCTAAATATTTGAAAATAGAAATAACTTCAAGAGTCGAAATAGCGGAGCTGGGTGGGTGCCTGTGGGGTCCCAGGAACCCACCCAATTCATAAACTAGAGGTTTAAGTACCGAAAAAAAATCAGATATACCTTCATCCCTTTGGTAAAATTAAATTAGGAACCCACGACCTCCACTCAAATCATGGGTTCGATAGGTAGAGAACCATTTTTATGTTATATATATATATATATATATATATATATATATATATATATATATATATATATATATATATATATATATTATTCTTATCTATATATTTTCTTTTTAAATTTATCCTATATTTTCTTTGTTTTTAATCTCATTTTTTTATTCTTATCCTATATATTTTCTTTTTAAACCTACCCTATATTTTTTTTATATCTTTTCTTTTTATATCCTTTTTTTATTCTTATCTATATATTTTCTTTTTAAACCTATCCTATATTTTCTCTTCTTTTTTTCTCATTTTTTTATTCTTATCCTATATATTTTCTTTTTAAACCTACCCTATATTTTTTTATTTTATATATTTTCTTTTTATATCCTTTTTTTTTATTCTTATCTATATATTTTCTTTTTTAAACCTATCCTATATTTTCTCTTTTTTTTTCTCATTTTTTTTATTCTTATCCTATATATTTTCTTTTTAAACCTACCCTATATTTTCTCATTTTTTTTATTCTTATCCTATATATTTTCTTTTTAAACCCACTTATTTTTCCTATATTTTCTCATTTTTATATCCGTTTATTCTTATCCTATATATTATTAATATATTTTCTTTTTAAAGATCTTATCCCATATTTTCTCATTTTTATACCTATTTATTCTTATCATATATATTTTCTTTTTATAACCACACTTATTCTTCCTATATTTTTTCATTTTTATACCCGTTTATTCTTATCCTATATATTATTTTCTCATTTTTATACCCTTTTATTCTTATCCTATATATTTTCTTTTTATACACACACTTATTCTTCCTATATTTTTTCATTTTTATACCGGTTTATTCTTATCCTATATATTATTAATTTTTTTAAAGATCTTATCCTATACCTATATTTTATCTTTTTTATACCCACGTATCCTTATTATACCCACTTATTCCTCCTATATATTAGGTTATATATATATATATATATATATTAAACTCTAACTACAAAATACAGTATTTTCTTTCTAGTTTCTACTATCATTTTAAAAAACTCTAACTACAGGCTGCAAATTACTTTCTTGCTTTATTTTAGTTTTTCCTAATCACATTTTAGTTATTTATATAACATATATTATGTCATGACACAGACAGTTCAATATTTGAAATTTGAATATATATATATATATATATATATACTTCTTCAATAATAAAGTCCAGGACACCACGGTGTTCCGATCCTGGCTACGCCACTAAGTCGAATGGTCGTATGATTTGGTAGATCCGAGCATTGAAGAGTAGATGCCGAAGGTGTAGGAAGAACCAATTATGACTTAAATCCATATGCCAACTACTGAACGGTGGATCTATTCGGGTTAATCAGGGGCGACCACCCCTGCTTACATCTGGGAATACAAATCTCTTTCTAATACTCCTCGGTATTTTTAAAAAGTACGTCGAAACTCTCGTCGGGAAGTCTAAATATATAATGGGAGTAAAAACGCACAATCAGAATTTTTATTTATATGAATTTGTGGAAATTATAGATAACGAAATAAAGTAGACGAAAATTAAGTTTGAATCTAATACTGAAAAGGAAGAACAATAGATGAAAGTTATTATTTTTTTTGTTTAGACTCAATTCTAGTCACAAACTTTGAGAGGGAGAAAATTCCAAAGAAAAAAATAGGTTTCTAGCAGGTTGGAGAAATGAAAATGGGCACCAACGTATTCACTTAATATATTCATTAAAATTTTCACCTTCTGTTCTAAATAGCTTAAAATAAATGAATATCCAAATAATCGAACGAAAAAGAGAGTAAATTTAGTTATATATATTTTGTTATATAAGTTAAATTTTATTTTTTAATTCTAAATGAAAAAATTAGTAAAATAATTTTATTTTATTTTTGTTTGCAGTAAAAAATTATTATTTTATGTTGATCATGAAATTTTAACCCTCTAAAACATTTTAGAACATTTAAAGACCAATCACGATATCAGTAATTTATGTTCATATTTTAAAATTAAAAACATCAAAATTTAATCGGTTTGAAGTGAATCAGAACTACGATTGCTCTCAGCTTTTGAAAAAACTCTCCAAGAAACCTTTTCTTCGAGATGAAGAAATCCTCGACTTCCCAGATTGTGTGTCTTCTTCTTGTGCATCACTGGCTCCTCTAGTAGATACTCGTGGCATGTTTCTCATTTGATATCTTCTTTCTTACTTAGAGTTGTTTGGAGGGAAGAGTATCCAACGCTAATTTCTCCAAAGAATAAAGCTATGTACAACGCGTGTTACACATGGGTGGAGATGATATCTCCAAAAAGCTTCAGAAACATGTATGGTTGGGATTTGGCAGCAACCAATGAGCTTGGATCACTCTGAGCTATAAGGATGTTCCAAAGTATTGTAACTTTTGTTTTCATATAGGTCATAATACTTCCACCTGCAAAAGAAGCCAAACTATCAAAGTGGATATATATAAAACAACACAAGCTCCCCCTTCCAATGACAATATTGAGCATCTTAAAGAAAATACTTCTGAAGAGGTGATAGTTCTGTTAGGGCAAGATCATGATAAAATAATTACAATTACTAAAAATCAGCACAACTCTGAGTTAAATCAAGAACCAACTGATACTATTGAAAAAAGTAGAGTATACATGTTGTGTACCATAACCCTGATATCAATCAATCTCCCGTGAAAGACCAAGATAATGGAGCTGTAGTGAGCACAGTTGGTGAAATTACTATAATTACTGAAAGCAATGATAAATTACCTAAAGAGTTTCAGGAGGCTACCATGAAAACTTCTGATGATCTCTTGCAAAGTGAAGATTTTAATAATAATGTGTTTGATGATACCAATAATCAAGATGAGGAAATCATTGATGTTATGAATATACTTGATAACATTACAGATTTTCCTTATCCACTTGATGAAAGCACTCCTCCTGCTGCTAAAAATCCTTCTAAGGATAAGATTGGGAGCCTTCATTATATTAATGCAAGAAGAATAAAAAACGTTGATTCCAGTTATCATAAAGTTATTGATAAAAAATTAAAGCAAGAAGAAGAAGCAAAAAAATAAGCCCATTGTCATTAGATCTCTTCAAATGGAAGAGACAAAAAGAATCTCACTAAAAAGTTCTAAATGATCAAACTTTTATGCTGGAACATTCGAGGAGTTGGTAACCAATCTTTTGTCAGAAGACTGAAATCCTTAATTAGAAAAGAAGGTATCAAAGTATTGTTTATACAAGAACCTATGATTAACTGTGATCAGATAAACAATCTATCTTCTAAACTCAAGCTTACTAATTCTTTTACTAACGTCTCTAACAAAATTTGGGTGTTTGGGCATAAGGATTTGGAGATCAAAATCCTGGAGGACGAGATCCATTGCTGCCACATGGAAGTCAAACACTCTCTCATTGATAAAGAGGTTAACATCACTTGCATTTACGCTAAATGTCAAAGAAGTAACTGTGGAATGATTTAAGATATTTTGAGCTTGCTGTGAAAGAGTGACTTCTCATATGTGATTGCAACTCTATCATCTCTCCCAATGAACAATCTGGTTGTTCAACGTTTTGTCAACATAGTGCAAATGACTTCCTAAACATGATTAAAGACCGCCACCTAGAGGATGCTGTGTATCTTGGCACTGGGTTTACGTGGACTAACAAGACTATGTGGAAAATACTTGATAGGGTTTTGTTTAATCAGGAATGGTCTGAATTCTTTGTTATCACTAAAGTATCCCACCTTCCCCGTACATGTTCAGACCACACTCCACTCTGTATCACCATAACTAAATATATTAAGAAGCTTAGCAGATCCTTTAAGTTTCTTAATATTTGGACTATAGACAAGGATTTCTTGGGTTTTATGAAAGATAACTAGTCTATTCCTATGACGGGATACCCTCAACATGTATTCTGGAATAAGTTAAAAGGCTAAAGGCTGCCTTAAAGAAATGAAATAGAGAGCATTTTGGTAACTTGTTTGATAAAATTAAATAAGTTGAAGAAAACTTACAGATTTGTGAAGAAAAATACAGAAGATCCAACATCCTTCAAAATTCCCTATCCAAGGCTGTTGCTGAGCATTTGCTTGCCCTATCACAATTTTGTAATGAAGAAAAGAAGGCAATGATCTATTAAAGACATCAAATTCAACAATATTTGGAATGATGATGAGGATGCTATAAATGCATCTGCAGAATTCCTACTTCTCAAATATGCTTTATTCCCCATCTTACTTAAATAAACATGCTGAATCTAAATGTTTGAGTAATAACTTGTCTAAAATCATCCATAAGCTAGTGACTGGATCTGATAATAAAATGATGCTTTCTGAGCCAACATAATAAGAAATTTGGACTTCTATTCAAAGTCTTAATCCCTCTAGAGCTGCTGGAATTGATGGTTTTAACAAATGTTTTATACCACTTGTTGGCTCATTATTAAAGATGACTTTTGTAAAGCCATTAAAGCCTTTATCTTTGGCCAAACTATACCTAAAGGGATACTAGCTACTGGCATATGTCTTATACCTAAGACTGCTAACCCCTATAACTAGAGTCAATATCGACCTATAAGCTTAAGCACCCTAACCAATAGAATAATGTCTAAAGTAGTTAACAACAGACTATCCACAATTCTCCTTAAGCTTATATCTAAAGTTCAAGGTGCCTATGTGCTAGATAGATTAATTCATGACAATGTGCTTATTACTAAGGAATTGATTCATGATATAGGCAGAAGAACTAAGGCGGTAATATGGTAATCAATCTAGACATGTCCAAGGTCTTCGATAACTTAGCTCACAGTGTTGTTATCAGAGTGCTCAAGGGCTTTGGCTTCAACTATTAAGTCACTATGCTAATAAATAATATTATAGGATTATTAAATAATTCTCTTCTTATAAATGGTAGGTCTATTGGGTACTTCAAAGCTAATAGAGGTGTGAGATAAAGAGATCCATCATCTCTAAGCCTCTTTATATTAGTTGAGGAAGTGCTAGTAAGAGGGATTAACCATTTACTTGAAGAAAATAAAAGTATGAAATATTCAAATAGAGGAAGTATGAGTATACCTATACTAGTATTTGCTGATGATGTATTAGTCTTCACTAATGGTTCACAACTTTCCCTTGAGAAGATTGCTCATTTCCTGCAGGTTTACCAGGAAGTTTCCGGTCAGTTAATCAATAAAAGGAAAACATAGATAATTACTGCAACAAGCATGCCAATTGATAGAAGAAACAATCTCACTATATAAACTAGCTACAATACTACTCTTCTCCCTATAACCTACTTGGGGGTAACACTTAGTCCTCATAATAAGGGTTCAAATTTTAATCATTAATTAGAAAAAAATCAGAGAAAGGAATTCTAATTGGGAAGGAAAAATGTTATCTTTTCGAGGGCGTCTTATTTTAATTAAATTTGTTCTTATGTTTATCCCTTTCCACTGGTTACAGAGCCGCTGGCTCCCCTCAACAATCATATCAAAAATCAAAAGATTGGTGAATAGATTCACGTGAGGATCCGATAGTGATGTTAATAAAACTCATTGGTCTTTTTGGCCCTAAGTTTGTAAATCCTTTGAAGATAAGGGCCTTAATATTAATAGTCTCCTTAATATCTAGAAGGTTTTTTTCTTGTAAACTATGGCTAAGATTTAGAGATAATAATTCTCTATGGGCTAAACTACTTAATAATATCTATTGTTCATGGAAACATCATTTGCAGGTTGATTGCAAATATGGATCACAAACTTGGAAAAGGTTGGTCAAAATCAGAGAGTTTGCTGAATCTCACATGTAATTGAGGTAATATGGATATATGGTTAGATAGTTGGTTTGGTATAACACCTTTTATTAAACTTAATCCTAATCAAAACAATAGCTAGTACAAGGGTAAAAAGGTTAGGACATTGTGGGAAGCTAATGGTTAAAACAGTAGTAAGAATAAGGAAATCCTAAATGACTATAACATGAACTTAGTATCTAATCTTAAAATCAACTGTTCTACTAAAGACACTAGACTATGGACTTTATCTAAGGATGGGTTCTTTAAATAAAAGAAAATATCAAAGGCCTAAACCCTTCCCACAATAGCTTTACTCTATTTAGTAATCTTTGGAACCAAATATCTCCTAGGAAGTGCTCCTTCCTTGCATGGAGAATTATTCTTAATAAAGTACCTATTGACTATATCCTTCAATCTAAGCACATTACACTGGCTTCTAAAAGCCAATTATGCTTTAATATTGAAACTACAAATCATCTATTTATCTACTGTAATTTTGTTTGGGATATCTGGTATTATTTTGCATGAATTTTAAGGGTAGACGTTCAAAGATTTATGACAGTCAAACATATGTTCTTGACTTGGTTTTGGTCTGCTAATAACAAAACCCATGTCAAAACTATTTTTCCTACCCTAATAAGCTGGGTTATTTGGCAGCAGAGAAACAAAAGGAAAATGAACTATGTTCACTTTTCTTCCTCTGCTGTAATTAATTACAATACAAATATGATGAATAATATGGACTTTTCAAACTTGCTTAAAACTAAGCACTAGAAAGGATGTGAGAATGCAGCCCTCAAACTTTGCTGTATCAATTACCTTCGTACCAAAAGGAAAATTCTTACCTCACTTGGAGTCTTCCTGTTGCAGGTCGCTACAAACTTAACTCGGATACTAGTTGCTCCACTAATGGAGAAGCGAGTGGAGCAGTCATCATAAGAGACCACCAAGAAAAACTGATGCTAGGCTATGAAAACAATTACGGTATGCTAACTCCTATACAAGCTGAATCACGAGATCTCTTGGATAGGCTCCTCGTGTGTAAAATTAAAGGATACAGTGAAATCGATATCGAGACAGATTCTGAAATGATTGTTTCACTATTATCTAAAGGAAAATTTCCATTGAATTTAAGTTCTACTCTCAGCAATATCAAATCTTTAATCTCTTGTAAAATGCCAATTCATCACATTCTTCGAGAACAAAATCGAGCAACCGATTAGCTAGCTCGATGAACTCAAAGATGTAAGATGAAAGTCGATTATAAGAATTTCAAAGCACCAGCAATGCTGAATGCTATTTTATTGCTGGAAAGTTTAAATATAGGTTATATTCGTATTAAAGAATAACTTACTTTTCTCTTCAAAGTGATTTCAGGATATGTGCAGAAGTAGCTGAATGGAGCTCATCCTGGGAATTGAACGATAGTAGTGATTCTGTGTCAGAAGCTAGCTCTTCTCAAAGGAATGAAATTGTATACTTGAATTGATTTCATGAAGTGTTAGCTCATTATGGGAACGAAGCTCCTCCTGGGAATCGAACGAAGCAGTGAATCTGTGTCAGAAGCTTGCTCTTCTCAAATGAAACCTCCATCAAAATTGTCTATTTCAATTGATCTCAAGAAGTGTTGGATACTTCTGATGCATGCAAACCTTCAGTTGCATGGAAACCTCTAGTCCACTAAGGGAGAAGCAAGTGGAGCGGTCATCATAAGAGACCACCAAAGAAAACTGGTGCTAGACTATGGAAACAATTATGGTATGCTAACTCATATACAAGCTGAATCACGAGATCTCCTGGATAGGCTCCTCATGTGTAAAATTAAAGGATACAATGAAATCGATATCGAGGCAGATTCTGAAAAAATTGTTTAACTATTATCTAAAGGAAAATTTCCATTGAATTTAAGTTCTACTCTCAGCAATATCAAATCTTTAGTCTCTTGTAAAATGACAATTCATCACATATTTCGAGAACAGAATCGAGCAACCGATTGGCTAGCTCGATGGACTCAAAGATGTAAGATGAAAGTCGATTATAGGAATTTCAAAGCACCAACAATGCTGAATGCTATTTCATTGCTGGAAAGTTTAAATATAGGTTATATTCGTATTAAAGACTAACTTACTTTTCTCTTCAAAGTGATTTCAGGATATGTGCAGAAGTAGCTGAACGGAGCTCATCCTGGGAATTGAACGATAGCAGTGATTCTGTGTCAGAAGCTAGCTCTTCTCAAAAGAACGAAATTGTATACTTGAATTGATTTCATGAAGTGTTAGCTCATTCTGGGAACGAATCTCCTCCTGGGAATCGAACGAAGCAGTGAATCTGTGTCAGAAGCTTGCTCTTCTTAAATGAAACCTCCATCAAAATTGTCTATTTCAATTGATCTCAAGAAGTGTTGGATACTTCTGATGCATGCAAACCTTCAGTTGCATGGAAACCTCCAGTCCACTAATGGAGAAGCGAGTGGAGCGGTCATCATAAGAGACCACCAAGGAATACTGGTGCTAGGCTATGGAATCAATTATGGTATGCTAACTCATATACAAGCTGAATCACGAGATCTCTTGGATAGGCTCCTCCTGTGTAAAATTAAAGGATACAATGAAATCGATATCGAGACAGATTCTGAAAAAATTGTTTCACTATTATCTAAAGGAAAATTTCCATTGAATTTAAGTTCTACTCTCAGCAATATCAAATCTTTAATCTCTTGTAAAATGCCAATTCATCACATTCTTCGAGAACAAAATCGAGCAACCGATTGGCTAGCTCGATGAACTCAAAGATGTAAGATGAAAGTCGATTATAAGAATTTCAAAGCACCAGCAATGCTGAATGCTATTTTATTGCTGGAAAGTTTAAATATAGGTTATATTCGTATTAAAGAATAACTTACTTTTCTCTTCAAAGTGATTTCAGGATATGTGCATAAGTAGCTGAATGGAGCTCATCCTGGGAATTGAACGATAGTAGTGATTCTGTGTCAGAAGCTAGCTCTTCTCAAAGGAATGAAATTGTATACTTGAATTGATTTCATGAAGTGTTAGCTCATTATGGGAACGAAGCTCCTCCTGGGAATCGAACGAAGCAGTGAATCTGTGTCAGAAGCTTGCTCTTCTCAAATGAAACCTCCATCAAAATTGTCTATTTCAATTGATCTCAATAAGTGTTGGATACTTCTGATGCATGCAAACCTTCAGTTGCATGGAAACCTCTAGTCCACTAAGGGAGAAGCAAGTGGAGCGGTCATCATAAGAGACCACCAAAGAAAACTGGTGCTAGACTATGGAAACAATTGTGGTATGCTAACTCCTATACAAGCTGAATCACGAGATCTCCTGGATAGGCTCCTCATGTGTAAAATTAAAGGATACAATGAAATCGATATCGAGGCAGATTCTGAAAAAATTGTTTAACTATTATCTAAAGGAAAATTTCCATTGAATTTAAGTTCTACTCTCAGCAATATCAAAGCTTTAGTGTCTTGTAAAATGATAATTCATCACATATTTCGAGAACAGAATCGAGCAACCGATTGGCTAGCTCGATGGACTCAAAGATGTAAGATGAAAGTCGATTATAGGAATTTCAAAGCACCAACAATGCTGAATGCTATTTCATTGCTGGAAAGTTTAAATATAGGTTATATTCGTATTAAAGACTAACTTACTTTTCTCTTCAAAGTGATTTCAGGATATGTGCAGAAGTAGCTGAACGGAGCTCATCCTGGGAATTGAACGATAACAGTGATTCTGTGTCAGAAGCTAGCTCTTCTCAAAGGAACGAAATTGTATACTTGAATTGATTTCATGAAGTGTTAGCTCATTCTGGGAACGAATCTCCTCCTGGGAATCGAACGAAGCAGTGAATCTGTGTCAGAAGCTTGCTCTTCTTAAATGAAACCTCCATCAAAATTGTCTATTTCAATTGATCTCAAGAAGTGTTGGATACTTCTGATGCATGCGAACCTTCAGTTGCATGGAAACCTCCAGTCCACTAATGGAGAAGTGAGTGGAGCGGTCATCATAAGAGACCACCAAGGAATACTGGTGCTAGGCTATGGAATCAATTATGGTATGCTAACTCCTATACAAGCTGAATCACGAGATCTCTTGGATAGGCTCCTCCTGTGTAAAATTAAAGGATACAATGAAATCGATATCGAGACAGATTCTGAAAAAATTGTTTCACTATTATCTAAAGGAAAATTTCCATTGAAGTTAAGTTCTACTCTCAGCAATATCAAATCTTTAATCTCTTGTAAAATGCCAATTCATCACATTCTTCGAGAACAAAATCGAGCAACCGATTGGCTAGCTCGATGAACTCAAAGATGTAAGATGAAAGTCGATTATAAGAATTTCAAAGCACCAGCAATGCTGAATGCTATTTTATTGCTGGAAAGTTTAAATATAGGTTATATTCGTATTAAAGAATAACTTACTTTTCTCTTCAAAGTGATTTCAGGATATGTGCATAAGTAGCTGAATGGAGCTCATCCTGGGAATTGAACGATAGTAGTGATTCTGTGTCAGAAGCTAGCTCTTCTCAAAGGAATGAAATTGTATACTTGAATTGATTTCATGAAGTGTTAGCTCATTATGGGAACGAAGCTCCTCCTGGGAATCGAACGAAGCAGTGAATCTGTGTCAGAAGCTTGCTCTTCTCAAATGAAACCTCCATCAAAATTGTCTATTTCAATTGATCTCAAGAAGTGTTGGATACTTCTGATGCATGCAAACCTTCAGTTGCATGGAAACCTCTAGTCCACTAAGGGAGAAGCAAGTGGAGCGGTCATCATAAGAGACCACCAAGGAAAACTGGTGCTAGACTATGGAAACAATTATGGTATGCTAACTCCTATACAAGCTGAATCATGAGATCTCCTCGATAGGCTCCTCCTCTATAAAATTAAAGGATACAATGAGGTTACGTGGTTCATCATTTTTTTGCCAAAATACGCATTCTTTAAAATTAAATTTACTTTACTTTTTTTTTATTTTTACGCCAAAAGTTATTTATTAACTAACTTTTTTATTTAAAAAAACTCAAATTTATCAATTGCTCACATTTTCTTTTAAAAATTGTTTATTATTACTATAATTATTTAAAAAACATATTCTACGTGATAGAAAATGACTAAATTATAAAATATAGTGTTGCTGAGCTAAGCCTCGCTACACGCAAAAGTAATTTGTTTGCAACAGAAAATTTGTTTGAACAAGGTCAATCGTCCTATTCAGTTTTAGATTGGAGGAGAGCTCTCTAAAGAAGGTCTTCTTCCTCAAGAAGGTTTTTTTTCAAGCTTTACTCCTTCTCTTCATTAATGACGATTATTCTTCAAATTCATTCTACTTATTCCTTCTAATAATCCTCTTCTTTGTTCTTCATCTCTATCATGGAGATTTAAAACAACGATATATTTGAGGAAGATGATTTTCCGGATTTGGATTTAAGAAAAAAAATGCAAAGTAAATCCAAAAATGTAGTGAAACCTTATGCAAACATTTTTAAAGATATGCATATAGAATCAAGTTCTAAGCTAACTCCTGAAATGATAAATGACAAGGGAGATCATATCACCATTTAGTATTCAGGCGAGGTTAAGGATTTGCTAATGAATTCTTCAAAAATCTCGATTATAGGAAAATTTTCCTCTGGGTTGCCTAAAAAATCTGTTATTGATCAGATTCTTATTTCAAGAAAGTTTATAGGTAATTGCAATGCCTTTAAATGGGACTCGAGGCATATCATCATGGAATTCGACAGGAAGGATGATGTTTCTAAAGTATGGGCTAGGAATGTTTGGACGATCAGAAGTTCTACTATGAGGGTTCTCCGGTGGAATCCTGACTTTGATGTTAAATTTGAGAGTCATGTTTTTTTAGTTTGGTTGAGCCTTGAAAGGATCCCCGAGTTTCTATATAATAAGAAGGTTTTAACTGATATTGTTACCACCATTGGAGTGTCATACAAGATCGATTTCCCTGAAAAGAAAACAGAGCTTTTAATAATATCGTCGTTGCTTTAGCGGATATGGATGTTTCGGCGAAGATTCATAATAGAATCTGGGTGGGGTTTGCAAAAAAGGATGGACGTTGGTTATATGTTTCTTACAGAAAGTTTCCTACATATTGCTCTTCTTACTTTCATCGTGGATATGGTATAAACAACTGCTTGAAGTTAAAAAAGATTCGAAGTAAAAAATTGAATGGAAAAGAAAATAGTAAAGATCAGAAAGAAACTGATATTTTATTGGATACTAAAGAAAATATTTACAATATTGAAAATAAAGATAAGAGTTGTAATCCAAGTTACAGTTAGGTTTACACTCCTAAATTAAAGTCTGTAGTTGTTCAAAATAATTTTACATCTTCAAGAACGTCTGGAAATGATGGGAATTGTAAGGATGTTTTGAGTTCCACAGAGGCTGATAAGGTTGTTCTTCAAGCTGTTATTGCTCTAGATGATTCTTAGGGAGAGCCAAAAGGTTATGTAAATGATAACAAAACTCAGAGTGAAGATATTGAAATCATTGATGCACTAGAAAATCTGAATAAATACATGGATTCCAAGATCTCTCAAGATTACAGTAATTTACATTATGTTGGAAACCCACCTAAGCAAGGTAACATTAGAAGCAAGTGTTCCTATCCTGTTAGAAAGATCAATTTAAGTTCTCCTACTGATCAAGGCTTTAGCAATACCCTGCAGAAGAAATTGAAATTTGTTAACAAAGGTAAAAAGCAAAGTAAAAGGGTTCTAAAATCTCTGCATTTTTCAGGGATAAAGAAAAAGAATAAGTCTGTTTCTGATCATAATTGGAGTCTTAATTTCGAATGTGCATGGTGTGAATAACAATTTTTACTATTGGTAGATTGAAAAATAGCATTCTTAAAGACAAGGTTACGATTTTGGCTATTCAGGAACCTATGGCTAAAGTGGAGGTAGAAGGTGAGGTTGTTGTTAGGCTTGACTTTCCTAATTTTTCTGCTAATTCTACTAACAAAATCTGGATTTGTTGGGCCAATGATATCAGTATAAATGTTCTTGATAACCATGAGCAATGTCTTCATTTGGAAGTCTCATATCCTAGGTTGATAGTGTTTTCTTACTAACTGTGGTCTATGCTAAGTGTGATAGAATTCAAAAAGGTGTTTTGTGGGCTAAGCTTAAGAATTTTTCAACTGAAAATAAGGCTTGGCTTACCATGGGTGATTTCAATGTGATGGCTTTTGTGGAGGAACAAATGGGCTGTACTTCCCTTTCTCGTAATAATATAGAAGATTTTGTGAATACCATGAGCGACTGCCACTTTGAAGATGTTGGAGTTGTTAGCTCTAAATTCACTTGGAACAAGAATCTGAAATGGAAAAGATTAGACTGTGCGTTATTTAATTCAAAATAGCCTAATCGTTTCAACTACACTCAGGTTGACCATGCACCCCTTCTTATTTCCTTTTCTAATATAAGTAACACTTGTAGCAACAATAAAAAAGTTTTAAATTTTTAAATGTTTGGTCTACTGATGATACTTTTCTTAGAACTATTGAACAGAACTAGAAGCTAAATATCAATTGTCTGCCTAATGAAGTTTTCTGGTTTAAGTTGAAAAGGCTTAAAAACTGTTTGAAGACTTGGAATAGAAGTCACTTTGGTAATGTTATCAGCAAAGTTAAAGAGACTGAGGTAAATGTAGAGAGGATGTGTGCAATTCATCTGAGAGATAATGATCCTATATCTAATGCAAATCTCAAGAAAGCTACTGCTATGCAAATTTGTTGGGGTATTATTAAAGATGATCTATGTTCCACCGTTAACTCTTTTATTCATGGTAATAACATACCTAATGGCATGTTTGCTACTGGAATCAGTTCGATTCCTAAGAGTTCTAATCCTGTAAATTGGAGTAATTACATGCCAATTAGCCTGTGCATTATGTTAAATAGGATCTTCTCCAAACTTATTAACACTAGGCTGTAAAATATTCTTCTTATTATAATTTCAAACAACCAGGATGCATTTGTCAAGAATATGTCAATCCACGAAAATATTATTATTGCAAAGAAAATGTCTTATGATATTAATAGAAAGCCTAGTAAAGGGAATATTATGATTCAGTTGAACATGTCAAAAGTATTTGACAGAATATCCTTATCTTTCATAATTAAAGTCTTATCCCTTTTTGTTTTTTTCTATTAGTTTTATAAGTTTGATTTCTAATTTGATTAAGAAGGTAAACTTATCTATTTTAATTAATAGCAATACGTATGTCTATATTCAATCTAAATGGGCTTGATACAAGGTGATCCCTTGTCTCCAAGTCTCTTTATCTTAGGTGAAGAGGTCCTTATTAGAGGTCTGTCAAGGCTTTTAAATTATAATAAGACTTTACAATATGCTTCAAGGACCAGAATTCTGGTTCCTTGTACTGCTTTTGCAGATGACATCATAATTTATACTAATAGTTTACCTAATACTATTGACCTTTTAAGTGGAATTTTAGACAAATATCAATTAGTTTCTGGGCATATTATAAAGAAGAGGAAAACTAAAATCATTACCTCAAAAAGGCTTCACCAATGCAGAATCAGTAGCTTCGAGAGTACTACTGGATTTAGTATTGATTACCTTCCAACATGTTACCTTGGTATTACCTTGCACAACAACAATAAGGCAAAAAATTATGTTCCAACGATTGACAAGATTAACTCTAAGATCATGGAATAGGACTTTAAGTTCTTATCCTATGGGGGAAATCTATCTTTAATATCTACTATTCTAATGTCTACAACTTATTTTTGGATGCAAAAATCTATTATTCCTAGTTGTATCATTAAAAGGATTGAAAAAATCTTTAACAGGTTTTTATGGAGGTCGAAATTTAATGAAAAATCTATACATTGGTCTTCTTTGGGAAAAGATTTGTTTTCCTTTTGATGAAGGTAAACCGAATATAAGAAAACTAACTGATATTCAGGACACCTTCTCTCAAAATCTTTGGTTTGTTTATCGAAAGAATGAGAGTATCTGGTCTAGAATCATTCATGATATCTATAACAGAAACTTTCATCCTTTGAAAGCAAATTTTAAAAAGAAAGGATCTCTAACCTGGAATCGTCTTGTAGGCATTAAGGATGTGGCTGAGAAAAATATTAAGTGGTTGCTTGGTTGCGGTGATATAGATTTCTAGTATGAGAACTAGCACAACTGGAATCCTATTATGGATCATAGGTTGTCTGAGAACAATTGGTTTATTGAGGCTAGTGTAAACTCTATTTAGAAGGCTAATTCATGGGACTTTGAAGCTTTAACTGATGCTGTTCCTGAAAGCAGAGTAAATCAAATTAGAAAGTTCAGAATTGATACTGCTAAAAAAGATGTTATGATCTGGATTTATCTCCCGATCATCTTTTTAATATGAAGTGCACTTAGAATTCTATAAGGGAAAGCAGAAGATTGATAAGGGAAGGAAAATATAGGTGTTTGGCATGTAATTTAGCCTACTAATAAAGTTAAGGAATGTGTTAAGTGGCTAAAGTAAAGCACACATAAGAAGTGAGGGACTTGAGTGATAGTCCCCTAGAACTTGTTCGTAAATAGTAAGATAATGGGGTAAGAACTCCTTTCTCATAATGGTAAATATGTAATTTCACCAACTACCCTTTTTCCTATATAAAGGACATTCCCTTTTGGGAAAATGGCCAATGATTGAGTAATAATTACAACACATATTCCTTTTGTCTTTTCTATTTCTAGTAATTCACTGTTCACATTCACGTCATACGAACATTCTCTAGTCCGATCCCTTCATACGAACATCTTCATTCCTAAGCCTCACTAAAGAATCTCTGAGCGCATCAAAGATCATCAAGCTTCAACAGGAAAATATGGTCAACCATCACACCAATGAAGTTTTCTTTTTTACTTTGGAAGCTTACTCACAATTTTATTCATATAGATTTTGTTTTACAAAAGAGACATTTACACTTGGCATCAAAATGTCAATTTTGTGCTAACTGTGAAGATATTAATAATCTTTTTGTTCGAATTTTTTTATGCTTGGAGTCTCTGGAGTCACTTTAGTAATCTTTTCAATATAAGAATTGAAAGATTCCCGACTCTGAAGCATGTGATATATAACTGGTTTTGGTCTTCAAATCTTAAAGTCCATATCATCCATTCTTTGCCAGCAATAATTTGCTGGGTGATATGGAAGAGTAGAAATAATTTCAAATTTAAAGAGACTGATATTAGTGTTTATGCTTCGATAAACTTAATTACTAAAATAATTATGGGTTTAGACATCTCCAATGTTCTTACTAGCAAACACTAGACAAACATCCGTGATGTTGATCTAACATTAGGTTGTCTCTCCCAGCAAAGTTATAGTAAAAAGGTCACTTATCTCAAATGGGTTGCCCCTGTGATTGGCAGGTTGAAACTTAATGTTGACGCTTCCTGTCTCAGTAATGGAGAATCATGTGGCGCTATGATATTTAGGGACAGGGAAGGAAATATCATCAACGACTCAAGCAACGTTTTTGGAAAGCTAACGCCTTTGGTCGCTGAAACCAGAGGGTTGCTTGAAGGTCTTTTGACCTGTAGAGAAAAGAACTGGGTTAATATCGATATTGAGATAAATTGTTTAACCCTGATTAATATCATTGAGAAAAGGAAAAACCCTTGATATCTAAAGTCCATAATCCCAATATGCAGAAAGCTTCTCTTACCTTCAATGTCGATTTCTTATGTCTCTCGAGTGCATAATAGAGCTGCTGATTGACTCACTAAGTGGACATTGAAATGCAAAGAGAAAACATCTTTCTCTTTTCAATGCCCTGAACCTTTTGTTGGCGATTGTGCTCCTTGAAATCATGGGTTTACGCTATATAAGCTCTCATTATGCTTAGTTGGTTTAATTTCATGCTATGGCGTTGGTTGTGAGATCAAAATCAAAGATATTGAGGATGTTCTCTGATGGTTAATATTGATTTGCAGAAGAATGTTAAGTCTTCAAAGATGGATGGTTCTAGGGTTTAGTTCAGAAATTTGAGGCTTTTCCTTCTAAGGATTAAATTTGAAGAAAGAATGAAAGAAAAGTTCGATCGGGATTTGTTTCAAGCTCATGCAATGGTTAGTCAGAAAGATGAAGAAGGAAGAGAAAGCTAGGAAGTTTAGAAATGGAGTCTGTTCGTGCGATGGAAATGGGGTCCTCTAACTGTATTGGTTTAGTTAAGCTTTTGGTCTTATAACATTTAGGTTTTTTTTGTTTATAAGTCTAATTTGGCTCTTAAAACTATTGTACTTTCTAATCCAATAATAGAATTGATTTTCTGATTAAAAAAGAAGAAGCTAAGGATCACAACAAAAATAAAAGATAAAAGTGATTCACCAAAATGGTTATGGCTATTTTTGGTTTAAATTTGTAAACATATAATAAAAGCTCAAAACATTTGTTTCACCAATACTTCATTCTAATTAGAGCTCTAGTAAACATATATTGTATTTATGTTTATGTAAATTTTATATAAATATCGGAAGAGCTCCAAAAAGTATTTTATTGCATTGAAATTGTATTCTAATAGATGGTATCATGACACATACGCTAGCTATTTTTATTTGAATTTTATATAACTATAGGTCATATGAAAGTTTTAATATATAAATTAGTAGTAATGATATTACATAAACTAAAGAATAGACTAAGTAAACTATTTATCCACCTATATACAATGTAAACTAATTTATATTTTACATTTAAAATATATATAAGGTTGAGTTTAGTTTATGCCAATTCGAATCAAGATTTGTATTTTTCGAATTTGTTTTCACATTTTTTTATCAGGTACGCAAAAAATATTAATTTTTTGATTTTGTTTATGTCAAATAATGCTATATTTTTAATTAATAAAAAGGATATTTATAAAATTACATTTTTTAAATTTTTTGTGTAAATAAAAACATTAAATTAAAATAAAATGGTTCAGAAGTACCCGAAGCATAGTCCGACTATATACAAAATGTTTTAAGTAAGTTCAAAGAACACAAGAGCTAAAAAAAATAGGTAGAGAAAATTAATCAAATAAGTGGATAGATCAATAGTAAAACAATATGTCAGGAGGACCAAATGGATCAATAACCAGCCGAACCCGAGCAGATACGCGAGGAGCTGCAAAAACAAAGATAAGTGAGTAAAAAATGGACTATATAGAACAACAAATTTTGGTGCCGTGAAATCGAAGCCAAAGTTCTAAAAACATTCGGTTAAACACCACAGAGGCAATGGCCGGAGGGGAACAAAAGACTATTGAGTTCCTCTAATACCAGACGTGTTAGATACCTGCGCCAAAGCAAGTCCGTAAAATATGACGGTTTCGAGAATGAGACCAATTTGATGCCTCACAAATCCAATATTGTTAGCATGAGGAGGAAATTGGGATTCCCAAGTTATAACTTGTAAAAATACAAACATAAAGGAGATGAGAAATAATTTCAGAGTATGAGTTACATAAGACACAAACGGGTGAGTTATTAATGCACCAACTCAGTAATTTGTCTCGAGTAAAAAATTTGCCAAGGATGGCAAGCCATAATATAAAAGAGTGACAAGGAATGTTAAATTTATTCCAAACTAACCCGGCCCACCCAATAATAGGGTGTGCATACGAATGTCATCGTACGTGTCCTTGATACTGAAGTTGGAGTTTCTAGTCTTCGCGGTCCATAAGCGCACATCATTAGAGCTAATATTGGGCGGGTGCGGGGGAAGTAAGAATGAGGTTGTTTATTTCCTGGAGATTAGAGCGATCCATAGATCTCGTCGATCTAACATTGTGGGTCCAATGCAATTGGCCGCCGAGAATGATGTCAGAGACCTTGAGGTTTTTACTGAGCCTACAATCTTTGATGATACTAGAGTCATAGTGCGTAACCAGAGAGATAGATAGGAGCCAAGGGTCATACCAAAAGAGGTATTCAAACCACTTTCAATAGAAATCCTATAGGAATTGCTAAGCATAAGACGAAGATGTAATATTTTCCTCCAAGCCCAAAAGGGGGATGAACCAAGATCGAGATCCCATAAAAAATTATTTTTGATTTTTTCAGTTTTAATCCACGCACTCTAGATAGATTGTTTGTTAGTGCTAATTATAGACCAGAGATGCTTAAGGATAGCCGCGACCTTGAGATACTAGATCTTAATTCCAAGTTTTAAGATCTAGGATCTCAAGGACACCCTCTCTTGTGGAAGTGGTAATATTGGACCATGCCACTTTGGCCTAAATTTTCATGGCAGGGCGTGACCAAAGGTATCGAAGAAGATGTTGGGATAATTCTTCAAACATCTTAGAAGGAATAATAAAGATAGATGACTAATAAACTTGACCGGAGAAAAAAACATACTTGATAACATGGAGTCTACCATCATAAAAGAGGTGTTTAGAAGTCTAAGAATCAATTCTTGAAGTAATTTTGTGAAGGATAAGGCTACACTTCAAATGAGAGAGAAGGTCAGTGAGAAAGGAAATTCCAATGTATTTAAGAGGGGACTAAGCCCCAAATAAAGAGAAGCTCAGAGCAGAGGAGATTATCGATGTTAGAGAGAAATATTAGACTTTTAAAATGATTGACTTTAAGGCCAGAAATGGAGTACAAATCATTGATGCCTTCTTTAATGGGGATGAGGGACTTGACATCACCATAACAACAAATCATAAGATCATCTGCAAAATAGAGATTAGTGATTTTAAGTTTATGACATTTCCAGTGGAACAAAAAATTTGAGTCTTTATTATCTTTAAGGATGTTGGAGATGACTTACATAACAAGGACAAAAATGAATGGAGAAAGCGAATCACCTTGCCTGAGACCTATTCTACCATGGAAATTACCATGAGAGTCACCACTGACGATAATGTTATAAGTGGGAGATAAGATGCATTTGATGAACCAATGAATCATCTTATCAGGAGAATTTATCACAACAAGAGTATTGAGGATAAGATGTCAACAAACATTATCAAAGGCTTTCATTAGATCGATCTTTAGCGCGACCCTTTTACATCATCTATTAGAGTTATAACTGCTCAAAAGTTTTTGAAGAAGGAGAATAATATCAAAGATATTTTTACCCGCTATGAAAGCAGATTGGGAAGTATCAATCAAGTAAGGGAATGAAATTTTGATTATATTGGCTAAGATTTTAAAAATGATCTTATAGACCATATTACAAAGGGCAATGGGTCTGAAATTGGCTTCCACAGAAGGAGAATATTTTTTAGGGATGAGAGAAATAAAGGTGGAGGTCCATGAGGGATTAAGAGTTCCAGAACGGAAGAAGTCAAAGACCTTATTGCAGATATCGGTACCCACGATGTTCCAAGTGACCTTGAAGAAGCTGTAATTAAAGTCGTCGTAACCAACAAATTTGTTACCATCGATACTAAATAAGGCAGACTTGAATTACATCCATCATCATATTTATATTCATATAATACTATTTGAAAAATCATGGTATATTACGTGCTGATATGACTTTTACATGCCAACAAATATGTCTTTCATGAAAATTGGTTGCACAGTAAGTAAATAGTTTTATGCACTATTTGGAATTAACTAAAAATTATATTTCTCAACGTTTATAGAATACTAACCATAATAATTGGTTTACAACCAGCCATATTTTTCCAAGAAGATCATGCAATAATCACTCAATGACTTCATTAAATTCTCTCTAAGTGCATCTGACCAATCACAGTCGTTAACTTTTTATATTATGAGGAAAACTAAATCTTCAAAAAATTATTCTCCTTCTTTTGAAACTGCTAACTCAATTGCATCATATAATAAATATTATAGTAAAATGTTAGTTTAAATATATTTGTATTCAAGATCTATTACTTGTGAAATCCATGCATCGTGAAAAACCTATATGTTTATACATTGGAACCAGTTTGTGAACTATATGGTCATATGTTTGCAAACAAATAGTAAAGTTCGTAAAAAAAACGTAGTAATATTTGTATGCGAAATGTAATTATATTGTTTTTACAAAATTATTAATGTATGATTGCGAAACTTACGCATTATTTTCCAAATTTTATTCTTTATTTTATAGTGAGACATTCATATGTTTCCTTCTGTTTTTTAAAAAGTATACGAGAAATATTTTTGAATGTTTTTACGTTCTTCTCATCTGTTCGAACTGAGCTAAGATCTTTTCTTTGAATTTAATATTTTTTCTTACGAAATTGACACCTAAAATAATCATTACATCATGGGATACAAATATAATATTTGCTCTGCCAAAATTTAATGTTGATTTAGTGAAATCACATCTTTTGATTGTGTCAGTTATTAGTCTCTTACGAGGTGTCAGTGTAAAATAGATATGACTATATCTACATTTATACGCAGCTTTGAGGTGGTTGAAGAAATGTATATTTTTTAAAAAGTCAACTTGATTGTACCTATAAGTATATGCAACCTGTTGTATTAATTACTTTTGTTATATGTCCGAGTCCAAAACTAAAGTATAGTGAACCACTAGAAATTATTATTCTATGTATTAAAAATTGAATTAAATTTAATACAAAACATAAAAATAAAATAAGTTCTCGGTTATGCATGACATCTACTTGTATAAGTAGAGTTAAAAATTACATGCCTAAACACACATAAAATACATCAAACAGTAAAATGCAAACACAAACAAGGCACATGTATTGCATATCATTCTATGTAGTAGAAGTTTAAAATTAACTAACTACTTTCATAAAATGATTGGGAAGATATAATAAAACATACAATACTGAGGCTTTAAAACAAAAAAGTTTTTTAATTGAATCTATAACGAACTTGTAACTTGTGAGCTCGATGGAAAACAAAAAAGAAATGTTTAAGTGAAAAGAACGAAGACTTGTGAGAATGTATATATAATATGCATAAATGTAGAAAATAAAGAACTCATTTGACGCAAAATTTGATTTATATAAACTAAAAGAGTATTTTATCAAGTTTTGTGAAATATTATTTTGAGTGTGCTGTGCAATATGCATGTATAAGCATTTTTTGGGATGTCATGCAAAAATGTTTGAATGAAGTACATGCAATGGAGTTTGAATTATATCGTGGAGGATACGCTTGCTCATAATTTAGGAGTTGGTGCGGCTGAGAAGGCTGTAGAGGAGACAATATCATGAGTAGTCACTCTTGTACTGTAAGTGGATCTTTAGTAGATTAAAAAAATTAAACATTGAATATATTTTCATGTTTTATAACCTCTTGCATGGTGTAATATACTTAGAATCGCACGTTTGGTATACTTGGAATCTCATAGTTGTTATACCTGGAATTGCATCATGTTTGACATCCAGTTTTCTATGTTCCAAACCACAAAGAATCAATGAAAAAAAACAATGTGTGGCCTGATTTGGATTTTGATAATCAAATACATAGTGAGATACAAGAGGAAGATGTGACTTTCCCTGATTCAGAAAATAATACATCAACAATGCAGATCATTGAGGTCTGTGAATACCCCAAAGTCCTTAGGATACAAAGAGCATATGAAGAAGAAGATCCAGAAGTTTGGAATTTACCATTATTACGATTCTCCTATAGACCAAACATGAGTGTAAGTGAACTGATGACGCTACCTTACGAATGTGATCTGGATATTAAGGTAAAATATACAAGTGTTGCATTATAACGGTGAATATAAAAGTGGAATAAGATATTAGTTAGATTGGACTAGTCTAGCATGATTACTTATACTAAAAACACATGTTTAGTAATCTCGCATGATATTTATTTTCAGTAAGATCATTTATTAGAATTTTACTAATCTTGCATGTTTGGTTATACGCTTCCCACTTTCCATTTGGTAGATTATCGATGTTTGGATTCATAAGATGCTTTAAAAAGCCAATTATTAAGTGAAATTGGAAGGTTTCGAATGTGCATACAGTTGTAAATTCAACGCGTTGCAAATTTATGCCCATGCAACAGTAAGTGTAACTAAAATTAGTTATCGATTATGGTAACAAAATTGTTTGTAATATTTTTTCTTAAATGCAGAAAACACTAGCCAAAATGGATATTTCTTAAAAATTATTCATGAAATATTCAAAACAATGAGGCATAGCACGTATTATGCGTTCCTTCTAATGTGAAACTTAAAGAATGATACAATGAACCATTGAACATTAGTCGTTATTGACATGGAAATTGGAACGACAACAAAATATGACCCACTAATGCCTAACAATAAATATACAACATACTACACAAGATAAACTACTAAAATCCTAGTATGGTTACTCATCATATTCAAAAAACCATGGCACATTCCCTTCATCTGATGACTCTTATGGCTACTCATTCGGAGCACTTCTCCAACTACAAGCATTCAACAACCATGGAGTACTCCTCGAACTCTTCCCGAAATAGGTCTATATTCTTCTTTGAAGATGAATATCACTTACCAGACTCTAGTTCATTCTCCGAAAATGAATAGACCATAATGCGCTTGCACAAAAAACAAAAACAAAAAAGAATCCAGATGGAGGACTCTGAGGAAGAAGAAGATGAAGAAGAATTCTCGGACACGAATAAAGAAGAAGAAGATGAGTGTGAAGAAGAGGAGGCTAATGATGAGATTGATGAAGATAAAGAAGAGTCTGAAGAAGAAAATCTTCTACTGATGGTTGAATATAGTTGTTTTGCATGTTTTTATTGTATTCTCGCGCTGTAAACTAACCAACCCTAAACTATATTATTATTTTTTGTTAGGGTTTGAAAGTATAAAAATGTTAGGGTTTCCTTTTTTTGTTTATTCTAGGAAACTTGTGATCTATATTTAACTAATATCACAAGTTTATGATCTAATCTGGGTTTATTTTGTATGTCCAATATGCTATTTTAGAGTTTAGTTTAAGTAGATATGATGATTTAATATACAAGAAATAACATATTTGATATACCAGAAATCGAATGGTTTAATATACAAAAAATAACATGTTTAATACGTGTGATATCACATGGTCAATTATAAGACAAGTTACATGTTTAATATAACTAGAGTTGAATGTGCTAATATACAAGATCTCACACGTTTAATACACATGAACTCACATGGTTTAAAATAGAAGATCTAACATGTTTACGAAAAGTTGAAATCAAATGGTTTAATATAGAGAAATCGCATGGTTAGTGCGTTAATTATGCAAAAACTCGTATGGTATATTATAAAAATAAATCCCATGGTCAACTACACCTAGAGTTGCATGTGTGAATATATAAGAAACTAGCATGGTCATATATACTTGAAATCGCATGATTGTGAATACAAGAACTAGCATGTTTGGTTTAATATACAAGAAATCACATGGTTGGTATCATATACAAGAAGTAACATGTTTAATATAGAAGAAACTCGCATGGTTGGTTTAAATACAAGAAATTCACATGTTCGATAAGCAATGAACCATAAGTTAATAGATTTTAAATTTTCTATTGAATGTTTTTAAGCCTAGTATTGCATATAAGTAGGGAAAAAATACTTTGTAGTGTGCTAAAAAGGACAAGCTATAAACATCATGAAATTAAAACTATGAAACACGGGAACAAATATATTTAATATTTAACATAGGATCTAACAAGTCCTTTTATTATGGTATGGCTTCGAACAACGGCTACACTTCAACTGTTTGGTTTTTATTTATCATCTAGATAAAATATACTTCTTCTTAGGCCTTTTATTATGGTATGGCTTCGAACAACGGCTATACTTCTGGTTCAGACGAATCATTAGAGCTTGATCATTCACCAAAATTGGTTACAACCGTTATGCTAAAAGAGTAAGTTGACTTGTAATTGCTAACAGTGAAGAATGACTCTATTAACGTCGTAGGATGTTGTTTAGTCAAACGTATTACAACAAAAGTTTGAGAACACAGAAAACAATATTGTTGCCAAGCACCACAAAAACATTTGAAATCTAGTAAATTAACAACCATAACATAATCTGAAAAAACTTAAAATATGGATGTCGAAGACTTACAGACTAGCCATATACGAACTCATTTGACATTTTTCTTTAACTAATTTTCATACTCATTGCATAATTTTGTACTGTTGTTTAGCCCTTCCGAATAACGTCATGAAATTTGAGACACAAATAAGACTCTAATCTTGTCAATTATTTACATAATTGGTAAATTACATAGTTTTTTTTAATCTCATTGTTAAATGATTCAGGTGGAGTAGATGTCGTAGCACCATATCTTTTCTATTTAACAAATAATTGAGCATACTTCTCCTGAGGTAAACTATCGAGAAATTTAACAGCTCGATTACCACATTCACATATAAAATCTTCAAGATGTTCATTAAAAATATATAGTTAGAGCATAAGCACATCGATTAAACCAATTTAACATCACATATTTAAACTTTATGTTAGTATTATTTAGAGCACACCTCAAATTCTGAACAAGATGGAAAATACATTAGGCGTGGTAGCAATTTAGATACAAGGCATAAATAACTTTAATGATACCTAAATGACAGTCTAAAATAAATGTGATTTGACGCTCCAACAAATGAGATTTCAAACTCTCTAAAAACCATAGCTAATTGTCAACATCTTCACAAACAAAAGAATAAAATGCAACAGGAGATATACTTGCAAAGAAAAATAAATAAACTGGTCTTATATATCTCGCATTGTGGTTATTATACTAGAATAACATGTTTAATACGCATGAAGTCATGTGGTCTATTACATGACGAGTCACATGTTTAATATAATTAAAAATACAATGGTTAAAAAATACAAGAGCTGGCATGGTTAAGTATACAAATAAGTAGCATGTTTGATATTCAAAAACCCGCATCATCAACGTGTAATATAACAAATAAGAAATAACATGTTTAATATACCTGAAATAACATGGTCTATTATATAACAAGTCAAATGTGTAATATACCAAAACCAGTGTGGTTAAATATACAAGAACTTGCATGGTTTAGCATACAGAGAAATTAATATGTCTAATATACAAACAACTCTTATTTTTGTCAACACTAAATCACGTGGTCATTAACAATTATAACTAAACTAGCATGTCATCACATTATAAGAAAAGTATGAAACTAACCGTTGTAAACATCATTAGCTACGAAAGATAGCAATGCACCCCTATGATTTCCGGTTAAAAAAGTTCCATCGAGAAATAAAAGCGGACGGAATGAATGAGAATCTTGAAGACATGAACCAAATGCTATAAAACAATGATTGAATACGTTTCAAGCAACATATTTCAAATGGCATCCAGTTTTAAAATCACGACTCTTCAATCGTTTGAACTATTATTTGAGTAAACTAAAAGCACTAGAAATATCTCTGAAAACTCGTCTCATTGCCTTCTCTAAAAACTTTCACGAGAGACGACAAGAGATGTCTAAACTATAGTCATATTTAACAAAAGATTGTATATATATTGATGTCGTCGAATAAAAAATGTCCTATGTCTCCGATATTTTTTGGAAAAAATAGACTACAAGTATGTCGTTTAACAAACCGCTTAATCATCATGAAGTCGGTGATAGAATCAACTGATGGATATAGTCTCTATTTACTTCCAGTTAAGATTTTATTTTCGGAATAAGTAGTTATCCTACTTATTGCATTGTGCATGCATCTGAAGAAAAAGCATGCTCTAAGGCATAACAACATAAAGATAACCTTAGAGCCGCAACACCTTGATAAAAAAACTTGACCAACACCTGTAATTGCATGAGCCCAACCAGTAGTAGCAACTTGTTTTTTTGTGATCCAAAATACCTAAACCATTACTATTATCCCTACTAATTACTTTATTATTCGAGGATTCTCACAAACTTATGCTAGGATGTTTAGAATTTTGAACAACAGCCTTATTGAACAAGTTGTTGTCCTATGAGAAAACTAACACTTTTTAAACGTTCAACATCAAGATATGCTACCAAACCCACAAAATTCGTCTCATTATTAAATAAACAATTCATGTTATCACTGCAATAGTAGGTAACAATGTACTTACCTCTCACCAGCTCATCCCGTTTATTTTTAACATACTTTTGAATACTTTCAAAGTTTTCAAACTCGGTAAGAGAAACAATTTCAGTTTGGTGATCATGTTTGAAAATATACATTAGCGGCTTAGACATATCTTACATGCATTGAACAATTAAGAAATATTTTTGAGCATATATAAGAACACATAATAAAAATGACAAATCTTGCAAATCGAGATTCATATGTCCTCCGTATGCGAGATGTCTGTCTGTTTCAAACGTCTCACATGGTGTATTCCAAATATCGCATGGTTAATCACAAATACTCAATGCTAGACTAGCATGTTCATGTACATCTGAAGATGCGTGAATCTCGTATCTTCTTCACATGAACTCGCATCGTCACCACGCACATGCCTGAAAACTCTAAAAATTGATTCTATATATATTTCACACCCTGAACAGATATAATAACTAAATAAAATATCTTATACAACCAGTTTATAATTATTATAAAAGAAAAACACATAAAAGGTATTATTATACATTTTGTTTCTAAAAAAGAACAAAATAGAACCTGTTATACTCTGATGACCAAACAGCTCACCTGACTAAAAAACAACCTGAAATAGAGAAAGCTTGTATACTCAGCATGTAGATAGAACTTATTATTTGACATGCCTTTTGATCGGAAGCTAATGGCAAATCAAAAGAAAATTCGAGTTAAACAGACTACGTAACAATATGAGAAAAGACATCGCTGCACCATGTTAAAAGTGTTTGGGACCAAATTTTCATCTAGTAATAATTCCAACAAGCAGCAATAGTCACGTCCAAGGCAACAAAGGCCATCACCCCACACTGACATTTCTCATTTTATTACTACCTTCCCGGTTTTTAACTTTTTACTTTTAGTTTCTACATCATGGTACTATTTGTTGAGTTTACTCAACTTTTTTACTTTTAGTTTCTATATCATGGCACTATTCTGAAGCTAATATCCATTCATGTACAATGTTCTGGAGGGAGGTCACTATCCTATTTCGTTGTACAATCTGAAACTTGAGAGAGACAAATAACAAATAAGATAAATGAGATAGTTTAAATAGATCTAACCATAGATAAGAGACTTACCATCATTTAAAAGTTGCTAAGGCATGGCAGTAAATCAAGATATAGCAAGAACAAATCAAATGGTGATAACCTTACCCTGAAATGCATTGATTATCCAATTTCTTTACCCAAAGTTAAATCCTTGGGCAGTCAATTAATCATAGTTTCGCTGACACCCAAGCCTTGTACTAAAGTCATTTATCATCACCTTAAGCTTTTAGTTTAGTTAATTAGTGCTGTTGGATCATAAACTTGACCCACTTAAAGGGTCCAACCTACTTAATAAGGCTCATCTAGAAAGCACATTCTAGAACCAATTAAATTAATATTTATTTAGTAGTGGAGGTTGTGTGTAAGGCCTTTTTTAGGTTGAGTGCAAGACACACTTTTATGTTGAGTGTAAGAAACATTTTTACCTTGAGTGTAGTATTGAGGTTGAGTGTTTAACTATCCATAAGATCTTAGATGGTGGATCCTTATCTCCATTATGGTTTTATAAATAGTAGAGCTCTCCCACCATCTAGAGTATCACCAAACACACTAAGAAGTAAAGTTAGAGAGAAAGTTAGAGTGAGAGAAAAGAGAGACAAGAATGCTCTCTTGAGTGTTTGAAAAATTATTTCTCTTCTAGTATGAGTTGTAATAGTATTTTGTAATATTTCTCATTTTCTATCTATATCAAAGTTGTTTGTTTGTTTTAGTGAGTGTTGTTTTAATATTTTCCGCCAACAAAGTGGTATCAGAGCCACATGCTCTATCCAAAAAATTTGTTTTTAAATTTTCAACATATTGAAAAATATGGCAAATGGTGTATCATCCTTCCAAGTTCCAACACTCAACAACAATAACTACGACAATTGGAGTATCAAGATGAAAGCTCTCCTTGGAGCACATGATGTGTGGGATACCGTCGAGAAAGGTTTTGACAAACCCGAAGATGAAAAAAACCTTACTCAAGAGGAGAAAATAAATTTGAAGGATTCAAGAAAGAGAGACAAAAAAGCTCTCTTCTTCATCTATCAAGCATTAGATGATGATGGCTTCGAAAAAATTTCAAGCGCATCTTCCACCAAGCAAGCGTGGGAGAAATTAAAAATCTCTTACAAAGGAGTCGAAAAGGTGAAAAAAGTACGTCTCCAAACATTAAGAGATGAATTCGAATCCTTACATATGAAAGCGTCTGAATCTATTTCGGAATATTTTTCTAGAGTAGTAGCCGTTTGTAATCAATTAAAAAGAAATGGTGAGAAGTTAGATGATTTGAGAGTAATAGAAAAAAAATACTCTGTTCGTTGGATCCCCAATTTGAGCATATCGTCGTGACGATTGAAGAAACTAAAGATTTGGAGAAAATGATGATTGAAGAACTCTAAGGATCATTACAAGCCTATGAAGAAAAGCACAAGAAGAAGCAAGAGATCACCGAGCAACTCCTCAAAGTAGAACTGAAGGACATGCATGCAAATCAAGGAGATGATAGAAACCAACGTGGACGAGGCAGAGGCCGCAGACGAGGTGGTTATCATGGTAGTGGACGTGACTGGAATTACAACAACAATAATTCCAACTACAACTACGAGAAACGAGAAATCTCAACACGAGGTCGTGGAAGAAGAAATCTGAACTCGAGGTATGATAAATCTCAAATCCAATGCTATAAATGTCAAAGGTTTGGACATTATGCTTCAGAATGCAGAGGCCCCAACAATAGAGTTGAAGAGAGGGCCAACTATGCTGAGGAGAAGATGGAGGAAAAAGATATGTTACTACTAACATACAAAAATACTAATGAAGGTCAAGAGAACACTTGGTATCTTGACACCGGTGCAAGCAACCATATGTGTGGGAAGATAAGCATGTTCGTAGAGATCAATGAAGCTATGAGTAGAAATGTCTCCTTTGGAGATGATAGCAAAATATCGGTGAAAGGAAAAGGTAACATTCTTTTTCGTGCAAAAGATGGTAGTCACCAAATAATCTCAAATGTCTATTACGTACCTAGCATGAAAAAAAACATCTTAAGTTTGGGATAACTACTAGAAAAGGGCTATGATATTCATATGAAAAATTATAGTTTTTTTCTAAGAGACGACAAAGGAGATTTAATTGCTAAAGTCCAAATGTCAAAGAATAGAATGTTTCCTTTGAATATTCAAAATGATGTTGTAAAGTGTCTTAAGACGTGTTACAAAGATTCGTCGTGGCTATGGCATGCTCGATTTGGGCATCTAAACTTTACAAGTTTAGAGTTATTGTCCAAGAATGAAATGGTGAGAGGGTTACCATGCATCAATCATCCCGACCAACTATGCGAAGGATGTTTACTTGGAAATCAATTTAGAAAACACTTTCCAAAGAAGTCAGAATCACGAGCCAAGAAACCTCTCGAGCTTATTCATACCGATGTGTGTGGTCCAATCAAGCTGATCTCTCTAGGTAAAAGTAACTATTTTCTTCTCTTCATTGATGATTTTTTAAGAAAAACTTGGGTATATTTCTTGAAACAGAAATCCGAAGTCTTTGGAATATTTTAGAAGTTCAAAGCAGTTGTGGAAAAGGAAAGCGGAAATAAGATCAAAACCATGAGATCTGACCGAGGAGGGGAGTTTACATCCAATGAATTTCTAGAGTTTTGTGAAGCACATGGAATTCGTCGCTGCTTGACAGTTCCTAGATCACCTCTGCAAAACGGTGTGGTAGAAAGGAAGAACAGAACAATCCTTGATATGGCGCGAAGAATGCTCAAAAGTAAGAAACTGCATAAGGATTTTTGGGCAGAAGCAGTGGCATGTGCGGTTTACTTGTCCAACCGATCTCCAAGAAGAAGTGTTTGGGGAAAGACACCACAAGAAGCGTGGAATGGAAGAAAGCCCGTAATTTGCCACTTGAGAGTATTTGGAAGCGTAGCTCATCTCTATGCACCAGACGAACAACGAACCAAACTCGATGATAAAAGCAAGAGTTTTATCTTCATCGGTTACGACTCAAGTTCCAAAGACTACAAGTTGTACAACCCAAACAACAAGAAGGTTATGATAAGCCGAGACGTGATAGTTGATGAAGTAGGCGAATGGGATTTTGGGTCTCATACAAATGAGTTCACATTTTCCCCCAAATTGAAGAAGATGAATAGACAACAAATGAGCAATCAGAAGATGTTGCAACCCCACATGCTTCACCAATATCATCTACTCATGGAGACTCACCACATTCATCATCGTCAAATGGTAGTCAAAATGAGAGAGCAGTCAGAACGTATAAGAAGCCTTAGTGATCTTTATGAAGTAACCGAACAAATGGATAACATTACACTCTTTTGTCTCTTTGCTGATTGTGAGCCAGTGACATTTAAAGAAGCTATATAAGGGAAACAATGGAGAGACGCGATGGATGAAGAAATTAGAGCCATCGAGAAGAATGACATATGGGAACTCACCTCACTTCCCAAAGGGTGCAAGACAATAGGTGTCAAATGGTTATACAAAACTAAGAGAAATGCTAATGGGGAGATTGAAAAACACAAAGCGAGGCTTGTTGCAAAAGGCTATAGTCAAAAGGCAGGAATTGACTATGATGAGGTATTCGCCCCCGTTGCCCGATTGGAAACTATTAGACTAATAATTTCTTTGGCAGCTCAAAACAAGTGGAAGATACAACAAATGGATGTAAAGTAATCATTTCTAAATGGTATACTTGAAGAAGAAGTCTACATTCAACAACCATTAGGCTATGAGGTCAAAGGTCACGAAGATAAGGTGTTGAAGCAAAATAAGGCTCTTTACGGGCTAAAACAAGCACCAAGGGCATGGAACAGTAGAATTGACAAGTATTTCCAAGAGAACGACTTCAAAAAATATTCGTATGAGCACGCTCTATACACCAAGATAAAATATAGATATATATTGATTGTGTGTCTCTACGTGGACGATTTGATCTTCACCGGAAGCAACCCAAGTATGTTCAATAAATTCAAGGAAGTAATGACGAAGGAATTCGAGATGACCGACTTGGGGCTCATAACGTACTACCTTGGCATTAAAATTAAGCAACAAAAAGATGGAATTTTCATATCACAAGAAAGTTATGGTAAAGATATCCTGAAGAAGTTTAAGATGGAGAATTGTAGCCCGATCAGCACACCCATGGAGTTTGGAGTCAAAATATCCAAGCATGAAGAAGGCAAAAATATAGATCCGACATTATTAAAAAGTTTGGTAGGAAGTCTACGCTATCTAACTTGCACGAGACCGGATATTATTCATCCAATTGGATTGGTTAGCCGCTACATGGAATCTCCAACAACAACTCATTTCAAAGCTGCAAAGAGAATCCTTCGCTATATGAAAGGTATAATTGATTTTGGATTACTCTATTCCATTTCTAATGATTACAAACTTGTTGGGTGTAGCGATAGTGATTGGGGTGGAGATATAGATAATCGAAGGAGTACTACTGGATTTGTATTCTTTATGGGAAACATTTCCTTCACATGGATGTCAAAGAAACAACTGATTGTCACGTTATCCACTTGTGAGGCAGAATATGTTGCTGTTACTACATGTGTTAGTCATGCGATTTGGCTTAGAAATCTATTGAATGAGATAGAACTAACACAGAATGAGCCAAATAAAGTGTATATCGAAAATAAGTCAGCCATTGCCTTAGCTAAGAATCCAGTATTCCATGATCGAAGCAAGCATATCGATGTTCGCTACCACTACATAAGGGAGTGTATTTCAAGAAAGGATGTGCAAGTTGAATATGTAAAGACACAAGAACAAGCTGCTGATATTTTCACCAAGCCACTGAAAGCAAAGACTTCAAACGATTAAGGAAACTACTAGAGGTCACGGGATCAAGTTTAAGGGGGAGTGTTGGATCATAAACTTGACCCACTTAAAGGGTCCAACCCATTTAATAAGGCCCATCTAGAAAGCACATTCTAGAACCAATTTAATTTAATATTTATTTAGTAGTGGAAGTTGTGTGTAAGACCTTCTTTAGGTTGAGTGCAAGACACACTTTTATGTTGAGTGTAAGAAACATTTTTACCTTCAGTGTAAGAAACACTTTTTCCTTGAGTGTAGTATTGAGGTTGAGTGTTTAACTATCCATAAGATCTTAGATGGTGGATCCTTATCTCCACTATGGTTCTATAAATAGTGGAGCTCTCCCACCATCTAGAGTATCACCAAACACACTAAGAAGTAAAGTTAGAGTGAGAGAAAAGAGAGACAAGAATACTCTCTTGAGTGTTTGAAAAATTATTTCTCTTCTAGTGTGAGTTGTAAGTGTGTTTTGTAATATTTCTCTTTTTCTATCTATATCAAAGTTGTTTGTTTGTTTTAGTGAGTGTTGTTTTCATATTTTCCGCCAACAAGTGCTACCTAATTATTAGAGTCTCATAAAAAAAATCACTACCACCTGTAGCTGATACTTGATAATAAACTTTAAGGCGATCAAATATTGAGGTAAGTACTACAAGTTACAACAAAGCTTTTCTGAGAGAGAAATTCTCTCTCCGCGGTAAGCATTAATTGAAGAATGAATTCTGTAGAAAAGGAGAACATTTGTCATGAATAACAATACGCATGCGTCTAAGAAGCAAAGTCGGTAACTAGAATATTTACTTGGTCCATCAGAGTCAGCCGATGACGTCACACATTTCTTATGTTCTCCGCTGGCGGATCTACGTTGGACCCGGAGGGGCGTAGGCCCCCCTTACCTAAAATATATGTTTTATAATTTTTTAAGGTAAAATATATGTTTGGATTTATTTTCCCATAATTCCTGAACATATGTATAACACTGATACCATAGAACATTTAGCTAAGGCAATTGGTATGCCTTTGGAAACATGGATACCTTATAAAAATAGTGCTAGTTATAACATTTGTAAGGCTTGGACTGTTATTGATACCTCTAGTTTTCTTCCCCAAAGACTTTGGATAAGCTTTGGGGATCGAGACGGCTACTGGCAGGATGTCATTTATAATGACATACCTGCTTACTGTAGGAAGTGTAGACATTTAGATCATAGTGAATCTAGTTGTAAAGTTGATGAATTAAGCCATAAAAAATAGTTAAATTTGAAAGTTAATGCTAAAAATATTAAGGAGAAATGGATCCCTAAGCTTAAATCGGTAATAGTTCCCAATAATAATGATATTAGTGAGCATGTGAATGATAATCAGAAATTACTTAATAAAGATGCTGATATAAACATTAATAATCCTTTGCCTATGAAGACAGATGATAATTGTTTAATTTTTAATCAAAATTTAAACTCTCCTGTTTTAAATGATAGTGATGTGATTGAGGCTTTGCAGTCTATAAACCTTAGTAATACCTTTAATATACTGAATGAGGATAATGTGTCTGATAAGGAGTTGTGTGATATATCTAGTGATATGCCTGATATGCCTGATATATTGAGTGATTTGCCTGATAGAATTAATTTAAGTCTCCCTAACTCTCCTATGAATAGACTTATAGATAGGCCTGATAGGATAAGTAATAAGAAATCTTCCAAAGTTAAAATTAGAGGTCTTAAAAACAATTTAATTAATAAACCACTAGCCTTCAAAGGATTTGTTAGATCCTCTAAAATAATTAATAAATGACAGCCTCTTTTTGAATTGGAATGCTAGAGGAGTTGGTAATATCAACACAATTAGAAGAATTAAGAGTTTAGTTAAAAAAAAATTTAATTGATCTAATAGTTATTCAGGAGCCTATGTTGTCTAATGGAAAATTAGAGAAAACTTCTACTAAGTTAGGATTTAATCAATATTTTGGTAATAAAAATAACAAAAATTGGTTTACAATACTGTTTTAGGAACAATTTGTCTCATGTTGATGTTGAAACTGATTGTATGCAATTGTTTAACATGTTTGCTTATAATAAGTTTCCATGGTTTTTGTCTAAAGTTTTATCATGCTGCAGAAAATTGTTTTCATCTAAAATGACTTTAAAACATGTATTTAGAGAAGAAAATGTTGCTGTGGATTGGTTAGTTAAGTACGTTTTGGAAAACAAAACAGGATTGTTTATTCAATGGTTTGAATTGCCCAAGTCAGCTAAATGCTATTCTTCTTTTAGAAAGTATGAACTTGGGCTATTTTAGATTCTGTGATTAATATACTAACCCTTCGAAGCAGGTTTCTACCTGACTATGTTGTTTGTTATCTTTTTGCAGGAGCTTAACATGAAGACTCGTGCTGTATGATTCTGATTCTGATGTATCAAGGTTACAAGAAATGGTGGATTGAAGATAAAGAAGAGAGAGTATAGAGCTGGATAGGAATTTCAACATTCATATTGAAGATCAAATAATCAAAAAGATGTTGAAGGGTCATTCAATGGTCTCAATGTTCAAAACCTTAAGGTGATGTATCATTTTTCAATAGCTTTAGGTGCAAGTCACTGTAATATTTGTAAAACCTAAACGCTGTAATTTCTTTCAACATCAATAAAGTTTTGTTTTTGCCAAAAAAAATTTAAGGTAATAATTATTTAAATAATATTAAAATAAAAATTCTACACCCTTTAACTAAAATATATATTTTGTAATTTTTTTAAGGTAATATAATTTTTTAAGGTAATAATTATTTAAATAATATAAAAATAAAAATTCTAGACCCGTTAACTAAAATACGTATTTTGTAATATTTTAAGGTAATAATTATTTAAATAATACTATTAAAGTAACAATTCTACTCCCCTTTAACTAAAATATATATTTTTTAATTTTTTAAGATAATAATTATTTAAATAATATTAAAGTAAAAATTTCAGATAATAATTGTTTTTAGGAATGTTTTAAATTTAATGTCTAAAATAATGGTAGAAGATTTTTAATTTAAAATTAGTATGTTGACTATTTTTAGGAAACTTTTTAGATTAAAAGTCTCAAATAAAATTTACAAAATCTTGGATTATGACTATTTTTAAGGAATAATTTAAGTTAGAAATCTTGAATATTTTAAAAGAAAATTTTAGATATTTATAAATGGAGAAAATTTTAAATAGATATTTATAAATGGTTGGATGTAGTCTTCAGCATCTTAATCTCTAGAATATTAGAACTCTATTGATTTTGTAAGTATTCTCAATTTGTTTTTGCCATAATTTGTTTTGATTTTATATTCGTTTAATCTTTCTAATTAATTATGTTTTATCTCTTACTTTGATTTAGAAAAATATAATGAGTTGCTGCATATGAACGAGACTATATTCCGAGAAGAAGACTAGAAAAAAAGATAATGAGTTGTTGCATATGAATAAAACTATATTCTGATCAAAAAAATTAAAGAAAAGGGGGGAAAGGAAGAACACGATCCGAAGGAGTTTCACCAATTTATTTTTTCAAGGTATGTATATTTGTTTTTTGTTTTCTTTTGAAATTTTATTATTATTTTGATCTTAAAACACTTTTAATCAATATTTTTTTTCTGATCTGGTCATTTAGGAAAGTGAAAATACATTTACTTATTTTAAAGACAATATATATATATGGAAATATTTGTTAGTTTTTTTAAAAATAAAATTATATATTTATATTATAAATTATGTTTAATACAAATTTGATTTTAATTTTATATAATTTTTACATAAAATTTTGATTTTATCTATAGGTATTTTAAAAATATTTTTTATATAAAAAACTGAATTTATTTCTATCCATTTTTCAAAAATATATTTTATACATTTATCTTTTGAAATATATTTTATTATATTTTATTTTTTTAAATATCTTTTAAAAATAATATATTAATATTTTCATCTAAGTGTTAAAAATATGGTTTATATAACAAATTGTATTTATTTTCATCTAATTTTCAAAAATATATTTTTTTATAACAAAATTTATTTACTTTTATGTAAATTTTAAAATATCTTTTTAAGATATTAAATTTGGTTTTGTTAGATTCTATTTTATTTTAAGATACATTATGATTTATTATATATATATATATATAATAAAACTCGTTCTTCAAGTAGCTCGAGTAATAATAATATGATTCATCATAATCTAATTGCCTCTATATCAAGACCTAATGATGATAGTGTAGAATTTCATTTGAATGAATATATAGTGAGTGATCCGGGACTATGCCAAATTATTGAAAATTCTTATAGTGATGTTAGAGATAAAATTCGACGAGAATTCGACGAGAATTTTAGCCCCCCTTACTTCAATTCCTAGTCCCGCCACTGTCTGCAGCTATAAGTATGAGTATATTAGGCAAGTCAGTGCAAAATGAAGTTGCGTCGGCAATAGGAAATTGCTCTTCTGCTGCTGGCAAGTTAAGTTAAAGAGAAATGTTTAATGAAGAAGAATATCGGTCAAAATGAGAAACCACAAAAGAAGAACTTAAACCAAAAGAAAATTATAGGTCTGTTTATTCAAAAGATTATGCTTTTTCGTTGGTAAGCAGACAAGGGGAGTCTAGTTTATCATCATTACATGATCCTAAAAACTCTCCAAGTCTAGCAAATGAGAATCCCTAGTCGCTTTGTGGAGCTTCCACGGCTACAACAATCTTCAAATGGAAATGTTCAAATGGAAACGATAATCTTCATATTTGAATCCAAATTTAGAATTCCTATGATTTTTCTAAGGGAAATATGCTAATTTCCTGTCAAATTAGATCAAAAGAAAAAAGGAAAGTACAAAAACAAAAGTGAAATCAAAGACACAATTGTTAACGGAGTTCAGCAAATTATGCTTACGTCTCCGTACCTGCTGCAGATCGATTTTATTAGAAAGACACAGTGACTCTGCCGTTTTTCGATACATACACAAAAACCCTATCTCTTAGTTTTTGTTTTGTAGAGACTGTAACATCTAAAGAAGGGGAAACATTTACAGTCCTTAATGTGTAATTTATGACCCACTAAAATTGCAGCGTCTTTTTCAATTCACTTTAACTCTCTTTAATGTGTTTAGTACTTGCCTCATCTCCATTGTCTTTCACTGTCTTTTCATCTAGCATATCTTCTATCCAATAATAACATGTTGAATATGACTGGATTATTATGTCAAAATAACAATCTCCCACTTGAAGACTGGTTTCAACCTGTCTTCACACCTTGATCTCTGCAACAGATCTTTCTGGTCTTGTAACTCTTGTAGACCAACTGAAGTTGAACACAACTTCAGTTTTCAATGGCTACTATCTTTGTCAACATGTCAGCTGGATTCTTGCTTCCTTGGATCTTTTCCAGTATTAGCCCTCATCTTCCAATAAAGATCTAATGAAATAATAACAAAGACTGATGTGCTTGGTTCTCGAATGGAATGTTGAATTTTTTGCCAATTGAATTGCACTTTGACTATCACTATGCAGAACGCTGTTCTTCTGTTTTGAATCCCAACTCGGTTAACAAACCTTGAAGCCATATCATCTCTTTACTGGCTTCGGTCACTGCTACATACTCAACCTCTGAAGTCGATAGAGTGACAATCTTCTGTAACTTTGACATCCAACTAACAGTTGTAGTTCCAACAGTAAATATATAAGCCGTAGTGCTTTTCCGGTGATCAACTTCACCTCCAAAATCTGCATCTACGTAGCCTTGTACCTTTAACTCATCATTACCAAAGTACAAACACTTTTCTGTGGTACCTAGTAGGTACCTCAAAATCAATTTGGCAGCTTCCAATGAATTTTCCCTGGGTTTAACATAAACCTACTCACAACTCCCACTGCATGACTAAAGTCTGATCTCGTACAAACCATTGCATACATCAAACTTCCAATAGCTGAGGCGTAAAAAAACTTAGCCATGAATTATTTTTACTCATCCGTCTTAGGGGATTGATCATTGGATAAACGAAAGTGACCTACCAATGTTGTACTAACTGGCTTTGCATCACACATGTTAAATCTCTTCAAAACGCGATCGATGTACTCTGACTGAGATAACTGTAAAAAATTTCTATGCTTATCTCTTATGATTTGCATTCCAGGAATCTTCTTCGTCGGACCCAAGTCTTTCATGTCAAATTCTTTTGACAATTGTAGCTTCAATCTTCTAATATCATCCATATCTGAACCGGCTACTAACATATCATCAACATAGAGTAGAAAAATGATATAACTGGACTTACATCTTTTAAAATAGCAACATTGGTCCGCATTACACTTCTGAAAAATCTCTTCATGCATAAAACCGTAAAATTTCTTGTACCACTGTCTTGGAGCTTGTTTTAAACCATACAAACTTTTCTTAAGTCTGCATACCATGTTTTCTTTCTCTTCTTTTAAGAAACCTTCTGGTTGATACATGTATATCTCCTCATCCAAATATTCGTGAAGGAATGCAGTCTTCACATCTAACTGTTCAAGATAAAGGTCTTCAATGGCAACAATACTCAACACTGATCTAATTGTATTGAGCTTCACAACTAGAGAAAAAATATCTGTGTAATCAATTCCTTTCTTTTGCTGGAACCCTTTGACAACTAGTCGTGCTTTGTATCTCTTAGAGCCATCATGCTCATCTTTCACCCGATACACCCATTTGTTATGAAGTGCCTTCTTACCCATTGGTAACTCAGTTAGGTCCCATGTATCATTTGAGATTAAAGACTTCATCTCATTTTTCATGGCAAACTCCCACTTACTAGCATCACTGGTCTGGCAAGCTTCATCATAGCATTCAGGTTCCCCTCCATCGGTATGTAACAAATAGTTCAAATATCTCATGTTGGGTACATGGGGTCGGGAAGATCTTCGCAAAACAAGAACTACCTTGGTCGGTTGTAGGGTATCGGATTGCTGTCGATCGGTCTGTCAAACAGACTATCCTTGTTGAGGGGTTAATCGGATCAGCTCTATTTCTTGACTATCTAGGACTCCCTCGATATCTGCAAATACTGATTCATACGGCTTTGAGTCATTTGCTTCAGTTTTATGTATGTCCTTGTACATACTGTTTCAGTGAAGATCACATCTTTACTTCGTATCATCTTCCTGTTCTCCTCATCCCAAACACGATAACCGAACTCATCTTCGCCATAGCCGATCATGAAATATTTTTCGATTTCGGATCAAGCTTGTTCCTGCATTGATCACTTATATAAACATATGTTGTACAGCCAAAAACTCTTAGATGTGATAATTTTATATCCTTACCACTCTATACCTCCTCGAATATTCGATATTCTAAGGGAACCGACGGGCCTCGGTTAACTAGGTAAGCCGATGTGTTGATTGCTTCTGCCCAGAACTGATTCGGTAAACCAGATTGTATTCGAATGCTTTTGGCTCTTTCTGTCAATGTTTTGTTCATACGTTCGGCAATACCATTGTGTTGAGGCGTACCTGGAACGGTTCTCTCCATCTGATACCATGCTCATAGCAAAATTTCTTGAATTTGTTGTCCTTATATTCACCACGATTATCATTTCTTAGCTTTTTAATCTTTAGACCTGTCTCATTCTGAACCATACATTTCCATCTCCTAAAAATATCAAACACTTCAGATTTATGCTTCAGAAAATAAACTCATACCTTTCGAGAATGATCATCGATAAAGGTCACAAAATAGTGTTTCCCTCCTATAGTTGAAACAGTTGTTGGCCCCCAAACGTTAGAGTGAACAATCTCCATTCTTTCTTTCTTTGGGTTCTACCACTCGGTTGAAAACTGACCCTTTTATGTTTTCCAAGTATGCAATCTTCACACATGTCTATATCGACTGACTTTAGACCTGGAAGCTTCCCATTCGAGTACATAATTTTCATACCCTTCACACTCATATGGCCAAGCCTCTGGTGCCAAACATTTGGATTTTCGTTTCTTGCTGCTATTGAAATTGAACAGTTCGTCTCTGATGTCTTGTAAAGAGTACCACTCTTCTTTCCGCGAGCAACCATCATTGCTCCCTTTGAAATTTTCCAATTGTCACCATAGAAGATCGTACTATAGCCTTCGCAGCCAACTTCCCTACTGAGGTTAAGTTCTTTCTCAGACTGGGGATATGTCTGACATCTTTCAGTTCCCATACAGACCCATTCAACGTATTCTTCACAGTACCTTTACCAATAATATCACAAGGTTGATCATCACCAAGATATACTTTTCCAAGGTTACCAGGAACATACCTCTCAAAGAATTCTTTCTTCGAAGTTGCGTGAAACGATGCTCCAGAATCTAATACCCAAGACTCTTCTATGCTTTCTAAGGAGCACATTAACGCATCGTCTCCTTCTGAAATGATATTTGCCTCTGTCTTCTTCTCCTGGTCCTTTGGTTCTCTCTTGCACTGAAATTTATAGTGTCCGGTCTTCCCACAATTCCAACACTCGTTGTTTCTCAACCCCTGAGAATTTTTAGGATTCCTAGACTTGGACCTCCAGTCTTGATTTTCCTCGGTAGTTCGATTTACTGCGTCCATATACTCTTGTTGAATTTCTTCCTCTCGATTCTGTATGTAAGACTGAGGATATTGATGACTCACCTGATTCTCTCTTTCGAATCTCTTCACTGAGAACTAGGTCACGAACATCATCAAATTTCAACTTATTGCTTCCTGACAAGCTACTCACCGCAGTAACAGTAGCATTCCAACTATGTGGTAGTGAAGACAACAGTATCAATGCTCGTATTTCTTCATCAAAATCAATTTCAGCTGAACTCAACTGGGTTGTGATTGTATTGAGTTCATTGAGGTGTTGAGCTACCGAATCGCCTTCCATCATTCACAAATTCAATAAACGCCTCATCAAGTGAACTTTGTTAGACGCTGATGGCTTCTCATACATACTGGAGGGAGCCTTCATAAGACCCGTCGTAGTTGTTTCCTTTATGATGTTAAAAGCAACATTGCGGGATAACGTCAATCGGATGACTCCTAGAGCTTGTATATCAAGAAGGGTTCATTCTTCATCTTTCATACCCTCTATTTTCTTTTCTGAGAGGGGTTGATAAAGCTTTTTCTGGTACAGATAATCTTCAATCTGCATCTTTCAGAACCCAAAATCTACACCATCGAATTATTCGAGTCTCACCTTTCCTTCGTCTGTAGCCATTGCTCCCACTCAAATCTGATTTCCTTTGGATCGCTACCACTATGGCTCTAATACCAGTTCTAATGGAAATATGCTAATTTCCTGTCAAATCAGATCAAAAGAAAAAAGGAAAGCACAAAAACAAAAGTGAAATCAAAGACACAATTGTTAACGGAGTTCAACAAATTATACCTACGTCTCCGGACCTGTTGCAGATCGATTTTATTAGAAAGACACAGTGACTCTGCCATTTTTTGATACATACACAAAAACCCTAGCGCTTAGTTTTTGTAGAGACTGTAACATCTAAAGAAGGGAAAACATTTATAGTCCTTAATGTGTAATTTATGACCCACTAAAATTACAGTTTCTTTTCAATTCAATCCAACTCTCTTTAATGTGTTTACCACTTGCCTCATCTCCATTGTCTTTCACTGTCTTTTCATCTAGCATCTCTTCTATCCAATAATAACATGTTGAATAAGACTGGATTATTATGTCAAAATAACACCTTTGACTCCTATGCTTTAACAGGTTCGTCGAACTCCAGAACGTTTTTCTAAACCCATATGCTTTTCTTCTCTATATCATTTGTTTTATGGGTTAGTTTTATCATTGATGTTTAATTTCTCATAATTTAATTCATATTTCCTTTAACACATTTTTTTAATTAAGTAATAAAAGATTCAATACAGATTTATAAAAATATATGAGCAGTATTTGAAATTTCGATCTATTAGAGATTCGGTGGACGCTCCAAGATTCTGACTCTCTCCGGCCACAAGTCTGACGCTCGCCGGCGCTTCTCTGGGGAAGGCTCTCCTTTTTTTTTCCAGAGGTGCTTCCGGATCAATACCAATCAACATCTGGACAAGTAATCAACAAGTAAAAAACAAAAATCATTACCTCTGTGAAAGCTCCCCAAGCTAGCATTACCAGGCTTAAGTTGGCCACAGGCTTCAACACTGACACTGCCCCTTTCACCTACCTTGGCACTACCATTGCTGCAAACAATAAATGGAAGAATTATTTACCTTTACTTGAAAAGCTTCATAATAAAATTTATGATTGAGATATGAAACATCTGTCTTTTGGGGGCAGATTATCTCTTATCACCAATGTATTATATCCTATTATTTATTATTGGATGCATAACAGTGTCATTCCTAATTCAATCATTAATAAAATTGAGCAATGTTTTAATAAATTCCTTTAGAGGTCCAACATTAATGAAAAAGTTATCCATTGGACCTCCCGGAGTCATCTTTGCAAGCCTTTTGAAGAAGGTGGCTTAAATATCAAAAGACTGAGTGATATTCAAAGCACATTCTCTCAAAAGCTCTCGTACATTTTTAGGAAAAACACTTGTCTCTGGGCTAAGATAATGCACCTTACCTACTGCCCTTACTCTCATCCAATTAATGCTAGATGCAAAAATACTGGTTCTAGTGTTTGGAAGAGACTTTAATCTATAAAAGGTCAGGCTGAAAATAATGTCAAATGGCTTATTGGTGAGGGTTCTGTTGATTTCTAGTATCATGAGTGGCATGGCATGCCTCCACTCATCAGAGACTATAACTCTAATAGCTGGTTCTTACCTGTTACTGTGAATTTTTTTTGGAAAGATAATGGTTGGGACAACCACACTCTTTCTACTTTCTGACTCACGAAAGAGTTAAGCAAATTAACTACTTCAAACTCAATCCTGACCAGAAAGACAAAATTGTGTGGAAGCTCTCTAATGATAGCAATTTCAATACTAGCTTAACATGGGAAAGTTTAAGAAAAAAACAAAGCAAATCTCTATTTAAAAAAAAATTGAATCATTTTATCTCTAAAAAAATTTCTTCTTTATGCTGGAAGCTGGTAAAAAACTATGCCCCAATTATAGTATTCTTTCCAAAAGATACATTTATACTGTCTCTAAGTGCCAGTTCTGTTGTAGTTGTGAAGAGAAAAACCATCTCTTCCTCAACTGCAACTTTTCCTGGCCCTTATGGAATTATATTGGTAGCTTGTTCAAAATACTCTTTATGCGTTTCATGACCCTCAACCATGTGCTACATTGCTGGTTTTGGTATGCTAACAGTAATTTTCATGTTACCCAGCTTGTTCCTCAGATAATCTGTTGGACAATATGGTTTAACAGAAACTACTGCAAATTTAATAACTCTCATAACAGTCTCAACAATGCTATTGATCGTATTACCAAAATCATTTTAGGTATTGATTCTGCTAACAAAATGAACTCTAAGCATTGGTCTAATGTTATGGACGTATGTGCTGTACTAGGATGCAAATCTATCAACAATAGGAAAATAAAACCTACTTATCTGAGATGGATAGCTCCAAGCCCTTGCAGATTCAAGCTTAACGTCGACGCTGCATGTAGTTCTTCTGGAGAGGCCATCGCAAGCATCATCGTCGGATCGAGAATGGCGACATCGTCCTTGGCTCTGGGTGTCTTCTTGGCAAGATGAACTCTCTCTAGGCAGAATGCAGAGCCCTCATTGAGGGTCTCATTCTTTGCAAAAGAAACAACTGGCATAATGTTGATATAAAGTCCGATTGTTTGACTCTAATCAACATTATTGCCTCTGGTTCGGTCGCCTCTCTTCATCAACCAATGTTTGCTGTTTGTTGAAGCCTCATCTAATCCAGTATGACTCTCTGACACATTTCTAGAAACTAGAATCTGGCTGTCGACTGCATTGCCAAATAGATCATCTCTGCTCGTCGAGAGCAAACTATCAAAAGGTTCAACGCCCCGATTCCATTGTTGGCAATTGTAACTCTAGAGAGCCTAGGAATTGGATACATCGATCATGGGTAGCCCTGATTTTTCCTTCGACCTAATCTGAAGCTTTGATTTGAGGCTTTGTTCACGATTTTGGCTATGGTTTTTCTGATTGAAGGTGCTGCTCTACCATCTGTGGCGAAGTTCTAGTTCTAGGGTTAGCCCGATTTGAGAATTGATTAAGTTTTTGGATTTTTATGTTTTAGTCCTTGTTTCTCTCCAAGCTCTCAATTTGAGAATCAATTTTGTAAAACTCTCAATTTAGTAATATACGTCCCATTTGCTTAAAAAATAAAATAAAAAATTATAAAAACATATTATTATAGTTTCATTTATTTTAAAATTTTAAAACTTTGATATTTCGTTAATTTTTATAATTTTGATTTTGATCATGATTCAAATATTTTTTTGGAATAAAAATAAAAGTATTTCGTATATAAAATCGTACATTGTTTATATTAATTAACCTATATATCGCGTGGGTCACAACAACACATAATAACTTCCAAAATTTAAATTTCAATATCTATATTTATATATTTATGTTGTATTTAGAATATAAACTTATTAATTTGTAAGAGAGATTTAGAGCCACATTGTATCGTTTTTATGGTACGCACAGTTTACTCTCTAACACATAATAACTTCCAAAATTTAAACTTCAATATCTATATTTATATATTTATGTTGTATTTAGAATATAAACTTATTAATTTGTAAGAGAGATTTAGAGCCACATTGTATCGTTTTTATGGTACGCACAGTTTACTCTCTAGTTAGGATTTGACCAATCAATAATCTGTTTGGGACACTATTAATAATATAGTCCTAAATTCATTATTGGGTACATTACGAAATTGATATTTGAATGTCCCGCCTACAGTGACATTTATTAAAAGATAGCAACGTAATAACAAAAGTTTACACTTGTCATTCCCGAAGATGAAAGCCACATCAGATAATGTGGCTATCATTACAAGTATACCAGTATTAGGGCAACCCATCGGCCTAAAAGAGGATAAAAAAAACAGAAATATAATATAAGGGTAAAATGTTGTTGCGGTTACTTGGTATCCTACATAGTACCGCCAAAACGGAGCTTGAATTTTATAAAAGGAGCGGGTTTAGGTTGTTATGGTTTAAGGTGTAGGGAATATATGGTTTGTATATTCTGCCTTTGTATATAAGTAAGAATATTCCGATCTCCACAATAGTGTGATATTGTCCACTTTGGGCTCACTGGCCCGCACGGCTATGCTTTTGGTCCACTTCTAAAAAGCCTCATACTAATGGAGTTGTATTCTTAACTTATATACTGATTTTTCTTCCCATGTTTAACCGATGTGGGATGTGGGACTTTTGGTCGCACCTAACAATCCTCCTCTCGAACAAAGTACCACTCTAGCCTCCTCTTAATTGACCTCCATCCGCCTACTCTAGTCAGGTGGACAGGAACCTGAACTCTAGAGCTTTAAGGCGGATCTATCTGATCACTATCAGATGATAGTGTTCCGTTCCTTGATCAAGCCACCTGCTTGATGAGCTATCAGGCACTCTATTTTTAGATGAATCTATCTGCGCCGCTCCTTGATCAAGCCACCTGCTTGATGAGCCATCTGGCTCTCCATCTATCCAGCAGGTCAATCTCCTTGAGTATGGCTCCTGACAAGAGGTTCGGCATCCTGAGAATTTCACCCTACATCACAACCCACCACATCGCGTTCGGCATCCTGAGAATTTCACCCTACATCACAACCCACCACATCGCGTTCCGTCTGGGCCTGGTGCTCTGATACCATTTGTAGGGAATATTTGGGTCAGTATATTCCGCCTTTGTATATAAGTAAGAATACTCCGATCTCCACAATAGTGTGATATAGTCCGCTTTGGGCCCACTGGCCCGCACGGCTTTGCTATTGGTCGACTTCCAAAAGGCCTCACACTAATAGAGATGTATTCTTAACTTATATACTGATCTATCTTCTCATGTTTTACCGATGTGGCTTGTAATCAGTCCCAAGATATGTTTGCATTATTTTAATTTTATATACACTTGAGTTTATGGATGCAACGATGTATAAAGTATGATTTCATTTTAAGTGATTTCTCATACTCATTAAGTACGTCTACACTTAACTATGGTCACTTAATAATACATATATAAGATTAAGTTCTATATTATTCTTATGCTATTCACCATTCTGGATCCACGTATTTTATTGTTGTGATGTTGTGATTACCATGACATATATTTGTGTTTTAGCAATGAAGATGACTAGTCATGTGTCATTCATGGTCATGTATGAGATCGTTCAATTTAAGTATATAACGAGAAAAATTTAAGAATGTTCATTTGTTGGATGCATCCTATTTTAACATATAATGATTTAAGTTGGAGATTGTTGAAAGCGAAGGTAATTATATTGATAACGAATAAAAAAAATTGAATTACTATTAAAATCATTTATGTCAAATTATAAGGTTTTGAATTTTTTTATCAAAAAATATTATTGGATACAGTATTAAATGAATAAAATATTATCTTTAAAGTTTTATCTATTAATATTATTTAGTGGGTTGACAAAATATATTATTTGTTATTATTTTGTTTTTCACAATTTTATAAAAAAAAAGGGTGTAAGAACTATTAATTTGATTTTTATAAACAAAAATTAATTATGATTTTAAAAAAGTAAAAATATATTTATGAGTGAATATGGCACTATTACATAAATAAAAAACCTTGATCCCACGTTAAATTTCAAATTATAAATCTCTTTAACCGTCCAGTAGCCTTATAAATCTTAATAAAATTTTGTAGAGCAAAATGTTAAGACAAATCAATATAGTGATTTGAAGTTTTTAGATTTTCTTTTGGCAACGTACAAAGATAAGAAAAAGAAAAAAATAATTAGAAAAGAATAATCAATCATCAAAATAGAGAATTAAATCTTTATTTATTGGGTAAAATATCATATAAGATCCAATACCGAAAGTATTATCTACTTAAAACCTATACTTTCATATTTCTCCAAGAAAGATCCGTTTTTTTGAAATATTTACCATCTAAGACTCATTAATACCTTTTATACTCTTACTCACTTATATAAAAGCCTTAACATTTATATTTGATCTTTTCTCCCTAACTTTTTTCTGCTACGTGAATTGAACAGTTCCCTACTATCATAGGTAATTTTTCATTCTTAATCGATTTTTTGTATTTTTATTGTTTTTGGTTGATTTTGATTGTGTTTAAATTGATTTCGCAGTTATTTTTTTGCTATATGTGTAGAATTCGAGTATTAGTAAAACATGTTTTCTCGAGTTCAGATTTCAATTTATTAGGTTAGTCGATCTAGTTTTTTTTCTTCAGTTTTTAGTATTCCTCTGTTATTTTACGTTGATAATGTAGTATATTTTACAATGGATACACAATCTATTGTAATTATGGTAAAGGAGAAACCAGTGAAACTATGCTAGATGCAAAACATGTAAAAATATGATAGGTGGGAAAGTTGTTCAATCACTTACTTTTTTCTCTCGACTTGCCCATGCGCATTGACTTCACCGATTTAAACAAAGCATGCCCCAAGGATGCATACCCCTTGCCACGCATTAATCACCTAGTCGATTATGCATCTTATTGCGACTACATGTCCTTCATGGATGCATATTCTGGGTACAACCAAATCCGGATGCTCCCACGCGACGAAGAGCACACCGCTTTCCAGACCGAGCGAAGCCTTTATTGCTATACTGTCATGTCGTTCAGACTAAAAAACGCGGGGGCCACCTATCAGCGTCTCATCAACCAAATTTTCAAAAATCAGTTAGGCCATGACCTAGAAGCTTACATCGATGCCATGATAGTCAAAACTAACAACATTGACCGATACTTAAGAGCACTACAGAACGTTTTCACCATGTTGCGTACGTATAACCTCAAGTTGAATCCACTAAAATGCTCTTTTGGTGTCCACACAAGCAAATATTTGGGATATGTGATCAGCAAGAAAGGAATAAAGGCCGATCCCGCGCAATTACAGGCTTTAGTGAAAATGGCGAAGTCCAATGCCTTACCGACCGCCTCGCGGCCTTGTCCAGGTTCATATCAAAGGCCTCAAACAAAAGCCACCCCTTCTTTGGAATATTGCGAGGTGCGATGAAATGTTTCTGCAACAGTGAATGTGACGCCGCCTTCACCGCTTTGAAAGCATATCTCACCTCTCCCGAAATCCTTACTACTCCAGCGTCTGACGACCCTTTATACATGTATTTGGCTGTCTTTGCCCACGTTATCAGCGCGGTCTTAGTTAAGGAAACCAACATGCTTCAACTCCCAGTTTACTACACTAACAAATTGTTAGCCGATGCCGAAACGCGTTACATGGATCTTGAAAAACTAGCTTGGGTCTGGTGGTAGCAGCGCACAAGATGCGGCCATATTTCCAAAGTCACACCATCATCGTCCGCACATCCTCCCCGCTACGCACCATATTGCATAACTCCAACACTTCGGGACATTTAACTAAATGGTCCATCGAACTCGGGGAGTACGATATACGGTTTAAACCACGTCGACCGATCAAAGGCCAAGCCGTAGCCAACTTTATAACCGAATTCTCTACCCCGACCAACTAACGACACCCCTGATTCCCCCATGGAAGGGAGTTCCTGGACCCTAGAAGTCGATGGTGCGTCTTCTACCTCGGGTAGTGGAGCCGACATGCTTCTACGAACAACAACAGGAGAGAAAATTAAGCAAGCTATCCAATTCAACTTCCCAACAACAAATAATGAGGCAGAATATGAGGTAGTTATTGGAGGAATGCGCTTAACACATATCTGTGGTGCGACCAACCTCCACGTGCGCTCAGATTCCCAACTAGTTATCAATCAGGCTAAAGGTATTTTCAATGCTAAGAAGGAAGCCATCAAAACTTACCTCACGATCTTTAAGGAAACCAAAACCAAGTTCCACTTCGTCCAATACGAACAAGTACCCCACCTTGCCAACTCTGTCACCGATGCTTTAGCCAAAGCGGCCGCGGTCGCCGACTACCCTCTCCTTATCACCAAAGAAGTACCAAGTACGGCTCATTTCAACCAGGCATCTCAGGTTTTCTCAGTCGATAATACCCACAATTGGCGCATCCCTTTTATCGAGTACCTCACCCACGACAAGCTACAGCCAAGATAAAGCTCTCGCCCGTGCATTCCAGGTCAAAGCGGCTAAACACTGTCTCTTTGGCAACACCCTATACAGGAAGAGCACCACCAAACCACTTCTCCGCTACATAGACAAAGAAGAAGCTTCATCAGTCCTTCATGATTTGCATGCAGGCAACTCCAGGGCGCACTGCGACCACCGCAGCCTCATCCGTCGTTTCCTTATTGCAGGATTTTATTGGCCCGAACTCGTCGCCGACGCCGAACACTTAGTACAACAATGTCATGCATGCCAGCAATATGTTAACTCTGCTCATAAGCCGGGCGAGCTAATGACAGCTAGCCCTATTCCTTGCCATTTCGACAAATGTGACATCGATCTCATTGGGCCTTTGCCGATGGCTACAGGTAAACGACAATTTTTAATCGTTGCAGTAGACTACTTTACCAAGTGGGTAGAGGCCAAAGCGTTGGCACGCACCAAATCCTATGAGGTATGTGACTTCATACACAATCAAATACTCACACGTTTTTGGCATACCACAAGTTTTAATGATGGATAATGGGCCTCAATTCCAAAACAAGGCATTGTCCACATTTTGTGATAAATTTGGCATCACGCAGCACTTTGCCACCCCCTACTACCCACAAACGAATGGGCAAGTCGAGGTCACCAATCGTACAATCCTCGAAGGCATTAAGAAAAAACTCGATGAGGCAAAGGGAAGCTGGTCGGACAAGCTAGCCGACGTGTTATGGGCATATCGAACCACACCAAAGGCCACCACTGGCACAAATCCTTTCTCCCTGGTCTATGGAACCGAGGTCGTCGTACCAGCTGAAATACTGATCCTTTCTCATTGTATCACTGCTTATTCTGACACAGATAATGACGTCGGGCGGGCGACATACATCGATTTGATTGAAGAGGGGCGAGAGCAGGCGCTCATACGAGCAGAACATTACAAAATCCTGATGCGTAGCCGTTTTAACTCTCGACTTCGGCCGCGGACCTTCCACGTCGACGATATCATTATGAAAAAGGTTTTCCAAGGAGCGGGCGACCAGAAACTTGGGAAGCTTGGTCCTAATTGGGATGGGCCCTACACTATAATTGCCAAAGGCCATCATGGAGCATTCCACCTCGCCGATGCCGAGGTAAAAGCCCTAAAACACCCATGAAATATCAACCATCTTAAGTTATACGATACTGCGCTGTAAAATTCTCGATGCACTCTTTTTCCCTTCTGATGGCGCGGAAGGGTTTCTTTTATGAAGCATCTACTTATCTATCATCAATACATTTATCGTTTTTGCCAACTTTGTGTTTATACTTATTTTCTGTAACTCCGCCATAGGGTCACGGACCACACCTAAAAGGCTAGGAAATATGGGCCATACTGTGCCACACTTAGACAAGATCTAATAAATATGACAAATGGGCTAATTGGCCACGCCTGCTGGGCTATGTTAACGGGCCAAACTGTGCTCAATACCACACTCTGGTATTAATAAACATGAACTACTCCAAGCCCACTGGGTTACGCAGATGCCAAACCGGTCGCTCTGTGAACTTAACTATGGCAACTTTGTTAACCATAAGTTATGCAATGAGCTCCACTGTGCTCGATCTTGCAGAAAAAGTTCATATCCGAACAAATTAAAAGTATAAACACGCGCCATGCAATCAATACAAATTATCCAACAAAATACATGTTAAGTTGCACAAGCACGTTTAAGTTTTGTCACACCATCTGCCTCTGAGGCCTTATCATCAATCACCACTACCTCGGGCACCTTTCCAGAGGATCTCGCCTTCTCCTCTACAAGTACATCACCAACATCCCTCACATGACCTCCAACTGCTCTATCCACCTCGTCCTCATCAACCAACGCTAGTTCCTTTGTGAAAATGGGGCAGAATTAATTACCCCATTCTTTTTCCTTTTTAGTGGATTGACCACTTCCTCTGAGTCTTCTTCCCGCGACCTCGCTTTCTTACCACTACCCTCCATTTCTTCAGAAACAATGGCTAGTTACCCTTTTTTACTCGGCATCTTCACCTCCTCTCCCTTCTGTATCCCTTCGAGCATGAATGATGAACCGCTCACCTCCCTTTCCTTTCTCCCTGCCGGCACTGTTAAACCGAGCCCATAGAAATCTCTCTATTTGTACCTCTGCTCCAATAGCGCTTGGAGCCTCTCCAAAGTGGTTCTTCTTCACTACCAGCAATTATCACCTTCTCGTCTTCTGCCACCACAACTTCAGGAATATGCCACAGACCGGCTTTTAAAAAGTTCACCACAAAGAACACTTGTGTTGGCTCGCCTCCCCAAGCAGCGTGCGCTGCGACAGACAATTTTGCCACTCTTGGTATTTCCCGTCACCTGCATCAACATATCATAGGTTACAATCAACTCTATAAATCAATCTACATACTCAAACATATAGAAAATCTTACACTCAGACTTCCAACGTCTTTCTAACTGGAGATTCGTCGTAGCACTTTCATGCTCCCAATTACCAGAAACATAAATAAACCTATGCTTCCAAGTCTTATCAAAATTGGGCAGGTCCACTATATGTCTTGCTCTATTTAACTGCACATAGAAAAATGGCGACCGCGCTAATTTGGCCACCTCCATCCCCGCCGATACGTTGGCCGGACAAAGAGGTATTTTGAAGTATTGCGAGCTAAGGACGATGCTCAACAACGTCCTCCACCCATTTGTTGTTAGTTGGGTGGGACAAATCCCAATGAAACTAAAGAAGTCCCTAATCAGTGGCGGTAAAGGGAGCCGCATGACCCAATCAAACAATGTTGTAAATAAGCAGGTCTCCCCCTCCTCTGTTGTATAAGGTTGGTCCCCCGCTCGAGGCGCCCTAATGGTCACATCACCGGGAAACCCATACCTACTCCTAAACTCCATCAGGGATCCCTCAGTCAGGTACCCATACTTAAGAATAATTTTGGCGAAATACTCCTCTAAAACATCCATCTCCTCATACTCCGATTTCAGTTCCACTGTTTTCTTCTTCATTGATTTCTTTGGCGCCATGAATAAACCGACTGCAATTACCCAACAGTGGTTATAAGATTAGGGTTTCACCACATGATACGTGGCCTTACTCTCAATAAACCTAGTATTTGGTACAACATATTATGCATTCTCAGAATTAGCCCCTAAAACTACTTGAATTTCCATTTTCTTAGACTATCTACCCAAACTACGAGTAGAAGACCCACAAGAAAATACAAACCTTTTTAATATTCTGCTCTCTGATGATATCTCTGACGTTCTCTCCAACGAGTGTGTCAAAATGCTGATTAAATCGCGACGACAACCTTGGTTCTCCTCTCCAAATATCTTTCAAGCAATTACGAAAAGTATTTTTACAGAATAAAGAATTAGACTTCTGAAAAAACCTCTAAATACTTACCAAAACAGTTTAGTTACTCAACCGTCATCACAATGATGACACTTGTCGAATCATTCATCAACAACTCAAACGGTTAGCACGTTTTTCTACAGTAACCTGTCAGAAAATAAGACTAAATCGGCACACGCTATCAAATCAATGACTGGCATGTCACCCATATCTTTTGTTCTTTTTTAATTTATTTTTAATTCCAATCAGTAATTGTTTCACACTTACTATTTGGACTAGGGGGAACCCTGATAAGGGAGTAGGTACCCACAACCTATATCAAGGATACACGTCGAAGTCGAGCGAAATTAGGCAAAATATGACCAAGGAAAGCAGAGCAGAGCAGGACAAAACCTAGCAGATTCATATATAGAAAAATTAGGCAGAACAAGACCAAGCCTAGCGGAGTAGGGCAGAACAAGGCCGAGCAGGTTCATATATAACAAAATTAGGAAGACCAGGATCAAGTCTAGCAGAGCAGAGCAGGACAGGACAAGGCCGAGTAGGATCACATAGAGTGGAACAAAATGAAAGATCAGGAATGTAGAGAAGGCATTCAATCCGAGCAGGAAGGATGCAAGGTCGGGCACACTCAAACTTAAGTCGAGCCGAGCACGACTAGAAGTAAGCACGCCCGATCAAAGCAAATACGGAGAGGCTAGTCCGCACTCGGCTATAGTCGAGCATAACATGATCAGAAGTAAGCACGCTCGGCTCGAACCAATAAAGGAACTTGGTGCGCGACATCGAGCGAAACGACAAAAGAATGCTCAACACAACGAGTTGTAAAACTAACCGTTACGTCAACAAGCGTTAATTAAGTTGTAAACTATATTAATGGCCACTAATCAAGGAGAGATAGTCAACGGTCAAATACCCAAAGATTATGATTAAGGAGAATTTTTAGCAATTAACTTAATGATGGTTGCAACCCATTAAATATTTATAATTAATAGGGGATTTATGGCCAAGAGTAGTATATATACGGGGCTAAGGTTCTTGTAAATGGAAACAACTAAAAAATCTTCTCAAATCAATAACATTACTACATTGGCAGTTCATTGTTTTAGGTTTTTCCTATAACAATGCTATTATACAAAACTAGTATTCAGTTAAACACCAGATGCAGAACATATAGATACAGATTATATTACAGTATTTAAGCCAAAAAATAAGATAATACACAATTGTATATATATCTTTAAATACAAAAGTTTTTTAAAATATGTTTTGTTAATTCTGAGTTATTTGTATCACTTCTTTTTCCACAACATCTTTCTTGGTCACTTTAGATTCTTCAAGAACATCATTTGTCATACCAGATGCTTCAGCAACACTCTTTTTCCCTTTAAATACTTCAGCTACACTGTTTGTCCCTTTAGATACTTCAGCAACTGATTCTTTAGCAATGGAACAACAGCATTAGTATTTTTATCATGTTCTTCCATAATAGTATTGGGATTTTGTTCTTTTGTAACATTAACATGAACCGAGGGATCATCTTTCTTTTCAAACCCAACTTTAGTAGGAGTTACAACAGAGGGATCGTATTTCTTTTCAAACCCAACATCACTATTAACAGTGACATCACCTTGCTTTTCCACCCCAACTTCAATAGGAGTAAAATTCTCATTTTCTACAACAACAATAAGTTCAGAAGTAACAATATCAACATTAATAGAGGGACCAATTTGTTTTTTAACCTCAACATTTGTTGGAGTAACATTCTCGTTTTCAACAGCAAAAACATCCTTAGATGTAATAGTAGCAACATGAGGCTCAACTTCACCAATATGGTCATCGTCAACAGTAACAACAACATTAGGATCCTGTTTTTCCAAATCATCTTGACTATTTTCTTGTTTTGGGGGTGGAACCTTGTCTTCCCCAACAATATTAGGTGTTTTGTCATCGTTTTCATCATAAACAACAGGGTTTTCGACTATAATATTAGGTGTTTTTCTGATTTTATTTGGTGATTGGTGGCCAAATTCATTCAATCTCTTTCTTCTTGAATAAAGTTTTGGTTGTTGTTCAGTTGTTTCCATGTTTGGCTTCAACATATGCAGTTTAAGTGTGTTTTTAGGTCAACCTCAATGTCCATCTCTGCATCAACTTTCATTTGTGTAATGATCTTCTCATTTTCCTCGAGTTTCTTTTTTAGTTCATCAATTTATTATTGAAATCTTCGATGTTCCATTTTAGTTTTTTTTAGTTTTTCAAATATTGTTAAGTCAAAGCTTTGGCTAGAGATTGGGTCTGTTTGTGCTTTGGTTGCGTCTAGGGCTGGGGTTGATGTTAGGGTTAGGTCTGGGTGTGGGGCTGGCTATATTAGGTTAATTTTCTGCAAAATAATAAGCAATGTCAAAGATATATGAGAAACCTTTTATATAAGAAGATGAACGATATATGCAAAACCTTAACATTCATAATCTAGATGTGAAACCTTCAAGTCAAATCAAAATGATAGATGTGGAACGTAAATAGAAATGATAGATGCAGAACCTAAATAGAAAGGGTAGATGTGGAACCTACACATAAAGGATCTATAGGTGTGTTTACCAGAGAACAATCTTTAAAATTAAATTTATTTAATATCTTCTCAATATAGTGAGATTGAGAAATCGATATACTATTGTTCTTTCGCTTGATTCTTATACCAAGAATCATTGCAGCTTCCCCCAAATCCTTCATCTCAAAATTAGATGATAAGAATTTCTTCGTTTCATCAACCTAATTTTGGTTAGTACCAAAAATCAACATATCATCCACATATAGGCATATCAAAACTCCTTTACCCAAATTATCAAATTTACTATATACACACTTGTCTGCTTGATTAAGAATAAATCCATTAGACAATATCACATTATCAATTTTTTTATGCCAATCTTTTGGTGCTTGTTTCAAACCATACAAAGATTTTTTCAACTTCCATACCTTGTTTTCACAACCAGACATGACAAACCCTTCCGGTTGTTTCATATAAATCTCCTCATCCAAATCACCATTCAAGAATGCAGTTTTAACATCCATTTGATGAATTACAAGATTGTATACAGATACAAGTGAAATCAACAATCTAATGGTGGAAATCCTAGCAACCAGAGCATAAGTATCAAATAAGTCAATTCATTCTCTTTGTCTAAATCCTTGTATAACCAATCTAGTTTTATACCTTTCAATAGTACCATCTACTTTCATTTTTCGTTTAAAGATCCATCTATTTCCCAATGATTTGCACCCAGGAGGTAAATCAACCAATTCCTATGTATTGTTATGCATGATAGACTCTATCTCATCTTGGATAGCTTTTTTCCAAAATGCAACATCCCTTGATGCCATAGCATCACTAAAAGTCTTTGGATCATCTTCCATAACAAAACAATATTGATATTGATAGTCAATCTTATCTTTTGACCCTTCAACTAAATAAAGTTGAAAATCAGATCCGAACGACTTAACTTTTCTGGCTCTAGTACTTCTCCTTGGTTCAGAAGGTTCAGGTACACAATTGCTACCACTTGATATATTTTCAATTTCACTTGAGTTCCTATTCAAAGAGTTTTGAATCAAATCTCTAGGTCTAGGTATATAAGTAAATCTCTCTTCATCAAATATTTCATCTCTTGACTCGATAACTGTGTTCACCGACATATAATCATTGGATTCTAACACATAGAACCTATATGCAATGGAATGCTCAGCATACCCAATGAAGATACAATTTATACCTCTTTCACCCAAAATTTTCCTTTTAGGTTCAGTGAGTCTTACAACTGCTCTACGACCCCAAACTCTCAGATAATTCAGTGTTGGGGGCTTCTTGAACCAAAGCTCATACGAGGTCATCTTATTCCTTTTAGTAGGAACACGATTCAATAAATAACAGGCTGTTAACATAGCCTCACCTAGAATCCTTCACTCAAACCCGAATAGGACAACATGGAATTGACCATTTCTTTCAAAGCCTTATTCTTCCTCTCAGCTATACCATTTTGTTATGGTGTATAAGGAGTCGTGGTTTGTTGAATTATACCCGTAGACTGAAAATATATAGGATCATAATATTCACCTCCTCTATCCATGCATAGATTTTTAATCAAATCATTCTTATGTAGCTCTACTTATTCCTTATATATTTTAAACTTATAAAGAGCTTTATTTTTAGCATGCAACAAATAAATGTAGCAATATCTAGATGCATCATCAATAAAAGTAATAACATACTTTTTATTTCCTAACGAAGGTGTAGTATGGAAATCACATAAGTCATTGTGTACTAGTTCCAATATTTTGGAAACTCGGTTAACATTATTGAAAGGTTTTCTAGTTATCTTAGTTAACATGCAAGTTTTACATTTTTCATTGTTTGCATCAACATGAGGAATACGGCTCATTTTCGACATGTCTTTTATTCTTCCATAATGAACATGTCCTAATCTAGCATGCCATAATTCTGTTTTATTCAAATTTCTACACATACCAGTAGAAGTCATACAAACAAAATCATTTTGGAACGAAACATTAATATTTAACATAAACATACCATTACACAAATATCTGAATCCTATAAAAACACCATGTTTTGACAATACATATTTGCCACTTTCGTACACTTGTTTGAAACCAAAATTATTTAAAACAACACCAGACAAAAGATTATTTCGAATCCCAGGAACATACAATACATTGTTTAATAATATGTATTTTCCAGAAGTAAATAGTAATTTAACATTTCCTAGTCCTTTAATTGGTTCGGTTGCAACATTTCCCATCTTAAGTGAAGATCCATCTTCAATTGGTTGAAAGTTATTGAACCATCGAAGATCTTTACATACATGACTTGTTGCTCCCGAATCAATCCACCAAGCAACATCGTCATCTTGTACATAAAATGCCTCCGATATTAGAGATATATAATTTTGACCATAATTAAAATTCTGAATTAAATTCTGACCTTGTTGCTTTTCAAGATCCTTAAATCCACTTCAACCAGCAATGTTTCCACTTGAACCAGTATTATTCCCACTTGGACCAACATTATTTTTTCCTTTTCCAACTCGACAATCCCTCCTAAAGTGACCAAGTTTGCTACATTTCCAGCATGCAATTTTAGGCTTTTTGCTGGAAAAATTGTTGTTTTTATTGTTGCCTTTAAACTTTTGTTTATTCCCCTTATCTGTATTTCCATTCTTAAAGAATCCGCTACTTTCAGCCATATTTACAGATAAGTTTCCCACTTGGTTTTTACCCTTAGGATTACTTAGTTCATCTTAAGCCCTTGGAGACTCTTCAATCTTAAAATGACTACCAAGTTCGACTAAAGTCAGTTCTTCTTTGGTGTGTTTTAATGTGTGTTTAAAATTATTCCATGAAGGAGGCAATTTGTCAATAACAGAAGACACCGAAATACATTTGTCCATTTTCATATTGTGTTGAACGAATTGACCCATAATTCCTAGTAGTTCATTATACTGTTCCATTACAGGTCTAGAGTCAACCATTTTGTAATTTATGAAATTACTAACAAGGAATTCCTACTAGAAGCATCTTCTGCCATGTATTTCGATTCAATAGAATCTCATAACTCTATTGCAGATTCAACATTTTGGTATACATCAAACAAAGTATCAGACATACCGTTTAATATGTGGCCACGACAAATGTAGTCATCATTCTCCCACTTGTTGCGCCTCCTTGTTTGTTCCAATGTTTCATTCTCCACGATCTCGGGACAGGGGGTACTCAGAACATACACAACCTTGAAGGTAGTCAACAGAAAATGCATCTTTTTCTGCTAGCGTCTGAAATCATGTCCTTCAAACTTGTCAAGTTTAGCGAATTTGGTTGTCGTCTCCTTCGATTCTCCTCCGTTCGTCATCTCTCTCTTCATCAACAAGACCAGGATATTTCAATAATTTGTAGAAAACAGTGTTTTGATTCCGGATAATCTCTGAAGTCTTGTAAACAATTTCTTATTGAAATATTTTTGGGGTTCTCCAAAAATTTCAATTGGATAAAATCAGAGATATTCTATTTGATCATAGAATATGAATTGATGTGTCTATGCTTTTTCAACAGAACTCATCTTTTATCAATTCAACCAATTTGGAAGTTAGGGTAGTTAAGGTCTTTAAACGGTTTCAAATTTGAAATTTGAATAAAACGGTCAAATTTTCAATTGCGAAGTTTTGTTTACTTCCAACAATAGCCGATTTAACCAAAATAAAAGTAACCCCGTAAGGTGCTCTGCCATTTAAACCCCGCAAAGGGCTGCACCCCTTCACCATGTTAATCATGATATAATCTAACAAGTGTGCACTCCGCGCTCTACGACTTGATTGATAATTTATCATGGTTAAATTGGTCGACTAATCGATCTAATTACATTAAAATAACTAACACTGCTAACTAAATCTAAGGAAAGTGATCGGATAATTATAGCCAAATAAATAAATAGATACAGTACAATGGAAAAAACCCCTACGATCGACTTTGTTTATTGTTTTGGTTTAGTTTTTGGACAACAAATCCAATCATCATCAGCGCTTTTGAAACAGTTGTATGAACAACGGCAAGAACAATCGGAGGGAGATTGATGATCACATTTTGTTGAGGTGGCATTAAAAGAGTAAACTATCAAACAAACTTCTTCGCAGGACTCGTAGGAAATTCTATTTATATTGAGGGTCACTGTACATTCTTAATGGATTGGTGCTGGAGCCAGAGCTGGAGATGCAGACTGCAGTCATTCAAAATTTCACCAATCATCAAAGCGGGTTTGATTAGTGTATAAATTTAAAATCAAAGTAGTTAAATTTGAAACTCTGAAGAGACCCCAGAGAGAAACACAGAAAAAGCATGAACTTGTCCATCTCCTTTTCTTTTTAAGTCACAAGTCACAAGTCACAACATGGTTTAGCTTTGGACCCACACATAACCGATTTTTTGCAACCTTATCTTTGGAGTAGTCTATATTTTATTATTAGCGTTGCATTTTGATCCTTTGACTTCTTGCAGAAGTTGAAATCTGTTCAACAATTTTTGAACATTTTACCTCTCGAATCATATTAGATTATATCAACATATTTCCACGAAAGCCGCCGGTTGTATTTCCAATAACAAACTACCCTCAATAACAAATTTAGAACAAAAAATCAATTTTATAAATACTCATACCATAATAAATAATAATAATAATAATAATAAAAAAAAACCACTAACAAGTTTCGTCCATATATACGCGTATAATTTTTTTTTTTATGATTTTATATCAAGTTATTTTTTTTATTTCTAATTTAGAGGTTTTTATTAATGCTCTATTACTTAAAGAAAGAACGTTTTTTTTTTAATAATTTCATCTATACAAATATTGGATTGAATCATTAAATAAATCGGCTATCTTTTCTTTTTCATCTAGTCATTTGGTTTCAAAATCATCGTCGAGGGTTTTTGAACTTGATAAAATCTATAAATTTAATCTTTTTACTTTACAAAATTTATAAATGTAATCCTTGAATCCAAGAAAGTAGCTCCACACCAAGGACTAAACTTATAATTATTTCCAAATTAAAGGACTAAGTTTATAAATTTTGTAAGTGAGGGAGTAAATTTGTAAATTTTACCATATCCAAAAATCGTCCCCCATAATTTTGAAGTCGAGAGACTAAATGAAAGAAAAATGGATAGTCGAAGAACTATTTCGTGATTTAAACTTTGCATATTTTTATGTGTCGTCTTGTCTCAGAAGTATAGTTGGAGTCGGTCTTGTTAATAAACGAAAAGAGAAAAGAGAGAAGTAGTTGCAAATAAGCGGCTAAGGTTTGTGTTTATTTAGAAAGGGTATCCATTACATATTGTATAAGCTTTTATTTATAGATAAACCATATGAGCTAACGGGCTTAGGCCTTATATCTTTAACACCCTCTCTCAAACTCACAATGCAACAGTAAAAAACGTTGAGAGTTTGTCACAAAGATTACGAATCAGCGCTGCTGACTGAGCCTTCATGAAATTATTAGCAACCTGCAGAGCTGATAGAACACATGGAAGCGAGATCGTGCCAATCTGAAGATGATGCCGAGTGAAGTGACAATCTATTTCAATATGCTTCGTCATCTCATGAAAAAACATAATTCTTTGTTATTTGCATGACGCTTTTGTTATCACAATATAAATAAGTGGGTTTAGTAACATTAACCCTCATATCTGTAAGAATCCATCGTAGCCAAACAAACTCACATGCGGTCACGACCATAGCACGGTCCCCAACTTCAGTAGACGATCTAGAGACAACATTTTGTTTCTTACTTTTCCATGATATTAATGAATCTCCAAGAAAAATACAGAAACCACTAGTAGATTTTTTTATCATGGAGATCAATATCCCAATCAACATAGCTATAGGCACGCAATTTAAGGGAAGAGGTCGAAGGAAACAAAATACTTTCGAACTGAATGCCACAAAGATATCTCAATATTTGAAGAACAAAACCCCAATGGACGGATGTAGGAGTAGTAACAAACCGAATAACCACATGAACAATATAAACTATATATGACCGAGTAACCGTAAGATAGACCAAGCTTCATACAAGAGTTCGATATATAGTTGGGTCTGACAAAGGAACACCATCAGTCGGAGAGTACCGAGCATTAGTTTCAAGAGGGGTATCTACCGTCCTGTTATCAGAAAGTCGCGCTCACTTGAATAAATCAGATATACATTTTGTCTGAGAGATAATATAACCTTTTGGAGAGTAATAGTCTCAAGTCCTTCATCGTAAAATGTTGAGCCAAATCACATTTTAATGCTTCAGTGTTATTAATATCATCGTCTGTAATGATCATATCATCTACATATATGGATAAAACAATTCATCATGCACGTGTGCATCGGATAAACAAGGCTAAATCATGATTACTAGAGCAAAAACTAATTGAAGTAATAATTGTATAAAAAAGTTCAAACCAAGCACGAAGAGCTTGTTTGAGACCATATAAAGCTTTCCTAAGTCGGGAATCTTCACCTGATTGGTGAGCAGCACCTGGAGAATGAGTCATGTAAACCTCCTCATGAAGATCATCATTCAGAAATTCATTTTTGACATCTAGTTGGAAGATCTTCCACTGGCGAACGGATGCAACCGCAATAAGAGTACGGAGTGTCATTCATTTTTTCCACTAGGGAAAATGTCTCATCATAATCCAGACCATACTTATGTAAATACTATTTTGCTACAAAACGAGCCTTATCTATTTCAACAGACCATCAAACTTTGTTTTAATTTTAAAAACCCAACGAGAACTGATTATATGCTTACCAGATGGAGGTTTAACTATATATTTTGTATGAGTATGATAAAGATCAGTAAGCTCTTCGACTATAGCATTTTTCCAACTAAGATCACAAATAACTTCTTTAAATGACTTAGGTTTATACAAATCATGTATCTTTGTTATGAAAGAAGTGAAAGTTGTTGAATAAGAAGAGTACGCAAAATCTGGTAGCTTAGTAGACTTACTTATACGAGTGGATCTCCTGAGAGGTGGACGATTTGTTGTTGTACCAGAGATAGAAGTTGGCTCATGCATTGATAAAGCTAACGCAGGCATTGATGGATTAGAAGTAGTATCAACTGTTGTAGATGTCTATTAATATCAAAAGATGTATCACTATTAGTTTCAAAGTAATCAATAGCATGAAGGTCTGTCTTTGTTACATCATGTGATTTTGTCAAAATCGAATAAAATGGGATATGCTCAAGAAATGTGACATTACGAGATACATATAGCTTCTAGCTGGTATGATCATAACAACGATGACCTTTCAGTGTAATGCCATAACCTAAAATAACACATATAGCCGTTTTAGGACCCAATTTGTTGTGTTCAACATGAGGATGAAGGACAAACCATGTACATTCAAACACTCGTAAGGAAGAATAATCTCGAAATTGTTCGTATAACTTATGAAATTGAGACATACCTGTAGTATGAGCAATGGGAATTCGATTAATCACATAAATATCAGTCAAAATTGCTTCTCCCTAAAAATAGTTGGAACTTTAGCTAATAAAAAGAAAGAATGAGCACCTTTAACAAGGTGGCAATGTTTTCTTTCTGCAACACCATTTTGTTGAGGGGTGTCAGTACAAGATGATTGATGTATAGTACCATTTTTGAAATCATTGAAGGTATATTCACCCCATAAGTCATACCTGAAGAATTTTATCACATCATAATGTTGGGTCTTAACTAATGCTCTAAATTCTCTATAAATTCCAAGGAAATCTGACATTCGTTTCATCAAATAAATCCATGTATATCAAGTATAATCATAAAAAATGATACATAATATGACGAACAACCCTTTGTGGAGACATGAGATGGACCACGGACATCCAAATGAATAATATCAAACAGATCAATAAAAGAAGTGACACTTTCATTAAACGACAACGCCGAAAATTTTGCTAGTTTGCAACCACTGCAATCTAAGATATTACAAGTGTTTAACTGACCTAAAGAACTTGTAGAGACTAAAAATTCTAAACGCGACAGAGATACATATCCCAAAGGAGAATGCCAAAGATAAAACTCATACGACAAAGGAATCAAACGAAACGAAGACAAACCAACACGAGAGGAACATATCAGTCAAGTATGTTTTTTTACTATCAACACAATATACATCCACTTCTATTACTTCGAGTTTCCATTAAACATAGATTTCCCCTATTTTACGACCTATCCCAATCACTTTATGGTCTGTTTATTTTGTATAACACAAACAGAATCAGAAAACAAGACCTAATAACCATATTTACGTAACTGACTAACTGAAACAAGATTCAAAGCAAGGGTGGGAACGTAGGAAACATCAGATAGTGATATATGAGGGGTACACATAGATTCAATACCTCTATTGATATTTTTGTAGCACTAGTAGACAATACAGATATGGGTGAAACATGAGACAACAAAACAAAGTTCAATTTGTGAGGTGACATATGATGAGATGCACCGGAATCCAAAATCCATAATGATGAATCAATACATGAAGTGGAAGATGAGGACATAACTGAATGTTATGCACATGTAAACATAACAAAGTTCTTCTTGTTTAGTTTGTTACTAGTAGATTGTAGAAAATCATCTCTTTCTATCATATTTGCAATAAGATCCACAATCTCTAATCTAACAATCAAGAGATACCAATCAAAATCAGAAAAATCAAATCAAAATCAGAAAAATCAAATCAAAATCAGAAAAATCAAATCAAAATCTTAATCAAACCCAAAATCCAAAATCAAACCAAGTCCAAATTCAAAATCTCAGTGGTCCAACAAAATCAAATGTAATACTCAATCAAATCCAAATCCAAATCAAATCCAATTATTAATTTATGTTTAAAATCAAACATCTTTTTCCAACAAAAAACACTTCATGGTCCAACAATGATTTTTTCTAAACTGTAGCACCAAATCACAATCCAACCAAATCACACTTCATGGACACCGTTTGCCTTTCGATCAGGCCATTTGATTGGAGTTTCGCACAACAGATTCGAAAACTGAAAACAATATATTTTCTAATAATTTTGTGACCTGATTATAATACAAACAATTATCAAATTAAATCCTAGTAGTAAGATCAAACAAATAAGATCGAAAAACAGTAGTAGTAAATTGAAACAAAACAACTCTAAACAGCTCTTAACCCCAAAACAAAATCCAATTTTCTAAGAAATAATGATCTGAAATAACATCAAACAAATCAAATTGAAGCATAGTAGTAATAAAATGAAACAAAACAACTCCAAACAGCTCTTAACCCTAAAGAGAAATCCAAATTACTAAGCAAAAGTAGATCTGAAATAACGTCAAACAAATTAAATTGAAGAAAAATACGTGACGAATAAATAAATTATATTAATCCAAATATCAAACATGTTGTGATACCATGTTACTAAACGAAGAGAGAAAAAAGAGAAGTAGCCGACAAAAAACGGCTATAATTATGTTTAAAAAAATATATCTATTACATAGTGTATAAACTCTTATTTATAAATAAAACACATGAGCTAAAAGGCTTTGGCCTTATATCTTTAACATGACTAATTAACTATAACTATAATCTCATGTGTTTTGGATTAAAGTGATTATTGAAACTTCGAAAATAACTTGTATAATAGATATAAACCAATGTGTAATACCAATATGTACCACAAATAATGGCTTATATTTATCTTTATATTGTCATAGATAGAGATAGCAAATGAGACGTGACACAAGAGAAATTCGTGGGATCATGCAGAAATGTAAGGCAAAAAAATAGAGATGGCACACACACATCTGTCACGTATATGCCAGTCACGTATGCGTTTAAGTTACGTACACAACTATCACGTATACATTTAAATAATGCACACGCCTAGTTATGTATATGTTTAAATCACGCACATGTTCAACACGTTTAAATAAATAACACGTCAGTTATGTAGATGAATTTTGTACTATAAATATTATAATTTTAAAATAATAAAATAAAAATGATTATATTTTTATTATTAGATTCTCGTTATTATTATGGTTTAATTATAGATAGTACAAAGAATCTTATGGTTATATATTGATAATCAAATTGTTATATAAATTATATACTAAATTTTAAAAGTAATAAAATAATTTTATTATATTTTTATAATTAGACTTTGATTATTATTATGAGTTGATTATAAATATTATTATTGTATTTTGATATTATTTACTAGTACGATTTTTGTTATTGTTTGATAAGAAAATTATTATATAAGTTATATATTATAATTTAAGAATAAAATAAGGTTATTATATTTTATTACTTAGCCATTGATTATTATTATTATAATTTGATTATAAACACTACGTGTCAGTGGTGCTGTAAACTTTGATTATTATTATTATTATTTTCTTACATTAATTTTTTTATTAATGAATTTATTTTTTATTTGTTTTACTTCTAAAAGTAGTTCATTTTAAAATAAATTCATCTAACATTATTTTCTTTCTAAAATTTTGCAGGATAAATATATATTCCATATTTTATCTTATTATCTTTAATACATATTTTCTTAAAATAATTCTTAAATTTTTATTTTTTATTTTTTAGAATTTATGTTTACATAATTTTTTAAAATTAAAAAAAACTTTCCTAATAAACAAAGTAAAATTAATATCCATAAAAATATTTCTTTTAATATGAAAAATGGAATTTAAGCCAGCTAATTTTAATTTTCTAATTAATAAATTTAAACCTATAAATCTAAGATTTTCCTTTAATACATATTTATTAAAATATATTTTAATTAACATTATTTTCTTCGTGAAATTATTATCTTAAACTAAATATACTTTAATATGAGAGTCATTTTATAACAATAAAGTATTTAAGTTTAAAAAAGGAGAGTTAGTGTTTAAGACCCAGCCCAAAAACATATTACTAAAAAAGACTCAACAAAAATAACAGATTTTGTACCTAAAATAACCTTATATATAAAAAACCTATATATGTTCTCTTTCTTATTAATTTTCTAAGTTAAAATTTCAAAGTTCATATATTTTAATAAGTAACTTAGAAAACAAAATCTAAACATATCATTAGTTTTGCTGTTTAAGACTAACAAAACTAGATTCATTCATGATATGTTTTGATTTTTTTTAAAAAATTATATTTTACATTAATTTCTCATTATATGGTTTCGCATCTATCGTATCTGTGGTTTCTCATCTAGCATTTTTCATAGTTGTCATAGATTAGCATCTACCATAGTTGGTCTAATTTCACATCCATCCTAGTTGTTTGGTTTCGCATCTAACGGTACCAAAATTAAAAACATTTCGCCTCTAGCAAAAAAGTTTCGCATCTTCTTTGCAAGAGTCATCTTCTTTGTTTACACTGTAAAATTAATAATTTAAAATTTTGTATATCTTAAACCGTAACTCGAAAAAATAATCTGAAAATACCATTGGTTTTGTTTTTTTAGACAAATAAAATTAGATCAATTCATGAAATATTTTGATTTTTAAAAACATTATATTTTAAAATGGTTTCTTATTGTATGGTTTATGGTTTCGCATCTATCAATACAAAAATTAAAAATGTTTCGCATCTAGCAAAAAAATGTTTCACATCTTCTTTGCTTCAATCGTCTTCTTATTATATGCGTTTAAGTTACGTACATGCCTGTCACGCGTACGCCAGTCACGTATACGTTTAAGTTACGCACATGTATGTCACGCATACGCCAGTCACGTACACATTAAGTCACACACACGTTCGTCACGTTTAGATTAATCAGATGTCAGTCACGCCAATCAATTTTATACTATATTTAATAATCAACATCATTATAATAAAACTGAATGGTATTTTGTAAGTACCATGGAGCTAAAACTTTAGCTAACATATCAATTACTAACATAAAATCAGACTCAACATCTATATTTCTATACCATATACTATTGCAGAGAATAAAGCCATCTTAAAGAGCTAAAGCTTCAATAGACAATGAATTAACCTTTCCATAAATCCTACCATATGAATGCAACATATTACCAAAATGACCTCTACGCAAACCAACACCAAAACATTCACCTTCTTAAGGCCAGAACCATCACAATTAAGTTTGATTCTAATGTCATCAGGGACAATCCATTTTAAAGTTCTGTTAGGTTTATCAAGAGAACAGAGAATGCCCAGCTTACTAGCTATATGAATGTTGCGAGACCATTATGTTTTGAAGTTAATATTAAATCTAGAAAAAGTGTAAATGATTAAATTAAAGTAATGTTCAGGTGTAATTATAATATCATTATATATTTTTTATTTATATAAAACCAAATAGTCCAGATAATTACATCAGGAATGATTGTTCTAATGTGTATGTTTTTTGTGATAGACCAATGACAACATCTAATAATGTGATTTAGTGTCATGTAAATTCTAATTTTTATGGCAAATAAAGAAGAAAAGTAACACCAAGTATTCCAAGATATATCACAATTTAGAAAAAGATGATTTACAAATTCGATGTTGTTGCAGGATAAGCATTTAGAAGCTAAAGAGAAGTATTCTAGAAGGTTGGTATCAACTGATATCCAACCTTTACAATTTTTCCAGACATGAAATAAGAGCTTAGATAAAATTTAATTATGTTAAAGCTTAGAGAAAAGAACATAGATAGAGGTCTTATGCCTCATATGATTCAAAATTGATTTGGTTTCAAATTTACCAGAATTGCCTAAGGCCCAAATAACTTTATCATTTCTGTTAATATTAATATCTGTTGATAGAATCTTGCTTATATCAGATGGGGTACTATTGGATCTCAGTTTATTAATATCCCAATTATTATTAATTCAAAAGTTGTTAATCTATCATAGTTATACTAATTATTATTATCAAAATCATTTAATTGAGTAAGATGGGATTTTTGAACCACATATCTAACCAAAAGACAATCTTTCCATTCTCTAAAATCCATAGAATGTTAGGCTTGCCAATGTTTTTAATTTTAGTTAATATTCTCCAAATTGAGGAACATTTAGTGTTGGTATTGAGCTATAAGGGATGTCTCGATTTAGAGTAAATAAAATTCATGTAATTATCCCAAAGAGAGGTGTTTTCTCTGAAGTTAAACCATAGTTTACACGCATAAGTGTCATGTAAATTTTTGTTTTTTCTTACATTAAAACCACCCTCTTTATAAGGTAAGCATATAGAATCCCAACTAGACCAGTGAATTGTGTTGTTTGATATTTATAGCCTCAAAGAAATCTATTTAATATATTATTGATTTTGTTAATCACATTTTGAGGAAGGGAACAAAATTGGATATGATGATTAGGAGATCCATTTGTATTGATTGAATCAATATTAATCTGCCTCTAAAGAAAAGAGAAATTGGGTGTCATTCATTGGTCTTGAGTATGATATTATGAACTAACTCATTATATTTATTTATCATTTTATTGTTGTCAATGTATATGCCAAGATACTTAATAGGCAAAGCTTTACACTTAAAGCTAGTGGTTTATTCAAGGGCTTCAATTTTGTGGAGACTAAGTTTGGGAGAAGTGATTAAGCTTGGTTTGCAATTATCGATACTTTGACTAGATGAGTTTTGATAAATATTTAAGAACTAGTTAAGTATGATAATATTATTTTTGGATCCATTAAGAAATGTGATAAATTCATCAGCATATGCTAAAAAATTAGCTCTCATTTGGATTCTAGTTTTACAATATTTGATGGTTGTTATTGAATATGTGATTGATTCCTCTTATGAGAAACTCTTCAATAATTATGAATAGTTGGGAGATTGGGCCCCTCTGCCAAATGTCATTCAAGCCTGTAAAGAATCCATGTAACTCTTTATTAATCAGAATAGAGAAATACACAAAACTGATATGTTATTAATTAGATTTATGAAGGTTATGGAAGCCAAAAGCTTTAAAAATATCTAAGATGAATCTGTATAAAATATTGTCGAGGTCCTTATTCATGTCTAGTTTGAGAGTAATGTGATTACCTCTTGACTTTTTGTTAATATCATGGATGATTTTATTGGCAAACAGAATTTGGTCATGAATTTGTCTTCCATGAATAAATCAACCTTATTCATGGAAGATAATTTTTGGAATGATTAAATTAATTATTTCGTTTATTACTTTAGACAAGATTCTATTGAAAACAGTGTAAAGACTTATAGGTCTAAAGTCTTGTCATTGTCTGTGAAATTGTTTTTGGGGTATCTGACATATGGCTGTGGCAAAAACGCCTTTGGGGGCAATAAAGCCCTTAAAGTAGTCAATGATTCCAGTACATAGGTCATTTTTAAGAATTTCTCAACAATTTTGATAAAAAGAATAGAGTTAAAGCCATCAGCCCAACCACAAAATTGGTTTTTAAAGATTTGACAACCATGTGAATTTCATCTGTTGAAGGAGAAGTTAATATGGTAATGTTATCAATTTTAGTGATGACATTGGGAATGCTATCAAGAACATTACCTTAATGATTATGGGAGGTATTGCTGGTAAGAAGATTAGTAAAATATTCAAAATCAAGCTCACTAATTTTCTTTTGGTCATTTATACCATGTTTAATACCATGTAATGCCCTCATGCCTAATGTCATTCAAACATTTAAAGAATCCATGTATTATGAAATCCAAAGGCTTTCATAATATTTATGATGAATATGTGTGAAATGTGTCAAAAACCTTATTCGTGTCTATTTTGAGAGCAATGCTATTACCTTTTGACATTTTGTTAATATCATGGATGATTGCATTGGCAAGGTGAATTTGGCCATGCATGTTTATCCCATAAACAAGTCCACCTTGTTCACGGGAGATAATTTTTGGAAGGACTAACAACTACTCCCTTTGTCCCTTTATTTTTGACGTTTTAGCTCTTGGCACAATAATTAAGATATCTCATTATTATTCTTGAAATTTTAAAAAGTAAATTTACTTTCCATAAATAACATTTTTATTTAATAGGTATGGAGAGTAATGTGCACAAGATTTAAAATAAATAATTAAATGAAAAATGATATAATGGTAAACTAATAATTAATGTTATCTTGGAATTTGAAAACCTCATTCAAATTTGGACAAATAGTTTTTTCTAAAACGACAAATATTTGGGACGGAGGGAGTATCATGCATAATATAACACAACTACCATGTATTTGTCATGTCATGTAGAGTACACATATCTTGTTTGTCACATTTAGTAGTGTCATGCGTGACAGTCTGTTACATGGGACACTCCTATGCAAAACAGTCGTAACGTCACGTCATATCATGCCAATAACGTTATCATGCATGATAATTTCTCACGTCATGTCACATCACGCCATAAGTTGTTAAATGAGTTATGGGATAGGCTGGGCCATCACATTTGCGACCTCTAATCATAGATATTGACATTATATATTATCGATTCCCAATTAACATAGTAAAATCGTTATGAACTACAAAATTTATTAAAAATAATTTTTTTTTATATTTATTGAACCTAAAGAAGAAAATTTAATTTTCATTGTTTTTGAAAAATTTAGTGAATGGAATGGGCTTAGTGAAACAAACATAAAATCCAAATTATTTTATTCCAGATTTATATTTTACAATATATTTTTTTATACATAATCACTAAAAATAAATAAATAAGACTTCATATTCCGATACCAACATCAAATTCAACTCAAATTGTTGAAAAATAAAAGTTAAAAATAGATAAAAAAAAGTAATTAACGAGCTTGAAACTCGAGAGGTAATCAACTATATATAACTTATTAATTGTAACTTTTCTTATTGGATATACTCTTGATTTTCATAAAACATTTCTCCCAATGTATCAGATTCAAAACGTTGGTACCACCGGCACAATCCTAACACCATCGATGCCAAAATGATAGTATATAAATTGTTTGACACTAATAACATGAATAAACGAACACCGCCATTGTCATTGCCTCATACCATACTAATATTTAGGAACTGACAGTATACTCTCGGTGGTACCAAAAGTATGGACCCGAGTATTGTTGGTGTGATGGGCCTCTACCATCGGTGAGCGGATCAAACAATTACTACAAGTAGTTTGTTATATTTTTGACTATATCGGTGGTGTCAGATTATCGTACCAGTGAGATGATGGTCGTATACCGTCGATGAACAGTCCAATCAAATTAATTCGATTAGTCTATTTAGTGATTCCAGCATATCGATGGTATGATGTTATTTTACTACGGTGGGATAATATATCGTAGATGTGGATTTTCTATACCGACGGTTTATCTATTATATCGACAATATGTGTTCCATATACAGTCGATCCGTGGTGGTTATATCTTCCGACAATGTTTTTCATATTTTTAAGAGTATACTTTTTAATAATATTTCATTGTGTAGGAGGTTAAGGATAACGATGAAGTGATAACATATTTTGACGCATATTAGTGATGCGTTTACCATGAAAGTCTATTATACGCAATAACAATAATTGATTGATTGGGTTTCGGTTACCGGAATAGATAACAGGTTTGATGTTCTATTAAGACATTGTGAAGATATAAAAAATAGTAAAACTCCTAGAATTCTTTTTGAATACGAGAGCTCTGGAACGTATACAAAATTGGTAGACCCAAATGATCGTAAGAGGAAGTCTACCGAAACCAAGAAATACATATGTCATTTCAATCTTAGAGAATATATGATAACTCATGACAAAGGGTTCTTAGAAGTCGTATGCGGTGTTCGCAGTCATTGAATTATGAACTTCATTGAAGGTCATTCATACTTGAGACACCTTTAGAAAGTTGGAATTTTTTATTATTTCTACCCACATGGGAATCCATCATAGAGAAATTTGGATAGAATATAAAAATAAATTCTAAGAATTTGCCGTCTATGTGTATTGTATACAACACTCAACCAAAACAACAAAAGATAAAAATATATGATCGCTTATAAATGAAATACTTGTTAGGTGGACTCAAAAGGTTAAAATATTTGAATGACATAAATAAAGCGAATATATGAGTGGTATCATAAGTGAACTTTCTTCGCACACCCGGTTAGTTTGGATATGTTACAAAAAAAATTAAATGTGCTAATAATGGATAACACCTACAAGTTAATAACGTACGATATATTTTTGTATGAGTCGATAGATAAAATTGTACAGGGATGACTTTATACATTGGATTTTCATTTATCTCCCCAGAGAAACATAATAACTAGAGATAGGTATTAGAATGTTTGTAATCACTGATCATAACTCACTTTATTGAACAACCGTTCATTATTTATACGGATTGAGACTTAGCGTTGGTGAAGGTGGTTGAAGAAGTTTCCTTAATGCAACCTATATATTGATGGTACATTAACATGAACACCCTAGAGAAACGAAAAAAATTCATTGGTGATAAATAATTCTCAAATTCTTTTTAAAAATTATAGATTAACATGACGTTGTCAGTGACTTCAAGGATTATCCGAAAGTAATCGAATACACTCAAACTTGGTTATAATCTTACGATGATAAGTTTGTCACGTGGAATACTAACAACTTCTTACATTATGGTAACCAAACCACAAATTATATGAAGAGCGCTCATTGAAACCCTTAATCGTTTCAATGGTACAATAAAATGTGACTTTAAGTCATTTTGATCGAAGTTACATCGTTTGCTCAAATTGCAACATGAGCAATAAAAACCACATTTGAAAAGAGTCGAGTTATAACCATATATAAATTTGTAAACAAGTTGTGGATGATTCAAATTGCACGTGTATTATATAAACTACACACGATATATCTTGTTCGCACAAAAACTTTGAATTTATAAGTAAATGCATAACACTACCTTTATACTCTTTCAACGATCACTGGAAAATATAAGATATAATGTTTCGTACTAAGGTAACGAAGAAAGAGAAATTGAAATAAATAATTGATAAACTAATTAATATTTTTATGCAGAACGAATAAGAAGTAAGCATAGATCATGTGTAAAATAAATGGTTTGGTATAGTCTATTCGGATAAATCTTACCTTTTAGAGCATTTAGATAAACTAAAACAATGTGGTTGTCCAGCTGCAAAACATAAATTACCTATTGCTGATCTGCATCGTCCACTAAACGAGACAAATGAAAATTTCAAACATGTAATAGATTCTGACAAAACGAGTGTACCATCGTTAGGTAAATATTTCATTGTAGAATTCTACCAGTCAAATTACGGAGAAGGAGCGGAGCTCCTACACAATAAAGTGGTCATTTATATCCTCCTAAAAGACCTTTTAAAGTAGAATTATCATTTGAAACTCGTACGATGCATTCACTATCAAGAGAAACGGTTAGTTGTAGCTCAAGGTGTACAATGACTTCTAAATTAATGTTGGTTATTGATTCGAAAGGTTACTTAAATCAATTATTTATCTTCTATAGACCTTTTATAACTACGATCTACGAAATTAAACCGGATGATCATTGCGAGTATCAATCAATTACGTTTGGCTGCTACAGATATATCGATGAAAAATTATTTAGGATTCTCTCTACAACGAGCTTATAAATTATGTGACCGATTACATGAAGATATTTTCCAGTACGGAGAAGGTTATAAATATTACGGAATGTGTAAAGTGAGATAGTTGCATTACTAGTATGAAGACTTGGATGAAAATTCCCGAGATGGGGGTCGTGATGGCATCAACGTTTAAATCTATCCTCCACTTTGTAAAGCATCCGGAGACAAAAAATATTACTTTCAACTTTTACCCGTTAAGAGGTTCACCCCCTATGATATCAAAAATGGTAGAAGTCGAGTTGGGTCAATACCAACCATTATCTCAATACAAGTTTTTCATTTCAACTAAAATATTCAGTTTAATTGACTAAATCTGTTAGTTATTTATATTATAATTTTTTGTTTTTTTTCTTATGCAACTTTCCATTGCGACTGAATCCGCATATGCAAGGTTTTCTTATTACACCGGCAATGAGATTATCATATTACACCGGTGGTGTGATTATCCTACACCACCATTATGTCATACTACAAAAAAAATTCAAATTATTTTAAAGTATTTAAGCTTTACCAATGGTATTAAGTTTATATAATGTCGGTATAATAGTTTACGACAGATACGTAATTTATATACCAACCATTTTACTCTTATATCGACTATGTTGTAATATAATACCGTAGGTTTTAATTGTTGTATTAATTTAACAAATCTTACTCTACCAAAGGTACACCAATAGAATAAGAATGATATAATATCAATACCGCCGGTATGGAAATTTTATATCGACGGTTGACTATATACCTTTTGTATTGTGGTATTATATTTACCAAATAATATTAAATTTCGTAAAAAAATTATGCATATTACCGATGTTATAGAATTGTTATATATTCATTATATTATTAAACCACCGATATATAATTTTTATACCATTGATATGGATAATATACCAATAGTATAGTGGTCGTATACGCTGTATATGTATGTTATTTTAACAAATAGTGTCTTAATTTTTAGTACTATCACACGATTGTGTGACTAATAAACAACACAACATAACCCAAAACATAAAAACAACCATAAAATATATAAAAAATAAATATTCAATACAAAAATAAATCATCAAATACAACATTCGTTTATAAAAGAACATAACAAAACATTATATATTTAGAGGAAAACAATATGAATACCATAAAACAAAAAATTACTTATAACTGTACTTGGTGATTTCAACTGGTGTCTAATATATGGCATCAAAATACCGAAATGAGCCACGATTTGGTGATTTGCATAACTCATTTAGTTCAATTCTTAACCTTATCCATGTTGTCGTCAAGAGGTCCAACACGGTTTATTTTATAAATTTTCTTTAATTCCTTACAAAGAAATTGAGGAGTGATGATAAACCACCCATGCCTTTTCACGTAGTCATCGTACTGAGTCGTTTTCGTTTTGTGGGTTGTGGTAATGGGACGTGTCATACGGTCCACAAAAAGCAAATACTTATGCTATTCTTTCCAATGTTGGCGGTTAAAATTGTAGCAAATAATGTTCTCTTTTTTAAATAATTGTTCTAGCTTCAAGAGGATTAAAGGTTTTCTCTTGGATCGAACTGAATTGTCGCATAACTCGATCCAACATATACCTTTTAGCCATAGCCATATTCTAAATATGATTGCAATAGTATTCAAGTTATTGCTCCAAAAACATCTCATTAATCTCTGTATATGTTCGGAATGCCACTTGCAAACAAAAACATAACAAACTAAGAACAATTCAGGTTTGATAAAAGTATAAAATTAAATATTGCTTATGTTATTTCCCTAGAAAGCAACAAAGACGTCATGGTAGTAGGTTTTTAGTCAAACATTAGTACCTGTAAGCTTTTTTAGAAACCAATTAACAAGCTTGGGATTGGGTATATTATACTCTTTGTTGAATTGAGGATGACAAGAAGGTAAATAATTGTAGTCCAACAATCTAACAAAGTTATGAAGTCATAAAATTTTACATCGGGAACTTCGACGCTTCTCTCATACCCTTATATAGTCATGCCGAAGCGCATGTACCCCATACTATCTACCAAAGTCAATCCATATGCTCTAAAGACGCGAGAAAATCTACTAGCATTTAAGGAAACCTGCAAAGTGTTGGTTTTCTGATGCTACCGTTTAAGGAAAATCTCCTTCAACTGTGAGTTTGAAGAGAACCTACTCAATGTTTAAATGATAGGCCAAAATGTAGTCACTTCGAGGATATCTTGACCGTCAATAGATTTTCAGGTTCCATTTGGCTAACAATCCATACATGGCATGGAAGTTAATACCTAAGTTAGACCGTAAAAATAACATAATCAAACCAAAAATATTTATCTAAACCAAATTAAAAATAAATAAATATAAATATATCATTAAACTTAAAATGTCGATGTAGGTGTTGTAAGCCTCAGAAAGCTTGTACTCTGGAAATAATATGATACTGTTTTGTGCCAAGAACATATTCTTGAGATTGGGATCATGACTAGTACTCGATCCTTGAATACAGTGGCGGATCCGGAAATCAAAATAAGCGGGGAGGCTAAACAAAATTTTATAAAATTCATTATTCACGATTCTTTCATCGAAAATGTTTCATTATCAATTTTAAATTATCATTTAAAAATGTTACTCTCTTTGTAAACAACTAATTTAAGGTATTTTTAATATATCTTAACATATTATTTATTATGTATAAAAATAAAATTTAACAATAAATCTTAATATTTCTTAATATATTATTTGAAAAGAATTTTAAAAAAATAACAAAATCAAATTTATTCTATAAAATATATTTTTGAAATTATATGAATTAAAATCAAATTTGTTAGGTAAAAATTATTTTTTAAAATATATGGAAATTAAATTAATAATTTTTAATATAAAAAATATATGAACATAAAAAAAATTGTATCAAACATAATTTATAATATAAATAAATTATTTTATTGAAAAAATTAAAAAATATTTCAATATATATTGTGTGTAAGCCTATTCAAATATAAATTTGATTATTTTATAAATGCAAATCATATTATATTGCTAAAAACAATTGAAAAATATATAAAGGAATAAAATGAAAATTGTTATTTAAAATATATTTTTAAAAATGTTTTAAAAGATATGATTTGAGTTTTGGGTATGCAAATTGCTAACTAAAAAAGAAGTCATTTTATTCACTAATGTTTAAGTTTTTTTATATATAACTTTGAATTTTGGATATTAATGTTGTTTATTTAAGGTCGTATTCTTCATTCTCTTCATCTTGTTTAGTTTATTTAATTAAAATGTTCATAATCTTTAATTTATTTTATTAAAATCTTCATCTTCTTCCGTTTCTCCATCTTGTTTAATTTATATAATTAAAATCTTCTTCTTTAATCTATCTAATTAAAATCTCTGTTTGATGTTGTTTCTTTTCTCCTTTTTTCTATATGTTTAATTAAAATTTCTCCCAAAAGGAATTTCCAATTGTTTGATTTTATATACGTTAAAATTTCAAATACTAATTTGAAATTGTTTGAACCCTTAGTTCAAGTTTACCTAATTGTTTGTCAAACCCTTAGTTCAAGTTTACCTAATTGTTTGTCTATCCAATTATTCCTTAAACACAAACAAGAAATTGGTTAGTCAAATACATTAAAAAAATAGAGTACCAGCTCGTATCGCCAGTATGATCTCAGTGGCACTAACGATGCCAAAAACATAAGTCTGGCACTCCCAGTGCAATCCATATCATATTGGCAGTACCTAATATCATCAACAATCTCTGCTTAAGCACCACTAATGTTATATATACAATAGCACTCGCGATATGGGGCAGTTGTACCCTCCGTACTCAAGAACATTCGCAATTTCCAACGACTATCTTTCGAGATAAACCCTGAAAATCCCTAAAAAAAACTAAATCTAACATAAAAACAATAAAACCATAACATTATATCATTACCTAATCGATTCTACAACTACATTTAACTAATTTCAAAATCCTAAATGAGTTATCTATAGATTTTACTCAAAAATTAATTCGAAACTTTAAATGAATTAAATTAAAAATGAAAAGAAGATTTAATCTTTTCAATTTCTCATTGATGATGATTTTGTTTTTAGGAGCAAAAATATGTCGTTTTATAGGTTATAGTATATGAAAAGATAATTATTATGTTTTGTTATTTTTTTTCTTGAAGAGTGTTTTTGAAGAGGGAAGAGGAAGATCATAATATTTCGAAAATTGGAGAAGTTAGTATATGGGTGGAAGAACTTAGTATTTTATGTAAGAATGTTTTTAGAATAGATGGGAAGAACTTAGTATTTTATGTAAGAATGTTCTTAGAATAGATTGGAAGAACTCAACTTATTTATCTAAGAACTTAAAAATATAAGAACTTATAGTTTATTGGGGAATAGTTCAGCTAAACCTTAATTTATTTGTATAGACGGTCAACTTATTTTAATATTATATTTATTATTATTATTATTAAGAATTAAAATTACAAAATTAATTTTAAATTCCAAATAGATTAAAAAGATAAAAGATAAAGTTCATTTTTTACTTTAAAATTCAACCGTAAAAGGTTATAAAAAATGTTATAATTAAAATTGGGTTACACTAAGCCGAGACCCGTTTTGGCTTTAATGAGACCCTGTTATCCTTTGACTATCATAAGATCCCAAATTTAACTAAAACATCCTTAATATATAAACCTTTTTCAGTGCACTATCTCTCTTCTCTGCCTTTTATTCTCTCTCATATCTCTTCTCTTTTTCTAATTCTGATGAAAACTATCTCTTTTCTCTTTCTCTGTAGTCTCTTTTCTCTCCCCTCTCTTCTCTCTTGTATCTTTCTAATTCCGATGAAAAATATCGATCATATATAACTAACATAGAGAAATTCACAAAAGGCAAAAAAGAATTCAATTAAAACACAATTGGATTTTAATTATTAAAATTCAATCGATTAAACAAATTATTTTGATTTAAATTCTTAATTCTCTATCTGTTTTTTTATAATAAAACAACTGAAGATAAAAACAGAAATTATACATATTTCGTAGTGTATAAACACAGGGGTTATCTAGTACATGAATACGATTCAAAATTTTAACCAACAATTACAAAACTTCAATTCTTTTCGCGCATGGTAGGGTTAGGTTGAGTTCACTGCCTCCTTGACAAAATATACTTGTCCAGTTCCAAAGGAGGGGGATATAAGCTGTTTCTCTTGATCAATCTCGTTGATTTCAGTCAAGCACTTTGGACTTGTTGCCATCAGAGATCCAATTCCATCTTCTACATAGTTGTGGTATTCAGGCAGCTGTTTTACTGTTGTTACTTGACGACTTTCAAGAAGAAGACAATCACACAATGAACCTATCTGAGCAAGCCGATTCACCCAACCAGAAATTTTCACAAATTGATATTAAAACATAATTAAAAAGTAGAGAGAAGTTTGGTTGGACACCTTAAGTTCGAAAGTTGATCTATATCTAAAAACAACTATTTATAGTAGGGTCCTGCATGATATCTCGACGTGGGTCGGTTTATCTAACTCCGGTATAATCCATGTAATCATGGAAACTCTGGTTGTTCATATTGGTTCTGTTAGAGTTTCCCGAATGCCCTCACGACTTTGCATTTGGTCTACTACCGAAAGGCCTCATACTAGTTGAGTTATATTCTTACTTATATACCACTAATCCTTCTCATGTATTACCGATGTGGGATATGGAACTTTGGTCGCTACCCTAACAAATCCTCCTCTCGGACAATGTACCACTTTAGCCTCCTCTCAATTGACATCCATCCGCTCACTCTAATCAGGTTGGGGTTGCCTGATCTCCAGAGCCTTTACAGCGGATTTGTATGATCTCGATCATCCTGCCTTGTTCTTTAGTGCCACTCCAAAAAAATACCACCGTCTTGATACACTCCAATCAAGCCACACTGCTTGATGAGCAACGGGCAGTCCAAACGAGGATCTTTCCAATCAAGCTACACTGCTTGAGGAGCCTCCAATCAAATCAAGACACACTGCTTGATGAGCCACGGGCAGGATAGGAAATATTTCTCCGTATATAAGTACGGACACAACCGATATTAAAACTAGTATGATATTGTCCGCTTTGGCACCCGAAGGGTGCTCACGGGTTTGCATTTGGTCCACTACCAAAAGGCCTCGTACTAGTTGAGGTATATTCTTACTTATATACCACTAATCCTTCCCATGTATTACCGATGTGGGATGTGGAACTTTGGTCGCAATCCTAACAGATAGATGGCCCCCCTAACGTCTCTGTTGGTTTGGTTGGTTGTGCTATGTTTCATCATGGTTCTCTTCCTTGGGGCTGTTAGCAATATAGTTGTCTTTCAGGTCGGTTTTGTGTCAGAGATTTTGTTTGCTCGAATTATCGATTTGGCTACATTTACGTTTGTTTCTTTTTCCAATCGAGATGCTTTATCTGGGTCCTTGGTAGCGACTGGTTTTGAAACACAGTCGTCGGCTGTAGAAATCAAGAGGAAGAAGACTAAACAACCGATGGATAGTTCTAACCCTAGGTTAGATTAAAGGAGACTTTAAAGAAAATCAAAATTGCATCAAAAAAGTCTAAGGCAAAACTAGGGTTTGAGAGCCTTTTATAGAAGTGCTCGAAACCCTAGCCCAAAATTACAGCTTTTTTTCTTATGCAATAAAATAAAGCCCAACCCAATTTCAAAGCGATTGGAGCTGGTTAAGTATTTTAATAAAATCTAAATAAAATAGGAAAATGCAGAAAAATTACTAAAACAGCAAAACGAGGGTTTAAATGACTAAATTTAGGGCCTGGACTTCATCACTTTGTGATGCTTTCGAAAATTGTTAGGCTTCTCGACGCGTTCGATTTGAGTGGTCGCATCGCCTAATTTTGATATCTGGGTCCCAAATAAAGCCTATTTCCGTTTGTCCAAAAGGGCCATATAGTCATGGGCTTGTGCAACTACATCATCCTCCCCTTCTTCGGAAGAATTCGCCCACGAATTCTCACATTCATCATCCTCAGCAGCAGCGGGAAATGGCACCAGGTGCTTCACGTTGAAAACGTTATGGGTCTTCATGTGGTTGGGTAGTTTCAACCTGTATGCATTGGGATTAATCTTTTCAATAATTTCAAACGGACCCACCTTCCTTGCAGCCAACTTGTTGTACTCGTGTGCAGGATAGCGATCCCTGGTCAAAACAGCCCATACAAAGTCTCCCACTGCAAACTCCACCAAACGGCGCTTCTTATCTGCGACAATCTTGTACTTCTGTGTTGTTTCCTCCAGGTGTTTGCGGGTGTTCGCATGGATCTCCCAAAGATCAGCAATGGCGTTCTCGACCTTAGATGGGACCTTATCAAGCGTTGGGAAAGCTAAGTCCATAGGACCCCGTGGGTTATAACCATAGACTACCATGAAGGGACTATACCCAGTACTGCGCTTGTGGTGCCTGTTGTAGGCGAATTCAGCATGATAAAGACGAGAATCCCATGCTTTCAAGTTCCCAGATACCTATGTGCGTAACATGTTGCCTAACGTTCGATTAGTTACCTCGGTTTGGCCGTCTGTCTGCGGGTGATATGCGCTGCTAAAACTCAGCTTCGTGTTTGTGAGGCGCCACAAACTCCTCCAAAAATGTCCCACAAACCGCGCATCATGATCAGAAACAATATTCAAAGGTAGACCATGTAAGCGGTAGACCTCACGAAAGTATAAATTAGCAACATTCACAGCATCTGTGGTTTTCTTGCAGGCAATGAAGTGGGCCATCTTAGAAAACCTGTCAACCACTACAAAAATAGAATCGTTACCTCTCTGTGTTCTTGGCAGCCCAGAGATGAAATCCATGCCGATGCTTCGCCATGGTCCTTCCGGTATTGGGAGTGGTAGGTATAGACCTGCGTTGGAGGATGTACCTTTTGCCACCTGGCAAACCCGACAACCAGCTACAAAACGGATAACATCTCGCCTCAAATGCGGCCAGAAGAATTGACTTGATACAGAGTGAAGGGTTTGATCTCTACCCCCATGCCCCTCGTTATGTCTCTCTTGTACAATCAGTAATCTCAAACTTCCATCAAGAACACAAAGTAAATTACCTTTGAAGAGGTAACCGTTGCTCACTGCAAAATCTTTTCTCAAACCTGCGCTGACGTCCTCTAGAATATGACCAAAATATGGATCGATAGCCAGTAGATCCTTCATCATCTCAAATCCCACAACTTCTCCTTCCATACGAATCATCATGCTGCGTCGGCTCAATGCGTCAGCTACGCGGTTAACTGTCCCCGAAGTATGCTTAATGGAAAAGGTAAATTGTTGCGTAAATGCTGCCCAACGTGCATGGCGGGAAGAAAGTTTCTCCTGACTCTGCAGATGTTTTAAGGCATCATGATCGGTGTACAGGACAAAGTCATTGTAGGCCAAGTAGGAACTCCAGTGCTTCAAAGCTCGTACAACTGCATAGAAGTCCTTGTCATAGGTACTGTAGTTAAGTTTAGCTCCACTTAAGTTTTCGCTGAAGTATGCTACAGGACGACCTCGTTGGCTGAGTACAGCGCCAATGCCCAATCCGGACGCATCACAATGCAGTTCAAATCCTGTAGAAAGTCAGGTAAAACCAGAATCGGTGAAGTGGTCAGTCTTACCTTGATTTTCTCAAACGCTTTAGCTGCTTCAGGGGTCCAACAGAATGTCTTGCCCTTCATACACTCTGTAATGGGAGCCATAACAGTGCTGAAGTTATGTATGAACCGTCTGTAAAAAGAGACCAATCGGTGAAAAGAGCGGACTTCAGTGATGGAAGTAGGAATAGGCCAGTCTCGCACGACTTCTACTTTCGACTGATCCACTGAAAGCCCATCTTTTGACACAACATACCCCAGGAAGACGACCGAATCTGTCATAAAACAACACTTATCGAGTCCTCCATAAAACTTCTCTCGCCTCAAAACAACCAACACCTCGCGTAAGTGCTGGAGATGGAGCTCTTCCGTGGTACTATAAATAAGAATATCATCAAAGTACACAAGAAGAAATTTTCCGATGAATGGGCGAAATACCTAGTTCATAACCTGCATGAACGTGCTAGGAGCGTTAGAAATACCGAATGACATTACCATCCATTCAAACAGACCTTCTCGGGTGTTGAAGGCTGTTTTCCACTCATCCCCCATACGAATACGAATCTGGTGGTATCCGCTCTTCAAATCCAGCTTCGTAAACACAGTAGCACCATTCAATTGATCCAGTAAATCATCAAGGCGAGGAATAGGAAACCGATACCTGACTGTAATTTTGTTGATAGCCCGTCTATCCACACACATTCTCATTGAGCCATCCTTCTTTGGTGTTAATAGTGCAGGAACCGCACAAGGACTAAGACTCTCCCGAATGTGGCCTTTCGTTAACAGTTCCTCCACCTGTCTGCGGAGCTCTTCATGCTCTTTTGGGCTCATCCGATAATGCGGTCGGTTTGATAGACTAGCACCCGGTACAAGGTCAATCTAGTGTTGGATATCTCTCAATGGAGGAAGACCTGTAGGTAAAGTATCGGGAAAGACAACAGAGAATTCTGCTAAAAGCGGTCGAACTCGCTCAGGTATACCAGCAAATGGATCAGTACTAAATTCTTTAACCACCAAAAGATAGACAATCCCTGTTTCATGAGCATATTCTATAAACGCCTTTCGAGCTAGAAAGTTCTTACCCGACTCCTTTGATACTGTAAGGGCAGGTTTTGGAGAAACCTCTCTAGTTGGTGTTAATATGAACGTGACATTATTCCATATAAAAATGTAACGGTTCCTCCTACCATCATATGTGATACTTCTATCATATTGCCAGGGTCGGCCTAGCAACAAGTGACACGCATCCATCCCAATGACATCGCACCAAGCTTTATCCCTATAGTTACCAACAGAGAAAGATACCAGACATCTTCTAGAGATACTTACCTCACTACCTTTCTTTAACCAAGCAAGCTTGTAGGGGTTTGGGTGGTCTTCTGTTTTCAGGGCCACTTTCTGGACAACTTCTTCAGAGATAACATTTTCGCAGCTTCCTAAATCAATAACGAATTTGCATACCTTTCCCCCAATAGTACAAGTCGATTGGAAAATATTGTTCTGTAGCGAATCATCCCCATCACTTTTGGCTTTCGGCGTCAAGCAGATATGCCTTAGAACCAATGCCTGACCAATATCTCCTCCTGTAACCTGGTCCTCTAGAACCTCATCAACAACATCCTCTGGTTCTTCATCAAACCGCGGCTCGCCCTCTAGGGAAAAATCAGCAGTGTCAGCGAACAGACCCCTCGAGTGTTGTGGTTGTTGTCTTAATTTTGGACACTGTAAAGCAACGTGCCCTAATTCATGATAATGGTAGCACCGGACCTGTGAGGAAGTAATTGTGCGACTAGGGTCCTGCAAATTAGCACCTGTGCGCATAGGAGAAGCAGTTGGCACTCCTGGGTTAGGGCTTGGAACCGTCCTTTTGGGGAATGTCAATGGATTTGGTCTGGCAGTGTCTCCTCCATAAGGCCTTCGTGAAAGGGCTTTCTCCAGATGCAGTGCGCGCTGATGTGCTTCAGACACATTCACAGGGTCGAACATATTCAGCTGGTCCTGAAACTGTTGTCGCATCCCCCCTATATAGCGAGATACTAGCTGATCTGCTGAATCAGTATTATATACACGGTTTTGTAGCATGAAAAAATCGTTAGTGTACTCGTCAACAGTCTTTGACCCTTGTTTAAGGTTTTGGAACTGCCGATACATTATGCGGTTATAGTTGTAAGGCAAAAACGCAGCCCTCATGTGCTTCACAAACTTAGCCCAAGTTGTTATTTTTGTCTTATCGTGCCTTGATCTGGTCTGCTTGAGTTGTTGCCACCAGGATGCAGCTCGGCCTCGGAACTTAGTTGCAGCCAACTGTACCCGCTTTGCATCCGGAACCTCCTTGAAATCAAGAACTTCTTCAACTGAGGCGATCCAATCTAAAAACTCCTCCGGTGCAAGACCCCCTTGGAACTCTGGGATCTCCAATCTGAATCCAGATTTCCACTGGTTGTTGGCGTTCAGATCAGAATCTCTCGGTGGCGGCTTCTCAAAGACTTGGTCACGGCAGTCTTGTGGTGAGTATTGACCCCTAAGTTGTTCTCGCCGAGGAGCAAACGGATTCTGCTCGCGACCGATCTCTCTCTCAGATCCCGACGGCTGGTTGCTCGAACCTGGAGCTCGAAAGCCGTTGGTTTGGTTGTTCAACAGCCCGTGTAGTGCTTCTTGTACGTCTCTCAACTGATTTCCCAACGAGTGCATTTGTTCACCAACCTGGGATTGGAATTGACCGAATTCATCACGGTCGACCGATTCAGTGATCGGAATAGTAGACTTCCCCCGAAAAGATCGCTTTGGCGGCATACCGTCGTTACCCACGCCGTAGGAACTCTGAATCTGATACCAATATGGTGGCGACTGGTTTTGAAACACAGTCGTCGGCTGTAGAAATCAAGAGGAAGAAGACTAAACAACCGATGGATAGTTCTAACCCTAGGTTAGATTAAAGGAGACTTTAAAGAAAATCAAAATTGTATTCAAAAAAGTCTGAGGCAAAACTAGGGTTTGAGAGCCTTTTATAGAAGTGCTCGAAACCCTAGCCCAAAATTACAGCTTTTTTTCTTATGCAATAAAATAAAGCCCAGCCCAATTTCAAAGCGATTGGAGCTGGTTAAGTATTTTAATAAAATCTAAATAAAATAGGAAAATGCATAAAAATTACTAAAACAGCAAAACGAGGGTTTAAATGACTAAATTTAGGGCCTGGACTTTATCACTTTGTGATGCTTTCGAAAATTGTTGGGTTTCTCGACGCGTTCGATTTGAGTGGTCGCATCGCCTAATTCTGATATCTGGACCCCAAATAAAGCCTGTTTCCGTTTGTCCAAAAGGACCATATAGTCATGGGCTTGTGCAACTACATCCGTCCTCTTGGTGGGTGTTTATGTTCCTCCCCTTCCCGAGGAGTCGGGAAAGGTTGTAGTTGTTTCCGGAGATGCAACGATTGTCGGCGTTGCAATGGAAGATGGGAGGAGCATTGCAGCCGGGAAGACGATGGGACAACTATTCGTGGGTGAGGTTTAGTTTCAAAGGGTTTCGATTCCGCTGACTCATCGAGGTGGTGATGGCGTGTTTAAGTCATTTCGAGTCCGCTGATCCTCGAGGTGTTGTTTCAGAGAACATAGGGAGCGCATGTTATTTGTTATCTTCAGTCACGTCCAATAGTTTTTTCACTTGTATAGCTCTTGGGCCCCTGAATCGGTGGTCCCCCCACATTCTCATTTGTTTGAATTGGTGGTCACTCCAATTATTCACATGCAGGCTTAAATCGCTGCTTCGTCCCTCGACTATCACGTTTTGTGTCATTTAGTCCCTCGACAAAAAAATCACGGGTGAGGGTCCCTCGACTATAAAAAATCTATAAATTCAGTCCCCGCGCGTGATTTTTGCTGTAATGATGCCACGTGTCATTATAGTTAAATGGTTTGCGTTCCACACATAGTCCCTTGACTTTTAATTCCATTTTTACCCTCTGAATTTAATATTTTTTTTATTTTTTTCTCAAAACAGAGTATATCAAAATTGTATATACTCTGTTTCATTTTTTTTTCTCTCCTACACTAATTTCACGTTCTTTTCTTTCGATTTACATCTAAAATCTACAAATCTAGAAACAATGGTAATAATTTCAGAAACCAATCTGTTAGCAGCTTGATTCAAATCCGACGAAAAAAAGGAACAAAACCAAAAATGGCTCAAAAAATCTCTAGCTAGAAACAGAGTCTACCACTCTGTTAAATGCATATAACCCAATAAAACTACATTAGATAAAAGCTTAGGACCAATTGCAACAGCTCGACCGGAAGTTGAAAGATTCCACTCTCATTCGTTTCGCGGTCACCAAAATTAATTAGTCTGCCGTAGTCATCTTATCATGTTTGCGTTCTTTTTATTTTGCTATTTATTTATTTATTGGTGTGCCATAGGTCACAATTTTGATTATTACTTTATGTTTTCCATTATTAAAAAAAATAAACATGAGCTCTGTGCTATTTATATACTGATGATTATGAATTTGAAATTGAGTTGAGTCATGAGGTGGGTTAACGAAGCTCACATATTATTAAATGTCCCTAATTCATGAAACTCTGTCTGTACTTTGCATTTATTAGAAAACAGACAAACAATGGTTAGTAATGAATGAGAACTATGTTTAGTTTTTTAAGACATGAAGCGAGTTAAGACCGTCTGATGGTGATGAATCCGTCGGAGCATATGGGCCGTCTGGCGTGCAGTGGTTCGATATTGGGAGACTGCAGGTACCACCGGAGACTCCAATATCGAAGGTTCTGATTGCAGAAAGAGGCCGTTGATTATGATGGTGATGAATCGATCGGAGCAAAGGGATCACGTGGCAAGCTGTAGTGCCAGATATCGGTAATTACGTAGGGCTTGTCAATGAAGGTGGAGGCGGTTGATGATAATAACAGAATCGCAGTGACCGGAATTTATTTGTAGAGCAGGAGAAGGGTCAGTCGGTGCCTTGAGTCGTGTTATTCTGCCCTGGTGGGTGCTTCGTGGAGGTGCAGACGGCCCTCTTTTGATATACTCTGTTTTGAGAAAAAAATAAAAAATAAAAAATAAAAAAATATTAAATTCAGAGGGTAAAAATGGAATTAAAAGTCAAAGGACTATGTGTGGAACGCAAACCATTTAACTATAGTGACACGTGGCATCATTACAGCAAAAACCACGCGCGGGGACTGAATTTATAGATTTTTGATAGTCGAGGGACCCTCACCCGTGATTTTTTTGTCGAAGGACTAAATGACACAAAACGTAATAGTCGAGGGACGAAGCAGCGATTTAAGCCTTCACATGCATAAGAATGTGTTAAACCTCCCTCAACCATTTATTATTATTTAAAGATTGATAACTCATTTTCTTGTTAGGGTTTTGTTTTGTTGATATATTATGTAATTATTTTAGTAGAGGTTAATTTTGGGTGAGCCAAAATAAAGCTTCTATAATATTATTTATTTATTTTATCTTTTAACAAAATTGTTTTAGTACGGTAGAAGCAAAGTAAAATATATTATTTTTGGATGTAAAAATAGTTTTTTTATTTAAATTTGTTGCTTGTTGGAATGTTCGTAGGTTGAACAATATAGTAAGGAAAAAATACGTTATTGATTTTATCATTAGAAATAATATCACGATCATAGTGGAAAATAAGTTTCGTTTAGCTAATGTTTACTCCATCATTAAAATATTGATTATTTTTTAAAAATATGACACTAATCATTCTTCTCATCGGTTGGATAAGATATGGGTTACTTGGAACCCAAATATCGTTTCTATATATTTTTTCTTCTTCATCTCATTACATTTACTATAAAGCTTGATGTTTTAATTCTCATGCTTCATTCTTTCTCATGACTATTTATGCTTTCAACAATAGACCCGAGCATCATCATTTATGGGCTCACCTGGGTTGCTCTCGGGGGCTTCAACGTTATTCATAATCCCGATATAGGTACTCGCTCGTTCACTCAATGCAAGATTGATGAATTTAATCAGTACTGCTATCAACGTGAATTGAGTGACCTTTAGTTGTACAAATTTCATTCCACCTAGATCAAATCCATTATACCTTACTACTTCAAGAATTGACCAAGTTTCTAAACAATTTAACATGGTTATATCATCACTTCTGTAACCCATTTTGGCCCCATTTAATCTTCTAATCAATCTATTGTTAGAATTATTTTGAGGTCCTTAAGGTCACATATTAAAAAACTATTTTACCTTTTTAACATGTGGTGGACCTATTTGACATACAACGAGTTAGTAGTTTTCTCATTGAACTTCCGATCTCTGCCCATGGTATTAGACTGGTTATCCATAAGCTTACTCGGTTTCAATTTTCCTTCTTTGACCTTAATCATAAGGAATATAACGATATAAGCAATAGGGTATCAAATGCCCAAACCTTATTTCGCGGCCCAAACACTTTTAGCTAATGACCCTCTGAATCTCTCCATTGTCTCTGCCTATATTACTATATTTTCCGTCTATATCTCCCTCAGCTGTGTCGAGGAATTTTCTACAGACAAAAGTCTAGAGAGACATGTCTCAAACTTGAGGACCGTAACACAAAATTCTTTTGTAATAGTGTCAAAAAACCACGTTTTAAGAAAAAATAGTATGAGCCTCTAATAGTAACAAGGACCTCGTCACTTTCCCAAAAGGGATGGCGAGCCAACTATTTTCTAACTTTCTAGGCACTATGTCTCTCTGTGGATACCTTGGGGTCACTTCAATTACTTCGTTTTTCTCTGCTAAAGTGAATACCCATCAAATGTATTACATGGTTTGTGATGTTACTTGTGCATAAATTAAAAGCGTCATTTATAATATTTTAACAATATAATATCGAGGCTCGATGGTTTCAGTGCAGGTTTCTTCAATTATTCATGAAACTTCATCGACCAAGATATTTGTAAAAAGATATTAATATAATTTAATATGGGTCTTCTTGAGCCAACTTGGAATACCACCACCATTTTGTTAATCTCTAAGAAGGATTTTCCTTCCTTTATTGATGACTTCCTGTTAATTGCATGTTATAATGTGGTTTAAAAGATTATATCCGAGATTTTGGCAGGCATGATCTAAATGTTAATCTATTATCTAGATTGATAAATCTTAATTAGTTTTCATGGTTAGCCGATATTACGGACAATATTCTTATCTCCCAAGAGCTCCAAATAGGTTATCAAACTAATTGTAAGAGCCTGAGGTTCACTCGTAAAATTGACTCGATGAAAGTTTTTGACAACGTTCGATAATATTTTATTCTTAACATCTTGAGGGTCATATGATTCTGGACAAATGATCAACTAGATTATTCAATATTTTACCATCCCTTCATATAAGGTTAAAATCAAGGTTGATGCTTACATAAGTTTTAAAGGAAGAAAATGTCTAAGATAATGTGATCAATCATCCCATTTCTTATTCATTTTGATCATGAAATTACTCTCCAATATCCTTAAGAAGAAATGTAATTATGTGAATTTCAATTTCCACTAAAATGTTCATAGGCTACATATAGTCAACCTATGCTTTACATACAAACTAATAATTTTATGTCGAGGTGACATTAAATACCTAAATTTTATTAAAGAAAGTCTTAGTGATTTATTTGATCTCCATACCCTTAAAGTTAGTACTTGAAAAATCCACATCTTTTTCTCTGGGGTTAACCCAATCAATATTCTTAGTTTCAATATAAGTTTTATCCTAGTTAAATATCTTGGAGTCCTTCTTCTCTCGGGTCGACTTTCCTATAACGAGTGTCAACTTGTTTTGGACAAACTTACTACTTGTATTACCTCATGGACTTCTAAACATATCTCATATACATGTAGACTTAAACTATTTAATTATGTTCTTTTCGATATGCATTTTTATTGGTTTTCACTTTTCATACTTCCCGCTAGAGTTCTTAAAGAACTCTTAAAGTGTCCCCGTTGTTTCCTCTAGTATGGCCATGAGATGAAGGTTAAACGTGTGACAGTGGCTTGGTCTACTATGACTTTTCTCTTGTCTAAAAGTGGTCTTGGGATTCTAAACCTATATACGTAAAATCAAACAATCGTCCTCAAACGTTTATGATTATTCGTTAGTAAAAATAACAGATCAGTGTGGTGTGACTGAATTAACTCTAAGAAAACTAAGAAAAAAACTTATAATATCTAACGATTGACTTTTCTCCCTCATGGATTTGAAGATTTTTTTTAAAATCTTAAACCTCTCGCTAGAAAAGCTTACAGGGCTACGATTTGTAATGGGAAAAATATCTCATTCTAGTATGACTCATGGTTTCTCTCAACCTCTTTATTCAACCACTAAAATATTATTTGAGATTCTAGAAGGAGGAGCAATTGCAAGGTTTTCAATATCATTAATTATGGTATATGGTAATGGGCGACACGTTTAAGATATCCTAGTGCTAGAATCATCTTAACTTCTAGACGATTAACCATCTCATTCTCTCTCGTTTTCCTCTTAATATCAACTATCTTATTATGCATTAATGACGTCATGTTTAATTCAAAATTATATATATTTACAATGCAATTTTTACTCCCAACCCTACCATGGTTGGATGGGGTTGATATGACATATATATAATATCATCCATCAATCTTTTATCCTTCGAATTGTCATATGGGTAAGTTATCTACCCGGAAAAGCTCATTCGTTAAAGTATAAAATCATCTTTTAATTGTGTGTTTTGAATGTCAAATGATGAATCTATCAATCATATCCTCCATATACTCATGATATATGGGTTGCTGTGAGATCCAAGTTTGGATTCATTTTCTATGGAGGATATTAGCATTTCTCGTATATGGTGGCTTCAAAGTGGCCTTCATTCAGTAATCGTCATATTTACCTTGCCTGTTTTCGTACGGTAATTCATTACATATTGCGGAAAAAGAATTCAAGAACATTTGGTTCTACTCTAGTTATCGCCTCTACAGTGTCGTACTGTGTATTTCTACCTTTGACGTAGATTCCTTGGATCCAATGTGGTATGGCTGGTGTAAACTTGTCTTTATTTCTTACTTAAGGTGTTTAAGTTGTAGGATCCTCCTTGTTTTTAGGGTGATACAAAAAAATTTCTTTTATCAGCTCTCATTTCACTTGCTTATGTTGGTTCTCTCAACTATGCTTGCCCCCCCCCCCCTCTCATAATGTAGTTCAATCTAGTAATATTTTTAGTTTAGGAAGATGATATAGTCGTTTGATCAGGTGTTTTGGGCTCTTTGCACTCAAATCTTCTACGTTTCACTAATCTTTCTTATGTCTTTAGAATTTTATCGTTGTTCATATATTTTTGGTTTTTTTTGTTCATGAGAACACCAATATGTGGGTCCATTATATTTTTATACTCTCGTCCAAGATGTTTGGATCTAGCTATAACCTTCATAGAGTTTTCTTAGGCATTATTTTGGTCCTCTAGGGTATTCCTCGTTCACATGTATGAACAATTTGCTTAAGTTAATGTTATATTTATATTAAAGAAAATTTTAAAATAATCCAAACTCAAAATCTAAACTTTATTTCATATATGTTTTTAAATTTAAATATATATAAATCACACTTTTAGCTTCATATACCCTAAAAACACATGTGCAATAATAAAATTGTAGGTATCATTCAAACTTATACCTTTAATTGTTTTTACTCCAACGATAACATAATTATAATTTTAATATATTTACAATAATAAAAATCAAAAGAATTGATAAAAAAGTTGAATAATCTAAAGTGGATCTAGCTTTACTAGATGGCTTAATTGTTTGTAATCAGAAGTGTTATAAATTTTTAGAATTTAATTTGCTTCTGAAATTTTAATAAACATGATTACCAAGGGTAAATCCCCCGGTACCTAAATTATTTAATGTTTTGTTGCATATCTCTTATTTACACTGCCATGACTATCAAGCATATACCTAAAAATTTAAATCAAGTCGCAAATTGGTTATCCCGATGGACACTAATGACCAAAATGAAATCAAACTTAGATAAAAATTCTATCTTTGACCCTCTATGAGTCATTGTCCTCCTTGAGAGTTTAGGCATGGGATACATCAATCATTCTAATCAATCTGAAACCCCTTGATTATGTTATTAACTAATCTTTTATTGTGTAATGTTACTGCTTCTAATTTTTTCTATAATTTCATATCTAGGATGCTTTGGATGCTTCAACCAACAAATGAATCCTAAAGGTGCTCTTGAAGAGTTGCCATTGGAGATTCTATCTGTTTTGGACATTCAATGAATTGTTTTGTTCATAATGTTGATTTTGAGGAAATTGTTCAGTAAATATAGTCTATCGATGTTGATTCACATTTAATGATTCTCAGGATGAAGATTGATTTTCATCCTTTTTTTCAAGCTGCTACTTCACTTACGTACTTAGCAAGTTATATTACTTGCCAAAGAAGTATTTTTTAATTTTGGAAGAAATTCTAAAATATCTTAACTTATATCTCTGAACAAATTGTAAAACTTATTTTGTTCAATAAAATTTTACATTTTAAAAAACTATTCTTAAGTGGAATATTTTTTTAGATAGGTTCCCTTTATAATTAATAAAGACTCACAAATACCTATATATCTATATATATAAGATATAATTTACCTAATACTATAATTAGGTATAATATTTAGCTAGATAAAGATAACTCTCTCACTCACCAAAAACACTTAAAACTCTCTTTTTTCTATTCATATCCGATTGTTTTCTCCATATATTTTATCTTTCAAATCATGAACTCTCTATTTTTCTACTTATTGTTTTCTTTCTTTTCTTTCTCAAATGTTAGTTTTCACTTTCATTTTCGTTGTGATTTTGTTTGTTTCAAAGTAAATTCAACCATAATTTTTTTATTTAGATTTTTATTAGATACTTTTTGTATGATTATGTTATTTAGGATTCGTATTTTAGGTTTTGCGATTTAAGGTTTTTTTATTTGGGTTACAAAAGTTTTGCTTTCAATTATAGGTTTTTTTATTAGCATTTATTTTAGGTTTTATGGTGATGTTGACTACGTTTTTTATTGATAAAATGGCTGATATATTGAAATGAAGCCACTCAATTGATATCTCCAAAGACCCATTTGGATTTATCCTAACTCTTTAGTGAGTACTAGAGTTCTGCAATTTGTTTGGTTTTTTCATATTCTGCGATAAATAATCCTAGTTTCATTTTGTATAGATCGCTTTATTATGGTAGTTTGTGAGTCAAGATACATTGTTTTATGGTTCTCGGTGAGTCAATATGCGTTATTTTTTCGTTATATGTTCATATGACTAACGTACTAAAATAAAAGAGTTATGACTTACGAGTTTTTACTCAACTTGACACATAATGTTTCCAAAACAAATTAGGCAGTAATACATATTATGGGTTTAAATACTGTACCGAAAACGAGAGTTTTAAGTATTCAATCAACTTGAGAGATGGTTATATGGAGAAAAACGTTATGCATTATTTAATGTATATAAAGCTCATCACCTAATACCTTTTGGTTTTTTCTGGATTTTTTTTATGTTTTTAGTCCCCTGTAACTAAATCTCGATAGTAGAGCTATTATGGTATTTTCTTCTTCATGACATGTGATGTCCACATTTTTTAAATATATAGTTTAACCCTAAAATATTGGTTACTATCATATGAGTTTGACGATAAACCTTTAAATATCGTCTAAATGGATTTAATTGGTGGTTTGTTTTAGCGGAACACTATTTCAATAGACAATTTGGACTGCAAGCTAGATTTAGGACGCTAGAAGATACATTTTCTCCGCTAGAAGAATCATCCTCATCTGAATAACTAATCAGATCATTCTGATCACCAAAAGCACCGTTATCTTTTCTATTTCTTCCCATTTTACAAGAAAATGTGAAACTTTGACAATAAAGTGGAAACAAATTCATAAAGATTAAAGACTGGAAATAGAAATAGAAAGAGAATAAACATTAATTGAAAATGGATAAAGAATGAATAAATAATATATTTATAGGCAAATGTATGGTTTAATTTAACCCATAGATTTTTTCTATATTGTGGCTAGGACTGATTTACAGATCAAACAACCTAGACCTAGAGAAGAATACAAGACTAGTATTACAAAACTTGAAAATGGTACATGGGCATGCTTAAAACAAATAACTTTATTAGTACGTGTAACAATTCTCCACTAACTTGTATATTCACCTAAAATATTAAAAAACCATCTAATTTATAAAATTTTAAATAAATATAAGTGCAAATACCATACCTACGTAACTTATCTTGCATACTCATCTCAATACAATTTCTGTCGAACGAATAAATGTCACCCTTGGATGAATAAACAAAAATATATGTACATTTTTATTCCTTGTTGTATCTAAACTTCAGTCTTCAACATAATTTAAGGGGGATACTTAAGAAATTTTAATTGATCAACATAGATATTGAACACTAGAAAATAGTAAAGATTATCATCTGGTACTTGAAATAACCTAATTAATATATATTAATATACAAGAGATCAGACAAATTAAAAATCATGGAATGTTTCTATATTGATTTTGTCGATTTCATGGATACTATGAGATCTACAACAAGATACATAAAATTTTAGCTAGATGCGATCTTTTATAGAAGAGCGTGAATGAGACTCTTGTCACACTCACCACCAAAGTGGCCAAATATGTGTCATATTTTGAAGCTAAAAGCATATATTATTGCTAATAAACTTTGTCACATTACTATGTTAAATCAAAGAAATTGAAAGACTAGTCATTTTTTACAATGACAAAGTCCTGTTGTCATGTTCTCTAATTCTCTAATTATTAAGTGCTTGACATGGCGACATGATTCTCATGCTACAAACCATAATAATTCAATTTTTTTATAAATAATAGTTGGTATTATGATTGATGTTGAAACAATCATATAACGTGATTCAAATTTTCTAGTCTTTCATTGATTGTTATTTGAACTATAATACATTTTATTTTATTTGTTGATAATATAGTATTTCTTAATGTGGAACTTAGATGAGTGTGTGTAATGTTATAAGTTTGATATTGTAAGAATATCTTAAATTGGAATGTCTCATTCATGTATATTTAAAGTATCCAAACTATTGCAAAATATGATATAATCGATAAAATAATAATCACTAAGAAATATTAGATAATTTAAAATATATAATAGTATCATAGAATAAATTATGCATATACAAAGTGGGTTAATTACAATATGAGAGAGAGTTTTATTAATTAACACTTAGTCCATATGTATAATCATATAACTAAGTTTCTCAAATCTATAATTGTATGTGATCCTCTATTCAGATTGATCCATGAAGTCTTATTGTTTCCTATCTTGTTTAGAATATAGATTCTCCTATTTATTCGAAAAAAAGTTATTCGTGGATCTGCTCATGCATTTTTAGAAGTTTTATAACCGAGCACCAAAATATCACCGTCTGCTCTTTAAGATGAACTCATGATCTTCAGTAAATCATTTTATTTAATCATAAATGAGATAAATAACTCCATAAAGATCTAACAACTAAATACATGTAATAGAAAATAAAAATGATGAGAGATCACATAATGAGAAACCAGAAAAACTATAAATGATAAGATACCATATCATGAGAAACCAAGTAAACTATATATGATGAGAGACCGTATTATGCGAAACTAAGCAAATTATATATGATAAAAGACCACATCAGGAGAAACCAAATAAATGAGAGATAGTTACATGTGTGAGAGAAATATGAATGAGAAGAGACCATATAATGTCGGACAAAACCATAAGAGATGCGAGAAAAAATTAGAGATTATAGACTAGATTAGGGATGAAAGAAAATATTAGAGAAAAGAGAAAATATTAGAGGAGAACGCAAATATAATTCACTTACTTGTTTCTTGTGTAAATTTTTTTCAATCTGTATAATAGCTAGATCCAAGTCACTTACTGTAGGCATTTCAATTTCTTGGTGATCCATGGTAGGATCATTTACAAAAAAAAATTATATATTAGTAATAAAAGACTAAATAGTGAAGATCTTGCGAAACCAATTGATAAGATAATGGGGACCCAGTAATGCGAAACTAGACATTACAAGTTGATAAGACAATTGGGACCTAATAATGCAAAATTAGACATTACAAATTAATTCCACACTATATCATGAGAGACCACTTAAGGAGAGACTATAACATGATATATCAGAAATTAGATATATTATTATAATATTATAATATTTAAGAAAAACATATAATACACAAATAAATACATGTCCAATATACATAGGTTTTTAAAAAGAGTTGTTGTCAATTTTAAGTTATCTAGATCACCTCTTTGTCCACAACAACAGATACATCAACAACATTATGGGTCACTTCTATTGCATTAGAAACCTCATTGTTTTCCCAAATAACATTAACATCTAAAGTACAAGCATCATGGACCATATCTACAGTAGAATAATGTCATTATTTTTCACAATAAAGTTAGGTGGATTGTCCTTGTTTTCTACAACAATATTATGATCATATTATTTGACAACAACAGTAACATTCAAATCTTATCCAACAATATTAGGTTGAATATCTTGGTTTCGACACCAACATCAACATGAGGATGACCATCATGTTCTTCGATATTAACATGAGCATGAACATTATGTTCTTCAATATCAGCATTAGGATAAATATCATGTTATTCAACAACAACAATAACCTTAGGATCTCGTCCTTCCACAATAACATTAGGTGTAGTGTCTTGGTTTTCGATACCAACATTAGGGTTCTCTTATGGTGAAGGCGGATCATATTTTTCCCATCAACATTAGGATCGAGACCTTGCTCTTCCACAACGACAATAACCTTAGGATCTAGTTCTTCCAACGCAACAACAACAACAACTACAACAACAATAACAACAACATAAGGTATAGTGTCTTGGTTTTTGACATCAATATTAGAGTTTTGTTGTGCTAAAGGTTTGTCTGGTTTTTGCACAGAAACATTAGGATGAACATCATGTTCTTCCACAACAACTGTATTAGGGTCCTTATGGCTAGAAGCCTCAGTTATATTAGAAGCAAGTTGTTGTATATAAATTTGTTGATCATTCTCGCTTGTAATAAACTTTTTCATATATTAATATATGTAATAGTGCTCATAATACATGCTTCCTTATTTGGTTATTATTGCAGTTTATCATATAATCATTTTTTTCATTTCATAAGTTTTTGAGATTTTTTTCAGGTGTTCTTGTAAGTTCTTCTTGTGTGTATATCTTCAACATAGGCAGTTGGAATATTGGTTGTAGTTCCATCTCTGTATCTATCTCTGTATATCTTGCATTTTTATCTTTAGCTTCATTTATCTTTTTTTACATTTATAAAAAATGACCTTGTTTTTTATTCGTGAGTTTGTTTTGTAGTTTCTAAATTTTAAATTTTAAATTTTTTACGTTTAACTATATTTTTATCTATTATATTCACTATTGATAAGTCAATGCTCTGGCTAAACATATTCTCCATTGGTGTTGGGGATTTCTTGTTAATTCTCTGTAAAATAAATATGAAACCATGTTAATGATGAAAAAGCATAAATATGAAATCATAATAGATGGGAAACTTTATAAACCTTATAAACCATGTTAATGATGAACCATAATAAATGCAGAACGTTGTTAATAATGCGGAACACTGAAAACTATGATATATGCGAAACTTTATATACATGATAGATGTAAAACCTTATAAATCTTATAAACCATGATAGATGATAAATGTGAAACCTTATAAACCATGATAGTTGTGAAACATTATAAACCATGATATATGCAAAACTTTATAAACCATGATTGATGTGAAACCTTTAGAATATAAAAAACCATTTTAATGACGAGAAACCTTTAAAATGATGATAGATGCGAAATATTGTTAATGATGAGAAACCATGTAAAATATTATAAATGTGAAACCACTGTAAATGATAAATATGATAATTGGGAGATTTCTACTTTTTGTTGGTACAATAATATCTTCATTCTTTTGTTTTCTATTATTATATGGTAGTTTATGTGAGATTATTTATTTGAAAAAAATTATTTTTTTAATTTGCAGGTCTTCTTAGACTCCTAAGTCCGTGATATTGAGTTTTATTTTTTGAAATAAGGGAACATTCTATTTGTACGAGTTTATGTTTTTCTATAGGACCATATTTTGTGCGTAAGTAATGTTGTGTGATCTTCTTTACTTATTTTATTCTTTTGGTTACAGTCTTTTTAGTCTTTGTAGGTTTTGGACGTTCTTCAAAAATGTATTAATCTATATTTTTATCTAAGTAGAATTATTTACATCATAGACTTGATGCATATCCCAATTTTCATCTATGTCCTCGTCGTCGAGATTAACTTGTGGTAATTCATCTTCTTTCGGAACATCATCATATTTTTCCTCCACATGACCATCATTCATTTTTTCTTTCTCCAAAGGAACATTATGTTCATTGTTCTATTCATTAACATTTTTATCTTCTGAATATTCATCCCCGTTAACTTCTCCATCTATATAGAGCTCTCTTCCAAATCGCTCAATTTCTTCCTTTATTTTATTCAATTCTCATTCAAGAACCTACAAATTTTAAAAAAGTTTAAGGTGATCTCCTTTAGGGTGTTAAATATACTTGTTCATTTGTCAAATCGGATAAAAAATGTAAATATACTTGTTCATTTGTGATCTCTTTTAGGGTGTTAATCACATTCAATTTTGTTTTACTCTAAAGACCAAACCATTTATAACATATTGGTAGCTATCTTCAATTGCTTTATTTTCGAATATAGTTATGTGCTCCATTATGAATGACTACACTTTAACAATACTTTAGATACATTTTTCTTACTATTTTAATTATATTTTTAAATAAAGAAAATATACTAATGAGTAATAGGGAAAAACAACCAACTAATTTATCAGGTTTATTTTTATGACCAAAGGTTTAGCGAATTCATCAACTTCTCCAAGATTGCTTCAGTCCAATCATAATTGTTTATTTTATCCAGATTTTCTATATGATAGACAACAATAGAGGTTAGTACATCTCTGGATGTGGAGAAAAACAATCTTGAGCAGGCTAACATTATGAAAGTATTACAATATTTTTTACTACTTGCTATCGAGGTATTTTTGTTGCTTTATTTATAACATCTTATAAAAATACGAAACTGTTAGTTAATATATAGATGAGAGACCACATCATACTAAAGCAGAAAAAATATAAATAATGAGAGACCACATGATGCAAAACCAGGCTAAATATAAATTATGAGAGACCGCATCATGAGAAACCGAACAACAATTAATAATCAGAGACCACATCATGATAAACCAGGAAAACTATATATGATGAGAGATAATATCATGTGAAACCATGTAAAAAATATATATGATGAAAGACCACATAATGTAAAACCAGACCAACTATAAATGATAATAGACTATATAATGTAAAATCAGACTAACTATAAATAATAAGAGACCATATCACGAGAAACCACCCAAACTACAAATGATGAGAGACCACACCAAGAGAAACCAAACAAACTACAAATGATGAGAAACAATATCATGCATGATAAATATGTAATAAAACTTGGAATTACATACCTTTGTTATTTTATTTTTGATTAGTTTTGTTAGTTTTTTATTAACTTTTCTTGATGTATCATAAAAAAGGTACGTCTTGATAATCATGGATTCTTCTACTTATGTTTCTAAATGTCTTGGTTCAATTTTTTTTGTAATGACATATGTTCCTTTGCATATTTTAAACCAAATATAGCCTTGACATGGTTTGTTGTAAGGGGTACCAAGTTTTTCTCTAATTTGAAAGCTTGATTTTCATCATCATAAGTTTTTATTAATTCTAAAATCAAATCTTAATTATTTTCTGAAAGACATGTTTTGGTTTCTGAGTCCGTATGTTCCCTTTAGAAGGGAATATAAGGGTGTTAATTTGCTTGTTTTATGTGTTCAGGTTTTATTTTTGTTTTTTCCATTTGTTTTACCAAGGCAAGCATGCTTGATCTAAAGAAACAAGACGTTGGAGGCATTTTTCTTATAAAAGCAGCAACATATATATCATGAGAAATCATACCAATTATTAATCATGAGAAATCATACTAACTATGAATGATGAGAGACCATACTATACGAAACCAGACAACTATGAATGATTAGAGACCATATAATACGAAACCAAGATAACTATAAATAATGAGAGACGACCTCTAAACCAGGAAAACTACAACTGATTCAAAACCATGCCAACTATAAATGATGAGAGACCATATAATATGAAACCATGACAACTATAAATGTTGAGAGACCACATAATGCGAAATCAGGCCAACTATAAATGATGCGAAATTCTGTCAACTATAATTGATGAGAGACCACATAATGCGAAACCAAGCCAACTATAAATTATGAGAGACCACATAATGTGAAACCAAGACAACTATAAATGATGAGAGACAGAGGCAACTATGTGAAACCAGAAACATATATATCATGAGAAACCATGAAAACTATTGATGCATAACCTAAATGACAAGATACAAACTAGATGGATATGCAGTTGTGATAGATGCGAAACTGCACAAATTTAAGTGTGGATTCCGTTTTGCAATAATTATTTGGTAACTACTAAGAATTAATGAATGCGCGTCTCGTGTTTCACGAATCAGCAATAAATATTGATAGATGAGAGACAAAAATAACTACATTATCTTAAAAATAATAACTAACAAATATTACTCGAACGGAAACAAATAAGATGATGACTATGATAACCGAAAAAATCGAAATAGTTTTACTATAAAACTTTAGTTTTGTCAAAACAGTAAATCAAACTGTAATTTTTTATTGTGTTTCAACATAGATGTTGATATGAAACACTTAAAACTTTTGATGGAAAAATAATTAAAGCTTTAATAGTTTCGAAGTTTATGACTTCTTATGGTGCTAATAATTTGTACCATGCACTATATATCATGCATATACAATGCACTGATGGTGCATTTGGAAATTTAAAACTTTTAATATAAATAAAAGTAGTTTTAATTTGGCAAACAATAATAAAAGATAATTACAATAAAAATCATGTTATGAAGTTAACATGAATAGCTCACTCCCAAGTTTAACAGGTCCAATGTCTTCATGAAAATGACTGAACTCACTTTCTAGAATTATTAGAATAAAAATAATGTTATTCGCTTTCAATTTACATATAGAAAGAAACTGGAATTTATGATATATTTCCAAAAAATAAAACACAACCTAAATGAATGGACCGCATATCACAATTTACAAACAAACATAGATCTAATTGGATGACCGATTAGCAGTGTGCAATTTGCTTATATAAAATACTACTAATTTCAATAAAGATCGCTTCTGGTTAGTTTTGGACTGACTGATACTATAATTGGGTTACTTAAATTCTTTTGGCATCACTTGGCATCATTGTTGTCATATGCGAGCGCTATGTTAAACATTTGTTGACAGCGTTATAGTATATTATAAGAGTAATAAACTTATAACGAAATCTATGCCAAAACAAATAAATGTCTAGTAGCATAGTAGGAGGAGGGAATAAAACTGTACACTTTAGACAGTTTCAAAATTAGTTCTCTCATTTTTAATTTGTCATTCTTTTTTTCATTTCTATTTTTTTTTAATTTTTACATTTCTAGATCAAAATACATGTTTAAAATAATATAAATAATTTAAAAATATCAGATTTTTTTCGCAGTAAAAGAATTTTTCTATTAATAGAGAAAATCCCAAGAGTTGCAGAGTTTAAAGGCTTGTATGCAATTACAAGTAAAAAGAAAAAAAATGTGCTAACGAGCATTATCTCTCCTAAACCACTGCCTCCCCCAAATTGAACCACGAACAAAAAACCCTAAGACCCAAACTAGACAAAAGCACTATTATAACAGGAAATTGAAGATCATCTTGGATCCAGAATTAAAGGCTTCTCAAAAAACGAATAACATCTCCATAGCAGATCCAATCCAGGTGCAACCACTGCTACAACATGAAGATCAAACAGCTACTCCACCAAGCTCCACGACTCAAGAATTTTGAGGAAACCCCACAGCTACAAACCGGTAGACAAGCATGACTCATGCAGATTCAAAGGATACAAGAAGAATCACCACGACTTCAAACAGCAAGGTAAGAGGCAAATGGAGGAAAGAACTAAAATTGAGGTTAGCTTCTAAATTAGGAACTTTTAGGGAAAAAAAACTTCTGCAAAACAGACAATTAGGTAAACTTGAACTAAGGGTTAGTAATGTAACCGAGACCTAAGCTCTCTAGAATAAGGATAGATTTTAACTGAACATGAATTTGATTTATATTAACATCGACTTTCATCTTACACTCCAGAGTCCATCGAGCAAGCCAGTGAGCAGCTTGATTCTGGTCTCTGAAGATGTGAGATAAAACCATGTTAGGAGAAATCAATCTCCTGATACAACAAAGAATATAGTCCATAGTATTTACCCTCATTGAGACACTTAACAAGGATTAAAGAATTCGTCTCAATGTCCACATGGTTCCAACCATGAATAGTACAAGCAAGAAGACCATCGAGCATAGCTCTGGCCTCTGCCATTATAGGACTAAGTTTACCATAAAGGGAGCGCGAGCCATGAATTAGATTACCATCACTATCACTGATAATAAAGCCTCTAGAAGCCTCACCATTCCTTAGAACAGAAACATCAGAATTAAGCTTAAATCTGCCAATACTAGGATGAATCCAATTAAAATAGATAGGCTTAGAACTGATATTTAAGCTATGATTAAAACAACCAAAAAAATTAGCAGCCTTTTGATCCCTAAACCATTGAATATGTTTAAACTTGTTCTTATAGTTAAGATTATTCAAAGTTTTATAAATTATGATTAAGGGCAGAATTGATAGAAATATGAATATTATTCATTTTAGAATCATTCCTAAATTTCCAGATAATCCCAAAAACAATAGATGGAATAATATGTCTAGCATGAGTACTTTTATCAGTAAACCAAAGACAGATACTAGTAATATGCTTAATAGTCATAAATCTATAAATTTGAATGTTAAAAATGTCAGCTAGAAATTTCCAAATAGACCATACAAAGTCACAATATACAAAAAGATGATTAGGAGATTCTATGTTCCTACAAAACTAGCATTTAGAGACTATGTAGAAATGCTTCTTCTGAAGAATACTATGAATAGGGATAAAGTTATTGAATAATTTCCAGTGAAGAAACGAATATTTCCTAGGAGTTAGAGAGTTCCAAATTTTGTTAAAAATATAGGGCTCATGGTGATGCAGTCTAATATGGTCCCAAGTTTTTTTGAAAGTAAACTTACTGTACTTAGAAATATTCTAAACCATAATGTCTTCAGTATTAGGCTTAATAATACATTTATATATTCTCTCTAAATCAGTACTAGGGATAAGATCAACTAAAGCATTAAGATTCCATGAATTATTATACTAGAAATTACTAACCTTTTCACCCCTAAACAAAGAGTTATCTTCACTATAATTAAGAGTAAGCAGAGGCTGATTATTAGACCAATTATCAAACCAAAAGTCCAGCAGACCAGCACCCAACTTCCAGCTACTGAAAGGCTCAGCCAAACTCTTAATTTTTCCAAGCCTTTTCCATGTCATAAAACCTGCCTTAGAATAAGAAATCTGAAGAGGGTGTGAACCTTTACAATAAATATTATGCATTAAATTAGACCAGATAATCTTGTTATTTCTAAAATTAGCCCACAGCTTATACGAAATAGTGTCTTGCATTTCAAATAGGTTCCTAATGTTTAAGCCTCTCTCTTTAAAAGTTTTAAAAATGTGACTCCACCTACACCAGTGTATTTTATGGCTAGAACTAGCAGTTACCCAAAGAAACTTATTAAATATGTTTTCAATTTTATGGATAAAACCTTTAGGTAACATGTTACTATGCATCCAGTAAAGAACAATGTTCATAAGAACATAATTAATCAACATTAGCATGGCTGTGAAAGAAAGATGCATAGACTCTCTATCTCTGAGCTTATTGTTAAATTTACATATAAGATTTGCATAACTACTAGAAGTGTTCCTAGTACTTACAGTGATACCCAAATATTCAGTAGGAAGAGTACTAGAGGAGAAACCAGTCCTACTCGTGGCCATGCTTAGCTTAAGAGAGCTTATCCTAGAACTAGTTAGAATCTTTGTCTTGTCTCTATTAACTAATTGGCCAGATACATCATGATATTTCTGTAGAAAAGAGCTAAGAGTATCTAGAGATAGGCTCTTACAGTTAGTGAATAAAAATATATCATCAACAAAAGCAAGGGTGATAGGAAAAATATTTCTACTTTTATAATACATAAACTTGTTAGAAAGAAAAAGCTTATTCAGTCATCTAATAAAGACCTTCTCAGCAATAATAAAGAGTCTGGGAAAGATTGGATCTCCCTGTCTCAGGCCTTTCAAATTTTTTAAAAAACCAATAGCTTCCCCATTAATTAACATGAAAACATTCACTGAACATATAATATTCTTAATTATTTTAATAAACACATTAGAGAAGCCAAAACTACTTAGGACTTTAATGATGAAATAATGGGTAAGGTTGTCAAAAGCTTTAGTTTATCAAGTTGGATTAAGATATTATTATCTTTAACATTTCTATTTAGATCATATAGGAGCTCTTTAGTAGTAAGAATATAATCTTGAATACACTTACCATGGACAAAACTACCCTGGTTATTAGAGATGATTTTAGGAAGAATTTTAGCAATCCTATTATTTAAGAGCTTGGACATGATCCTATTCAACAAGACTAGCTATATATTGATAGGTCTGAAATCCTTCCATCTAATTTGATTATCATTTTTAGGGACTAAACAAATGCCAGTAGCCAGAATAGCTTTAGGGATGTGATTACCCAACATGAAGTATTTCATAAGCATTAGTAAGATCCTGTTTAATGATAGACCAACATATTTTATAAAAATGTTGATTAAAGCCATCCATACCTACTGCTCCAGAAGGATTAAGGCTATTAATGACGAACCAAATCTCTTCTTCTTCACTCATAAAGGAATGTTGTTGAAGATAGAGTCCTTCATACACCCCTCTTCTTCCTTCTTATCTCTGTAAGGATATTCAGTCAAAGTATTCTTGAAATATCTAACAGCAGAGAGACCAATGGCAGCTCTATCCACAATCCAAGTGTTATCTTCCTTATTTCCATTAATGATGTGCTTTTTCCTTTTCCTTTTCACATAGCTATGAAACAATTTAGTATTCCTGTCACCATCAGTAGCCCAATTAGCATAACATTTCTGCAACCAAAACAATTCTTCCATTTTATGAGCAGTAGCTTTAGATAGCTGACTTTTAGAATCATTGTTGCTAAGCTCTTTATGCTTAATTTCTAACAATTGAACTTCATCTTCAAGGGTCTTAACGTTATTAAAAACATTACCAAAATAAGTCTTATTCCAGTTAATTAAACCAGATTTAAGTCTTTTTAATTTCCTCCAAAACAAATTTAAAGGGTCACCCTCTATAGCCTGATTCCAGTTCTTTTCAACAAAAGGAAGAAATTCAGTGTCAAGAGCCCACATACTGAGAAACTTATAAATGTTTTTAATATAAGAATTATCTTTAGCAATAGATATTAGTAATGGCATATGATCAGAGCAAGACCTAGCTTTATGAATAACTTTAGTAACAACAAAAGAATCAGACCAATTAGAGTTAACAAAAACCTTGTACAAGCGCTTCCACTTGGTCTTATTGGACCAAGTGTATTTAGAACCAGCAAATCCAGCATTCTCAAGCCTGCATTCCTTAATCATCTCGTTAAAATCATTAGAACTATTTTGACAGAAAGTAGAACACCCAAGCTGCTCATCAATAGATGCAATAACATTAAAGTCACCAAAAATCATCCAGTCCATATTAGTGTTAGAGATAAGCTTAAGAGTATTTCGAAGATCAAGTCTACTTATTCTCTGACATTTAGTGTAAAAACAGTTAATAATATGCAATAGGAGCTAGAAGTATAACTAATCTCAAAATAAAGACACTGAATATGGTCAATTTTCACATTAACGGAGATATCCTCATGCCAAAAGATCCAAATTTTATTAGAGATGTTAGCTTTACAGTGTTTAAAACCTAGATTTTTAGCAATAATCATAATGTTATCAGAACTAATCAAAGGTTCCTGAATATCTACAAGTTTAACATTATTCTTCTTAATCAGATAATTAAGTCTTCTAATAGAAGATTTGTCCCTAATGCCACGTATAATCCAATTTAGCATATTAATCATTATTAGTATGAGAATTTTTAGATTTACTTGTTCCAGTGAATTGAAGTGCTTTGATGATTTTACTTTTAGTTGTCTTCTTTCATTTAGCTTCTTTAATCTTTTTATCAAAGATTTCTCTAAAACCGTTGTCTTGCTCATCTCTGTATAGTTAAAGGGATCCAACAAAAGTTTTTACGTTCATGCTACTTCTTCTTGGTGAGTTTTGCTGGCTGCCGATATTTACAGGTTTTGGTGAAGAATATTATGTGTCGAGATTCACGAAGTCTAATCCAGCAGCAACATGATATCCATAATCAAGATTAAGAATAGCTTCAATGATTTCACCTTGTTCAGTAGTATTGTAATCAACTGTATTTGTATTTTCATTTTCCTGAACATCCTGAACATGATTATCCAAATTGACAACCGCAGATTTGATACTTTTCTTGTTCAAATTATTGTTATTCAATAACAATTCGTCATTATTCTGATTAATACCGGTATTAGTCTTGTTTGCCTTATTGTTCTTCTTGCAATTTGTTGTATTATGACCCAAATGATGACAAATATGACAGAATTGAAGAAGGAAAATCCCCGATTGGAACCAAAACCAATCCAAACATCTCTTTGAAGGTTTCTAGCCACATCTAATTCAACCCAAGCAGAACAAGAATAGTGAAACACTCTGTTTTCACATGGAATTTTAACTAACAGGGGATCTCCAATTGAAGCAGCGATAGACGTAACAATATCCTTGTTAAACAAGTGCTCAAGGAGATTGTCGATCCTAATCCACACTGGAGTTATCAAGCTCTCTTGATTAACATTAAAATTTTCTGTCCATTTCAAAAGCCGCATAATTTTGTCTCCGATTGTCCAAACTAATCTCTGCCAAATCTTGCACATGTCTATTTTAGAATCGAATTCGAAGAAGATATGTCTAGAATCTCATATCTTGTACCGGTAGTCATATTCAAGCTTAAGAGATTGAATGAACTGAATAAGGAGGCTTCTTTTCGGTAGGCCTTGCGCAAATTTATCAATGATAGTATATTTGGATTGTTTAAACAATGTTTCTTCAGTTTCTTTACTAAACTGAATAGAGATATGGTTAAACTTATCAAAAATGCTTTCTGGAGTAAATTCTGGGGCTGACATTTCTTGAGAACCATTCCTAACTATTTGAGTGTAGAAGAGTTTCTTTACAAAATTAGGATCTTCTGTAACCTGAAAAGTGCCATCTGAGGAAAGGAAAGGAAAGGTGCTTTCTTAGAAATCAAGAAAGCACTATCAAATCTTGGAGAGAAGACCCATCCTATAGAAAAATACTATCAAAAAAATCAAATTTTTTCGAGTTTTAAAAAAAATACTTATTTTAGTGGGACACTCACCGATACTTGCTACACATTTTTTTAGTAGTACGCTATCGTGGATGATCTTTTATTTTTTAATATTCTACAAAATGAATCAAGTATTCTATAATTTGGAGGCGTTTAAAAAAAAATTAAACTTGCTTTATTAATTACCATTGAACAACAACGTTTATTGCCAAACTCGAAACAGATATACAATCAGACTCCGTTCTCCTTCCCTTCAACTCTTCTTTCTCCCTTCTTCACCAAAACAGTCGAATCACTTTAATCCAGCCAATGTCCCAAATTCGAAAACACCAAAAACAAATTCAGAAACACCAAAAGTATAAATCAGAGTTGAAACTAAATCACCAGCCAACCGAGCGGGAAACCCGAGCACAAAGAAAAATCATCAAGCCCTAATTTCAGCAAAGAAATTAGAAGCGTTTGCCTTTTGAAAAAGGTTGCCACACCACAGTGGTTTTGAGTGGGTCACCGACTAAAATATTGTACAATAGTAAAAATGTGTGCATAAAACACCATAATAGAATAAAACACCCCAATAGTATTGGGTAACAACATATTATTCAGAAATTTAAATTTTATATCTACAAATATATTAATGAACAATGAAGCAATTTATTCGTTTAACTAAAAATATATTAATGAACAAATATATCTACAAATATATTATTATTTTCGTAAGAATGGTGTTTTAATTAATCTAATTGATTGTAATATTGCAATCGGGATGAACATGTCCGACCTGTCTCGTCTAAAGCTGTTGTTATATTGTAACAAAGTTCTATCGTGATTTAATTTTGTTTCTATTGAAGTTTCATCTTAATTCAGTTTCAGTAATATAACTGGTTTGATTTTCTTAATATTATTTTAGTTCAATCCTAAGTCACGTAATATATTTGATATTTTTTAAATTCTTTTTTTTATTTTTTAATAGTTTATACATCTGTTAATATATATATATATATATTTTTAAATTATTATTATAAATAAATTTAGTCGAATAAAAAAAACTAAATTTTTTTTATCATAAATATAATTCTTCAGATATTTATTCGAATGTTTAGATATCTTTAAATAGTTCATTAGTGTAATTATATTTTTTAGATTCGATTTTTTATGATTAAATATAGTCTTATAAAATAAAAAATAAGATATTTATCATAATGAAATATGAAATATAATGTACATGACAAATAATGGACGGATCATAGTAAATTGGATACGTTGGTAAAAAATCAATAATAAATGGGAAATTAGTAAAAGTAAATGGTAACTATTTCAATTCTTGTAGAAGGATATTATTTTTAAAAAAAATATTAAAAAAATATTTCATTAATAAAATAATAGATATTTTTAAGTTTTGTTATATATATATGGGATGAAACACATTTAACATGGGATAATTCTTTTTTACTAAAATATAAGTATTGCGGGCGCATATATATATATATATATATATATATATATATATATATATATATATATATATATATATATATAATTTTAAATAACTAATATATTTTAAAAAATTAAAAAATTATATATATATATATATAACGGTTGGATTTTTTTAAAAATGAAATTTTGATTAAAAGCAGAAGTTATACTGGCGCCAAATTTTCGTCCAAATCATTCAAATTTTGCGCCCAAAAGCAGCGCCCATACCATACAAATTTACAGCTCAACATATTGACAAGAATTTCTATTACTCCTGAAATCTTTCATCCATCGACAATGAAGCTCAAATACCAACCTTTACACCGAAATCTACACTTTTTCGTCAGCAAGACAGAGCTCCAACACCAAAATCTACACTTGAAAAGCTTGATAATTCTCTTATTCAACTCACTTGAATTACTTCTTACAATTCTAGTTCCAACTAATAGCTTCATTAAGAAAATCAAAAGGCTAAGAAACTAGCTAGTTGACCTGCAAAAATTGGCCAAGCTCACTAGCAATCTGAACTTCAAAGGTATGAAGAAATGCAAAAACCAACAGGCCTGTTCTAATTAGTGATATAACCTAAACCCAGAGCTTCAAAAATAATATTAGCTTTGAGATTGTTAGGGATGCTATTCGGATTAATGATGATATTTTTTCTTGTATTTCAGAGACCAATGGGCAAGTCAATCAGCCACTTGATTTTGTTCTCTGAAGATATACTTTAAAGACATACACAGATGCATCAACTTTCTAATGCACTCGAGAACATGGCTAAGATACCAAGGAACATTCTTACTCCGCTGGGCCAATAGGTTGACAAGAATCAAAGCATCAGACTCAATATCAACCATCAACCAATTGTTGGTTCTGCATAAGAGCAGACCATCTAACAGAGCCGAGCTTCAGCAAGAAGAGGGCTCAGTTTACCATAGAGAGAGCTGGATCCAATTATCAGGTTACCAGTACTATCTCTAATAACAACAGAGCCACTAGATTCTCCATTGCCAAGGCAAACAGTATCAGAATTAAGCTTCAGTCTGCCAGTGGGAGGAAAGATCCATTTGAGGTACACATGCTTATTCTTAAAGCAAAGGTAATGATTATAACAACCTAAAATATTATAGCTTACATATTACCAATCCAGTAAGACTTGTTTAACAACATTCTTTGATCGAGAGTATGCTAAACATTATTTATCTGATTAATAACAGCCTTGAAGGAGGTGTTAGCACCTTTAATTTGAATTAAATTCCTAGCTTTCCAGATGTTATGAAGAATAATAGAGGGTAAGATATGTCTGACCTGAACCTTCTTAGCAGTAGTACCACACTCTAGCGATGTGAAAAACATTCATATGTCGCGAAATGTACATTTTAAAAATATCTTCATAATACGACCAAATGGACCAAGAAAAATTACAAGAAACAAAGACATGCTTAGGGCAAAATATCTTTTAGATGCCAAAAAGATCTCTCTCTCTCTCTCTCTTCTGAATTAAAGTATCAATAGAAATGTAATTGTTAAGCAGTTTCCAGTGCATGAAAGAACATTTGGTAGGAGTTAGGTTGTTCCATATTTTTTTATAGATAAAAGAAGAGCTATATTTAGTTCTGATTTCATCCCAAGTTTCTTTCATATTGCAACTACCATTTTGGCAAGTTTCCAAATCATACAATCATCATTATCAACCTTGATAGAAAGATGCTTGATTCTTTCAATAACATCAGGTTGGATAAGGTTACAAACACTAGAAAGATCCCATCAATTATTAGACCAGTCTTTACTGACCTTTTCACCTGGAAACCAAAGATTGTTATCAGCATAATTAATCTTCAGAATATGCTGACTATTAGTCCAATTATCAAGCCAAAAATCAACTTGACCTTTGTCCAATCTCCAGCAAATATGCATCTCAGCATCGTTTCTAATTTTCATCATTCTTTTCCATATCATAGACCAGCTTTAGAAGAGCTAATCTGTAAAGGGTGTAAAGCATTGCAGTATATATTATGCATTAATTTAGACCAGTAAGTATTGTTCTCTCTGAAAGTAGCCCATAGATTATAAGAGATAGAGACATGAATGTCATCAAGATTTCTAACATTTAAGCCCCCCTCTTGGAAGGTTTTACAAACACTTTTTCATCTGCACCAATGAATTTTATTGTCAGCATTGTTGGATCCCTAAAGGAACCCATTGAAGATAGTTTCAATATTATTAACAATTCCTTTAGGCAAAACATTACTTTGCATCCAGTAAAGGATGATATTCATCAAAACAGACTTAATCAAAGTAATTTTGCCAGCGAAAGAAAGATGAGCAACATCCTATTCATTGATTTTGTTGCTGATTTTACAAATCAGATTATTGTAATTGCTGACCCTATTGCTAGTGCTGATAGTCACACCTAAATAGTCAATAGAAAGATAGCTAGCAGAAAAAGCAGAATTGTTAGTGACATTAATTCTAGAGTAGCTAATCCCAACAGCCATAACAATCTTACTTTTTTCTTTATTTATTACCAGACCAGATATGGTTTTATATCGTTGAAGAAAGTTACAAAGGTTATCAATAGTAGAATCCTTGCAATTGGTAAAAAGCAGAATATCATCTGCAAAAGCAAGGCTGTTGATGTGCATAGTGCTTCTACTTCTGTAGTGCATAGACTTATTAAGAGAAAACATAGAGTTAATTTCCCTTAACATCACCTCTTCAGCTATGATAAAGAGATAAGGAGAGATGGGATCTCTTTATTTTAAGCTCTTCTTAGTTTTGAAGTAACCAAAGACTTTACCATTAACTAACATAGACGCATTAATAGCAGAGATAATCTTTTTAATAAGACAAACAAATCTGTTATAGAAGCCAAAATTCTTAAGAACTTTAAGGATAAAACAGTGAGCCAGCTTGTCAAATGCTTTAGACATGTCAATCTGGATCAAAATATTGTTATCCTTAACGTTCCTGTGAAGATCATATAGCAGCTTCTTCGAGATTAAAATGTTTACCTGAATACACTTACCAGGGACAAAGCCACCTTGATTAGGAGAGATGATTTTAAGCAGAATTACAGAGATCATGTTAGCTAATATTTTAGACATGATACGGTTAATAAGGGAGCATAGACTTATAGGTCTATAATATTTCCATCTCAAAAAGGGTTAGTATGCTTACGATTGAGACAGATACCAGTGGCAAAGATACCAATGGGAATGTTCTTACCAAGAATGAAATCCTGCATAGCGTTAACCATGTCATTCATAATTATATGCCAACAACATTTATAAAAACAGTGAATGTAACCATCCATACATGGTGCACTGGCAAGATTCATGGTCTTAATAATCTCGCAGACTTCAGTTTTATCAGGAGGCTTAAGAAGATTCATGTTGTCCTCCTCAGTAATAATGGTGGGAATATTGCTGCATAAAACATCATTCATGCAGCTCTCATCATCCTTCTTGTTGTCATAAGGATACTCAGTGAGAGCTTTCTCAAAGAATTCCACAGAAGAGAGACCAATAGCCTTCTTATCAGTTATCCAGGTATCACCACTTTTAATCCCAGTAATGCTATTTCTTTTCTGTTTCTTGTTAACAAATCTGTGGAAGAACTTCGTATTTTTATCACCCTCAATAATCCACTTAGAATAACATTGTTGTCTCCAAAAAACGTCTTCTATCCTTTGGTACATAATGAGTAAAGCATTAGCTTTTGCAAGCTTATGCTTAAACTCATTGCTTTGGTAAGTCTTATGATTGATCTACATTGCCAAGGCCTCCTCTTCTAAGCTATGAACTTTGTTGGAAATGTTACCAATGTGAGATCTATTTCAGTTGCTGAGACCTTTCTTAAGACGTTTTAATTTATTACAAAAGATGAACAAATGATCACCAATCAACTTTTGCTGCCAATTGTTTTCGACAAAAAGACAGAAATTGTTATCCAATGTCCATATTTCTTGAAACTTAAAACTATATTTAACTCTAGTAAACTCATTAGACATTGAAATAATAATAATAGGCATATGATATGAACATGTCATAGTTTGGTTTTAAATCTTAGTATTAGAAAAGGAATCAGTCTATTTGTTGTTGATAAAAACTTTGTCGAATCGCTTTTGGAGCCATTAGACCAAATGTACTTGGACTCTGTGTAACCAGCATCTTCTATTCTCCATTGACGTATCATTTCATTAAAATCATTAGTGTTGTTAAGACAGAAAGTGCTGCAACCTAACTGCTCATCAACTGAACATACAATATTAAAATCACCACAAATCATCCAACCAAAATCAGTAGGAGCAATGATTTTTAAAAAGTTCCAAAGCTCAATTCTATTAAGCCTCTCACACTTAGCGTAAACTACAGTGAGCATGATCGAATTGGTATCATTCTTAAGGTTTATTTTGATATTTATGCATTGATTTAGATCATTAAGAATCACAACAGACAGATCATCATGCTAGAAGAGCCAAATCTTATCAGTAATGTTACGAGCAGAGTTTGTAAAACCTAGCTTTCAAGTAATGATGTCGATATCATCACCATTGATTAAAGAGTCCTGAACTGCAATAAACTTAGCATTTTTCTTTTTAGTTAGATAGTTGAGTCGTCTAAGTGAAGCTTTGTCTTTAATCCCTCTTATATTCCAGTTAATAATGTTAATCATTAAGAGAATTAGAAGATTTAGATTGACTTGTTCTGTTGAAATGCAGAGTTTCAATGATTTTTCTCCTAGTTCTCTTCTTTCCTTTAGCAATCTTTAATTTCTTATACAAAATTTCCCCAAAACTTCCTTCTTCTTCATCTTTATCATACTTTTCTGGTTCTTTTGGAGATTTCTCGGAATTCTTTATGTGATTAGCAGACTCCTCACATGTTTCTTTTGCTTCAGACTCTGTTTTTTTCTACAGAATTTTTGCAATTAGTATCTTGCTCCTCTCTATAGAATTCTAAAGATTAAGGCTTCCAATTTTCATGAGTGATTCCTGGAGAGTTTTGAAGCTTTATGTGTAGAATCAGAATCCAGAATATCATATTCAGTATTAGTAGCATTAGCTCTGTAAGAAAGAGCTTGCAGAGCTTTAATAATTTCACCTTGATCAGGAGTCTTGAATCCAACAGAATTTTCATTCTGTTGTTGCTCATTTTCTTGAACATGTGTTTCCTCATTGATAACAACTGACTTGATTTTATTAACTCCACCAGTGTTTAATTCTTTCTCTAAATCATCTGCATTTTATTTTTGAATTTTCTTGCATTGTTCCTTGTAGTGGCCCAGATGGTGGCAGTGAGTACAATATTGTGGAACATTCAGATACGAGATTGTAACCCAGTGACCATAATTGCATCCAAAGCCTATTCATACATCACTTTGGCACTTACAGGTAACATCCATTTCCACCAGAGCAGTGCAAGAATGAAATAACCTGTTCTCGGCTGGAACTTTCATAAGTAGTGGCTCATCAATCATCGACGCTATATACTTAACCACATTTTTATCATATAAGTGCTCTGGCAGGTGAAGCTTGATCCAAACAGGGGCGATTGGGCTCTCCTTAGTGAAATCTCCAGTCCATTTAAACAGCCTCATAACTGTACTACCTATAGTCCACACCGAACGATGCCACATTTTGCACAGATCTTACTTAGAGTCTAATTCAAATATAACATGTCTGGAGTCCTAAACTTTGTATCTATATGCGGATTGAAAGTTGAATGATTCAAGAAACTGAAAAATCTGATTTCTTTTTGGTAAACCATGAGTAAATTTGCCCACAATTGAGTGCTTAGATTGAGATTTCAGATGCTCAAGAATATCCTTGTTGTACTGAATTGATAAATGATCAGATTTTACAGTTGCTGATTCCGGCTCAAATTCGAGTTTTCATTGTTGATTGTACTCTTCTTGACAATATCAGCATAAGATAACAAGTTAGCATCTATTTTGTTGTTGTTGTTGGTTGTCATTGGTATCATCAAATTAGTAGATTTGAGCACTAGAGAAAAAAGGAAAGAGATTTTTCTTAGAGTTCAAGAAAGATCCTCAAGTTTCTTGGAGAGAAAGAAATCCATCTTTCAAAGACCATTTCTAATGGTTGAACTATTTAAATATTTAAAAACATTAAACATATTATATAAAAATCTAATAAACTATTAATAAAAAGATCTAACAGACTATTTATATATCAAATAATAATATGAAGTATTTGGTTTACAATATATATTTTAATTTATTTTATTCAACTAAATTAATATATAAATTAAATTTAATAAATGTATTAAATTATTTTGAAAAATTGTTAAATGTGATACTCTGAGAAACCCTCGGGATAAGTTATTCAAATCTGTGTTAGATAGATTGCGACAGGAACTAAACACCTCTTCTTGCTGCCCTAATTTTGTTTTCGTGATTTGGTTATACATTGGACGGTTTTGTTTACTAATTAAATATGAACTCGCATAGTCTCTACATGATTAAATAGTTCAGTTAAATTTCAATAAAATTCAATCCAATCAGACCTAATTACATTCACCTTAAAACTACCTTTATATAAATTTTAGGTAACCTAAATTTGAGAATCAGGGTAAAAAAAGGTTTTGGTTAAACTATGGTCCAATTGGATAAACAGTCTCAATTACCAAACATATTTTAAGTAGCCTCAATATTATATCCAAAACACCATTTCATTTTTTTACTAAGTCATAACCCTAATCACTAACCATTCCCAAAACAAAAACAAATCTAAACCGGTTCCAACCCAACTTTCCCTTTCATCTCTCTACTACTACTACAACCTTCCAAAATCAGCCCCAAAATCAGATTTGAAGAAATCTACTAGATCAAATTCAGTCAAGAACACCTGTGGGAAATGGAAAAGAGTAAGTTTTTACTCTTAAATGTAGTTTTTTTTTCTATATTTAGTTTTTCTTAAGTTTTTGAGATTTCGATATACATTGGGTGTTAGATTAGGCAAAACAAGGTTATGTAGTTGTTTATAGTTGTATATTGATGCTAGGGTAGATTTGGTGTGGCTGATTTGGTTGTTTTAGGAAGATTTTGGAGTTTTTTTTAGGTTGTTAATGCCCCCCGGTTGAGTTTACATTACCCTGGCGGGAACATTTCTTTTCCCAGAAAATTGACCATCCCTGCCGGTTATGGACCGATTGACCCAGCGGGGAAGCCAAACATTTTGGCCTCTGTTCATAAGCCCCGCCGGTTGGGGGTGGATTGAACCGGCGGGGCAAAAACTTGTATTTTGAAAATATATTTTCTGCCCATCGGGGGAAAAAAGGTCAACCGGCGGTTACCTAGTTACGTTTTATAAAATTTCTAACTTATTTTGTTGTGTCTGTTCCTGCAGACACGAAGCACATCGCCCCGCGAAGGAGAAGACGGCTAAAGCGGTGAGGAAATGCGAAGGTAGCCGATGACCGGTGGTCGATCGCCCCGAACGTGGGGATCGGACCGAGCGTGATCAGACCAAGCGTGAGGTGCGCCAAGGCCACACCGAATGACCTTGCGCATAGAAAATATGACGCCACAAGGGATCGCAGTGCCCCAAGGGAGGTCGTAGAACAATCTTCTCCTCCACGATAGGTGGTCCCCATTCAACGGCGGCGTGCGCTAATGGACGAGGATGACACAGAGGAGGAAACGGAGGTCCCAATGCCACCACCTCGAAGAGAGGTCCGTGCGGAAGGGCGTCCAACCGATCCCGAAGGATGGAAAAATCTATTTCTATCCCAAAACAGTGTTATTCTTTTTGCGAACTATGCCCAACATGAGGCGTACTACGCCTTTAAAGACGACGTAAGTTATCGAACTAATTATATGTTTTATTAGTTAAATTGTTTTGTTAGCATTATATATATTTTTGAATTTTTTTACAGTCGCACTCGGGTATCACGGTCCAGTCCAAGTACGGTTTTCTTGGTCAGTGGGACCTTAGCAAACAAATAAGGGTTAGGGCTTACCTGGAAGGGACACCGTTCTGGCCGTTGATGCGACATCTACTAAAGTTCAACAACCATGTGCAGTTGGCCGAGGTGTTCATTGAGAGGTGGCACGAAGAGACGAACACCTTCCAGTTTTGCTTCGGGGAGATGACCTTGACACTCGATGACGTGTACGTGATTACTGGCCTCCCGGTTGAGGGGAGCATTATCGATGTCTTTAGGCCGGATCCGATAGAGGCGACATACGCACGCAATGCAGACTTGTTGGGAGTTTCGGTTGGTGTTGTGCGGGAGGAAATGGAGGCGTATGACGGGAGTGGATTCAGCCTCTGATGGCTTAGGAAGGAATTCTCCACTGACGAGTATTTAGATTCCAATGTCGCCCTGACTACGGATATGAAGAAGGCCGCAGCTAGGGCATACATCATGTTCTTCCTTGGGTGTAGCATCTTCACCAACACGAGCCAGAAGAACATCCAGTGCGATTTTCTCCATCACCTTGAGGAAATGACGAAGCTTCGTGAGTACGCATGGGATACTTGTGCACTCGTGTGGTTGTACAAGAGCTTGGGAGACATTTCAAAGCACTCCTTGAAGAGCTTGGTCGGGTTCTCGGCCTTGTTGGAGTGTTGGGTCTATTACCACTTCCCTATTTTCAGGGCATCGGTGAATAGCGGTTATAGCCCAACAGATCCAAAAATGCTGGTGTGGTTGCCCAAAAAGGTCCCGGTATCATTAGCTCGCGGGAAGCCTTTCTACCGTGACATCCTCACGGATCAAAGAGAGACGGATGTAAGTTAGCTTCTTTATGTTTATTCATATTTGTCTATTCTATATAAAATTTAGTATGAGTAATTGTTTTTTTAGGTTATATTCCGACCTTACGAGGATGTTCATGAAGTGTGGCTGGAGCAGGAAATAGGGTTGTATTGAAACTCTATTCGCCTTATGCTGGTGAGCGAGGCATATCACCCGCACCGAGTGATGCGCCAGTTTGGTTGGATCCAAGAGAAGTCGCTGAACCCTCTTGTTGCTAGAACCGGTCTTCCTAGAGGAGATCATCTTCGCTATGCACTTCAGGGTAGACATTAGACTAACTGGAGGGAGCACGTATACGTGATTGATAGGTATTTGAGGCCCTTGGAAGGGAGTACTCACACGTCATCCCCCCAGGACAAGGCATACGTGAAGGTGTACGGTTTGTTTGACATCGCTCCTCAGATTCTTACCAAGGCGTCCGCGATCGATGTGGTGAACACGATTAATCGTGTTCGGCCGTTAGACGATTCGACTGACAAGATGGTGTCGTTTGCGAGGAAGGTGCTAGAGATCACCGGTCCGTGGCTTTTGATCATCGTAGTTGGCTTCTTGATATGTATGTTATTCTAGATGTTATTCTAGATGTTTTGTTGCACTACTTTCCGTATTTAATTACGGACCACTACTAAACCTTAAGTTTGTTGTTCGTTTAATTTAAGTTTGCTGTTGTGCTATCCGTTTTTGAAATCGATATTTCACTCACATTGTTGTTTAAAACATGTAATAGCTAAGATAGGTTCCCCAAATTAAGTTTCCCCACTACATAAACCAAATTATGTAGTAGGAGGAGCATACAAGTTTTTTTTTTCATAATGGTCTTTCCCCGTCGGTGTAACAATTAATCAACCGCTGGGTGAAAACAACCACGGCGGTTGAAAATATGTCAACCGCCAGGTGCAATTAATCAACCGGCGGTTGAAAATATTTCACCCGCCGGTTGATTGCGAGTGGAGATTTTGAATTTTCCCACTAGCCATACCCCGCCGGTTGAAAATTACTAAACTGTCGGGGACATAGTCACCCGGCGGTTGATAATTTGTGGGCCGGCAGGGTCCTAATCATTGATCCATAACCAACCATAAAAAACTGGTTCCATTCTCCCCGTCGGGATCAAAATTGAAAACCGGGGGTACTTTACACCCGCTGGGGAAGTATTTCAACCGGCGGTTGAAAATATCGTACCCGGCGGGGAAGCCCTATAGTGGCCAATTCTACTTCAAAAAAAATTGGAGCCATTAACACCGGCGGGTGAAAATTGCTCACCCGCCGGGGAAGTATTCCAACCGGAGGTTGAAAATATCGTACCCGACGGGGAAGCCCTAGAGTGGGCAATTCTACTTGAAAGACAAATGGAGCCATTAACACCGGCGGGTGAAAATTGCTCACCCGCCGGGGAAGTATTTCAACCGGTATGTGAAAATTGGTCACCCGGCGGGGACCTAGACAATCCCTAAAAAAATTATACTCCTACTAAAATTCAATTCCTGCCAAATGAGTGTCCCACCATATGAGTCTCCCGCCAACTTCAGAATATCATTATAAATATAGAAGTATTATCAAGTAACATTACATCCACCAAACACTCAAAAACAAATGGAGTTTACGCCTAATGAAGACTACTATATGCTTGTAGCAGTGAAGGATTCTCGCGCTGAGTTGGGTAAAGATATGAGTGACGCATTTTTTAAAAGGGTCTTATGTCATATGTATTACAACTACGGTTTTTTACAAATTGGAAGTGTTGTTGTGCGCAACCGTGATGAAATCAAGAGACGGTACATTTTCGTCCAACCGCTCATGAAATTGTTGTTGATGCCGTGGAGAATAAAAGAGGAGGCGGTAAAGGTCTGGGACATGACAGTCTGCGACTATATCACTAGGGATATGGTAGCATATGCTGAGGATATGGTTATGGCAAGGGAGGATGGCGACGATGTTTTACACATCTTGCGATACGACTACTAATAGTGCAATGTGTCGTATTCCAACGTGTTTTTATTATTTATGTTGCGTAATGTTGTTATAGGTTGTTATGTTTTTATTATTTATGTTGCGTATTCTCCTTGTTTCTTATGTAATGCTAAGTTGTTATGTTTGAGTTTCTAGTTGTTGTTCAATATTTATGTATTTTACATATCACCGCAGTCTAAGAAGATACATTCATCTAAGGAGATACAATCCAAGGACACATTATTTTAGGGTTTTTCTTGTTGTTTACCCTTCAATGTGTGGATAAACATTTATTTTATAGACATTAAACTCCCGCCAAAAACTTTTCTACATAAACTCCCACCAAAATAAGTCCCGCCAAATTCAAACTCCCGCCAAAGAAGTCTCCAACCAAATGAGACTCCCGCTTCGAAACTTATAATAAGCGGGAATAATAACACCCTTTCCCGCTTATTATTTGAGAATTGACCAACGACTCCTACTCTATAAATAATAGAATATGAGTATGAAACTAAGCATTTAAGTTATAACAATGGCTGATTCTGGCTGGAATGTCCACGAAGATGCAAACCTCCTAAGAGCATTTGACTTCGTCAGAGGTACGATGCAAGAGGAGATTCCTGGTTTCGCCGATGCGGTTTTGTGCAGAATGTTCTTCCACCACGGAAGGGAGGCATCGTGTCTAGGATGTTTAATGCCCCGACCACGCGGACGCAAAGATGTGGCCGAAAGGTTAGTTTATCTTAGAACAGTGACTATACATATTGAGTCACTTCCTTTTGAACTCCGAAGGAAAGTCCGGAAAGTTTTCAACATGGGATTCCAAAGTACAATTACGCAAGAGATGGTGTCACATGCGGAGAGGCAATTTGAGCAAAAAATAGCCGAATCAATAGCCAGCACCGTTGATACTAACACAAGTCCCAAAGGAAGTAGTGAAGAAGACGAATATTCATTCGAAAAACGTTTTGAGTATGGAATGAACTATCCGTCTCCATGAAACTGAGTGTGCTATGTTTACTCAGGGTTAGCTTATCTATCATATCTTTTAACTTATTTGCTTATGTATTTCTAATTATGCAATGCCTTTGAATTAAGTGTAATGTTATTATGCCGGCAAACCTCATTTTAGTGTTATTGTTTTTAATCTATAGCCCACCCGGCCGGTTTGAAAATTTTATACCACCGGTTGACAAATGCTCAACCGGCGGAAACCTAGACTAAATTACTCATAAGGATGAGATTCAACCGCCGGTGTGAAAATATACAACCGGCGGGTCACTAACATGAAATTAGTTTGCGTTTCTTCTTAATTTTTACCAATGTATCCTGGCGGTATGAAAATTCTCAACCGCCGGAAGAGTTTTTACACCGGCGGTGTGAAAAATTCAAACCGGCGGGGATAAACATGAAAGTTTCATAAGTTGTTACTTTCATGCCAAGGCACGTCCGCCGCAATAGGTTATATTTTATTTTTATGTTGTTAACGTTCGAGGAACATGCATACGTTAGTAAGAAGCATAAATAAGAACATAGGCGAACATAAAAGAAACGACCAACTCTGACATAAAAATAATGTGTTTTTATGACAAACATCAATTCAAAAAACATCAAATTTTAGCATGCATGTGCATTACAATAAAATAGTAATCAAGCAAAATCGGATAAATCTGTTACATCCGGGCAACCAATTTTTAGTTCTTCATATCTTTTGCAACGAGAGACAATCAGCAATGCCCAACCTTCTGCTTCAGGTGAACGCAACTTCAGGAAACATGTATGTATCCTTGTGCAAGGGGCGTCCACCTTAATCCCAAGCTACAAAATGAAACGTCGATAAAATAAATGTCTTAACGTTAGAACTAATTGTGAAGGTAAAAAAATACTTACGTTAACGAAATGGTTGGAGTTGACCCAACCCAATCCGATTTCCACCCGGTTTGACATTGGAGGCGGTACACCTCTTAGGGGGAGAAAAGTGAGGCCGACGTCCATATTTCAGTACACTCCAACAAAATAGAGTACGCAGTTAAACGAAGATGCAATTGCCACCCCCATCTCCGGCATGGACATCCAATGGGCTTTAGTACCCACGTTACCAGAACACTTCACACACTCCGCAACATCAATCAGCTCCTCCATGCTTGTAAATATTTTAACATACACGGATGCATAATCCATCAGCTCATTGTAAAAGGAATCCCTTATCAACCTTCACCCATCTTGTTGCCCGCTTAACGCATACGCTATGGAGCGGTACCCGCAATGGCCATCGGCTTCTACGTCGTTAATGGACTCCACAAATGGTCTAAAGTAGACGGGGAATTATCTTAGGTATCCTTTAGGGTCTACAAAACTTGCCTTCGCCGGCAACGTTGAGCTTGACCTACGACCAACCGTTCCACTAGAAAGCATCGTTCCACTTTCTTGGGTTGGAATCGGTCTACCTTTCTTACAAGCGGCAGCACTATCGGAACTAATTTTATTCCTCAAAATTTTGTTCCCTTTAGTTGACGTTGCCGGAGGAGATTTGAATTTATCCGCAAATGAAGGAGAACTAGCATTTTCCGATTCAAGCACATACTCGTGCCCACTTTTGTCATGTTTAGTGGATGTATCATCAACGGTAATAGAAAGCTTGCGCTTGTTAGGTTGACGAACGTGCGCTTTTGGCTTCACCAATGGCTCTAAAATGGTAGTTATTTACGGATGGACGACGGAGAACCATTTTTGTAGACGTTCTCTATTCGCGCTTCATCTTTGGATTCCATGACATCACATAGTAGTTTGTCAAGCTTCGCTTTTAGTTGTTCCATAGTCGTGAGGTTTGTACGGACTAAAATTTCCAACCTCTACCAATGTTCGTTAAACAACTTTAGCGGCACCTCTAACCCTTTGGCAACAAACTCGTAGATATCGTGCGCACAAGGGATATCGTGTGTGCTTCGTATTGAGCAACCGCAAGGCATACAACCCGCGGTTGTCATGTTGCAAGCACAATCTATTCGCCGGACAAAATATCCTAAGCATAATGTGAGACGTTGGTTTTTAGTTTGTCGTACACCTTGTTTGCAAACTTGTGTAGGGCTAACAAGCGGCTCTTTTCCAATGAACCCTTTATGTCCTCATCCTGCAATTCTATCAAGGTATGCAACTTCAACAAAAAAGATTCAAAGTTACCTTTGCTCGTACCGATGAAACGTTTGAGGGTCGAATGAGCGCTCTCGATGCGGTTTGTGGTTTGGTTACCAAAATGCATCCACTTGTTGGTTCTCCACGTAAAAACTTTGTCACCGTAAGACCCTAACCAACTTTCCGTATATTCAATTGCTTGCGGATACTCTTTGAAGTCACGGTGTAATTCGGCTTGGTAGTCGTTGAACGCTATTTCCGTTTCAGCCAACATCATTTCATTCCACACTTTCAAGAATACGTTGGACATTTTCTTATCCTTTATGATCGTTTTTGTTTTCCGTAGGACGTTCATGTTGATGTGTCATCGACACAACATATGTGTTGCATTGGGGAACACATCCCCCACCGCCTTCACAAGCGCCAAGTCTCTATCCAAACCGATGGATGGTAATTCGATGGAGTGAGTTACCATCAAAGAATGTAAGCACTCTAACACCCATTTGTAACTCTTGATTTTTTCCCCCGACATGAACTCGAATCCGATGTAGAAAGTCTTCCCCGTACGAGTGTCTCTGACGACCTCGTACAATGGCATCCCGTATTTGATGACCTTGTACGTGTTATCCATTTCAATCACGTTTGGAAATGTGCGTAACAAATCCAAACTAACCGGGTGCGCGAAGAAAAGCTCGCCTATGACATCGCTTCCGTCTCCGGACTTTCTATGAAATTCGTAGTAGTTTAGCCGCTTAAGTTCGCCGATTCGATCAAATCCACTTGAGAGTATTGACATTTGGTGTCAAACAAATGGTTATAATCGACCGAGCATGGCACCGACGTTTACTCCTCCTTCACCATGCACGAACTAAAATCTTCGGCCTTAAAATCTTCCTCCTTTAAATCTTCCTCCTTATAATTTTCATTCTTTAAATCTTCGGCCTACGTTACAAAAACGTGAGACTATGTTAGGGTTATAAAAAAAAAATTATTAACGTCTTCCCCCGCCGGTTCACAAATACCCCACCGGCGGGTTGGACAATTCGAACCGGCTATGTAAGACCTACTCCCTAGCGGTGTAATAAACACCCCGGCAGGTGAAAATTCTCCAACCGTCAGGGGCTTTGTAAACCCCCGGTTGGAAATTCCTCAACCGCCAGGGTTGACCCTATCTATTTTGCAACCTTTTCTAATAATTTCTAAGGGTTCGGCCCCGCCGGTGACGACACAATACCCCCGCCGGGACCCTAATGCTAACACCGGCGGGTGGTACTCGAAGCGACAACTGGTTGGGAATGACCTTGACCGGCGGGGACGTTCATCCTTAAAGATAAATGTTCTTCATCCCCGCCGGTTGGGGAGGCTAGTCCCGGCGGGGTAGTTCTGGTCCAGCTTTCTAAAAATGGAAAATCTACCAAAACGGAAACTTTTTTCGAAAGATTGGTTAGAACAAGTACCATGTTTGGAGTTCCACACTCTTCATCAACCTTCTCACGTGTTGAATCCATTCTTCAATGATTTGATTTTTTTTCCGAAAAAATGGTTGATTTTTGGAGGTTTGAGCGTGTATGGAGTTTTTGAGTTTTTGAATTTTTGGGACTTTCAGAATTATTTTCAGTTTTTTAATTTTTTAATTTTTGGTTAAATTTGGAGTATAAGAGGGTTGTTCGGAGAAGTAATTTTGTGTTATTTGGTTAAGTATACCCACAATGCACTAAAAGACAAAATTAAAAATTCTTGGTCAAAGAGCAAAACCGTCTTTGACTATTTATTAAAAAAAAATTCTAAAATTTGGAAATGCTTAACATTTTTTAGACCCTAATTTAGCCAAAATCCAAAAAAAAATGTTGTTTTTACACTGTGATGTGATAAGAAGAATGGTGGGTCAGACATTCAGACGTCAAAAACAGTTACGAATGGCGTCATTCGACTCTTTCATTCCATGATTACCACTTCATTCACCATCTCCTTTAACACGAGTAAGTTTGATTTGTGTGTTAACAGATATGTTTTCAACTATAGACTATTGCGTCGCATAAATGACTTAAAATTGTCACGTATTATTGCAAATCGCAAATGATAGAATCCAATTACATATATTCTCAAAATCTACTATGACCAATATAGTAAACGGGTTGTCCATAAAAAGGTTATGAGTTTGAGTTCCTCTACATACGCTTTCTCGGTTGAGTCTGTCACCTTATATAGTCTATCGCGTCAGACTGAGGGTTTACCCTGTGCGCACTCATTGCACTATGAGTAGCGGCTGTGGGTTTCCTCCGAATAATAATAATAATATATATATTAAACGGGTTTGGTTAAATCATTTTTCTTATAAGAACTTTTTAAGAAACGGATGCGCTTAGTTATATTAATTTTGGATATGGTCAAAATATTAAATTTTTGTTCCAAATTTTTTATTTATATATACAAAGTTTTTAATTTTGTAGAATATAAAAACTTCAAAACTATTTTCTAAAAAAAAAATATAAATAAAAGACGGAAATAAAAAATTTATTGATGAATTTCGCGCTCGGTAATCTTTTCAATCAATTACATATAAAGTATTTAATTGGATAGATCTAATTTCCTCTATAATAGTTGTTTTTATAATCGCATGTCGCGGGTTTGATGACTTTCCACCACTGGTTGATTTATGACCAAAATTGTAGGATTAGTTTTAGCTACCGGTGGGGTAAGGAAACCAACCCGCCGATGTTATGTGACAACATCGCCGATTCAGATACATTCCACCGACGATGCCTAATTAACTAATTAAAAATTTAACATGAAATTAATCACTGCTAGCATGAACTAGTCAACCACGTCGGTTTATAGATTTCTTAATATGCTAGAAATTATGCACAGACGGGTTATTGTGGTTGACACTCGTAGGTGATTGTATTTTGCGCCGTCGGTTCATATGTCCAAATCCGCCGGTGGACGAGTTAAAAAAAATACTAATTATTTTTGTGATTTGCTTCCCACACTGGTAATGTGAAATTTTCTACCGAATATGGGAAAAATAACCAACGGAATGGAATTTTTAGACGGTCGGTTTATTAAAACCCCATCATCAGTGTACTATTATCCTATTTATTATGATTTTTATGATTAAAATTTGGTTATGTAGGAGTATGAGCTTAATTATTCTAGATTAATAAGAGAGGATCTTGAGGCTTGCGCTATTGATGATAATAATTTGTTCACCATGAAATTTAATTATACGAAACAATAATTGGTCGATTGTGTTAAAATTACCACAAATGATAACGAGTTTGTAGTTATATTATGACGTCGCAAAGAAGTCAAAAGCAAAAATAATCCTAGACTATTTTTTTATGCGAGAGATCAGGAAAGTACACCAAGTTGGTTAACCAAAGGATCTTAAGAGGAAGTTTACCAGGACTAAGAAATGTGAATTTTTTTTTGCACTTAAAAGAAATAGGATAAATTATGATTTATGGTCCTTAGAGGTCGTATGCGGGGTTCACAAGCATGAGACTATAAAATTTAGTGAATGTCATTCATACTTGGGACGATTGTCTAAGAATATGATTTTGTAATTAGTTCTTCCAAATTGAGATCCCGTCCTCGTGATATTCTTGGCGGAGTGAAAATGTTGAACCCTAACAATTTGCCATCCTTGTGCACCGTGTATAATGCTCAACTAAAACAAAGGACGATCGAGTAAGGCGATCACTCGCAGTTCTAATACTTGTTAGGTGAGCTAAAAAGGTTATACTATTACGAATAACATAGATCGTGCGAAGACGAAGCGATATCATAAGTGAAATTTTCTTTGCGCACCCGGTTAATTTGGATTTATTACGGATGTTTCCAAATGTGTTAATAATGGATAACACCTATAAGGTAATAAGATACGGGATATCGTTGTATGAGGTTCTTGGAGCCGCATGTACCGAAAAAACTTTTTATATTGGATTTATGTTTATGTTCGAGAGAAATTTGAGAGCTATAAATGGGTGTTAGTATGTTTACAATCGTTGATGGTAACTAATTACATCGAACCACCCTCCATTGTTTTAACCAATAGAGATTTAGAGGTTGTGAAGGCGGTCAATGAAGTGTTCCCCAATGCAACCAACGTATTATGTCGATGGCACATTAACATGACGTCCTAGCCAAAACGAAAAAAATCATCAATGATAAAAAAATATCCAATAAATTTTTAAAAGTGTGGAGTAACATGATGTTCTCGGATACGGAGCTATCGTTAAATACTATTGGTAAAAAGTTCTCTATGATTTTAAAGAATATCCAAAAGAAATAGAAGATACTGAAACTTGGTTAGAGCCTTACGGTGATAAGTTTATCATGTGGAGAACTAACAAGTCATTGCATTTTGGTAACCGAACCACTAACTGTGTGAATAATGCTCATTCCACCCTTAAGAGTATCCTTGGTACAAGCAAATGTAACTTTAAGTATATTTTGTTGAAGATGCATACTTTGATCAAACAACAACACAAAGAATTTAAAGACTCATTTGAAAAGAGTTAAGTATTAGGCCTACATGATTTCGTTAACAATGTATACAAAAAGCTAAAAAACAACGTCTCACACTATGGTTTGCAATTTTTTTACGAGGAAGTTGAATGTGCCTGAAAAATGACAGTTGTATACGGTGCACCTTGTGGTTGTGCAATATGAACTATTCATGGCATACCTTGTTCGTACGACATCTACGAATTCGTAAGCAAATGCTTAAAGGTAGATATAATTGTCCGTAATAATCTTACGAAGACCGAACAATTATAAAATGAACTGGATAAACTCGTACTTAATGTCATGAAACCAATGACGAAGCACGGATATAGCATATGTACAAGAAATGGTTTGCCATACTCCATTCGGAAACAACTTCCCTTTTAGAGCCTTTGGACAAACTAAAAGTGTGTGGTCGTCCAACTTACAATTATAACTTAATCTATTATTGCATCTGAATCATCCACTAAACGCAAAAAATCGTATCACGACCATGCCATAGCTTCTGAGAAAATAAATACACCATTGATAGGAAAATATTATAAAAGTTCATTGGTCATTTTGCATAGAGAGAATGGAGTATCAAGTTGCAAATTTGGTAGAGGAGTGGAGTTTGGAAATAATGAAGTATTTATACTACACAAGCAAGTGGAAGGATGCATTCTAGTGGAACAATCCGTTGTAGGTCAACTGCTACCATGTTGACTAAATCGACTTTGGATTCCAACAATTACTTAAACCAATTCCCCATCTTGTTTAGACCTTTCATAACGTCGATTAACGACGTTAAAGCCGATGACTATTACATGTACCATTCGATTACGAATGCTTTGAACGGATAATAATATGAAGGAAAGTTGATTAGGGATGCCCTCTATAACGAGCATATGGACTTCATATCCATGTACGTGAAGATATTTACTAGTATAGAGAATTTAATAGATATTACGGACGTGTGAAGTACTTTAATGATGCGGCTACTATAGAAAATTGGATGATCATACCCAATATAGAAGTGGTGATCACATCTATGTTTAATTGTATACCCTTCCTCGTAGGACAATCGAATATCATTGATAATAGTTTCATTTTTCTATTTTTAAGAGATACAACCCCTAAGATGTCAAATCGGTTGGAAATTAGATTGGGTCGGGTCAATACCAACCATTTTATCTATGTAACTATTTTATTTTGTCAAACATTTGATTAACCTTACTACATCCCACCTAATTTGGTTTATTTTAGGCTGAGGGTAATTTTGTAAAGTATTTTGGAAAGTATTTTGAGTATTAAGTGTTTTGGTATAAAGTAGTGAGAGATTTGAGGAACCTGGTTGTATTAAATGTTCATTACCCTCATTAATGAAAGTAGTTGGGGTATTTATACCCTTAATTACGGACCCATAGGCTTACGGGTCAAGTTATGAAACCGGGTCAAGTTTAAGGACTCATTTAATTTATTAAGCTGATTAGCACATAGCTTAGTCAAAAAAGTGTTTAGGTGTTTATTTACTTTTGTCCTGTCCGGATAATTCAGTGTTACATTTATGTCCGACTTTCCCTTGTCCGGATAACTCAGTAAGCTGTGACTGGATAATCCGAACTCATCAGTAGCCCTTTTTTTAGGCCTTGTTAAATATCTTTAGCATGACTGAAAAATTTACTTGGCCCGTAGCAACTTTGTCCAACCTGCTTAGGCACTTCGTGCTGGGAGGTTTATCTTCATCACTAACTCAGTTCAAAGTCTGTCCGGACTAAGTTCGTTTCCCAGAATTCTAAGAGTTTTCCTCTTGGATCGTGGGACATGTATCACAATCTGGTTTGACCTACCAACCGTTTTTCTTCCTAGATCGGCGCACCCACTAAGCCTAGAAAGTTACCTAGGCATTTAACCCTTCACAGGTTTGTGCCGTCTTTAATCATTGCCAAACCTCTTCAACTCCTCCTAGGTAACAATTACTTTTTTCTACTATTATATAAATTCTTTTTAACTATTCCATTGTCTTCATCCCTCAAAAACTTTCTAGAGAGAGAGAGATTCCCACATTTATTTTCAAACTTGTTCCTAAATAATTTTTATGTTCACAGTCAGAAACACACTTGTTAAAGGCGGCTGGTTGAACTTGTCAGAGCTAGAAAAAGCAAAAAAAATTGAATGAGAGAATCGCATTGCTGTTGGTCTTTCAGTTTTCCCAAGTGAGAAATCTAGTGAACAGACTCAAAAAGCTGACCAAGGATCGTCCTCCTCCAGAAATCCCAAGCCTAGACGGTTATTCAAACCAAACCTCTCTCCTCTTCCCCCAGGCTCTTCTGTGCAAGAGTCTCAACCTTCTGTTGCTAAAGAAAATGCGGTTTTGAGTGTCAGAAAACCTTCTCCCTTCATAGCAATGGGTTCTGACATCGAGAATTCCTCAGAAATTTCAAAAGAAATTTCAAAAGATAAGCCCTCAGGATCAGAGGCATCTAAAGTAGCCCCAAATGCCAAGCCTTCCGGATCTCAATCTCAACCGGACACCAGGCCTTTAGAAACAACAGACGCTCATTCATCCGAACAGCCTGTAGTGCTAGAGGCTGATCCTCCACTATCCAAGGCAACATATAAACCTTCCATAGTAATGGAAGAAGTAATGGAGGACAGTGTCAAAGAGGCTCCCTTTGAAACTAAAGCATCAGGTCCGAATACCTGTCACTCCGGAGACTCCGATGGACTGTAAACTCGACGACGTGGTCATCTTCACTGAGGTGTTAAACTGGGGACTTTGGTTCCCACTGGACCCTGAAATTGTCAGGTACTTCCACCTGGTGAAGCTCTACCCAAGCCAGCTGAGCCCAAACGCCTGGTATTCTCTCCTCCCTTGCATAATGACATCGAGGTTATCCAAGACCCCTCTCCCAATGGAGCAATTTTCCGCTGTGGCAAATCTATGCAACAAACACCACATTACCTTCTACCATCACAATATGGGGAACGATTTCAAGGTGGTAGACGACTTACTGGAGTCTGAGAAGAACTAGAGGACATAGTTCTTGTTAATTAGTGGGTCATGGGAGAATGGTAGGAAGATCGAAGCCAATACCAACCCTAGTATGTTCAATAGCAGATGGAAGAGTACGAGTAAGTTTTTTATCTTTGTTTTTAATGTTCTTCTTTTTAACTCACAAGTATTCCTCTCCTGATTTATTTGTTAGTTCTTTTTCAGTGCTGCCGAATGAGTTTATCCGACACCTGGAGGAGGGGCAAACAACCTGTGCCAAACTTAACGCATGAGCGGCAGAGCGTTGGGGGAATACTTTCCATAACTGTTTCACCTCAGGAAATCTGGTGAGGTCCCATCTGTGGAACACCACGGGTCGGAGGGATCTCACATGGGAAGAACTAACTACACCTCCTCCTCCTGACATAATCCTTAAACAGACAGAAGCCAAAGATGATAAACTGGTCATGTCTTCTAGAGCCAAAGCTCCCAGCAAGATGAAAGGGAAGAAGAAGAAAGCTGCAACAGATGCAGTACAAGCTGCCACAGAGAGGATCGGTTCGGGGAACCAAGGGGGAATCGACGCTTCCTTGCTCAAAGTAGTAAAGGCTGAGACTGTTAGGGAGACAGGAGAATCACAAAACCCACCAAGGCCTCCCAAAAAGGACTGGAAAAAAGAGAAAGCAGTGAAGAGTGAGGGAAAAAAGTATTAAACAAAGCAAGATTTTATAAATAAACCTATCCGGAATCAAACCGAACAACATTACAAAATATGCCTTGTCCATCCAAGGACTTTTAAGTATTTTAAGAGACCTATCCAGACTCAAACCGAATAACATTACGAAAAATTCCTTGGCCATCCAAAGAATTTAATGGTTCACAAAAGTAAGAAAACAAAAAGATGTTTAAACTTTGGGGCTTGCTCCCTTCAGATTTTCTTTCACCACCTCCTTTCTTGGGACTTTTGAGTTCGACACTCGAACTCTCGTCGGCTCCTTCTTCGTCATCACTAGTAGAGTCAATTCCACTAGAAAATTTGTACTTGTCACCGGTTTCCATGGTGTGATGAGGAAGATATTCGTATTCCACATATTTCCATAGGGGACCAAGGGTCCTCTTCGGAAATGTCTCATGGAAGAGCAGCACCATGTCAGACCTAACTTCATTATACCTTTTCTCAAGGGAAACTATCACTTCATTGGTATATTTATCAATGCTTTCCTGAATAGTTTGTTTTTTGGTGCTTCAGCAAGTCTTCTTTGTCCTTGATCACCTTAGACACAATACCTTCTAAGGAAGTTTTCTCACCGGACAAGGTTTGAATGACACCATATTTGGTCTTCAAGCCCTCCCTTAATGTTGTGAGATTATTTTCCAAACCGGAGCATTTAGTTTGGAGCTCAGTACTGGACGTCTCCGAAGTGGCAAGCTTGGTTGATAGATCTTCATTAAAACCTCCCCGCGCCACCAGGGTAGGAAAAAGTATTCCCCATAATATTTATATTGACATTTAACAAGTAAATATTTACACAACTTTTATTCTAGATATAACCATACGTGTTCAATATTCCATGGGTGCTTCAAAAGCCTCCAGTTTTTGTCCTGAAGCCTATATGTCCAAGGCTTAAGCTTTTCAGAGACCTCATAGAGGCCTTCCCAAATCGGAGCCAGCTTACCGAACTGCTTCTCCTTTGTGTGTAGGAAAACTTTTCTCAAAATTTTATCTCCCAAATGAAAATCTCTTTTTACTTGATCTTGGAAGTAAATCTTCTCCTCATCAAGCCTTGGTAATGGGTTGTTCTAAGATGAGCTTTAACCCTTCTTTCGTCTATTAAGTCCAATTGGTTCCTAATTGTTATCTCATTAGCTTGTTTGGAATATTTATGGACCTTGTATGATGGTAGATTAACTTCTATAAGAGTAATAGCATCCATCCCATACACCAAGGCAAAAGGAGATTCTTGTGTAGCAGCCCTAGGAGTAGTTTGGTATGCCTACAACACTTCTGGCTGATAGCTCAGCCACTTCCCTGCAGCCCCTTCTAAATTCTTTTTTAATCCAGACAAAATAGTCTTGTTTGCCACTTCAACCTGGGCATTTGCTTGTGGGTGGAAAGGAGAAGAGAAGCAATGTTGAATGGCTCTAGAGGCACAAAAATTCTCTATGTCCTTGTTATCAAACTGTGGCCCGTTGTTTGTGGTAATCTTCTGAGGAATCCTAAATCTGCAGCATATATTAGATAAGATAAACTTTATGACAGCTTTCAAAGTGGTTCTTGCTAAATGAGCTGCCTCTATCCAGTTTGAGAAGTAATCAATAGCAACAATAATTGTCCAGCACCCTCCATGCGCCATTGGTAGAGGCACAACTAAATCCAATCCCCAACGAGCAAAAGGTACTGGCTCAGAAATGGACTCCATAGGCATTGCTGGCACATGAATTTCGTTGCCATACCTTTGACATGGATCACACTTTTTTACCATTTCTTTAGCATCTGCCATTATAGATGGCCAGTAGTATCCAACCAACAATACCCTTCGGGTTAGTGCCCTGTAGCCACAATCTGCTGATCCTTCTCCATCGTGTAGTTCAAATAAAACGATTTGGGATTCTTCAACCCCCAAATAATGCAGGAGAGATCTGTTGAAGGATTTTTTTATAAAGAACCTCTCTTATGATAAAAAAAACCACGAGCCTTGTGTTTAATTTTCCTTGCCATAACTTTCTACTGAGGTAAAATCGTATCAGAGATATATTGAAGAAGGGGAAATATTCAATCTTTAAGTTGAACTACTTGTACACTCAAGCTTTCCTCCTCTTCCGTGTTCTGATTTGATTGTATGGATGGGCATTCTTATATATGGATCCAAGGGTAGGACTCATAGTATGCTATGGTTGCGAATGAATCTGCCAACGTATTTTCTAATCTAGGAATATGCTCATAACCAACACTTTTGAAGTGGGCTGCCACCTCTTTAAGTACCAGTAAGTATTTGATCAGTTGTTCCTTCTTGGCCTCAGATTGACCTTGAACATGGTGAATAAGAAGCTGTGAATCACTCATCAATCTGATTCGTTTAGCCCCACATAGAAAGGCTAATTTGAGACCACCTATAGCTGCTTCATATTTAGATTCATCGTTAGAGGCCCTCAACCCAAAGCATATAACCTGATACATTTTATCACCATACGGAGAGGTTAGGCAAATTCCAGCCCACAATCCATTGTGCTTGATCCACCATCAGTCGGACTACCCACTATTTTTTAATTTTCCCTTCTGATACTTGTTTAAAGCTCCTATCCGAATAAAATTCTACTAGGAAATCAGCAACAGATTGAGCCTTGATATCAGTTTGTGGGGCGAAATTAATGTCGTAATCACCCAACTTTACTGACCACTTGGTCATCCTGCTTGATATGTCTGCTTTCTGAAGAACATTCTTTAATGGAAAATATATTCGGACAATGATGGAATGTGACTGAAAATAAGACCTCATTTTTCTTGCAGTAATCACTAAGGCTAGTACTAGCTTTTCAAGTTTCAGGAACCTCTTCTCAGCATATATCAGGCTCTTGCTGATGTAGTACACCGGACGAGGATAATTATCCACCTCTCTTACCAATACTGTATATATAGCATATTCTGACACAACCAAGTATACATAAAGTGTTTCTCCTTGTACGGGCTTGAAAAGGTTTTTTGACGAATACAAGTGTTTCTTTATTTCATCAAAAGCTTGGCTGCATTGTGGAGACCAATTGAAATCTTTAGCACTCTTCATGGTTTGAAAAAACAGAGCACAGTTGTCCGAACACCTTGAAATAAAACGATTCAAGGCAGCCAATCTTCGTGTCAGCCTCTAGACTTCTTTAATATTTCGAGGGGATCCATTTCTAATAGGGTATCAAGCTGATCCGGGTCGGGATGCATCCTTTTCTCACTTATCACATAACCTAAAAAAATTCCGGACTATACCCCAAAGACACACTTTTCTGGATTCAGTTTTAAATTTACCTTTGTCAAATTGGCAAAAGTTTCTTGAAGTTCAATTATGTGTAAATCCTCTTCTAAGGTTTTCAACATCATATCATTGATGTACACTCCATATTCCTGCCAATCTGATCAGCAAATGTTTTGTTCACCAACCTCTGATAAGTAGCCCCCGCATTCTTCAACCCAAAAGGCATTACCTTATAACAATGGAGACCTATGTCTGTAACAAAGGTAGTGTGATCCTGGTCCTTTGGATCCACCTGTATCTGATTGTACCCAGAGAAGGCATCCATGTATGACAACAACTTGTTTCAAGATGTTGAGTCCACCAACTCATCTATCCGGGGACTGGATAAAGATCTTTTGGGCAAGCTCTGTTAAGGTCAATAAAATTAATACACATACGCCATTTCCCATTCTTTTTCTTGACTAGCACCAGATTGGCAGTCCATAAAGAATACTGGGACTCCTTTATGTGCCCCATCTTGGTAAGTCGATCGACTTCTTGGACTATTACATCAGCCTTCTCCTTAGAGAAAACTCTCATTTTCTGCACAACAATTGCAACATCACTTCGGATGGATAGCTTATGTGAGATAACAGTTGCTGGTAGTTCGGTCACATCAACATTGCACCAAGCAAAGACATGCTGATTATCTGCCAAAAAGGACAATAATTTCTTCTTTAATTATGGCGCCATCTTGGAGCCAATCTTAACAATCCTACCCTCTATCAGAGAGTGGGTTTCAACTTATTCAACCGGTATTAAAACACCAGGGGCCTCTCTGGGGTCATCAATTTCACCCTCTCCATCAGAAGGCCCCAATAACTGCTAATCTTCATTAACTCGGACTGCTCCCAAAGTTTTAGAAGCAAGTGCAGTTGCATAGCACTCCTTTGCTATCTTTTGACTACACCGGATAACTCCTACTTGCCCTTGAACCGCATACTTCAAAAATTGGTGGACTGTTAAGGCCACATCATGAATTCCGGAGAGCCAAGACCTCCTAAAGATTGCATTGTAGCATGTTGGGCAGTCTACCACAACGAATAACACTCTGACCAACTTTTTAAAAGGCCTCTTGCCCAACAACATCTCTTCCTCAAACTCCCCGATTAAATCCGCAGAGCTCACGGTGAAGACCACAATGGTTCTGTTTGATCGCAGAATAACGGCTAGATTTTTCATCTGCTTGTAAGAACTTAAAAAGATAATGTTTTCCGAACTGCCCCTGTCTATCAGAATTCGTCTGACATCATTGCCCCCAATAGATGCTCCTATCACCACAACATCCTCATGAGTCCCATCAATTTTTTTTAAATCATCATCAAAGACTATAAACGGAAAAAGGGTTTGGGACTCATAAGAAGGCATGCCCCCTTCCAATTGAGTAGCTAGACTATGAACATGCCTCTTTCTTAATAAAAGAGTGGGTGTTGTCATGGTGTCTCCTCCGAATATGGTAAGTTACTCAAAGAAACTAATGAGTATGGACACCGTCTTGACCTGTTATGTTATGACCCCCACTTTATTCCTGCATTGTTTGTAGGGCCAGTTCGAGGAGCATTGTCAGGCCTGTTTTCACTTCTTCTTTTGACATAAGCACACAACTTGCCTCTTTCAATGAGATTCAGTACTTTTTGCTTCAAAGCAATAAATATTGGGTGTTATAACCAATATCATGATGATACTAGCAAAAACAAGTATTACGATTTTCTCTACAAGATTGCAGTGCTGCAGGTTTCCGGAAATGGACCTCATCGGTAGTCTTGCCATAAATGGTAGCCACATTCTCTTTTAGTTCTGCAAACCACTCCAGTTGAACCCAATGACCTATTTTACTTCTTGACTACTGGCTCTGAGCTGGATTTGGGTTGGATTGAGTCTGTTTGGCCCTGTTAGACCCTTGTCCGGTTTCTTTAGCCTTGTATCCGGACTGGTTTTGGTTTTGAACTGCCGGGGCGGACCTCACCGGACGGTATACCCTGGTTTTCTTTGTTTCATCCATGTTGATCTACTTTTCCACCTAGTTTAGCAATCCACCCCAAATCATGGCCTTCTTCCTGGTCACCGAATCAGCCAGATTCCCAGGATTCAACCCTTGTCTTAAAGAAGCAATTGCCACCTGTTCGAAGCAATCTGCTAACCCATTCTTTGGTATTTACGAACCGACTTATGTAGTCCTTCAAGGACTCATTTGGCTATTGGGCACATTGTAAAATAGTATCTCCATTGCCCTTGACCTATTTACTTCCCACAAACTGCCTTCGGAAGGCAACTCATAATGTATCAAAGTTTCTGATACAACCCTGAGGCAAACTGTTGTACCACTTAAGAGCACCTCCTGTAAAAGATTGGGAGAATTCCCTACACAGAAGTTTGTCATCATCATTAAAATTCATCATGAAGTTCTTGAACTGATCCAGATGGTTTTCCGGATCCTCACTCCCATCATACTTCTCCATTTTGGAACTGTCAAACCTCTTGAGAAGGTTTCCGGACAGTATTTTGGCAGACGACGGTGATTGCCTCCAATTTCTATTTCGACTAAAGACTGTGTTTTCATTAGGTGTTGCAAAAATACCTGGTTCGATTTGAAATGTAAAAGGATCGATCAACAACTCATCAACATGCATGTTGTTGTGGCTGTAAGATGACCCTTTACCCAAATTCCTTTTATGTTTCCCATGCCTATCTCTCTTTCTTGAATATTTTTTTACTAGATTTTGTTTCTTCTTGAACCTCCCTTCATCACTGCTTGATGACAAATACTCTTCAAGCTCAGCCTCATTCGAAGAGGTGTTGGAGGACTCAGAATCTGAACTGTTAGTATGGTAGATGGCTGATGCCTTCGACTTCTCCTTTAAACCCATTTCTGCTTTTTTAATGGCCCTCAATTCCTCTATTCTTTTTCTCAATTTTTCTCGTTCCTCGGTGGTGTATTCATTATTTTCCCCAACTTCCTTCACCACAGGTGGTGCAGTTCCTTGCTCGTTCGGATTCATCCGTACAGGTCTTTTCTATTGGTTTTGAATACAAGATTTAGGCATTGTTGCCTCTCACTGTGGTCACCAATTTGGTTTGGTATATTTTGGGCTGAAGGTTATTTTATAAAGTGTTTTGGAAATTATTTTGAGTATTAAGTGTTTTGGTATAAAGTAGTGAGAGATTTGAGTAGCCTGGTTGTATTAAATGTTCATTATCCTCATTAATCAAAGTAGTTGGGGTATTTATACCTTTAATTACCGACCCATGGGCTTACGGGTCAAGTTATGAATCTGGATCAAGTTTAAGGACCCATTTAATCTATTAAGCTGATTAGCACATAACTTAGTCAAAAAGGTGTTTAGGTGTTTATTTACTTTTGTCCTGTCTGGATAGTTTAGTGGTACGTTTATGTCCGAATTGTCCTTGTCCGGAGTAAGATGTGACTGGATAATCCGAACTCATCACCACCGATTTTATCATTGTAATTTTGTGTATATTTTTGTTTTGTAGCTTTACATTACGATTGATGTCCCATGTTCAATGATACATAATTGTTGCCTAAAATTGCATTTAGTAGATGGAGAAGGTGGAGCATTACCGATTCATTCTTGCTGCAAAAGATACAAAGAAATTAAAAGTCTTAGTCTCGAAGTAACCGATTTAGCCGCTTTTGTTTAATTTTTTTATTATTGTGATGTACGTACAATTTCCTAAGCTAAAACCTTGTATGTTTTGAAGTTTATGATAACAGTAAATTTGAAACAATAACATTAGACGCTAAATAGTTCATATGGTTAATAACATTACATAAAATAAAATCCAAAGAAACAAATTAAATAGAGAGTTGACATAATAGTTCACGAATTCAAAAGCTTGAGAAGATGCACATATTTGTGCATATTAAAATTTGCATCACCCATGATATTGTGGTATGTATATTACTTGTTCGTGAAGAATGATTCTGCGAGAATAAAATAATATAGGTCGCGGGAAAAACATTGGCGGGAAACCAATATAATTTGGCGGGTAATTTTAACTTGGCGAGGGCCCTTAAATCATAGTAATAGACCTTCTATCTGCACGGTGCTGGAGAAGTTTCCCACCACTGGTGGGAAACTCAGCTGCTGGTGGGTAATTTCTTAACCGTCGGTGGGAACATCCAAAACAAACCATATTTAAGTATGGTATGTGGGCATACAACCCGCGGTGGTGAAATTTCCAACCTCTAGTGGGTAATTTCTTAATCGATGGTGGCTTGAATCGATCAGCTGTCCGTATTACAATCCGACACCACTAATGGAAAACTCTCAGAAATACCCACATCCAAGTCTGGTATGTTGGCCTTTAACTAATGGTGGGAATTTTTAAACCGCTGGTGTGAAATTCCTCTACCCAATTTGGAATTTCCTAACCGACGATAGGTTTAATCCACCCGGCGATGGAGAAGTACCGCACCGTCGGGGAAGACAACCCAGACAAATAAAAATCTAATTATTTTTCCAGGACTACCACACTGGTGGTGGGGAATTTTGAGACTACGGTTGGGAAACTCTATCACTAGTGGAAAATTTCCATATTGGTGATGGGCTTATTCCACATTCGGTGTGGGTTTTTTACAACGGTAGTGGAGAGGCTAGAAAAGTACCATAACCTTATACAATTATAAGGAACCAACCATATAGAGTTTTCTAATTACAAATAACAACAAAATAATTTCATAACAAGATCAATACAAATAAAAAGTGTAAAAAAAATCAAACTTATTTTAATATACATGTCCATTGGCAAAACGAAATGTTATGTTATACAAATTTCTGGAACAAAACGAAGCGTGCAAAAATAGTTCTCGAAAACAACATACATCCCTAAGTAAACAAACATAATACCAAGATATCTAAGATGACAACGATCCAATAACTTGTGATTTGCAGCACTCTCTTTGTGAAATTGGTCGTCTATTTTGTGTTGTCGTTAAGAGGTCAAATACGATTTATCGTTTGAATCACCTCTACAACCAGACGGTCACAAAGATATGTAGAGTGATGTGAAACCATTCGCACTTTGCAACATAACTTCTGTACTGAGGCATATCTATCTATTAACTTACTCCAGTTAACCATTTATATATAGGTTTTTTTTTATTATGGTTGTTTTGTATATGACAATAAAATAACGATGATACTTCTCGAAGGGAATTCTGAAAATAAATTTTAAAAAATAGAAGCATCACCTATGTCTCTATTTCCAAATTCTGATTCTTTATGGTCTAGTTCAAATATTTTCATTGTTAAGTCTACTATTTATTAAAGTTAATCTAGCATAAACACTCGTTCAAATTCCCTAAACGAATGATGAAATAGAAAACCCGGCCATCCTTCCAGTAAAAATCTTTCAATTTTTCTAAAGCAATGTAATTTTTCTATAATAATGAGTAATAAAATAAAGTTTTGTGAACCATGCCGATTGAGTAAGTTGCATGTCTTATCCTATACCAATTCAAGTTTTTCTTTTATGCATATCTTGGACCTCATACACACTGATGTTTGGATTCATTCTCCTATCAAATCACAATCATGTTTTAGGTATTACATGCAGTTTTTATAAGTTTTTTTATAGGTGTGCATGGTTTTATCCACTAAAAAAAGAGTGATTCACTAAGTTCTTTCATTCACTTCAAAATCTTGGTTGTAATTCAATTTGAGAGAAAAATCAAACATGCATTTTCATGTCATTCTTATTTCCTAAACACTAAAGAATTTTTGTCTCATATATCAGTATCATATTCATATTGGTTTTAGGGCAGTCAATACAATTCAATCCTACTTTGAGTAAGTTTACACAAAGAGTAAACTTACACGGTTCTTGTCATGTAACATTACCTAGCCAGCCATCCATCACTCAGCCACCCAACATATAACAAGGTTCCGTAAATCATATTCAAAATTAAAACATTAATGCCTTATCCAATGCCCATATAGGATATTTTACCAACTATTATTCTACTATGCCATCATCATTCAGACAAATTCACATAACACTTCTCATTCACCATATACACATACCCTTCCTAATCAAATAAAATCAAGTAGAATCATCTTCAAACCTACAAATACATATACAACATATACTACCTTGTCAAACCACATATAACATGTAGTCTTTCCCAAACACAACATACACAAATTTTAACAAAACATAAATAAATTATACTGAAACACATAGCCACTTACTCAAACACATAGCCATCCAGATTGCATTTAATCAAACACACATGGTATGTAAACAAAACCTAAATCTAGCATCTTTAAGCATAAACTCATTTATACTGGCTTTACTACCTTACCCTTAGTTAAACCTACTAAACCAACACAACTTTATATTTTTTTATCCGAATTGGAATCAAGCTATAAAAATAGAATTTTGGGCCTTATAAAGAAATCAAACATGAACTGATATACCTTGGAAGTCTACTATGAACATGGTTGGTTGTAAATGGGTTTTCAAACTTAATTTTTCAATAGTTAGGTCAGTATAAATCTATAAGGCTTGTTTGGTGGCTAAGGGTTTTCATCAGTCACCATGTATAAATTTTGATGAGACTTGCAGTCATTTATCAAAGTTTCTCTTATTAGGCTTCTACTAAACATTGTAGGGTCTAAAAAATTGGGACATTTTTCAACTAGACGTCAACAATGCCTTCTTAAGTGAACATCCCTTAAAGCCTCATCATGTATTTAAGCTTAACAAGGCACATATGCAATCGTACTCAAGGTTAAATGATGTGTTTCTTAGTTAGGATTTCCAAAATTACACACGTTGTTCTAATCAACTTATTGTATGTAGGTAACATAATATTGACATGTAAGATCATCTTCAAGCATTCATTTTTCCCTTCTCCGAGAAGAAATACATGAAGAATTACTTAGCTCTGTTGGAATAGAGAATTTCAAGACACGTGTTAGGGAAACCATCAATATCCGAACAAGATCCGACTCAGCCCTAACAAGACTCGCTAGACCGAATCTTAGCCATTTTAGTCGAAACAATGGTCAACAGTTGGCGAATACCTACCCGAGAGGCCGTATGAGGTAATACGAGCGTTGGCTCTTACCTTAATTCGCGAACAAGTTAACAACAAAAAATATAAAGTAAACAATCGCACAACAAAATATTTACGTGGTTCGGATCGTGAAGAAATCCTACATCAACGGGCAACAGACACTTCTTTTAAATATAAGTAAGTTACAGAAAGACTCTCAAACAAAAAGGACTCAATCACTCGTGATTCACAGAACCCTCTCTTCAGTGTTTATCTCTTATCTCACTTATCTTCCAAAAAGACCTAGAGCTAGTTTCTCTCTCTAAAAAATATGCAGCTCACATGACGTCTCGCCACAAATTTCAAAACTATATCTTTTTTTTATTTATTTATAGGCCAGCTATGATAAATCTTAATCCATTAATTATGGAATCTAATTAGTATAGAAAATCGAATTATTACGAAACTTAATTAATATAGAAGACCAAATTAGGAAATCTAATAATATAGAAGACCATATTAATAAGAAATCATACTAATATAGAAAACCGATTCAATTAATGTAGAAATCTAATTAATATAGAAAATCTAATTAATATAAAATATCAAATTAATATATAAAATCTAATTAATATAGAATTTCTAATTAAATATAAGAAATCCATTTAATATAAGAAATCCAATTAATATTGAATATTAAATTTATATTAGGAATTCAATTAATATAGGAAATTTAATTAATTGAGAAATCGAATTAATATATAAATCTAATTAATGTAAAAATCTAATTAATATAGCAGGTTGATCTAGAAAAGAATAATATGTTTCACGTTACTTTAAGCCTACATTTAAAAATCCTCCACCTAGGCTAATAGTAACTCCAATAGTCGTTACCTTGATGGTTTAACTACTCATTCGAGGCAAAGTCCACCTGCACGTCTGAAGTGATCAATTCATATGTAGTCCGAGAACTCAATCGAGGAAATATTTCCCAATGGACTAGTCTCCCCACCTTTTAAATCTAAGAAATCGGTAGTAACATCGATCTGACCTATCCCAAAATCAGACCGAGCAACACTTGACGGATGCTCGATAGTTTGAACATCCAAATCCTTTCACCCATCAAACTTCAGATTAAGACCCGAACCCAACAATGGTTGAACTTTCTTTGCAAAGGCCATACCTAAACCTAGCTTGAAAATATATTATGTAGAGGTATCCACATCTCCACCCTCATGTTCAAACTCCATCTCAACTCCAGCTCCACCTCCGTCACCTATTACATCTCAATAAAGATCGAAAGTCCAAGGGATCTTGTTGACGATGTTGGATGTCCAAAACAGCTCATTCCATCAATCTCTTGTTATGTCCAGCTGTCAGAAGTATAACCATTACTCCAATTAAGTTACGACTGATCTTCTTAGCTATTACATGCTATGAGGTACTCTTCGAGATTATGCGCCTATGCATATCAAAACTTTTAAAAATAGCTAGTGAATGGTCGGTTTACTAATACCACGCCATTGTCAGTCCTAAACTTCTTCATGTACCTAATTGGATTGAATCTTCTCTTGCTTTGACAAGCCATTAACTGCCTTCATCCAAATTCTAGTAGATCCATTCCCCCACTAGACGAACCATCTACTACAGACCCATCAGTCCAATAGATAGCTTGAATATAATACTTCCCTCGAGGAATCATCGTTGTGACTGCGTTTGACTTTACTCCAAGATCTGCGATCTTCATCTTTCTACTTTCTTTTTCACCAAAAATGAATATTGATATCATACCTCCACACTCACCGCACCACTTGTTAGGGAAATCATCAATATCCGAACAAGATCAGACCCAGCTTTAGTAGGAGGTAATACGAGCTTCGCTCTTACCTTAATTCAAGAACAAAGTTGACAAGAAAAAACAGAAAGTAAACAATCGCACAACAACAGCTTCACGTGGTTGATCGTGAAGAAATCCTTCATCCACGGGAAACATACACCTCTTTTATATATAAGTACGTTACAGAAAGACTCTAAAACACAAAAGACTCAATCACTTGTGATTCACGGAACCCTTTCTTCAATGTTTATCTCTCACCTCACTTATCTCTAAAAAAGACATAGAGTTAGTTTCTCTCTCTAAAAAAATATGCAGCTCATATCGCGTCTCGCCACAAATTGCAAAGTTATATCTTTTTCTATTTATAAGCTAGCTATGATAAATCTTAATCCATTAATTACGGAATCTAAGTATTATATGAGGCCAAATTAATTGGAAACTTAATTTATACATAATACCAAATTAGGAAATCTTAATATAGAAGACCAAATTAATATGGGAGCTAATTAATATAGATTATTGATTAATTAAAATAAAAATCTAATTAATATAGAATAATTAATTAATATAAAAAATATAATTAATATATCATATCCAATTAATATAGAAATTCTAATTAATATAAGAAATCTAATTAATATAAGAGACTAATTTAGAAAAGAATATTATATTTCGCCTTACTTTAAGCCTACATTTAACAACATGTGATATTTCTATGTTAGTTGGTCACATTCTCTCTTTATGATTGTATCTGCTGTATCCCTACAGCATATCAGAGTTTGTTAGACTCGTTGCAATATTTACTCAAAACAATATCTCAATAGCCGATTAAGTCATTTTTTCTAAACTCCTACTTTTACTCACTAAAAATATGTGAAAAGGGGTTTGTGTTATTTAAATGGTACAAAATATCGTGGTTTTCACCTTAAGCCTTCACTTCGGTTGTGGCTCACTAAGTTTTTTTTTATGTTGATTGGACTAGTTCGCTTTATGATATGAAGTCAGTTGGAGGCTACTACATAATTATTTTTTGATTCTTTGGTATATTGGCCATCCAAGAACTAGCATGTTCTAGCACACTCTAGAACTGAACTAGAACCCAAAGCGTTAGCTAATGAATGTATCAACTGATTTAATTTGGTTACAATCACTATTTATTGAAATAAACTTACAACTTTCTCATGCGCATATTTTTTGGTGGACAATTTTAGAACTGTACTTTTTACCTCCAATCTATATTTTCATGAGCGTATATAACAATAAAAACTGATACGTATTTTATGTGCGATCGTATTCTTTGTCCTGCTCTTGAAGTCGTGTACATTTCTTTTCGCAAATAAAATGTTGATTTTTTCACTAAACTTTTGTCGCGCTTTTAATTTGAGTTTATCCGATACAAACTATCGTTTCGGATATCTTCGTCTTGTTGGGAACACAAAATTTAATAAATAAAAAGTTATTATTAAATGGAAACACAAAACATAAAAAGTTTCGATTAGCAATCCAAATAAACTAAAATATATGTCTAGTCTAACTCCTAAAAGCTCGTAAGTTGTATTGTGTTACTAACATTTAAAATGGGGTTTGGGTTGGTTTTGAAATGTTAAAGAGAACAAGACCCAAACTTTATCACTTATTATATACCTCAGACAATATCTGATATATAGATGCTTTTATATACAGAATACTAAGCCGTTGCAAATCATATTATCTATGTAACGATAAGAATCTTATAACCAATTTTTCTTAGAGTATTCGCCGTTTCTATCTGAATTCTGAAAGTCTCCAATTTTTTTTACAACATTCAGTTCCCATCTGAAATAGGAATATTTGGATTGAATAGAAAAAATTACTGATTTGTGTCTCGTCTAATATATTTTTATTTGTGGGAAAATAAAACAATGGCATAAAGTAAAATAATATGGGCTATATCTCGTCTCCACGTATTCGTTAATAGAGAGAACTTTTTAGAATCGCCCATAAATAGTTATAACTTTTCTTACTTTCTGAGCTTTGACAATTATAAAATGTCTATACATACTTTCTCATTTCCTAATTGAATTATTATCTACAGTTTAATATTAAGTATTATTATTTTAGTGAGTTGTTTCTCAGGTAGTTTTTCTAACAACAATGCTTGTAGTTTCACTAAAAATATATATAAAAATAAAATATATGTAAAGGTGCTCGTGTGGTATCACTTAAGAGCGTCTATTTTAAAAGAAGAATGACGTACCGTATCATTTTAAAAGTATCCCTTTTAAAAAGAAAAAGGGTGTTGGATATAAATATTTTTATTTATATTGAAAATGTCATATTTAAAAACATTTTATTTCCTTTTGGTTTGGAAAAGTATTAAATAAATTATAAAATTTTACATGATAGTTCGGGTATTTCTCTTGAAAAAATTAAAAGTTATCAACATATATTAAAAAATTTCCGAACACCAGAAAAATCGAATATAAATGTGAATCTTCATTTTAACATGGTATTCAAACCGAAATGATCCGTGCTATATACATCGAGAGCGTGCTGGATCATGCTCTCTTTTGCGTTCGAAGCAGTGTGAGATATTATTCAACGATGTAGATTCTGCTGTGATTTAGCGACGTTCATTCCGTCCGATGACGTTTATTCCGTCCATTAATGGGATCAAGTTTAAGGGGGATGTTGAAGAGTAATCTTCATCCATACTTGGTCCAGAATCCCACATTGCTAACATAGAAAAGAATAGAGTGTATATAAATGTGCAGGATACCTTAACTAGTAAGAGATGGTTTTGGAGTGTACAAAAAACAAACCCCTTATGCCTCAAAGCAGACAATATATTGCTAATATGTGAGACATTTTGCCTTGAGCCGCAACAGAAGGGATGGTACTTCAACCAGAAGACACAATCCTTCGATTAAAATGACAAACGAGAGTAAATTTCCCAGCACTCGAACTTTGCAATGACTCCGCCTTGTTGTCAAAATAGCCACTGAAACCTGCAAAACTTTGAAGACAAGCTCAGAGATTCAAGGCGTGAACATGAAAAAACACATAATGAGCCCTCCTGCTACGAGAGGGGAAACGACGGGGCTTCTTCGGAAGCAAACACTCAGGCTTAAAATGATAGCAATGGAGGAGCATCATGCTGATGTGAGGAGAGAGACGAAGATGTCGAATCGACCCTCAGCTAAGAGGAAAACTCGGAGCCGTAATATCACAACCCTCATACGGAGCTTCACCTGCAACGGAAAAACTCATTACCAGAAAGCATCCAGCCTCAAATCCGAAATCTATGCCAAATCCGACGACTTGATGCTTTTTTCAAAAGGGGACGAGACATCGGTTAATATTCTTATGGATTGCTTGAGTCATTTGGAGGATATATTGGGTCTCTCACTGAACCCATCTAAGTCCACAATATACCTTGTCGGCGTTAAACGGATAGTCTATGATCGGATCATGGAGAGAGTCGGATTCAAAGTTGGCACGTACCCCGTTCGCTACTTAGGGATACCCATCGCTCCAATGACCGTCTCAGTTACCGAATTTGCCCCTTTGACCGAGGTCATTTCGAGTTACATCCATAAATGGGAGCACATGAACTTTTCCTATGCTGGAAAACTTCAATTGATCACATCTCCTGCACTCAGCGGTCCTAAACACCATCCGCTCTCTTTGCCTCAAGTTGTTTTTTTTGGGGGGGGGGGGGGGGGGGGGGGGTAGACCCGCTCGGATCGCTTGGGACAAAATTTGTAAACCCAAGGATGAAGGGGGCCTTGGGCTTATGGATATCAAAGTTTGGAACCGTGCCCTTCTTACCCATTCAATCTGGTTATTTCATTCGGGATCCGAATCGTTATGGGTGAAATGGGTGCACAAATATTATCTTCGAGGACAAACTATCTGGGACTACCAAAGACGGGATAGAGACAGCCACCTTATTCGTAAGCTTGTTGACATCAGGGACTCTTGGATCCAGTTGTTTGGGGGCCGAGACAGTGCCATCCAGGGGCTTGAAAGTTGTACTTTGGGCGAAAAGTTGTTCACGAGTCGTGTTTACAAAGCCATGAGAACTAAGGGTGAAGCATGTCCGACTCTATCAAAGATATGGAAGAGATTCATCCCACCAAAATACACTTTCACCGTCTTGCTGGCTTTCAAACGTCGCTTGGCCACGAAAGACACGTTACATTACATGGAAGTGCCTAACATCAGTTGCCCTTTTTGTAGGCACTCCGATGAATCGAGTAGCCATCTTTTCTTTGCATGCAGGTTCACTGGAGAAATATGGAGTCGTATCCGAGCATGGCTGGGGCTTACTCCGATGTCCATTTGCTTGAGGCCCATTATCTGTAGGAGCACTGGGGCACATCCTTCCGATACCACGCAGTAAACCTTGCCTTCCAAGCGATTGTATTCGAGATTTGGCGCGCCCGCAATCGGCTAGTGTTTGATGATGAGACCGTCACCCAAGACACGACCGTCATTCGAATCACTCTCACGACGTTGAAGATTTTTTTCCGTCTATATCCGCGTTATCAGCTCACATGCTAGAGTCTTTTGTTTCATTGATGTACTCAGTTCTCTTTGATTTTCTTTGTAATATTCCATTAGGGCCGGTTCTAAAGACTTGTACTCTTTTTCCTTAGACCGGGTTTTCACCCACGGGGTTTTTCTTGGTTAAGGTTTTTTAAGGAGGCAAGTGCTTTAAACCATCGAAAGACGCTTTTGGACATCGTTTTACCTTTTCATTGTACTCTACAGAGAGATCTTTGAACTCTCTGGACGATTGTATCCTTGTACATCATATATATACAAATCCACATTTACCTTAAAAAAACGCCAAAACTACCTCTGAAACATACAAAAACGATCCCGAATACCACCATGGGGAATTGTTCCTTCTCGATTCCGACGAAGAAGATGAAGCAGAGAGAAAAAAAACATAATAAAATAAGAGATGGAGTCTTGAACTTTGGACAAAAGTCAAAGAGGAGCTTTGGCATTGAGGCCAAATGGTCTGAAACCACCACGAGGACCAACAACACCAAACTTTACTCTGCTTCACTAGTACTTTTAGGGTTTATTACTGTTTAAAATTTAAGAATCTTCATCTCTCTATGGAATTTATTGTATGTTTTTTAGCCAAATTTTTTCTATCAATGTTTTATAATACGTTTTAATATATTAAAAAAACAGAGACAAGGCTATTTTGAGACCTTTTTTGCTATAACGAAACCCCGTTTTTATAGGATCCCATTTGGCTATAATGAGACCCATAAATTAACCAAAATACCCTTGATATAAAAGATCTATTTTAGCCAAAACTCTATTTTTTCTCTTTTCTCTAACCTAAAACCTCTCAAAATCGTCGAACCAAAAACTCAAGGTTTCTCAAATCCAAACTTGCAAATACGTTAAGGTATGAATTCTATAATTATTGGTGTAATAATTTTGCAATTTAGTTAGGTATTTTTTGTGATATTTAGAGTTATAGTTCCCGTCCAAAAACTCAAATTTGCATATCATTGTTGTTGTATTTTTGGAAAGTTAGTTGTAGCTATATGTTCGTTTAGTGATTGTCGACATTGTGGTGTATTTTTTTTTTATTGATTTTGGTTTAGATATAAAGGATTAGGGTTCGTGGATTTTGCAGGTTTGGGGTTTTTGTGTTGAGCTACTTCGCGAACACAGTATGCCCAATTTTGGGCAAATCGTGAAGACCCTATTCGCGATATGCCCAAAATTGGACACACTGTGTTCGCAAAATTGCCGATTGTTTTCTCCGAAATTGCAAATAGTCTTTTCGCAATTTCACAAAGATTGAGTACATTATGTTTGATATTTAATTTGTTTTAATAAACTGAGCATATTAGACCCCAAATTGACTTGCATATTCATTTCGCAAGTTTATGTCTTGCATCTAAATATATAGAATGGTATTTGGTAATTATTTTGGGTTTCTTTTTTTTATATAACAATGTGTTTTTTTTATTTTCAGCATGCCTCGTAGACAACGTACTCCTGCTCTTCAATCAGGATCAGACTACAATGGCACAGATATCGAACATCGTGAGCCTACTTCACGGCCAGTTAGGCATCAACGTCGCAGCGACACTCCCGCGCCTATAGTTTCCCTTACGCGTGGAACTCTGGATCAACAATTCTGGAGAGTGAATCCTCACGTGCCGGATATTTATCTGGACTATATACTTTCACGAGGCGTATATCGTATTTAAGAGTGGGGTAAGTTAGGATTGGTTTAACGTGTAGTAAATGTTATTTTATATATTGTCTAACTTACTTTGAAAACCTTTCCCAATTCAGACTCTGAGGGAAAATAGAAACAGTAGGTATTACAAATATCATGGGGACGTTGGTCATGATGCAAACGAGTGAATTTCTTTGAAAAATAAATTCAACCTTGATTGAGAATGGGAAGTTAACAGATTTCGTAAAAAATAACTCTAACAAGAATCTAACGGCTAAAGAAAAATCAAAGGAAGAAGAAATTGCATTGGTCATTTCCGAGGAAACTGATTTCTGTGATATTTTGACCTAATATTTAGATCCAAAAGAAGGCAATAACTATATTAGTATGGTGGAAGAAATCATCCCAAGGAAAAATGTTAGCGACATTTGTGCTTATTTTGAATCTCTAGTCGTTTTTAGGGGAGATACCGTGGCATAAAACTCAAACACTTCTCACAAAAGGCACATAGTCAGTTTGACTAATCAGTTACAGATAGGTGCCTTAGTTTATCAGTATCGAGCTCCTTCCCCAATAATTTTATTTGAGGATGATGATATAAGAAATGTGGCAGGCTCGCATGAAGATACAGTTGTAAGTTGCTGGTGGAATAGTTGGGAAGCATGTTCAAAGGGTTTTAATTGACACATAAAGTTATGCCAATATCTTATTTATGAGTACTTACAAGAAAATTGTTGATCTACCTGTTATCTGAAGGTCTGATTGAACTATTATAGGGTTTACATGAGTGAGTGCAAATGTATTTGGGAATTTTGAATGCGTGGTCGAGCTAGGTCGGGGATCTTTCAGGAGAGAAGTTGAAATCTTGTTTATCGTCGTGATGAGCCTACTTCTTATAATGCTATATTTGGATGGTCTGGTTGTCAAAGATACATGTTGTTATTTCCACGATACATCAGTGTTTAAATATGTTGTGGATATTAACATTGGAACAATCAGAAGCAACGAAAAAATGGCAAGGGAATGTTATCAAATTGCTTTATCTTCTAAGAAAATTCGAGGGAATGAATCAGAAAAAACATAGAAAATATCGGGGACTTCCTCAGAACCAACTCCTTTTGATGATCCAAGGGAGTCCCCCAGTTTGTTGGTTCTTGATAAAGATTATGAAGATCACGTCTTCCCAAGAAGAAAAGTTTTGAAAATTCGAACAAAGCTATCCCCGAATTTAAAGCAAAGATTGATTGAGTTTTTCTCTAGAAAAGTTAAATATGTTTGCTTGGTGCTCCGAAGATGTCACTGATGTTACTTTGGAAATTATCTGTCATAAATTATAAATAAGAACAGTGTTAGACTAGTAATTCAGAAAAAAAAAAAGACCTTTCTCCCATGAAAAATCCGAGGCACTAATAGTCGAGGATAGAGTTGGGCATATTCGAGAGTCTCGTTATCCATTGTGGGCTGCAAATCCGGTTTTAGTTAAAAAGAAGAATAAAAAATTGTGAATGTGCGTAGATTTCACAGATTTAAATAGAGCTTGCCCAAAAGATCATTTTCCGATCCCACGGATTGATCCATTGGTATTAAACGTAAGGAAATCGATTGCTTTCTTTTATGGATGCTTATGTGGGGTATAATCAGATAAAGATGGATCCAAAGGATGAGGAGAATACTTCTTTTATCACCAGAAGGGGTTTGTATAGTTATAAGGTAATGTCGTTTGGGTTGAAATACACAGGGGCAACTTATCAGCGCCTAGTAAATAAGACCTTTGAATCACAAAATGGGAGAAACGTTGAAGTATATATTCACGAAATGCTTGTCAAAAGTTTGAAGGATGAAAATCACTTTGATGATCTAGAGGAAATTTTTTCCAACTCAAAACTGGTGAATCTAAAATTAAATCAATAAAAATGCACATTTGGGTTTGCTCATGAAAGTTCCTCAGATATGTAGTAAGTGAAAAATAGAATTGAGGCAGATCCTGTATAATTAAAAGCTCTAGCATCCATGACTCCCCCTCAGAATATTAAGGAAGTTCAAATTTTAACTGGAAGATTGAAAGTGCTAAACAGATTTATATCTCGTTCTTCGGATAAATGTGCTCTTTTCTTTCAAGTTTTGAGACATGCAGGTCGTTTTGATTGCGCAAAAGAATGTTTGGAGAGACTGTTTGTTTATAATACTGTCTCAGATTACACTGTAATACTGTACTAATCCCGAGAAAAAGATAATGTCCCAAAACCGGTGTACTACATCAGTAAAAGCTTGTTGGATGCAGAAAAGAGGTATCTAAAGTTGGAGAAGTTGGCTATTGCATTAGTAATTGTTGCTCTGAAAATAGGACCACATTTTTAGGCCCATTCTATTACAATGCGAACATCTTTTCCACTAAAATCTATGCTTCAGAAACCTAATATTTCAGGATGAATGACTAAATGGTGGTCAAATTAGGGGATTTTGACATCGATTTTAAACCAAGAAATACGATTAAAGCTCAAGTCATGGCTGATTGTTTAGTGGAGTTTTATTCTGAACGATCGGATATGGATCTTGATAAGGATAGTTCCAAGGCTGAATGGATAATTCTAACAGATGGAGGATCGAGCACGTCCAGAAATGGAGTAGTGATACAATTGGTTTGTCCAAAAGGGATATCAATGTTTCAAGCTATTCGATTTGGTTTCATACCAACAAATAATGAAGCGGAGTATGAAGCAGCTGTAGCAGGTTTAAGACTTGCTCAAATCTGTGGAGCTAAAATAGTTAACTTAATTAGTGATTCACAACTTCTTATCAATCATGCATCCGGATTGTCAGAGGCTCGAAAGGATCATCTAATAAAGTACTTAAGAGCTCTAAAAGACATGTCTTCGGATTTTAAAAAAGTAGTTTATGTACATGTTCGAAGAGAATAAAATTCAGTTGCAGATTCTTTGGCTACTACTTCATATTCAGAGAAATATACGTGGATTATTAATTTGGAAGCCCCATCGGTGAGTAAGAATTTGGAGCAGACTGTGGGAATTATTGATAAAGACACTCAAGTATTAATTTCTGAAGACAAGGATTTGAGAAAAGATATAATCAAATTCGTAGAGTATGACGAATTGCCAGCTCATAAGTCATTGTCTAAAAACGTTCCCTTCAAATCTCATGGTTATATTGTTTTGGGAGAATTTATGTATAAAAAATCTTTTAGTAGGCCTTTGCTTCGGTCTTTTGGCAAGAATAAATCACAAGTGATATTTTCAGAGATTCATGATGGAGAAGGATCTGCTCACTGTAAGAGTGTTTTTTGCAGGATATTATTGGCCTATAATATCATTTGACGCAAGAGAATTGGTTAAAATATATAATACATGCCAAAGATACGCTAATATAATCCATTACCTGGAGTTCCCATCGAAAGTATATTAGAGGCATTGTCATTTTATCGATGGAATATTGACCTTGTAGGTCCTCTTCCAATGGTTTCTGGGGGATGACAAACAATAATCGTGGCAGTCGATTATTTTTCTAAGTGGGTGGAAGCAGAATCATTGGCAGGGACAAAGACTAAAGATGTAATCAAGTTTATTACTTCAAATATTTTTTGCCATATTGGGGTCCCAATGAAAAATACTACAGACAATGGGCCTCAAGAAAATGGACAAGTGGAGGTCACTAATCAGAAAATTCTTGACGGGTTAAAAAATAATTTGGAGGGGAAAGTTGGAAAATGGACAGATTACTTGCAAGAAGTCGTATAGGCGTACCAAACAACTCTTCGAACAATAACTTTAGAATTTCCATTTGCATTAGTGTATGGGATGGATGTTGTAGTCCCATCAGAAGCAGTGTTTCCATTTTATCGAGTAACGACATATCTGAGGAGCCTAACGATATGAACATAGCAGTGGAACTTGATATAGTTGAAGAAAAAAGAAGGCGATTACAGATTAAGTCATTATATTATCGAAGGCTGATGAGAAGTAGATATGCCTCTAAGGTAAAACGAAAATACTTTAAAATTGGGGATAAGGTATTAAAAAAAGTGTTTCTTCATACTAAGGAAAATCACTTCGGAAAGTTAGGTCCTAATTGGGAAGGTCCATATGAAGTAACATAAAAGGTGAAGCCTGAGATGTATCGAATCAAGGATAAAGAAGGAAGAAATTTGAGACACCGATGGAACATTGAGCATCTCAAATATACATAGAATGAATGTAAGAAATGAACATAAGCTTTTTTTCTTTTTTCTCTTTTGTAAATTGTCAATGGCACACTTTTTCCTACCCTGATAGGTATATGAAGGTTTTAATGAGGTGCCACTTTAAATCGATTTATAACTAAATGAATTTTTTGCCTTAAAACTTTGATTTTGGACCTAGTAGGTCTTCCGGCGAAAGTTGGTCTTCAACTATTATATTTCCGACGAAAGTTGGTCTTCAACTATCGCATTTTCAACGAAAGTTGTTCTTCACCTATTATATATTTGAGGAAAGTTGGTTTTCAATAACTATATTTCCGACGAGGACTGGTCCGTAACTATTATATTTTCAACAGAGGTTGGTTTTCAATAAGTATATTTACGATGAAGACTGGTCCATAACTATTATATTTCCAACAGAGGTTGGTTTTCAAATATTATGTCCATAAATGATAAGTTGGCCTATTGGTTATTTAGATTTATTTTGGATCTCTAAGGATTGTTAAGAAGATTGGTATAAGTTATTTGAGGCATTATGAAAGCATAAATAAAATAAAATATTTTATAAGTTAAATAAATTGTTGACAAAAGTGCCTCGAATTTCATGAGGACTTTTAAAAAAAATGCCTCGAATTTCACGAGGACTTTTATCAAAAAATGCCTCGAATTTCATGAGGACTTTCAACAAAAAATGTCTCGAAACTTAGAGGACTTTTACAAAATAACTTGTAATTAAAAACACTTCTATAGTCTTTTTTCACTCATTAGATTCAGACGAGTCGTTACCATCCGATTCTGTTTTTTCGCTTTCACTTTCACTTTCAATATCACTAAGCATTATCCCAGGAGGACGAAATTTAGCTTGAACATGCTCCCAAAAACTTCCTAAGTTGAGATCAGGATAACGTGCATGGATTTCCTAGATTAAGGCACACCTAACTTTTGAATCCCTCGAGTCTAACTTTTCAACGCATTTAGCAGTATAGCTTTCAACATCATTGAATTGTTCCTTCTCAACATTGGCTAAGATAAGATTTTTCTCGTTTTCGACTCTTTCAAAATCTTTAAAGCATCTGGTGAAGTCGTATGTCGATAAGCTATTAGATTCCTAAAACAACTATAAGTTTATCCTTAGCAGCGCTCTGCTTCGTGAAAAGCTCTATTTCCTCCTGACAACACTTTTTGAGGAGCAAGACATAATGCTCTGACGCAATGAGCTTTTCAAAGATGGCATCAACTTGTCGTATCAACTTGTCGTTTAAGGGTCGAATGTTTTTGTTTAAGCTCTTCAAGTTCTGATATGACTTTTGAGAGCTCATATTTGTAATGACTCATCCGATCTTTGAGATACTGCATCTGTTTCCCAATAGAGACGGAAGAATGGAAAAACTTTCTAATGCGAAGAGAAAATTCATCTTCCATAGGAATTTCAAAAGAGCTAGGGAGAGACCCATCCTCAAAGGTATTCGGGGGTGAGGAATCAGCTGGTTACATATTTTCTTGAGAGCTTTGAACATGCAAGTGAATCATTGGAACTGGATTAAGTTTGGGAAGAGTGGGAACCTTTTCCGAGGAGCTTTTGTTTAGATCATTCATTCCAACTTCCGGAGAGATGGCATTAACAGAAACCTTTTGTTTAGCCTTCAATTTTATTTGCACTTTCTTCTTAGGAGAAGTCTGAATGAGAAACTTGTCTTTCGAAGGGCTAGAAACGTTTTTGACCTTATCAGTATCATTTACGTTTTAGCTTTTAGCTACATTGACTTTTTTAGAGCCTTTTCAGAAACTTCTTCCTTTTTCGAGGGAACTTCTGCTTCTTCGTCAAGATGGCCCTTAGCCCTATCTCTTGTTGGAAGATAAACGAATACATCTTTCTTGTCCAGTTTGTCCAACACCTTTTGTTACGTAGGGGGGTTTATGATCTCTTCTATCGTTAACCGTTTTGAGGGGTTAAGTCTCCGTAGCCGGCCCTTGGCAAGGTTTGTAGGAGTAAAGCAGAGTCTAAATTTGTTAAACGAAGCAGGTTTGGCCCATAAACTTAACTCAAAGAAAACATCCTTAGCATGGGGGACAATGTCAACGTATGGTGTAGATATGCCACTTATCGCTTTCAATAAAAAAAGTGTCAATCTCAGTAAAAAAAATAAAAGTAAAAAAGTAAAGAAAATTTCGATGAATGAAAAGTTACACCTTTATTTGTCCATATTAATGTACGTTTATGAGGATTGCTGGTAGTGTCCTCGGACCCCGTCTCCTAAAGCTCAGATTAAAACAGGAAATGTCGTTTCCATTTTTTATCTCCTTCAAGAAAATTCTTTATCACCTTTTGGTCGCCGAAAAGTAAGGGAATAGAAGGGGAAATATGGATTTTTTGCTAGCCTGGAAAGACCGATGAGCTCTTCCAAGGAGAAAAAGAATCCTGAGATCCTAGACGCCATGACACATGCCATCAGGGTGAACCACATGTTAGAACGTACTTGTCTAGGGCATAAGTCAATCTTTGAAAAATATTCGACGACAAAAGGGTCAAGTGGATAGCAAAGGCCCCATTCTAATATCTCAGTATAAACTATTAATTCATTGTCTCTAGCATATATGGGGTTTCTTCGACAGTGGGGAAACGGATAGAAATTTATTGAGGGATTCCCCAACAAAGTCTTAGCAGCTCTTCCTTAGAAGGTTCGAAGTATTTATATTGAATTTTATGAAGAGCTAGCAGATTTCGATTGTCAACACCTTTCAAATTTTTTTCTTACAAAGGCCTTTATTTCCGGGGGCAGTAGAACGTCTTCTTTGACTTTGTTTTTATTTTTTGGAGAATCAACAACTTCAATTGTATCTTCGAGGATGCCAACAGTGGTAATGCTTTCCTTGACAGTTTAAGGAATAGCAGAATTGGATACTTCCTCAAAAGGATGTCCGGTAGCGACTTTTTCTGCAACAGTAACCTTATCTTTAAAACTGGAAAATCGGTGATAATTAAACATTCCTCATACGCAAGAGTTTTCTACTCCCCGGATAAGTGATGATTTGTTTCTTATTTGCGAAAATTGGTCTCTAGGATAGACTTCAGGGGATTTTTAGTCATACGAGCAATATTTTCTCTTGTCAATTTTCGAGGAGGTAGTTCAGGTGTTGGCCTCGGGCTACCTTGAGATGAGGCAGAAGGTGTTGAAGGAATATTTGAGGGGGAATCTTTAGACCGTTTGGAGTGTTTGCGCTTATTTTCCTTGTGATGTCTTTTTCTTTTTGAAGAAGATCCCTCTGAGTGCTTGTCTTTTCCCACAATTGTAGAGTCACTCTTGTATATATGCAAAAAAGACTGAATGAGGTTGAGCACTAATATCCGAGGGAATTATGGCAGTATAATATTTTATGGGAGGCCAAGTACTATAGTAAACAAATTCCAGGGGCTGAGGTTAGGCGCAACGTATAACCTAGCAGCTCTTCTCTCTTTGAATTTATGGCTAATGGTTATCCACTCTGGTATATGCGAACTCTTTGGCATACACTAATTTCTCTATGTAAAATCAATTTTCCAAAGAATTTTCTCTCTAAAAGTTTTATGAGACTTCAAGGTGGGGTAAAGGTATTTATAGGCAAGAAGTGCGCCTTAAAGCACTGAAGCCTAAGAAGCTGATGAGTTGTTTGCCTAGGGGTAAACTGCCCAAAGTAGGACTAATGAGTGCCTAGGGAAACACTGTGCCGCTTCTAGAGTAGGTTGTGTCAAAAGAAGAAGCATACCAAGAGTCTTTCAATCGATATTTGTCAATAGAGAGAAATTTCTATTGGTGGTGTCGGATAAATGTGTGATGTCACGTGTTAAAGATTAAGAAACGTTTGGTATGGATGTCAGAATTTTTTTAAAGGTTTGAAGGAAATTAATTCACCTTAGAATTCGAGGGTAATTTGCTCAATGCAAAATTCGAGGGACAAGAATGTGTATCAAATTTCCGAAGAGAAAGCAATGAAGCAAATCTGATAGAGTTCCCTATGATAATCCTTGTCTAACATATTTTCACAAGGACTCGAGAGCTACTGATAATGGATGATTAAAGATTAAAAAAGTTTGGGGTGATTTATTGATAAAGAGAATCTCTATATAGAAATTATTAATTATATAATAAGAAAAAGACTAATGTAAAGCAAACAAGAGAATTGAGGATAGTACCACAATTAGTAAATAATTAGACTTGTGGGACCAACTATTTGAACTATAAAAGCACCACCCCTCTTCTTAAAAAGGGTGATTGATTAATGATTAAACAATTATTACAATGTTTCTCTCTAGAAATACGTCTTTCTCTCTCTAGAGAATATTGTGTAAGTAATCTGAACTAGTTTTAACCAATTTTATTACATGCCCTTCCATCTTCATCGGTTATTTAGATGAGACAAATTTAGTTAAATTCATATCAATTACCTCAAAAACATTCATTACAAAAAAAATCTTCCACCCACGATCATAATCATAGACCACCACCTATCATCAAGATTTATTTCTCCATGAATTCATTTTTTCGTATTTGCAAACATCATAAAGTTTAAATATTTTCACATTTGGTTGATCATACAATTTGTCATACCACGTTTGTCTCTAACCATTAATAGTTAAACATTTTTAGTTCTTAAGTTTCACTTAAAATTCCAACTCAAGGACTCGCGGGAGCCTTGATGAAGAAATAATAATAATTAGAGCATTTACTTCATCTTCAAAAAAATGTATCTTAAAATTAAAAGTATATATTTTTTTATATTTATAAGATTTAATATATATATATATATATATATATATATATATTAAATATGAATACCTAAATAAATGGACTACTCTTTTATTTTATGATTAAATTACTTTTATTTTTACTTTATTTCTCTAGAAGCTTTCTTTTCTCTCTTATGATTGGCATATTTTGACGAATTATTTTTACGTCATCACTAATCCTCTCTTAGGATAATAAGGTTCAGGGTATTTTTGGTTCGTCTATTGCTTCGACATCAATTTGAGACCCTTTTAATTGCTATTAAACTTAAGAGAGATACACTCTATAACACTTATGGAAACCTTTTGGTTGTTCCTTATCATCCCGGCCACAAAATAATACAGGTATTTATGAATGATGAAATAAAGGGAAAACATCCTATCAAGCAATGCCCTCCTAAAAATATTGATCTAAGAAATGTAACCTTCTACAATCATAAGCAGAAATCATGACACTATTCTATACTCACCCCACATCAAAACAACTTTACATTCAAATTTGCCAATCACCAACGCACTGGATCTTGTGAATCCTACTATCATTCTTTGAGAAGGTCAAATCTTCAAGGGGTCCTCATCTTTCCATGGGTGAGATTGAATATTATTTTAGAAGAGATATCGTGTCTATTGATATTTTCCTGATCTTGTTTCCCATAACGCTTGCGTTACTCAATATGATGTTTTTATTTATGCTTTTCACCCTTTTAATATTTTCGTTATTGAAGATGATCCGTGGATAGAGAGATCGTTTAAAAAGAGTAGAGGTTCTCCCTTAGTTCCTAAGCTTTATGGAATCTAATATCTCTCTTTTTAGAAGAATTAGTCACTTTGGATAAAGAATCACCCCCGACAATGATTACTACAGAGATTGATGTTATAATATGTTTGTTAGGATCCGGGTATAAGTATCCACCAGACATGTGAGAAATTTCGACCACATGGTCCAAAATCACCATGATCTTCTATTCTTTGGGAACCACCATTTGAGCCTTGACCCTATCACCTGATAGCCTTAGTTTAGCCCTTGCATACCCTCGTGTTGAAGCTGCCTGATTCTTGACATACTACATTGGTTTTACATTATCAATCAAACTATAGACCTCATCTTTCATTGATATGAAATAAAACCAATGACCAATGTCATTGTAATACTTACAAAATCTTATTGTATATATTACATGACTGTTTGTATAACAATTTGAGTGGAGAAAATCTAATTGAATACAATTCTTTCCACTCTCGTATTTTCACTTGGTAAAATAACATCTTCAAGCCTTCAATGAAAAACATGAGTGACTCACCAACATTTAGCTCAGATTGCATGGGATCTATTCTTCCTAGCAATTCCTCCATCATCCCAAAGAACCTGCAAATAAATTCTATTAACAATATTTATAATGTGAGACTAGACAGAAGAAACTATCTTCTATGGAATTCAATGGTGTTACCTATGATTAAAGGTAACAAGTTGGATGGTTTCCTAACAGGAGAAAAAGTTTGTCCTTCAAAATTTATGACTAACACTGAAGGAAATGTATCTGAGAATCCAGATTATGAAGAGTGGGTGGCTAAAGATCAACTACTGCCTGGTTGGTTATATTCTACCATGACTCCAGAGGTAGCAACTCGGATAATGGAGGAAGACACCTCCAAATCCCTGTGGGATGCTGCTGGAAAATTATTTGACTCACAGATAAGAGCCAGAGTTACGTACTACAAAGCCGAGTTCCAAAGAACTCGCAAAGGATCTTCTTCAATGACAGAATATCTGAACAAAATGAAAGTCATTATAGATAACATAATGCCGGAATGTTGTTTAACATCTATGGATGAACTTATCACACAGGTGTTTGCTGGTCTGGGCTCATAATACACGCCCATTATTGTGAGTCTTGCAGACAAAGAAGGTCTAAACTGGATTCATTTGCAAACTAGTCTGCTCACTTACGTAAGCATATTTGAGCAGCTTACTAGCATTCAAACTTCAGTAGATAGTATCAATCTCTCTAGTATGAACTTTACAAACAAGTCTGATTCAAAAAAACAATACAACACTGCAAATCAAAGATGCTCATATGGTGAGTTTAGGGGTTCCAAAAACTTCAGAGGCATGTCTTGATACAACTCTAGAGGAAAAAAGAGTTACTTTAAAGGCATATGTGGTAGATTCTCCTAAAATAAACCAACCTGCCAGATATGCAGCACGTATGGACACTCTTCTACCGTATGTTATTATAAGGACGACTCTTCAGTGATGAGTTCCACACCCTCCGAGTAGGCTAGATCCGAAGGAGAATAAAATGTCTTGCTGGATACTCAAGGTACAGTTGGAGAAGGTACTTGGTATGGTGACAGTGGTGCAAGCCACCATGTCACAAGCAATTCTAGGCTCGTGACTCAGAAAACTGAGTATACATGTAACAAGAGCATTTTAGTTAGTAATGGTGAGAGACTTCTATTTCGTACATTGGCCAAACAAGCTTAAATTATTTAAATAACCAGTCTATGTGTCTTTAACTCATATTGCATGTTCCTAGAATTAACAAAAACCTTATATCTGTTTTTCAACTTACAAATCACAACAATATTTTGTTGAGTTTCACAACGATTTTTGTCTTATGAATGCCAAGGTAACATGGACTAGACTACTCAAAGGGAAGTCGGAGGATGGAATCTACATAATGGACATCTACCCTAAGTCACATATCGATTTGACATCTTCACCTAGTCCACAAGCCAACCTTTCTAAAGCTATCATAGATTTTCCTACCATTCTAACTAGTATTTTTTTTAATTCTCTCAAAGATGGATGGAATATGAAGCTTGGCCATCCATCTCAAAGCTTTTAGCTACTATTTTGAAATAATGTAAGATAAATCTTGTATTGAGAAATGAAACTAGTTTTTGTGAGGCTTGCCAATTAGGCAAGTCTCATAGTCTTCTTTATCCTATTTCAGACTTATATGCTTGCAATATATGAACATAGTTTATACTGATATATGGGGTCATGCTCCTATTCTGTCTACATGAGGCTCAAAATTCTATATTTTATTTCTGGATGATCACTCTAGGTATACCTGGATATATCCTATTAAAGATAAGAGTCAAGTACTTTATGTTTTTAAAAGTTTCAAGGTGTTGGTTGAGATACAGTTTGAAAGATCTATTAAAATAGTCCATAGTGATTGGTGGGGTACGTTCAAGCCACTGGCTTCTTTGGCTAAGGAACATGAGTTTATTTTGCGTAAATGTTGCACTTATAGCTCAGCCTAAAATGGCATGGCTGAGAAAAAATATAGGCATCTGGTTGAAAGTGGGCTTACTCGTCTAGCTCAAGCTAATTGCCTTACAAGTTTTGGGTTGAGACTTTTGAGACTAGTGTCTATCTACTTAACGGAATTCCTACACCCCTTATCAATCAAAAGTCTCCTTTTGAAGTTATATATCACAAAACACAAATTACTTTTTTTTAAGACTTTTGGATGCACATGTTATCCTTGTTTAAGACCTTATCAGACCTACAAGTTCCAATTTTACTCCCTAAAATGTGTCTTTCTTGGGTATAGTTAACACCATAAAGGCTATACGTGTCTTAGTTCTACTGGTAGACTTTATATTTCTAGGAATGTTGTGTTCAATGAGTGGGAATTCCTTTTTAAAATTAGTTTTCTCAACACACAACAAGTTGAGCAGTCACGTGTTCTACCTAGTAATGTGTTCTAGGAATATTGTGACTAATGGAGGGTTGTCCTCTATAGACTTCAACTCTGATGTTCCAACTGAGCAGCACACATCTATGTGACATTCTCAATCACAATAACAGAGTCATTGTGACTCACAACAGAATCATGAGAACTATCCTACTATACATAGCCATCACTCTCATCAAACACAGCAATTAAACACTAGACGAACAATGAATAACACATATATAATCCATCAGCACAACCAACACATCCGCTATACTTTTGTCTATCCTCTACCTACACCTACATTATCCATAAACGTACCATTCTCTAGCCCAGATCATTCTTCTAATCCTAACCCACAAGTAAATAAACATGATATGCAGACTAGAGCCAAAATTGGAATACACAAACCAAAAATACCTTATATTGGGTCTCTTACTTCTAATGTCACACTTGTTCTTGAACCTACTAAGTTTTCTAAGGAAGTGGGTAAAAGTAAATAGGAGGAAGCTATGCATAAAGAGTATAAGGCTCTCGTGGCTAACAAGACTTGATCACTGGTTCCAATGTCCTATAATCTCAATATCATTGGCTGTAAATGGGTTTATAAAGTCAAGTATGCTCTGGATGGTTCAATACAACGGTATAAGGCCAGGTTATTTGCCAAGGGGTTTCATCAAACCCCTGACATTGATTTTTATAAGACCTTCAGTCTTGTTATCAAGACATCTGCGGTGAGACTTATCCTAAATATTGTTGTGTCTAAAAACTGGGAAGTCAGGCACCTTGATATAAATAATGCCTTCCTCAATGGGTTGCTAAGAGAGGTTGTGTAAATGACACAACCAGAAGGTTTTGAAGATACTACCAATCCTACTCATGTATGCAAACTCCACAAAGCTATCTATGGCCTCAAACAGGCTCCTTGAGCCTGGTATTCTAGACTCAAAGACACACTCCTAACCTAGGGATTCAAGAATTTAAAGGCTGATTGTTCTCTCTTCTATTTTGTGTCTAAAACTATCATCCTACTAATACTTGTGTATGTTGATTGTATTTAAGTCGCACGGAATAATACAACATGTCTCACACAGTTTCTACACAAACTTAATGCTACTTTTGCACTCAAAGACCTACTCCATCTATTCCTGGGAATATAAGTTCATTGTGACTCAATTGGTATATATCTCACACGACATCAATACATCAAAAACTTACTTGCTTCCCAAGGCCTCTCGTTGTCCAAATCCTGTCTCACGCCTATGGCTGTAGGTGCTCCACTTTCCACTCTTAATAATGTGCCTCTTGTCTGCTCTACACAATACAAAAGTCTATTAGGAGCATTACAGTATCTTACTCACACTAGACCTAACATCACCTATGTTGTGAAGAGACTCGGTCAGTTCCAACGGAACCCTACTTCAATTTATTCTATGGTTATAATATTTGAAGTTACGTATCCTTACGAATTATAAAATATATGAACATCTAAATCTCTTAATATTTTATATTTATCAACTAACATCTTTAAACATTTTTTATTTGTCTTAACTATTTCAAAAAATTGTATAGGTTTTTAAAATTTTAAAATTATGTTTAATTTATAAATTTATAACTTATCAATTTTAATTTTAAATCTAAAAAAAGTTATAATATTTTATTTTAATTAAATTCTTAAAATTTATATTTAAGAAACAATCATTTTCAGCTTAGTATGAGACTTGGAATGTAATCTATCATTGGTCTTTCAAAAAACATTATTCACAAATAATTTTTTTTAATCCAAAAATTACAAAATTGATGAAATGTTATTAAGTTATTAAACGAAATAAATGTTATATTGAATTAATAAAAAACATTGTCAGCACTTTCATACATAAAAATGGTCAAGATAAAAAAATTACATAAAAAGTAAAAAAAACGCTATGTTTACTAACGCAGATAAGCCTTAGCCAAAACTCGATTAGCATATTGATAATCACGATAAAAAAGAATTTTTCAATCTAATGTAGAGTTATAATTTTTAATTTGATAGCCGAGGAAAACTGATCAATATCCACTATCAATTTTTATAAAATTAAAGCGCACAAAGATCACCAAAACTCATTTAAATTCGGTCTCGACAGATTGTTTTATCTTCGATCAAAACCCGTTACTGTCAATTTTAGCTAAAACTATAAGCTATGGTTTTGAGCAAAACCAATTACCTTCAGTTTTTAGCAGAACAGTTATCTTCGGCCACATTTTATAAAATTGGTCAAAATTGAAATTAAATTGACCTTAACAATCGTAATCATATATTTCAAATAAAGTATTATTTTCATAGAAAAACAATTTTAAATACTTTATTTTGGTACTGGTACTATTTATTTTGTTTCTGTCCACAGTAAAATGATATATTAGTATGGTATTGTTTGAAAAGAAGGGAGAATGGACTCCAAGAAACAAGAAATTGATGTCTTGGTTTACAGGCCATAAAATACCGGATCGGGTTGGCGTTCTATCTCTACTCCCAATCTTCTCGATAACCCTAACCTCCTATCTCTAAAGATGTAGTCGAACCTCACTGCTCTTCATCTCGAAGAGCCAAAAACCCTACTTTCTAGACAAAATGGCTTTCCAAAGTTCAATCAAGAAGGAAATCAACCCTTCCAAGACATGCAACAACTTGTTGCTCAAGACCAGATGTCCGTAAATCCAGTATTTGAAGACGCATCGGTGAATCAGAAGATTGAAGACGCACCAGGGAATCATACGAAAACTACAAGGTTATCATATACCGATATGGTCAAGATGAACACTGGGAAGATGGATCCAGAAGATGCTAGGAGAAACAGTACATGATTCGTATATGCAAATGTCACATGCGGAGTCGAGGAGGACTACAAATTCGTCAAATTTGCCGAAATAGATAAGTTTACTCTTTCTTCTTTAGCTAAAATCACTTTAACTACAAAATTTTCCTATGGATCGCCTACTGTCACAGATTTTAGGGCATTCTTGGAAACCTTTAGGTTCATAGGTAACTATAGTATCTATAAATGGGACTATAGGCACATTTTCCTGGAATTTGATAACATAAAACATTCTGGAAACGAACAGTTAGAACTATAGGCCAATTCTCCTTTAGAATTCTTAGATGGACCACTGAGTTTAACCCCAAACGGGAGTCTCCTTTGACTCCAGTTTGGATCTCTTTCCCTAAGATTCCTGAAATGATGTACAACACAGACACAATTGAACATATTGCAAAGGAAATTGGCTTACTTTTGTCAATATGGATACCCAACGGAAACCGTGCAAGCTTTAATCTTTGTTAAGCTTGGACAGTAGTAGATACCTCAAGTCTCCTTCCCCAAATACTTTAGATAAGCTTTGGTGATCGAGACGGATTCTGGCAAGATGTCATTTATAATGACAAACCTGCCTATTGCAGAAACTGTAGACATCTAGGCCATAGAGAAAGTTCTTGTAAAATGGATGAGTTAAAATCAAAAGAAACCCAGAAAATTACTAAAAAGGTGAAAACATATAATGAGAAATGGATTCCCAAGTTGAAATCTCTAGTGGTGTCTTCAAATAATGGTCTGAATACAATTAAAAATATGCCTAGTGAACTGAATCAACCTATAGAGAATAATCTGAAAGCCCAAATTGAGAATGATTATAATAACACAAAATTAAATTTGCCTAAAATGATAAACACAGAAGAAAATTTTATGGTCTTTAATCAAAATAATAATCCCCCTGATAATAATGAAAGTGATGTCATTGAGGCTATACAATCCATAAATTTCAGTAACACTTTTAACATTTTGAATGATGATACTTTTTCTGATAAAGATTTCTGTGAAATATCTAGTGATAGACAAAACTTAAGTTTACCAGAGTCTCCAGTTGCTAAACATACAGATAAGATTGAACAAAAAGGTCAAATGAAAGCTAATAGAGTAAAGATCAAAAGTCTTAAGAGTAATCTCATTAATAAGCCAATAACCTTTATAGGAGCTGTAAGATGCTCAAAAAATATTAAAAAATGGCAGTCTCATTTTTAAACTGGAATGCCAGAGGTGTGGAAACCAAAACACCATTAGAAGAATAAAATATATAGTTAAAAAAGTTTTCAATAGATCTCATAGTGCTTCAAGAACCTATGATATCTATTGAAAAAATTGAAAAAAATTCTAAAAAACTTGGTTTTGATCATTTCTTTGGTAATACAAATAATAAAATATGGTTATTTTGGCGAAACTCATACAAAATTGATATAGTTTTAGATGCTGACCAACTTCTTCACACTATGGTACACCATTCTGACTCTTTGAAAGAGTTTCTGGTTACCATAGTATTTGCAAAATGTAATAGAATACAACGAATGAACCTTTGGGACCAAGTGAGAAATGTGTCCAATAATAACAACAAGGATCCTTGGCTTGTTGTTGGAGATTTTAACACCATCTCCAACGCAAGTGAACAACTTAATTGTGCTACACTGTGTATGAATTTAATGAAGGACTTTAATAATATGATCTTAGACTGTAAACTTGAGGATCCATGATTCTCGGGTTCAAATTTTACATGGACAAACAACCATAAGTGGAAACGACTAGATCGAATCGTATATAATGATATTTGGAGAGATTATTTTGATATAACTAGGGTGAGGCATCTGACCAGAACTGGGTCAGACCACTCACCCTTAATAATTTCAGTCTCATCTGTGTCAACCAAACAAAAGCCACCCTTTAGATTTCAAAATATGTGGTTAAGTCATCAAAATTTCTTTCCAACAATTGAAAATAATTGGAATACATCAATAGATACATCATCTTTTACCAATTTTTACCTTCATTTATTCTGGTTTAAGCTTAGAAGATTAAAAACCCATTTAAAAACTTGGAATAAAGAAGTATTTGGCAATATTTTTTATTGTATTGAAAAAACTGAAGATGAAATTGAAATAATTGAAAGAATTTGAGAGTTATCTTACTCTATGGAAAACAATAAGAAACTTTCTTAGTTAAAGGCCAAACACTTAGTTCTTCTTGCTAAGGAAGAGACATACTGGCAACAAAATAGTGCCTCCAAATGGTTAAAAGATGGAGATAATAACACTAGAACATTTCACAACTTTGTTAAAAAGAAAAGATCTGGAAACAAGATTAATGAGATCATTGATAATAATAGCATATTAGATGATCAAAATTTTGGTGAATCACCTGTTAATTTATTTCAAGAACTATTAAATAATAAGAATGATGATCCTGTCCCTGATTTTCCATCTGACATTATACCAAGATTCAGTAACTGACCAAGATAATGGATCCTTGTTAGTTGATCCTACAATTAAAGAGACATATATAGTTATTAAGGGTCTTAATAGTTGTAGTGTATCTAGAGTTGATGGTTTCAACTCCAGATTCTATATAGAATGCTGGCCTATAATTAAAGTAGATCTAGTTAATGCAATCTCTCATTATCTTAGCAAACCTAGCTTCCCAAAAGGAATGTTTGCAACCTCTATTTGTTTAATACAAAAAAACCATGCTAAGACCTGGTCTGACTTTAGACCAATTAGTTTATTTTCAGTTTTCAACAGAATAATCTCTAAACTTATAAATAATATATTACTAATACTACTGCCCAAACTAATTTCAAAAGAACAAGGGGCATATGTCCCTAATAGAAATATGCAGGAGAACATTTTGATTACACAAGAGCTAGTTCATGATTTAAACAAAAAACAAAGGGGTATTAATATTATAATCAATTTGGATATGAAAAAATATTTTCACAAATTAAACTTTAACTTTATATATCAAGTAATGAAATCATTTGGCTTTAATAATAGAGTGATCAATTTAGTTAAAAAAAAAGCATCCAACATATCCAATGCTCTGTGATTGTAAATGGAATAGCCTATGGATTTTTCAAATCTTCAAATGGAATCAGACAGGGGGATCCTTTATCCCCCTCTCTCTTCATTTTAGTAGAGGAATTTTTAATCAGAGGAATTAATAAAAACATATCTTTAGATCCTACTTTAATTTACAAAACTAGAGGATCCTTAATTATAAACTGCTTAGCCTTCGCAGATGATAACCTATTATTTCTAAATGGCTCAATTAGGAATCTAAAAAAGATAAGTAATTTTATGAAGACATATCAAAGTTTATCTGGTCAACAAATCAACTTACAGAAAACTACTTTTATAGTTCCATCTAATTTAACTAGGCAACGTATTAGGACTCTTGAGCACTTATTTGGTTTTAACCATAGCTCATTACATTTCAAACACTTAGGTATACCAATATTTCTAAAAAAACCACATATTATGATGAAATCATTATCCTTTGGGGGCAGACTGATTTTGATCAAATCAGTTTTGTTGGCTTATCCCCTTTATTATATGCAGTGTATCATAATACCAAAGACAATAATTAACAGAATTAGCAAACTACTCAATAAGTTCATATGGGGTCACACTGAGAATAATAAAAGTATATTATGGACTGACTGGTCTAAATTATGCAAACCTTTTAGTGAAAATGGCCTAAACCTTAGAGACCTTTCAACTCTACAAGTAACTTTATCACATAAACTTTGGTTTAACTTTAGGGAAAATAATACTCTATGGGGCTAACTTATTAAATAATATCCATTGCTCTAAATTACATCCCTTACAAGTTTTGCCTAAGCAATCAGACTCTAGAATATGGAAAATAATGTTAAAAGTTAGAACTGAAGCAGAAGAAAACATTTTTTGGTAATTGGGAAAGGAAATATAGATTTTTTTTCTTAGACAAATGGCATGATTCTAGGGCTCTAATTTAATTAACTCCTAACATATCAAGCACTTGGTATACAAAAACTGGGGTGAATTAATACTGGACTAATTTCTTATAGAACATGACGAAAATTAAGAATGACGTGGTCTTTGATTCTGAAATTAACAAGATAGTTAAGATTCAAATTAATCCTAACAATGATGACTCAATCATCTGGAAACTATCTCCAGATGGTAAGTTTAATCTTAAACTCACTTGGAATAACATAAGAATAAAAAATGTTCAATCTTTTTTCAAAAGTCAAATCTCGAACAATATTACGCCAAAAAAGTGCTCAATTACCTTGTGGAGAGTTATTAACAACTTAATATCAATAGACACTAACATTTAACATAGGGGAATTAGTTTAGTTTCCAAATGTCAGTTTTGTCCAAAATGTGAAATGCTAAATCATCTGTTTGTCTTTTGTCTATTAACATGGAATGTCTGGTTACATTTTTCTAATATCTTTAACATATCACTAGGAAAGCATATGACAATTAACTATGTTATAAATAAATGGTTCTTTTCTACATTGTATAATACTCATATTAGAACAATAATACCATCATTGATAGTGTGGACAATTTGGATAGCAAGAAATAAAATGAAGCATGATGGTCTGATTAGTACTAATAGATCGATAATTAAGCAAGTCAAATATCTTTTATCTACTTTAGACATATCTTCTTTAATCAAAACTAAACATTGGAGAAAAGATCTCCATATAGCTAAGGACCTAAACTGTGCTAATCATCTTCCAAACAAAAGGAACTGTCTATATATTAATTGGCACCCTCCTTCCACAAATAGGCTTAAGCTTAATTGTGATGGCTCCTCACTTCATAATGGGGAGTCTAACAGTGGTTTCATTATCAGAAACTCTAATAGTGAGTTAATTGTAGGACAAGGAATATTGATTGAAAAATGTACACCCTTAATAGTTGAATCTTTAGCTCTGTTACATGAACTCAGATTCTGTCAAATGAACAACTTGAAAGAGATAGATGTTGAGATTGACTCATTAGATTTATTTGACATGATTGGATATGATAATTATCTGTGGTTCTTATCCAAAGTATTAACATGCTGCAGAAAACTGATAAACTCAAAAATGATTCTTAAACATATATTTAGAGAAGAAAACTGTGCTGCTGATTGGATTGCTAAGTATGCTTTGGAATAAAAGCAAGATTGTTCTTTCAATGGAATTAACACTCCTAGCCCTCTCAATGCTATTCTATTACTAGAAAGCTTGAACTTGGGCTATTTCATACACTTATATTAAATATACATGCTAACAACTTTATGGCAGGTTCGCAACCTGACCAACATATTGGTTACTTTTGTAGGTTAAAAAAGCTCCTAGAAAGGAGAATCAAGCAAAAGAGGAAGGTAGATATCAAGATAGCAAGAAGAATACTAGATCAAGTAATCAAGAATAATAGATGCAATAACGCACAAAGGAGTAGGAGCACTGAAGCCTAACACAAACCAAGCAATATGAATTTTTGCTGCTGAACAAGGACCAAAACAATAAATTTCAATCTGATCTTGAATTACATGAATTCAAATTTCAAATTGTAATATTCAGTTCCACCAAATGTATCAAACTCTGCTTGTATTACTATCTTATTAATAAAAGCAGTTTCAGATTAAAATAATAATAATAATAATATGGTATGGTTTCATGTTAACATTCTTATGATAAGTATATTATTATTTTGTTTCGGGTTAACCACCTCGGTTCACATTTTTCTATATATTAACTTCAAATAATTTTTTAAATAATAAATAATTAAATTTATTTTAAAACTAAACTATTATCCTATAATCTAATAATCATATCCAAACATACCAATTTATAATTTAAAAGCTTACTGGGTTGGATTACTGGGTTGTTTCGTGTCCTCCGCCGGTGAGCGTGAGTCTTTGTGGGCTGTTATTTATGGGTTGGATTACTTGGTCTATGGACCTGTTCCGACTAAAAGGTCTTCTAATTGTGGTTTGTGTTTGTACTTGAGCTTTGTTTTGACCACTTTGTAATTTTTGATGAAGACTATTTTTATATTCCGAAATTGTATTTCGGCTGTTTTCCTATTCTAGTACGCTGGTTTTTTTTTTCTATTCAGTTTACTGTATTGACCTAGTTTTTAGGTCTATTAAACCTAGGGGCAATATTTCCGAACTGTTGTAAATTTTATTTTTGTTTATTTGATATAGTAAAAATGAGTAACAATCGATACAAGTTTTGTAAATTATAAATACAGTAGTAAAGGTGCGGTATTGAATCGTTATATTTGGCGTATTTGTTTTGGCGCAGTTATTTATCATGTTTGGTATAAGAGAAATGTACCAATTTTTGATTTCCTTCCGGCCACTGTCTTTTCGGTGAATTTTCTCGGATCTTCGGTTCAGATTCTACGGGAGCAAGATCTGTTGGCTTTGTAATTCTCTCCTTTTTCTTTATCCTTATTGTCTTGTAGATTATTTAATCTTCGCGGTCTTGCTCGTGGCTCTCTATAGTTGTTGGCTATTTTTGGATCTGTTGTTTGGCGACTCACTTGTTTATATGATTTACTGCTCTTTGACTAGTTTTATTCTATTGTTTTTCTCTATATACTCTATCCGTCTTTTAGACGTTTTATGTGTTCTTATCGACTATACTTTCGTCGATTGTATCTCTTCGGAGTATGCCCTATGTATTTATATGAATTCTTTTATTTCAAATTAATATTTTCTTTAAAAAAATACTATATTTTGAATCCATATACCTGCTTTATATCTCTTCTATTGATAAAATTTGTTAGAACATATACTAATTTATTTTTTATTTGTAAAAAAGAAAAGTCCAATGAAATTTTGCATAAACATAATAATTTATGCTATATTATAAAAAAAATGCCCATGGCAGTTGTATAGTGTATCTAGAAAACAACCTTGACAACTTTTGAGCAACAAATCTCAAGCTCAATCTAGAAAAATGTAGATAGAGAGTTTGTTATGCTAAATATTTTAGGCACTTGGTCACCAAGAAATATCACAGGAGACTCGGCCCAACTAATTAATCTACTAGTCATGGAGTCACAAAAAACAACTAAAGAAGTCCAAATCCTCACATGAAGGTTGACTACCTTAAACTGATATACATGAAGTGACTAAATTTGAATTTCATGCATCAAGAAACAAAGCAAAAAATGAAGTGATAATTACAGAGGTTTAGCTTGTCCATATCACTGGAGCATGTAACACGTAAGACTTCTCAAGGAACCATAATTTATAGTCGATTGTGCTTCGGGAAAAAGCAAACTAAAAAATAATACACGTATCATCTGTCTAGCAAAAGCTACTGGTTGAGGCGTCGAAGTTTGAACATGTACATTATGAGCAAGTACATTGGCAAAAAAAATTAATAATTAACGTCACTGTTTCTTCAAAAATATCTAAAACCAATCTTTGGGTAGTCGTAACCTAAAAAATTCTCATATTCCATCCATCATGGGCCAAGTCATCTCAGTCAACCTACAAGGATGGGGTTAGCTATGAGTTCTCAGATTGGAAAAATCTGAGAAGGCTTACCTTATAAAAGTGATACTTCCACATGAAAAATCAAGTCTAGCAGTGTCAAAATGTGATTTGCTTGCTATTTTCTATTCGAAACAAAATATTATTGCCAAGGTTTTGCACGATCCATCCTTCGGTGGTTCGGCTCGGATAAATTAATATTCATACTTGAATAACTCCACGAAAGAGAATGAGGTTTCCACAATGATTTAAATCTACATAGGAGGATCCTATTATCCAGCTACTACTATGATACTCTGATACAGGTTAGTGATTTTCCAATTAAATTTATATACCAACAGTTGTTATGGAGTTAATATCTAAAATTGTTCATTCGACGTGTCGGATTCGGACATAGTGACTCCCTTTCTGAAAGTATTAGCGGTTATGTGGTAGTTTTTTGTGGTAGTAAACTATTTATTAAAATAGATGGAGGTAACGTACTTAGCCATCATATTAACCTTCGATAATAGATTGCAATTACAAAAAGAGGAAACAACATTGTTTGTTGTGTTACCCTTATTTAGGATAGATGCAGTTTAGTATACTTGAATAAACGTAACTTTGGATCTGTTTGGGATGCAAATTAAAATCTTTCCTAATACAATAACAAAGTGCTTACTTAATGAGTGCCCCTCCATCGTGATCTTTGAGAATTAATTCCAACTAAAATCCACTTTATCCATTCTAGGGCACCATTTTTATAATTATCTTTTTAAACTTAGATGGTGTAATATTGTGTAAATAACTCATAAAATCTTCAAATTTGTGTGATATATATATAAGTATAAATATATATAAATTTAAAAATCTAACTACAAAATTTGTAGGAAAAAATATAAATTATAGAAACGATGCCATATGAATAAAAGTATGAATAAGGATGTCGACTCACTCTCTTTGTCTACCCGTTAGCAGTTAGTTGATTGACGCAAATGATAATATACCTAAATAATTATTTAATAAATTAGGGAATGGAAAATTGAACTCCTTAGTAAAATACAGAATTAAAAAAAACACATTTCTTCTCCTTCACCTGGTTGGGGTATTTCACAAGGTTTATGGTGGTGAGTAACAACATCATCATGAAAAATTGTAAATACGTCTAAAATTTCAATATTATTTTTCAGGCATGGTTTTATAGGTAAACTGTTCGAAATATGTGTTTAAAACCCTAAGTTTTTCTTGTACATTTATAAGAAGAAGTTCAAGCATAACTACTATTGGTGAAGGTGTTTTCCTTTTCGAGCCATTTTTGGGTAAAAGAAAAATGTTATCAGTAGGGTTTACAACTTAAGTATTATATTTTTTTTATTTTGGTTGTTTAAGAGGGAGAAGTAGAATCAATATGCTAGATCTAACAAATATGAGATGAAAGTTTTTCTTCTATGAAATTGAGTTTTTTATTTGAATAATTATCTAATATATAGCATCTAATTGTTTTGATTCAGTACAATAGACTATATTGATAGAAAATGTGAACGTAGAAAATACATTATTAAAGGATTTAAAGATGGAGATAATGATTGAGAACTTTAAAGCTTCAATGAAAGAAATGTAGAAAATCAATTGCTTAGAAGAAGGAGAATCCTAAATGAGGCATCTTTCTAGGTTTATATAGGAGAAATAAATAAGAATCTCAATCGGTAGTTTACAGAAGAATCAACAATCAAAGTTAAAGTAAAAAAATTATATATATATATATATATAGTGTAAGGGAAATGATTATGTGTTGAAGAAGTATAAATGTTTTTGTAAAATGTGTCAGAATTTACATAGTGCAAGCATTTAAGTTTTTATACGTGGAAAAATAAATATGAGGAGGTTTATATACTATGTATAAGATATAGTCTTGAAAAAATCAAATTTTTAAATATAAATATATATAATAATAAAATAATTGTATTGGATTTTCTAATGATACCTCAACTATATGATTTTTAGTAGTCTTAAAAAATATTTAAGAAACAATTTACTTTAAAGAGTAAAGGTGAGTCCCAATAAGGCTATATCTTATACATAGTATATAACATTTATAAAAATGAGGTCAGATTATAGCATAGACTAATAAAACAATAAGATATAGGTAACCGAGAAGATTTTATATGAGAGTCTCTAAGAAGGTTTTAGAAGAGGGTTACTAAAAATAAGCTAGAAGAGGGTCATAAAACAAATAAGACGAGAGACGTAAAGAAGAGGCTAAAAACATTCATCAAGAAATGGTTAAACGAGGGACACATAGAATTGGTTAGATGAGGGTTACTAATAACACATTGGATGAGGGACATAAAAATAGCTAGAAGAGGGTCACCAAGAAGATGCTAAGACAATGGTCATAAAGAAGTAATTATACGAGGGAAACTGAGAATACGTTAAGGCGATGATCATAAAAACGTGATTAGACGGTGGTCACTGAGAAGATGTTAAGACGAGGGTCATGAAGAAGTATCTAGATAAGGGTCGCGAGAACTGTTTATTAGACGAGGTACACAAACGAGAAGGGTTGTTCGAGCAGTTACAACTGAAAGACATGTGTCATCATTTTATAGGTTATTAGGATAGTTTGTTAAGCCATTACGACACATGTAAAGTAATTATTGGTAGAAAGGAAACTGTAATTAGTATAAATAGAGGCTTAAGTTTTTGTTTGTAGTTTACTCACTAAATATACAAAAAACAATTATTATTGAATTATTTTTGTTTCCCGCTTATCAAACATTATCTTGACATTATATTTGAGAAGGATCTTATGTGCTCCTCGAGTTACAGATAGTGTTGAAATCTCCAAGAGTGATCCATGAAGTTTCCTGATCCAATGCCGCAACGGCTTCCGTATCCAACCAAAGTGAGAGATGATTATGAGCGTCGTTAAAAGTATAGATGATGGTGAGACGGAATATATAGAAAGTTGAGACTTCTAGCTTTATAATAGATGTATCGAAGAGATCATGAGAGAAAATATATGAAAATAACATTTGGATTTCAGATTATCCAAATCATTTCCAGAAGGTGAGAGGCATGGTTAGTCATATAATACAAAAAATAAGTCAAATAACCAAATATGTAATCCACCTTAGACAAACGAACCGTAATTTCAATTAGAATCATTGTCGAGATACCATTACTCATGATATAATATAGGATTCGAAATCTCAAATCTTAAATCTTAAATGTTAAATAATATTTAAATTATTTGTAATAATGATATTTAAAATTTTATTATATATTTATTAATAATATTGTTCGGAATGATATTTTTATTATATTAAAAAATTATTATTTATTCCTAATTTTAAAATTTTAAAATTTCCACTTAAATGAATTAAAAAAATTAAAAACCAAATATAAACTTATGTAACGCTACTGCAACTTTTCAATTATGTATAATGTCTATTTGTCTAGACATGGTTATAAAATCCATCGAAATGTTTATCGACTATTTTTCTATTTTTAGTGATTCTTTTAATAATTGTTTGGCTAATAAATCTCTTATTTTATAGTCATGTGTATAATGATCTTATTCTTAATTAGCAGAAATGTTAGTATATGGTACATGAGATTATATTAGAACATCAGATTTCATAAAAAAAAATCGATCATGCTAAAGTTGAAGTCATAAAAAATTGCCACTTCATGTTTTGGTAAAAGGAATCTGGAGTTTCTTTGGCCACACAGATTTTCATAGGCAGTTCATTAAATATTTTTTGAAAATTTCTAAACCTTTTTGTGAGTTATTGATGAAAGATGTTTATTCTCTGCTGAGTGTTTAAGTGCAACTAATTCAATTAAAATTAAGTTGGTCATTGCGTCTAGTATTGTATCTCTTGTTTGGACATTATCATTTAAATGGATGTGTGATGCTTACAATTATGCGATAGGGGATGCACTTAGACATAAAACAAATAAAGTTTTTTATACTATATATTATGCTAGCATAACACTTATGGGTGGCAACCGAGTTATGGGGAGTTAGGACCATATTTTCCCTCACCTTTAGAGTTAGAACTAGTGTCATAGCCAAAGTCTCCATCGTCGTTTTCGAAGAAGTCGGACGAGAAAATCATGCAATTTTTAAAACAATTCCTCATATTCCAAAATAATATAAGAGATACTTGAATCACATGATATATCATGACTATCATAAGAGCGTAAATGTCTACAAATTTTATAACGGATAAGGGTAGGATTTATCCGACCTACATGTCAAACCGATAGAATATTATGCCGATATTTGCTTTGTAATATAGACCTAATAAATGTGTAACATGTAGAGTATTTTGTGTAACAAGAAGTAAATTTGTTTAACTCAGTGTATTAATGAGTGAATAATTATTACTCTATTACTACTTTAATAAAAATCTCTTTAGAACTCGGTTTCTCTCTATAGAACTCAGATTATCTCTCTAGAATTCAATTTCTATCTCTAATAACTGATTGAACCTTTGAATATTCAGGATCTTTTTTCCCCTCAAATATTTCAGAAGTCATCAGTGGCAACCATAGTGAGAGCATAGATTGATATCTGGATACAAACATCCAAAACCATTAGTTTGCTATGCTCGACTTTGAATTATTGCAAGAGACGTATCCCGAGATGCAGGTGGCTCCTGCAGTAAATAAAAGGAATAGCAACTGGTGAAGGTTACTATCAATTGGCATGGGATGATCAAGCAAGAATAATAACATATCTGAGCCTCTAATATGTTGACTTAATATTTTTAAACCCAAACGAAATATTTAATAAAAATATAAACCTCTCTCAGTTATAGATGCTATAATCTTCGTTCTCAGTATGCATATTAATTTGGTTATATTTTGAATATCTAATCATATATGACATAAAATTATGATATGATGTAACATCCATTAACTGATTTATACGAGATAAAGGAAAACGATCATTTGGAAAAACTCATTTGTATATGTAAAATCCATAAACATCCTTCATCGACCATTTCTATTTTTTACCAAAACTATATTTTCTATCAAAGTCGGATACTTGGATGTTCTTATATGTCTCATCTTAAGAAATTTCTCTATCTTTTTTATTATAACTTTAGAGTTTTTTTTAGAGAAAACACCATATTGTTTTAAATAATTCTTCTTAACCTTTTATCAATAACCGAGTCATGACAAGTTACTGATTTACTCACTTCAGTTACATTCTCAATTCTTCAAGAAAGAACATCCAATATTTCTGTTAAAAAAATTATAACTTTTTCTTTAAATTCCAAACTTAAACGACTTCCAATTTTTATCAACTTTCCATTTTCAACTTCAATTTCTACTACATCATTTAATGACATTGATTCTTGAAATCATTATTTGGATCGTCAACCTATTCCACACAAAAATTATCTTTGATCCTCTAGTGTACTTTGTAATTGTTATAGGATAATATTATTGTAATGCGGATTAAAAGACACTGAATAGAAATCTCTGGCTATTCTCTAACTTCCTTTAACAACTCCAATATAATTTCTAACAAAATACTTGACGCACTTGTGATTAAACAAATCTACTACTTCCATTTTATGTAACCATAGACGACCTAAAGTTGCATTGTACAACCCTAGTGTATCCACTATTTTTTTCAGTCCGTTCAACACCAACTAGTACATGAAATTTTACTTCACCAACACAGATAGTTGACCTCCTAACGAAACTCACGAAGTGCCTCTTAGTTTTCTCGTATGGAGATATCCTAATCATTTTCTCATAAATATTCTTATACAAAACGTTAGTCAAACTCACTTTATCAATCATAACCCTCATAATTACTACCCCGATAATTCTAAAGTAATCAACATTATATCTTAGAGTGGAGTCAGTTACCCTGTCAAATCGTCATCATTAAAATTTAAAATGGTTTTGGAAGTTTATTCCCATATAATGATGACTCATTCACAATTTGAACATTTTTACCATATTTCTACATTTTTCAGATTTATAAGGTTCTAAGTAAAGCATCCCCTCTAGAAATAGTAGACAACTCTTGTTTGTTAGCTCATATATTCCTCGAATCATTATTTTTCTCATTTTCCTCCGACTTTTCAAAACCTTTATTTTTAACAAACTCAAGAAATTCCTCATTATCAATTAATCTCTAACTATCATCTCTCAATTGAAAACAAATCTCCTATTATATGACCATGATTATTGTGATACATACACATATATCTTTTAGATCTTTCATTATGTGAAGGAGACATCATATATGTGTAACATTGTGAGTATTTTGTGTAATAAGAAGTAAATATGTTTAACTTAATGGATTAATGGGGTGGAGTAGCCAAAAATGGACTAATATGTAAAATCATACGCCCACCACCATTAATAGATAAAGTAACGTACCTATTCTTTGAAAGGGTGAATAATTATTACTCTATTAATATTGCTGACATTTTCTCTCTCTAGAAATCGGTTCTCTATAACTCGGATTATCCCTCTAGAATTTAATTTTTCTCTCTAATATCTGCATGACCCTTAGAATATTCATGAAATCTTTTCCCGTAAAACATTTCAAGATTCGTTAGTACAACCAAAGTGAGAGCTTAAATTGGTACTAAAATATAAACATCCAAAACCATTAGTGTGATAGGCTCGACTTTGACTTCTTATAATTGATGAATACTGAGATGAAAGTGGATCCTAAAGTAACTATAGAAGGAATAACAACTAGTGAGGGTTCCGATCAGTTTCCATGAGATGGGCAAACACAACACTAATACAAAGAGAAACAAGATCAATTTACTTTAGAAGAACGTTAGGATCAATTGCAAAGTGATATTATTGTGTTAATGTGAAGAAAGAAACAATGATAGCACGACGAAAAAAGGTCTGATCAAACTACATGAGGTGAATATATTTCTAAGGATGATGACATTAAGTCTGATATCCTTGCGAAACCAAGAAAATATTAAAGAAATAAATTTTGATCGGACATAAGCCACCATTCTTTGAGAAATGAATGAAAATATAGATATCACTAAAATCATTCAAAATTTAGTGATTATTCTATATCTCACTCAAATGAATTTTCTTGGAGGGATCGCCATCACACAAAGGAAAAAATCTGCTGGTAGGCATTATTTATAGAGACATTCAAGTCGATATCAGGATTTAACGAAAGAGCGATAATAAAAAAAATAACATGATTCTTTGGATATGCAAAAACCGAATGAGGTTAAGCATATGGTGTTTGCATGAGATAAGGCTAAACATCAACAAATCACAATTCATAATAAAAAAAGTCTCGCTTAACTACCTAAAATTCCATTATCAACCAATAGTTTCAGTTGGGGGTTCAAGTAACCAAATTGTTTATTACAAAGTTAACAACCAATTTGCAAATCTATCCGAGCTTGGTCGTTATGCAATGACAAACGAAGGCCATTAGTATAGTCAGAGACATACTTGGATGTAATCTTCCTTAACAATATAAATTCTTTCCGGACATCTAGCAAAGCGGTTTGATATATCTAAGGTAGAAACGTTTAACAGGAACAAGGATCCTGATTATCATGTTAAGGAATCTAATTTTTATAATGAATTACGATGATGACAATAAGTATTTGTGTCATTCCTTCTCCCAAGGATAGTGCTTTGAAATGGTACACCCGACTTCTTCAAGGTTCTATCAAGAATTTTAACATGTTCTAGATAACGTTTAGGCAGAAGTTTTTGGGAAGTAAAAAGATGCAGGGGAATGAGAATACGATTATCCATTATAGAAAATTAGTTAGAGAAGGTTTGAAAGATTATACAAAACAATTATTTATGGAAAAAAAAATTGAATGATTGTTATGAGAAAATCAATATTATTATTTTTAGACAAAGGCTTCTCCTCAAGGAATTAGTTGATGAAGTGACTAGAAAGCAAGCTTTGTATTTTTGTGCTTCGCTAGCTCAAGTTGAAGAGAAGATTAAAAGGGAATAATCTAAGATATTAAAACTAATTCTCTTGTAAAGATATATTCAACAGTCACCCGCTCAGGTTTACCAACAACAATAGGTCCAAAGCTTCCAGCCCCAGACTTCAAATGCTTTACGTCTGAAAGGCCGGAACCAAATCCCACCACGACCAGGGTAAACATGCAGCTTGAGGCTCAACAACAAAACCTAGCGCGAATAAATAGGTTCAAACTAACAAATTTTCAAGAACTTATAGAGAGCGTTGCTACTATTTATTATAAGATGCATAATTTTATTCAATTCAGAAAACCCCTCCCAATTAAGAGACTGGGATAAGACATGAATAACCGGTTCTACAAATATTACAATGACATCAGCCCTGGTAAAAAAGACTTCATAGCTTTAAAATAGGAACTTTGAACTCTGATCGATAATGACAAGTTAAAAAAAATCGTTAAAAGAGAATCAAGAGTCAGCAATAGGCTCTGGTATGTAATCAACCAACAATATAGAGGAAAGTAGGTAAGGTTGTACCAAAGCAGATATGATTGTCATAACATAACCTTTTAATGATTTCATTTGGCCACAAATTATTCAAACCTTTATCTCATTTGAAGGGTTGTTTTGGTAATTGATGAGCTTAAAATATAGGAGAAGGTCAAAGGTTTGTGTAATGTTTTTGAATAATTGATTATCTTTGGTGGGATAACATTTCACGAACCATAAATTTCTCTCAGAAAAGGCATATTATAAGCTTGGAAACATAGATAGTATGAGGAATCTCGACGCATCTTTATAAAGATATATTATACTTTATTTTTATCGAAGATGATTTAAATGAGGTAGATAAACCTCATGGGATGCATTAATAATTGGTATATCCATTAAAGGGAGCTAAATCCAAAGGATTCCAATCAATAATGGTACTTCAAGTAGCATTATGTTTATGTCCACTTATAAACGGATGGAAGGCCCTCGTGTTATTATCTGATCCGATAGAATAATAGTGGGATTTATTAGGACATATATATATATATATATATATATATATATATATATATATATATATCATTGGAGAGTTTAAGAGTGAGGTACTACTAGGTCTAGGGTCCTTTACGAAAATGGTAAAAATGTTATCCATAGTAGAGGATCCTCGAACATTATGTAATGCGATTGTTGGCAGGTATAGGCTATCACGAATATATGATAGTGCTTTCACTATTTATCAATGTGTGAAGTATATTGTGTGGAAAACGAGTGCTATACTATTTCGTTAGATCCAAAAACAAATAAGAATGTCAAAGCAAAACAAGAAATTGATTACATAGGTCTACTTTATAGTTTGATACTTTAAATGATCCGTGGGAGAATCTCAGCACGATAATACCCGATAAAGACATTGAAATTTATACCTTCCCCACCAAAAAAATGAAGATTGGTATTCAGTTATCGCCAGTTGTGAAAGAATTTGTGTATTACCGAAGACGTAACGGGAGTACTTACAAATATCATCTGTCACAAACTTTATGTACGACCCAATATACATCTTATAATTTATAAGAAAAAAACATTCTTAATTGGAAAGTCTTATAGTTGAAATAAATTAGTTATCAAAAGTAGGCTACATAAGAGAATCCCAATATCCATTTTGGACGGAAAAATCGAATACTGGTAGAAATGAATAACTCTAAATGGAGGATTTGTGTCGATTTTTCCGATTTAAACAGGGTTTATCCGAATGAACCATTTCTTGTTCCAAAAATTGACTAATGGATAAAATCTACTTCGGGTAACAAGCTCTTATCTTTTCTGGATGCATCTCTTATGTATAATAAGTTACAATGGATACGAATAGCCAACATAGCACTATATTTATAACATATAAGGGTGTATATTGCTATAAGTTAATGTCCTTTAGGTTAAAAAAATGCTATGGCAACTTATCATCGACTAGTGAACAAAGATTTTGCTAGCCAAATTGGAAGAAATGCTGAAGTTTATATTAACAAAATATTGGTAAAAAGCACAATAAAAGGCTATAAACCTTCTTTTTTCGTCTTCACACTTGTAGAATTACCACCGTCACTTCAAGAATCTTCAGATGGCGCTTATTCAAACAAAATATTAACGAGACGTTCTTCCTCCCGAACCATATTCCAATGAGAGACCATGTCCAAATACAAAAAAATCATGAAATCCAAGGACCATCGCGGATTTGACTCTAGCACCATGTTGATTTAGAGAGCATCAACATAATCAGCAAGTGTGGTCGTTTCATCCATTTGAGCTTGATTTTTGAAGGTAGATTTATCATCAACGACTTTTTAGGTATCAACTTCTTGCTATCTCTACTGCTTCATAAGAGTATCAAAGTGAATGTCGTTTTCTTTCATGATCTTGTTATGTACTCGAATGTTTTTTAGCAGGGCAGCCTCCTAGTCAACAATCCTAGCTCGAAAGGTGGAGTTATGTTCCACGATTTTTTCTCAACAGAGCGAGCACAATATTCATTCTTATACACGATTTATTTTTTAGTCTGAGGTATCCTGGCGTAGCTTGTCGAATCTTCCACGAAGATACGCAGCTCATTCCGCAAGAGTCAAGTTGAAATTCTTGAGGATCTAAATCAATTCCTTAGCTTTATATAAGTCATATTTTGTTTTACTGCTTCCCTTTCTAGTTTATTAACATGAGAAACAAGCTCGTGAAAATCTACAAAAAAGAATATATTTTAAGGACTTGAAATTATCAGAGCTGGGAGAATTCTCCAGAGTTGGTGATTGGCCTTTATGGGGTTGAGTATCTAACCCTGGTGAGTTTTACTTTGGGAGATACAGCGTTTGATTTCTTCAGCTCAGAGCCTCAAACACTTTCCGTAAGAGTTGGTGATTTTTTTCCTATGGCTTGAGTATCTAGCCGAACGAACAACATAGGAATCATGATTTGATTAATGGCGAAGGCAATCGTTTTTCCAGCATTAGAGTTATTTTCGACTGAAGTCTTCTTCTTCTAATGCGTGTGTTGATTTCATTTTTTTTAGATGAACTTTTTACTTTTTCTCAGTCACCATGAGATCTGTAACGTCACTCATTTTCTCATTGAAATTTGGACCACCACAACAGTTTGCTTATATTCCTTTCTGATTTTGTTTTACCGAACCGTCAAAAACTTCCTTTTTATCTCGATGGTTGGGAGCTTTTTTTTTGTCTGGAAGGAAACCCTTAGCAATAGCAGTAGCCAACTGTCTTAAAATTTTGATCAGACCAAGTAAGGATATCAGTTGTTCAGAAGAAAGAGTAGTTTCTTGACTTTGTGCACCAGAGGTGGCTTCGGACCAGGTTAACTGAAATGAAGCATTTCTGAAATTATATTGACCAATTTTTTGTGGCCTACTTGTTTAATTCAGCATAAGTCTTCTCAACATCCTTCAAGCCATGTTTTTTCAGATTTGGAGATTACTACAAAAGACAGTTGTATTAGAAAATTAGGAATTAAATGTTCATAATAATTTCAGACCAGGTAAGCAGAATACTGAACCTACCTATATTCTTCCACTTCCTCCGAAGGCGGAATTTCCTTACTATTTTCTCAATAACCACTGATAAAATATATATGCGCTTTAAATTCTTCTCCATTTTGAGGATATTATCCACCACTTTGTATTGGTTCCGAGGATGATGAGATATATGGTACGTGAGGATTCCTCGTTAGGGAAGTAAGTGCCACGAACTGCTCCATATGGAGTTTGATTCTTGAAAGCCTTGACATAGTGATACATAACATTTGAGTGAACCTTGTGTTCGAACTAGACTAACTGGGGCAAAGTTCCACTAGTTCAAAGTACTGAATGATATCAATGTCTAAAGGGAACCAAAGTCTCAAATTCAAGATATCCGGATAAACTACAAGTTTATGTTTCTTGACAGCCGCATTTCTCTATTTTAGGGAAGCATATATGAACTAACTCCAAAATTCCTTAGGCATTCAGATTTTGACGTGTCCACCTAAGTAATAATTATACTTGATGGTAGCACCAAGCTACGAGATGGAACAGATGGCTGAAAAGTCAGAGAAAGAAGACGAACAATAGAAGATGGATATCTCTAACCTAGGTAAGAGTAAGTGAGACTTTAAAGAAAATCGAATTCTATTCAAAAAAAATCTAAGGCAAAACTAGGGTTTGAGAGCCTTTTATAAAAGTGCTCGAAACCCTAGCCCAAAATTACAGCTTTTTCCTTGTGCAATAAAATAAATCCCAGCCCAATTTCAAAGCGATTGGAGTTGGTTAAGTATTTTAATAAAATTCAACAAAAATAGGAAAATGCAGAAAATTACTAAAATAGAAAAACGAGGGTTTAAACGATTAAATTTAGGGCCTGGACTTCATCACGACGTGATGCTTTTGGCAATTGTTGGGCTTCTCGACGCGTTCGATTTGAGTGGTCGCATCACCTAATTCTGATATCTGGGCCCCAAATAAAGCTCGTTTTCGTTTGTCCAAAAGAGCCATATAGTCATGGGCTTGTGCAACTACATCATCCTCTCCTTCTTCGGAAGAATTCGCCCACGAATTCTAAGCGTCATCATCCTCAGCAGCAGCGGTAAATGGCACCAGGTGCTTCACGTTGAAAACGTTATGGGTCTTCATGTGGCTGGGTAGTTTCAACCTGTAGGCATTGAAATTAATCTTTTAAATAATTTCAAACGGACCCACCTTCCTTGCAGCCAACTTGTTGTACTCGTGTACATGATAGCGATCTGTCGTCAAAACAGCCCATACAAAGTCCCCCACTGCAAACTCCACCAGGCGGCGCTTCTTATCTGCGGCAATCTTGTACTTCTGTGTTGTTTCCTCCAGGTGTTTACGGGTGTTCTCATGGATCTCCCATAGATCAGCAATGGCGTTCTCGACCTTAGCTAGAACCTTATCAAGCGTTGGGAAAGCTAATTCCATAGGACCCTGTGGGTTATAACCATAGACTACCATGAAGGGACTATACCCAGTACTGCCCTTGTGGTCCCTGTTGTAGGCGAACTCAACATGATAAAGGCGAGAATCCCATGCTTTCAAGTTCCCAGAGACTTCTGTGCGTAACATGTTGCTTAACGTTCGATTAGTTACCTCGGTTTGGCCGTCTGTCTGCGGGTGATATGTGCTGATAAAACTCAGCTTCGTGTTTGTGAGGCGCCAAAAACTCCTCAAAAAATGCCCCACAAAGCGTCCATCGCGATCAGAAACGATATTGAACGGTAGACCATGTAAGCGGTAAACCTCACAAAAGTATAAATTAGCAACATTCACAGCATCTGTGGTTTTGTTGCAAGCAATGAAGTGGGCCATCTTAGAAAACCTGTTAACCACTACAAAACAAAATTGTTACCTCTCTGTGTTCTTGGCAGCCCAGAGATGAAATCCATGCTGACACTTCGCTACGGTCCTTCCGGTATTGGGAGTGGTAGGTACAGGCCTGCGTTGGAGGATGTACCTTTTGCCACCTGGCAAACCCAACAACCAGCTACAAAACGGATAACATATTGCCTCAAATGCGGGCAGAAGAACTGACTGGAGACAGAGTGAAGGGTTTGATCTCTACCCCCATGCCCCTCGTTGTGTCTCTCATGTACAATCAGTAACCTCAAACTGCCCTCAGGAACACAAAGTAAATTACCTTTGAAGAGGTAACCGATGCTCACTGCAAAATCTGTTCGCAAACCTGCCGAGACGTCCTCTAGAATAGGACCAAAATATGGGTCGATAGCTAGTAGATCTTTCATCATCTTAAATCCCACAGCTTCTCCTTCCATACGAATCATCATGTTGCGTCGGCTCAGTGCGTCAGCTACGCGGTTAACTGTCCCCGAAGTCTACTTAATAGAAAATGTAAATTGTATAGTAAATGCTTCCCAACGTGTATGGGGGGAGAGAGTTTCTCCTGACTCTGTAGATGCTTTAAGGCATCATGATCGGTGTACAGGACAAAGTCATTGTAGGCCAAGTAGGAAATCCAGTGCTTCAACGCTCGTACAACTGCATAGAACTCCTTGTCATAGGTGTTGTAGTTAAGTTTAGCTCCACTTAACTTTTCGCTGAAGTATGCTACAGGGCGGCCTCGTTGGCTGAGTACAGCGCCAATGCCCAATCCAGGCGCATCACAATGCAGTTCAAATCCTATAGAGAAGTCAGGTAAAACCAGAATCGGTGCAGTGGTCAGTCTTACCTTGATTTCCTCAAACGCCTTAGCTGCTTCAGGGGTCCAGCATAATATCTTCCCTTCATACACTCTGTAATAGGAACCATAACAGTGTTGAAGTTATGTATGAACCGTCTGTAAAAGAAGACCAATCCGTGAAAAGAGCGGACTTTAGTGATGGAAGTAGGAATAGGCCAGTCTCGCACGGCTTCCACTTTCGACTGATCCACTGCAAGCCCATCTTTTGACACGACATACCCCAGGAAGACGACCGAATCTGTTATAAAACAACACTTATCGAGTCCTCCATAAAACTTTTCTCGCCTCAAAACAACCAACACCTCGCGTAAGTGTTGGAGATGCAGCTCTTCCGTGGTACTATAGATAAAAAATTTCATCAAAGTTCACAACAAGAAATTTTCCGATGAACGGGCGAAATACCTGGTTCATAACCCGCATGAACGTGCTAGGAGCGTTTGAAAGACCGAATGGAATTACCATTCATTTAAACAACTCTTCTCGGGTCTTGAAGGCTGTTTTCCGCTCATCCCCCATACGAATATGAATTTGGTGGTATCCACTCTTTAAATCCAGCTTCGTAAACACAGTAGCACCATTCAATTGATCCAGTAAATCGTCAAGGCGAGGAATAAGAAACTGATACCTGACTGTAATTTTGTTGATAGCACGGCTATCCACACACATTCTCATTGAGCCATCATTCTTTGGTGTTACCAGTACAGGAACCGCACAAGGACTAAGACTCTCCCGGATGTGGCCTTTCGTCAACAGTTCTCCACCTGTCTACGGAGCTCTTCATGCTCTTTTGGGCTCATCCGATAATGCGGTCGGTTTGGTAGGCTAGCACCCGATACAAGGTCAATCTGGTGCTGGATATCTCTCAATGGAGGAAGACCTGTAGGTAATGTATCGGGAAAGACAACAGAAAATTCTGCTAATAGCGGCTGAACTCGCTCAGGAATACCAGCAAATGGATCAGTACTAAATTCTTTAACCACCAAAAGATAGACAATCCCTGTTTCATGAGCATGTTCAATAAACGCCTTTCGAGCTAGAAAGTTCTTGCCCGATTCCTTTGATACTGCAAGGGTAGGTTTTGGGGAAACCTCTTTAGTTGGTGTTAATATGAACCTGATATTATTCCATATAAAACTGTAGCGGTTCCTCCTACCATCATATGTGACACTTCTATCATATTGCCAGGGTCGGCGTAGCAACAAGTGACATGCATCCATCCCAATGACATCACACCATGCTTTATCCCTATAGTTAGCAATAGAGAAAGATACCAGACATCTTCTAGAGATATTTACCTCACTACCTTTCTTTAACCAGGCAAGCTTGTAGGGGTTTGGGTGGTCTTCTGTTTTCAGGGCTAGTTTCTGGACAGCTTCTTCAGAGATAACATTTTCACAGCTCCCTGAATCAATAACGAATTTGCATATCTTTCCCCCAATAGTACAAGTCGATTGGAAAATATTGTTCTGTAGCCAATCATCCCCATCACTTTTGGCTTTCGGTGTCAAACAGATACGCCTTAAAACCAATGCCTGACCAATATCTTCTCATGTAACCTGGTCCTCTGGAACCTCATCAACAATATCCTCTAGTTCTTCATCAAACCGTGGGTCACCCTCCAGGTAAAAATCAGCAGTGTTAGTGAACAGACCCCTCTATTGTTGTGGTTGTTGTCGTAATTTTGGACATTATAAAGCAACGTGCCCTAGTTCACGACAATGGTAGCACCAAACGTGTGAGGAGGTAACTGTGCGACTAGGCACCTGCAAATTAGCACATGTACGCATAGGAGAAACAGTTGCTACTCCTGGGTTAGGGCTTGGAACCGTCCTTTTTGGGAATGTCGATGGAGTTGTTCTGGCAGTATCTCCTCCATAAGGCCTTCGTGAAAGGGATTTCTCCAAATGCAGTGCGCGCTGATGTGCTTCGGACACATTCACAGGGTTGAACATGTTTAGCTGGTCCTGAAACTATTGTCGCATCCCCCCTATATAGCGAGATACTAGCTGATCTGCTGAAGCAGCAATATCAACACGGTTTTGTAGCTTGAAAAAATCGTTAGTGTACTCGTCAACAGTCTTTGACCCTTGTTTAAGGTTTTTGAACTGTTGATACATGATGCGGGCATAGTTATAAGGAAAAAACGCATCCCTCAAGTGCTTCACAAACTTAGCCTAAGTTGTTATTTTTGGCTTACCGTGCCTTGATCTGGTCTGCTTGAGTTGTTGCCACCAGGATGCGGCTCGACCTCGGAACTTAGTTGCAGCCAACTGTACTCGCTTTGCATCCGGAACCTCCTTGAAATCAAGGACTTCTTCAACTGAGGCGATCCAATCTAAAAACTCCTCCGGTTCGAGACCCCCTTGGAACTCTGGGATCTCCAGTCTGAATCTAAATTCCCACCGGTTGTTGGCGTTGAGATCAGAATCTCTCGATGGTGGCTGCTCAAAGACTTGGTCACGCCAGTCTTATGGTGAGTATTGACCCCTAACTTGTTCTCACCAAGGAGAAAACGAATTATGTTTGCGGCCGATCTCTCTCTCAGATCGCGACGACTGGTTGCTCGAACCTAGAGCTCGAAATCCGTTGCTTTGGTTGTTCAACAGCCCGTGTAGTGCTTCTTGTACGTCTCTCAACTGATTTCCCAACGAGTACATCTGTTCACCAACTTGGGATTGGAATTGGCCGAATTCATCACGGTCGACCGATTCGGTTATTGGAACAGTGGACTTCTCCGGAAAAGATCGCTTTGGCGTCATACCGTCGTTACCCACGCCGTAGGAACTCTAAATCTAATACCAATATGGTGTTAGGAATTTAATATTTTATTTGAGGGATCCAATAGTGCATCTACTAGCAAAGGACACAGCGGAGATGCATCTACCAGCAGAGGTATCTAATAAGTGTTAGGACTTTAATGCTTTATTTGGTCAACATAGGAGTTACACTCCACTTCAAGTTTGTGTCATTTAATTGTGTTTCCGTTTTTTTTATTGTCCTTCTAGTTTCTCTTCTTAGGTGTCAGTTTCATTTTGTGTACTGACTATTTAATAGTCATTTATATTGCCTAATAAAATTATCGAAGCTTTTCATAGCTTTTGTCTGAGATTTATTCATCTGAAATCAACAAATTTGGTATCAGAGCCATTAAATTAAAAGAGAAAGAGAGCAAGCACACAAAAAAGATGGGAGAATCGAGTAATTTTGGGCAACCTTGTATACCAAAATTCGATGGAGATTATGACCATTGGAGTCTCTTTGTGGAAAATCTTCTTCGGTCAAAGGAGTATTTTGATGTTGTGGAAGATGGAATTTATGAACCAATTAACAAAGAAGGATTGACCGAAGCAGAGAAGAAGACCTTTGCCGATGCAAGGTTAAAGGATTTGAAGGCAAAGAATTATTTGTTCAGTGCGATTGACAAATCAATTCTTAAGACGATAACTTTGAAAGAGACGTCAAAGCAGTTATGGGATTCTATGAAGACCAAATATCACGGAAATGCAAGAGTGAAGCGTGCGCAATTACAAACTTTGAGGAGAACGTTTGAATTGCTGGAGATAAAAAATAGAGAATCCATCTCCAATTACTTCACAAGGGTGATGGTGGTAGCAAACGACATGAGAAACTGTGGGGATGATATGCAAGATGTCAAAATTGTGGAAAAGATCTTGCGAACTCTGACTGAAAACTTCAACTACATTGTGTGTTCAATTGAAGAATCGAAAGATATTGACAGTTTATCAGTCGATACCTTGCAAAGCTCATTGCTCCTTCATGAACAGAAAATGAGAAAGCCAAGAATAGAGAAGAAGAACATGTACTCAAAGTTTCATACGAGTATCGAAATGGAAGAGGCAGAGGAAGACAATTTGGCCGAGGAAGAGGAAGAGGTAGATTTAACAAGGAAACTGTGGAATGCTATCGTTGTCACAAACTTGGACATTTTTCATACGAATGTCCTATGGAAGAGAAGACGAACTATGTAGAGATTGGAGAAGAGGAAGGTGATATTTTGTTAATGGCGTACACACCAGTTCCAGAAGAAAGAAAATTTATGTGGTATCTTGATTCAGGCTGTTCCAACCACATGATAGGAGACAAATCATGGTTTTCAAAGCTTGATGAAGAGTTTCAATCCTCCGTCAAACTTGGTAACAATTCTATTCTTTCGGTAATTGGAAAAGGTGATGTAACTTTACGTGTCAATGGAATGACTTATGTCATTTCAGATGTATATCTAGTACCAGAATTAACGAGTAACTTGGTAAGCTTGGGACAACTTGTACAAAAGGGCTGCAAGATTTTGATACATCATGAAGTATGCAAGCTTTATCACCCGGAGTTAGGGCTGGTTATGCAAGCAAAAATGACGGAAAATAAATTGTTCAAGATTTTGGCCTCAAAAGGTAACTTGTTTACGGATGAGAAATGTTTGAAAATAACAGCATTGGATGAGCTTAAACTTTGGCATCGAAGGTATGGGCACTTAAGTTACAAAGGTTTAAGACCTCTCAAATATCAGAATATGGTCAAAGGGATACCACATCTGAGAACCAACGAAGCTGAGAAATGTGTTAGCTGTTTTGTTGGTAAACAACATCGTGAGAGTATCCCTAAACAAAGTTTGTGGCGTTCGTCAAGGAGGTTGCAGCTGGTACATTCTGATATATGTGGGCCAATTTCTCCAAAATCGAACTCCGACAAGAGATATATTCTTACTTTTATCGATGACTTTAGCAGAAAGGTATGGATATATTTTTTGTCATTAAAGTCAGAAGCTTTTATATTATTTACTCGATTCAAGATCCAGGTAGAGAAAGAGAGTGGAGAAACGCTAGCATGTCTACGAACGGACAGAGGCGGTGAATTCACTTCAAATGAGTTCACTGATTTTTGTGAGGAAGCCGGAATTAGCAGACAACTCACTACAGCTTTCACTCTGCAACAAAACGGAATTGCTGAGCGCAAGAACCGGACAATAATGAATATGGTGCGGTGTATTTTGAATGATAAAGGAGTTCCTAAACATTTTTGGGTGGAAGCATCAAAATGGGCTATACATGTCTTGAATCAAATTCCAACTTCCATGACACAAGGAAAAACACCTGAAGAAATGTGGAGTGGAATAAAGCCTAGAGTTGATTACTTTAGAATTTTTGGTTGTATCGCTCATGTCCATGTTCCAGATCAGAAAAGAAAAAAACTTGATGATAAAAGCAACATATGTGTGCTTATTGGAGTAAGCAGCAAATCCAAGGGTTATCGCCTATACAACCCAAAAACAAAAAAGGTCATTACAAGTAGGGATGTGATTTTCGAAGAAGAGAAAAGCTGGGATTGGGGACATAAAACAAAAGAATTAGAGACTGAGCAATTAATCTGGGAGGATAGAGAAACTGAAGCTGAGGAGAATGTTGAAGAAGTGACTCATGAGCCTGAAACAGAGCAAATAAATGAAGAAGAAGAAGTTTTGAATCCAGCAGAATCTCTTAGGCCTCAGAGAATCAGAAGAAGACCATCTTATTTGCAGGATTACAAGACCGAATGAGAGGAAGAAGAAGAAGTTTCGGGTCTTGTAATGTTTATGTCAAGCGATGATCCTGTAACATTCAATGAAGCTATTAAGGAAGAAAAATGGGTTAATGCTATGAAGACAGAGTTGGAGTCAATAGAAAAGAACGGAACTTGGTTTCTCGTAAGTCTTCCAAGTGGAGCAAAGAGAATTGGTGTTAAATGGCTTTATAAAACCAAGCTCAACGAAAAAGGGAGAGGTTGAAAAATACAAAGCTCGATTGGTGGTCAAAGTCTATGCGCAAGAAGAAGGAGTAGATTACAGTGAAGTCTTTGCTCATGTGGCGCGTTGGGATACTATTCGTACGATGCTAGCTGTAGCAGCTCAAAAGAATTGGTGCTTATCAGTTAGACGTAAAGAGTGTGTTTCTTTACGGCGAACTAACAGAAGATGTGTTTGTAGATCAACCGCAAGGATACATAAAGGAAGGAGAAGAACACAAGGTTTACAAGTTGGTGAAGGCTTTATATGGTTTAAAACAAGCCCAAAGAGCTTGGTACAGTAAAATTGAGGCATACTTTGTTAGAGAAGGATTTCAAAGGTATGAGTATGAGTACACACTATTCGACAAAACTGATGGAGGTAACAAGATTATTATTGTTAGTATTTATGTAGATGATTTAATCTTCACAGGAAATGATGAAAATATGCTTTAGGAGTTTAAATTATCAATGAAAAAGGATTTTGAGATGACTAATTTGGGGAAAATGAATTATTTTTTGGGTGTTGAGGTGACACGGGATGGTGATGGAATCTTCATCCATCAAAAGAAATATGCTGGAGAGATTCTTGAAAGGTTTAATCTGCATAACGGAAATGATGTCAAGAATCCTATTGTGCCCGGAGTGAAGTTATCAAAAGATAGTGACGCTAAGAGAGTTGATTGCACAATATATAAACAACTCATTGGAAGTTTAATGTATATCACGACGACAAGGCCTGATCTGATGTTTGTGGTTTGTCTATTGAGCAGATACATGTCCGATCCTAGAGAGGAACATATGCAAGCAGCAAAGCGTGTGCTAAGGTACATAAGAGGAACGACTGGATTCGGTGTGTTTTACAAAAAGGGAATGTTATAGGAGTTGAGTGTCTATACTGATAGTGATTATGCTGGAGACATTGATAATAGACGAAGCACAAGTGGATATGCTTTCTTATTGAGTGGAGGAGCAGTTTCTTGGGCTTCAAAGAAACAACCGGTAGTCACTCTATCCACCACTGAAGCTGAGTTCATAGCTGCATCATTTTGTGCTTGTCAATGTATTTGGATGAGAAGGATTTTAGAAGAAATTGGTATGATGCAGTCAGGTTGCACTACGATTATGTGTGATAACAACTCAACAATTAAACTATCAAAGAACCCTGTTCTTCATGGTTGTAGCAAGCATATTGATGTTAGGTTCCATTTTTTAGGGATCTTGTCAAAGATGAAATTGTGAAATTGGTTCATTGTGGTACCAATGATCAGGTTGCAGACATATTGACTAAACCATTGAAGTTGGAAGCTTTTGTTCGATTAAGAGAGAAACTTGGAGTTTGCGAGAAGATAAACTGAAGCTATTGCTTTCAGTTTAGGGGAAGCAATGTTAGGAATTTAATATTTTATTTGAGGGATCCAATAGTGCATCTACTAGCAAAGGACACAGCGGAGATGCATCTACCAGCAGAGGTATCTAATAAGTGTTAGGACTTTAATGCTTTATTTGGTCAAGATAGGAGTTACACTCCACTTCAAGTTTGTGTCATTTAATTGTGTTTCCGTTTTTTTATTGTCCTTTCAGTTTCTCTTCTTAGGTGTCAGTTTCATTTTGTGTACTGACTATTTAATAGTCATTTATATTACCTAATAAAATTATCGAAGCTTTTCATAGCTTTTGTCTGAGATTTATTCATCTGAAATCAACATATGGTAGCGCGAAGCTACGAGATAGAACAGATGGCTGAAAAGTAAGAGAAATAAGACGAACAATAGAAGATGGATATCTCTAACCTAGGTCAGAGTAAGAGAGACTTTAAAGAAAATCAAATTCTATTCAAAAAAAGTCTGAGGCAAAACTAGGGTTTGAGAGCCTTTTATAAAAGTGCTCGAAACCCTAGCCCAAAATTACATCTTTTTCCTTGTGCAATAAAATAAAGCTCAGCCCAGTTTCAAAGCGATTGGAGCTGGTTAAGTATTTTAATAAAATCCAACAAAAATAGGAAAATGTAGAAACTTTACTAAAACAGCAAAACGAGGGTTTAAACGATTAAATTTAGGGCCTGGACTTCATCACAATGTGATGCTTTTGAAAATTGTTGGGCTTCTTGAAGCGTTTGATTTGATTGGTCACATCGCCTAATTCGGATATCTGGGCCCCAAATAAAGCTCGTTTTCGTTTGTCCAAAATGGCCATATAGTCATAGGCTTGTGCAACTACATCACTTGACACTAGGCAAAGATATAAGATATCGATTGTCGACTTTTCAAATATTATCTTCAAGAACACAGGATACCTCTGAGGGAAGTTTGACTTCAGCATATTTTTTCTTATCGTCTTAGACTTCATAGTCTAATGTTTACTTTTTTGTGGATTTTAATGTCACCTTCAGAACCACCTGCTATTTCACCTGAGCTTCCAACATCTGAGTCCAAGTTATTTTGGTCATCAACATCCTTGTCTGGTTCATCAAATAATCGCATCAGAATGTTTTGTGTAATTGATGTTCTGCTTTGCAGGCTAGCATATCCCTCCAATTTTGTAGCTTGACTTGCGAGAATACTTTTGTTTCCTATATGGGTTTCCTTCCAGACCAAGCTGAGTCTTCCAGATAAGTATTATGGTCCAGAAGAATCATCTAAGGCCTCTTAGATTTTGAATCTTTAAAGTTAGGGGAGCGTTTTCATTTTTGTAAAGATAATGAGAAGTTTTGAGAGGGGGTGTCCATTGGGTGTCAGATTGACCCATCAGAATAAATCGTGATCGGCATTCGTATTTTTTAGAGTGAGGTGGCCTGGGAGGATAAGTGTGTTTTGTCTTATGGCGAGTATAAGAGTTTTAAGAAGACGATGGGCCAAACGGGTTGGTCTATTTTCGTTTTGATGTATAAACACTTAAACAATATGACCTAATCATTCGTCAACAATCCTGATAACTCTCATCTCTTTGGCTTTTTCAGAGATCAACAAACAATCCTGACAAATATTGAAGTCTAATAATAATGAAGTCACCTTGAAAAATATTTTTGGATAACTTCGAGGTATTTTTGTGGCATAGAGAAATGAGAGAAGGCAAAGATTTGCGTCAGAAAAGTTTTTTGGCGGCGATCAAACCAAAAACTGGGTAGTGGCATGAGCACATAAATTTCTCTATTTATCTCTAGAATCTGTAAGAAGGAAGAGTAATAATTAACAGAAAAATTATAGATGAGATATTGAAGGCCCAATGGGTGCCTACATTGGAAAGTGGAAAATTCTCATTTAGTCTCTTCACGCTTCAATAGATACTTATGTGAAAGAGTGGAAAGATCTATTCACCGCGTCTTCACGCTTCATCATTAAGGTTTGGTTGCATAGGTGGAAGGCTTATATAATATATGTACAAGATTAAACCACGCAAACCATTTCAGATCACTAGGTTGATTGTTGTATGGAAGAAGGGTACATATGAAATATGTAGCAACGCTAGAGATAGTCATCCAAAGAATCTTCACAAGGACTAGGTGGGCTACTGCTAAAGGTAGGATTTATTTGACCTGTATTTCGAACCGGTAAAATATTAGGTCGATATTTGCTTTGTAATATAGACCCAATAAATATGTAACATTGAGGGTATTTTGTGAAATAAAAAGTAAATATATATAAGTTAATAGACTAATGGGGTGATATAGTAAAAAAATAGACTAATTATATAGGCCCATAAGCCCATCACCATTATTATATAAAGCAATGTACCTATTTTCGGAAAAGGTGAATAATTATCATACTATTACTACTATTATTCTATCACCGATATTTGTAATATAGACCCACCATCGTGATTTTTTTAAGGCTACCACCTAGCAGTGTTTTTTAATTTTCAACTTTGGAGGATTCTCGCATAGACTATCTCTTGTTTGAGCCGAAGCCATTTCACCATGCCATAAGAAGTTAAATATTGATATTGTTGAATCATCCAAGGTACAAGAATATCAGGAGACCGAACAAACCATCACTAAATGTAAAAAAGAAGAGTTGCGATTGCAACTGAAGGAGGCCTTGTCTCGAAAGAAGAAGTTGGAAATAATCAAACTTCATTTGATTTATATTTTCTTATGAATGATGAATGACTCCATTTATGTCTTCTTTTAAAAATATCATAATATTATTTGTTAAATTTAAACGATAAATACTATGGCCAGATCTATCCATGTACAATAAATTATATTGTTATGGTATAAAATAAATTAAAACTTTCATAACGGACAAAATAAACGTTTATATAACCGAGGTAGGAAAAATTACAGCCCAATTATAATAAATCACTTACATATATAATTACATAATATAATATGCAAAGATTAATTGATACTTATTACGCTTTGTATGTTCGGTATTTCATCGATGCATAATTTCATTTCCTTGTTCATCAACCAATCTATATGTTTCCGATTTCACTTTGGCTTCAATTGTATAATGCCCTTTCTATTGGAGGCCAGCTTGTTGAGACTTTTGTCTTTTGTTTGAAGGAATACTTTTTTTAACATTTGTTTCCTATCTCAAACCTTCTAAACCAAATCTTGGAATTATATATATTTTATGTTATATTTGTATAAGGCTCTCACCCAATGTGGTATTTAACCTTTTATTTATCAACTAAATCAAGTTCGACGCTCTTTGCTTCCGAATTACTTCTTTATTTTTATATTTAAATGTTTTCTAAAGGTGTGAAATTTTCGGCTGGAACCACGACTTTTGTGATACAATTTAAAGCAAAAGGTGTTTCACATGTTGTTGAACGTGGATTAGTTTTGTAAGACCATAAGCGTAATTGCAAATAAAAACTAGTCAGTTGCATGTGGTTATCTCCAACATCCTATTGATACAATCTTATATTATCGTGGTGGTCACTTCCACTTAACTATTTTCACGAGGACAGAAGGATGAAGAAAAAATTTGTTTGATACCTTTTTTGCGGAATAACCATGTGAGCCCTTTGTTTTGGAATTGTGCCATATTGTCCGTTATCATGAATATGGGTATGTCGTATATTCAATAGATCTTGGATCTGAGTAGGTTTACAGCTCTCATGGTCATTATATTCACCAACGGTTTTCCATCTTCCTATATAGAAAATTAACCAGTTGTTACTATTAAGAACTAATGTCCTCCAAAAGCCTTTGAAAGGGGTCCTAGGATAGTCAATCCTTATATATCAAGATTATAAGATTTATAAATTGTTTCAGGTAGAACAACTAAAATTTTAATTGAGTTTGATAAACGTTGGCATGTGTCATGATGCTTGACTTTGTTTTTAGATTCCTCTCTCATATTAGGCCAATAGTATACTGATGCAGATAGTCTAGCACTGGAATTTATGAAGACTGGCGATCACCCGAAGAATGCGGTGAATTGACAGTTTGGAGCTCTGGTGTCTGATTTTGACCCACAACACCTTGTTTCGAAGGAAACGACGTCACGAACACAAGTCACTAGCTTTGCTTGTGAGCTATGGGCCTTTTGGGCATTTGGGCTTATCTATCATCTTATTTTGCGTTTTTAATACTTTAGGATATTTTAGTAATTTTCATATTTTTGGTTTTAGGGTTTCACTTGAATCCTTATATAAACATATCTTCTATACATTGTTGAGGGATTTGTTTTGATTAATAAAATTATAGTTTTTATCCCTCTTTTAGCTTCTTTTACGTTTCACTCTGAATTATAGTGGTATCTATTGCTAGCCCTGTTAGGACTGATGTATTTGCAGAGGTGTTTCCTATTGCTAGCCATGTTGGGACTGATGTATTTGCAGATGTGTTTCCCGTTGCTAGCCCTGTTGGGACTGATGTGTTTGCAGATGTGCTTCTTGTTGTTAGCCCTGTTGGGACTGATGTGTTTGCAGATGTGTTTCCCGTTGCTAGCCCTGTTGTGACTAATGTGTTTGCAGATGTGTTTCCTATCGTTAGCCCTGTTGGGACTGATGTGTTTGCAGAGGTGTTTCCTATTGCTAGCCATGTTGGGACTGATGTGTTTGCAGATGTGTTTCCCGTTGCTAGCCCTGTTGGGACTGATGTGTTTGCAGATGTTATTCCCATTGCTAGCTCTGTTGTGACTGATGTGTTTGCCAATGTGTTTCCTATTGCTAGCCCTATTGGGACTGATGTGTTTACAGATGTGTTTCCTGTTTTTGACCGTGACACCAGGTTTGTGAGTCATTTCTGGCGCAGTTTATGGCGCATGGTGAATATGCAGCTCAGTTTCAGTCGTACCTACCACCCCCAGACTGATGGTCCGACAGACGTGGTTAATCGTTCCCTCGGTAACTTGTTGCACAACCTAGTGGGAGATCACCCGAAGGCATGGGATCAGTGCCTATCGCAGGCAGAGTTTGCCCACAATCATGCCCTTCACCGCTCGACGGGTCTTTATCCTTTCCAAGTGATGTATGGTGTTGTGCCCCGGGGTCCTGTCGACTTGCTCGTCCTGTCCAGTAAAATTTGTGTTCACACAACTGTTGAGGAGCTTGTATCGCAGATTCCCCAAACCCACCAGACGACTTACGATCAGCTTGTCTTGAGCACCGCCAAGTATAAGTCTGAGGCGGATTCTCATCATCGTCCTGTTCAGTTCGAAGTTGGTGACTATGTGTGGGCAGTTTTAACCAACAATCGGTACCCTGCTAGTGAGTACAATAAACTGGCCGCCCAGAAGATTGGCCCGGTGGAGATTGTGGAGCGGATCAACCCGAATGCTTATCGACTGCGTTTGCCTAGCCATCTTCGTACGTCTGATGTCTTTAATGTTAAGCATCTGATTCCTTATGCATGTGACTCTTCTGACGAGGAGACTGGTTCGGATTCGAGGACGAATCTTCTCGACCCTGGCGGGAATGATGCAAATAGTTTAGCACTGGAATTTATGAAGACTGGCGATCACCAAAAGAATGCGGTGAATTGACAGTTTGGAGCTCTGGTATCTGATTTTGACCCACAACACCTTGTTTCGAAGGAAACGACGTCACGAACAGAAGTCACTAGCTTTGCTTGTGAGCTATGGGCCTTTTGGGTTTTTAATACTTTAGGATATTTTAGTAATTTTCATATTTTTGGTTTTAGGGTTTCACTTGAATCCTTATATAAACATATCTTCTATACATTGTTGAGGGAGTTGTTTTGATTAATAAAATTAGGGTTTTTATCCCTCTTTTAGCTTCGTTTGCGTTTCACTCTAAATCATATACTTGTAGCAAGATTCTACTTTAAAGCGCATTGTACCCATATGATCATTGTCTTTTCTATGATGAAGATTTTCCACTATATATGTTACTTCACAGAGTTTGAAGGAGTGGATTAATTGTTTGGTGTGGCATTGCTACTGGAGTGTATCTGATACCGACACAAAACTGGTCGATTTTATTTTGATTTTCTAGCTTCAGCCTTGCTTTTAGGAAGTGTCGTTTCGGTAAGGTATTTGATTTTCAATATTCTTCTACTACTTATTCCTCTTCGATTATCATGACTCTTAAAGTAAAGACCGTGGATAAATTATTTTTAGGAATAGTGAAGAAAGGTTTGGTTTAACAGATTATTATTGGTTCCAATTTCGTACACACCAAAAACCCAAAGAATAAATAGTTACGTTCTCCATTCTTTGGGATTTGTTCAAAACTAACATCATAAAGTAGAGATTCTTGGCGCCTAAATGATAGTATCTTTTAGCTTTATCTTGACTGAATGCTTGATGAACCACAAGCTTAGAGTGTGTAAGGAGTCAAACACACTTTGTTACAAGATGTTAGCCAACTAATAGCATATAATGATAGATACATATTATTCCTCATTATTGGAAGTTGGGAATTCAATTTTAATATTTTATGTCACGATATCTTATGTTAAAAATATAAGCTGAATTATTGTCCCATCTGAGCCTTGTTCATGGCTTCCACCATCTTTCGAACTTGATAGGTTAAATTTATACTCCTCTAGTAGGTTTTGGTCTTTAAGACTAGAAGTCTATTAAGAAGTCTGTCAAGGCTTAGGTTTGATTGTTTCGCATGGTTCAGGCTGAATTTTATAGTCTCCCAGCTCTATGAATTACCAAGTTAGTCTTCCAGACATATATAACTTATATAATACATTCCACAAACAGAAGAACTTACGAATAATTACGTGTAGGCCTGAAAGTATAATATTATCTTTCAATCTGCAACCACAAATGTTAATTCCAACTTTTCTAGCTGCAAGTGTCTAGTTTATGCACTTATTAAAAATTTAATTACATAGTATATTACCTTTCCTTCTTTTCTGATTAACACAACACTTATAACATAATCTGAGACTGTTAAGTAGATGAACACGTATTCTCTTGACTTTGTATTTAAATAAAATTCTCGTGAAGCGGAAACATTTTAATATTGTGAATAGCTTCCTCACAAGCCAATATTAATTGCAACTTTCATGCTCCTCCCATATGCATGTATAGTTGTATTATTCCACCAAAATGATGTTCGAAGTCAGATATATAATATTTGGATTTAATTATGATGTAGCCCAGAAAGTCCAAACAAAAGCATTTTTAATTTTATTTTATTTTATTCAAATATCTTATGTATTTAAATCAAATCTAATTATATTAAGATTTTATTTGATTTTATTTAATTTTAAAATATTTATTTTATTTCCTTGTATTATAATTTAGGGTTTTGAGAAGCTCTTATATAAAGCCTCATATGCCTTAAGTTATTTTAAGTTTTTTGGAATAATATGTTTTTATTTCTGAAAATTTCAGTCTTTGTTACCCTTAGATTAGGGTTGCATCATGTTACCCTTGAATTAGGGTTTCATCTATCGTTGATTCTTTTTCTATTTCTGTCGCGTCATCAGTTTGGTATCAGAGCCTCAGTTCCTGCTATGGGGAAGCATGTTTCTAAAGCTTGACTATTCTGATTCAAGGTTTAAAGAAGAGAACAACACACATGGTCATGAAGATTGGAAAGATCGTTTGAGTATGAGGGGGCATACCAACCGTTTCAATGACGACCGTATTGACAGGTTACTAAAGGAGTTTAAATTGGCTACCAATCGTCGAATCAAGGTAAAAATTGCTTATCGAGATGCTGTCTCATGTTATGAAAAAGTTTTCAAAAACATCTTTTTTCATCAACTGGACATGGGAATGTTGTCTTCAGGCTATGAAAGATTTTCGAAATTATTATTTTCATCAACCGAATGACTTTAATGTGAATTCGAATAAGGAACACTCGAGAAGAATTTATCTTATTCCGATAAGGTCAACAATTATAATTCTCAATGTAACGATTGAATAAAATAAAAATAAATAATTTGGGTTCTTGATGGTGATGGTGCTATGAATTCGAAGACGAATTCCTATCAACTATGAGAGGATGATGTAGCCCAGAAAGTCCAAACAAAAGCCTTTTTAATTTTATTTTATTCAAATATCTTATGTATTTAAATCAAATCTAATTATATTAAAATTTTATTTTATTGTCTTTTATTTTATTTTAAAATATTGATTTTATTTCCTTGTATTATAATTTAGGATTTTGAGAATCTCTTATATAAAGCGTCATATGCCTTAAGTTATTTTAAGTTTTTTGGAATAATATATTTTTATCTCGGAAAATTTCAGTATTTGTTACCCTTATATTAGGGTTGCATCATGTTACCCTTGAATTAGGGTTTCATATATCGTTGTTTTTCTTCTATCTCCGCCGCGTCATCAAATAACTTCAAAAATTATTGTTTCATTACCTTTTGTATGCTCAGATGCAACCATGGTTTTGATTGCAAAATAGGTTTTTAAATCTCATCTATCAAAATTTTGCGTTGATATATTGAAGGGTTGTTTTCATTTGATGTCCAAAATATTCCAATAGATAACTTCTTTGAATTGTCGTGACTTAACAATTATCCATCAACATAATTCCAAAATGTGTCAATAAATAATTAGATACATGTTGGACTTTACTATCTTTAAATGTAAATATAATGGTCTGATTTGTAACTTATGAGGCTCCGTTATGAGTATTTATTTCTATTTTTAGAGCTCAACATGGTAAATTTCTTAAATCGTGCACCAAATAGTTTTCTCATCTAATATATAGTTTACTATAACATTTTCTAAAGCACAGAAAGGGTTTTTATTTATGTATTGTGCTATTAATTCATCAACCATATTTATGGTTAAACAAGTATTTAATCTTGAGGATATTTCATAGCTTTGAAATGTTAAAGTCGAATTTGTTGTGTTAAAATATTCGATTTATTTGATTCAATCGATTATATGTTTAAAGGATAAGAAATGATTGTTTTAAAGAACAATGACGATATAAAAGTTAGAGAAAGAGAAGTAAAATAGTACTCTTGCTTTGATCAGTAAAAATCCGCCCTTTTATGAAACGTCTCATAAAAAAATCGTCCAAGTAAAGCTTTGGAACCTATACCAATTGACTGTACTGAATAGACCGAATCAGAGGAAGATGAGGATCTCTGATCAAGAAGGAATTTCTTCTAAAGAAAGCTCAGACCATTCTCCTACTGGAGATTAAGAAGATTGAGAAGACATATCTATTCTATTTGTTTCTTCTTCTTTTTTTTGTTAAATCACCAGTTGTTGTTGGTGATCCATATTTTGTAAATTTTTAACCACTTAGCATTTGGACTCATATTTTGTAAAGATGAAAAATGCGCTTTAATTTATTCGATGAATAAATTCATTCTTTAACTTTCAACTACTTCGCAGCTTTATATTCAATCTTGAATAGTTTTATTTATGAACAAGGTATTAACACTTTGAATCCTAGTATCACTTGAAAACAGTTTATGTAAATCAAAGTATATCACCTCGGATATAAATATTACACTTGAAGAACGTTAACATCTCGAATGTGGTTATATCTTTGAACCGTGCTCCAAATGAACGTGTAGCACCTTGAATATTATTATATCTTCAAATAGTGCTCTAAATGAACGTGTAACACCTCGAATAAAAATAGTGTGTTTAAAGAACGTTAGCACCTCGAATGTGGTCAGTGCTCTGAATGAACGTGTACCACCTCGAATAAAAATAATGCATTTAAAGTACGTTAGCACGTCGAATATGGATGTTGTTTTTAATAGTGCTTTTAATAAACGTGTAGCACTTCGAATAAAAATAAATACTCTTGGTTAACAACTTCAAAGATGATCAGTCGTTGATTAGTTACCAAAATAATTTAAGTACTTGTATTCAAAACAAACATTGGCCAAAAATAATTTTATTAATATCCTCGAATGTACACGTGACACTCCGTAAAACCTTCATGGGCCAACATGATAGGAAATAGTATGTCACTTATTCAAAACTCATTAAAATCATATAAAACATATAAAAATAAAAAATCACTCGCAATATAGTTCCAAGTGTTCTATTCCAAGGATGTTGAAGTAATCTGTCGTGTTCATCGTGAAGGTGATATGTACCCTGCTTTACTCTTTCTACTACCACATAAGGACCCTCCCTATTCGGGGCCATCTTTCCAAGCCTCTTGTTCTTCGTATGGAAATTTACCTTCCTTAACACTTTATCACCAACCTTAAAATCCATTCTTTTTACCTTTGAATTATAGCAGGTCCTCATCAAAGTTTGATAATGAGTCGAATTCAAATGTGCTCTAACTCTTTTATCTTTGAACAAGTCAATGTATGTTATTTTTGCATCTTCATCTGGCTTTTCGGAATAATGAAGTATTATATAAGAATGTAAAGTAGATTCTACAGGGCCGATAACATCCATACCATATACCAAAGCAAAAGAAGTTTCTTGAGTAACCTCTTTATGAGTCGTCTGATAAGCCCATAACACCTCTTGCAAATAGTTAGGCCATATCTCTGTAGCACCCTTTAAATGTTTATTTAAACCTTCTAGAATAAACATATTAGTTACTTTCACTTGACCATTTGCTTGAGGATGAAAATAAGCAGAAAAATATTATGTAATACCCTGCAAAAAGAACCCATTTTTATGTTGTTAAATTGAGGGCAATGATATGCGGTAATTTTCTGAGGAACTTCAAAACGATAACAAATATTATTCAAAATGAATTTGATAACATCCTTGGCTCTCGTACCAGATAATGGTTCAACCTCTGCCAACTTTTAAAAATAATCCACCACCACAATAATCATTTGACGCCCTTTAGAAGCCATAGGTGATGGCCATGCTAAATCTATTCCCCATCTATTAAAAGGACTAGCTTCAGATATAAAAGTAAGTGGTGCTACTAATTTTTGTATAAAATTAAAAAAAACATTGACAAGTATCACAGCCTCGTACTAAAACTTTAGCATCATTCATGATCGAAGGCCAATAATATCATGCCAACTAAACCATTTGTATCAAAAACTCAAACCCACAGTTTGTTGAACCTTCACCATGTTGAAACTCAGATAAAATATCTTGAGATTCTTGCTTACCCAAACATCGTAATAGTGGTCTACTTAAAGACTTTTTGTATAACACCCCATCTAACACAACATAACCATGAGCCTTGTAATGTATCCTTTGAGCTAGCTTTACATCTTGAGATAGTGTACCGCTAAGTAAAAAATTGAGGATATCAGACCGTCAATCACCTCTAATTTTGTCTGGGTTAACAAATACTTCCTCAGCATATTTACATTATTCTGATCGTGTCAAAATCGAAGGGATTTTATGTAATAAAATTCAATAATACTCCTCTATGTAAGCAATAGTTGCTAAAAAATCAGCAACCGTATTATCTCCTTGATTAATATGTTTAACCATCACCTTATCAAACAAAATAGTTAAGTTTTAAAGCTCATACAGATACAAAATTAACTGATATTTCTTAGCGTCGAATATGTCTATCATATGATTTGCCACAAGCTACGAATATGTCTCTAAACGGACTGTTTTCGCTCCATAAATACTTACAAGCATGTAACCACCTAAAGCAACATCATATCCAGCCTCGTTGTTTGATTCATGAAAACCAAATCGAATAGCTTGGTACATAAATTCTCTAAAAAGAGCAATCAATTGAACCTAAGCACTTGATCCCATTATGCGAGAACCACCATCAGTTCGAACCACCCACGTTGAAATTTCTAAAATTGACTTTTTAACTGTCTCCTCATCTGATCGACTTGAATGAAATTCGACTAGAAAATCTGTTAAATCTTAAGCTTTAATTGATGTTCGAGGATAAAAATTGATATCGAGGTCTCCTAACTCTACTGATCACTTGGTCATGATACTAGAAATGTTTGATCGTTGTAACATGTTAGTGGAAAATAAGTTCGAACAATAATGATGTGAGTTTGAAAATAAAGGTGCATCTTTCTAGTAGCAAACACTAAACCCAAAGCCAATTTTTCAACCCTTATATATCTTTGCTCAGATGCAAACAAACTTTTTCTAACATAGTAAACTGGCTTTGAGACTCAATTTTCTTCCCGTATCAAAACAACGCTAATAGCAAAATCTATATACAAAAAGAAATGTTCCTTAATTTGAGGCTTAGGCAAGATTTCTAGAGATAACAAAAGTTCTTTAATCTTAAAAAAGGTCACTTCACATTGATTAAAAACAGCTAACCTTCCTGTCAAAATTTTCATCTTCTTTATAGTTCGAGGTGACGTCATTGACACCAAAGCCTTTAATCGTTCAGGATCAGCCTCTATCCCCTTTTCACTAATGATATATCCAAAAAACTTCCCTGATCTTATGCCAAAAGTATATTTTTAGGATTTAGCATCAGTCGAAAAGCTCTTAAATTCATAAAAGTCTCCTCTAAATGTTTCAAGTGTTCACCATCCGTTGGACTTTTAACAAGCATATCGTCAATATAAACTTTCATATTTCTCCCAATCTGAGAAGAAAGGACTTATTCACCAATCTTTGATATGTCGCGCCTGCATTCGTTAGACCAAACAACATAACTGTGTAATAATGTAACCCTCTATCAGTTATAAATATAGTACTCTCATGGATTCATCTCAATCTGGTTATACCCTCCAAATGCAGTCATAAAAGAAATAATTTTATTCCCTAAAGTGGAATCAATCAATTGATCCATTCGAGGAACAAAAAATGGGTCTTTAGGACATGCACGATTCAAATCTATAAAGTCAATACACATTCTCTATTTCTCATTGTTATTCTTAACCAATACTGGGTTACCAGTCTAAAGTGGGTATTGCGCCTCCCGAATATATCAAATCTTAGTTAATCGATCAACTTCTGCCACAATAGCTTCGAATTTCTCAATAGAGAAAGCTCGTTTCTTCTAATAATAGGATTGATCTTCGGATTTAAATCTAAGCTATGACATATTATTTTTGGTGGAACTCCTACGACATCCTCTATTTTCTAAGTTTAAATATCCAAATTATCAAACTGAAACTGCAACAGTGGAAAACGTAAAGTTGGTGACAATAAAGTCCATATTCGTAGAGTTTTCCCATTTATAAACGTATACTCTTTGCTATCCTCACTTAATGCCAAGGGACCTGGGGTTTCCTTCAAATCATCCATGTCATCGTCATTCGAGTTGAAACCTCCTGATTGTTATTCCACCATCTGGTCATTAGAGTTAGATGCTCCAAATAAAAAAAAATAGTTACGTAACACTCTCTGGATACCTGGTCATCACTTTAGAACCACCCCAATACAATCCCAAATAATATACTTCACACATTAATGAACTGTGGATAGTACAACATACATATTTGACAACCAAGATCTTCCAAGAATAGCATTGTAACTTGTTGGACATTCAACCACCATGAACAAAACTTGGACCCTCTTTTCAAAAGTGTATCTTCCTGAATATACATCTCCCTCAAATTCTCCAATTACTTGAGTTTTAACTCTTTTAAACCCAATTATAGTACGATCAGATTGAAGAATTTTATGTGGATTACGCATCCTATCGTTAGATTTGAACAGAAAATTTGTTAAACTACAAGTGTGTATCAAAATACGTCAAATTTTGGACCCTGGCAATTTCTAGCCTTATAATTATCGCATATTCACGAGGTCTTGCTATCCCTCAAAGATCGTCATCATCGAACAAAATAAACGGCGTATTTACTTTCCCATACAAATGATTAGGCATTTTACCTTCTATTTGAGTAGAAAAATTTACCATATGTCTTTGTTAAGAGCTGTTAGTGTTTCCAGTCATAGAATCCCCACCAAAAAATGCTAAAGACTAAAACAAATCACACAAAATTTGAACCTGTCTAAGAACCAGTGGTTCATCCATAGCTAACAGAACTAATTGATCTGGGTTTACATTTAAATACTCTATTTCTACATCAAACTTGTCACAGTCAGAGTCCAAAATCATGAGTTAACTTTTTCACTTCAAATTTGGATTAGCAATTTGTTGTGTTGTCGTGCTCAGATTTTTTAACCCACTACTTTGGTAAGGTTAAATATTATACCCATGAGTTGGAACCCCTCTTGTTCGAGGAGGTAGATTAGTATTAAACCTCAGACGAGGTGATGTCTGAGAATTCAAAGTGTGCACTTGGTTCCCTTGACCATTAAATGCATGTCTTGAAGTCCTCTGAGTAGAACTTGAACTACCTCGAACCTTGGTAGATTCTTTAACTTTAATTTGCTCCTCCATTTGAGCTATCAGAGCTCTAAATGTCAAATCCTTTCTTCTAATCATCTCATTTTCCAAATCCTTTGTAAGTAAACCTTGTCTAAAACCTGTCATAGCGACAAGTTCTTCACAATCCTCTAATCTTGTTTTTGTTAATACAAATCGCCTCGTGTAATATTTTAAATCCCCCCCCCCACAACTTGTTTACATTGTATAATCGTGTCATCATTAGCTCGCATTTCCTTACTTCCTATAAATTATCTTCGAAAAGCAGTATAAAAAATTCTAAAATTGGTAATAGATCCTCTCGAAATCCTGTTGTACCATTTCAAAGAATTATCCTAAAAGTTTGAGATAAAGCTCTACAAACCAACCTATCATCATTCTCTAAATTCATCAAATAATTCTTGAATTGCTCAATATGGTCATTAGGATCTTGTGTTCCGTCAAATTTTCCTACTTTTGAAATATCAGAACGCCTCGGAAGCGTATGGACCTAATATGCACAGACAAAGGAGAATTGCTCCAATCCACTCCTTGCATATATTGGTCATCTCCCTTAGTTCCCATTATTGCATACAAATTTAATCTTTTGTATTAACATATTGATTGGTCATATTTCCCTCATAAATAAAATCATCCCTCACATGTCGAGGTTTACTTTCTTTCTTTGATTTATTTTTCTTACGCAACTTCTGATGCCGACTTTCTTCCCCTTTCAAATTTTTTTGATTCATTTTTTGTCTAAACAAATGTCCGTCCGAGTTTGAACTGGAAATTTACTATCACTAGACGAAATACATCATTCTTTATCATTTCAGTCTTTCCACGAAGAACGGTGTTTTTTGTCTGATTGAAAGTATTTTTTGTTATGATCTCTTTGCATCTGATAAACTACATAAGATTCACCTGATGGATTTTCTACCTCATCTTTTTCCTCAACTAGACGTACCTCAAATTCCAACCTACTAGATTTGATTTTTTGTTCTCCTCGTCCATATTTGTCACTAAAACAGTAATTTTTTCTAAAACTTGATTCATTCGACTCTCAATGTCAGATGGATTACATTGCTCGGGAATTTGAGAATTTCACGAACCGTTGGATCAATTCTTGTCTCCTCTAGTTCCATTATAAGCAACATTGTCAACTAAAAATTTTATTTTTTTGGATTTTAAATATGTTATTAAGGTACCAAAATCCTCTCACTATGGTCGACAACTTTTTGTGTTAAAATATTTGATTTACTTGATTCAATTGATTCTCGATTTAAAGAAGAAGAAATGACCGTTTTAAAGAAGAATAACAATATATGAATTCTAGAGAAATAAGTAAAATAGTATCCTTACTTTGATTAGTAAAAATTCAACCCTTTATTAAACGTCTCTTGACCTATTTATAGGTACATATGGAGAATTAAACAGAAAACAATTACATCAAATAGGTAAATTGCGTTATGGTCATTTACATTTATAAGCAATACTAATTTCCTCTATTAAGTTAACAATTCTCGTCGAACAACCTTAATATCATTACTTTAGGTCCCTAATAATTTATATGCTTATCAAACTTGTTCATCTAATATCTAGATTATTAATTTTTCATCCTCAATATTTGTTATAATTTTTTACTGGTGGTTATGAATGATTGTCTTAAAATCAAAGAAACAATTATATCTTTCACAATGTTTGGAATAATAAAATATTATATAAATATGAATTTATCTTTCTTGCTTAGGACATCTTCAATTATTCTTCTAGTATAATTAAAAAAATTGTCAACTCGTTTGAATGATACTGTATAAGGTTTAATCTCTAACCCAATTTTGTTACACATAGAAAATGAAATCAAATAAATACAAGAACATAAATACATATTTATTTTTGAAAATCAAAGTACTAATTTTTAAAGGGAGATTAAAAAATCTATGGATATTTCAGCTTGTGCGATAATTATGAATCATGATACTAGATTCTTATGTCAATATCATCATCTCCAATTCGATGGGATTTCACTTATGAGAGATCATGTCTTTCATGAAGTTGGAGTATTTTGGTATAAGGTAAGTAAAATATTGAATTCTAAGCTTTGAAATATCTCAAGAGCTTTGGTGAACTATTCATCCAAATTTTTATTTTGAGTCGATTAAGATACGTAGTTTGTGATGCATTATTTAGCTTTAAGCATCCACTTTTAGACTTACGTAGATTTTTTTATGTTCATGTTAATTATCATGATAATAGTTTTCTTCGTTCTAATGGTCATGTCTCATTATCATACTAGGATCATTTTTAAAATCTTATATTTTTAAATTTTTTAGAGTAACACTCATCTTCATTGTCATTGTGTCATTCTTTATTATCGTAATAATAATGTCTAATCATTGTGAAACTCTCATAACATGGACTTTCATATAAAAAAATTATGGTCATCACATCGCCGGTCATCCTGATTTTTCACGAGAGTAATAACACTTTTATTGTCTTCACTCTCTTTGGTTTCTAGCTATCTTACTTGGCGTACATTTCTTAAAATTTCTAAAATCGTATGGTTTGTACCTTAAATATTTTGTCCAAACATATCCCGAGAATGATTAATTTATATTCGAATTCGTTATTTTTTGTGAAGAACCCAAATTTTAATGTTTGTCTTATTTTTTTTCTCTATGTTTGCATTGCTTATAGTTGAGAAAACACTTTATATCTCAAAAACTCAATTTGATTATGTACCATTATCTTTGTTGATTACACCAACACACTTGAAAGGTGGCTTAACTTGAAACTCATTTATAAAACCAAAAATCACTTGTTTTTATCATTGTGCATGGTTTGTATTAAATTTCATATAAACCCGACAAAAATAGACCACCGCGTGAATCTTCCAGACACATCTTGTTTTTGCTAGAACACTTTTTAAGATAAATGAAGAGCATACTATTATGGCATATCTTTGAAATTATCAGTATATTCTCTTAATGCGACGACCAAAATATTAAAGAGCGCATTGAATTTGTCAGATACTTGTAAATTAAATCTGAATGTTGTGAGTCGACCAGTGAGCTGTTGCACTTGTTTTATAGACTTGGGTGGTGATATGTCAATAAGGGACATGATTTTCCTTTATTCTTTTCTTGCTAACCATAAAACGAAGAATTTTCCCGATCCTCCCCGAAAGAACACTTGGAATGTAACAAATTCAAGTTGTATACTTGTAGATTGACAAAGGTCTCGGATACGATCATTATATTAAAGTTGTTGTCATTGATTTTAACAAGCATAACATTAATCTAATATTTCAAGTTTCTCGACAAATGTCTCATAAATATATTGTCGACTAACCTCTATTATGTTAACCTTGTGTTCTTTCAACCGAATGACATACCCTTATAACAATACTGACCTTTCTTGGTCATAATGATAATACTTTTTCATTTTTAGAATTCATCTTGATTTTGTGGTATCTTGAATATGCATCTATAAATTAAGGTTATTCGTGTTTGGTACTCGCATCAACCAATTGATCAACCTTTGGAAGTGAAAATGTATTCTTCGAAAAATATCAATTTAAGTTTTTAAAGTCAACGCACATCCTATGCTGTCATTTTCTAACGAGCACATGATTTGCCAACTTATTGGATTCTTCGTAATAGCTCGATTCAAGTATGGTAAAAATATCCTTCATTTTTGTGTGATTGGTTGTAATATCTTATAGATCATAAGGTGTGGTAATAATGGATCCATAAGCTCATTCAAAGTAAAAAATATTCCATGCAAAAGTGTTAAAATTATATTTTTAAAACAACATATACTGTTTTTTGAATTATTTTTAGACGCGGTTCATATCATTAATATTCTCTCCTTTAATATCTTAAAATAAAAAATGAAAAATGGTTTTATAACACGAGGTAAAACTACAAACTCATGAATCTCACCTACTTAAACTCGGTTAAGGTTTTGTTGTTCACCTATGAACTATCTCCCAATAGGCTCTATAATTGCACAAAATGGTATGTTTAGGGTCGAGAGACGTCATGTAGCATTCTGTATCTGACCTCTGGCTACTCCAGACGACTGATACTTGGTCACCCATAATACATCTATCAAATTAGTAGAATAATGACCAATAATCTCTAACTTATGAAGCCATGACCTTCCTAAGATAATATTATACAAGGTTGTATAATCCACCACCATAAATAAAGTTCAAACCATTTTTTATATATATATTTTTATCCTATAGTTATAGGTAATTCATCACCAAAAAAAGACAGTTGATCAATATATGAACCCAGTCGGGTCTCTTTTACTTTTTTTTGTATAGGTAATTCCAGTCATCCTTTTATAATCAGTAATATATAAAATGTTTGTTAAACTTCATGTGTCAATCAATACTCTCTTAATTCTAATTTTGTTTATGTCAATAGTAACAATAAGGGCATCTTTATGTAGACTTTCACCTTGAGGTTCTTCTAATGTCTCTTTCTTATATAATATTTGTTAAAATTCATTTGTCAGTCAATACCTCTCGTAGTTCATCATTAGTAAATATATATATGTTTCTAGCGCTCGTTTCAAGTGTTAAGACTTCTTGTCTATCAAATGCATCTGGAGGTTCTTCTCATGTATCTTTCTTTGTGCCTCTTATTTCTATCTTCATTGAAAAACTTTAAAAACTCTATATTCTCAACAAAAAAATGAATACGTCTATCAAAGTGTAGCAATTTCTCATGACATGATCATGATCATAATGATGCAAACAATAAAATATTTTAAATCACTCAATATTAATAGTTTTCATCATTCTTAGTCTTCGATAAATAATTATGGTATTTATCGTTAATGATCTAAATCTCATAGTCAGCCTCTCAAAATAATTCATGCAAGTTTTTTATTATTAGCCTCTTACTAAATCTATAGTATTTTAGGAGTAAACTATTTTTCTATAAAAAATCTTAAGGTGTGACTCAGTTAAATTTGATGGAGCGATACCCTCCTCTTTTTGGTTTCTTCAACTGTTATGAATCGATGCAATAACTCTCACATTGTGTGCATTGGGAATTTGATCTACGTTTTGAGATATTTTAAACTTTGTAACTTTTAAAATTTCTTTACAACCATCAAGACTATTCATCTACTACACAGATCATTGGACATGTGACGGAGTGATGTAGTGAAGACTGCGGACACACTGGTTTCTCGCTCTGGCATCAGAATTGGGTCAAACAGGTACTCAAATCAAAGATTTTGACGATCCCGTCAGATCTAAAAAATGTGACTTTGTCACAAAGTTCGATACAGAAATTCCTACTATGCAGATATAGGAATCATGCTCCGGGTACTTCTTGATTTGAGGAGTAGAATAGAGAACAACATCTTCCAGTCTACTTGCAAAATTGGGGGAAGAATTTGCAAGTTTGTAATCGATTCAGATAGTTATGAGAATCTGATTTCAGATGATGTTGTTCAAGAACTAGCGTTGAAGACAGAAGCTCTTCCATACCCGTACATACTGTCAGGATTGATAGAGTACAGTGAGGTAACAGTTTTTAAATGCTGTCAAATTGCATTTTCTGTTGGTAATTACAAAGATACAGCATGGTATGACGTAGTTCCTAAGGACACTTGTCTAGTTTTAGGACGTCCATGGCGATTTAAGAGATATTCTACTTATGATAGTAGAATAAATCGATACAGTTTTGTGAAAGATGGTTGCAAGTTTATATTGGTTCCATATAGAGAAGTGTCTCCGAAACCACCACCAGTTAAGGAGTTTCATGCTCAAACTACACCAGCTGCCGATCTTAGATGTGATGCTAAAACTGTGTCTGAGCCCGTGTTTGACAAGCCAATTTATAATAAAAATATTTATGAAGATGTATATGGGCCGGTATGTGACAAACCAGTCTACGATGAGTATGGTGATGACTGGGATGATGAAGATCTAATTAATATTAAGGAGAAACTTGTAGATCGAGATATTGTCTCATGCTTTAATACACCAGATTACATCGCTTCAGAAGCTTCATCGAAGAAAGACTGCAAAGTATCAGCTTTTATTGTAGAGATGCATTTTCCAAGTATTTTATGTTATCCTAAATCAAACCTTTGATTCGGTTTCATATGGATCAATTCCTTAGTGATTAGGATGTTTTCATGAATAAGCCTGCCTTTGATAAAGGCACCCTGCATCTTAGAAATAATGTTAGGTAATATATTTGATAATCTAGAGTTTATAAGATTTGAAAGGATCCTATTAAACATGGTACAAAGACTTATCGGTCTGAAATTGTTCCATTTAGTTGGATTAGAGCTCTTTGGTATTAAGCAGAGACCAGTAGCAAAAATACCACATGGAATGTTGTTTCCTGAAAGATAGAAATTAAAAGCATTACACAGATTCATGTTAATAATTTTCCAACAAGATTTGAAGAAGAAAATGTTGAAGCCATCAAGCCTTGCAACACTCTCAGTTTTCATCTTAACAATTATACTCCAAATCTCCTCTTTACTGGTTTGCTTGATAATAGAATCATTTTCTTTATCTTTAACAAGATTTGGGATGTTGTTAAAATTCTCATCCTGCATTAAGATGATTTCCTCATTTCTGTTAGTATAAGAGTTTGAAGATAATATAGATTTGAAAAAATATTCAGCAGAGTTAGCAATATCAGCAGTATTTTCAATCCAGACTCCCTTGTCTTTGTTACCCCTTATGATGTTACGCCTTCTTTTCTTAGACACGTAGGCATGGTATAGCTTGGAGTTTCCATTACCATCCCTTAGTTATCCATTGTAACACTTCTGGTGCCAGAAACTCTCTTCATTCCTGAGAGCTTTCAAGTACATGTTGTTTGCTTTTGAAAGGTTGACCTTAGAAACATTGTTATTAGTTTCAAGATGGATGTTTTCCATTCTCTTTACAACCTCAGCAGTCTCCTCCACCTTATTGAAAATGTTGCAAAAAATGTTTGAGTTCCATTTCTTTAAGCAACTTTTGAGTCTCCTCAACTTGTACCAAAAGATCTGGCCCTGGTTACCCTTACAAGGCAAACTCCAATTTTGTTTAACAGTACTCACAAAACTATCATCATTAGTCCAAGCATTTAAGAATGTAAAGCTTTTTTTCACGGTTGATATTTTTCGAAGTAAAGTTTGATTGAATTAAGAAAGGGGCATGGTCAGAACATGTTCTGACCATGTGATACACCTGGATTTCCTTGAAAGTGCTGATCCACAGATTATTTGCCAAAGTTCTATCCAATCTTTTCCGACGAGGGCCTCTATTCCAAATATATCTCGAACCAATGTGCCAATTTGAATACATATTATGTTTCGTAGTAAAAATATCTTTTGATTATTTGGAGTCACTTAATTCGTGTTTGAAAATGTGTTATTAAAATGAACTTCCTTTTAATTGAGAACATCTAATGTATCGTTTTATAACTATAAATTGAACTGAAAATTGGAAGTTGTAATTTATAACTCGCGATTGAGAGAGAAGTACTCAAAATCTAGATAAAATAGAAAAGGGATCCAAAGTCCAAACGAACGAATCAGTAGCCACTTTCTCACTCGCAACTTTCTCTTACATTGCGTCTCCTTCACCAAGCCTATTATCCAGCCGTTTCACCCAGCCAAGCCAATCGATTCCATGGGCTCGTCGGATAGCCTACCTCTATCTGCTTTCCAAGCACGGCCTATAAACTCCGAGAAAGCCAGCTCGACTAGGACAACAGCCAGAGATTCTCGATTGTACCGGTCACTAGAAAAGAAAATCGATTGATTTCCAAAGTACGAAAATCGATCGGTGGAACTTAGGGTTTGTGATTTCATAGAATGTTTTTGCTGTATTTGTTTATCTGACCCTTGCATTGAGGTTTTATACTTTTTAGTTACTTGATTTTATTTAAGCTTTTCCTTTTCCTTTTTCTGATTAGGGTTTGTGAAATTTTGAAATGATGTCTCCTGTTTAAATTCCAATTTTAATTGCAAAACCCAGAAAGTAATGCAAGATTTTGATGAAGGAGAATGTTGAAGTAAGAATGAAATCACCAAATTGGGTTCCTCATTCATTATTCATTGATTCATAGTTAATGTTTTAGTGTCAGAGACTAACTATTCCAAAATGTGGCCGTGCCATGTTTCAGTATACAACTACTCCTGCAAATGAGACAGAACAACCCCTCTTCTTCTGCAGAGATCCAGGTGATGCAGGTATAGTTATATACTAGAGTTTTATGAATTTGTTAAGCTCACACATTATTTCTGCCAAGCTTGTGTTGACAGATGTAGTTTAAAAATCTTTGCTATCGAATTTGTTTACTTGCATATTACACTAACACACCCTCCTCATTTAAACCGATGTATTCTCAAACATTGTACTATTGTAAAATAATATTAGTTTTCGTGCTTGGTAACAAAAGAAATGCAGAGGAGAACTCAAGAAAAATGCCAGCCAAGTTAAATATACAATGCTTCTAAAACTCAAAATATCAATTTTCGAAACTTCAAAATGTGCTCTTTAGTCTTTACTTTTTACTCTCAGTTGTCCGGATATATAAAATCCTTGAAGACTGTCTTCGCAAACACACTGCGATATTTTATACAGTACTTATATTTGGAACAACAATTTTTTTAGTTCGGATCATGATTTAGCCATTCTCCCATTATTTTTATGTGATTTTATTGTGATTTTATTTCTTCTGCAGCTAAACAGCTTTTTTCCCTTTTTTTGGTTTTTAATAGAGGAAGATGTAATCAGTCTCAAGGAAGAGTGCAAAGAGAAGGATGCTACTATAAAGGACCAGGATGAGGTTCTTTGAAGCATGCTGCAAAACCCATAAAATGAATGTAAGAAATGTCTAATTTGGGAACAGGTACACTATCATTAATTTGTTTCTCATTCATTTCTCATTCATTGTTATCAGAGTATACGCCCGAATGTGGCCATGCCATGCCATGCTATGCTATGCTTCATTATACAACTAAACTACTCTTGTAAAGGAAACAGAACAACTGGAGCCAAGCATCTCTGATCTTTCAGATTGGTGTTCCAGTGTCATCTCTTCTGCAGATATCCAGGTGATCAGTTATAGCTATATTCTACTAGAATAGGAGTTTCAACATTGTTTCTGCCTAAGCTTTGGTTGATTGATGTAGTTTATAAATCTTTGTTGTCCAATTTCCTTCAAAAACCTTTATCCTTTGCTGTAAGTGTTCTTTTTTGGCTCATTAAAACACCTTCTTCTCATACAATAGAAGGTATCATAGGGTATATGAAGGTTTTGGAGCAGTAGGTGAGAAATCTCACTAACTGCAAAGGTCGTTGATAGTCAAGATTAGATCCTGGCGATCTGATATACTCTACATTAAACTTGACATTCTATAACTTAATACAAACTTGTAACTTCAAGAGCTAAATTCTTTAACAAGAGATATACTGAAAAATAACTCTTAAACTTTATATTCATTATAAAAAAATCAACGAAGACATATTAAAGCATGGTTTCTTTGTCAAACACCTGTCCTTGAACAAAGTTTCTTGTATGGTCTCTATATTCTTTAGTTCTTGCTATTGACATGTCTTTAGATTCAGGTAATGCACCTTACACCTGTCCTTGAACAATGTTTCTTGTATGGTCTCTATATTCTTTAGTTCTTGCTATTGACATGTCTTTAGATTCAGGTAATGCACCTTACAAGGCTTCATAGACCCTCTCAACACTTGGCAATTTTGCGTCTTGACGGACAATGCTCTACAAGTCAGTCGTCTTCTGATTCAGACATCGCATCTGTGAAGCAGCTCCAAGCTCTTCAGGACAGCAATTTCACTTCACCTATAAAGCAGCACAAAAAAATCCAGAACCGGATCCAAAACCTGGAGTGGTATCCTTTAGTCCTGCTCCAAAAAAAACTAAATAAGTGCTACAAGCTGAAAAAGAGATGGGTTTTAAGAAGCACATCGGACAATCTTCATTTCTTTTGACTTTTACGGCAATAGATTCTGGAAGCTCTTGCTTTCAACCAGTATAAAAGAAAAGTCTGGAATAGTTTTCTATTAGTTGGAAGTAAAAAAACTGATAGGATTTGCAGGTGAGACTTGAGAGTATTAAATGTTTTCCCTTTTTCTTTTAGTCGTCTCTTGAATATGGTTGTAGCAGTGACATATAGATCTGAACCGGCATTCGCCATTGATGATCTTAAGAATGATTTAGGGATATTACCTTACTATGGTTGTAGCAAAAACAAAACTTGTTATTCGTCCATCATACCTACCTGATTCTGATTCTGATCAGTGATCATGATTATAACATCTCTTATATTTATTTTTTTCAATATCTCTTTATCATCCTAATTTTTTATCTCAGAATTTTGTATGCTCTTTATAATGTTTTGTAATGGCCATATTTGTCTGTTCTTCAAACAGTACTATGATTCTAGTGACATTTAAAATAGCTACTTCTGACTTGTGTAATTCTTATAATAACTAAGAACAAATTATACTGGAGTGAACAAATTTGTATCCCCACTGTCCACTAGTTTTAGTGTCCAAATTTGAAAATGGTTTCTATAAATTGTTATATAATTATCACCGATTCAAAAATCGACTTACAAAATTTGGGTGGTGACAGATGTTTATTTACCAAACACAATTAGAATTCGCAAATAAAAATAATTAGTAATTTTTTTTGTTTGAATCTAAATACTACTTTTTAGGTCTAAAGATTCGTGCCAATGTAACCTAACGGAATAATAAATACGTTATAAACTGGAGTTTAAAGTTTCTATTCTATATGATAAATGCAATAGAATTTTTTTTTTTGGGTAAATGTGGGTGTATGTATATATGTACAAGGTTACAATCGTCTAGAGAGTCATATGATCTCTCAAGTGAGTACAATTCATGGTAGTAATGTACCTAAAAGAAAAAGACATGTCCAAGAGTGCCTTGATAAAGGTCTAGAGCACTTGCCTCTTTAAAAAACCTTAACCACCTGTTGGGTAAAAACCCGGTCTAAGGAAAAAGAGTACAAGTCTCCAGGCCGGCACTAATGGACTATTACATAGAAAATCCGAAAAACTGAGTGTATCAATGAAAAATGACTCTAACATGTGAGTCGATAATGCGGATATAATCGAAATAAAATCTTCAAGGTCATGAGAGTGATTCGGATAACGATGGTGTCTTGAGTCACGGTCTCTTTATCAAACACAAGGCGGTTGCGGGCGCGCCAAATCTCGAAAACAGTGGCTTGGAAGGCAAGATTGATGGCGCGGGATCGGTAGGATGTTCCTCGATGCTCCTTCCTAATCCATTTGTGTGCACTATCAAGCGTTGTCATTTCTCGAGTAATCCCCAGCCATGATCGGATACGACTCCAGATTTCCTTAGTGAACCTGCAAGCAAAGAAAAGATGGGCACCAGACTCATCTGAGTGCCTGCAAAATGGGCAGCTGATGTTAGGCAAGTCCATGTAGTGGAGAGTGTCTTTCGTGGCAAGGCGACGATTGAAGGCTAGCCAGACGGTGAAAGAAAACTTAGGTGGGATGAATCTCTTCCATAACTTTGATAGATTTGGGCATGCCTCACTTTTTGTTCTCATGGCTTCGTATACACGTCTAGTATTAAATGCAATAGAACTTTAAGGCAAAGTTTATGGGATAATCTTAGAAGTCAAGTTTCTATTGTATATGATAAATGCAATAGAACTTTAAGACAAAGTTTATGGGATAATCTTAGAAGTCTTGATGATGGCAGTAGGGAATGGATTATTTTAGGCGACTTTAATACAATCTCTTATACTAATGAGCAACTTAATTGTTCTACAACTTGTCTAAAAAGCATTGATGAGTTCAACTACGTTATTTCAGACTGTAATCTTAATGATGTTGGCTATTCAAAAACTAAATTTACTTGGACTAGTGGAAGGAAATGAAGAAGGTTGGATACAGTTTTATTCAATAATTCTTGGTTGAACTATTTTGAAGAAACGAGGGTGACTCATTTAGCAAAGACTTGCTCAGATCACTCTCCTCTCATTGTCAAAATCTCCAACACTCTCAACAGGTGCAAATATTCTTTCAAATTTATGAATGTGTGGACACTGCATGATGATTTTAACAAGTTAGTTGAAGATAACTGGTCTAAAGACATTAAGGGTAATATTATTCAAAAGTTTTGGTTCAAATTAAAAAGGCCGGAGACTGATCTTCAATCTTGGAACAAAACTACCTATGAGAATATTTTTGACTCAATTAAGCAGATATAGAAAGAGTTGGCTTACAAGGAAATCAATTATCAACAAACTATGAGGATAAGAAGATTTTGGATGGTGCCAAAGAACAACATCTAAATTTATTTGAAAGAGATGAGATGTTTTGGGAACAAAAATCCCATTCTAATTGGATAAAAAATTGTGAAAGAAATACAGCTTTCTTTCACAATTTGGTCAAGAAAAGGGTCAAAAAGAATAAGATTTTTAGAATATGGAATGAGACAGAGTGGATAGAAGACCAAATGGCCACTGGGGAGTCTGCAATTGATTATTTCAAAGAGCTATTAGCTCACATTCCTACTCTATGGGATTCGAATGTTATTCAAGATCTTATCCTTACAGTTCTATATGATGAGATGAATGATACTTTGTTAAAGATTCCTAATGAAGGTGAAATTCGAACATCATATCTAATCTTAATCCTAATGTTGCTCCTGGACTTGATGGTTTTAATGGAATTTTTTTTAAAACATGCTGACTATAATATCTAAAGATCTGTGTGAAACAATTAGAGGGTTTTTTAGAAATCAACCTATTCCTCATGGTGTCTTTGGTACTACTGTGTGTCTTATCCCTAAGGTCAAAGTTCCTAATTTCTGGAAATATTTTAGACCGATTAGCCTTACGACTATGTTCAACATGATAATATCTAAGGTCATTAATAACAGAATTAATATTATTCTTCATCTGCTACTATCTGATGAACAAGGGTCTAAGGCAGGGAGACCCTTTATCTCCCTTTCTCTTCATATTAGCAGAAGAGTATCTGGTCAGAGAGCTTAAGAAATTAGCTATAGATTTCCCTAATATTATCTACAAGAATAGGAACAGTATGAAGATTCCTTGTCTGGCCTATGCAGATGACCTGCTTATCTTCTGTAACGGGTCTTCTGATTCTATTTCCTTGATTGGTGGTTTCCTGGCTTATTATGAAGAAAAAGCTGGCCAATTAGTTAATAAAGAAAAGTCTAAAGTAATTGTATCATATAAGATGTCTTCAAACAAAATTTCATACCTGGAGCAGTTAAGTGGTTTCAAGCATAGCCAGTTTCCCTTCAAGTACCTGGGGATAACCATTAATAGAAGAAATAAAGTTAGCAATGCTGATGATTTGGTTTTCAAAATCAATTTGAATATTCCTGAATGGGACAAGTCTGTTTTGTCCTTTGGAGGTAGGCTGTTCTTAATTCAATTTGTTCTCTCTACTTACCCTATATACACTTTGCAAAAATCAGTTATCCCTAAGACTGATATGCAAAGAATTGAGAGATTATATAGTAATTTCTTATGGGGTTCTAAAGACTCTCAAAATGCAGTGATTTGGTCTAAATGGAGTAAGGTTTGTAGAAGTTATAGGGAAGGTGGTCTGAATTTGAGGAGTTTAAAGGATCTTCAAGAGGTTTTCTCTTATAAGCTTTTGTGGAAGTTTAGGAAGCAAAGCTCTCTTTGGTCTAAATTTTTATACTCCACTTACTATAATAGAAAGCATCCTTTGACTGTTTCAAAGGGTACAAAATGTTCTATTATCTGGGATAGGCTGCTGAAAGTCAAAGATAGGGCTGATAAGTTTATTCTTTGGCATCCGAGTGAAGGGTTGATGGATTTTTGGATTGATAAGTGGTGCTCCTCTCAACCTTTTGTTACTTTTGAAGATGGCGAAGACATGTCGGGGTTTGGGCACAAATTGGTCAGGGATTTTTGGGAAGATGGTTATTAGAAGGTTGAGGTGAGAAATGTTGGTTTATCAGAAATCAATTATTCTAGTATCAATAAAGTCTCTCTTTCTAATCATGAAGACTTTTCTAGCTGGACTCTTTCTCGAAATGACCAATTCAGTACAAAACAAACTTGGGAAGAAATCAGAAATAAAAACAGCAATACTTATCTGTTTGGTAAAAACTGGAATGCGATAACTCCTTTCATATACTCCTTTTGCTTATGGAGAACTCTATGGTTACCCATTGATTTTGTCCTGCAAAAAAGGAAAATTTCGTTAGCTTCAAAGTGTAAAAAATGTAACTCAATTGATACTATTAGACATACTTTTATTGAATGTCATGCTGCTTGGGAAGTGTGGGTATATTTTGCTGGTTTCTTCAATATTCGAATCAACTAAGCTATGGTGTTTCCTCATATGGTTAGAACTTGATTCCTGGAGTTCTAAGAACAAGTTCATATTTTGTTTGATCCGTCCTCCTTGATTACGTGGGTTTATGGAACTCGAGGAATAAGAAATAACATGATAATTAGAGTTTTAGCTCTAACAAGTTGATCAATCATGTTTTGTTCATTCTCGAGGGTTTAGATAGATCGTTTCTACTTAAAAGGAAACATTAGGGTAAATTTAGTTCAATTGGTCCTTTATTGGGTTGTCTAAAGCATCTTGAAAAACCCAGTATGTCCCTTCGGTGGATTAATCTTGAAGCCAATAGATACAAACTCAATTATGATGGAGCTTGTAGTCTATTAAGTGAAGTCAGTGAAGAGGTGTTGTCAGAGACAATAGTGGGCTCATTGTTTTCGACAATGGCAGATCGTATGGTAAGAGTACCCCGATTGTAGCAGAATGCAGGGCTTTATTAGACGGGGTGATCTTATGTCATAAGAAAGGAATTTTGAACTTGGACATAGATACTGATTCATCTCTATTAATTGAAATGATTTCGGGAGGTAGAACCTCTTGGTTTCTAGTTCCTATTATGGCATGTTACAGGAAGCTCATCTCTTATCATATGAATTTGATTCATATATCCAGAGAACATAATGAAGTTGTTAATTGGGTTTCCAAAGAGACCTTAAAATCCACTTATGGAATGGATTTTAACAGAAATAAAACACCAAATGCTCTTAGGCCTATCACATTTCTGGAGAGCTTGGGAATAAGTTACATAAGAAAAACAATAATAAGAGATTGAGTTTCCAAAATCTGATGAACATACACGAGTCTCGAATTAAAGCTTGATGAAAGGTTTGACGCAGTGATCTGCTGATCTCTTTGATTTATGGTTTGTTCGAAATGGAATAGGTTTGTTATTTGTAGTTGTTCAAGAGGTAAGGACTGCATGAGTTATTAAGAGAATTGCTGAAGGTTCTCGATTTTAGGTGCTTCAAAGATTTCTGTTTTTCTCAAGGGAGGTTGGCGATTCGTGAGAAGATGGTGGTGAATAGGGATGATTGAAGAAAAGGAGGTTATTTTCTGATTTAGAACTTAAGGTTATTGTATTGAAGCCAAATTGGATAAGATCTTTCGATCCATCTTGGCCCTTGTTTATGAAAAGGCCTTTGGGCCCTTTGATTCTATCAATAAAGAGTTGGGTTTTGATTTTAAATATTTTTAGTGGTTCTATGTAGAAAAATATTCGAATATATTAAAAAAGTTAATAGTTTTATGTAAGAATGATAATGTTGTTTGTATTCGTTAGTGTTTGGTTTGAATCTATTTTATAGGTTATGATATTATTATTTTTGTTTTGCATTCGCGCGAACGAGTCGTAGGTTTTTTTCATATATATATATATATATCGGATTTTCTATGGGTTATAAGTTTAAAAAAATTGACAAATATTTTATTCCAAAAGGGATTTGATAAGATAAAATCTCTTTTAAACACGTGCTGATAAAAACTTGTACTAAACAACTCATGAATTTGAAAAACAAATTTTATTATTCATAAATCCATCATCATTTACAAATGAAGGTTTAATACACACTTATTTATAAACTGTTAATCTTAAATTAATTCCAACGATCACTAACAACCTACTTTTTTCTATAAATATCCAACTCATTTTATTTATATTCTTTTATCCAGTTCTCGCTCTTAAAATTTATCAAGAATCAAACTTATTAAGTTCTTCGGTTGCTCGTAATCTATCTCTATAAAAGGTTAGTACTTTATTTTTCTTCAAAAAAATTTGATTGAATTTTTATAGATATTTATTGTTTATAAGGAGGGGGGGCTTAACGCCATAAATATTTAGAAATTCTTTTTTTTCCTGTAATGTAGGTATGTAGATCAATATGAATCTCAAAATGATTAAAGTGGACTTAAGGATTTAGATGATGATTCCAACAACTCGTGCAATATAAACTCTAGCTCGTCTTCCTCCTCCCGAAATGTTCAGGCTCATAACGCCCAACCTCTTCATGCTCAGCCTCGTCATCATTGGCTCATTATGATCATCCTCGGCTCATTATGATCAGTTTTAACTCGTCATGCTCAGCATCTTTAGGACCTCATTTTTAGCACCTTATCTTTAGCACCTCATTTTTATAACGGACCTTTATGATGAAAAATAAATTACTAAGAAACGTTACTACATATTTATTATGTAATGGATAAAGAGTAAGTATAGATATAGAGAGTCTTTGTAAGTTGTATAAATATGAGTAAAACTCTGGGTGTAAGGGAAAACAAAAAATATACATAAAAATCATTATATTCATATTTTCTCTCTCTAATATCTCTCTTTTGGTATTAGATTAGATTTTTTTGCCTTATAAAATTGGCTTCATTTGATAGAACGTTTTATATCTCATTTTTCTAAAAACCAAAATTTTATCTTTATTTTGGAAGAAAAAACGTCGTAACAATTTTCTTCTCCGATTGAGTAGCGATATGAAGACGTCAAAGAACCTAGTTGTTTAGTTGTTTTGACGTCGAAATGGAAGATCGTCGCTAAAATCTGGTGGTTTATGATCTCATTTCTTAAGAAAAATAAATCAAGCTCACAAGTAATTTGATTCTTAAGCTTATGATTGCGAATCAAAGATTTTTAAATCAAGATTCATTTATGTGAGAGGGATCAAATTTCTTATTGAAATAACTAGTTATTTTCATAACAGTAAAATCTAAAAAGAATTAAACCGCAAAGACTTGTAGCAAACGTAACAATGGCATAATAAAACACACATTTATATGTGTGATAGTATGTGCGATATAAAAACAAAATAGTGTGGAAAATAATAGGAATGTACATTGTGATAAGAATACATAGAAGAGGGGTATACGTTACAAATATCACACACAAGCACGGTAATGGATTTGTACTGAATAACCTTAATGATTAACATATATACAAAAGATGAAGTTAAATAAACGTATACATGTGTATTGTGAATAATTGAGAATCAATGAAACATATAATGGTATTATGAAAATAATACTATTATGGTTACAAAAATGGAAAATATGAGAAACACATAAAAGAAGAGCTACTAGTCAGGAAGTCAATGGCTCGTCTTTAGTTTTAGATCTCCTTCGAGGGTTTGTCTTTGAGATCCCGTCTTCATGGGCTCGTATTTAAGGGATTTCCTTTAGTTCGAGGGGTCATCTTTGAGGGCTCGTCAACATAAAGATAAGAAGAAGGACCGTCAACATTTTAAAAAAAGGATTTCCTTAAAGTAAAAAAAAGGATTCGTCAAGAAGATGGTTCATTAATATCAAAGAAATAAGAGGGTCGCCAATAAAAAAATAGGTTTTATCAATATAAAAAAGAAGAAGAAGGTTCATCAACATATAAATATATTCGTCAAAATCAAGAAGAAGTGTTTTTTAACAAAAAAAAAGGGTCGTCTCCAGTCGAATGTGAGCGCTCTTCTCCATTTAAATGAACTATCTGTAGTTGAATAGAAAGACTATTCTCTAGTTGAAGGCTCGTCTCCAGTTAAAAGGCTTGTCTCTAGTCGAATGCGAGGGTTTGTTTCTAATTAAAATCTCATATCTAGTGGAATGCTAGCGCTCATCTCCAATTTGAATAGTTATTTGCATGAGAACCAATGGTTTATAGATAATAAATTAAAAAATTTAAACATGACATATATGTGAAGTGAACAAACATATACGTCCAATATATAAGAATGAAGTGACAGAACAAAAACTTTATAATGATACATAAGTGTATACTGGTTAGGAACACAATAATACTATGATCGCCATTATATAGTGAATATATTGTGAGTTACAAAACAAAAACGTGAGAATATTATGAAACAACCACAAAGATGACGATGATGGCAATAGACCTGAGCTTTCCTTCAAGGACAAAGTGAAACCTGACTGATTATTCTGAAAACCTAAAAGAAATACATCACCACCTCCGCAACCGCCTAATTTTCTTCCACGAAACCCCCAAACCCTAACCAATCTATCTTTACTCATGAATTATCGTTAAATGGATGATTTATCTCTCTCTTCTATTTGATTGGTCATCAAGATGTAAATTCTTCATGAACCAGCTCTACGTCCCAGAACTAAATCAGATCATGCTAAAGGGTAAATTTACTCTCCGTCGTTTCTTAAATGTAACCTCGGTAAAAAAAAATAACCATCATCACCATGCGTATTATCTCCCCAATCCATCAACTATACTTGAAACACATTCACGTGCGAAATCTCTTCCAAATAGACGTGTAATTATTTCAGGACCGGACGCATTCTGGCGCCGCATTAAATAATATTTCATAAATGCTCGGTTGTACAAGAGCAAGCCTCAACGTCATCACCTATGCGAAATGATATATTGTCGGTCGGTTGATCTTTAACGATAATTCTATGAGAGGTTGTACAAAAATGGGAATGAGAGGTAAAGTGATTCCACGCGTATATAGATCAAGTACATGATATGAGTGATGATACTATTTTATTATAAAAGGCGCTACTTATATAATAGGTTTGCTTGTATTATAATCATTGCAACGTGATAACCTGATGTAGCTACTATATTATTCTTGAGGAAGATGAAATTGAAGTTAAAATTGTCGGTGTTGGAATTAGTTTACTGTGATCCATATGGATCAAAGCTTTTATCCATGTTTGTCTGTAGATCACGTAATATGTCATATAATAATGCAAATTTGGATACTTCTTAAATAAAGTGGCTAGGGATTAGGTTGAGCGATATGAATAAGTATAAGATACTATAGTAGTATATGGTATGCATAATGTTTGAAAGAAATGATGAAGAATAAAAATTTAGAAAATATAATGACATATGAATTGAGTGCATGAATATTAAAAAACAAAAATAAACGTGATAAGGTGTGAATAAAGAGGGGCACATCACGAGACAAATATATACAAGTTTGTTACAGGCTAGTTATATGAACACGATACAAAATGATATTACTAAATATTTGGTGATATTAATAGTTTTGGTTGGAGCCTCAACCAATCCGTATTAACAATTGGGGAAATGCAGGTTGCCGATGATAACCATGAAAATAACCTGTACTTGCCAATTGGTCATAATGTGACATTGTGAATAATGTTAATCTCCACCAAACTCCCGGAGTAATGGATTTTCAAAGACATATCAACATCATTTAGAATCAGAGCCTTCAAACTCTCAAGGCGTCAGAAAATCATGATTAGGATAGTGGAGCGCTTGATTTGTATGGCATGCAGAACTCGACAATAGAAAAAGAAAGTATAACAGCATGATAAACATTTTTTTAACACAAGGTTGCACACACACAACAATAAACAAGATTATGGGGTATTACAAGAATCGAAGTTGATACACCAGTATAGAATCAAATCTCTAAACGAGTAAAGGTTTCAAACGAGAGACTTTCACAACAAAATCATAACAACTTTTCGCCAACAACGTGATATTCCAAAAGTAATTTTTGATATTAGTCAATATTTTCACTTTATAACTCAGACTTTAAAAATTCAAACTACAAAAGGGAAGTACATCTCATAACTTGGCTTAATCCTCATAAGGCATAATAAGATATATTACTGAACATGCATACATTTAAGAAATTATCGTTTTTCATAAAATAATTAAGAGTGTGAATCTTATTTTACATAAATATAACTTGATTTTTGCATAATTTTATACGAATCTATAAGCTAAAGGTCTTCATCAACAAAAAGAGGTCGTGTAATAAGTCATCAAAAATGACAATTGTCAGCCCATCTCCATGAGAGAAAGGCTTTAAGCCAAAGTGATCACCATGATAAAACACCATGTGATCTCCATGATAAAACATAAAGTAATCTAAATAATAGAAAAGCTGTAAGCCAAACAATCCTATGTAAATGACGATGTGAGTCGTATATAATGATAAGTGAACATGGTTAATAAACTAAACTTAAGGTTGAAAAATTGTACGGTTATATAAGTGGCCACATTGAGCCTTCGCCTAGAAAGTCAAATTGCAATCATGGTTGATCAATCGATCCTGAAGTGGTAAAACCATAAGGTTATGCAACTAGCCATATTGAGCTTTGACTTACTCATCTAATTGTAACCATGGCACCAAGCCCGATATAAAATCACCATCATTTTATGCAATTGTTCATACTAAGCCATGGCGAACTAGTCAAATAAAGACATGGTTAATAAATCAAGCTTGTACGACTACACAAGTGGCCACACTAAGATCTGATGAACTATATATATATATATATATTAACCCCCTTCCCCGAAGAGAAAGAAAGCATAAATATGTTTCCCAAATAAGTATACTGTCACGATAAAAAATAAATTATGAAGAAACAATATGTTTAAATAGAGAATCTCCTTTAGTATCAACTTCATCAAATCAACTAATAAATATGATAAGGTGGAGATGCATTGATGACAAGCGACTTGAGAGATATTAGACTTGAAGCATGTCGACCTGAAGCATATCGACCTGAAGTATGTCGCATAAAACATGTCGACTTGAAGAATACTAACCTGAAACATCTTGACCCAAAGTATGAAGACCTAGAGTATGAAGACTTGAAACATGACGACTTCAAGTACGTATCTAAAACATAAATAAGACAAAATGTTGGATGACAAAGCTACATAAAATCCTTACTTCATCATTTAGCAAATACTATATGGGCTACTTATCCATATCCACTAAAGAATCAAAGAATGCCAAAGAAATAGGTAACACCCTAACAGCCTATTAATTGTTACCTGTACTTTTTCCCTTTGGAAAAATAGATTTTTTTTATCCTAAAAAAGGTTTTAGCAAAGAAACGTGTCTTAACGAGGTACGAACAATTAAATACGTACCAAATTGGAGATATTTTTTTATAATAGTTCGACTATGAAGATCAAAATAACCAAACTTTAAGACATTTAGGAGTCTGGCTGATATGGTTGGCATAATTACTCCAATATGAAAACAAAGCTGCACCAATTGACAAAATAAAAAATACAAGCTTTGCAAACGAAAAAATTTCATTATTCACGTTTTATATTCGAAAAAAATTTAGCCCTAAAGTTTCATTATTATTAACTGAAGGACTAAGGGGACTAAATAATGATATAATACCCGAATAATGATAAAACGCGAGAGATAATGTATACTAACTATTACTTAGAAACAATATTAACAATAGATCGATCCATAATTCTCAATAATCTTCCATTTGGATCATCATATGCGATCAAAAGATGTATTTATTTAATGAAATTCCCAAATATATTGTTTATAGATGAACTTAAAAATCTGGTATATGACGATGAACAATAAAAGACTAAAGACTTTTTTTCTCGCAATGTGAATAATTAGACGCAAACATAATCACATTATTGCCATCAATAAATTACATAGATCAATTATTATATGTAGCAGAATAGTAATATAAATTGTAATCCCATAAATCTATTTTAAACTCGTCATACTTAAGTGAAAATTTACTTAAAAAATTAGAGAACTTATCAAAATTAACTAAGTCATATATTGCAATATATCGAATTGTATAAAATCAAACAATATATATCGGTCCGTAGTACAAAACCTCCACTAAAATAAATTATTCTTCAGAAAACAGATTCAGTCTAATAGCGTGTTCTTGAAAAACTGAAGGTAGTGCTACTTTTTTTAAAAAGATCTGCTCCTATGGTATGCTAATGTACTCTAAAATTATTTGACGTATTTGAACTTTTCTCTTCAATAGATATGAATTTGGTGTAATATGTTTGGACCTAGACGATATCATGGTATTGTTAGCGTACTAAACTACAGAATCATAACACAACTTTATGGAATCTTCTATCCCTTTTGATAATACGTAGTCCAGTGGTAAAATTATGCAGTCACAAGCTTGATGTGAAACCTTCTTTATTTTGCTAGATGGGAAACCTCTTTGTTTTGATAGATGTGAAACCTTCTTTATTTTGATAGATGCGAAACTGTCTTTATTTTGATAGATGCGAAACCTTCTTTATTTTGATAGATGCGCAACCTTCTTTATTTTGCTAGATGAGGAACCTCTTTGTTTTGGTAGATGCAAAACCTTATTTATTTTGGTAGATGCGAAACAAGTCACTAGATGCGAAACCATATAATTGAGAAACGTGTGTAAAATAATTTTTTACAAAAAAATTCAAAACATATTGTTTTTTTTTAAATTTCTATGCAGTTATCACAAAATAGATCAAGCACAGAACATATGTGAAGGAAAAACCTTGAATGAACACAAGATTTAACGTGGTTCGACAATTGTCTACGTCAACGGGCGCCGCCGGAGAAAAGAGTTTCACTATGATAGAAAATGTTACAGATTTGAGATTGTGTTTTGTGTAGTCCTAGTAGTCTATTTATAGGTAATTAATAGATTTACTAGACAGTGGGCCTAATGGGCTCATATACTCTTTTAGGAAAATCATCCATTGTATTACAGCTTGTCAATGACACAAAACTATACCGCCGAACACAGTACACTGTCAAGGCACTATTCGACTCATTCGCAACAAATCTTCCCCTTGAGGCGAATATCCTTTCTTCACTATCAACAAAGAAACTTCTCTTCTTCTGACTCACCAAATGCCCCTAAAGCATTCACTCTATACTGTGAACACCGATCCAGTTTTGGCACTCCCTAAACTTTCGAACTTATACTGCCTTGGTCATTATATCTGATGGATTATCGTGTGTAGACACTTTTTTCACATCAACAATTCCCTTTGATATTATATCACGAATAAACTGATACCTGACATCTATGTGATTTGTAAGCTCATGGTACATCTGGTTCCCTGTAAGGTGTATGGCGCTTTGACTGTCACAAAACACTTTTGTAGAAGTCCTATCTAAGCCCAAATCTGCCACCAAACCTTGCAACCATATTGCCTCTTTAACTGCTTCTGTTACCGTCATGTACTCTGCATCTGTTGTAGACAAAACTAGAGTAGCTTGCAACTGTGCTTTCCAACTGATCGCACTCCCAGCTAGAGTAAATACATATTCTGTTAGAGATCTTCTTTTATCCATATCACCTGCAAAATCAGAATCAACAAAACCAAACAATGATCCTGTAACATCATTCAACGATTCACCAATATCGGTCTTGTTAAAAGTTAAGCCAACGTTCACAATATTCTTAAGATACCGAAGTATCTATTTCACTTCCTGCCAGTGTTCTTTTCCAAGACATCCCATGTACCTGCTAACTACACTAACCGTATGTGAAATATCAGAACATGTGCATACCATAGCATACATGATACTACCAACTGCACTTGCATATGGAACCTTCGACATTTGTTCCAACTCAGCATCGTCCTTGGCCGCTCATATTGTAGACAACTTGAAATGAGTAGCAAACGGAATGATAACTGCTTTAGCATCAAACATGTTGAATCGTTGTAACACTTTCTCAATATGGCTTCGTTGAGACAAGTGTAATGATCCTAAAATTCTGTTCTTGATAATCTCCATACTAAGAATTTTCTTTGCTCTACCCAGATCTTTCATCTCAAACTCCGCACTAAGCTGCTTTTTTAACTGCACAATGTGTGACATACTACAAGCAGCAATAAGCATATCATCCACATACAACAACAAGTAAACATAAGAATCATCTGACATGTTTTGATGATACACACAACTATCATATGGACTCCTCATGAACCCTTTTGACACCATGAATGTATCAAAACGTTTGTACCATTGCCTAGGTGACTGTTTTAAACCATACAGTAATTTTTTCAGCAGACAAACTTTGTCCTCCATATTAGGTTCGATAAATCCCTTTGGTTGTCTCATGTAGATTTGCTCCTCCAATTCACCATATCGAAACGCAGTCTTCACATCCAACTGCTCAAGCTCTAAATCTTGCAAAACTACTATGGCTAACAACCGATCCGACTCAAAACCACTTGAATTCTTGGACCTACTAGGAACTGATTCTACTTCAAGCTCCACCTGTTTACTCACAACCGATCCTGATTTGACCATTTCTCCTACTTCCTTTTGATTGTCAATCGAAGCAAACTCATTAAAAGTAACGTCCCTAGTGATGAGAAAACCTGGAGACTTTGGAGAGGTATACCATAACCTATATCCTTTCACTCCAGTAGCATATCTCAGAAATATGCACCTATTTGCCCTCGGCTCAAGCTTACCATCTCTCACAGGAGCATACGCAAGACAAGCGAACACCCTCAAATGTTCATAATCAGCCGACGATCCAGACCAAATATCAAAAGGAGTTTTACAATCAATAGTTGTTGATGTAGAACGATTCACCAAGTAACACGCTGTATTGATAGCTTCAGCCCAAAAATCCTTTCTCACACCGGAATGCGAGAGCATAGTTTGTGTCTTGTCACAAAGAGTTCTGTTCATTCTTTATGCGACTCCATTCTGTTGTGGTGTTCTAGAACAAGTGCGATGGCGCACTATTCCCTCAGCTTCACAGAACTCGTTGAACTCCTCATTGCAATATTCTAACCCATTATCTGTCCTAAGACGTTTGATTTTTTCTTCCTGTTTGCTTCTCAATCATCGTCTTCCATTTCACAAAGGTTGAATATGACTCATCTTTCCTTTTCAGAAAGTAAACCCACACCATACTTGAATAATCATCAATCAAACTCATGCAGTATCTGGCACCGCTCTTGGATGGAATTTTGTTTGGACCCCAAAGATCTGAGTGAAGTAGTCCATTGTCCCTTTAGTCTTTCTTACAACCGATTTTCTGAATTTGACTCTAGTTTGTTTACCAAACACGCAATGCTCACAAAACCCCAATGATTCTGCTTTATATCCTTCCAACAAATCTCTTTTTCCCAAAACAGCTAATCCTCTGTCACTCATGTGACCAAGACGCCAATGCCATACCTTATTTTGATCTTTCCTACTTTGGCTATTACTCCCTGATGATGCTAGTGCAGCATCGGCCATAACAACACACCCCTGGAGAATGTAAAGACCCTTCTGCAAACTGTCTTTCACGCATACCATTGAGCATTTTTTCACTTTGATTACACCGTCTTCTGCACGGTACTTGTAACCCTGAGAGTCTAGAGTCCCAAGAGAAATCAGGTTTCTCTTTAACCTAGGAACATGCCAGCACGTCAAGATATTAACAACCCCGTCAAACATTCTGATTCTGACGTAACCAATATCACCAACAGTCAACGAATGATTGTTCCCTAAATAGACAGTTCCCTGCATTGGCTTGTAAGTATCGAACCACTGCTTGAACTGACACATGTGATATGAAGCGCCAATATCGAGTACCCAAAAGTTTTGCCGAAAGTCTTGATAAGGAAAGATATTCCTCAGGGACCTAAGTGCAATTGATAGGGACTAAAGTGATAAGTTCTGTAAATATAGAGTTAAATTAGGCTTTAGGAGAAATGTAAGGGTTGAATTGTAAATATACCATTATGTAACCATTTCTCTAACTAACTCACCCAGTCTATTTAAAGAGGCTGAAGAAGTTAGTTTGGCCTATGAAATAATCAGAAGCACTTTTCACTACCTAAAATTCTCTAAGAAGATTTGTGTTCCTGATTTTATCAATCCAGCTTTAATTCTTACCAAATTGGCGCTAGAAAGAGGGGGCGAGGATACCTTGATCAACAGATCAGAAATCGACGTTCGAGTTTTCTTTTTGCAAAGTTTTTCGTTCGAATTTTCATATTTTGTTTGATTTTTCGCTGATTGAAGATGAATTCAGAAGAAGGTGACAATCCATCTGTTCGCAAGGCTATGGAAACATTGAAATCCGATCTGCAAGAGGCAGGTAAATCGATTCCAACTCAATCAATCCAATTTGATTTTGAAGGAAAAATGAATGAGATGATAAGGAAGGTGGCAGAGCTTGACGAATTGGTAAAAAAGAAGGGAAATAATGATGGTGCTAGGCTTAGGTCTAAAATAGCAGGGGGCGATCAGAATGATCAGTCGGATCAGTCGATGGACGATGGCGACGATCGACATGAACAGCGTAAAGCACGTTTTGAACAAAAAAAAGAGTATACTGGGATAAAGAGGAAAGAAAAGTTACAAAAGCGACTGTATGTGAACTCTAGTGATGAAGAGGATTTCGAAGATTCGGAGTCTGATGAAACACCGAGGTACGAGCGTTCTCGAGGCCATTCAAGAGGAGCAGAGCGTGAGCTCCGGCCAGCTAGGGTGTATAAGGAAGGAAGGAAAAAGAAAGAAAGGCGAGTATATTCACCTCGGAAATATTCGCTTCGGAAATATTCGCCTCGAAAATACGAAGGTGAGTCGAGCTTATATGCTACTGTGGGGATGAGAAACGAAGACCAGTATGTTCAAGGAGTCGACTGGAGGGACTCACCATTGATCAGGGAGATCAGATCTGTGCCGCTTCCGAGGCGGTTTGATATTTCCAAAGTTGATAAGTTTGATGGGACTCAAGATCCCGATGACCATATAGAGCAATTTAAAAACTACATGACTAATTTCGAAGATGACGATAAATTGGTGTGTAGAGCATTCTCTCAGACATTTAAGGGAACTGCGCTGAAATGGTTCAACAAGATTCCTAAGGAATCAATTGCAAATTTTAGAGGCTTCTATACCGCTTTCCGAAGACAGTTTGTGGGAAGCAAGGAAATGAGAGCTAATGGAGACACAATAATACAGTGCAAGCAGGCTGTGGGAGAGAAGTTAAAGGATTACACTAAGAGGTTTGTGTCAACAAAGGCTGAATTGGATGACTGTGAAGAAAATGTGGCAATGGCGGCGTTTAGGCAAGGACTGTTGCCTGTGGATTTAGCCGATGAGACTACGAGGCACAGGGCGTTAACATTTGGAGCTCTTATGGCTCAGGTTGAGGATCAGATTAAGGTCGAAGAATCGACGCGGGTTCGAGGAGGTGCCAGTACTATTCAGAAGGGGAATGGACAATCTAACACGTCGAACAACAACCCCTCACGTCCGAAGAGCAATCAAAATGTTTCTAACCGAGGAGCTTCGAGCTCATATCAAGGGGGATATAATCAACACAATTCTAATAATCAGCAGCAGTTTAGATCCATATCGAATGTGTGGGTAAGGCCAGATTATTATGCGGATCTGACTGAAAGCGTGGCTTCGATATATGAGAAAACAAGGGGAACAATAAATTTTAGAAAGCCACCAGCGATTAACAGGCCAAGAGAGGAGCGCAATAATAAGTTCTGCAGGTATCATGATGATGTTGGCCATGATACAAATGATTGCATCGCTCTAAAGAAGGAGATGCAAATTTTGATCGAAAATGGAAAGTTGTTGGAGTATGTCAGGAAGAATGCTAAAGTTGCAGCTCCGAAAATTGGTAATCCTAATTCTAAGCAGGAAACTGCACTGATAATTTTAGATGTTGCAGGTGATGATTTTGATGTGGCCTCGGAATATGTCGAACCAAACCCCAGTCGACTTTTGTTAATGTCAATAGATGAGCCGATGCGTCAGGGACGTGTTCGAGATTTGTGTGCCTTCTTCGAATCACTAACAATATTTGGGGGATATTCGATGACCAACAACACTAATAATTCGAGGAAGAGGCATATAGTGAACTTAACACGACAAATTGAGGGAGGCGCATCGGCACACCTAAGCAACAAGAAGGATGTGCCCTTTATAATTTTCGATGGGGATGATTTGAGGGGGATTACGGGGCCACATGAAGATGCAGTGGTCATAGGAGCAGAAGTGTGCGGGGTGGAGATTCGACGAGTGCTAATCGATACCGGGAGCTCTGCCAATGTGCTTTTCAAGTCAACATATGAGAGGTTAACTGCTCCGCCTCGAATAGAAAGGTCAGAAAGGACTATCATAGGGTTTACTGGCGCAGCAGCAAATGTGATAGGAGAGTTCGAGGGTGAAATTTCTTTGGGAAAGGGGCCTTTCAAAAAGAAAGTACAAGTAATTTTTGTGGTGGTGGATTGTCCATCGAGCTACAACGCTATTTTTGGGAGGTCGTGGTTGGCTAAAATGTACGCTGTAGTGTCTACAGTTCATCAATGTTTGAAGTATGTGATCGAGGACCGAGTCGGCGTAGTGCGAAGTGATCAAAAGGTGGCAAGAGAATGTTACGCTGCTGCGTTTAGACTACGGGGAAAAAGTTTTGATGATCCGATGGAGAATTAGCAGTTTGGGGGGTTGTCTTGTGGTGGAACAGACGAGGGAATTGATGATCCGAGGTCAACCCCGAGTTCTGTGGTGGTCAATGAGGAAATAGAGGAATATATTTTCAATAATGGCAGGGTACTTCGAATTGGGACTCTGTTATCTTTATCGATGTGAGAAAAGTTGTTGACTTTTTTGTCTGAAAATTTGGATGTATTTGCATGGAGGTCCGAAGACGTAGTGGGGGTCCCAAGTGACATCATATGTCATAGCTTGGCGGTTGATCCGAAGGTCAAACCGATAATTCAAAAAAGAAGGGCCTTTTCGTTGGAAAAATCCGAGGCAATAGTTGCCGAGGTGGATCGACTATACAAGATGGGGCATATCAGGGAAGCCAATTATCCGAGGTGGACGGCTAATCCGGTGGTAGTGAAAAAGAAAAACGGAAAATGGCGAATGTGTGTGGACTTCACAGATTTGAATAGAGCCTGTCCAAAAGATCCTTTTCCGGTGCCTCGAATCGATTAGTTAGTGGATTCCACTTCGGGAAATAAAATCTTGACTTTCATGGATGCATTTTCGGGGTATAATCAGATTCGAATGAATCCAGATGATGAAGAAAGCACGACTTTTATTACTGACAGAGGTTTGCACTGCTATAAAGTAATGCCGTTCGGATTAAAAAATGCTGGGTCAACATATCAGAGGCTGATGAATAAGGCGTTTGCTTCACAGATTGGGAGAAATATCGAAGTATACATCGATGACATGCTTGTTAAAAGCAAGAGTGATGATGAACACATTGATGATTTAGAAGAGACGTTTTTTAATCTTAGAGCCATACAATTGAAGTTGAACCCAGAAAAATGTACATTTGGAGTTCGATCTTGCAAATTTCTGGGGTACATGATTAGTGAAAGAGGAATCGAAGTGGATCCAGAACAATTGAAGGCTCTGATATCTATATCTTCACCTCGGAATATCAAAGAAGTGCAAATGTTAACGGGCAGGTTAGCAGCTTTGAACAGATTCATTTCTCGTTTTTCAGATAAGTGCTTGCCTTTTTTCCAGGTGCTGCGTAAACCTAATAATTTTGAGTGGACTTCGGATTGTGAAGAAGCCTTTTTGAAGATCAAAAATCTTTTGTCCTCTCCTAAAATATTGTCAAAGCCTCGAAAGGGTGAGCAGTTATTTTTGTATATAGCAGTATCAGATTATGCAGTAAGTGCAGTTCTGGTCAGCGAGGATACGAGAATTTCGAAGCCTGTCTACTATGTCAGCAAAAGTTTGGTTGATGCTGAGAAATGCTATTTGAAGCTCGAAAAATTGGCACTGTGTATAGTAGTGGCAGCGAGGAAAATGCGCCCTTACTTCCAGGCACATACGATTGTGGTTCGAACTTCATATCCATTAAAAAATGTTTTGCAAAAGCCAGACATCTCAGGAAGGATGACCAAGTGGTCTGTGGAATTAGGACATTTCGATGTGTTATTCTCTCCTCGAACAGCTATCAAAGCTCAAGCCTTAGCAGATTTTTTGGTGGAGTTTCACTCAAGCAGATCCGAAGAGAAAGATGGTGAAAAGGTAAACGAGAATCCGACGTGGACGATACGAACTGATGGGGGATCCAGTAATAAAGGGTCAAGTGCAGGAGTTGAATTGGTGGCACCAACAGGGGAATTTATGTTTCAAGCTATAAAATTTGGCTTTCATGCTTCGAATAACGAAGCTGAATATGAAGCTGTGCTAGCAGGATTACGGTTAGCAAAGATTTGTGGTGCAATATTTGTGCGCTTGGAAACAGATTCACAGTTGGTAGTTAACCATGCTAAAGGAGTATCGGAAGCTAAAAAGGAACGTTTGGTTTTGTACTTACAAGAGCTTCGAGGAATGATGGCACAGTTTGAAAATGTCGAAGTGGAGCATATTCGAAGAGGTAGCAACACAATGGCTGATTCTTTGGCAACAATGGATTACTCTGAAGAATATCCATGGATCATAACACAACCATCGCCTTCGATCATACCGAATTCTGAGCAGTGTGAAGTTGTTAATGAGGTAGTGAATGATCCGATGTGCGCTCGAGGAGATTGGAGGTTTGACTTGTTAAACTTTATTTCGAAGGGAATATTGCCTCTTGATAAACACTTGCTCAAGAAAATAAAGTATAAGGCTCTTGGCTATGTGGTATTGGATGGGGTATTATACAAAAGGTCTGTGTCGAAACCTTTGCTACGATGTTTAAGCAAGCAGGAGTCTCAGGACATTTTATCCGAGCTGCATGATGGGGATGGATCAGCTCATTGTGGATTCAAAGCTTTAACGCGTAGGGTATTGTTGGCAGGGTATTATTGGCCTACCATTTTGCAGGACGCCAAGTTGTTAGTTCGAAGTTGTGATACTTGCCAGAGGTATGCAAATTTAATACTTAAACCAGCAATACCCCTAATGACAATCTCAGAGGCGGTTCCTTTCGATAGGTGGGGGATTGATTTGGTAGGACCATTACCTATGGCTTCTGGTGGCAGACAGATGATTATAGTTGCGGTTGATTATTTTTCGAAGTGGGCAGAAGCAGAACCTTTAGCTGGGACAAAAGCTAAAGATGTAATCAAGTTTATTCAAAGTAACATCTGCTACCGTAGTAGAATTCCTCTAACGACTGACAACGGTCCTCAATTTAATAACAAGGAAATGGACTCTTTTTGCTCTTCGAAAGGGATACAGCAATGTTTTTCTACTCCTTTCCACCCCCAGGCAAATGGACAGGTGGAAGTTACAAATAGATCTATTTTGGATGGCTTGAAGAAAAATTTGGCAGGAGCAGCAGAGAAATGGCCAAATTATCTTCAAGAGGTGTTATGGGCATATAGAACAACCCCTAGAGAGGCTACAAAAGAGACTCCTTTTTCTTTAGTATATGGAATGGACGCTGTGTGCCCTGCTGAATCTACATTGCCCTCTTATAGACTACTACAATATTCTGATGCGGATAACGATGAAGCTAGAAGGGCGGAGCTTGATTTGTTGGAAGAAAAAAGGGTCAAAGCACATTTGAATGTGATCCATTATCAAACATTAATGAGAAGCAGGTACGATGCTAAAGTTAAGATAAGAGAATTCAAAATTGGCGATCGAGTGTTACGAAAAGTATTTCTTCACACTAAGGATAAACACCTCGGAAAATTGGCCCCGAATTGGGAAGGTCCTTACGAAGTCAAAATGAGGGTCAAGCCAGGTTCCTACAGGTTGTCAGATCGAGAAGGGAGGATGCTCAAACATCTTTGGAATATAGAGCATTTGAAATTGTACTGTGAGTAAATTCAAACTTCGAATTTTTGTAAAACAGACATACTCTTTCCTTATCTGTTGGCCCAGAAAGGTTTTAACGAGGTGTCTGTTTAATATTGAATTTTTTAATAAAATTTCTTTTGGCCATTGGTTGTTTACTATATGATGAGTGATTTATTATTTTGGTAACTTGGCAAAGATTGATCATCTTTGAAAGTTGACCAAGAATAATTTTCCGAAGCAATAGCTTTGAAGAGACAACCAAATTTTCGAGGTGCCACGTCTTATGAGAGCATCTAATTTTCGAGGTGCCACGTCTTATGAGTGCATCTTAATTTTCGAGGTGCCACGTCTTATGAGTGCATCTAATTTTCGAGGTGCCACGTCTTATGAGTGCATCTAATTTTCGAGGTGCCACGTCTTATGAGTGCATCTAATTTTCGAGGTGCCACGTCTTATGAGTGCATCTTAATTTTCAAGGTACCTTCATTAATAAATGCGTCTAATTTTCGAAGCGATAAATTTAAATAAGTACACCAGAAGTTTAAGATAAAATTTTAAGAGAAAGAAAAGTTGCTTGTTCATCAGATAAAACACGAAGTCTACAAAAAGGTGAGAATTACTTAGCCAGATGCACAAAAAACAAACATAATATGCCTAGTCTATTAGGCATCTTCTTCTTCCGACGACTCTTCTGAAGCATCTTCTTCTTCTGAGGAGCTTGGTGGCACCTCGAATGCTTCCCTTGGGCGACTTTCTTCAGGAACTTGTTTCCAACGATTCGTTAAATCCAGCCTTGGACAGGCAGCATGAACCTCTCGAAGAAGTTGAATAGCTGTATCAATTTGAGCTTTCTTGATACCTTCAAGCATTAAAGAGCCAACAGCGGCCTCGGCCTTTTTGACGACAGCATTCTTTTCTTCCTCGAATTTTGTTCGAAGCGTAGTCAACTCAGTTTGGCAATTCTCCAGCTTCTCCTGAGTTTCTTTAACAAGTTTCTCAGCATCGGAAGATTTTTGTTTTGCCTCGGTAATTGCGGTGGAATGTTGAGAATTTAGGTCTTCAAGAGCTTGTCGATGAGAAGACTCCAGAGCTTCGACTTTTTATTTGTGCTCTTTAAGAAGTTTGTCTTTTTCAGCTTCGAATTTCTGAAGTGCCTCCATTTTCGAAGTCTTTTCAAACTCTATTTCCTTTTTGCTCTTAATCAATTTTTGTGCAAGAAGCTCCAATTGTGCATGTGAATTTTTTACTTCTTCACATAATTTGTTGGCTGCAGCACTTAAGTTTTCAAAAGGATGAAGGATCGAAGTTACCTCATCGGATTTGTCTGAATTGGGAAAGATTGTTGGTTGCTGACAAACAGGAACGATGGCGTTAGATGTCGAAGCCATAGCAGCCCCAGTAGAAGTTGATGGAGTAAAATTGGTAGGTTGAGAATCATTGCCAGTAAATGCAAAATCCCCGCTTGAATTGAAGTTTTCGAGGTTGAGGTAATCGTCTACTTGACTATCTCCTAGTGTCAGTCCTCCATCAGGGTTTTCTTCGATAAAAGTTTTCCCATGCACCTCGGAAGCTAGTACTTCCTCTAGCATATCAGCCTCGTTCTTTTTCTTGGGCGTACTAGACTTGCTCTTTTTCTTCTTTGGAGAATTGTCCTTTTTCTTTTTCAGAACAGGTTCATCTTCTTCGGAAATGGGGGGAAGCTGAGGTGCAGATGCTTTTCGCTTTCTTATAGTCTTCGAGGTGTTGGAAGATTTAGCCTTGATTGCTTTGGGTTTTTTGAGGGTTTGCTTCCCTTTCTTTTTCGATGGTAAGTGGCTGTCACTTCGATTCCGGGTCGGAAGATAGCATTTCCCATCTGGTGCAAGTATCCTCTGAACTGCTAGGATGGGATCCGGGGGGATCATCGGATCTTGAGGGAAGTCAGCCCCTAAGGATATGCGCCAGAGATGGCTATTCACAAAATTGATCGGCTCAAAGGCTGAGTGAAAGCCATTTCCCCAGGATTTTTCGGCCCACTCAGCCATTTGCTGAAAGATGACCTTGGCTTCTTTTCGACGACTCTTAAATCGCCTCGGAATTTCTGAGAAAAAAGGGGATAAACAGTTAGACAAATAAAGTTAACTGGTTTGGCTAAGTTTTAAAAAGGGAGGGGGAGAGATGTTACTTACTGCTATCCTTCCAAGTGAGAGTGAGTCTTGAGGGGTTAGCATCGGAAATCTCTTTGCCATTCTCCCAAGCTCCTGATAGGAAGACAAACCTTTGCTTCCAAAATTTATCAGCTTCGAGGAGGTCGTCGATTATCTTTAGGTCATCCTCCAAAGTTAGGTAATAGAAAGGAAGAACTGGCCCATTAGAGACTTGGGTCATTGAGATGAAATCCTCGATTTCGAGGGGAATGCCCCCTAGCCTCGACACCATAATGGCGGAGAATAAAGTGAATAGCTGGTTTGGGGTAACCTATGTTGGGCACAACTTGAGAATTTCGAAGTACCTTACGATCATTGGATCGAGGGGAAATCGAAGTCCCCAATTGAAGAGCTCTAGATAGACTACCAATTCATCCTTCTGACAGCTCAGAGGCGTTTCTCCTTCCGCTGGTAGTCGAAGAGTCATGTTATCTGTTAATCCCCACAGTTTTCTGAGTACCTCTTTCTCTGATTCGAGGTAGTAAGTGTAGGGTACATTCTTTAGGGCAAGAATGTACCGAGGAGAAAGAGGCTGAAGATTTTCTTGGACCAAAGCAGCAACATCCTCAGGGAGTGTAATGGAAAGTTTCTTTCCTCGAACTTTCTTTGGAGGGATCGCACCGTCAGCCTCGGATTCCTCTTCGGCATCAGATTCAGTAGCTTCAGAATCGTCTTTGTTGTTATCTTCATCAGTGATTTCATTAGAGCGACTTCGGATTTGAGTCTCCTGTTGAGTCACAGGAATTGGCTGACTACTCTCTGGTGTGACGTCACCCACTTCTTTTGGGGGAGGAGAAGAGGTCTCTGTATCATCACCCATTGCTAGAAAGGTTGATTTTTTGCGTTGCTTAACTTTGACAGCTTCGAATCGAGGAGGAAGTGAGCTGGATTGAAGATTTTTAGTCGCTTCGATTTGAAGAACAGGCGGTTTAGGTTGTGGTTTTTTATCAGTTGGTGGTTTGTCTAAAGTAACAACTTTAGATTTTCGATGAGGTCTTAGCAATGGAGAAGTAGGTTGATTTCGAGGAGGGAAAGTTTCTTGATTAGTTTCTGGGTTTGGAGCTAAGGGTGAAGACGAAGTGGCAAGGTTGGGGTCGAAGTTACCATATTTAAAAGTGGTAGAAGAAGAGTGAGGACCGTTGTAGATCAACCCAGCAGCTTTGTATTCTTTGGCTCTTTGAGAAATACAAAGATAATCGTAGGCACCGAATACCTGGTTACTGGAACCAGGAAAGAGAGTTTTCTTTGATTTTACTGGTTTTCTGGGTTTAGATCTCTTATATTTAGGGTATCTTCTCATACAATGGGTATTGATCTGAGAGATTGCTTTGGTGGATGAAAAAGATGAAGTGATTTGAAGGCTTATGAAGAACAGGTTGAAGATAGCTTGAAGAATAGGATGAAGATGAAGAACAGGTTGAAGATGGTTCAAGAAGTGATTTCTCTAAAAAGTTCTTAGTGAATGAAGAGTTGGGTATTTATAGGATAAAGGAGTGACGTCGAGAATATGGAAAAGCAAAACCAGTAAGTTGCTCTCATTGGGTGGAATGTGAAACGAAAAGAAAACGTGTAGTGTCACAGGTCTACTATTAAAGGTCTAATCAATCTATCAAGTAGGGATCAGAGATTTCGAAGTATTAGCAAAACTATGTTTCTAGTAATAATGTTCGAAGTTGAGGCGAAGCTATACTTCAAGTTGGCAAGTTCGAAGCGATGGGGAAATATGTTCGCACTTATTCACAAATTCGAAGAGAAGTCACAGATCATTGAGTTCAATCATAATAAAGAGATAAAGTGAAGAAAGTTGTATTGACCCAAGGAAGAGTTCGAGGAGCTAATAGTTCTTATAAATGTCTGTATAAGAACTAGGGGGGCTACTGATAAGGAAAGATATTCCTCAGGGACCTAAGTGCAATTGATAGGGACTAAAGTGATAAGTTCTGTAAATATAGAGTTAAATTAGGCTTTAGGAGAAATGTAAGGGTTGAATTGTAAATATACCATTATGTAACCATTTCTCTAACTAACTCACCCAGTCTATTTAAAGAGGCTGAAGAAGTTAGTTTGGCCTATGAAATAATCAGAAGCACTTTTCACTACCTAAAATTCTCTAAGAAGATTTGTGTTCCTGATTTTATCAATCCAGCTTTAATTCTTACCAAGTCTGAAATCACGAACAATACTTCTCATCTACCACTATTTTTTACTATCGTCGGAATCGTTCACACTTTCAACAATGTTTGCTATATTTTCCTTTTGATTTTCCTTCTTACCATTCAGTTTCGGACAATCTCTCCTATAATGACACTGCTCACCGCATTCATAACAGTTTGAGTGCTTTTCCTTTGACTTGGACCTCCAGTTCTTCCTTCCTAAAGAACTCTATTTGCTTCTAGATCTTTCCCTACGCATAAGACCTTCCCTTTCAGCTTCGATTGTCTGGCTGCAACTGTCTCATCTCCTTTGATTTCAATGCCCCTTTGACATCTGCTAGTAATAACTTATCTTTACCATACATAATGGTATCTAAGAAATTTTCATAGGAAGTTGGTAACGATCTCAATACAAACAAAGCTTGATCCTCGTCCTCAATATTGATATCTATGTTCTCCAAGTCCATTATAATTGATTTAAAATTATCTAAGTGCTCTGTTATAGACATACATTCTTTCAATATGAAATCATACAAACGATTCTTCAAATATAATCGGTTTACTACTGATTTCTCTGAGTAAAGATCTCATAGTTTCTTCCATGCGCAGGCAACAGTCTTCTCACTACTAATCTTTCGAAGCACATTGTCTTTCACACTCATTAAAATCCAGCACAAAGCCCTTTCTTGAAGATCTTGCTTCTCCTCTTCTTTCATCTCTTCTGGTAACTTATTCTCCACAGCCTTCCACGGCCCTTGCAGTACCAATGAATATTTCAGTTTAATCTTCCACAACGTATAGCTGGATCTCCCATGAAATTTTTTAATAATTTATTTTTTTGCTGTAGACACCATTGTGAAACCGTAATTGCAAAAGCCCTAATTTGAGCACGTGGCTCTGATACCAATTTTGTTATTAAATTTATGTGCAATTATCACAAAATGGCTTAAGCACAGAACATATGTAGAGGAAAAAAATTGAATGAACACAAGATTTAACGTGGTTCGACAATTGTCTACGTCCACGGGTGCTGCCAGAGAAAAGAGTTTCACTAGATAGAAAATGTTACAGATTTCAGATTGTGTTTTGTGTAGTCCTAGTAGTCTATTTATAGGAAATTAATAGATTTACTAGACAGTGAGCCTAATGGGCTCATATACTCTTTTAGAAAAATCATCTATTGTATTACAGCTTGTCAATGACACAAAAGTGTACCGCCGAACACGGTACACTGTCAAGGCACTATTCGACTCATTGCAACACATATCATGAATGATACTAGTTCTGTTCGTCTTAAAAAAAACAAAATAATCAACGGTATTTTCAAACTCTTTTTCCGAGTTACGGTTTAAAAGATACGGACCTTTAAAAATTTAAAAAAAAAAGTTGATTAGTGTATTTTATATAGAAAGTTATTTAAAGTATAGAATTTTTTTAAAAAATTAGATTTTTATTAGTAATAGGTTTGTAGGATGGTATTTAATGATATTTTAAATCACTACTTTTCCTAATTAAATTTTTTGATAGACTATATATTTACAATATATATTGTAACATAACAAAAATTTATACACACAATTAAATTGTCTTCTTTGTATTCATATAATATATAAATATATTAATATAAAAAAAAATACTAAAATAATTACCATCGACTTCTAATAATATATTCTAAAAGACGGTAATAATCTTATTTATATTTTTACTATATTATACAATTTATTATAAACTTGATAAAGATAATACAAATTATACATTATCTTGCTTTTTTTTCAAATTATATTAGGTTTTGGATGTTTTGTTCTAAAATACCATATACTGTTAATCAAATAAATCATTACTTACGGCTTCGATGATGTAGAATATTTTTTTTGTTTTCTTAAATTTAGCAGTACACGTAATAATAATAAAAATATGTTTGGTCACTTGTTATCAATTATATTTATTTGTTATTTACGATAGCCCAATCTCTTCAAATAATAATAAAATATTTTATTAGTTTAGCTTTAATACAAGCATTTAGATGATAATAAAAAGATGATTTAAGTTATATATATATATATATTCCTATTAGATAAACAAATTATTTAATTAGACAAAATTGTAGTAATTAGATTAATAAAAAAGAAACAGATATCAAACTGAATTTGGTTTTTATTAGAATAAAAGTACAATAGAGTTTGGTCGAATTAATAGACTATGTTACCCAAAGTAACAAGAATATGACACTCGAAGTGCTCTTTAGTGGGTCAATGAATCTAGTAGAATATGATTCGAAAAAATTCAATTAGATTATACGATTGTTTGTATGACAGCATGTACTATTTTATTCGTTGTAGGTATTAAATAACTCTTTTAAATTTTTTTTAGTGGTTTATCCTCAAGTTGCTTATATACATTCTCAACAAATTAACAACAAAGGTAATTTTCAATCCCAACTAACAAAGTGTAATGGATAGTTTACATTTTCTCAATCTAACATTTTGTATTTGGACATGGATTTAGGCTTAATTTGTCGCTTTCTCCCGTATGGGTATTCAAGGATTTGTTATTTTCAATTCTGGAACGTTGTAACATATTCTCTATGTATGTCTTTTATTAATAATCTTAAAATTTCATGACAGCGATCTTGGTGATGAATTGCTAACATAAAATTTTCATCACCAAGGATTTTCATATCAAATTTGTTTGATAAAAAATATATTTGTGGTATGTAACAACTCCTTATCGTTCATGGCAATAAATATGTCATCAACATATAATACTAAGATATGAGCATATTCTCACTAAACTTTTGAGACACACAATCTTCAACCGAATTAATCTCAAATCCAAAAGAGGCTATTACCTCAGAGTACTGTGGTACCACTATCAAGAAGCATATCTGAGCTCATATATAGATTTATCAAGTTTGCATACTATCAAATTTGAATAACCTATTACAAGGTACTCAAGTTTCATTATGAATATTTTTCCTCAACTTCGGCATTAAGAAAAATGATCTTAACATCTATTATATAAAGCTTTAGATCAAAGTGTGCAACTAAATCCATGATTGTAGAAGGTCTATTTAAATTCAATCCCTTCAACTTAGTATAAGCTTTGTGTTAGAATGCGTTCTTTTGTCTTTCCACATTACCCTATGAATCCCGTTTGATTTTGTAAACCCATTTACAACCAATCAATATTTTTTCTTTATGTAATGGGACAAGATCTCATACCATGTTATCTTGCATTAATTTATACTCTTCTTTCGTAGCATTGATCCATAACTAAGAATCATAATTTTTGATTGACTCATAGTAAGACGACATATCGTTTACCATTACACCATACAACTCTTTATGTTATTAAATATTACTATATAACCCAATGATAGAACATTTTTCTTTTCTTGTGCGGACCTTTTTAAGAGAACTAGTACGTCACTTTGCACTTCTTGGTAAGGTAGAGTTTGACTTTCATGGATAATGTTATTTTTTTTGTATTTGTGGAAGACTGATAGTATCTTGAGTACTTTCAAGTTACAAGTGGACCATATCTATATCTTGGTTAAAACCCTCAAGTTTAAAATCATTTTTATTTTGAGTACTCCATGCTCTAACAGTACTAAAATGATCGACATTAGATCCCAATCGTCAGAATGAGTATTGTTTTAGAACATTCATGAATCTCTACAAATTCTTCTAAAAAATAAACATTTGTTCTTAAATTATTCCTTCTAAACTTAACATCCTCAAGGAACTTTGATGCTCCCGCCTAAAAATATTTCTAGTTGAATGATCATAAAATTTAAAACCCTTCAAATACTCATAATAATCAATGGAAAAATAGTTAATCGTATTTGGGTCTAATTTATTTTCATGCGACTTATAAGCCTTTGATTCAGCTAGATTCCCCATATATATGATGCTTTAAACTAGATGTGCGCCTATTCCATAGCTCATATATGGTATTTATGGTTGCATTTATGAGAACTCTATTGAAAATGTACATTGTATATTTGATGACCTCACACAGGGTGATGTTGATAGATTCTAATGACTAATCATAATTATCAATATATCTTTAAGCGCAAGGTTTCGCCTCTCATATACTTTATCCATAGTGGGTAATCCCAAAATTATATACTAAGGGACTATATCATATTCTTATAAATATTTAACAAATTTAGTTTGACGTTTTTCATATGAATCATCATATCTTTCATAATATTCACCACGACTGTAATATATAATGCGCTTAATTCTCTTACCAAGTTGTTTATCAACTTTATCTTAAAAGCTATGAAATTATCTATGACGTATGATTTCTCATGAAGAAGGTATATGTACATGTAACGGGAGAATTCGTCTATGAATGATATAAAGTAACACTTCTCATTCCATGATTCCTTTGGAAACAACTCACAAATATGGACATGGATCAATTCCAAGACTTTTTTCGCTCTATTTGACCTTAGCCTTTCATTTTGGTATGTTTCCTTTGATACATTTGATACAAGTATCAACTCCTGAATAATCAAGTAAGTTTATAAATACTCTGCAATAAGTTTATCCATCATTACTTTAAATATACATTTAACAATCATTTTTTATTTGCCTTTTCTTTAGCAGAATAAACATCAACAATCAAGATACTCTTTATGTTTCTTTGTGCCTGAACCATATGATTTCCCATCAAACTTTTCCCCTTATAGAAGCTTACCATATGGACCTCACCAGATTCATTTTCCAGTATTTTCTCTTATTAAAACATAAGAAATAAATTCACTTATTTTCCATTTCTCAACATGTAATTATAAGTAGTTGAGAATGGTTATACATAATAATAAGTGACGAAAAAAACCTAACCACACATTTCTCAGGAAGATCAATCTTAATAGCTCTTACTTTAGTGATAATCATCTATATAACAATAACACGCTCTCTTATTGTCTTTGTTTTTGTACTTTATGGTATAGATTTTATTGATTAAGCGTTGCATCTCAATCATTTCACTTTTGGGAAAGCTCTTCTCAACCTCTATGAGAAATTCAGTAGCAATGATGGTCTCCGTTGGGACAGCCCCACAAAAGGCTGAAAAGATCATTTATCTCATTAAGACCAAAGACAACCTATTGGACTATCCCATAAGCCTAATTATTTTATCTCATACGGTGTACTTGTTTCAATAAGGGCCATGATATTTGGTAGAATTAGTGTTGGCTCATAATCATGACACTTAGGATAAAATTTTATTTCCTCTTTCAACTGGTTAATATCGGACCCATCTAACATGTGAGACTTATTACCCATTGGATTGTATCAATCACTAGTTACTGTATAGCATTTAAAAACGTATCCCATGAGATTTACATTCGTTGACATATAATTCTTATATACAGTGTAATATGGCATATTACATGTAAACATAATATACATATAATAAGATATCTTTGGGCAACCGTATCAACATGAATTTAACGAGTTTGATAAAAACTATTACAAATATATTTTTAATTAACCTAATTATAGTAAAACCCTCATATGGGTTGGTTTATCTATTTTAATCAAAACCTTTATGATCAACCACAAAAGATTATCTCTCGTTCATGATTAAATAGTCCAAACATTGATCTTCCTTTGGGTAAAAAATACTTGCAGTATGATTAATCTAAGAACATCTAGAACCTAGGTTTCTCAATTTACTAATAATATGCCTTTAGGCCTATATTAGTTTCATGATTCACCTACCATCAGTAAGGACAAAACTAATCATACAATTACACATAATTTTTAAATACATCTTAATTGAACACATAAAAAACATGTGCAAACACATTAGGGGTCTCGGTTCCGAAAAAAGAAATACCCAACTTAGCACTCTCATAAGTGCGCGACTGTAGCAACTTTTGCTAAAATAGTACACTTTCACCTCAGCAGGTAAGGTCATTGAGATAAATAAATAAATATGTATGTCGTGAGAATATTATGGTTTACCACAACAAACTACCATTGGATAGTACTTCACCGCGATGACATTAGAAGTTTTCATGGTGAACTGATATTGTTCAAATTATTTAACTCGATCTAAGGTTTGTTATGTAAAAAGAAATTCCCCATTTTACAAAAGCAAATAAAACCCTAATTTGAGTGAAAACCCCCGATTTTGGCTTGCAATATGGTTTCTCAATCATTTGGCCTATGGAACTTAAGCCTATGCCATCCATCTCTGTCTCGTTTTAAGTTAATTGCACATTTTCTTCTAGATATTCACTAGGAGTTAGGAAAAGATTGCATAGTTTTCCTACAAATAAAGTAAACATGATTGCCTTTTCCCAAAATCTTAATAATTACAAATCAATTTCTATCTCTTTCATATCCATCAATCTCATAAATTTCACACATTCAACCTTCACCTTTCCTACATCCCCCATAATCGGATATGAATTCATCACCTTCACTCATCACTCCGTCATTATCTTTCACTTCACCAACACCTTCCGTTCCACAAAAAATTTATGGTTTCTCACCTCCCTCAAACACACCTTATTCTCCTTTCGTTCTTAATGATATCTTGGTTCATCGTTCCACCCGCCGCATTCAGCCTTCTACATGGCACCAAAACTACGACATGTCTACCGGGATCAATGAATCTTCAACACAATCAAGTTCAAATCAATCTAAAAGGTATCCACTTTAACGCCAAGCCATGTCCACTTAACTTCAGGCTCTTAAATATAACAACATTTGGAAGATGGTTCCCCTTCCTCCGAGACACAAGTCTATCGGATGTTATTGGGTTTATAAGATCAAATAAAACTCTTATGGAAACATTGAATGATATAAAGCTCAATTGGTGGCTAAAGACTACACCCGACTTGAAGGATCATCATACTTTTTCTCCGCTTGGTAAACTCATCATTGTTGGATGTTTGTTGACTATTATAGCCTCCATATATTTGTATTCTCGTCATCTTGATGTACATAATGCCTTTATTCATGGAACTCTAGATGATCAGGTATATATGTATTCACCTTCTGGTCTCTGCCGGCTAAGGGAGAATTTTGTATGTCAACTTTTGAAGTCTATCTAATGTTTGAAACAAGCATCCCAAAATTGGTTTTCGATTTTTTAGCTATTTTAAAAACCGTAGATTACGCACAGTCAAAAGCGGATTACTCATTCTTTACTAACTCTCAAGGTAACAAGTTCACTGCTATTCTCCTCTTTGTTGATGACATCCTATTGAGTGGAAATGACTTGTATAAAATCAAATTGCTGAAGAATCATCTACTCTTACATTTTCATATCAAAGATCTTGGCGATTAAAAATATTTTATAGGTATTAAGTTTTCTCGATCTAAGAGAGAAATATTTATGTCTAAAAAAAATATGCATTAGATAATTTGCAAGACACACGATTGTCAAAAGTAAAACCTAATTTTTCTCTAATGGAGCAGAATTTGAAATTAATTGATAAAGATGATGAGCTACTCCATGATTCGACTAGATATCAGAGACTAGTTGGCAGGTTAATATATTTGACACTTACTAAGCCTATTATTGTGTATTCAGTTTGTATACTAAGCCAATTTATGGGAGCATCTAGGAAGCCACAATGGAAAGAAACGTTAAGAGTCATCTGTTACATCAAAAAATCACCAGGTCAATGTTTTTTCTTTCCATCAGAAAACAATCTGACACTCAGTGTCTTTGTGATTCAGATTGAGGTGGATAGCGTATGTCAAGATGGTATGTTTTCGGTTACTATATTTTTTTTGGATCATCACTCATATCATAGAAATAAAAGAAATAGTTTAATGTTTTACGGTCATATGTAGAAGCAGAGTATAAAACAATAACAATTATCTAGAATTAACCTGGTTGAGATACATACTTAAGAATTTGAAGGTCAACTTAGACAAACTGACATCATTTTTTGTGATAATCAAACGTCTTTAGATATTGCGGCTAATCCATTTTTTCACGAGCATACTAAACATATTAAGATTGATTGTCATATAATTTGAAACAAATCCAGGCCAAGATAATTCTCGCATGTTATATTTCAATAAAGATGCAATTGGTAGACATATTTACTAAAGCACTCGAGAAAAAATATTTTTATTTTTGTGTAGCAGGTTGGGAGTTCTTAGTTTACACTCTTTAACTTGATATGGAGTATTAAATTATCCTTATATTTAATGTAAAGTTAGTTTACACTCTCTAACTTGATGTGGAGCATTAAATTATCCTTATATTTAATGTAAAGTACCTATAGACATTAAGGTAGATGGATGGTTACATTAGTTATAACCATATATTTAGGCGTGAAGATAGTTGTATGTATTAATTATATTCATAATTAATAGTAGCTATAATCCATACAGAAGCACTTTGTTTATCATCGAAAGAGAGTGAGATCGAAGTTTACTATTTTTATTTTTATTTATTTTCTCATTGAAAATACACATCTTTATTTTTATCAATAATCCTTTATAAGTAAATGGAGGATGAAATCATCGATTGTAAAGCGGATAATATAACCCAAGCAAGTGTCAAGGTATATCAATATTATCTTTTACTTGTCAAACCAAAACTTGTCAAAATCATAAATTCAGAAAAACATTTCCAAAATTTATGTAAAAATAAATATGCATAGTCAATTATCGAGACATTGACTTAGAATTATATGTTTTGTTTATAGGAAAAATATATACTTCTGAAACACAGTCTCAAAATTAGTAAATTTTTTTGTTCTTTATGAAACATCTAGTTCCAAAACATGGTCTCCAAAAATGTTTTAATATTTTTTCAGGTAAAGTTACACCTAATTCTAAATTAAGGTCTCAGAATTAGCTCTCATTGAGTTTTTAAAAAAGCGCACCTATTTCTGGGACCGTAGTTCAAAATTAAGTGCATTTTCTTTTTTTTCTTAGAAAAAGTTTATTAAACTAGTGTTTTTTACGAAGCCCCCTAATATGTAGCTATTTTCTAATCTAATTTTATTGCGCTATGCTTGTATAACTTAGGGAACGAAAGAGACTATGTTTCTAGATCTTACTCATTTATTCACCATGCATGTGAATTAAAAATAAACAATGATTTTTCCTTCATACTTAGAACTCATCCTATCAAAGAAGGACTATGTTATTTTATAGTTGAATATGACATGCATAATCCCCCACTAGTTAGTACAATTGAAGAACAATTGGTGAAGCAATTGTCTATACGTGGTTCCTGCCCTCGTAGGTTTTTACTTGTGTTAAGAGAGGCTAATCCTCATACGTAAAACTTTTTGATTTTTTTAAAAGTATAATGACACCTATTTTCTAACAGTGGTCTAAAAGATATGTGCCACTACTTTTTTTTAAAGTGCACCTATTTTCGAGAAGGTGACTCGGAAATAGGTGCACTTTTTTTGGCTTGTAAGCATTTTTTAAAATTAATATCAAACATTACAATCTAAAACATTATTTTTCAAAAAACACAACAAGCTTGAACATATACCATCATTCTTTTAAAAAAACATCAAATTCGTAAGTAAATAGAAAATCATCATTTTTAGTACGAGATAACCTTCATAAACGTTCGTAAACCTTCAACTAACACAACTTGCAAAATAAAAGAAAAACATAATATTTGTAAACAAAAAACACAATATTCGTAAACAAAACATCTTAAACAAACAAACACAACAAACATGCGTCGTAGATTTTGATATCCTATGTTAATAAAAAGGATGTGGGAACATTTTGTGAAAAAATCCTCATTCTCGGATTTGGAAATGGTTTCATCAATGGTCTTGATTTCTACTTCTATAGGTTTTTCTGTATCTATAGTCTCCGGACTTGGTTCTCTTGCACCTACACGACTTATAGGTCTATTGGATCTTTTCGGACCTCTATGGCCATAGGTTGTTCAATTTTTCCTTGTTTTCTCTGCAAGATAAGAACACGAATGAAACAACTTTTCATCAACTTTATATTACCCATCATGTACAAATAAACAAACAAACATTAGTTACTGGAAATTCTAAAAAACCTAGTTCACAAATTGTAGGGTTTTTCTTTGCCAAAAAACATCTACTTCCGAAATACCCTCTCCGAATTAGTCATTTTATGGGTTTAAAAAACCTGCAATTTTTTCCTTAAAATCAACTAATTATGAGAGGGCACCTCAGAATTGGATGCTTTTGTTAAAAAAACTAAAATCTGTGAACCAAGAAAACACTCAATCTGCGAACATAAATATCTTTTTTACCATAACCATCATGAACAAATAAACACAATGAAAAATTACTGTATTTTTAATCAACTGCATCAAGATAAGCACAATAAAAAATTACTGTATTTTTAATCAACTACATCAAGAATACAAATGTATTCTGATCGACTGAATAAAAGAATTATATTTGAAAAGTAAAAACCTGTTTCAATCAACTGTATTTTCAGTCATGTGCATCAAGAGTACCAAATTTATTGCAAACAACCAATTTTTTTTATAATTTATATAACAAAAAAAATTAGAGACAGATAACGTACCCAAATAAAAAATAAAAATATAGTGAGAAACATTGAGACGGTCTTGAGAGACGAAATCTAAGCGAGACAATTTTTCCAGATATTGTCTTGGGATACGATTAGGGTTTGGATGACGATATTTTGTGAGAGACGACTATATTTTTTGAGAGAGTGATAATGAAAAACACGAATAATTATATTTTATTGAGGGTATTTATGTTAAGGGTATATTAGTATTATCCTTGATGAGTGAAATAGTAGAATGGAGAACTATTCAATAACATGGGGAAAATAAAAAAATTGATGGAAGAAATAACTTATTCTTATCATCATTATCTTTTCATTCCAATATTAAATCTTCATCGTCATCATTTAATGCATTAATATTAGTTGTCATTACAGGAATACCTTACGCGGGTGGAGATCTAGTATCGTTGGTGTGTGTTTATGGATGAGGAGCATACAAATATTCACGGTAATCATAAACCTTTCGTTGATTTAGTCGGAATCTAAAATCTTGGAAGTAATTAAGAGAACCATAACGGTAATCATTAAAATCTTTTCAGAATTCTTGTAAATCTGTTCAGTATTCTTGATGTTATAAACTCAATTTTTGAATGATGTCCTCCATTCAATTTTACTTGCATATATATATATATATATATATATATATATATATATATATCCTCCACCATCTCATGTTCCATAAAAATCATACTCATACTACTAGTAGGTTGTAGTGGCTCTAACTATGTTGGTGGATCTCCATTTTTGCTACATGATTTTCACCCTCGAGGTGGATAAAAATTATTGTAAGTTGTAGACGAGAAAAAAAATATCATGTTTTTTATTTTGTCATTTACGTGCCTGTAATGGACAAAATCTCATCGTGCTTTCCTTAGCAAAACAAAATGGTGGTCTTATCATGAAATGATGGGACATGATGAAAAATCCGACATCTAAATCGATCGTGCTTTTATTTTCCTGGGACGATACTATAATCATGATACAATAACGGGACAACATATGAGTTATTCATTTATTTATTTTTAAATATGTTGTTTGTATTTTTATTTTATTTTTATTTTCAAACATATGAGTTTTTTTAAACAATATTGATTATTTCACGATTGTGACTTAATGTAACTCTAAAACCATAGAACAGTGAATAGAGATATATCTTTCCAAAATAACAATCTATAATTTTAAATATTTTAAAAAAAGTTGATTTCTCCTTTAACTATTAAAAAAAGTGTTAATTAGAAGTTATAAGGATAAATTTTAAATTTATAATTTTATCGTACTTTTTTTATTTGTATTTATTTTCTCTTTCTATAAGTATATATCTTGTTCATCAATTTCGACAAACCCTGAGAAACTGCATTTTCCTCCATGAAACTATATATTTGGATTGCTTAAACTTGAGAATGTTAAGGGTAGTCCTAAATACGTATTTAATCTTTGGTTTTTTTAGTTTTTATATATTTTTCCATTGTTCTTAATAAAATATAGATTTATTGGTTAGATTTGTATATCTATAAAGTTACCTCCACTAGCACTTTTATATATATATATATATATATATATATATATATATATATATATATATATATATATATATATATATATATATATATATATATAGTATCTTATTTAGGATTGTTGTTGGAGGACGATTTTTGAAAAAAAATCTAGTTTTTTGGGTCAAGTTAAAAGAATGGAGTACGGTTTTTAAGGGATTCGTGAGATTTGAGGGTTGTTCACCTATACACCCCTACACCCCGTGCATTATGCACCAGATGCATTGTCCATGTAAGACTCTTTATCGCATTGTAGTTTTTTTCTTTTATCAGTTTGTGTTTACTTAACTTTAGATTTTATCTTAATTTTGTTAATTAATTTGGACAAGTCCATCAAATGCACCCCGAGAGAGTTTATGGCTGCACAAAACTGTAGTTAGTATTAAGCTTACACATGATGCTTGTGAAGAAGACCCAATTCTTCAAATAAAGTGTTTCCAACCTAAAATTGATACACTATCAACTCAGTCTGACCTAATTCAGACTAAGTCGGAGTATGAACATACAAATTGATATTTACGCCAAATCACTAAGTGGTTGAGGCAAACTGTTGCAAAAACTATTATAAAAAGATTGATGCAATATATAGATTCTCTAGTCGTTTTGCACCAGAACCTGACGTACGTACCTAGCGGTTGCATTAATAAAGATTTAGGCGAAGAGTTAGACAAATCTATGTCCCCTTCAACATAAAGTAAAGAAGAACAAAATAATATATGTTTTTTTTTATTCCGACAACATCTGACTATTCCGGACTTCAACCACCATAAGGCGTGCACACTTTTGTGGGGAATGATAATTTTATAATACCTATATTTATTTAATACGTGAGTTGTATTTATATTTTATTGATAGTAATAATGTTCTTATTTTTTTATTTGTTACATTCTCGTAGTATTTTAGACATTCATGTTTAATATGCGATATTGATCAAATGGGACCTAACTAACCAGACTGCAGTACAAATTCTTATTGATGATACTTCATTTCATCATCTTATTGGTAACTCATTTTAACATCGTCGAGAGATGGCACCAAGAGACCAATATATTCTAGTTTAGTTTGGGGAAGAGGACTATCATTGTAAATGATATTTATGTTATGGCAGTCCTCCAAGTGGAAGGTAGACTATTAGAATTACATTGCCGCGATATGAGAGAGGATATATATATGCAAAGTATGCCCGATTGTTGAGACTTATAGTACATGATGTTTGTTGCGAGTTAAAGAGAAAAAATAGTGGATTTTAGTTTGAAATGGCTCATGAATATTTTTATAACTGCTGGGTATTTGAATTTGAGGGATATAAAGATGGTCGGTTGATCTTCCCGCGTATATTATAAATATTCTTCGGATGCATGATATTAACCGATACCAATCAGAAGTTTGTGAAGGCATATCTACTCTTGTCTTTGGATGACATGCAAAACTATAGGAGATAACTTGTACATTGGATTTTTTTTTTCGCGGTTTGGGAGGTGTATCAAAAAATATGTATAGTTTTATTGGTATGTTAGACTATTGAAGCTACGACCACTTTTTATTGTTTGACCTCCGATGAACCCCTCTTACATTATCTCTACACCAAATCTTGTTAGGTGTTCGCCAAATATGTTGGTGGGATCGAATGAACGATAAAAAAATAGCTACCACGAGACTCTTATTAATCTCGTTGAAGGATGTGAGTAAACTTATATTTTTATTCTAAACAATAATTAGAATTTTTTATACACGAGGGCCAGGTCGAGGTACCTTCGGTCACACAACAAAATACAAGGAACAATAGTAGAAGATCCAGATATCATCCGTGTGAAGGGAAAACAATACCCCGGTCGACGAGAAACAGTTATTACGAGAGTAAGACCACTAAAAACAATAACAAGGCAACACTAAAAAAGTATGAATGAAACGTGGATCCATGATCAAGCATAACTGAAAATGGAGAGTTATTGTGAGATAGTTGAGTGATGTATTATGAATTTAATACAAAAAGGGATTGTGACCCTAAAGTAATGTAATATTTTCCAACTTAAGCAATAAGAGAATAACACGTTTATTTTTCCATTTTCATAGCAAATCATTGTCACTAAATTCCCTCACAAAGAGACAAGTTCTACCTGACCTGTATCACTATTTTATTTATGTTTCATATCCAAGGAAAGAACTTGGAAAATGATTTTATACTCAATGGATATAAACAATACCTCTTTAGTAGATTGCAAAGCTTCAAACTTCTCTTGGCCCATTTTGAAACTTGAATTCTCTCAATAGAATTACACCATCATGAATGAGTAATTGTTGAACCCAATTAATTCTAAAAGAAAAGAAGAAATAAGAGAATCTCAAATAAAATTACATGTCATTAACACTCGAGACAGGTTCTACCTGAACTCTATTATTAATTTCTTTGTTTTACAGATCCAAGGAAACAATCTAGAAAATAATTTTATACTCAATGGATTGAGCCAATACCTTTTTAGCAAATTACAAAGCTTCAACCTTTTATAGGTCCATTTAAAAGATTGATCATGGAAATAAAATTCCATCATATTCAAGGATTAGTTGTTAAACCCAATAAGTTCTGCAAGAAATAAAGAAATAAGAGAAGCTCAAATGAAATTGAGGATTCATTGTAAAAAAATAGGAAATGTGAAAACTAATTATGGGGATGAAGTGAGATATTTGTTGGATCTTCACATGAGCTTCATTTAGTCCAAAGTTTCAACCATTAAGTGGTCTCTCAATATAAAAAAGCTTGATCTATTCCAATCGAGTTACTCAATACCCTTACCTTAAAACACGAATATAACAAGATCATCAAATTCGTATATAACAAGATCATCAAAACAAACAACATAATCGTAACAATGTATGCTAAATTTCATCATATTTAAAGAGTAGTTGTTGAACCCAATAAATTCTGCAATAAATAAAGACATAACAGCAGCTCAAATGAAATTGAGGATTCATTGTAAAAAAAAGTAGGAAATATGAAAACTAATTATGGAAATGAAGTGAGATATTTGTTGGATCTTCACATATGCTTCATTTAGTACAAAGCTTCAACCATTAATTGGTCTCTCAATAGAAAAAAGTTTGATCCATTCCAATCTAGTTACTCAATACCCTTACCTTAAAACACGAGTATAACAAGATCATCAAAACGAACAACATAATCGTAACAATGTATGCTAAAATAAATCTATGGATTAATAATGGTGCACAAAATGGAAGCACTCATATAAATAAGTGTATATCTCCTCAATAGTTATGTATTCATCCATCCTCTCCATCTTTAGTATCTTATCTGAAAACTCAAACTGGTATAGTTATCAGTGAACTGTAGATAGTCAAGGGAAATAATAATCCTAATATTTTACGCCAAAATACAACACCCCCACAATATGTTGAAGATAACCCTATATGGCATGAGAAACAATCTACGGGGTGACATGATCATCCCAATAAGTCATACTCGTATAAGTATCAAGAAACCACTATAGGTAAACATTTTAGCACTCTTACTATGGTTTCCATACAGTTTATTACCAAGGTAAACATGATCAAAACCAAGCACTTGGCCTAATGTCTCGTTACTCTCAGGCTCAACAGCAAGATCAAAACTATTATGTGTAAGGGGAAGACCAATGATCATGTGCACGTTTTCTAGCGTCATCATCATCTCACGTAAAGAGAAATGAAATGAATTATTTTTCGTATGCCAACGCTTCAAGAATTCCTCAAGTAAGTGAGTGTTAGTATACTAACGCGAGAGATACACGATGACCAAAATACGTCTTTATAAACTTGAATTTGACCCAAGTCTACCGCATGAGATCCCATTGGTGATGAGTATCATACATGATATAACGATACTTTATTTTATAAATATATTAAACAAATTAACGACGTATTTCAGTATTTTTATTGAAGACATTATACACCTCGTGTTTTTTGTAGTCACTGAGCTTGGAGTATAGGTCATGATTGTGAGGATGGACATTGGGACACATATTGTCCTCTTTCACATGTAGAGCTCTAGCACCACTATATGGTAAATAACTCTTAGAATTATAAATATGTGATGTATCGTGATGTAAAACCATGCGTCGGTAGTTTAAATTGTTAAGTTAAGCATTATGTGATTTTATTGTTGTGATATATCTGAGCATTATGTGATGTCTTATTGTTGGACTCTTTCTTTTTTTTACATTTTATAAAAAAATATTTTATTTTTTAATATTTATACATAACTTTAAAACAATTATATTTTTGGAAGAATGAGTAAGAATAAAAAAAACAACTGTATATATTAACTTTTTATCATATGAAACTTCTAACCAAAATATGTATATTCATATATAAATCGAAATGATAAAAGAAATGATAAAATTTCAGAGGAAATGAGGTTTCTACCGCACTTTATAGTAGGACTAAAAAAAGTTAGGTAGCCTAACCCAATTTGATTATAGCTTTTATCTTATTAAAATAGTGTACCCATCCAAAAAGATGTACAAAACCATTACCATACCCCCTAGTTGTCCTCATAAATTTAATACGATTGAAGGCAAATAAAAACCGTAAAAGATCATGCTTTAAACCCGTCGATTCATCTCTCAAAACCCTAAATCATATCCTCTCTCTTCTTCATTTTTCCCATAGCTGCGTGGGTGTAAAAATCCCATATTCTAAATTTCCAGATTACTTTGTTAGACTACTAGGTTGCTTCTTTATGTTCTCATATTTACAACTTCATATTCTTCATTTTGGGTTCTTAATGTTTTATTTTGTCCTTCTCTATCTTTAAATTTAAATTATAAACAATGTAGGTAGGTTATCTACAACTTTTACATCATTACTCTTTTCATTTTAGTTTGATATTCTCTTTTTACAATAGCGTCAATGTTTCGATGGTTTGCAGACGGGAAAGTCAAGACATTTTGGGTTCATAAAATTCCAGGACGCAAAGCTGTTTATATCCACGTAGCTAAGGTTGCGGCAGAGCGCATGCATAATTATCTGCAGTGTGCACCAAAAAAGATAAGGTTTGGCGAAGATTAAGTACGTAATAAAATGCATGTATTTAGTTTTATGATTAGTAAAATAATAATATCTTACTTCATCTAGGTTGTAGGTACGGGTGTGATGGTGCAGCAGAAATAGAAGAAGAAACAACGATAGATGAAACCTTAATCTAAGGGTAACATGATAAATTAAGCCATAATTTAAAGGTAATAAAAACTGAAATTTTCAGAGATAAAAGATATCTTATTCCCAAAAACTTATTTAAAACGTAAGGTATATGAGGCTTTATATAAGAGCTACTCAAAATCCAAAATTTGAATGAATAAAATAAATCAAACCTTATTACAATTAGATTTGATTTAAATAATATAATATATTTGAATAAAATTAAATTAAATAAAAAAAAAGTTTTTGTTTGGACTTTTTGGGATACATCATCCTCTCCTGGTTGACAAGAATTTGTCCTCGAATTCACAGCACCATCACAACCAAAATTATTTTATTTTATTTTGTTCAATTGTTACATTGAGAATTATAATTGTTAACCTTATCGGAATAAGATAAATTCTTCTCGAGTGTTCCTTATTCAAAGTCACATTGAATCCATCTGGTTGAAGAAAAAAATGGTTTCGAAAACATTTTCATAGCGTGAAGACAACATCTCCATGACCAGTTGATGAAAAATGGTTTTAAAAACGTTTTCATAACCTGAGACAGCATCTCGATATACAAGTTTTACCTTGATCTGATGATTGATAGCCAATTTAAACTCCTTCTGTAATTGGTCAAGACGGTCCTCTATCGAAACGCATGGTGTATCCCCGCATACCAAACGATCTTCGAGATCTTCATGGCCATAGATGTTGTTCTCTTCTTTAGATCTTGAATCATATGAAACCAGGATTCAGAAACATGTTTGCCCCGTAGCAGAAACTTAGGCTCTGATACCAACTGATGGCGTGGCGGAAATAGAAGAAGAAACAATGATAGATGAAACTCTTATCTAAGGGTAACATGATACATGAAACCCTAATTTAAAGATAACAAAAACTGAAATTTTCAGAGATAAAAAATATATTATTCCCAAAAACTTATTTAAAACGTAAAGTATGCGAGGCTTTATATAAAAGTTACTCAAAACTCTAAATTCGAATATAAGGAAATAAAATAAAACCAAACTTTATTACAATTAGATTTGATTTAAATAATATAAGATATTTTAATAAAATAAAATAAAATAAATAAATAAAAATTATTTGGATTTTTTGAACCATATGAAAGTGAGTGTAAACTGAAAACGGTCAGTTTTGGTTTTAGCCTACGGCGATAGCCGATAAGAAAAGGAGGAGCTTCTGATTTGGCTTAATTTTGTGTGTTAAAGTTTTTGTGTTGATAAACTAATTTATGACAGAGTAATCTGAACAAAAAAGTGAATATACTACTCCTTTCTTGCCAATATGTTTGACGTTTTAGGTAAAGAATATGTCCCAATTTGTTTGACGTTTTCAAATTTCAAGATAGCTTTAATGGTTAGTTTATTATTGTATCCTTTGTCATTTAATTATCTACTAAATCAGATTCACAATCTATATTAAATAGAAAGGTTATTTATAGAAAGCACGAATACCTTTTACAATTTTAAGAATAATAATGACACTCCTTAAATAATGTGTCAAGAGCTAGAACGTCAATTATAAAAAGACAGAGGAAATAAACTCTTTTATGGCCGCATTCATTCGGATATGACCAAAGAGAATGAAGAGATTGAATATTGGAGTTTATTGTTTTCCCATTGGTTCTGCAAATTTTAGCCAAGAAGGAAAGAAGTCATGTGTTGTTTTGAATAAATGTTGGAACTCTTGACCTCTTACTTGCTTAGCCTTATTTTGTGCTTGCTACTACTTGTAGTCATAACTCTCTTTATAACCAACAAGAGGTTAGAGAAATTATTGACTTTTTGTTATTTATAAAGACAGATATAGGTTGCTGCGATTTTAAAGATGTGAAAAGAATAAAAATAAAATTACAAAATAGATTCGAAAACTTAGTTCGTTAACAAAATTATGGTTTTAAAATATACGAAAAGACCTACTAGTTGTTTTTACCTTTTTCTAGAACAATTTTAAAATATGTCACGAAAGCTATCTCGTATTATATACAAATATTTTTGTTAGATTCAGTTTTCAAATATCGACTATTTTGAATCCACTCTGCCCGTAATGGGTCATCCATGCACTCAACGCTCCACTAAAAAAAATCAAATATGGTTTCAAACAACTATTTTTGAACTTCTATAGGTCATTCGTCCCAACACCACTTGTATAGACCTTTATTTTTATTTTAAATGTGGATTCAACTCTTTTAAGATTGATGGTCTTTTTAAAACAATATTTTGTGGTGCCACGTTTGAACACTTTAAAATAGTTAGTCCACCGTAACACGTACATAACTCGACACTTGTCTATAGTAAACACAATCTATTTATTGTTTTCAAGTTTTTAGGTGCTCAATTAAATTAGATGAGAAACTTTTTAATCACCGGGGTTAGTTATTTGTTTCAAAATTATCATTCGAATTATATTTGTTTCAGAATCGTCATTCGGATTATATATTTTTATATTTATAGTCATTAACGGCAATTTAAAATGAAAATAAAAAACTAATATAGGGTTAGTTATTTGTTTTAAAATTATCATTCGAATTATATTTGTTTCAGAATCGCTATTTAATTTTTTTTTTTTTATATTTATAGTCATTAACGACAATTTAAAATGAAAATAAAAAACAAATATTAATAACCACCAATATTTTGATACAAAAATTAAATAAATGACACTTTTAAAACAAATGACCAACTCGATGATTTTTAGCCGTGGACATTTGTGACTTATCGAACAATTTTAGCTTATTCGCTTTGCATACATGTGCGTGATAGACTTCTATTTGTTGCAACTTCATACATAACTCATTTAGATATTTTTAAATTCTTAAAAACCAAATTGGATTGCATAATGTATTATCTTAAAAAAAACGCACCAAGTGGATTCCGTTATTAGTCTATGGAAACTCCACCCATCATTCTTCTAAACTATTCATTGTTGGGCTATTATAGAAATGAGCGGATCTCTATATATATATGATGATATATGGTTAGGAAGTTTTTTAGAGTTTGAATCTCTGTCAAATTTATATTAAAATCCTCAAATTTTACGGAATTGGAAAAAATATATAAGATATTATGGAGCGGGGAAAATGTACAAACATGAACCGAGTGATTTTGAAAATATTATTTTATTACTTTTGTTACTCCAAACAAATAAAAATGATTTTTTTTAACCGAAAATATTTTGTTTTGATATTAACAGAAAAAATATATTCCTTCCTAACAAGAACGACAAGCACAACATAGTTTAATACCACAAGTGAAGGTAAATCTTTTTCCATGTGATGGACTTTGACAATATATTTTATAGGATAAATGCTATTTAATTTTATATCTTAGTATTTTTTAGGGCAATTAAACGATCTATCTTTTTTTACATTTGGAAGAATAGAAACACTTATCGAACATGTTCAATGCTGCCAACTTTCATGCTCTAACATATATATTTTTTAACGAATTTGGTGGTAATCTCGATGAATTATGATCTATTTGACTCGTGAAAGTATTGTTTACAAACCTTTGGTACAATCCTCTATTTTAATACTTCGTTGACAACTTTCGTCAATCGACCGAACTCTACTTCATTATTTCAAAATAAATTTATGTTCATCACGGATGATGTTTCCATTATTATAATATCGGTTAAAGATTACCTTATCCATGAGGTTGAATCAAAGTTTAACACGTGTCAGATAAAGATATTACAGTCCACGAGGACAAATCCAATATTGACAAGTGTGAGATAAGTATAACATGATTTACAAGTTCAAAACGTATCTCAACATGTTATCAATACATTCCAATTTTACTATATATTTCATCCTAAATGTAACAGCTTTTTCCCATAACCAGATTAAAGGGGTTCAATAATATAATTTTACCTAAACACTCTATTCTTCTGCAATTTCAAGAGTAATTTTATGCAATTTTACCAATTCTTCAATAGTATAATTTCACCGAACTATTTTCGCACAAATACTCTTCTATAATTTCACCCTAATACAATAAGGCAATATTACCAATAATTTAATGAATAATTTCATCGACGTCGTACTCTTCTACAATTTCACTCAATAATACTTATATGCAATTTTACCATAATTAATACATATTTATCAAACAATACACTTCTCTTATTCAATTTTTTACCAAACATTATTCGTATACAATACTGACCCTTTTCCGATATTAATTCAGCGGTAATTTTACCAATTAATTCAACTTGCAATTTTATCTCGTACTCGTATTCTCAAACAACAATTATACTGATTAATACAAAATCCAATACTTAATACGAAACCGAATGCGTGGTAGATCTACGAACTAGGGGTTGTTACGTTTCTCTGATCAGATTACTTCAGTATCTGATACCATGTAAAGAAACGAAGAGAGAAAATAAAGAAGTAGCATCCAAGAAGTGGCTAGGGTTTATTATTTAGAAAGCGTATGTATTATATAGAACATAGGATTGTATTTAAGGATAAAATAAAGAGTTAATGGGCTTAAGCCTTTATATCTCGAACAGTTATATGTAACCAATGCACATGTAAGCATACATATTGAACAAATGGTAATTCCGAAACTAGATACACATAAAATATATACTTGTAAGAAATACACATGTAAGCATATAGACTCAACAACCAACAATGCTTAAACTAGGTATACCTATCACTTTTAGTTGTAAGAAATTCACATGTAAACATATAGGTGGAACAAACAATAATTCCCAAACTAGATATACCTATAACGTTTACATGTAAACAATGCACATGAAATCATACAGCCTGCCCAAACTATATATCGTTATAAATATTACATGTAAGCAATGCACACCTAACCATATAGACTTAACAACCAATAATGCCTAAACTAGATATAATTATAACATTTACTTGTAAACAATGCACATGTAAGCACACAGAATGAATAATCATCAATGCCTAAACTAAATATATGTTAACAGTTCATACCTAAGCATACATATTGAAAACCATCAATTCCTAAACTAGATATCATATGCCTATAATATTCACGTGTAAGCAATGCACATCAAAGCATATAACAACCAGCCTAGCCTAAACTTGATATACCTATAAAATTTATATGTAAGCAACGCATATAATAAGTATACAAACGGAGCAACCAACACTACATAAACTAGATATACGTATAAAATTTGCATGTAAACAATATACATCAAAGTATACAAACTAAAAAACCAATGTAACTTAAACTAGATATGTCCATAACGTTTTTTGTGTTTAAGGAATACATATCCAAATATAGAAGGGAACAGCTATGTTAGAGTGACGACCAAAGTCCCACATCCCACATCGGTTAAACATGGGAAGGATCAGTTGTATATAAGTAAGAACATATCTCAACTAGTGTGAGGCCTTTTGGAAATGGGCCAAAATCAAAGTCGTGCGTGCCTTAGGGTGCCAAAGCGGGCAATATCATACTAGTGTTGAGATCGTGTTGTTCTTACTTATATACGGAGGCGGAATATACAGATCGGACCCCTATATTCACAACACACATATTCCCAACATGTGATATCAGAGTGCCAGGCCTAGACGCAACGCGATGGTGGTAATATTCTTGGAGGTCGAACATGATGAACCAGTAGCCATGCTCACGGTGATCTGCTCTAGAGATCCTAGTTTGGAGTGCCTGTGGCTCATCAAGCAGTGTGGCTTGATTGGAGTGGTGCTAAGGAACAAGACAGAGTGGTCTAATAGGAGGTGAGCAGTAACATCCGTAGTGCCTCTATGGCCAAGTAGTCTTCCAATCTGATTAGAGTGGGCGAATGAAAGTCAATTGAGAGGAGGCTAATGTGGTACTTTGTTCGAGAGGAGGATTTGTTAGAGTGGCGACCAAAGTCCCACATCCCACATCGGTTAAACATGGGAAAGATCAGTTGTATATAAGTAAGAATATATGATGCAGGAGGCGGTTACAATGCCTAATCTATTCTAGATATTTCTAGATATCTTCTAGATATTTCTTGATATCTCTTTTTTTTAGATATTTCTTTTTTTTAATGTTTTCCTTTTCTAGTTAAGATTCTAGTAATTTTCCTTATTTCGATTCTAGTAATTTTCCTTATTTCTAGGAACTTCCTATTTTATGCTTTAGGGTTTCTAGGGTTTTCTCTATATAAAGAACCTTAGGTGCTATGTTTTAAAGACACTTTTTTCATCAATATCAATCAAAGTCTTCGAGTTTTCGAGATTTGTTTTTTCTCGTGGATTCCAGAGTTTTTTTCTTCAAGTTTGACACCCGCAAACTTGAACCTTCAATTCTAAGACCAACGTTTGTTGTCTTAGTGCATCCGTCTGCGTCAAGTGGTATCAGAGCAGGAAATCTCCTACTCTTTTCAAAGCTTGAACAACTATGGGTGATCAACCAGTAACCAAGGACGACATAGAGGGTTTCACAACGAGTTTGAACGAATCAACCACGAACCTGGCAAATCTGGTGGAAGCGTTAACTAATCAGATTGCAGCATTAACTAATCAGATTGCTAACGCAGGACAAGGAGGAGGAGAAGGAATGGGACGGAATCAGAATCGACAAGGCAGACACATACCAGTTGTTGAGGAGCCACCCCGAGTCCGACATGGTGGAAACAACCGACTGCCTGTTAGAAACAATCAACAACAAGGCAGGCATAACCGTGTCGTTGTTGATGATTCTAGCTCGGAGGAGGAATTGGAAGAGGAAGAGGTAGAACAAGGGAATCAAAATAATCAGGATTACAGAGTGAAAGCTGATATTCCATTGTTCTATGGTACTATGGGTGTCGAGGACTTTCTCGATTGGCAAATTGATGTCGATCGGTTCTTTGATGTTATGGAAGTCCCGGAGAGTAAACAGGTTAAGATGGTGGCTATCCGGTTAAAGAAGACTGCAGCTGTTTGGTGGGACAAATCGGCTATTCAAAGGCAAAGACAGAGGAAGGGTCCAGTTAGAACATGGCACCGAATGAAGCAGCTAATGACTAAGCGGTTCTTACTGGAGGACTACGAGAAGATTCTTTACAAGATGTATATTGATTGTGTACAAGGAAGCAGGACCGTGACTTATTATACAACAGAGTTTTTACGTTTCTCTGAACGTAGTGACTTAAACGAAACAGAGAATCAGAAGGTGGCTAGATACATCAGTGGTTTAAAGGGCTCTCTTCAAGGGAAAATAGGGTTACAGACTGTGTGGACAGTTCAAGAAGCATCCAGTCTAACCTTGAAAGCGGAATTGATGGAGAAATCATCTCGGGGTTTCACAAATTTTAGGAGACCCTCGATCCAGAACAACATCGAACCAGCCGGAGAAACGGACAAAGGCGTGGTTAACAGAGATTCCAACTCTCACAACAAAGGAGCAAGTAGTTCCATTAGTGGCATTGAGAAGGACAAAGCACCCACTCCGAAACAGAACATTCCTTATGCTAGGCCAACCATCGATAAGTGTTTCCGTTGTCAAGGAACGGGTCACAAGTCGAATGTTTGTCCTAGTAGGAAGACGGTTGCATTGCTAGAAGAAGAGGAAGACGAATTTATGGAGAATGAAGAGTATGAGGGAGTTGAATTTGCGGAAGAGGAATCTGCGGACAGAATCAGCATTGTTTTACAGCGACTGTTGCTATCATCCAAAGAAGAGGGACAACGCAAGAATCTGTTTAGAACGCATTGTTCTAAACAAGGTGTGCAATGTGATTGTTGACAATGGGAGCTCCGAGAATTTAGTTTCTCAAAAGTTGGTGGCATATTTGAAACTACCCACGACTCGTCATGAGAAACCGTATGGTCTCGGATGGGTGAAGAAAGGATCTACAGTAGGGGTTAGTGAAACTTGCAAAATTCCTCTATCAATTGGTAAGCATTACAAAGAGGATATAATTTATGACATTTTGGATATGGATGTTTTCCATATTCTCCTTGGGCGACCATGGCAGTACGATAACGACATTACATACCGAGGACGAGACAATGTGGTCATGTTTACATGGGGGAATCATAAGATTGCAATGGCTCCTGTCAAGGATTTTGGTAGTATTGCAACAGAGGTGAAGTCAAACTTTCTCATCATGTCGCATGATGATAAAGAACTTGACAAGGCTGTTAAGGAATCACAGTGTTTTTATCCGTTGTGGTCAAGGGGTTGGTGAGTGCCGTGACGGAGGAGACAACAACTCCATGTGAGGTGTTAGAAATTTTGGAAGATTACATGGAGTTAGTTGCTGATGAACTACCTGACAACCTGCCTCCTATGCGTGATATACAGCATCACATTGACTTGATCCCGGGTTCTAGTCTACCTAATCTTCCCCACTATCGAATGAGCCCTAAAGAGAATGAAATTGTACGGGAACAGATTGAAGATTTGCTGAAGAAAGGGTTAATCCGCGAGAGTATGAGCCCTTGTGTTGTACCAGTTCTTCTCGTTCCAAAGAAAGGTAATCAGTGGCGAATGTGTGTTGATTCTAGAGCCATCAACAAGATCACAATCAAATACCGGTTTCCTATCCCTCGGTTGGAAGACATGCTTGATGAGTTGAATGGATCAAAGGTGTTTTCCAAAATAGATCTTCGAAGTGGGTACCATCAGATTCGAATCAGGCCTGAAGATGAATGGAAGACTGCTTTTAAGAGTAAAGACGGATTGTACGAGTGGTTAGTGATTCCTTTCGGCTTGTCAAACGCACCTAGTACTTTCATGAGATTGATGAATCAGGTTCTCCGTCCTTTCATTGGGTCCTTTGTAGTAGTTTACTTCGATGATATTTTGATCTATAGCAAAGCCAAAGACGACCATTTAGAGCATGTACGGCAGGTGTTACAAGTCCTCTAAGAAAATCAGCTGTACGTGGATTTAAAGAAATGCACATTATGCACAAACCAACTGCTGTTTTTGGGGTTTGTCGTTGGTGAAGATGGGATTCAAGTAGACGAAGTTAAAGTGCGTGCAATAAAAGACTGGCCCGTTCCCAAAAACGTAACTGAGGTACGCAGTTTTCATGGTTTGGCTACTTTCTACCGGAGATTTGTAAGAGACTTCAGTACTCTTACTGCACCTATTACCGAATGCTTGAAGAAAGGGAAGTTTCATTGGGGACCATAACAAAACGAGAGTTTTGCATTGATTAAGGAGAAGCTTTGTACTACTCCTGTGTTAGCATTGCCGAATTTTGATAAGATATTTCAAGTGGAATGCGATGCTAGTGGTGTAGGAATTGGTGCTGTGTTATCTCAGGAGAAAAGAGCAATAGCTTTCTTTAGTGAAAAGCTAAGCGAAGCACGACAGAAATGGAGTACTTATGATCAAGAGTTCTATGCGTTATTTCGAGCTCTTCGACAATGGGAGCATTATCTGATTCAGCGAGAGTTCATTCTGTTCACTGACCACCAAGCTCTGAAGTTTCTTCACAGCCAGAAAGTGATAAATAAGATGCATGCTCGTTGGGTAAGTTTTCTACAAAAATTTCCTTTCATTATTCAGTATAAGTCTGGCGCTCTTAACAAGGTAGCTGATGCTTTGAGTAGAAGGGCTTCCTTGCTAACTACCTTAGCACATGAGATTGTGGGTTTCGAATTTTTGAAAGAGTTATATGAAAGTGATGCTGAATTCAAGGAATTATGGGACAAGTGCAACGGTAAGCATCCTTCTGCAGACTTCCATATTCGCGATGTCTATCTTTTAAAAGGAGACAGACTGTGCATTCCTTGCTCGTCGTTACGAGAGAAGCTGATCCGAGAATTGCACAGTGGTGGTCTTAGTGGTCATTTGGGACGGGATAAGACAATTGCAAGCTTGGAGGAAAGGTACTATTGGTCGCACCTTAGGAAAGACGCTGGAGCTATTGTTCGGAGGTGTTTTGTTTGTCAGGTTTCTAAGGGACAATCTCAGAACACAGGTCTTTACATGCCGTTATCTGTTCCTGAAGATATCTGGCAGGACCTATCTATGGATTTTGTGTTGGGGTTGCCGAGGACGCAACGAGGTGTGGATTCTGTGTTTGTTGTTGTCGACAGGTTTTCCAAAATGACACATTTCATTTCTTGCAGAAAGACCGCAGATGCAACCAACATAGCCAAATTGTTTTTTCGGGAAGTTGTGCGTCTTCATGGGGTTCTGAAGTCAATAGTTTCCGACAGGGATACTAAGTTTCTCAGTCACTTCTGGATTACATTATGGAGAATGTTTGGAACAAGTTTAAAACGAAGCTCTACAGCTCATCCCCAGAGTGATGGGAAAACCGAAGTCACAAACAGGACGCTGGGTAACATGATTAGATGTATTTGTGGTGATAAACCGAAACAGTGGGATTTAGCTCTACCGCAGGTCGAGTTCGCTTACAATAGTGTCGTACATTCCGCAATAGGGAAATCACCATTTACGTTGGTATATACCTCTGTCCCGAAGCATGTGGTTGATTTAGTTCCACTACCGAAAGCTCCTGGAGTTAGTGCATCAGCTGAAGCTATGGCCAAAGACATTTTGGACACTAAAGAAGCAGTCCGAGCTAGATTGGAAACAACTGGGAAAAAACAAAAGGGCAGCAGATAAAAAACGGAGGCTCAAGGTTTTCAACGAAGGTGATGAAGTAATGGTGTTTCTCAAGAAAGAAAGGTTTCCAGTCGGTACTTATCGTAAGCTTCAGCCTCGCAAGTATGGTCCATTCAAGATTTTACGAAAGCTTAATGACAATGCTTATGTGGTGGATCTACCAGACGACATGAGCATCTCTCATACGTTCAGTGTAGCGGACATCTATGAGTATCATGCCGATGGTGTTCTTTATCCAGATAAGAGGCGGAAGGCATCTGCAAAATAATATTTAAATATTTTATAATATTTAAATGTTTTAGTTTTAGTTTAATTTTATTTTTTAAGGATCTATTTAAGATATCAAATTAAATCTGATTACATTCAGATTTAGGATGATATTATTTTATTGCGTTCACTTTTGTTTCCATATTTTGTATTAGGGATTTGAGCGATTCTTATTTAAGGTGCCTCAAACCCTATTTTGATGGACTTGATTTGATTAATATAAAAAAAATAGGGTTTTATCCCTCCTTATGGCTTCTACTGCGTTTCACTCTACTTCATAGTGGTATCAGACACAGGCAGTCCTGCGAGATGGTGAGAGGAAGATTCAGCCGTCGCAGTAGCACTACAGTGACTCGAGATACGAGTGATGTAGATGATCGTACAGATGCTGACCTACGCCGTCAGGTAGCCGATCTTACCCGTCAGATGGCTGATCTGAACGCCAGGCGACAAGGCACAGTGGTTGAGGGTATGGATAACCCTTTTGGGGAAGGGATCGAACAGAATACTTCTCACACCCGCCGCTGGGAGCTTGGGTTCAAGATAGACATCCCGGACTTTGATGGCAGCCTTAAGGCAGAGGCACTTATCGATTGGTTATCCCAGATTGAAGAAATCCTGGACTTCAAGGAAGTTCTGGAGGAGCGAAGGGTCGCACTAGTCACCATTCACCTACGCGGTAGGGCACAGGCTTGGTGGTAGCAGGTGAAGAAGAACCGCGCGCGTGAAGGCAAGGATAAAGTCCGCAGCTGGGAGAAGTTCAAAAGAAAAATCCGCAAGGCTTTCCTTCCTTACAACTTCGAGCGGGAATTCTACCAGCGACTTCAGAATCTTCGTCAGGGAACCAGATCTGTGGATGAATATACCGATGAATTCTATCAGCTGCTGGCTCGCACAGATGTGACCGAGTCGCCGCATCAGAGGGTATCCCGTTGTGTTGGTGGGTTGCGCCTTCAGCTTCAAGATGTGATGAATATGTTCGACCCATCCTCTGTTTCCGAAGCCCACCAGCATGCCCTCCAGGAAGAAAAGCAGTCGGCTCGCCGGACCCAAACCGGCATACGGACCAGTGCTCCTTCAGGGATTTTGGCGTCCAAGCCAGTTCCCCGTCCAACCCCTGATACGATCCCTCTTGGGCGCGGTGCGCCAAGCCGTTCTTCAAGAAATTTACGTTGCTATGGCTGTGGCGAGTTAGGGTATCGTCACGTAGAGTGTCCAAATGCTGCGGGTGCTAGGGGTCTTTTCTCTCAGGAGGCGTTTGGACCTAATCCCATTGTGCTTGATGGTCCTCCGAAATTTGATACCTATGATGATGATATGGCGGAGGTTACGACGGAGGTTGTGAAAGATTTCTTCCCAATTCCGATACTTGATGGTGACATAGAAGGTTCGCCGATATTCGACCATCCACTCTTTGATGAGTAGGCTGGCATCGAAGGTGAAATTTCTGATGAAACTTGGTCGGAATTAGGAGATCCGCTTTATGATGTATACGACGATGAGGACGAAGACGATTGGATAACACCAAAACACGTCTCGTGTTCTTTCGATAAGGTAAACAATAATTCTTTCTCTAATCCTACCAACAAAAAAAGTTATGGGATTAAAAATAAAGATTTAAAACCTTCACAAAAATTAAAAATTTTAAACCCAAATTTTTGTCCAAAAAAACAAACAAAAAAATTGAAATCAAATTTTCCATCAATCATGGATCAATTTGGAGATTTTTTACAACTGTCTTTACCACCACCGAAACCACCTGAAATTTCATCAAATAGAAGGTGTATTGTGAGAAGACAGCCTAATACTATTTCAGAGACCAATTTCCTTGATGCAATGGATAATTTGACGAGAAAGAGTGCCCTCTCTCACCAACTGCGGCATCAGGCTGATATGTCGAAGTTAGAAGACTTCAACGAGTTCATCTGCAGAAAACCTGGTGCTAGTAGCCTTGATAACAACGAGTTCCTCTGCCGAAAACTCGTTCATATTTACACTTGGTGCGACTCCGTCGAAGATGCACGCAAGACGTTCGATGAAATGTCCGAAAGAATTGGTAAAACATTTCTTGTCGTCGATGAGACTGAACAGTTTAGGGAGGACGATTTTGTGAAGATGCAGGATACATTTTCAAAGCAGAAATCGAGCGATGGAAAAAAAAGTGAGAGTGGTAGAGCTGGTGGTCGAATTGCTAAAGGAGGTAGCGGTTCTAGTGGTTCAAGCATTTACAAAATCGTTAAGATGATAATGGAACGAGAATTTCAACCGGTCATCATCTTTAGCTTCAGTAGAAGAGAGTGTGAGCAGCATGCAATGTCTATGTCAAAGCTTAATCTTAATACAGAGGATGAGAAGGGGGTAGTAGAAGAGGTTTTTACTAATGCTATACAGTGCTTAAATGAAGAAGACAGAACTTTACATGCTATTGAGTTGATGTTGCCACTGCTTAAACGAGGTATCGCTGTTCATCATTCTGGTCTTCTTCCGATTATCAAGGAACTGGTAGAGCTTCTTTTTCAGGAAGGCCTTATGAAGGCCCTTTTTACTACTGAGACATTTGCTATGGGTTTAAACATGCCTGCAAACACTGTTGTGTTCACTGCTGTTAGGAAGTGGGATGGCGATGCTCATCGTTACATAGGATCTGGTGAGTCTATCCAGATGAGTGGACGGGCTGGGCGTCGCGGCAAAGATGAGCGTGGTCTTTGTATCATACTGATTGATGAACAGATGGAAATGAATACATTGAAGGACATGGTTTTGGGTAAACCAGCTCCTTTAGTTAGTACTTTCAGGCTGAGTTACTATTCAATTCTGAATTTGATGAATCGTGCGGAAGGACAATTCACTGCTGAACATGTTTTAAGGAATTCATTCCAGCAGTTCCAGTATGAAAAGACCCTGCCGGATGCTGCACATAAAGTTTTAAAGCTGGAAGAAGAAGCAGCCATGCTTGATGCAAGTTTGGGTTTCAAGAAACCACAGGCTTCTGCTATCACACGCTATTGCAGGTTTTTGATGTTTGGTTTTGAGGAGAACGAGTTTGATTTGCAGCTTGAAAGTCTTCATTGCTTTAGCTACCTATCTTCGCTGCAAGATAATAAATGGTTCGTTGATCTTTTAGCTGAGTTTCCTTTTATTCTTGTTCCATTGTCTAGTGAGAACCAAGATGTTAGATTTGCTGCTATGGGTTGTGTTAAAGGGTTGCAAACTCTACGGGAACGTGTTGACTTCTCTCGTACAAAAAACGGACATGCTGCTGTTTGGAGTTTTTTTTTGTATGATCTTCTGGTCTTAATTGTTCAAACTAGCCACCTCGTGTTTTCAATTAAATTTCTGTCGCAGGTTTTCCTCGGACCTGTTAGCATAGGCCTCACATTTGGTATTGCATCTGTTCTCTGTCTTGGTTTTATATTTAACGACACAGTAATAGAGATTTCGCTGACACTAGCTGTGAGCTATGTTGCGTACTTCACCCCACAAGAAATTATTCAGGTATCTTGTGTTCTAACTGTGATGACTTTAGGATTGTTTTATGCAGCGGTTGGTAGGACAGTCTTTAAGAGTGATAGTCAACTAAGTTTGCATCATTTTTGGGAAATGGTTGCTTATATTGCAAATACATTAATTATTATCTTAAGTGGTGTGGTTATAGCTGAAGGTGTTCTTGGCAGTCATGGTGTATTTAACCATGGGAATTCATAGAGTCTCTTATTTCTTCTCTACTCTTTTGTACTACTGTCTCGTGGTGTTGTGGTTGGAATTCTGTTTCCATTTTTACGTTATTTTGGATATGGTTTGGACTGGAAGGAAGCTATAATTCTCATGTGGTCGGGGTTGAGAGGGGTTGTGGCGCTATCACTGTCAATATCTGTCAAACAATCAAGTACCACTTCAGTGCACCTAAGTCCTGAGATAGGAACATTGTTTGTTTTCTTCACTGGTGGAATCGTGTTCTTGACTCTGATTATTAATGGATCTACTACACAGTTCATGTTACGTCTTCTACATTTGGATAACTTATCAGCTACTAAGAAGTGTATACTGGACTACACAAAGTATGACATGTTGAACAAAGCATTAGAGGCTTTTCAAGTTCTTGGAGATGATGAGGAACTAGGACCTGCTGATTGGCCCACTATTAAGAGATATATTGCAAGTTTGAATAATATGGAGGTTAAGGCGGTACGTCCCTGTGTTGTCTTGATTGGGCATCGTTTTGAATTCGAGGTCGAATTCTTCCCAACCGGGAAAGGATGATGTAGGCGGAAGGCATCTGCAAAATAATATTTAAATATTTTATAATATTTAAATGTTTTAGTTTTAGTTTAATTTTATTTTTTTAAGGATCTATTTAAGATATCAAATTAAATCTGATTACATTCAGATTTAGGATGATATTATTTTATTGCGTTCACTTTTGTTTCCATATTTTGAATTAGGGATTTGAGCGATTCTTATTTAAGGTGCCTCAAACCCTATTTTGATGGACTTGATTTGATTAATATAAAAAAAATTAGGGTTTTATCCCTCCTTATGGCTTCTACTGCGTTTCACTCTACTTCAGTTTTCAACGAAGGTGATGAAGTAATGGTGTTTCTCAAGAAAGAAAGGTTTCCAGTCGGTACTTATCGTAAGCTTCAGCCTCGCAAGTATGGTCCATTCAAGATTTTACGAAAGCTTAATGACAATGCTTATGTGGTGGATCTACCAGACGACATGAGCATCTCTCATACGTTCAGTGTAGCGGACATCTATGAGTATCATGCCGATGGTGTTCTTTATCCAGATAAGAACTCGGGGACGAGTTCTTTGGAGGTGGAGGAGACTGATGCAGGAGACGGTTACAATGCCTAATCTATTCTAGATATTTCTAGATATCTTCTAGATATTTCTTGATATCTCTTTTTTTTAGATATTTCTTTTTTTTAGTGTTTTCCTTTTCTAGTTAAGATTCTAGTAATTTTCCTTATTTCGATTCTAGTAATTTTCCTTATTTCTAGGAACTTCATATTTTATGCTTTAGGGTTTCTAGGGTTTTCTCTATATAAAGAACCTTAGGTGATATGTTTTAAAGACACTTTTTTCATCAATATCAATCAAAGTCTTCGAGTTTTTGAGATTTGTTTTTTCTGGTGGATTCCAGAGTTTTTTTCTTCAAGTTTGACACCCGCAAACTTGAACCTTCAATTCTAAGACCAACGTTTGTTGTCTTAGTGCATCCGTCTGCGTCAATATATCTCAACTAGTACGAGGCATTTTGGTAGTGGACCCAATGCAAAGTCGTGAGGCCCTTAGAGTGTCAAAGCGGACAATATCATATTAGTGTTGAGATTGTGTTGTTCTTACTTATATACGCATGCGAAATATATGGACCGGACCCCCAATTCACAATCTCCATATTCCAAACAAACTACCATAACCTAAACCTATAACTAGTTCAAATTAACCATACAATTCAAAATAGATTTTTTTTAAAAAAATATATATATATAACATCAATTCAAAATAGATTTTAAAAAGATTGAAAAAAAAATAATCTAGTACAAGTTCGAAAACTTTTAACAAACAAATATATTTATATTTTGAATCATTCAAAATTAAATATTTTTATAAATTCTACACAAAAAAAATTATACCTTAAACGCTTGATTTACTTTATTTCCTCGTCTATATCACTATTTTTGTTAAAAAATCTCAAATGGAAAAAATATATTTCGAATTTAGTTCAATTTAATTTTTCCAAGATTTAAGTTTTTCGTGTTAGGACTTAGTCCGGTCCAGGTGGAGGATGACGTATGTACACCAATTTCAATATCTTGCTGCATTTGTAAGCTTTTGGCCCTAATGACAATATACGTATCCATCAGGTAATACTTTAGACATATATATACATCCCAAACAATAAATAAAATCAACATATTTAAAATTTTACAAAATTTACTTATCAATTATAAATATATATATATATATAATAGGTAACAAAGTTCCTCCAATTTTTTAATATATATATATATATAATACTTATATGTTTTAATTCTTCTCCGGTTTTAATTCTCCGATTTTATAAAAGTTATAATTATAAAAAATGTTTTTCTTTACCGCTTTAATAAAAACAATTATCATATAAATATATTAACCAAACACCAATTTTTTTATCATCATTCTAATAAAATAAATTATTATATAATGTCAACAATATAATTGTGAATGAATTACTTCGTTGTTATTTTACATAACATAATTTATTTTTATTTTGCATCATCTTCCCGCTAATTTGTTGGTAAGTGAATAAATTACGATATTGTGGTAACTTGTTTTAATGCGGTATGAATCGGAACCACAATTATGTTCCATAACCGATCACATTTAAAATTTATTACGGAGAGCGTGTACACCAAATCCGAATTGGTTGCATAGGTAAATTTTACACAAATCAGAATTGGTTGCATGGGTTGATACGAAAAGAAAAATTAGGATTCATTATTTTGGTCCATTTTGCTACATGTAAAATGAAACGTGCAGATAAGTAATCATTAAGTTATGTCATTACACAAACTTCACGCGGGAAAAAACAAAAAAAACTCGAAAACTAAAATTTGACCTCAAACATGTGCAAACAACCTAAGATAATTAAACTAACACAACTTATGACTCTATAAAATGTAACAGTGGGAATTTAACAAAACTTTGTGTGACTACTAATAAAGTCGGCTTCCTAACGTATGCTTATTATTAAAGAATGCACATCATCAAGCTTTTCATCTATTGATTTTCAGTGACAAAGAGTTAAACAGTTGAAATGCAGCATGTCATTCTTCTTCGTTGAGGTTGAAAACCAAATGGACTTGTCGTTTGTTTAGATCCGTCGACCTTTCTTTCACTTCTTCTTGAAACGTATGGTGGATGGACACCATCCCTGCAGTATAAGTGATACAATTTTCATATTATTACCTTCCAATATGCTTCACCATGATCCTAGTTATATGTTTTTGTGGCTAGTGTGTAGGCTTTCTTCAAATATTCATCTTATTTGTGAGTCCACCGAAACATTTTTTATACTTTCAATGTGATCTCTTGATGTGTTTATTGTGTGTTGACAATAAATATTGCTTTATATATTGTGTTTTTAGATAAGATAACGTAATCGTACTAGACAAATCACCATTTGAGAAGTGTCAAGAGTGGATAACATAATCCAAATAACCAATTGGATTATGGCACATAACGGATAAAGCTAGCATGTTTACCTATGTACGTGAGGTTAAGCCTACGTTATAAAATGAATATATAAGTTATTCTAGTGAAAATGTAAATATATTTATTGTAACCTACGTTAAACATTAAATAAATATCAAACATAATAATAGTTGTAACTTACTAATATACGTAAACATCAAACGTAATAAAATGAAAATGTAAAGATCAAACATAAAATGAAAATGTAGAGATCAAACATAAAATAAAAATGTCATAAAATACATAAACCATACGTCAACAATGCTAAGTAGTCATAGTGCATACATCAATAATAATAATTAGTCATAGCGTCAACAAAATTAAATACAATAAAAACAATTAGTCTATGTATTGGCGCCCTATAGCACTCGTGTAAGGGTCTATGAAGCTCCTCCATAGTCAAGTCAAGGTTTCTCTCCTCCATAGCCTCCATCCCGAGTAGATGATTCGTCAAATCATATAACCTGGTCGCATGAGTGGAGCTGGAGGGGTTCACCCCTGCATGTGCATCGCTGTTGTGCAATTTAGTATCGATAAGTACGTATCATAAGTTTTTTTAGCACTCATTCAATGTACATCAATGTGGTACCATCCTCGAGACCTACAAAATGCTCATCATCTCGCAAACTAGGGTCAATAATATGAGACTCCAAATGATTTCAAGTGACTGTGTTCCAATTGTAAATATTTTTCGTACGATGAACCATACCAGAACCTGTCAAAATAGAACGTAGAGGACTAGGTACATGTATTAAAACTATTAGCACAAAAATCTAACCATAAATTATATCTATAACAACCAATGCATTGAATATAATAAATACAAATTATAACCTAAACCGATTATTAAACATGTATGTTTTACCTGCTGAATGTGCTCCATCTGTCTAGTGACTTGTAGTGGATAGTATGCTTTGACAATGTCAAAAGACTTCAAGGTAGCATCTATCCAAGCTACCCCTGAAAATGCCTAAAGATCACGTAAATACGAGTAAGGCATGAACCATACCTGCAAAAAGCAAGAAATGGTTGAAATATATCTACCAAGTGTAAATTATAACATTATTACGGAAGATAAAAATAAACATAAATATAACTTACGTCGTGGTCGATAAAGGTAGCGAGGTAATCACGATGACTGTTTCAAGCCTGTTGGCTTTGTCAAAATGGGAGAGGTGCATATATACATATCATAGGTTGTGCGATATTATTTCTGGTTTATTGCACATCAGAAACGTGGGGAAAATAATCATACATTTAAGCCTTAAAAGGCCAAGGAAACCAGACACACCAGAAGTGGTGTGTAAGCAACCCTTACCTATCTGGAAAACAATTGTGCAAGTATTATTTGTCTCTAATTGTACCTGCTCAAACTACAACAGTCATTGATAAATTGTAAGTAATGGAGATTTATATCGTTGTCTGACATGTTGGCTAATATGGTATAAGTACAACCAAACAAGTGCAACAAATAACCCCTCTTAGGTCGGCGAATACCACTATTAGTGATGACATCATCAAGATACTCCGCTTTATAAAATATCCTCTTCGAACCTATCTTCTGTCTCCTCCTTTAGTTTGTTTTATTTCAGCCTCCAATTCTTCAACAGTAACTCTACCAGGCGCGCATATGCCGCATTTCTTGCATCTCTAGTAGCAATCTCAATAATTTCACAGTTTACCACAACCATTCGAAGACTTGTGATAACGTGCACATCATCCAGTTTCATCGTCATCTCGCTGAAAGAGAAGTGAAATGTGTTGGTTTCCGGATGTCACCTCTCTAAAAACGCCTCTAATAGGTGGACTTTAGTAGCCCAACGTGCGAGGCAGCCAACGATATATCCGAAATAATTACCCATTAACTCATTACGAATGAGGTTTTGGTACGCAAGATCCCACCCACAATGAGTTTGGTAGATAGTGTAGCACCGAATATGTACCCTCGTCTGCAAATAAAAAACAATATAAAAATATTAAACATGCATATTTTACCAACACAAGTTTTCAACCTAAATCAATACATTCAACCTAAACTAATAACTATAACATTCGTGATAAGTTTTTAGGCATTATAAGCGTCAAGTATTAGCAAAAAATTCTAACTTAAACCACTTAAACACTTAACAACTTCCGTCATTTTTGAAGACTATATAGGTCTCGTGGTTCTTGTGTAAGTTGAACGTAGACTACAACTCTAGCATGTGCCAGTTGAACCTACAAATTTTATTGTTCGTAATTCGCCAACAACGGGTATGACGAGTAAATTTTATCGTCGGTGGACTCGTGCGTTGCGTGACGACTGACCAGGAACCATCTCATCACATGTTTCATTGTTCGACCAACTAGGTGAGCGTCTTCGAGGAGGCATCCTACAAACATACATAAATCATTGATCATAATTTTGGCCAAACAATCTAAAAATACTTAAATGCTTTCTACCAAACTAAATAACACATTTAATTTCCACAATGGTGAAGTAACAATGCATTTTAACACATACAAAATAAAAGGAAGGATAAATATGAACACAGACCAATCCACGCATGAACATGCCTGAATTGTAAAAATGCACTGACAAATTTGTGCGCGATTTTGCACAAAATTGTATGTGCATATGGTAATTCCATGCATGAATGAGTGCCTTGTAATATTGGACGCACGCACAATCGTAAATATTAATAGTCTCGTTATAATAAAAAGGGTATTGCTATAGTTGGGTCATGATTTTTAAAACAATTGTTTGAAAATGTGACCCTTGCAAGATGTGACAACGTTGGGCTAAATAAAAAGTAATAAAAGGAAGAGAAAACCAAATAAAATTAAAACAAATTACGTATGTACGCGATCAATGATATCCAGACAAGACCGTTTAATTGTTTTTCTAGCTCTTTAAGGAAATGAAATCCATTCTCGTATGTCAATTAGTTCAAATGAATCCATAGATAGAACTCGGTCATTTCTGGTGTCACATCGCTAAGGATTCAGTTAAAACTTGAACGTGTGGATGGAAGGTGGGCCGGTGACAACGAAGTTGGGAATGCTAATGGTGAAAAATCGGAAGATAACCTCCGTCATAAGAAAAAGTAAGAATAAGATACTATTGACAGACATAAAAAGGATACTTAATCATTTTTGTAACTTAGTTTTACAGAAACTATTTGTGGTTCGTGTTTGTAACTTTAAGACTCTATTATTTTCATATTGATATGATGAACAACAATTAACATGTCTTTTTTAATAATATCCAATTTTGATTAGCTATATATCATGTGTTTTTCATATGAGGCTTTTTACAAGTTGTTGAAGTGTACATGTTCCAGTATGTGCTTCCACCACCTGACGATACGACCACGTTAATAGGGCATCTTTGTCATGAACCTATGTTTGTTTTGTATTCAGTTGTTCATTGTTTATATCATATGACCTTTATTTCCTTGTTTGTTTTGTCCTTTTGTTTTTTAGAGTCATGGCTTTAATTATAACCGCTTTTTTGTTGTGTTTTTTTATTTTTTTCGACCTACAACTTGAGTTAAAGTCACATTCTTGTGTTTTTATTTCCCAAACTTTATGATCTTATTTTTATGCCTTCTTGTCTCTTTGACCTATGACCTTATTTATACTATTATTTTGGGGATTTTATTGCATGATCTTTATGGCCTCATGTTTGGTGATATAAAACTGATGTTGTTTGTGACTTGAAGCTTCAACTTATAACACTGGTTTGTGCAAATATTTTGTATTTCATCATTAGTAACTGAATAAAACTATTTCGACATAAGACATCTTGGGAAGTTCACTTCAATATTAGGTTTTCGTATATTTGTATGATTGGAAAGACGTATGTTTTATTTTATTAATTTTCAAAGTTAATTTAATAATATTAATATAACTGTATATGAACTTACTGATTACGGTCATCATACAACCTGTTATGTCTATTAGATTTTTAAAAAAATCGATTTGTGTAACTTTTGTAAAATAAATTCAAAACAAATTTGATTTGTGTAAATTTTGTAGAATTTTTCTTGCTCAAATTGTATGTTTTTATCATACCCAAATTATCCATCATATTAACATACAACCAAGGTAATGTATCGTCACTTTTAGAAAGTATTAGTGAAATACATAACATAATTGACATTAGCCTTACTACAATTTGCTTCTTCATGTGTACTTCATTATACATCTTCTTCAAGAGATGACTATATCATTTGCCTTGACAGTGAAATGACTTGTTCTTATTTGTGTTTGATTCTTTTTCATTAATTATCCTTAGAACAAGCTACTTCTTCTATATATGATGAAAAATTTGTGGTTGTAAGTTTAATCTTGATCTTCACTTTAAAAAAATCTTATTCCCGTATATTAATATGTTTTTGTGATTGGTACTAGATAGTATCCAAATTCGAATGCATCATCTTGTTAGATGTATCGGTTTATTTATTATCACACTCAATGTCTCATTTTTTGTGATTTGGTATTTTTGTTCCTCGAGTTATTTATCCTAATGAATTAGTTGTAGAATAGATTGTTGTTCAAAGTTATGAGATTTTTTTGTTCAAACTTCAAACTCTATATCGTTTGAGCAATAACATTGAAGCTAGACCTCGATTTATTTTACAAAATCTGTTATTTGTCTTCAATTGTCATATATGCATTGAATAATATTTTAGATAAAAATGATGATTTTTGTTATTTAGTTATATTATAAAAGACAATTATATATATATATATATATATATATATATAATATAATTATTATTTACACATAAATAAATTCATTTTCACCTATTTTTTTAATATAATAACAAAATGCTTTTGAGAAAAAAAATGATTGTAACCAGTACACATCTAAGTATATAATTTAAAATTATAAACCCAAACTACTTATGCCTATGACATTTTATCTATAACTAGTGCACATCTGATCATATTGTTTAACTATTCAACAAAGTCTACATTACATATGCCTATGACATTTATTTGTAAACAAGCACATGTAAACATACCACTTGAACAACCAACAATATCGAAACTAAATATAGTTATAACTTTTACATGTAAGCAATACACATGTAAAATGCAAATTAAACAACCATTAATGACTAGATATACCTATAACTTTACTTATAAGCAATGCATATGTAAGCAAACACAGTGAACAAATAACTATTATTAAATTAGATATACCTATAATGTTTAGTGAACAAATAACTATTATTAAACTAGATATACCTATAATGTTTACTTGTAAGCAATGCACGTGTAAACAAACTAAACAAACAACAATTCTTAAACTAGATATAAATAAAATCATTATACATCCATAACGTTATTTTGTATTGGATCCTAAGGAGTCGGCTATCACTAAAGGTAGGAAAATAGTTGGTCCAGACAAATCAACTAAGCGGAACCCATCTTAGTTCAGATATGATGGTAGTCAAGGCAATAGCACTTCAGGTACGATAGATAGCACGTTTGCCTCAGTAGAAACTAAACAATACACATCCAAGTATAGAAACTGAAAAAATCACCATAACCTAAACTATAAACCTATAACTAGTTCAAATTTAACCATATAATTCGAAACAGATTTTTAAAAGTTTGAAAATTTTCTAAATGTAACATGGTACAAGTTCGAAAACTTTCAACAAATAAATATATTTATAATTTGGATGATGCAAAACCAGATATTTTTATAAATTCCAATAGAAATTCATATCCTAAACGCTGAATTTAATTTATTTATTCTTCAATTTTGTTATTCTTGTTATAAAGATTTCAATTTCGGAGAATTTATTTTGATCTAAAGGTTCAATATTATTTTTCAGAGATTTAAGTTTTTGATTGAATACAAAAATTTAATTTTAGACCAAAAAAATCAAAATAAAAAATCTATATAGTATTCATACAAAATTAATAACGTTATTTTTGTTAGTAGTCATCCAAATAATCAATTTTGTCTTAGTGTATTCCAATTAATTAATTTGGTTATTTTGAACATATTTTTAATCAAAACGAATATTTTGTGTACATACATATATGTATGAAGAGAAAATTATCCATAAATACACTCTCAGGTATCCCATTACCATATAGTATTAAAAAATGGGATAGTATCAAAAGGTATCTAAGCCCAAATAATGGACAAAAATACCCCAAGTAGTATAAATATGCTAATTTAGTTTGAAAATTAACTTTACTTCCCCTATAATCAAGATTTTTCACTATCAATTACCTCTCAATTTTGCTAGACTAATTTTGACCGGTGAAACACAATACACTAGAGTAGAAACCCTGTAACCCGTTCGTCAAACCCAACCGCCATTTAATCTCGGCAAAACACCTGACCACCTTAACTATCTCTGGTGAACTACTGACAATATCTTAAACCGGCTAACCTTCACCGGTAGAGCCCATTCGAAGCTGTAATCATTGTGTAAACCTCGGTGAAAAAGTACATGTACTTGTTTTGAATTTTAAAACCAAACTCAGTTGATTATGTAGTTCTCGATTTATAGTGTTTGGTTAGTAAGTATATGTATAGGTTGGTAAGTATATCGTTCCTCAGGTTTCATTTCTTGTTTTGGTTTAATTTTACGTTGCGTGGTTGTTTTGTGGATGTGGTTTATTTGTTCGTTATGATTGTGTTGTGGTTACTATAAGTTGTACTTTGATGTTTTCTTACTCTTATTTGGGAAAGTATCATCGAATTTTGATTTGAGTGGATGTGCATATGTATTTAAATATTAAATCGCATCCTCTTCGTATGATATAGAACATATTCTGAAGTTATAACACGTACGGTTAGACCTGGGGGTGGGTTTGTATGTGTATAGCATCGGCAGTCGCAATAGGGGATGCGTATAATAATTTGGATTATTTATCAAAAAAATCGCATGCGTGGATGGTCTTTGCGTGAAATCGTGACAAAACTAATATAACATGACCTATGAGTATGATAGGATTCGCATGGCCTATAAGCATGATAAAGCCAATCTAGCATGACCAATCTAGGAAGACAAAACCAATCTAACATGACCTATAAGCATGATAATCTAGCATGACCAATCTAGAATGACTTGTAAGTGAAAATACCATTCTACAACTAGCATGACCTATAAGCATGACCAATCTAGCATGGACAATAAGCATGACCAATCTAGCATAACATGTCTTACTCACAAATCGCAAATGCACAACCAATCTAGCATGATTTTTAAGTGACAAAACCGATCTACAAATCGAACATGACATATAATGACCAATCTAGCATGACTTGTAAGTGACAAAACCAATGGCCAATCTAGCATGACATATAATGACCAATCTAGCATGACATGTCTTACTCACAAATTGAAAATGTACAAATAATCTAGCATTGCCTATTTTACTCACAAATCACAAATGCAAGACCAACTTATATTAGTGATTAGAGTCATAGGTATCACTATGTAGAGTGGAAGGTAAATAACTAACTTTTGTACAACTCCCGGTTCTTGAATAGTTGAATGCATAACCCTAATGTTGTTGGTTACTAACTTATATTATTATAATTGAATATTAAAGGTAAGCTAGACTAATCCTTGTTCCATGTCATGAAATCTAGAGCTAACACAAAAGCAAAAGAGTTACGACAATCAATGATAAGCTTTAGACAGATGCTGCAAACTTGGAGTAATTTTCTTTATATAATCTATTAATGGTGAGTCATCTTTTTCAGCTATTTATTAATATTTTCATTAATAATTTTTCCATGCCTGTTATGGACTTGTCTCATCTTTGTATTAATAAATTTTGTATTTGTTTTACAGTTACATGAATGAATTAGAAGAATACATATGTAATTTAACTTATTGTTTGGAGGACAATGCAAAGCTTAGTAGGTAGGAAGCTTGTCCCAATTTTTTGCTTATTTGAGTTTCTACATGTTACCCATAGTGTTTCATTTTCTATAGTTATGCATTTATACAAATTCTTCGATCTTTTTGCATAGAAATCCAAGATTTATGTTCAGTTATGGACCGCGTCAAACCTTTTCTCCATGGGGAAGATGATCAGGCCAAATCAATGAAACAGTTAAAAGCTACAATTGCATGTTATAGCAAAAAATCGTCTTGAAATAGTTAGCACTATTGGGGTGCCACAAACAACTCGCAATTTCATTAAAATTAAAATAGTATGATTATAAAAATGGTACATATAAATCACGCAAAGGGTTTTATATGATGAATTCAATTAATATCACGCATCATTATTATCACAATAGTCACACCTAGCTTGGCATATATCCATAATGCGCAATCTGTTAGCCGTTTATGTCAAATAAAGCGCATATACGATTTGTTTATTATGAATTTCTTCTTGCTATATAATACAAATCACATGGTTTTTTTAGTTGTATGTTTATTATACAATTTAATGATATACTCAAAGTAATAATAATAATACTAGTACATAATAATATTAATAAACTTTAAGACAATACAAGATTGTTGGCCAGAAGAACTTAGAAAGTGTGATGTATGCCGAATTTTTGGTTAAAGTTGCAGTGGAAGTAGTAAATGAAATAAAAATCTCATTTTATTATCGGTAGGTTAGTTAAGACAGAAGAGTACTGACTTGATACAGAAGCAAAGACAATAACATATTATAATATTAAGATGCCTAGGGCTAGACCTCTTTCACTTAAAAAGTCGCATTGATCTCTTTAAGTTGAATAGTCCCATTAAGTGCAGTTATGTTTTTTCCATTGTCAACTTTCTTCTCCTCATTCACAAAGGAAGTCTCATTAACTTGAGGTATGGCATATTGGGTTCCGTTGTCGACTTTTTCCTCCTATTCGATTTAAAATACTATAGCTGTAAAAGACATGGATAACCCTGAAGTAGCTTTGATTGTGATCTTATCAATAGGTTGATCGAGAGTGAAAGCCAAATTAAGAGCTCTTTAGTCTTCATGACCTATTTTACTCACAAATCGCAAATGCAAAACCAATCTAGGATGCTATAGTTTACTCACAATCTCGAATGATTAAGGATTTGTAGTGAAATCGCGCTACAAGTGTAAGTGACAAAACCAATCTCGTATGACCTATTTTACTCATAAATCACAAATGCAAAACAAATCTAGCATGCCATTTTTACTCACAAACCGCAAATGCAAAACCAGTCTAGCATGACAAAACCAATCTAGCATGAACTATTTTACTCATACTCTAGTATGATAAAACCAATCTAGCATGACAAAACCAATCTATCATGACCTATTTTACTCACAAGTATAAAATGCAAGACCAATCTAGCATGACCTACTTTTCTCACAAATCACAAATGCAAAACCAATCTAGCATGGTATAGTTTACTCACAATCTCGCATGATTAAGGATTTGCAGTGAAATCACACTACAAATGTTAATGACAAAATCAATATAGCATGGCCTATTCTACTTACATATCAAAAATGCAAAACCAATCTAGCATGATATAGTTTACTCACAATCTCACATGATTAATATGTATAGTGAAATTGCACTACAAATATAAGTAACAAAACTAATCTAGCATGATCTATTTTACTCATAAATCACAAACACAAAACCAATCTAGCATGGCATCTCTTATTCACAAATCGCATGCTTATAGTTTTACAAGTATGTCACGTTACAAATATAAATGACACAAATTAACCTTGAAGTCAGGTAAATCGCGTTACAATCTAGCATGACCTATTTACTCACAAATCACAAATGCAAGACCAATCTAGCATAACTTATTTTACTCACAAATCTCAAATGCAACTCGCATAATTAAGGATTTGCAGCGAAAGCGCGCTACAAATATAAGTGATAAAACCAATCTAGCATGACCTATTTTACTCACAAATTGTAAATACAAGCCAAATCTCGTATGGCCTATTTTACTCACAAATCACAAATGCAAAACCAATCTAGCATGATATAGTTTACTCATAATCTCACATGATTAAAGAATTGTTGTGAAATCGCGCTACAAATATAAGTGACAAAACCAATCTAGCATGGCCTATTTTACTCACAAACCGCAAATGCACAACCAATCCAGCATGCCCTTTTTTACTCACAAATCGCAAATGCAAAACCAATGTAGTATGTAAAACTAATCTAACATGACCTATTTTACTCACAATCTAGCATGACAAAACCAATCTAGCATGACAAAACCATTCTAACATGACCTATTTTACTCACGAATTGCAAATGCATGATCAATCTAGCATGACTTATATTAGTCACGAATCGCATTATCATTTCTGAACTTATCTAGAAATGTTTTAACTGCAGAATCACATTATCATATATGGTCTTATCTAGCGATGTTTTAAAACAGAGAATCGCATAGTTAAACCGACTAGAACCACAATGACAATATACCCATGAATCACATATATTAATGTTTTTTTATTCCACCCTAAACTCGCATTCACGTGAACTGATGACTAACATGCATCCTCTATCCTTACAATCGCATCCTCTACCCCTACAATCGCATCATCTACATACTATACTAAAAACTAGAGTTCGGCTTCTTCACAGCCAAACAAAGCCGAAAGCTATAAATAGTGAATTAAATACACAATACAACCTATTTTTAACTTGGCAATCAACATTAAAACATGACATCGTGTTGTTACGAAATCAATTTATGAAGAAAAAAGAACAGGACGAACCAGAGTGTCGTAGTACTAAGAATCCTCTCCTAAGTGAAAAAACACCTGGATAACGATAGTCGTTGATGAAACCACTTAGATACAAAAATAAACTAGTAAAAAACAAAATAAGTTGAATTCAATAGACCATATACCAACATTCACAACCACATACCAATTTTTGATTGATAGTAGGCGGTTCACGGTGGTCTGAAACTAACGATGAACTTACTTCTATCGTAGTAGGTAGACTAGACGTCGACCTCAATGATCACCATAATAGTTTTTTTGAAAACGAAATCTTTTTAAATCGGGTATTTGGTTAGTGTATGAAAAAAAACAACTGCATACAAATTCAAACGTTTAAAATATGTGATTGGATTAAAAAATAAGTCTCTCTTAAAAAAAACTTATAATACTAATAAAGAATAAATAAAATATTAAAAAATATTAAATATTAAACGGAAGTTCAAATAGATCTTAAATTATATATTAAATGGGACTATATATTTGATGAGTAGGAATGATTTCCTCCTTATGAATAATGTTTTTATAAAACCAAGATGATTATAAAAAATATTGACGTTAACTAGTCTGTTGGGCCTTGAAGTAGACTTGTTGGCACCAAATTAATAGAATCCGTTTCGGACCCACAAACGAAATTCAATTGCAATCCACTGCACCTTTTTCTTATAAGTTTGTTTTTTTCAATTACACATGATTCCGTGCATTTGCCTTTGTTCCGCAATAGGTAGAGGAAGAAGTATGTACGCCAATTTCAATATCTCGCTGCATTTGTAAGGTTTTGGCCCCGATGACCATAAACGTATACATGTAGAACTGCAGAAATATATACATCCCTAACAATTAAAAAAAGAATAAACATATTTAAATTCTTCCGAAGGTTATTTATCAATTAGAAAGAAAGAAAATATCATAAGTTAACAAAGTTTGTCCAAAATTTTAGAATATATTATATTTAATTGTTTTAATTCTACATTTTTAATTCTTCAAATTAATTAAAAAAATTATCGTATACAATTTTTTTTGTTTACCATCATAATAAAAGAAAATTTCATATAAATATTATGACTCAACAACTAAACTTTTTCTTACCATTCTAATAAAAAAATTATCATTAAAAAGTAATTTAATGAACTACTTTGTTGTTATTTTGCATAAAATAATTTCTTGTTATTTTGAATCATCTTTTAATTAATTTGTTGTTAATTGAATAAATTATGGTATTGTAGTAATTTATTTTTATGCATTACGTAGGAACTAGAACAACCACCATGTTCCATGGCCGATTACATTAAATGTTTATTAAAAAAAATCGTTTACACCAAATCTTAATTGGTTGTATGGGTAGATACGGAAAGTATAAAACCAGGATTCATTATTTTGGTCGATAACGATGACGATGGTAGTACAAACTGCAAACTCCAATGCTATATTTTAAGTATGAGATTCACAATGTTTACAAACCAAAGCCCAAACTGAGGTTTGTGAAGAAGCGCCGAGATTGTTCATTGAAAAAATGCTAGTTGTTCGTTCATGTTAAGCGGCAATCCGTTCTTAGAACTACTCGGTTATTGGAAAATGGTAGTGGTAATTGGGAAACACAACCACCAACTATTTTTACATTTGGATGGACATTCACGAGTCGCTTGGATAAAAGCGGACGAGCAAGATTTTGTTTGGAAACTCACAACAATCGGTTCTCGAACAAGAGATATATACCGTGGTTTGAAGATAAAAAATCCAGGAAAGGTATCTTGTATGCGTATAATCTACAACGTGTGTAAAAAACAACAATTGGTCGAAATGAGCTTATGAGAAAACTTTCCTTAATAGATACTACCATCCGCGCCTACGGTCCACACATGCAAGATCATATCATATATTGGATGATGCAAATCTTAGATCCCGCTAGAAGTCATATATTGGAACCTAAGAAGTCAGTTATCACTAAAGGTGGGGAAAAAGTCGGTCCGGACAAATCAACTAAACGAAACCCTTCTTTGTTCTTATATGATGGTAGTCAATGTAATAGTACTTCCACTACGATAGCTAGCACAGCTACCTCGGTAACTAAAACATTCTTAGTAAAGAAAAGGTGACTCAAGCAGAAAAATTGAATACGGGCAAATAACTTAGAAGGTACAGGAGTTGGTTTCCCAACTACTTACACAACTACATAACTAGCATCAAAGACGTTGCTCCTAATGGTAAATGTGAATTTCGGGTTGTAGCTTTATGGATATACCAAAATATAGATTCTTGGGAACAAGTCAGACGGGATTTGATGCACGAATTGCAAGGTCAATGTGATCTCTAGGAGAGAGTTTTTTATGGCGCATAATGTGTTGATAACCTATTACAAAGATTGGATTGTTTCAAAATGTACGTGAGCGGTAATAGGCACTGGATGACGTTAACCGACTTTGGCTTAGTGATAGCCACTCGGTAGCAATGTATAGTATATTACGTATCTCTCCAACTTTCATATACATATCTTCCTTTACATGGTGTTTATCATCGATCATGTCCAACACATGAAGTTTGCATTGGTTTCGTGCATGGTAACTGATGACGCGGCGGAAGTAGAAGAAGAATCAACGATAGATGAAACCCTATTCAAGGGTAACATGATGAAACCCTAATCTAAGGGTAACAAAAATTGAAATTTTCAGAGATAAAAAATCTATTATTCCAAAAACTTAAAATAATTTAAGGCATATGAGGCTTTATATAAGAGCTTCTCAAAACATTAAATTATAATACAAGGAAATAAAATAAATATTTTAAAATAAAATAAAATCAAATAAAATCAAATCTTAATATAATTAGATTTGATTTAACTACAAAAGACATTTGAATAAAAAAAATTAAACAAGGCTTTTGTTTGGACTTTTTGGGCTACATTATCCTCTTCTTGTTGACAAGAATTCGTCCTCAAATTCACAGCACCATCACCATCAAGAACCCAAATTATTTATTTTATTTTATTCAATCATTACATTGGGAATTATAATTGTTGACCTTATCGAAATAAAATAAATTCTTCTCGAGTGTTCACGTGTTCCTTATTCGAAGTCACATTGAAGCCATCCGATTGATGAAAAAAACTAATTTTGAAAACCTTTTCATAGCCTGAAAACAACATCCCCATGTCCAGTTGATGAAAAAAAATGGTTTTGAAAACTTTTTCATAGCATGAGACAGCATCTCGATAAGCAATTTTTACCTTGATTCGACGATTGGTAGCCAATTTAAACTCCTTCAGTAACCGGTCAATACGATCGTCATTGAAACGGTTTGTATGCCCCCTCATACTCAAACGATCTTCCCGATCTTCATGATCATGTGTGTTGTTCTTTTTTTTAAACCTTGAATCAGAATAGTCAGGCTTTAGAAACACGCTTCCCCATAGCAGGAACTAAGGCTCTGATACCAAACTGATGACGCGGCGGAAGTAGAAGAAGAATCAACGATAGATGAACCGCTAATTCAAGGGTAACATGATGAAACCCTAAACTAAGGGTAACAAAAATTGAAATTTTCAGAGATAAAAAATCTATTATTCCAAAAACTTAAAATAACTTAAGGCATATGAGGCTTTATATAAGAGCTTCTCAAAACCTTAAATTATAATACAAGGAAATAAAGTAAATATTTTAAAATAAAATAAAATCAAATCAAATCAAATCTTAATATAATTAGATTTGATTTAACTACAAAAGACATTTGAATAAAATAAAATAAATTAAACAAGGCTTTTGTTTGGACTTTTTAGGCTACATCATCCTCTCCTGGTTGACAAGAATTCGTCCTCGAATTCACAGCACCATCACCATCAAGAACCCAAATTATTTATTTTATTTTATTCAATCGTTACATTGGGAATTATAATTGTTGACCTTATCGGAATAAAATAAATTCTTCTCTAGTGTTCCTGTGTTCCTTATTCGAAGTCACATTGAAGCCATCCGGTTGATGAAAAAATTTAATTTTGAAAACCTTTTCATAGCCTGAAAACAACATCCCCATGTCCAGTTGATGAAAAAAAATGGTTTTGAAAACTTTTTCATAGCATGAGACAGCATCTCGATAAGCAATTTTTACCTTGATTCGATGATTGGTAGCCAATTTAAACTCCTTCAGTAACCGGTCAATACGATCGTCATTGAAACGGTTGGTATGCCCCCTCATACTCAAACGATCTTCCCGATCTTCATGATCATGTGTGTTGTTCTTTTCTTTAAACCTTGAATCAGAATAGTCAGGCTTTAGAAACATGCTTCCCATAGCAGGAACTAAGGTTCTGATACCAAACTGATGACGCGGCGGAAGTAGAAGAAGAATCAACGATAGATGAAACCCTAATTCAAGGGTAACATGATGAAACCCTAATTCAAGGGTAACATGATGAAACCCTAATCTAATGGTAACAAAAATTGAAATTTTCAGAGATAAAAATCTATTATTCCAAAAACTTAAAATAACTTAAGGCATATGAGGCTTTATATAAGAGCTTCTCAAAACCTTAAATTATAATAAAAAGAAATAAAGTAAATATTTTAAAATAAAATAAAATAAAATCTTAATATAATTAGATTTGATTTAAATACAAAAGATATTTGAATAAAATAAAATAAATTAAACAAGGCTTTTGTTTGGACTTTTTGGGCTACATCAGTAACCATTACGTGAAAGTAAGTAATTAATCTCTTGTATATTGTTTTTGTTATTTCTTTATTTCATTTTATCAAAATTTATAGATTATTTTGGATGTACCGTTACCGGATACATACCTTAGTTGGTTTTCATCATGTACTAAAGATGACGATACTAGTTGGGAAATTCTTGTTAGACAAACGCTTCAACAAATATCCTCAAATAAAAATAGTCCAAACACATACAGTACAAGATTAAGGAGAACAATTCTACTATTTATCCGGAGATGCATAATTTGTTTGCTTTATTTATATGTCTTATATTTTCTAATTTAAAAAAATCGCTACGTGTGAGTTGGATGTTTAATATATATTTAAGACTCAAATCGGTATTATTTTTTCAATTCACTATACAGTTAACCTTTTAAAAAAAAAATAATCAACCCCAAATGGAATTTTTTTAAAATTTTGAGAACACTATAGCGCACCTATGAACGTGAGTTTGTGCAAATTCACGTAAAATTGTGTGTGGAGATGTGTACATCGGCACACATCAACGTGCGTGGATTTGCACAATTATACGTTCATAAGTGCGCCATAATGTTCTGGAAATGTTTTTAAAAAAATCAAATTTTAACTAATATGGTACATGTAAAATGAAACTTGAAGATACACAATCTTTAAGTTATGTCGTTACACAAACTTCATGCAAAAAAAATAAAAATTTACTTCAAACAGGTGCAAAAGACCTAAGATAATTAACGAACACAACGTATGACTCTATAAAATGCATTTACAAAAATTTATGCGACTACTGGTAAAGTGCATCGATATCGGCTTCCTCAAATTTGCTTATTATTAAAGAATGCATATTATCAAGCTCTTCAACCGTTGAATGTTAGTAACTAAACAGTTAAACAGTTTAAATGCAGCATGATATTCTTCTTCGTTGAGGTTGAAAACCAAATGAACATGTCATTTGATTAGATCCATCCATCTTTCTTTCACCACGTTAGCGCTTCTTAAAATGTAATGTGGATTGAGACCATCTCTACCGTATAAGTAGTACAATTGGCATACCATTTCCTCCCAATATACTTCACAATGGTCCTCGTTATATGTTTTTGCGACTAGTGCAGAGGCTTTCTGATACAGAATGGAACGAAAAAGAAGCTAGATAGAGGGATAAACCCTAATTTTATTAATCAAAACAACTCCCCGAACAATGTAAAGAAGATATGTTTATATAAGGTTTCAATTGAAACACTAAAACAAAAATAAGAAAATTACTAAAATATCCTAAAGTATTAAAAACTCGAAATAAGCTGATGATAGATGAGCCCAAATGCCCAAAAAAGCCCATATGTGACAAGCAAAGCTGGTGACTTGCATTCGTGGCGTCGTTTCCTTCGAAACAAGGTGTTGTGGGTCAAAATCAGACACTGGAGCTCGAAACTGTCAATTCACCGCATTCTTCTGGTGATCGCCAATCTTCATAAATTCCAGCGCTAAATTGTCTGCATCATTCCCGCCGGGGTAGAGAAGATTCGCCCTCGAATCAAAACCAGTCTCCTCGTCAGAAGAGTCACCTACATAAGGAATCAGATGCTTAACATTAAAGACATCAGTCGTACGGTCATGGCTAGGCAAACGCAGTCGATAAGCATTCGGATTGATCCGCTCCACAATCTCCACCGAGCCAATCTTCCGGGCGGCCAGTTTGTTGTACTCACTAGCAGGGTAACGATTTTTGGTTAAAACTGCCCACACATAGTCACAACTTCGAACTGAACAGGACGACGATGGGAATTCGCCTGAGACTTGTACTTGGCGGTGCTCAAGACAAGCTGATCGTGAGTCGTCTGGTGGGTTTGGCGAATCTGTGATACAAGATCCTCACCAGTTGTGTTAAGGAGAATCTTACTAGGCAAGGCTAACAAGTCCACAGGACCCCAAGGCATAATACCATACATCACCTGGAAAGGACAAAACCCGTTGACCGGTTAAGGATATGGTTGTGGGCGAACTCCTCTTGCGGTAGGCGCTGATCCCATGCCTTTGGATGATCTCCCACCAGGCTGCGCAACAAGTTACCGAGGGACCGGTTAACCACCTCTGTCTGACCATCAGTCTGGGGGTGGTAAGCACTACTGAAGTTGAGCTGTGTATTCACCATACGCCATAAGCTGCGCCAAAAATGACTCACAAACCTGGTGTCACGGTCAGAAACAATGGGGGAGGCCATGAATACGGTAAATCTCTCGAAAGAAAATCTGCGCGACACACACTACATCAGATATTTTTCTACATGGGATGAAGTGTACCATCTTAGAAAAACGATCAACTACCAAAAAAATAGAGTCGAATCCAGGCTGAGTCCGGGGTAAACCAAGAACAAAATCCATACTGATGTTAGTCCAAGGCTGAGCAGGAATTGGCAGTGGCAAATAACGATCTGCATTTGTTGATGTTCCTTTGGCCAACTGACAAAATCGACAACGGGAGACAAAACGACCAACTTCCTTCCGCATCGAAGGCCAAAAATAGGATGAGGACAGCAACTGGTATGTTCGATCATGACCCACATGACCCTCATTATGCAGCTCCTTGATCAACTGAAGACGTAAGCTACAGTCAGGGATACACAACTGTACTCCATGAAAGAGAAAGCCATCCTCCAATAAAAAATCAGATTGTGCTCCCTGCTAAATCAGTTCAATAAGCCGAGAGAAGAACGAGTCAGTAACATAAAGGTCAACAAAATAATCAAAGCCGTGAACCTGAACTCGCATCTCAGGTAGCAGATTGTGACGCCGGCTCAGAGCATCACCAACCCGATTCGTAATACTGGCCTTGTGCTTGATGAAAAACGTGAACTCGTGCAAGTAAGCTATCCAAGAAGCATGTCTAAGAGATACCTCGTCCTGACTGCCAAGATACTTCAAAGAATCATTATCAGTATATAAAACAAATTTACGCTGAAACAAATAATGACGCCAATGCTTGATAGCCTGAACCACCACATAAAATTCAATATCATATGTACTAAATCGCAGCTTAGCACTCGCCAATTTCTCACTGAAGAAAGCCACATGACGCCCTAACTGGGAAAGAACTGCCCCAATACCAATTTAGACGCGTCACAATGAAGCTCAAATGGCTGGGAAAAGTTGGGCAGCACCAGAATAGGCGCAGTGGTGAGACGTCGTTTAACTTCTGCAAATGTTGCATCAGCATCTTCGGACCAACCAAATTACGTGCCCTTCATGTAATCCGTAATCGGCGCCATAACACTGCTGAAATGGGGAATGAAACGCCGATAAAACAAAGCTAAACCATGAAAACTGCGAACCTCGGTGATGGAAGTAGGTCGAGGCCATTGGTCCACAGCAGCGACTTTTCTCGGATCAGCTCATAACCCTTCAACAGATACAATATACCCCAAAAATTGGACAGCTGGGGACATAAACGAGCATTTGGCAGTAGCAGCATAAAACTTGTCCCGACGCAACACCAATAACACCTCACGAAAATGGGATAAATGCACAGAATGGTTAACACTATAGATCAGAATATCATCGAAGTAAACAACAACAAATTTACCGATGAAAGGCCTCAATGCCTGATTCATGATACGCATGAAAATTCTCGGCGTGTTAGACAGACCAAACGGCATCACCAGCCACTCGAACAATCCCTCACGCGTCTTAAACGCCGTCTTCCACTCATCACCAGGACAAATCCGAATCTGATGGTATCCACTCTTCAAATCAAGCTTGCTGAACACAGAAGCACCACCCAACTGGTCTAACAGATCATCCAGACGAGGTATAGGAAACTCGTAGCTAACAATGATCTTGTTGATAGCCCGGTTCTCCACACACATACGCCAGGAACCATCTTTCTTCGGTGTCAACAATGCCGGAACTGCACATGGACTGAGACTTTCTCAAACATGTCCCTTATCCAACAAATCCTCCACCTGTCGTCGTAATTCTTTATGCTCATTTGGGCTCATTCGATAGTGGGGCCGATTTAGGAGAGCAACACTAGGAACCAGGTCGATTTGATGTTGAATATCCCTCAGAGGAGGTAACTCGGGGGGCAAGTTCTCAGGAAACACATCTGTAAACTCCTGCAAAAGAGACTGAACTACATGGCTAGGGTCCGCATGAGAATCAGTCACAACAGGATCACAAAACAACAAGAAAACCACACCAGCCTCTTCCATGGCTGTTTGAAAAGGAGCACGAGACAGCAAGGTCGTTGTGGAAGGACCATAGCCAATGTTTAGGGGTCGAGGCTTTTCCGGCACAAGAACAATATTATTACCCCGAAAGAGGAATGAATAAGTATTTACACAACCATCATGCACAACAGACAAATCATACTGCAAAGGACGGCCAAGTAACAGGTGACAAGCGTCCATAGGGACGATATCATAAAACATCTCATCTCGGTATGTCTGCCCTACAGAAAAAGATACAAGCACACGTTTAGACACAGTGATATCAGTACCTTTACTCAGCCAGGCGAGCTTGTATGGCTTGGGGTGCGATTTTGATTTCAGCCCGAGCTTCGAAACCGCTGTTTCGAAGATGACATTCTCGCAGCTACCAACATCAATAATGAAGGTGCACACCTTACCGCCAATCGTACAAGTCAACTTAAACACATTATTCCGCAGCCAGTCACTCTGATCAGGAACGCGAGGAGACAGAAAAGTGCGACGTAGCATCAAAACTGCACCAACATCACCATTCACAACTTCCTCCACAACCCCAGGCATATCATCATCATATGTATCAAATTTCGAAGGACCATCAAGAACAATGGGGTTCGGTTCAAACGCCTCGTGAGAGAAAAGACCCATAGCACTCGCAACATTCGGACACTCTACCTGACAATGCCCTAACTCACCACAGCCATAGCAACGTAAATTACTTGAAGAACGGCTGGTCGCACCGCGCCGAGGAGGGACCTGATCAGGGGTTGGACGCGGAACTGGTTTGGGCGCTGAAGTCTCTGAAGGAGCACCAGTCCGTACGCCAATCTGGGTTCGGAAACAGAGCATGGGTCGAACATGTTCAACACATCTTGAAGTTGAAGGCAAAACCCACCAATATAGCGGGATACCCGCTGATGCGGCGACTCGTTCACATCCGTACGAGCCAACAGCTGATAGAATTCTTTTGTATACTCATCTACAGATCGTGGTCCTTGACGAAGATTCTGGAGTCGCTGGAATAGTTACCGCTCGAAGTTGTAAGGTAGGAAAGCCTTGCGGATTTTTTTTGAAGTTCTCCCAACTGCGGACTTTCTCCTTGCCTTCACGCTCACGAGTCTTCTTCACTTGCTGCCACCAAGCCTGTGCCCTGCCGCGCAGGTGGATGGTGACAAAAGTGACCCTTCTCTCCTCAGGAACTTCCTTGAAGTCCATCACTTCCTCAACCTGGGATAACCAATCAACAAACGCCTTTGCCTTAAGGCTACCATTAAAGTCAGGAATGTCTACCTTAAATCCGAGCTCCCAGTGGCGGCCGTGATAAGTATTCTGTTCTAACCCCTCCCCAAAAGGGTTATCGATACTTTCAACCTCCATACCTTGTTTCCTGGCGTTAAGATCAGCCATCTGACGGGTACGATCAGCCACCTGACGGCGCAGGTCAGCATCTTCGCGATCTCCGAAATCACTTGCATCTCTAGCCACCGCAGCGCCACCGCGACCTTTGGATCTTCCTCACACCATCTCGCAGGACTGCCTGTGTCTGATACCAAATTGATATAGAGTGGAACGCAAAAGAAGCTAGATAGATGGATAAACCCTAATTTTATTAATAAAAACAACTCCTCAAACAATGTAAGAAGATATGTTTATATAAGGTTTCAATTAAAACCCTAAAACAAAAATAAGAAAATTACTAAAATATCCTAAAGTATTAAAAACTCGAAATAAGCTGATAAATGAGCCCAAATGCCTAAAAAAGCCCATATATCACAAGCATAGCTGGTGGTTTGCATTTGTGGCGTCGTTTCCTTCGAAACAAGGTGCTGTGGGTCAAAATCAGACACCGGAGCTCCAAACTGTCAATTCACCGCATTCTTCGGGTGATCGCCAGTCTTCATAAATTCCAGCGCTAAACTGTCTGCATCAATTTCTTCAAATATTCATCTTCTTGGCGAGTCTACCAAGACATTTTTCTGTTTTTAAATGTGATTTCTTGATGTGTTTATCGTATGTTGACGAAAGTTATTGTTTTCTATTTATTGATTTTTTATGTAAGTAACGTAATCGTACTAGACAAATCACAATTTGACAAGTTTCAAGAGTGGATAACGTAATCCAAATAACTAATTTGATTATGACACATAAGGGATAAATCTAACACGTTTACCTATGCATGCCAGGTTAAGCCCACGTTATGAAATGAAGATATAAGTTATTCTAGTGAAAGCGTAAATATATTTGTTGTAACCTACGTTGAACATCAAATAAACATCAAACATCAATAATAATAGTTCTAACTTACATATTTGTAAACTTCGAACATTAAAATAAAATAAAAATGTAAAGATGAAACATAAAATAAAAATTTCATAAAATACATAAACCATACGTCAATAATGCTAAGTAGTCATAATGCGTACATCAATAATAATAAGTAGTCATAGCGTCAACAAAACCAAATACAATAAAAAAAATTAAACCCTGTATTGGTACGCAAGCCTATAGCACTCATGTAAGGGTCCGCGAAACTCCTCCATAGTCAAGTCATGACTTTTCTCCTTCATACCCTCCATCTCCAGTAGGTGACCCGTCAAATCGTATAACATGGTCGCATGAGTAGAGCCGGAGGAGTTCACCTCAGCATGTGCATCGCCGTGGAGCGACTTAGGATGGATAAGTACGTACCAAAAATATTTTATCACCTATGAAATGTACGTCAATGTGATACCATCCTCATGAACTACAATATACTCCACGCCTCGCAAACTATGGTCAATAATGTGTGACTCCCAATGATTCCAAGTGAATGCGTTCCAATTGTAAAGAATATTTACACGATGAAACCTACTAGAACCTGTCAAAATAGGATGTAGCGGACCAAGTACGTGTATCGAAACTAGTAGCACAAAAATCTAACCATAGTATTATATATATAACAACCAATTCATTGAATATAAGAAGCACAAATTCTAACCTAAACCAACTATTAAACATGCATGTTTTAGCTATTGAATATGCTCTACCTGTCTAGTGACTCGTAGTGGATAGTATGCTTCGACAATGTCAAAAGACTTCAACGTAGAATCTATTCAAGCTACCCCAGAAAACGCCTGAAGATCACGTATATACGCGTAAGGCATGAACCATACTTGCAAAAAGCAACAAATGTTTGAAATGTATCTATTAAGTATAAATTATAACATTATTAAAGAAAATAAATATAAAAATAAATATAACTTACTTCACGGTTAGTGAAGGTAGTGAGGTAATCACGATGACCGTTTTGAGCCTTTTGCCTTTTTCGAAACGGGAGAGGCATGTATTTGCATATCATAGGTTATGTGATAGTATATCTGGTGTATTGCGCATGAGTAAAGTTGGGAAAATGATCATACATCCAAACCTCTAAAAGGCCAAGCGAACCAACACACTAGAAGTGGTTTGTAAGCAACGCTTACCTTGCTGGAAATACAACTGCGCAAGTATCATTTGTCCCCAATTGTACCTGCTAGAACTACAGCAGTCATCGATAAACTTTAAGTATTTGAGGTTTATATTCTTGTCCGACTTGTAGACTAATATGGTACGACCAAACAAGTGAAAATAATAACCCATCATAGCTCGACGAACACCATTATCAGTGATGCATAATCAAATACTTCGCTTTACAAAATGTCTTCTTCAGCCAAACGAGGCGAACACACCTTCTGCATCCCCCATTGTTTTCTTTTATTTCAGCCTCTAACTCTTCAAGACTGACTCCTAGTAGGCGCGCATATGCCATATTTCTCGCATCTCCACTAGCAAAATCAACAATTTTATAGTTTACCCAACCACTGGAAGACCTGTGATGACGTGCACATCATCTAGTGTCACCGTCATCTCACCGAAAGACAAGTGAACTGTGTTTGTTTCCAGATTCCACCTCTAAAAAACTCTTATAATAAATGAACGTTACTAGCCCAACGTGTGAAGAAGTCAACGATGGGCCCGAAACAAGTACGCATTACCTCATCACGAATGTGGGTTTAGTCAACAAGATCCCATCCACGATAAGTTTGGTACATAACTCAGGACTACATATGTACCCTCGCTTGCAAAGAAAAATAATAATATAAAAGTATTAAACATGCATATTTTACCAATACAAGTTTCCAACCAAAACCAATCATTATAACACTAACGATCATCTTTAAGCAACTATAAGTAAGCATTATAAGCGTAAAATATTAGCATACAATTATAACCTTAATCATTAAAACACTTCAAAAATTACGTCGTTTTTAAGACGTTGTAGGCCTCGTGGTTCTTGTGTGAGTTAAACATAGAGTACAGTTCTGGAAATTGCCGGTTGAACCTACAAACATTTTGGTCTGTAGTTCACTGACGAGTAACGGGAACGACGTAAAAGTTTGTTGATGGTAAACTCGTGCGCTGCGTGACGACTGGCCAGACACCATCTAATCGTCTATTTTGCTATCCGACCGACTAGGTGAACGTCTTCGAGGAGACATCTTACAAACATACACAAATCATAAATCATAATTTTGGTCAAACAATCTAAAAATACTTAACTAGTTTCCAACAAACTAAAAAATACATCTAATTTCCAAAATGGTGAAGTAACAATGCATTATAACATATAAAAAATAAAAGGGAGAACAAATTACAGACACATGCCAATCCACGCATAAACATGCCTGAATTATGAAAATCCACGCACGATCCAAAAACTGCCCTTGTAGAGGATGACAATGTTGGGCTGAATGAAGAGTAATACAAGGTATAAAAAGCCAAAGAAAAACAAATTATGTATGTACGCGATCACTGATATCCATACAAAGCGTTTTAACAGTGTATCTAGCTCTTTAAAGAAATGAAATTCATTCTCGTATGTCAATTATTTCAAATGAATCTAAAGATAAAACTCAGTCGTTTATGGTGTCACATCGCTACTGATTCAGTTAAAATTTGAACATATGGATGGAAAGTGGGCCGGCGACAACGAAGTTGTGAATGCTAATGGTGAAAAATCAGAAAATAACCCCCATCATAACGGAAAGTAAGAATAAGATATTATTGAGAAACATAAAATTGATACTTAATCATTTTTCAATTCAGTTTTAAAGGAACTATTTGTGGTTCGTGTTTGTAACTCTAAGAACCCATTATTTTTCAGTTGATATGGTGAACAACAATAAATATGTTTTCTTTTAAAATATTCAAATTTGATTAACTTTATATCAAGCGGTTTTTCATATGTGGGTTTTTACGAGTATTTGAAGTGTACATGTTCGGTATGCTTCCATCGCCAGACAATACGACCACGTTGTTTGGGCATCTTTCTCATGAAGATATTTCTTTCTTGTATTCGGTTTTTGATTGTTTGTATCACATGACTTTTATTTCTTTATTTGTTTTAGCCTCTTGTTTTATGGACTTATGGATTTAATTATAACCATATTTTAGAGCTTTTGATATTCGAGTTTATGGCATCTTTTTTGTGGTCTTTTATTTTCCTGACCTATGAATTGACTTAAAATCATATTTTAGTGTTTTTATTGCCCAAACTTTATGACTTTGTTTTTGTATCTTCTTGTCTATTTGACCTATTACCTTTATTTATACTATTATTTGGGGGATTTTGTTGCATGACCTCTATGGCGTAATGTTTGGCGATAGAAGTATGATATTGTTGTGTGACTTGAAGCCTCAACTTATAACACTGCTTTGTACAAATATTTTGTATTTCATCATTAGTAACTTTATCCGAATAAAAATATTTAAACATAAAACATCTTGGAATGTCCATTTCACAGCTAGGTTTTCGTATTTTAGTATGCTTGTAAAACTAATGTTGGAAAACTCAAATTATAATTTTTATCATACCCAAATTATCCACCATATTAACATTAAACCAAGGTAATATATCATCACTTTTAGATAAGATTAGTGAAATACATAACATAAGTGACATTAGTCTTACTACCATTTGCTTCTTCTTTTGTAGTTTCATTCTACATCTTCCTCAAAAGATTGCGATATCATTTTCCTTAATAGTGAAATCATTTGTTTTGATTCTCTTCCGTTAATTACCTTTAGATCAAGCTACTTCTTGTATATATTATAATGTTTTTTGTTGTTTACTCTTGATCTTAGCTTTTAAAAATGCTTCATTCTCATATATTAATATATTTATTACTCTTAAATTTATCTTTGTGATTAGTACTAGATACTCTCCAAATTTGAATGCATTATCTTGTTAGATATATCGGTTTATTATTTCCACATTAAATGTCTCATTTTTTGTGATTTGGTTTTTTTGTTCCTCAAGTAATTTATCCCAATAAATCAGTTATAAAATATAGTTTTGTTCAAAGTTATAAGATGTCTTAGTTCAAACTTCAATCTCGACATTTTAGCAATAACATTGAAGCTAGACCTCGATTTATTTTTCAAAATTCTATATCTGTCTTTAGTTGTCATATATGTATTGAATAATATTTTAGATAAAAAAATTATGATTTTTATTATTCAGTTATATTATAAAAGATAACAATATATATATATATGTATATATATATATATATAATAGATCATTAATTTTTACACATAAATGAATTCAATTTTCACATAAATATTTTAAAATAATAACAGAATACTTTTGAGGAAACAAACACATCTAAGCATATAATGTAATATATAAGCCCTAACTACTTATGCGTAAGACATTAATCTATAACCAGTGCACATCTGATCATAATGTTTAACTATTCAACAAAATCTAAAGTACATATGCCTATGACATTTACTTGTAAGCAATGTAACTGCAAGCATAACATTTGAACAACCAACAATGGTTAAACTGAATATAGCTATAACCTTAACATGTAAGCAATACACATGTAAAACATACAAATTGAACAACCATTAATGCCTAAATATACCTATAAACTTTACATGTAAGTAATGCACATGTAAGCATACAAACTGACCAAATAACAATTATTGAACTAGATATACCTATATTGTTTACTTGTAAGCAATGCACATGTAAATAGACTTAACAAACAACAATTCCTAAACTAGATATATATAAAATCTTTATATGTAAGCAATGCACATGTAAACATACATTATACATATTGAACAAATGGTAATACCAAACTAGATACACCTAAAATATTTACCTGTAAGAAATACACATATAAGCAAAGCATGCAGACTCAAAAACCAACAATTCCTAAACTAGATATACCTATACTTTTTTACCTGTAAGAAATGTACATGTAAGCATATAAGTTGAACAAACAATAATTCTCAAACTAGATATACCTATTACATATACATGTAAACAATGCCCATATAATCATACAGCATGGCTAAACTATATATCGTTATAAATTTTACTGTAAACAATGCGCACCTAAGCATATAAACTAAACAACCAACAATGCCTAAACTATATATAATTCTATCATTTACTTGTAAACAATGCACATGTAAGCACATGTACAGAATAACCATCAACGTCTAAACCAAATATATCTATACCATTTATTTGTAAACAGTACAAACCTAAGCATACATACAGAAAAACCATTAATACCTAAACTAGATTCATATGCATATAATATTCATGTGTAAGCAATGCACACCTAAGCATATAACAACCAACCAAGCATAAACTTGATATATATGTAAGCAACGCACATGATAAGCATACAAACTGAACAACCAATTATACATAAACTAGATGTACGTATAGCATTTACATGTAAACAATATACATCAAAATATAAAAACTGAAAAAATAATGTAACTTAAACTATAGACATCTATAACATTTTTTCGTGTAAGCAATACACATCCAAGTATAGAAACTGAACAATTACCATAACCTAAACTACGGACCTAAAACTAGTTTAAATTTAACCTTACAATTCGAAATATATTTTTAAAAATTTGAAAAAAAATCTAAATGTAACACGGTACAAATTCGATTTTTTTTAAAAAACAAATATTTATAATTTAGATCATTCAAAACTAAATATTTTTATAAATTTAAAAAAAAAATCATAACTTAAACGCTGAATTTAGTTTATTTCTTCTACTATTTCGTTGTTATTCTTGTTGTTGCAGAGATCTCAATTTGAAAGAAATTACTTTAAATTTAAGGTTCAGTTTGACTTTTTAAAAACTTAAATTTTTGATTGAATACAAAATTTTAATTTTAAACTGAAAAAATTAAAACAATATATATATATATATATATATATATATATTTTGTTATTAGTTATTCAAATAAACAATTTTGTTTTAGGATATTTCCATTAAATAATTTGATTATTTTGAATCTATTTTTAATCCGAACGAATATTCTGGGTACATACCTCTATAACTCTATCTATATATATATATATATATAAAAGTAATATTTTCATAAAACGAAGATGATTATAAAAAGACAAAGAACATATTGACGTTTTATTATGTTTTGGGCCCTTGAAGTAGACTTGTTGGCACCAAATTAATAGAATTCTTTCCGGATCCACAAACGAAATTCCATTGCAAGTTCTTTCTCTTCTCTCCAGTCCACTGCACTTTTTTTTTATTTTATAAAAAAAACATTTGTTAACATTTCTCTTCTCTCCATACCATCTTCTTCGACAGGATGATGACGACGAACACCACCTGAACGCCATCATCTGGCGGAAACAAACATTTTTTGATTTTCTTTTTAAAATTATTATTTCAGAAAAACAGAAAGATACAAAGGTCAATGTTCATGTTGGTTTGTAGAAAAACAAGTTTTGTTAACATTTTATTAAGTTTTACAAAGTTGAAAAAAGAGAGTTTTGGTTAGTTTAAAGTTTAAAGTTTTTATGATTTTAGTGAGTTTGAGGAAGTAAAATGTTAGGTTATGGTAGATTTTCTGTTTTGCAACTTCATGAAGTAAATAATGGCATAAAACGTAATTAAATGAACTTCTAAGGGCTTTTAGAATTTTTTGCCTAATGACAATTTTGTAAATATTAAAAAACAAAAAAAAGCAACTTCGCAAAATAGTTTCGGCTTTTTTTAGCAATTCCATAAAAATAATTATCATATAAATATAATGGCTGAACACGTCTACAATGGTTAATTTTTATTTTAATTTTGATTGATAAACTTTCTCACAAAGTATTATTAAATGTTCGAAATTGTATTTGAAATTTTCAATATTCATACTGATACTACTTTTCTATTTACTTTTATCGATTTGATTACAGTTCACCCTCTTTTCTGGGGAACTTTCTATCTTTGTATTATTTGTTATTATTTTTTTTGAATTTTTTTCTAAAATATATGAATATTTCTTTATTCATTATTAAAATTTGGTTTTATTACGCTATAAAATTTGGTTTTATTACGCTGGAAATTTGAGTTCATTGAATTCCTATATTGAAGGAAAAATGTTGAGTCTTTTCTCTCAAGAAAGGTCCAAGAAGTGAGTTTGTTTCTTAACCTCTAAGAAACCTCTCCATTGCTATTCACCATTGCAAAGTATAGTCATAGCATAGGTATCTACAAGCCGATAACAGCTGCGTATACGTTGGAAATTTCAGCCTTCGCAGGCACTGCCTGTTGAAGGTTGGAGTCATGAATTTGGAAACCCAAGGCAATGACTTTCCACCATTGAATGGTAAGTTAGCTGCGACTGAATCGAAGGCATTGCCAATGGATATGCGGTATTCAGACGTTGTAATGGAAAAAAAATGTGGAACCAGTTTACAAATCGGAAGTTAAAGTGTTAGGAGATCACAATGTTATTCGATTCGAAAGAAAGGTGAAGAACAACCTCTGCTCTCAATCAAGAACCACTCTAATATGTAAGTTTAATGACGGCATCCCTAAAAGACAGGCGTTTCAAGCATTTCTTGAATCTTTTAGGTTCAAGGGTGTGTTCACATACGTAACAATCGACTCAAGACAAATTCTCGTAGAGTTTTCAGTATTGGCAGATGCTGGAAGGCTTTGGGTGAGTAGGTTTTGGAAGGTTGATGGCAAGATGATGCGTGTTGTTAAGTGGTGTCCGCATAGCACTAGAAACATCGAGAGCCCGATTGCTCTGCTTTGGGTTAGATTCGAAAAAGTGCCAGAATTCATGTACAATAGTTCTGTGATAAATGAACTTGCTTCATCCCTTGGGCTGGTGCATCAGGTAGTTATCCCTGATGTTAACAGGGCAAATTGGAATGCATGCTTTGCATTGATTGAAATTGATGTTTCAAATCATCTTAAGAGGAAGTTGAAGGTTGAGTTTGGAGATGGTGATGTGTTCAATATAAATGTCAGTTACAAAAATGCACCAGGGTACTGTAAGTCCTGTCACCACATTGGGCATGAGTCTGATAAATGCAAAAAGAATATGTCTATGGATTCTAAGACTGTGATATAAAGTGTAAAAGAAAGTGTTGATGCAAACAGGAATGAAAACAAAGCTGTTATTGCAAGAAACTTTGTTCAACAAGATTCTTTACAGGAGGTTGAAAAGCCTGATAAGGCTACTATGTATACAAAGGTTGAAGCCTTTACACATGTATACAGGAAGAAATTAAAATCAATAATTACAAAGAAAGATAGGTCTTCAGTGTCTTGTCCATCCACGAATGTTGCGAGTCCAGTAAGAGAGAGAGCTGCTTCCAACAATGATCCAGATATCATCAGTGCCCTTCAGCACCTTGAGGAAGAAGAGAACTGTCTGGACAGGTTACAGGCTTCTCCTCGAGTTGGAAGAGCTGGTAGCTACAATCCATCACCAAGAACAAGTACAAATGACCCTGATCAAGATTTTGAGACAGTTATTTCAAGAAAGATCAAATCTGCAAATAGAAATAGCAACTCTAACAGACTGTCTATAAGCTCTCTTAGAAAGAGAGGAAAGGCTCTAAAAGACTCAACATCTGATAATGATTAAGTTCCTAAGTTGGAATGCAAGGGGTGTGCATAATAATCCTACGATTGCTAGGCTAAAGTTCATTATTAAACATGAGAAAGTTAAACTTGTTACAATTCAGGAGCCTATGGCTTGGTCTGATAAGATGGAATTGGTTACTAGAAGAATTGGGTTTGAGAAGTGTGTGGCTAATACATCTAATAAAATATGGTTGCTTTGGTCTAATGAAGTTAGTGTATCAGTGATTGAGGATCAGGACCAGTATTTACATGTTAAGATCAACCATGCTGACTTTACTAGTTGTTTCACTTCTATTTATACAAAAAAATTGAGATTACAGAGGAAGATGCTCTGGAGCCAGCTTAGTAACATCACCTGTGATATTCCTTGGATTCTTGCTGGAGACTTCAATTCCATAAGATGTCCTGATGATCAACTTTGCTGTGTGAATTATGATGGAAATGGAGCAGAGGACTTCAATGACTTCATAAGAAACAGCAACCTGGATGTGCCTGGACACACTGGATCACGTTATACCTGGAGTAACAATAACGTTTGGAAAATATTAGATTGGGTGCTCACCAATCAAAATATGCTTAATGGTTTAAGATTACAGGTGGTAAAATCGGTGCCTGCTCTATTAGTCAGAGGAAGATCTCATACCTGGTGTGGAAGCCTCCTGCTCAGGGAAGACTGAAAATCAATGTGGATGGCGCATCCTGCTTCTCTGGTGAGGCTTCTGGTGGACTTATTGTTTGAGACAGCCAGGGGAACTGCATCGAGGGAGCCGGCTTTCTCTTTGGAAAATTGTCTTCATTACAGGCTGAAAGAAGAGCATTGTTAGAAGCTCTGCTTCTTTGTAATAGGGGAGGGTGGAATGCACTGGACATTGAATCCGACTGTTTACCCTTGGTCATCAGCTTCTCACTCGGAGATGAAATCAACAGGTTCAGGGATGAGATTTTTAGAGCTTTAATTCGCCCGACTATGAAAATAAACCACATTTTCAGACTGGAAAATGTGGCAGCAGATTGGGTGACGAAATGGGTGCTGGAAGAGAAGAGGTGTTGTTCATTTGTTAGCCATGACATCCCAACACCACTTCGGGCGATTCTGATACTAGAGAGCTTGGGTATAGGGTACATAGACCCAGGATGAAAAGCTTTGTTTTGGTGAGGCTTTGGATAAAATGGCGTGAATGTGGAGCAGGATTGGATGACTGGCTATGGTGATTACAACTGAAAGAAATCTAGGGTTCGTGAAAGGGAGAAGACAAAGGGGCTTGGAAGAAATTAGGGTTTTCAATTGGAATTTTTAATGATTTAGGGCTAATTCTAGTCCTGATTCAATTAGCCTTGTATTAGGCCTTAGTCTTCTTATTTTAAAAGCCCTAGTAGTTTTGGGGCCTTGTAACAAATGAACATACCATTTAGTGAATATAATAATTTTTTTTGCAAAAAAAAAATATTTTTTAAATAATAAAAATGATTGTATATTAATAATTATTGACTAATCTAAAATCTAGTAACAATTGTAGTTTGGATTTTAACATTCTTTCCAAATAGATTTGACACATTTATTTTATTACACAATATTCTATTCACTCCTAACTGAATTTCCATCATTCATCTTTAAGCGTAAACAATAGGGTCAAGCTATATATACCCAATTCGAGTTTAAGTATACCCAATTTTGAGTATACCCAAAGGCGATCTAAGTATACCCAATTTTTTCTAAAATGCCCTTTTGTGGGTATATAAGCCAATTTTTTTTACTAAGTTCATCCACTCCACTTAAACCAACATTTTCTCCCACTTCACTCATACCTCTCACTTCTCTCTAGAATCTCACCTCACTTCTCTCTTATTTTTTCCGGCGAACCACCACCACCACCACCACTCCTCCTCCTCCTCCTTTATTATGGTCAAGAACAAAAACCCTCCGCCGCCTCCTACGTAAGTCCCTAATTAATTTTGTTACTTAATTTTGTTAGATTTAGGTATGAATTTTAGTTTTTTGTTAGATTTAGGGTTGAATTTTGTGTTTAGGATAGAATTAGGTAGACAATTAGGGTTTAGGGTAGGATTAGGGGGAGAATTGGGGCCATTTTCCAGCCAAATCGCCGACTGGAAAATAGCCGGCGACGCACCGGTGGTGCGTATGCCCAGTACCGAGCGTACTGGGCATACGCACCGATGGTGCTGCCCAAGGCGCACCATCGGTGCGTGATGGTGTGCCGCTCGGTACACCAACTGTGTACCGAGCGGCACACCATCCGTGTGCTGAGCGGCACAATGACCTGTGTCGCTCGGCACACATTGCCGAAACCGAGCGGCACTACCACCCGTGCCGCTCGGTTCGCCCTCTTTGGTACCTATGGTACCCTAATTTTTTTTTAAAAAAACTCTAATTTTTGGTTTTCAAAAGTTCTGGTATGGTACTAATTTCTTTCTTTGTTTCAAAACTCTAATTTCTTTCTTTGTTTTGGTACCTATGTTATTAATTTCTTTCTTTGTCTTGTATTTTTGTAGGTCAGACGTAGTGGAGGAGCGACGTCTTCCACGATCCAGGGCGTATCCCCCTGGGTCACGTCCACCACCGCCAGGCAAGAGTATTAAGACTGTTCGCGCTGTTGAGGATGAGCGAGTCCGCGATGCCAAGCGCGGACGAGATACTCCAGATGACTCTGAGACTATTCGTCTTAGGGAGGAGGAGGAACGGATACGGACTGATCGGTCTTTGCGCCGAATCAAGCATGGCCAGAGGAAGGAAAAGGCCATAGCGACTGAGGCGATTGATATCAGAGGTGGAGGGTCCTCACGACGAGAGACGTCGTCATCGCATACACATAGATCACCACCTCCCACTGCTAGTGATCCACCACCTCCCTCTCCTTCTCGCAGAGCTGCGTCCCCTGCGCATACTACTACACATCCACCACCTGTTAGCGACAGAGTGGATGCCACTGGGGACCCTGAGCAGGACACGATTGACGAGGAGCACATAGATGCCATCCACACCGAGGAGCAGCGAAAGACGTTTGCATTTCTCAAATGCAACAAGATCCCTCTATTTCCTGACTACAAGGAGCATGAGGCGTACCACGTCTTCATCGGACAGGTAAGTACCTAATTATTAAATGTCTACTCTAAGGTTTTAACTTTATTATGTTCTGACTTAGTTTTTAATTTATAGGGTCGCACTACACTGGGCGTACAAGCACATTATAATGTGCTACGTATGTGGGACTTGACTGCTCAGCCAGATGTGCAGCGATTTTTGGCGCGGACTCCTTTCGGTCCTCTTATAGCCCACCTGCCTCAGTACTTCACACATTCCGTCTTAGACGAGGTTTTTGTTGAGCGTTGGCATCAGGAGACCAACACTTTCCATTTCTCATTTGGAGAGATGACGATTACGCTCGATGATGTCAGCTGCATTACAGGTCTCCCTGTAGTTGGTCGGACACTTGATGTAGTCACTGCTCCACGTGACGAGGCATACAGCTACTACGCTAGTATGTTAGGTCTGACAGTGGATGAGGTCCGCACAGAGATACAGTCCACCAGAGGCGTTGGCTTCAAGATAAAGTGGCTGAGGGAGACTTTCACCAGGGGGCGCTACATCGAGCAGACTGATGCTGAGACTATCCGCTAGGTATCACGAGCATACCTTATGTTTTTATTTGGCTGCACTATTTTTGCGGATACTAGTCAGAAGAGCGTCAAGGCTGACTACTTGTACGGGTTAGCCAATATGGATTCTGGGTTGTGGGACATCGCGTGGGGTACGAGTGCATTGGCATTCCTGTTCCGTGGTTTGGGTGATGCTTCGAAAGCATCGAAGCATAACCTTTATGGTTTTGTAGCCATGCTCGATTGTTGGATCTATGATCACTTCCCAGCGTTTAGTGCCTTAGAGAATGCTGACCACGTAGCGAGGCAGCCTAGGATTGTGAAGTGGCTGCCGAAGCGGATTGTTGGGCAAAACATCCGCCCCAAATCGGTTGTTCGTACTCTCCTTGCTGATCAGAAGGAGGCAGATGTAAGTTTTTAAATATATTTTCCCCATTACAATTTCGATATTAAGTGTTAGGATGATGTATTTCTAATTGTTTTAATGTTTTGTAACAGGTGCGATTTGAGCCATACGAGGACATTAGAGTCCAGTTTCCAGTCCAGGAGATCCGCACTATTGTTTATCCTTTGCGGATGATGAGCACGGTCGAGGGCTACATGCCTGATCGGGTTATGCGCCAGTTTGGACGGGTTCAGGATGAGCCCCAACTCCCACTTGTACTACGACCAGGTTACAAGAAAGGAGATCTAGCGAGGTACACGTGGCGAGAGAGCGCATGGCTAGATTGGCGTCAGCACTTGCTTGCTGAGGATCGTTTGACAGTTACCATTGCCACATATAGACAGTCAGCGACGAATACCTACTGGAGGTATGTGGCTGAGTATGGTTGGCATACTATCACTCCCCCACCGCGTACCACGGACGATAGACTTTTAGACGCCGTTCGCTCCATTGTTACTATGCCCGTCGAGCGTGGGGAAACGGGTGCGCTGAGATGGAGAGATCAGGTCCTGCAGCTATTCTCACCCTGGTTGTTTGTCCTCATCATCGGACTTGTTCTAGCGTTGTTATGATCTTTCATTCTTGTGGACTTCTTAGTTGTTTCAGTATCTTATTTTGTATTTCGACTTATGACATCTACTTTGTAATATGAATTATGACTTCTACTATCTACTGCTTCTACTGTTCTTTTTGATTTCTTGTACTTGACTTCATAATTAATTCGTCGAAAGTTAAAATTATAATACTAATTCATTCACTTAAAATTCATAACACCATAACACCAAAACACCATAACATTCAGGTATAAATTTGTCAAAAAATAACACCATAAACCCAAAACAAATATTTTTTAAAAAAATACAAGTTAAATTGCACCATGGGTACGCAGTCAGTGGTACCTTTGGTGCACACTACTGCGTACCCATGGTATAGTAGCCTGTGCACCATGGGTACACAGGAGGGAGTACCCATGGTGCATGGTACCATAGGTACACAGTGTGGTGTACCATCGGTACACCAGACTGTGCACCATAGGTACACATAAGACTGTACCTATGGTGCGCAATTTTAACTTGGAAATTTTTTCCCGGTTTTTTTCCCGCGTTTTTAATTTTTCGCGCTCTAAAAATCCCGCCAATGTAAACTCTCATTCCTCTATATAAGGAAGCATATCTTCTAACACCAAACACACAAAACTCTCCTTTTAACATAGTTGAAGTCTATCATAATGGGTTGGAGTGTGTTTGATGATGCTCATCTGCTCAAGGCTGCGAAAGCTGTGAAGTTCAAACGGCCGGACGATAATACCGATGAGTTCTTTGATGAAGTGTTGTGTATGATGTATTTCATGTACGGCCAAATGTCTACATCTAGACAAATGCCTCGATCTCGTACTCGTCAAGAGGTAGCCACTAGGTACAAGTCTATAATTAGTGCACCGATGTTCTTGGTGTTTAACGAGCCCTCAGAAGTCAGAAATGAAGCGTTCGACTCCTTCGGTTTAATGATCACAGACTATTTGTCTTTGGAAATGTCTCAATACGTTCATTCTCAAATTGCCATGAAGGAGGAAACAGTCCGTATTCTCAGCGACAATGGAGGCTACGATTTTGACTAACTGTCTGTTCTATATCAAATTATGTACTAATGTTTAGAATATGTTGTTGTTGCTTGTCTGTGATGTTTTATTTTAGTTATGAACTGATTATTGGCTTATCGTTATAAGTTGGTAATTTGAATGAATTAATGCAATAAAAGAGAAATTCCAAAACAACCAAAACGATGTACTAAAACAAAGTTCTAAACATCATAAATCCTTACAAATGACGTAAAGCGACCAAAAGACACATAAGAGTTCGAGACAATAACATAAACCGGACCAAAACACATAAACCTACTAAACAAACTCGTCAAGATTAGTTACTTCTGGGAATGAACTAACTGGCTTTCTACCTTCGAGTTCCGTATAATTCTTGCAGCGACCAACTAATGGTAGGTCCCAATGCGTAGCCTCTTCGCTCTTCAACTTCTGCCACGTAGGATGTATGCGTGCGCAAGGGCAAAGGGGCTTGATTGATAGCTGTTTCATACAAACTTAAATTAGAATCAACAATTGAGTAATATAGTGGTGAGAAAAAAAAGGCCATATATCGAATGACTTACATTGACAAAGTGGTTAGTATCGACGAATCCAAACCCAATCTCACGTCTTTGGGCCATAATGGGAGGCTTACCGCGCAGAGGTAGAAAAGTATGACTACAGTTGTGCTTCCCTACGAGTGACACAAAATGAACAATGCATTCGAACTTTGTTGCAATCGCAATACCCATTTCAGGCATTGTCATCCAATATTTGGGTGATGCAGGTGTCTCGTAGTAGTTTATACTTTCTGCAACCTTCAGGTAATCCTCTTTACCGTTATAAATCTTGCTGTATGTGTCGTAGTTTTCCATTAGCTCATCGTATATTGCCTTCCGAACACCTCGCCAACCTTCTTCATGACCATACAACCCAAATGAAACTGCTCTATATCCGCAATGTCCATCTGGCTTAACATCATTAATACCCGATATAAAAGGGTTAAAGTGAGGAGGAAACCAACGCAAATAACCTTTCGGGTCATGTATTAGTTCTGTGACTCGACCAATGGATGGTTGTACGATGTTGCTACCTAGCGAGGCAATGGAAGAGGTACGAGTACGAGTACGAGGTACTCTAGGCACATCTGCCCGAATCGTTGATTCACGACCAACTGCTTTACTTTTTTTAACTTTTGTTGGTTTCAAAGACTGCATAACTGCGTCATGACTAGCTTCATCATCTTTTAGCTCGTACTCCCATCCGCTCATGTCCCGTTTAGTGGATGATGTGTCCACCACTAACTTTCTTTTCACCTGTGGGCGGCCTCGGTGTTTCTGCTTCTCCAATGGCTCTAGCAATGACGATGTTTCAGGATAAACAACTTCAAACCATTTCTTGTAAATATGTTTGATACGGCTTTCATCTTTCGTATCCATAACATCGCTTACTAGCTTTAGCAGATCATCTTTGAGAATTTCCTTGGTCGTACGGAATGTACGAGGCATTATTTCTAACCTTGTCCAGTGGATGTGAAAAACATCGAGAGAGGCAGACATTCCACCTTCACGCCACTTGCGGACCTGGTGATAGCAAGGTATACCATGGGTAGATTTTATAGCGCATATACACTCGCCAGTGTCTTTAACATCCGGCCCATCTTCAATAGCGACCATCTTGGTATCTTCGGCCTTCTCTACTTCGTCGAAAAATAGTTCTAACGCCACGTGGGAAACCTTGCCTCGAATCTCATCAAACAGTTTATGTACTATCCATAATCAAAACTATCGGAAATGTGCGTAAAAGGTCAACAGCGACAGGATGGGCAAAAAACAAATCTGTAATGATTTGTCCATCGTCTTCACCAGATTTATGCCATTCATAATAATTATGTGACTTAAGCTCACCCCACAAGAACTGAAGTTGTGACCTACCCGCCTTCTTTAGAACCCGATTTTTCTGTCGTGCATTGTAGATCGTCCGCATGGTAGAAACGTTATCTTCGTTCAATTTCTTCACACCATTCAGTATATCTCTGGGGTTAGTACCAATGAAGGTCGCTCGTTCAACATACTCCATCTCTTCATCATTCAAACGGCCAGCAAAAGAATGACCATCTAGATGTATAGAAGTGTCATGGTTATGAGTACCGCATTTTACTTCTAACTTCCATTGATCTGGGGCAACCATTGACCCGAGAAGCTGAAATGGGCAGTCAATCTTTTTCGTTCCTGTAGACTTCCGTTTGCGGTCTTTTTCTGCAACCCTTGGAATATATTTCCCTCCCCTCTCACACTGGAAATAAACTCTCGGATTTTTTCTACTGTTTACTTTGTCGCGCCGACTTATGTTGATAACCATACCATAAAGTTTTCCGATCTTCGTAACCCATTTCACCAAAGCGTCATGTGTGTAGAACTCGGTAGTGAAGAACAAATGACTATAATCGGTAGCGGAAGGTGCCTCAGTCCCACTTGCGACATCCGTCCCCTGTTACACAACAAAAAAGCTCAATAAACATTCAAGTATAGTTAACAACACAAAAAAAATCAGGCATTTTTTCGAAAAACATGCGCAAATCCAAGGTTCTGAGGCCTAAAACCGGTGGTTCTAGGCCTCAGAACCGGCCGGACACGGCCATAAGCACCACCGGTGCTGAGGCCATGAACCGGTGGTGCTGGGGCCTCAGAACCGAGCGGACTGAGGCCCCAGGTCCACCGGTTCTTCGCCTCAGTACCGGTGGTGCTGGGGCTGTGGAACCGACCGACTGCGTGGCCATGCACCATCGGTTCCGGCCCATGGTACCGATGGTGCGTAGGTGACGCACGGCCGGTTCTTCGACAAGAACCGGCCGTGCGTCACCTACGCCCCATCGGTTCCATGGGCCGGAACCGATGGTGCATGGTTCGCCGGGTTCTTCAATACCTTCGCCGGCGACGGTGGTGGCGGTTCCGGCGACCATGGCTCCTTCTCCGGCGACTCAATCTCTTTTTCCGGCGAAAATTCATCATTCCTTCTCTCCAGCGACATCAACTCCTCCACGCTGATCCCTAGTTCTGCTTCCGACATGATCGATTTTGTGTTTTAGTTTAAATGTTCTTGATTTTCTTACGAAGTTTGAATTAGGTTTCAAAATTATTAAGAAACTATACTATTTGGATAGTAAATTCAGCAAAGAAGAGTGTTTGTTTGGGTATACATAGCGAAATAGGACTTTTGGTGAATTGGGTATACTCAGGATACACTTAGTAGTTTTTTTTTACTTAATGGCAGTTTCGATATTAATTTTCTGATGGAGGATAAAAATGTCCAAAAAAAGTCAATCCAAAGTCAACGGTTGTTTTTGGATATACTTAAACCCGTTTTGGATATATATAGCCATACCCGTAAACAATATTGTTTACGCTTATTCTTCTACCACTATTTTATCGCCTTCCTTTATTCTGATTCTCCTTGTTCCTTATCTTTCACTACGTCTACCTGTTTAGATTCTTTGGGAGTTGTGAGATACGGGCCCAAATTTGCTGACTATAAAAATTGAGAAAGAGTTAACACGGTACGACACTATTATTCATTAGGCCCACTACGATAGTATTGACTATTGACGGTGGGTATCTAAAAGAGTGGTCGTGTGTTACAGAGAGACGCTTCATTGATTCTGAGCTGAGAGTTTATAAGAGATAAGAGAGGAACGAGATACCATGCTCTCCTTTATACAGAAATGGCTAAACCAAAGAAATCTGGCGAAGATGTGTTTGGGAGAGAAAAAGAAAGTCGATTATCGACCTCAAAGTTAAGGCATCTCTCTTTGTATAATTATAAATACCAGTAAAGTAGAAGCATTTCATTATTAAGCTTTTTTCTGACTAAAATTGAAATCTTTCTCTACTTATAATGTCGGCTTCAGCGAGTTCAACCAATACAGGACCGAGCTTCTCCAACGGGTTGGAGAGACAACAGCCAAGAATTCCTCCTCCACAGGAGCCAATTCCCACCGATTTTTCTCTCGGTAAGGAGATAATACTTTCTTTTTTGTTTGTTTTTATTATTTCTGTACATAAATTTAGTATTTTACATGTTAAACATGTTAATTTTTTTTTTAGGAATGGTTTATTGGGTTCCGGCTCGGATTGGGGTTCCGTTTGAGGATCTAATTGGGGTTCAGTCTCAGGAACGGACTGGGGTTCCAGCTCAGGCACAGGATCGGACTGGGGTTCCGGCTCAAGCTGAGGCTCAGGATCTGATTCAGGATCAGCTTTGGGCTCAGACTCAGGAGCAGGATCGGGCTCAACATCAGATTCCAGTTTGGAGTGGTCAGAATCATCCAGCACAGCCACCACAAAGATCTCAATGTATGAAGTTCGTAATAGGGACACTATTGTTTGCTTCTATTATAGGAATTACTATAGGTATAAGTGTCTTGAGTATATATTTTGTTCACCGCCCCCCCCCAGATATTAGAATAGAGATTCGATATGCTTGCTTAATATGGGGGGGAGTTACATCCTCCAGTCCACCCGAACCAGTTTTAAAATTAGAGTTAGGTACACTATTTAGAAGTAGAAAAGATTTGGACTTAGCAAACACACTGATATCAGTATATTATAAGAACAATCTAGTATCTAAAATGAATTTTGTTGAAATTATGGAGATAAGGGAGGGTAGTAAGACATTTCCTTTAGCGTTGTATGCCAACAATGATAAAGGAATATACTATGAAAGCTTACCATCCAATACCAAACCTTTATTTTCTGAAAAAAAAAATGAATTTAGGATTGAGTTTGACTTTAATTCTTGTTGGAGATTTCTTTTTTTGAAATACAGTAGGAATAGAAAAGTAGTATGCTATGTCTATACCAGGCCTCCTCCCAATGGTCTATCAGTAAGGAGGACCTGTAAAACGACCCACTAGTTTGAGTTTGAGTTTGAGTATGTAATTTTCTATTTTATTTAGTCTATTTTGGTTGTAAAACTTATTGTAATCGGTAAAACATTATTGTAATCAGTAAAACTTTATTGTACTATCCATGTTGTTCGGTAAGGGTTCATATAAGTTCAAAATCCTTAAATTTCTTTATATATATTTATTGTTGATAGTTTGCATGTATCTTTGTTCGTAATCTGGTGGTGGTTGTTGCTGTTGTTGTTCACTGCCGCAGTCACCACCATTCAACTCCTGTAGGTAGTTCTTACTGTTGGTGTTCACACAGAAGATGAATTAACATTTTATATGAAAAATAAATGGGATTTACCTCCTAGGTTTGTGACTCTGCTGGAGGTACAATCACTTTAACTTATTTCTGATTTTCGAACTATGAAGCATGATTAGAATCATTAGATCGCAAACTTGTTTTATTTTCTTCGTTTTTTTTCTTGTTTGAGGCTTTAGGTCTAACAGTAATTTCAAGCTGACATGTTCCGCTAGCTGATGAAAGATCACCCGAAGAGCTAGATTTTGATATTTAGTAAGCTATTGTCCTTGAAATTTGGTGCTTTTAGAAATCATTTTACTAAAGTTGGCATAGGATTTATCATTTTCTAGAGTATTAGAGCACAAATGAAGTGCACAAGCTGGAACAAAGCTCTCATAATGACTTTTCATCTTGCATTTCAAAGTCCACCTTGCAAGCCAGTCGATTGCTCAATCTGAACAATTGATTTACCAGAAGTGAGCAAGGAAATGAAGTTACCCAGGTGGTCTCTGATTATGATTGCTCCACTGGTTTCACCAGATTGAGCGCAGCAAACATCAAAGTTCAACTTCAGCCTACCAATAGGAGGAGGAACCCAACAAAGGTAATTAATACACTTCTTTAAATCTCTTTCCAAATAGCAACCCAACTCGTGAGCAACATTCTCACACTCTTTCCAGTGTTTGAGCTTAATTATGTTAGATTAGTCACGAGATAAAATGATATGTTTAATGTGCTGAATTGAAGACTTAACTATAATGGCTGAGTCTTTGAATTTAACATTGTTTCTCGCTTGCCAAATGACCCAGTTTAGGGGGCAGAATAGTCTTCATATGCACTTTTGAAGGAGAAGACCATGACCAGTTTCTGGCCATGTGGACATTAGTCATGAACCTATAGATCTTAACATTAAAAATACTAGCATAGTAAGACCAAACCTGCCAAGCATGCTCACATTCAATAAAGACATGTTTAGAACTCTCAGTATTTTCACAAAACACACATTTAGAAGCAAGGTTTAAATGTCTTTTTTGCATGGTGATTTCAGTCGGAACAAAATTTTTTAGAAGCCTCCAATGCAAGACACAAGATTGATACAAGAGTTAGGGAGAAGAGAGCTTATCGTATATTAGATCCCAATTGATATCTCTCCACATGGAACTAACATAATTTCTTTTAAACAATCTGTTATCATTGTGAGGATCAAATGTGATAATGTGAGGAGCACCAAACCAGCTGTCCAACCATATATCCACGTCACTTTTTCCAAGATCCCATGTAATAAGACTTTCTGCTTCATTTCTGTTCTCCAACATTCTATTCCAACAGTGAGAGCCTTTTTTGAAACCAATTTGGGAAGGATGATAATCCTTACAGTAAATACTATGAATCAAATTAGACCAAAGGGATCTTTCACTTCTAAAATCAAACCATGTTTTCATAGAATAAACCTTCTGATAATCAGCTAGACTATGCACATTTAGGCCACGCTCATTTTACCTTTTAAAAATGGAGTTCCACAAACACCAATGGATTCTAAGCTTATCTGAATTGAAACCCCACAAAAATCTATTAAAAATTTTCTCTATTTTGTAGGTAACAGATGGAGGCAGTTTACAGCTATGACTCCAGTAGATGGGAATAGGCAGAAGAACACTCTTAATGAGAGTGAGCCTTCCAGCATAAGAAAGACACTTGCCTTCCCAAGATAAGATCTTACTGTTAATCTTTTCAATCAAAGGAATATAGTTGATAATCCTATTGTTGGAGCTCAAAGTGACTCCCAAGTAAGTAGTTGGAAGCTTTCCAATACTAAAGTTAGTAATAATCTGAAGGTTGTTGAGCTTGTTATGGTTAATGTTACTGGCAGCTATTAACTGAGATATATCTCTGTTAATAACCTGCCCATAAGGATTTTGATAAACCTATAAAAATTCACCTATAATGTCTATAGAACTGGTAAGACCATTAGTAAAAATCAACAAATCGTCTACAAATGCCAGACATGGGATATTAATTTTGCTTCTGCCATTGTACTTGATAGTTTTATCAGTTTTATAAAGACTAGCCAACCCTCTTATTAAAGCCTCCTCAGCAAGTATAAACAGACTTAGAGATAAATGATCTCCTTGTCTGATTCCCTTTCTGGTTGTAAAGAAACCCAGAGACCTATCATTAAGCAGAATAGTTGCAAAGACAAAAGTAATAACATTACTGATAATTTTAATGAATGTCTGACTAAAAGCAAAACCAACAAGGATTTTAAATAAGAAATCATGAGAGATATTATCGAAAGCTTTCGACATATCAACTTTGATAATAACATTACTGCTTTTAGTCTTCCTTTTTAGGTCATGCATGAGTTCTTTGGCTATCAGAATGTTCTTGTGGATGGATTTGCCCTTCACATAAGCTCCCTGAAGATCATGTAATAGCTTTCCAATTATGTTATTCATTAATTTAGACATTAGTCTATTAAAGATGGTACAGAGAGATATAGGTCTAAAATGGTTCCAATACATAGGATTATCAGTTTTCTGGATAAGGCAAATGCCTGTAACTTTGAAACCCTTGGGAATATCTTTACCTTTAACAAAGTCTTTCATAGCATTGCAGACATCATACTTAATAGTTAACCAGCAAGTTGTTAAAAAACAAGTGTTGAAGCCATCAATGCCCGTTGCACTAGATGGCTTCAAACACTTAATAGCATTGATGATCTCATCCTTAGTAGGATCAGACACCAAAAACTCATTATCAAAATCAGAAACCAATTTAGGAATATACTTAATGATATCATAACTAGGATTATCAATAATATTATGAGGGATAGTTGAAGTGGATGTATGTTTGAATTAAATTTCAACTGATGCATTCATTAGATCCTCATCACTAGTCCACGAGTCATTGATTTTAATATTAGTGATCCCGTTATGTCTTATTCTCCTTTTAACAAAATTATGATAAGTACTTGTGTTTCTGTCACCATCTCTGATCCATGCTGAATAGGTCTTCTGCTGCCAGAAAATCTCTTCCATGGACAAAGCAATGAGGTTTTCAACAGTTTCCTTTGAAAGAACAATCTTGTCCTCCAAGCAATTACTGGTAAGAAACTTTTCCTCACAAAGGGTAACTTTGGTTTCAGTATCTTTGACTTTATCAAAGATATTCCCAAAGGTGTCCCTATTCCAAATCTTCAAATCTTTCTTTAGTCTTTTTAATTTATTCCACAAGACATTAATTGGGCTACCTTGCATACTTATGTTCCAACTTTCTTCAACAACTTTGGAGAAGGTAGGGTCTTTGGTCCACATATTAAGGAACTTAAAACTACTGTTAATCCTTTTATTCTTATTGTTAATGCAGACCTTAAGAGGACAGTGATCAGAGAAAGTTCGAGCCAAGTGGCTCACCTCAGTGGAGCTAAAACTATTCGTCCAATTCTGGTTGATAAGGACCCAGTCTAACCTTCTACCCTTGAAGCTTCTCATCCAGGTAAATTTGGTACCCATAAACTTAGTATCTTCTAGCTTACACTCATTAATCATAATGTTAAAATCCTCAGTGCTTTGCTGATAGTAGCTATGGCAGTTAACTTGGTCATTGATGGATCTTGAAGTGTTGAAGTCATCAAGGACCATCCAGTCATTCAAGGTAGAAGAAATATTCTTCAAGCTCTCCCAAAGATCAAGTCTACTAATCCTTTGGCATTTAGCATAAACAGAGGTAATGTAAATCATCTTGTTGTAATTAGTGATAAGGACTTCAATATGCACTAACTGCATTTGATCGATCTTAATGTTGACCTGAATATCTTCCTGCCAAAATATCCATAACTTGTTAGAAGAATTAGCGTAATAATTACTAAATTTTAAGTAATAAGCAATAACATCAATTTTAGTAGGCAGCATAAAAGGCTTCTGAATGAAAAGGAGTTTAATGCTGTGACTAAGGACAATAGACTTAAGCCTTCTCCTGGAAGACTTATTGCATATTCCTTTATATTCCACAAAATAATATTAATCATTAGAATATTTGTAAGTAGAATTTTTGGTCTTTACGAACAGTAAAGACTTAGTAGCCTTTGAAGTTTTCTTTTTCTTTATTCTGGCCTCTTTAAGCTTCTGGTTTAGGAATTTTTGAAAGCTCTTGCTTGTTTCCTTGGTCTTTAACGTTGGTGTAGTTGGCAAACTACCAATATTGTTTTGGTTTGGTGTATTGTAACCAGATTTGGACTTAGATTGTTCTGGTGATACATGGATACTTTCACCATCTAGATCCATTATAACTTCAATCATCTCCTCTGTGTTGTTTCCTAATAAAGTCTTTGTTTAAATTTCATTGCTATGTGTAGCACTTATAATTGATTTGATCTTCATTTTCTGTTGGCTAATCGTTTGCTCTTTAAAAACATTATGGTTGCTTTGTATTTCAGATTGAGGATTCTTCACTAATTCTACACTATCAGTTCTTTTGTTGTCTTGAATTTCAACAACAAGTAAGTTTTGCATCTGTATAACAAACTTCTTTTTACAGTTTTCCAAACTGTGACCAATATGGTTACAGTAATTGCAGTATTCTGGTATATTCTTGTATGCTATTTCCACCCAGCAACCGTCATTTGGACCAAAACCAATCCACATACGATTTTGCAGTTTTCTTGTGACATCGAGCTCAACCCATCCATATACTACGTTGAACAAAGCTCTATTCTGAGTAAGAATCCAGGTCTTTATAGGATCTCCAATTTCCTTGAACACAGTATCAATCATAGATTGATTATATAGATACTCTGTAATCTTCGAGATTCCTGTCCAAATTGGGGTAATTGGACTTTCGATTTTGGGATTGGAATATGGGGACCATTTTAACATCCTCGTTATATTATTTCCAATTTTCTAGGCATTCTTGCTCCAAAGATTTCCATAGTCCTCCTTCAAGTTAAATTCAAACAGAATATGGTGTGAGTCTCTAGTAGAGAGACTCATACTTCCTTTAAACTTTCTAGATTCAATAAAATTGTCCAACTGATACTTCTTTGGAATTCCTTCAGAGAACTTACCGATTAGGGTAAACGTAGATGATTTCAAAAGACTATATTTGACAATTTTAAGAAATTGCAAAGAAATATGGCCATTCTTGTAACTGATATCATTAGGCTCGAAGATCTGTTCATCCTAATAATCGTCTTGAACAAATCAGAATATATTTTTTCTTCTGATGAATTATCTTGCACTTGCAGATTATCTCTATACCTTTACATAGATCCAAACAACAACCATAACCAAGAACAAGAAAAGCAAGAACTAGGGAACCAATAGACAACACGATCACCACGATCAAAAGAGTTGATCAACGACAACCCAAACTTGGAGAAGATATCACAGGATCAGATTGAAGAAAGAGAACTGAGGAGACACACGATCAAAAGAGATGATCAAAGACATATCAGAGATAGGAAAGAATTCAAATGTTTTTTTAAAAATTCCGTTGAAATAAATTTTATATTTTAATTATCACGTTTTAAGCTATCGTTTGAATTTGTCTCAGTCCCTGAACTTTTGAGATGAAAAATGTAAGATTAAATAACATCATGAGTTTTCTTTTTAAAAAGTTATGTATATACACATTAACAAAACTTGAATTCTATTTAAAAAATTATTTTACAAAATTGATATTAAGAATAATTAAAATCATAAAAAACAATTGATTACAATTTAAAATATAATATTTAAATTAGAATTTGACCGCAATTATGAAGCGTTTATTTAAAAAATATAACTTGTGACTATTATAAAAATAGAATTTTAATTTTTTAATTCAACGTGTTAGATTTATTATATACATGTATTTAATAATTTTAAGAACAAACTCAATAGTTAGTTGTCATTTTTTTCAAAATTACTATTATAATTTCTAAAAATTAACTCATTTATTTCAATCCTCAAATATAGATTAATACTTACTACAAAAAATTAAATTTTGACTTTTTACGTTGGTTTGTTGAAAATAAAAATTCCGAATTTGTCATAATTTCTTTTGATGATTTGTTTTGAAGAATGAAAAAAAAAATTATTCATTTAAATGCACAAAATTGTAATGTTCAAATTATAAATATGTGAGAGAAAAAATCGAGGCAAAACATTCTTTTAACGTAGTAGAATTTTGGATTCAAAATTTAAAAAAAATGCTAAATTAAAATCAAAATATGTCAAATTGTCAAATTTAAGGACTATAATTTCAAACTTATTTCGTTATTATAGAATAGTTTCATTACTAGTTTTGTTTAAGTTGATTATTTATGGATCCAATTTTTCGTAATACCCGAAATAAATCTAGTATTTATAGAAAGGTGAGTTACCCAAGCATACCTAGCCAAGTTTATTATTGTAAGTTAATAAAAATAACTGATAAAAAACCAAAAATAACCCTCTTGTCTTTTGAACCTATTTTTTTTCATTTTTTTCTCTCAATGAATTAGTTTAATAATTACATAAGTACAGACACTCATTGTTGAAAATTATATTAAGAGCTCTGATTTGGGTGTAATTTTAACAGATCGTGTTAGTGACCCGTAAGTTAAGAATCGCAGCCCACGATTTGCTTTAGAAAACTCCCAAATCCTTAGACCAAATTAGGGTTAGGAACAAACAATCGTGAACCGCCTCCACATTAGCTAGCACTCTGTAGAAGCCTTGAGCCTTTTTCCCCTTTCACCAAAGTTCTTCTAAGCTATCATTGTTTCATTACTATCACTCAATAATCTCACATTCACATCAGCCTTGAACATCCATTTTTAAAATTTTACTCTTTGTTTCACCATAATTCACGATGTAATAACTTCTTCTTCCTTCAGTTCAACTTACTAGTTCTTTTGAGATCTACTCCAAGAGCTAAAATATGTGAGATTTTAGCTTGAGCTTCAAATTTAGTATTTGAATCTATGATTTCAAATCATTTCTTCAATATATTTTTTTCATTTTAGTTTTCAGTATAAATAGTCATCTCATCTCTTTAATCGATTCTTCTTAATATCATCCATGTATTTTGTTAGGTCTGATTCCTGTAAAAGGAAAACAAAATTTCTACTAAAACAGGACAAATCAGGTATTTATACTTGCTTGAGAGATTGTAAGTAAAACGAGTTTAGTAATATGATGTTATATGAATTGAAGCTAATATAATTATTCTTTTTGCTTTTGAAAGTAGGCTGAACTTTTAGGCTTATTCAAGTCATGAAGAAAATGGAACCCAAGTTCATGTAAGTATATAATTAACTACTAGAAGTAAAGAGACACGAAGAAAGGTGGAAATGATACAAGTAATTTTTAGAGTCAGACTACTACTCGATATATGACTTCGTAGATACTTTGTTTGTCTCATAAGTACATAAATCTCATAATACTTAATTTGTCTTCAAGACTTAAATTTCTTATATTTAAGCTTTCTGGTATCTAGAATATTAAGTGTAAATGTTTCTTTCCATATAATTCACATCTTGTTATTGATATTTGTTGTACCAACTTGAATTTCTAGCTTCCTTATAACATTGTCTAAAATCTCCACCTAAATCATTGGTTCATGAATAACAATTAAATATCTTTTCAGCTAGTATAGGGTCTAGAAATATTTTTGAAATGAACTGCATTGGGGTTAGTTAAACTTGTAAAAAGTTTACTTTTAGTATTTTTTATCCTCTTACCCTCTTATCCTCTTATCAATATTTTCCTCAATTAAACAATTTTTCAATTATAGGACCACCTGAGAGCTCTATATGTTATCCTTAGATAAGATACCAAATTTGTTTCTTAAATTCATTGAGTTGTATTTATTCCTAACTTCTATAGGTAGTGTAGATTTTAAGTGGTCCTTAAATTTTGGGCCTTCATCTGTTTGATTTATTCTCTGAGAATTATGTTCATCATGGTTTCTGATTTCTTTGTATTAATTGTTTCTCTTTGTGCAAGAATGTTTCCATTCGACATCTTATCATCTATAATAATATATTTAATATTTGGAATCAAAATTCCATTTTGACCATTTTATTTATGTTTGTGGATGTCTGAGGATATTGTCTGAACTTGGTCTTTCCTTAAGTATTCACCAACTATAATAGGATTCAGCTTCTTATATTATGAAATCCTATGTCATAGATGAAAACATTCATAACAATAGGCATGCATAGGTCTATATATTATATCCTAGCAAAAAACCTTCAGTTTCTCCAAAACTTGTCCATATTTTGTGTATGAGATCCTTAGAAACATCAAGTTTCACCCATGCTTTGCAGCAATTAAGTTTTGCTTTGTTTTTTAGGGTACCCAAACTGTTAGGGTGTTTCCAATTTATTTTGCAATAAAGTTGATAGTATCTTTGTTAAACATATATTATGGCAAGCTGGGTAAGGGTATCCACACTAGTGAGATAGAAGGTCCTATTATCGGGTTAAATAATGAAATCAATTTAAGAATTCTCATTGTATGCTTCCCAAGTGACCATATATTTCGCTTCCAAAACTTATTCATATATTCTTGATGGTCAAATTATAATAATTTATGTCTAGGATCCCACCAAGAAATACTAAACCCTCATAGAAACCCAAAATTATCCAAAAACTTTTAAACAGTATTAATTTGGGGACAATCTATAGAAAAGTTACAAATTAAAGTATGCTTAGAAATAAAAGGTAGATTTCCCTTATCATGAGTTGAAAGCTGAACTGATTTGTGGTCTTCGTGATCTTGAACTTGTACATTTCATGTTTGAATTCCTTTTTAGAAACCCTTGTTTCTTCTGCATAAGTTTTTATGTTTTGTTATGGAACATAGGCTGGACTGAAAGGTTTTTTGTGTGATTTTATAAAAAAATTGGATTATTTTGAGTTCAGTAATTTGGTTAAGATTGTACATTGTATATTATTTCATCTTTTAAGGGACAAAATGAATGTGCAAAGATGGATATTCTGCAATGGTTACACTATGATTTACGTTTTGAATGGCACTTGCTCATCTGTTTATGAAAACATGGGGTGTAGTTGCAGGTTTGGAAAGCTTAGTGGAGGTGGAGGCTGATGGTGGTGGATGAAATGGGAGCTTGGAGGGATGATCCTCTCTGGTTATAGTGTATATGGTCGGCGGGAACTGGCTTCCAACCATAGGTAAGCGTATTTCCAATCAATAGAGTTTGTGTTTTGAGCACTATAATTCTTGGAGTGATTCTTGATTCTTGATTCTTTTCCATTTTCTTTTCGCCATTGCACTTGTATTTTGAACCAAACATTTTTTAAAGTATGTATCTTTCAAACCGTAGCTTGGAAAATGATGTGAAAGTACCACAGATTTTGTTTTTTTAATACGAACAAAACTAGAATCATGGAAAATATTTTTGAACTTTTTTCTAACAAACCCAGTTTGACTGATCTTGCATCTTGTATCATCAAGTAGTATATATTTCATATCTCTCTATTTTATCAAACCTCGTCTTGCATATCTCATTTCTCCGTTTCATTATGTATTATCTCTCGTCTCATATTTTCTCGCATTTTTCCATTACATCATGCATGGTTTCCCATCTTTGTAATAGTATATGTCTCGCATCTTGCTATTGCACCATATATTATCTCGCATCTATCCATTTTATCATGCATTTTATATTATCTCTCGTCTCTTCATTTCATCATGTTTTGTATTTTATCTCTCGTCTACGGTCTTGTCTTGCATATTTCCATTATATCATGCATGGTCTCTAAAAGTATATGCCTTGTATCGCTCCATTACATCATGTATTGTCTCGTATCTTTCTAGTTGTACACGACTCATATCTCTCTAGTACGTCATGCATTATCTCGCATCTCTCGAATTCATCATGCATTATCTCTCGTCTTTTGCCTTGTCTCGCATCTCTCTATTACATCATGCATGGTCTCACATCTCGCTAGTAGTACAAGTCTTATATCTCTCCATTAAATCATGTCTTGTATCACATCTCTCCATTTCATCATGTATTGTCTCTCCTCTCTTATCTCTTCATTTCATCATGCATTGTCTTTTTTTTTGTCTTTTTATATAATCACTCCTTGTTTCTTGGCTCCTCATAATATCATGTATGGTCTGACATCTCTCCATTATCTCATGGTTGGCCTCACATCTCTGTGTTACATCATGGGAGAATAGGGCATGACTAAGTCCACTATGTTAGACTAGGAAAACATAGTGCGAGACCAACATAACTAGGTCTGACAAAAAAATCAATCATGGATATAATTTTGTTCGTCTCAAAAAATCAAACCTGATGGTACTTTCAGATTTTTCCCGAACTACAGTTTGAAAGATACATACTTTTAAAAAAATAAATGAGAGAAATAATGATGCGACTGGTGATAAAGCATGTGAATTTTAGGTATTATGATAAAGGTTGAGTATTAGGTGGGATTAAGTACCAAATTTGGGTACTAAATAATTATTATTGAAAGTTGTGATATTAATTGACAGATAATTTTAGATTCATGCAACTTCTGGTGTAATACCCTTTATACAATTACCTCAATTATACATATTTTATTGATTGGTGTATAACTTAAGATTTGCATATTTTTATTGGACTAATATTGACAATAGTCAAATACACTGATATGTGCTATCCTACTGGAGAAATTCCAATAATATATGATTTCGATCATCATATGATACTATATGATTTGGATCATCAAATAAATGAACGTTTTTAATTTATATCTTCACATAGGTAAACTTAACAATCTCGTGATAGACCATTAATAACATATGACTAAAGTAATTTTTATTGCATTACAAGCAACACATAAATCTATAAAAAAATCATAATATCACAATAATCAGCTGCATGTATCTATCGTGGTGCATAAAATAAAATAATATGGAATTTAGTTATATATATATATATATATATATATATATATTCTTAACTAGTCCTACTTAATTGGAAATTTTCTTATGATGGAGTATGCGAAGTCAAAAAAAAAACAATAGCACATTATGCATACATATATAAATATGTTTATATTAAAGAACTTATGTGTATAATATCAAAATACAAAAAAATATTATAATTTAATACATACTCCCACTTTTCTGAAGACCTTGAAATGGAATAGTTGAGAGCTTCCAATCGGCTAGTATAGAGATGAAATTTTTTTTATTGTTCGAGGAGCTATGGTTTCTAGGTATTCCAATTAAGTAAGGTCTGATTTAATTCATCTTTTGCTGACTGTGTAGCCAATAATAATTTTTGATCCCACGCTAAAAGTGCACTTTTTCGGGTTTGTTTTTAGACTTACCTTCTTATGTTGTTGAATGTTTTGACTAGATATACGATATGATCCTCATCCTCCCTTTTTATCACTAACGTATCCTCAATGTATGCTTGTAGGTTTATTCCCAATTGATCTAAAAATATTTTGTTCATCAGACACTGGTAGGTAGACACTACATTCTAAAAGTCGAACGACATGACTTTGTAGCAATGAATTTTATTTTCAGTCATAAAATTTGTATAATCTTGGTCATTCTCGTGCATCTATATTTGGTTGTAGCTTAAATACATGTCCATGTAGGACTATATTTGGTTAGTGAATTTGGTGTCTACCAGTTGATCAATGCATGATAATGGGAATTGGTCATTTGAGCAGGCTTTGTTTAGATATCTAAAATAGATACATATTCACCGGTTTTCATTCTTTTTATTTACCAGGACCGGATTGGCCGTCCATAGAGGATAATGAGCCTTGCAACATGGTTGATATCAGTTAACTTATCCACTTTTTTACCATTATTTTGTTTTCTTAAGGAAATATGATCGGCGTTTTTCGTTATTGGTTGTGGATTGATGGATAACTTATGATACACCACTTTAGTCAGGACAACTGTCACATCTTTGGCATTCCAAGCAAAAATATTGAGGTTTATTTTTAGTGGGTCAATAAGTTTATACATGGGTTTGTTGGTATGTCTTTGCCGATATGTAGGGTTATCTATCACCTAGGTTCGATAATGTGGGGGCCTCTCCAGGATCTTTAAAGTCATCAATGATGATCGAGTCCCTCTATGATTGTTATGGTGATGAATATTTATTTTTGTGGACCATGCTCGATGCATAACATTCTTTTGCTGTATTCTGGTTTCGTGGATGATTGCAACATTCCCATTGATTGTGTATTTCAAAAACCAGTGCATCATGGACACAATTGCATGCATTTTGTCCAACCTTGAGCATCCCACGATGATATTATAAACTAATTATGCTTTCACTCATGAAGAGGTATCATATAATCTTCCTAAATTCTTACCTTCTCAAGACCACATTCATGGCTAGTTCTTCTACAAGTTTTGCATCTTCTTCAGTAAATCATGTGAGAATCCTTTCGGAAGGGATCAATGGTGACATACCTTTTATCCGATCGTAAGTACTCTTATATAATTTTGTGTTGAGTTTCTTGTGTCCATCATGACACAGGTTACTTCAAATCTATCTAACTCTATATTTATTAACATCACATCCCCATAAGGTTCTATAAAACCTCAAAGGTCATCATCTGAGTATGCCAATATGGGGAGGGTGGCTGATATGGGTATAGTGAAGTTTGGTCATAGTATTGTATTTTCATGCCATCAATATAATATTTTCTTAAACGATTATAGGTTCATGAGAAAGACCCCCCAATGATAACATCAGTTATTTTTCTATCAGGGTTATAATCGATACGGTCTTGTGGTACCCATCAATATTTTGTGTAGCGACCCACATCATTGTGGAATTTTCAATACTTTGACGTATCCCCATTCTTCTTTAGACCATTAATATTTTGCTGAATTTGATAGTGGAATGGATTATTTATCTGGAAATAGATGGAGTCAAAATTATTATTTAATTATATAAATATGCCTCGTATGGATGTT